>OY804520.1:13656521-15155758 GCA_963680855.1 Lepeophtheirus nordmannii
ATGGTATAATAAATCAACCTGCCATTTCTAATTTATGAAAAAAAAAACAAAAAAAAACCCAATCTCATTTGTGGCTTCTATAAGTTTTTTCTTAGACCTATTTTGTACTTCCATGCTACAGTTTTTTCTGCCTTTCACAAATATAATTTCGGTAATAACTGAAGCATGTTTATGTACATTTCACTCTCTTGTAGGAAATACAGACAAAAAATTTAGGCTCTCAAATTGAAAATTGAAGTTGTCAATTTATAAAAAAATTTAATATTTAATCTCTAGAATAAGAACTCTTGGCAGATTTACATCATGGATGAATTGTGATCTGTCTCAGATTGTCTCGAGCCAGTTATAAAAAACGAGAATTAATAATTCATTTTTTAACTTAAAAAATATCAAAAAAATGTCAAATTTTGTCAATAATTGTTCTCTTAATATGTATGCTATGAAATAGGATTTCCGTCCCTTGGTATATTGTATCTAGAAAAGATGACATCAACTCCTAAAAATATGAAAGAAAATAGTGAAAATTAGAAATTTATTCAGGGAACTCCAATAATGAAAAAGTGTTTCCCCTTGAAACACGTCTGAGACGGCTTTGTTAGAAAAATTACTGATCAAAGACACATCATAATTTGACACAAAATTACAATCTGCTCTAGAAATTGACCTTTTCATACCAAAAAAAAATAAAACAGAGTCAATGTTTTGATCTTATTAAGTGTTTTCTGGATCATATCTCAATAAAAAGACAACAAGTTGAATCATGTTAGTCTCTCAAGAACCTTTCATTTTCAATTCTAGGTAAGCCTTGTAGTAAGTTTGAAACACATCTTGAGTGAAAGAAATATAAGCTATGTACATATAGGTATGGTTCAAAATAGGTTTTGTTTAGTGTGAGCCTTGCTGCTGATTTTAAATATGGGCATGTATAGGGATGCGACTTTTGCAGAGGTCCAAAACTTGTGATGCTATTGATATAATACAACTTGTTAATATCAACTGCCTATCGTACGACTTTAAAGGAAGGAAAATGTAACACTGCTCTAAGGAGGATAATTTTCACTATTTAAAAATAGTATTTGTGCTGATAGAATAAATAAAAATAAAAGTTTCATAATTTTGTTATGTATTTTTATACAAAATTTATGATTCTCAACAATCTAATAAATAATGAACATACATAACGTACATTTATAGACAGAGCAATAGTGCAAAACCAGTTTTATTTTTCTTATAATCAAATGTAATTTTTTGTTGCAACAGTTGCATCACCAAGGACTTAGGATCCTTTAATTCACTGGGAAAGGTAAGGAATATAAATATAATAAAAAATATTTATTTAAGTTTTTTTTTAGAACTATATATAATTCGGGAATATTAAAGTCTTGGTTGTATCAATTTCATGGTAGAAGGAGGCCATTTTACGTATGAATAATTGATTTTTTAATGTTAAAAAAGTGTGTGTCTCTAGAGGGAGTGTGGATCGACATCAATATTGATTTAATTATCAATATTTTGTGTAGCAACAATTATGTATATATATATAAATCATACTACAGAATTGATCTTAAGATATTGGTCGAATTTAGAAGTATATTCTTATTGGATTTATATGATGTATTCAAAATATTGATAACAATTGATGATAATTTTGAATTAAATCAATGTAGGTATGTAAGTCTCAAATTCTACTCGTCCAAATTTTGATTAAAATCTTTGACTATTTGAGTCTCATTTCATATCTTGTTCTTCTTGTTCAAATCAATTTCATAGAAGAGGGGGCTTCATCCTTATTGGGTGCATATTAGACTCTCTTACCGAGTCTTAAAACATTGAACCTTGCTCTTAATGGCCACTACAAAACATTGCCTTACTCAAAACTCTCCTTTTAATACAATACTTAGCCTTTTCCGTTCCCTAATTGAGGATTCGCTATTAGGATTTACAATCGCTCCAACTACGTTCATTAAAAGGATTAACTTTTTCAAACAGAAAAAATGAATATGTGTGGTGCAATATATTGAGCAAATCAGTCATGGCTATATTGGGGTAAATTATTTCTTTTCGAACCAAAGGACACTGGTGCCCCATAAATTCAAAATGCGCAAAAATATAATATGCGATAAACATCCGATTTTTGTTTTGTTTGTTTCTTTGATTTAGTTATCAAGCTATTATAATTAGTCATAAAAAGTTTGATTTGAATATTTTTCAAGGTACTGAAAGTTACGATTTTTACACATGCAAAAAATCATATCTAAACCAAAATAACTTTTTCGTTTTTCAAGGAAATTATTTGCTAATATATAATTAAATAATTATAACTTTAATATATCTTTTAGTTATAAAGAATATATTAGAAACTATTCAAGCCTAAGTTCTTTGGGACACAAGTGTCTCTTTGGTTGTAAGGGAAGTTTTTTTCTTATTAAAATATCAACAGAAATTGCTTTTTAACATATTACCTGTAAAATGTACATAACAATTGATTTAGTTTTTTTATTTAACATTTTTCAATTTTTTTTATCAAGTAGAATATAAGAATGAAGAATAAATGTATCTAAAGATTTAAAATAAATACGAAAAAAATACATATAAACCGTATATTTTTAAGAATGAAAAAATTCTTTTCACACCCAGAGGGGCACCAGTGTCCCATAATTTCTTAGAGAAACGGGTTGAGTTACAATTTTTCTTATAAAATCAAATTTGGTTAGTGTGCTCATTCTGACCTCAAAAAATAAATAACCTCCAGTTAAAAAAACTTTCTAATACCTTACGGGTTTGAAAGGATTAAAGTCTATTAGTCATTGCAGCGTTAAATAGTTGTCATATTTCATTCATATAAAAAACAACCCAAGATGACAAAAAATAAAAAACTCATTTGTAAAATGATATTAATTAAAATTTTCAAAAATAGGTATAATAAATGTATGCAAACCCTAAAATATTCATTTGATTTATTGCACTATTTAGTGTTTTCAGCCTTTGAGCAAGATTTTTTTTAAAAATTACTTTAATAAGAGTTTTATTCAAGTAGATTTATTTGGGGTTTTTCTTCTTCTTTATTTCTTCATTTATTTCCTCAATGAGAAAAATCTACATCATATAATTTCCTTTTATACTATTCTTTTTTGATCGTTCATTCTAGTAGCTAAAAAGTATAATTTCTCAATAGAATTATTTTTTTGAAGTCATTTTCTAAGAGGAATTGAGAGTGGAAATGATTTATTTTAAATTTAATTTTTTTAATTCGGAATTGAATTCCTATAATATGAATTATGAGCGTGAAAAAAGTATAGATGATGGTGTTATTTAAAAGAGAGCTGTCATTGAAAATATTACAGAGCATCATATTCTATTTTTCTCATACAAAAAACTTTTTTTAAATTCAAAATTAAATTTATTTTCATAGTTTCAAATTCTTCACAATAAAATATTTGTCCTGTTTTCTATTTGAGTCTAGTTCTTTTTTAGGTATAAGGTAGTCATTTCTTTAATTTGTTCGATTTATTGAACTTAAATGGGCTCTAATTAAGCTGATACGTGTATTAATATCGGCCAAATAGTTAGAAAAAGTGGCATAACTAACAAACTAACAACTAATTTGAAGTCTTTTTTATTTATCTTTTTGGAGAAAAGTTTGAGAGGTCATGATGTTACTTGGGGATATCACTGTTTGCTTTTTTATCTGTCAATTTTTCCACTAACCATGTCCCTTATTAGTGTTCTAATTATTGATTGATTGATCTCTAATTAGATTGTATTAATTGTAGACAATTTCTAAATTATTATCAATTATAATTGAAAAATGGAGTCCAATTGTCAGGAGGAATAGGCTAACAACTAATTGATTTGGTGTCTTCTTCATTTTCTTTAGAAAAATTTAAAATACAAAGAAAATCTCATTTAAAATGATATTTGATTAACATATCATTTTTTCTATTTCTTTTTTAATTCCCTAGAATCAATAATTAATTTTCTTTGTTGCTATTCATGAGATAGATTAATTTTAAATATTAAATTTGAACGTTCCCTATTTTTTGTATAAATTGAAATTAAAACTAATTTATAATAAGGTCTATCATTAAATGTCTATACAAGTTTGAATAAACATATAAATAACAAAATGTGTATGACAAAGAAACATCATGAAAGAAAAATTCTTCATTCAAACTTTTTACATTTTATTTTTACATAAATAATTGGCAAAAAAAGAAGCTCTATTGCTTTAATCCGTAGAAACTCAATACCGAGCGATATATTGAATTGAATAGTTATAAACTAATCTATAATTAACTTTAATTAAAATCATTCTTTACCACCTGTCACCTGTTTGTTATTTTGTAAATAATGGATATCGCCCCAAAAAAGTTCATATTTGTTCGGCTTTATTATAAATCCAAGAGTAAAAAAGTTATTTATATAAATAAGTAGTCAAAAGTGAACATGAATTCTGATTAGGATATAAGAAATATGGAATTAATACATACTTCTGAAAATTGAGTAAGATTTATTTCCAAAGAATGTGACATTTTCAAGACAAATAATTGTGAATTAACAAGACGTTCTACCAAATTGTGTATTTAGATTTGCTTTGACAATGTTTGCTAAAAATAAGAGTACACATTTACTAGATAAAAAAAACAGCCTGATGGCCCAGAAAATACGGTACACCTCAAGAAAATTTTAAGCGAGAACAATTTTCTACCTAAAAAAATGAGTATGGATTACATTAGTTCTGTTCAACTAATGAATTTCCATTTCTATTGATACTTCATCAATTAATTAAAAAAAAAAGAATGTATCGTATTTGAAAAATCCTATCAAAGCCAAATGTAGTTCCATAAATCAAATAAACATTCTAGAGCATTTTAACCCGTAAGATAAGTTTTTGAATATAAAGACCATAACTGACTGAAATATTAAGATAAATTGGAATTTTTTTATTTTTTTTTAGAAATTGATTTTGTGTTGACACACTAAGTACGTATTGGATCTGGTCTATTATTATTATTACTAACAACAATAATAATTTGTTCAAAGCAAAAATCTACACTAATTTTCATATCTAAACTAACTCTTCAAGAAACAAGAGGAAGAAGTAATTTCATTTTTCTTTATTTCACTACCCTATTTGAAGTGTACCCATACTCAAATGAAACAAAAAAAAATATATAAAATATTCCAATCAAATAAAAAAATTAAATATATATTAGTTTTCCTCCCTTGTGCCTGATATATGTATTGCCCAAAGTATATTTTATACAAGTTCCGTAAATATAATTACAATAAAGTTAAAAAAAGAAAAACTTTGAGTAAAGAAAACTATTTGAATAATGTTTTTACCAAACTACTTTTCATTTTATGTAATATATGTAAATTAATCCAATTTAGTTGATAAGACTTCTTAATAAACTTCTAGATCTTTTACCTATATTTGATGTAATTTTATTTTAAGACAAAAATGTGTAAGGCGTTAACACATTCATAAATTAAATTGAAAGTTAGATATATATATATATCTATAGGTACTTTAGACCCGAGTGGCAGTAAAACTCCCTTTTTTTTGTTGAACGTCAAAAAACTACAGTCAGGAAATTCACACTTCAATTGCATAATAATAATTATTATTGATTAAAAAAAATAACACATTTCTGTGCACTTTTCTTTAAATATATTTAATGAAAACTAGTTTTTTCGGGTATAGAGCTAATTTTTTGAGCAAACAATATTTTTACTTTAATACTCGCATTTTTGAACCGTTGCAACCGTCCTCTACTACAAAAACAATTGCAACATTTGACGGATTACATTCAAATGCAATTTGTAAAAAACTTATGATAAGTATAATATTAATATAAAAACTCAGTCAATAGCAGACAAATATCGAATGTATATGTACATACATTAAATTCAATTTGGGCAAATCTAACTCAACTCTGCTCCCAGTAATTGAAACAAAAGCAAAAAGTGTTTCTACTGTCTCCCCTACGTAAATTAACTTCTTATTATTATTTCAAATGGTTTAATTGATGGGATACCAAAAGTTTTTTTCTTTTTTTTTTGCAATAAATTAAAGACATAGTAATAATAGAATCGATTGACTTTTATTTGATGTCAATCACTCAAATAATATGTAACTTTCACAATTACTAAGATACATATAATTGATTGCATTTGTACAGATGCTAACTGTTTACTTCCAAAAATCTCAATATATATATATATATATATATATATGTCTATATGTAAGCAACAATTTTGCGAAGATTTATGCACATAATATCCTGTGGGTCAAATTTTAGGCAAATGTCCAAAAAAGAACACATGAATTAATGTTGTCTAATGGATTTTTGAGGTAAAGATTGCTAGGGATGGAACTTTTGTATATCGTGAGGAGAAGGCAGGAGATATACATCCTATGGTCTTATTGATTCTAAAAAACCCTTGTAGATATAAAATGCCCATTTTGTTATGATTTTAATAGGAAAAAAATGTATTACGGCTCTTAGGAGGATTAGGGATGAAAGCTTCAATAGGTTTTCCTTTTTCTTAGATTGATCAATTAGAGCAAACTGATAAAAAAATTAACATAGAGAAAAATCAATGTTACCAACCATTTTCCCTTTTTTAATCATACAGCTGTTACTAGAGAAAATTTACAGCTGTAACTTTTCTTCGGGGGAAAAATTTTAAATTTTTATTTGATTTAAACTCATTTTAACAGTATTGATCTCTGTGTTGATCCTGTATTTTCATAAAGCAATGAGGGGTCTTGGAGCTATTAACCGTCAAAATTCCTATGTATGTTGTAAATTGTCTCTTGATTATAGAATTATATCTTATGTCTGCATTGCCGTCGAGAAAATAGCCTCAAATGGAGTATTTCAACTTAATTCATTTGATATTAAATTATACTAAAAGTTGCAATTATTTTACTCATTTCGGCAAAGACTGGACAATTTGCTCTAAATATCTTAGATGTAAATGTCCCAAGTTTTACTTTTCGTTCGAATAAGATATCAATTAAGTGTTTTCTAGATTTATCTTCATTTTGTCTAAATCTGAAGAATTAGTTACAGGATTATTTTGCTTAAATGATGAAGGGTTAAAGGGGCATATAATTAACTTATAGTTAGACAGTAAAACAGAGTATAGAAAAACGATATTTGAAAGACTGAATATAAAAATACATCAGGAAAGAATTAAAGCTACTTTGATTCAAGAACAGATGTACTCCCCCCCCCCCCTCCAAATACAATATAAGATATTTAATCTTTATATTTATCTTCGAAATTTGAAATTGATATGAAACATTCTATTGCTAACAGATTTTCACAATTATTTTACATCATTTTAAATGTAGGATACGTCACTTTTTGCAAAGTCAAAATGGAGTAAGTTATCCTACAACTGCTAATGTAATTTGGTACAAAAGCGAGAGAAATAAATTCCTGATACATTTTAATACAGTAAAACGTATTAATCAGTGGTTATCAACCTTGCTTCATCTCATATAGTATTTCTCAGATATTTATCCTAAAACTATAGAAATACCTTGTTATTCAATTACCCTTGTGACTATTTTTTATTACAAGAAGCACCAGGAATGAATTTCACAATATATAAAGAGCCCCTGCATTAGTTATTTACACAAATATATATTTTTGGTAAATGACAATAAAAGTTACACCCAGTAGTAATTTTGCATATCATTGACAAAAAATTAAATCCTTATCACTTTGACCATTTGTTCTATCAAATAAATAAAAAAAGGTTTCATATAGACAAAATCAATAAAACATATCCATATAAGATAAAAAAATAGAGAGAGTGAGAGAGAGAGAGAAGATCAACGATTCTATGGTAAAAGAAGAGAGGCACACATCTTGAAAAAGGACTAATAGAAATATGATGATTCAATAAAAAAAAACTTTTTACTTTATCGAATAATAACTTCTGCTTTATTTGCCTCTTGAAAAGCTTATACTTTTATCACCATGAAAACTAAAAGCATTTTTATTTTTTTTAAGCATTAATATTGTCAAAAAGAGTTTTTGATGATATTTAGATATTATTAAAGTTCAAAAAATATTGAAGTTAAAAAGATCACTGTCTAGTAACTAATCTTATTCTCCCTAATTATGTAAAGTCTGTAAGCTCATAATTTTGTTAGAAATAAACTCACAGCATTCTCCACATACCTGAGTCATTTTGACTACCACTTAAATTGAGTTTCTTTTGTGTCTGCTTTTTTAGAAAATTTATTTCCAAAATAAATAGTATGTCATTTGGACATAATGGAGCTGACTCATCTAAAAGATAAGCACCTTATTTTGTAAAGTTATAAAAGGCTACAACTTTAAAGAGTCTTTTTATGTCTGTATTTGTACATTATATTTATACATTTCATGTATATATAATATTGCAGTTACAATAAAAACCAAATAAAAATGTTAAAAGGCAAAGAAAATAAATGTTAATGAAGTCAAAGACCCACAGGGCATGTGTGATGCCGTTCTTTTTGCATATTGTACTACATGATATTGTGTTTATTTGATATTGAAGATATTCACAGCTTAGTTTAAGATACATCAAGTTGAACTAATGACTGTTCAAAGAACTAATGAGAGGCAAGAGTAGATAAACTGCAGCTGATAAAAAATACATCGTAATTTTAAAAATATTGATGCTATGACTACTATCAATAGAAACTTAACTATGATTAAATATATGAACATAAAACTAAAAGGTACATTTACATAGCATGAACCGGGTGCATCATAGTATGTAGATAAAACAAAATGAAGGTACAAAAAAAATATATTTAATAATGAAAATAATTAACTTGTTATTTCTTAAACATTGAGCCTTTAGCTGGTCTACAGACGTTGCTGCTTAATGGACTCATCTACATAATACATGTTAGCCCACTATTTTTTGATAGCTAACTTCAAGCTCTCGATATTGAAGTTGATGAAGATTACATTTCTTGTAGCAAAAATTATTTAGACTCCTCCCCTTCTAGTGGTAATGTAGCTGTGGACGATGTTGCTTTTGTTCCTATAAACAGTGTTGCTGGCCCCTGAAGTTGAACCCAATGATATGAACGCCGTATACAGTCAAAATCCTCGGATGGATTTTTCTCACATAGTCGAGACATTTTTTTATTCTTCAACAGATCGTTATTTGATTTTAATCAGCAAGGTTGCAACTTTTAGCTAATTGAAAATGGTTACTTTAATCATGTAGAAGCAGTGTAAGTTTTAAAAAATGTTCCACTTACTAGAGTGCACCTGGTAGATATTTAGTTTAAAAAGTGAATATTGATGTACATATATATTTTGAATTTTTGTATTTTTTATTTTTATGTTAATCAATTACTTCAACATGGATGGGTCACGGGTAGAGGAGCGAAAAAGAAAACAATAAATAACCTACTTCAAATTATAAAGTAGGTCAAAATAAAGTGCGATAAGAAAATATAGAAATTAATTTCATTAAATCATCGTTTTGCAATACATATATGTATGTAAAAATATAAATTTTCAAATTAATTCTGTAGCCATAAAGCCTAATAATTTATTTGTAGATTGAATACAGAAACAAAAAGAGGGATTTAAACTACCTATGTAATTGAATTACAGACGAGGCATTGACTCCTCTGCTCCTAATCCCTTCCTGCACAAACACCAAAGAATTTCTTTTGGGACTGTCAATAAATCCATGTTTGCAAAAGTACTTAATATTTTTTTTCCTAATATTTCTAGCACTTTTTTTTTTTACTTAGTTCTGGCTTATTTTAATCTAAATATATTAACCAAGATTCATTTAATTCCGTAATGGGTTTTGAAATTCCTTTCCACTCTTTCATAAATAAAAAACTAGCATCTAATATATGTATATGCAATTAAAATAATTAACTTAACTCTGACTAGCTTATAATAATTACTTGAGTAAATAACAAATCAAATCAATTAAAGAGTATAATATATGTCCCAATATATTATATATATATTATATTATGACGTCATAGATTGTAATATAAACTGAAAGATAGGAAACTAAATGAAACTTCATCGCAACGTTACTAGTTTTGAACCTTTTTCTATCCCTCTTTTTTTGAAAAAATAGTTTGTTAGAATTCTTAATTAGGGCGTTATGGATCTGTGATTTACAGCATATTTTTTTGTCAACCATGCATTTGTCTACTACTCAATTCCTTTATCAGTGGTCTAAACGTTGATTGGTTGAACTCTAAATAGCTCTTGTTAATTTGTAAACAATTTCATACTATTAGATGAAGAATAAATCCATAGATGGGAAAAATGAGCCAATTACCAACTGACTTTGTGACTCTATCTATTTATATTCCTGTTTTTGAAAGAAAAGTCGAGAGATGTAATGAAGTCCATTATGGTCACATTTGCCATAAGAGCATCAGTTGTTATGATTTTCCTCATCACTATTTATGATGCTACTGCTAATTTATGCAATAATAAATACTCTTCTTGAACTGATGTATGTTATAATATCATGTGTGATGACTAGAGATGGGATTTCTGAACCTAGGGGAGTTACTTTGATTTAAGGCCTTTATTTCTACATCTTTATGGAGGAAAGGTTGATCAGTACAATAAAAGTTTTGTCATTGTATCTTGAAATGGTTTTAAAAATAAAATAGACAATTTAGTGTTGATCCCTCCGACTAAAATGGCCGACTTTTATGATGATGACGTTGCGTAAAAGGGATATTTTATGTGCTGCTCTTTTTTTCTTTTTTCTTTTTTTTTGTCATTAACAGCATATATTAATATTCTAATTAATTAATAAAGTTGTAAGCTTTATATGCTCACAAGTTTTAAGGATGCATCCTTATTTTCTTATTTACAATATAAAATACATTAAAACTTTTCATGTTTCTTTGTCAATTTATATATGTACAATATATACATATATCAAAAGGCAGTGTTTGTTTTTTTGTACAGAAAGTCACAACTTTTTTTGTTTTTTGTTTTGCGAAGAGAGCGTTGTTTTATAAATAACTATGCATACATATATATACCTGTATCTAGATTGGTATTTAGAAGTCAAATCAAGTTATAAATATACATATTCAATGAACAAAAGTTCCTTCACTGTGTGAAATAAATGCAATGGATAATTGTGAATCCATTTTAAGTAAGCCGGCTTCGCTCGAGTATATTTGTAAGCTTTATTTTGTCGTGAATCTACTTAAATAAATGATTTTACTAATTACTTATTATATGAGAAAGCTCAGATAAAGTTCAGACAAGGATCTCATGCTACATGATCAAGGATCTTGCATAAATTATATCTTTACAGAAATGCCGAGAGTAGTATAGCAACAATTAGTGGGGTGACTGAATTTACAAAAGCCCAAGAACGTACAAGTAGCAGTGTTAATTTCGTCAAATGGGAGTAGACGAAATATATAGGTTGACAAAGAGTGTTTTGTATGTTGATTGACTGGATTCAATTGATTTTTTTTTTAAAGTATACTCTGAATAACATAACTTTTCACTTCTTGACAGTTAAAATATAAATAAATAACATATGGATGTTGAATGCAACGTTCCAAACATTTGCAAAAATTAGCAATTTCCAATCAGTAGGGATATACTTTCAAAATGTATGTTGTACAACTTTTCATATTATGAAGTTTTCTTTGTTCCATGCTACGCCTTGCCTTCTTGTCCGTTTCATATCATTTATAAACATTTTGTTAATAGAAAAAAAACTAAAAAACTAAAAGAGAGACTATCTCAGCTTTTATTACTATTTATTAAATCCCCAATAGTAAATATGTACATTTAGTTTATACAAGAAAAATATCGACCCAAATTTTCTTCTTATATACATTTTTACTATGTATTTATGTATGTACACGATAAAAAAAAAATATATATGAATATATTCAAACTAGTACATACTAAATATCGACATCATTTACTTCACTATATATATATATGTAAACCTACCATTTATTGCACATATACCTGCATACAATTCCTTTTATGCATGCATTCATATTATATAAAGTGCCTACTTGAAATATTTTTTCTCTCTCTGATAATGGGGTTAAACTTTTAGTACAAGTTAACTATCCCTCTAGTAGCCTGCCCATTAATCCGATTTCTTTATCGTATGATCAGTTTGTACGTAGATATAATTCAACTTTGAGAAAAGGCATGTATCTCTTTGCAATGCATATAATAAAAAAGTGGCTTATTATTAAGTCATTGCATAAGAGTTTTTATCAATGAAAAGGATGTTGTTCTGATAAAAATATGTTTGATGAATATAAATTACTTTTAGGAGTTGAATAAATATCCGTATAGTGTATATAATTCGCAACATTACACAGAGCAAATTTGTACATATATACTAGTGATGTATCGAACACTTGCATTTAAATCTCTGAGATGGTTATAACTTGGATATTTGAATTCACACTCTAAATTTTGATTTTCCCTTCCATATTTGCATCTACGTATGCCCTATTTTTACATATTTGATTCATATTCACTATCAAGTATCAAGAACTTTTTCAATTTGTAGCAGCTGCTATGATGAAGATGATACTATTTATAGGATTTTTCCATGTTTAAATCATTCTAAATCATTGTTACAACTCCTTTCCTTAAGTGACTAAACAATCAATCAATTACGTCACATACTTAATCAGTAATACCCCTCCTGATTCATCCAAACGTTGAACACGCTGTTACCCTTATTGACTACCATATCCTTTTCTTCAAAATGAAAATAAAAAAAGGCTCAAAATTTGTTGTTAGTTTTGAGCCAACTACTCTAGTCTGTCAATCCATGACTTAATTTGATTTGCAAGGATATGTGAACATTTTGTTAGGCTTAGTTAGTGAAATCATAGAGGAAGAAGTATAGGAAAAAGTATTTTATTATTGTATAAATCAAATGATATAAAGTAACTACGATATGACTTGTTTGATCTGGACATTCCCAAAGTACCATAAAATGTTCAAATATGTAACTCACGTAATTATAAGATCAAAAGAATATGTGTAAGGTGTTGATGGAATCGTTGATTTGATTGACCCATTCCTTTAATCAAATATACTAAAGATATTATCAATGAAAAAACTATATATTAAAGTTCATATTCGACTCATTCTTGTTACCCACTGAGTGGAACTACTTATATCATTGACTGTTTTCTTAATGTATCTTCTATGTTTCTACATATTTCTCATCTGTTTGAATTTCACAAAACGTTCATCCCTTCAAGCTATCTTTCATTGATATTTGATAGCCATATCCTAATTCTTGCCCATGAGATCAACATAAAATCCTTTCTCACCACCAACTTTGACAAAGGTGTTTAGACGATGAACAAATTAGGATTTTGAGAGGACAGGTATGGTAAAAATAACCATGCTTCTCCTACCTAATATCTTTAGGTGTCCCAGTTACATTTCTGTCTTAGTTTTGACCACGAGTGAAGGTTTTATTGATAGAGCACGGCCTCTCTACCCTGTAATCCATACTCCACGTGTATTTATGAAATAAATTTTATAAGAACTCAATCAATTCTATCAATAAATATCCAAGTAGAGTGTTCTATAGGTGTAAATTTACTCCTCAATCAAAATGTTAAAAGGTTTTGAGGAGAAATACTATTATTATTCAAATTGTTATATGGTAAATATTGAGATATTGATTTTGGTTTTACCTTCTATATATGTATGTATTTATGTATATATACATAGATACAAACGGACCCCCCCCCCCCTCCCCATGATGTAACACTATACATAAATATTCAAAGCTGCTTATAATTTTTTATACATATATTTATGTATATACATATGTTTGTATATACGTTTCGTGCTAAGAGTACGCCTTATGTAATATTTGTTAAGTTCCTAATACCTTGTAATACAAGTTGTATATCCATTCCTTACCAAATTGTAATAATCATTATGAATAAAAAATTTGTAGATCATTTTAATGGTGTAAATTAGAAAAAAAACACACATTGTAAATCCTTCACATAAAACTAGTCTCAGCGACAAACGAAGAGTCCTTATCGTTTTAATTCTGAATACTCCAGTCTACCAAAATTTATTTTCTCCAAATCTGTTAAAGGTAGCCAACTACCCCCGATAGTAAAGTATAAATTCATATGAAATAAGATTGAGATTTCATTAAACTAAGTACAGGTCAAATGTCCAATGATTAAGTCTACAAAATTCAAGGGTTCTTTTGATCCTTGTCCATATTGAGAAACCCTAGAATTGAGGTTCAAATCGTCAAGGGATCTCCAAACGGCATCAGTCATTGAAAATGTGTCATATATTAAACCTGGTTTATTTCCTTTGTTCAGGGAACAGTTAGTTTCTTGAAATTATCTTCATTCGCCGATTTAACTATATTAATCTGCTATAGTAGAGACATCTTATAGCACTGGATCGATTGATTAGATTAGTAGTACAGTATGTAATCCCATGATCACTGATCTCAATAGTTAAATGACAAGAAAAGTGCTCATGATTCAAATAGTACATATATCCAATAGTATGGTAATTAAGAGAATGACTCTTAAAATAAATATTATAACGAATAAGCAATTTAATTTTTATTGTAAAATGAAAAAGATTATACTTATTGGAAGAGTGCTTCAAGAATGGCAACTTGAATGGCTTCTACATATCTACGAAACAATATTATCAAATCATGTGTAATTCAAATAATTATTGGAGATAGTGTGAGTACATAGGAAGAGCACAAAAGTAATCTATACATGTGTGAAGTCAACAAAAAACCAAGTTTATTTGAAATATTTCAAAAATGAGTTAGAACTGCACTCATATTCTTGAAGACATTCTCTTTCGTTTGTATTAATAATATATTTCGATTAATTAAATAATGACTCCAAATATTGCAACTTAATTATAGGAAAAAACCAGCTGCCACTAAATAAATCTCTGGGGCTATAAAAAAGATAAACGTTCTTTTAGGGACCAACTTGGCTCCATGTGCAGTCGTAACATTTATCCGATTGCTCTATTGGATAGAAAACAGTCCTCCTTGGTGTTTTATCGATATAAAGTGACATATAGCGTGATAGTTCTTAAAATGACTCCAAAATATTCGGCCGTTGTGTTTATGAAGTAAAAAAAACTGTAAAGTGGATTTTCTCCTTTTCAATATTTGAAAACAAACTTGCTTTTTTGCTGACTAGACACATATGTTGTTAGATATTTTAATAAAAACATGGAAAAAAGTGGAATGTGGATGTGATTTCAAGTGGAAATTTTACCCTCATACTTTCAAAATTAAAACATCATTAATATATACATAGTATTGAGTAAAGATAATTTGAAGACTTTTATGTTTGATTATTATATGAATATTAATTATGTTTGTATTTCCTCTTTTGAAAATCTTAAAAAAGAAAAGAAAATGAAAACTTTATTTCCTGGACACATCCTCAAAATTATTTCCAAGTCATAAACTTTATAGAACTTTACTTTATTTACTCTCTTTATGAATTAAGTTTATCAATAAATAAATAAGTACGTTTATGAAATGTTCATATATGTACTTCCAAGTTAGTGGAAACAACTTCTTTTATTTAGGATTTTTACATCCAGGGAAAGGAAAAATGATAAAAAAGTTTCAAAAGAGATATAAAGTTATTTTTTTTTTTGTGCCTTCGTCAACTTTGATGGAGAAAAGTATGAAATGTGATACAATCAGGCATGAAGAGAGATAGAGAGAAAGTTGAAGCTACAGATGAAAAATGAAACAAATTTGCATATCAATCATCTGTAAATGTGTATCATGATATGGATGACTAAGGAAAGCCTTGAAAATAAATTGATATGAATAATACCACATCATCATATAAACTTTGAGTTTATGTACATTCCAGTAGAACCCAGGAATTCAATGCTTATTCACTCTAGAAGGAGTGTAACCAGAGACGAAGCAGTCGAGTTTCCAAATCAACGCCAACTAACAATGGTTGACATTTACAAAAGTCACGTGAGTCAGATTGGATTACCAAGTTTTGATCTTCAGAATTTTGTGAAAAACTCAGAGTATGTCGTATAATTGAGTTCTGGGGTTTTACTGTACCCCTATGTGTATAAATATTCATTTGCATATCTTAGACTGTGTGTTGTGATATTAATAAATTCAATATTTAGGTAAATTGCTATGAACATTATAGATTATTTCATTTCTTAAGCAAATATAAAAAAATATAGTATTTAAAAGTAGGTAATTTTCTTATGGAAATAAGTTCTAATGAATAATTTCTAAGTCTTTTTATCATATAAATAATTAAATATCAATTCTATTGTTCAATGAAATATTTTTAGCCTTTAAAGACTACAACTTTAGAATCTTTACAGCTTAGAAAGTAAAAACAATAATTATCTACTAAATTAAGAAATTTAAGAGTTTTTTAAAATTTTATCATTTTATTCATTTGTAAGTGATTTTCTTAAATCCAGAACAATTTAACTACAGATAAATAACTTTTTTTTTAATCTAAAAGTATTTTTCAATGATTTATACAAATTTCAAGCATCAAAATATTTTTGAAATCTTAATTTGTGCTAAAAAATAACTCTGTTCATCCCAAAATCAAGTAAATATCTACTTTTATACATTTTACGTAAAATAAAGTATCATAACAATTTAGAGCTATATTTCGACATTTAAAAACAATGTCGATGGAAATCAAGTTAATAAAAATTGCTATAAAACATTGAAACATTTGAGAAATAAATTGTTTATTACTTTAGTTTGATTATAACTCCCTTAAAAAATGTGTCTATACAAAACATATGAAATATGTCTTGAATCCGTAATTTTTACTCTAAAAGCTTGATTTAAAAAAAAAAGACCCTCTAGATCCAACTTGTATATGGTTGAAGGTTATATATTTTTGTGTTCAGTGGCGTAAATAACAATGGAATGGAATGGAAGAACAGACATAGAAACAGGAACTATTGACCAAATTTAACACTTAAATTATCTGCTAATGAGAAATTAACGACATTTTTCATCAAAAAAAAAAAAAATTTAAAATACTGACATTTTAGGGGGTTCATTACTAAACTATTTGTGTGATTAAGGGCCTTATTTATCAAATAAGTTGATGAGAACAGATGAAGAGTATCTTGTATTTCGAATAGTTAAATTATATATGAACTTTAAGAGAAGTTTTTCATGCGGTTAGGTCTAGAGTCCAAATGGCTCGAAGTGACAAGTTAATGGGTACAAAAATTGTTAAATATTACCTATTCTTGTCAACATTAAATTCATACGCTGATTGACATTTTCTAACATTTATGTTGCTGTAAGTAAGTAAATAAGTAAGTAAAGACACTATTTGCATAAATTTTGCGAATAAATGATTCGCAGCCACTGACAGTTTTTTTTTAACGTACATGTTTGTGTTTTGGTAAATGATGTAGATATTCATGGATAGTTATCTACAGTTTTAAGATAAAAGAAGGCTGTTATTGAAAAGAAATAGACACTAATGACTTGCTAATGGTACATGCCACCTTGTATATATAACGCCTATATATACATATATAATCTGTATTCATTAATGTACATATATAATTAAATAAAAATGCAATATCTGTAAAATACTTTTATCTTTTAATGGCATTTAATAAAATTAATTTTTTTAGTACCACTTGGGGGATAATATTTGTGTAGACGCATAAACTCTCAACCATATATATATATATATATATATACCTTTGAACAAGTATAGTGGCATTTAAAAGAACTATTATATACTTTTTCTAACATAAGTACTAATGATAAAAGTAAATAAGACCTTATCTATTGTTTTAGAGATAGCAACAACTTCAAGATAGGGTGCTAATAAAAAAAAATCATTTTTTGTTGTTGAAGAAGTTTACTTTATTCTTCTTCTTATTTTATTTTTGTTAATATATGGAAGCTTCGATTTGTTTAAAGAATTAATTATAATATTAAATTATTATTGATGAGTCAAAGTCAAGTATTTTTTTAATTAAAGAATTTAATTTAAAAGGCAGATTTCCAAATTAGTTGCCTTATATGTATATGATACGATAAGACTCATTTCAAAAAATAATGTTTGTAATTATTAAAAATACTTTTATTAAAGTATAGTATGATAAATAATTTTGGTTGACTTGGGCTTCTGAATATACCAGATAGCCACAACAATACACCTACATGTATAAGCAATTCCCTTGAAATTCGTTGCTAAAAAATGATTACTTTGTTTCTTCCAGAAACGCAATGGTTATTATTATTTTGGAGAGGGATTAGTACCCAAAACTAGTAAGATATTGGGACCAACTAAAGGTTGTTTCGTCTATACATAGTCTACTGATTCACCTACCCAAAGCAGTTATATTCATTATTCAAAAGAGTTATAATTCTTCTATAAAATACAAAGAGTCTAGAATAAAAATGTACAAAAACTGAATTGACAGACACCTCAAAGACTCACTAGCAGGGGCTTCAACTAGTTATTTTATAAAATTGATGTATTTTAATTTGGTCATTGGGATTGAAGGGTTGACTGCAGGAAATTAATACTTTTGAATGTGATTAGCCCTATTCATTGTTGTATTGAATTATTATTGTTGCAGGGAATGTGTATAAATGGAAATAATATTGAAATTGTTTATTGATTTTTCTCCTTTCTTTATGTTGAAGGCCTCTTTATGTTTAATAGTGTATAATACAATAATGTAATAATTATGGCATTGATTCTAATTATTTGAAATGGGTTCATCATATCCAATTGTTTAGGGGTGTCAAAAAAAATTATGGTCTCCCTGATATTAGCAAAATAGTGAAATCATGAGTGTATAAAAAAATGAATCCTATTTTGTTTTTTAAACTAGGTTTTACATAGACATGTGGTTCTCGTGACCACTATTACAATATTAATATATAAACAGTAGTCTTTTTGAATTAATCGAAATCTTGGTGTAGACTTTCAAAGTCTTGGTAGTATCTTGGTCTAGGATAAATTGGTCTCAAAAATATCACTACGATGTAGTCTCTATTAGAAAAGTATTGTTCATACATTTTAATTCAAAATAAAGTATTTTTTAATACTGCAGATTTATACCACGACTGAATCCCAGCTTGAACCCGCGGTCAGTATTTTGACAATGGAGTGTCAAAAAAGTCAAGGTTTTGAGTAGAGAAAATATACTGTTTAAGAGACGGGAGCAATTCTCACCAATTAACCCAAGAGGGATTCTAGAGTTGAGAGAAAAAACTGGATTGCTCAAAAAATGATTTAGGGTACTTTTTCTTTCGTTCTATTTTTGGAGGTGGAAAGATCAAGGGATAGAATGAAGATGTCATCTTTCAAAATTCTAAAGACTTACAATTGGTTTATACGTAAACTGTCGTTTTTTGTTTTTTTTTTACTTTTCATCCCCTTATGAATGTTCTAAACGTAGAGATGTTGAAATCAAATCAGCTTTTGTTAAGTTATCAATATTTTTTTTACGACACACAGATCCAGGATTTACAGCTCTAAATAACATTTGAGACAACACGTGTATGTAGCACAGTTTGGAATTGTAAATGGTGTTCATTGTTGCAATGCATTGATTGGACTGTTTTTCTTTTAGACATATATATGTAAATAGTTCATACCTGAGCAAGTTGTTCATTTTCTTCTTAATTTTAATTAGAACAAATAAAACTTTTTTAGTAGATGTCATCACCTGGAGGTATTTTCAATCAATAAGAAAATAATTTACAAACAACATAAAGAACGTTCCCTCAAATATTTGGTAGCCCAAAATAACTGTAATAACATGGTATTTACAATGCACAGAGCTTCAATTATATTGTATTTTTCCTACAAATATACATAGTGGAAGCTTTCACACATACATATTTTTCCTCCTTCGAATTATGTTTCAGAAAAAGAAAAAAAGTACAAGGGCTTAATTTATTAATATTACTACATATTTCTATGCCTGTGGATGTACCTTCGTTGGTACCTTTATATTTCATACTGAACAAAGAAAAAAAAGTAGAGAAATAAATAAAAAAAATAAAGAAGATATACGGATGTAGTGTCGAGCTTTCATATTTCTACATATTACATACATTACCAAAATAATAGCCAAGCTTTGGAGCTCTTTTTTAATGCATATTAAAGATATATATATAAAAATTCTACATGACTTTATCATATTAGGTAATTATGATTAAAAAAAGTACACAACTTAAATTTTTTTTTATTAAAAAAGCCCCTTCCAAAACGCAGTAATTTGAAAGTTGCTAGGCATATAACTTTTTTTTAATATAATTTATGTAATAAAATTGTCAAAGTTTTGTGATCCAATAAATAGAAAAATCCATGTATAACGGAATAGGACTATGTTTTAATAACAAAATAGTAATCAAATAATACTTTTAACTAAAAAAAATACAAATTACATCATAAATTCAAAAATAATCCTTCGTTCATCAGCTAAAAATACTCAATCCCTTTTATTCTTGAATAAAACCCAGACTTTTTCAATTATATAAAACTTATTTTTTAACTAAATTTCCAGTCCCTTTAAAAGTAAGACGCTTTTGAAGGTGTCTTTTTTTTCTAAATTGAAGTTGTTTAATTTTTTTTTATTCGAAGTTAAATTTGTATTGTTTTTTTTTTTGGTTAAAATGAGAAAATTATTGAGCCTAAAATAAAAAAGTCAATTTTTCCTCATTTTTACTAACCGTAAATACCCGCATATAGGGCGATACCATGTATAGGACGCAGTGGATATTTGACCCTAAAAACAATGAAAAAGCTTGTAATAAAAGTATGCATGGATAAAACGCACCTGAGCTTTTAGGTCAACTTCTTGAGAAAAAAATGCGTCCTATATGCGAGTATTTACAGTACTTCTAAGTAATT
Source organism: Lepeophtheirus nordmannii (assembly GCA_963680855.1). Lineage (NCBI taxonomy): Eukaryota > Metazoa > Arthropoda > Copepoda > Siphonostomatoida > Caligidae > Lepeophtheirus > Lepeophtheirus nordmannii. The sequence continues at coordinate 13,677,487 of OY804520.1, forward strand.
TTTGCAAGTTCAGAACAATATAAATTTGTTTAGAAAGCATCATTGAAAACTAGAGATCTTCTTAATAATTACTAGTAAATGCTTATACATGGTAATAAACTTAGATGGATACAAGTCATGTAGATAGGTTTGAAAAGCCATGTGTGTTCCTTTTAAAAACATTTTTTGAAGTGTTTTATATATTTAATGTACGTTTGTCTCCAAGTGTTGTTCTTTTTTAAAGACAAGACGACATAAGAGTCCATTTGAGTACTTCTTTTAATATGCAAAAAAAAACAAAAAAAACTATACATATACTAATGTAGATAGAATATTGGGCAATGATTTATAACTTGGCCCCTATCTTCAGGCCAGACTTAGAGTATGTCTAAAACACGATGTTTAATACACAGTCACACGAGTTATCTATCTTTGGTCCTGTGACGAAGTAAAAAAACAAACCCGGTAAAATATTTTAATTCTTGGCGAATTAAAGATAATTTATATTTCTCCGCCAAATGTTGAATTATTCTCTATAAAATTGTAAGAATATTAACATTTGTACTAACGAGAGCTACTTTGGGTTTAATAAATCAGCGTAGAAAAATTCAAAGGCTGACAATAGTACATTATAATTCTTTTGTAGAGTACATAGATATACAATTGTATTACCCTTATTCAAAACTCAAATTGCTCAATTTAAATTAGTGTGCCCTCCATTATTTTTCATGCTACTAAAAAAAAAATACTTGGAGCAAATTCTATATCGGAATGCCTCTCAAAAAGGTACCATATTGAGTACAAAAATAAAGTCTCCGTATTAAAACTATTTTAGCTACAATATAATTGTTACTAATTAAAAATCTATATAGAAAGAAATAGTCATATAAAAAAATTTATAATTAACTTATGATGCCAACTTTTTCTAGAGAGCCCACATAACTATAAGTTCAAATTAACAACAAAAAAATGCAATTAGTAAACAAAGACATTCACTTTGGTTAGTCTTTTTGCAAAAGAAAAACCATAAAACTTTTTTTAAATAAATATATTTGACTTTCAAATTTTTCAAGGACTGTATAGGTATACTTATTTTTAATTACTAGTTTTTATATTTGTTCCATGCATCAAAACAAGCACTTTTTTCAAAAATGAATACATATTCTGTTATTAAATCATACACATTGAAAAAAGAAGTTTATTGACTAAAAGTTTACCTACAAAAGTATATGTCCCCTTTAAATATATATTCACAAAATTATCTGTGAAAAAAAGATAAGTGCAAAAACTTTGAATGAAAAAAGTTGAAACGATCATAAACACGTTTCGTTAGCACCTACTTTTTTATCTTTTTTTGAATATTAAAAAACAAGTTATCTAATTATAACTTAATTACAACTTTTCGGGATACTTTCGTATATATATATATATATATATATATATATATATAGGATCGATTCTATAATTATTCTTCAAACTCTTCAAATATGACATGACACATTGTGCAGTGAAGGATTGAAAAAACTTTATCTAAAGCATATTATAAACAAGTACTAGTTCCCCTTACTTACAATGTATGTACTCTTTTTAACAATGGTTAAATGCATGCATCAAAATTACTTTTATACATATTTTAATTCCAATTATTACTTTTAGAATTAAAACATGTGTTTATTTTAGAAAAAAAGAGTAAGTCAATCAGCTTCTATGAATCAGTCCTGAGGACGTAAAATCAGTGACATATATATACATATAAATATAAAACAATGATAATACTTGATGTTCTAAATAATTTAATAATTCAAAAATTTAATTTTAAAATTTCAATTGCAATGTTCATTTTTTTAATAGATAAGTATTTAATTATTCGTGTGAAATCATTTCATTTATTGATTATTGTTTAAATAATTTATGTAGAACGGCAAATAAAGCCTGAAATTAACGATAGAAGTTTTGGGAGCAGAAGGGGGAAGCAATGACATTTAATAAATTTACTAAAAAGTGTCATTGACGTAACATCATGTTCTGGCAAGTAAAAACTGATTTATTGACTAAATGTTGAATAAACTCTTTAGACCATAATATGTTAACTTAAAAATACCATGTGATTTATGTTTTTTGTTATAATACAATGAAAAGGTTTCATGGAAGCTTCATAAGAAAGATTCTTTTGAGTGTTTTCAATTAGCCCAATTCCTCTAAAAACAAAAACAAATTGACGTTGTCTTTCTATGGAACGGTTCCCAACGCATCCTTAGTACTTAGAACTGGAAGGAACGTCAAAATTCTGGGACAGATACAGTCCTAGCAGAAAGAGTTCTTGAGGTATAATTACTTGCAAAATATATTTTGATATCAATACTCAAAATGTAAAGTTTTGTAAAGCTCTCCTTTATGTTATAAAAATGTATAAAGAGCTTATACACAGTAAGAGTACACATGTATACTTAGAGCTGTCTTATAATTTGGTATACAAATATACCATATTAGTGAAAGATAATCATAGTAGGAAAATTAATGATTTTGTCTTTATAGGATGATATTCTTTTGATTATTATTAGTCAAAGCTAGGTAGAAGATTATTACCTAATTAGATTTTGAATGTAGGATCAAATACATGTAGGTCCATATATGTTTCTTGAAAAATATAGACGATACATAGCAGTAGGTATAATTAGACATGCATTTGATTAAGTCGATAATATTGGTTTTTCTTTTAGGCTTGTGTGTGTATGATTTAATTGCTTTTTAGTTTTCCTAGAATCTTCGATATGCTTTGAGGCAAAAAGGGAGATCATGATATCAGAGAAAGAACATCTTATCCTAAGTTACGATTGGACCTTTATTGTATCACTCAATCCTTCTCCCAAAAAGGCCAAAAGTCAATTAGTAGTTTATTCTTCATTAAGTGTCAGTTATATTGGGCTTAAAAAGAGTTAATTTAAGATCGACACATAGATAAATTCAACAAATTACCTATATAATTATTGGCGGCATTTTGGCATTTCGAGGCAGACGTATTTATGAATATATATAATATATTATGAGCAGAAGGATGTAGCTGATTGAAAAGTATAGGTGAGTAGAGAAGAACAAGCTGAGATTGTTGGCAATTGAGAGCAATGTTGTAATAATAACTTCAGTATGTGTAGCACCAAATCTAAAGACACGCTTATCAAACTCTTCTCTTTTTTTCTTTTTTTCTTTCCTTATTCTCCAATCAACTCCATATACTTTTTAATCAGCTCAAATTCTTTGTTAAGCTTTTGTGCACAACATGTTGCCTCTATTTTTATATTTTCATACCCTATGGATCAGCCACCAATCAACGTTTCACATAGCACTAATAATAAGGGACATGAGACGTATACAAGTCGACAGGTGACAAAGGAATACAGTGTAATTGTGTATGTTCGTTGTGTTACATACACTTAAGGCAGTGATACGGGAGGCAGCTTTATAGAATGGTATTGTGCATTTAGAATGGAAACCGTACATCAAGAAGTACTGTTCACAAAGTAACTTCTTTTATTACTCCTCCGTCTTAACGTGACATGTCAATATCGAGAAATGAGTTGAAAGAAGTAATGAATCTATGATCTACATATCAAAGACCTTCATTTCATGAAAACAACTTTTCTTTCTACAGCAAATTACATACTAACCTTTACACGAAGGAAAGTTATGGTGTTTATTTGATAAATTGTATCAACAGAGTCACTTTTTGATAGTGCAATTAGCATATTTGTATTTGAAATAATGCAATAAAAGGTAGTTCCAAAGACCTGTTGTGCAACAAAAAAAGCAGAAGAAAGTAAAAAGAAATAAATAAACATACTTCTCACAAATATGTAAGGGATTCTAGACATTTATTAAAAAAAAAACTATGCATAATTATGGTCGCTTATTTGAGGCAACAGCTATGCATTAGAATACTTAAATATTCGTGGTGCTTTTCATTACTCAAGACATGATCAAAAATTCCTTATAAAAATGCATATATATATAGACCATAATGCCATGACAATTAAAATATTCTTACCTTGGATTCCAGGTAATTATGAAGATAACTATGAGATAATGAGGGCATTGCTTGCCCAACTGTTTTAAAGAAATCATATCCGAAATATCAATTAAACTCTATAGATATGTTTTTTAAATAAACTGAATCAGAAAAGGGTAATAATGTATTTATAGAAGCAATTCGAATATAAGTATGATTGTCCGCTCTGTGAATAAAGAAGAGAGAGAGAGAAAATAAGTAAGGAAAGAACAACAACATAATGAAGATGGAAGAAAACGTCGTGGAATCATTGGTTCTGAATGGAATCATTCCATATTATGATCCTTTCCCAAAAGACAAATTATATAACCTATAAGAAAAATGTCAATAGCAAAGTTGTATTTCAAGCACTTGAACAAATATTCATTGTTAATTCATTGATTCCTTTATTATTTAGACTATAGAGCATGCATTGAAATATTTTTAATGCCTTTCAAATAACGATGAAGTACATACAAATGTTATAATAACTACTCATTATCTTTATGTCAACAATTTGCAAAAAAAAAAATTGAAATGTCGCTCATCAGGTCTGTGTAAGAAACTCGATTCCATGTAAATTTTATAGGAATTCTACCAACTTTATATTATTTCTTAATAAATGCTCGTTTCAGGAAGATATTGCATATTTATCATCTAATATGTAGGGATGTATCGGTTCCAAGCTTCTGAAGGCCTGTCCGGTTCCATTCTAAATAGGAAGAAAGTCATTCCATTGAACAATCTTTCCTAAATGGTGTCATTTTGATAAGAATCATAATTACATTACTTTTAAATTATGGCAAACTATCATTGTCCATGAAAGGTACTTAACGTTATATAGAATGACAAAAAAAGTTGCTAAACTCAAGAACATTACTTTAATATTAGATAGGACACTTTAAAATTTGTGACGTTTTTGAAGAATCGATAGCAGGGACAGAAGGAGTCTGATTTACGTAGAGTCTCATATGAAGGACCGATGTCATCCCACTAATATGTCATGACTATCTAATGTTATTCTATGTATATAATTATCAGTGTTGTTAGAAATACGTGATTTGGTTCTAGTGAATAATGAAGTTACATCATCATGTTCATGTCACTAAAATTAACGAAAAAGTGGTAGTATAAATCATGTCACTAAAATTAACGAAAAAGTGGTAGTATAAATCCTATTAGGAGTGAAAATTGTGTAATCAATTGATCAAAATATTCCATTCTCTACAATATCTTCTTTTTTTTCTTCTAGAAATAGATCCACGCATCGTTATCACAAATAAAATCATTTTATTCTACATTACATAATTATTTAAATCATATCCTGGGTAACATTTTCATTTCCTATAAAAGGGCTGAAAGTATTCATGTAAGAGTGTTACCTAGCTATTTATTAAGTGCTCCACATAAATTAGGTAAACTTTTAATATCATTTGACATACATCATCTTACACATATAAATATAATATTATTCATTGTAATGAATAATATTTTCTTTATTGAGTTTAAATATTTAAAGAAATCATATATTATGTATGCTTCTATTACTCTTTCAAATAAGAGACATAATATATTAAATGAAAAAAGTTTCTAATAAAACTAAATAATATATATGTAAGTGTGATACTCTCTCTCTCTCTCTCTCTCTACCCTCATTTAAAAAAAATCATTGTACTAAAATGATTTTTTTTGTAATTACTATCTTTTAATATACAGCTGAAATAATAACATTAAATGTATATATAAGTCAAAATTTAATTTATTGCAGAAATAGCATATTTCTTTGTCGAATGTTCATCCTTTGAAAGTACTATATTTTCCTAGTTAAGAATGTATAATTTTCCTTGGCTTTCACTTCTCCGTTATACTCTTATATGTAACATATTTCGTAACAAATTACAATTTGTGTACACTATTAGTTAAAAAAGTTACAAATTTACCAATGACTGATGCTGTATTAAAGGAGCAAATTTTAAGTTTCAATATGTTTGTTTTAAAAGTGTTGAAAAATTGAATTTTCAAGGTACAAAAAGACTAAATAATTATCTTATTTCTTTTTTCACCAATAGTGGATACAAATGAGTTCTAGTTGCTTCATACAACGTTTTAACTCTTGCCAGGTAAGTGGTACAATTTTTGTACAGCCAATCAATTCCAACTGAAGACATGGTCGTATAAAAAGTTAGTAATGTCTTTAAGTTACTAGTTCTCGAGTAGCTTTATAAGTCCTCAGCATTAAGAAAAACCATTATTTTTAACTTATTTTTTTTAGATGAATGAACAAATTAAGTTGAATTACTTTTATGCACTTTTTATTTCGAAAATGAGTAAAAAAAAAAAAAACTATTCATCCAGAAGATAGTTTTTTTTAATCTCTAAAAAATAAAAATGTTTTTTAAAACAATTATGACGAAGATTGTCATCTATGAAAAGGCTCTCACATTAACAGAACATGAGTTTGACAAATAAGTTTATTTTCTTAAAAAAAAAAGTCATCAAATTTATTTGAACTATTAATTAACAATTGCACAGAACCTTCATGTACATAAATGTATATTAATTAAAATGAACATTACCGAATTATATTCATAGTATTATATATGTGTTTTGTATACATATTTCATTAAAGTATGATATTAATTAATTTTCCCCATTATGTAGATCTAACAAAATTCAATTTGTTAAACATTTAAATCATCAGAGGAGTCTAAGCCCTTGTGGAAAATTTACACTAATTAAAACTTCATCGTAAATAATATTTTCCCTTGGGTTTTCCAAGCCTTTTCCAAAAATATTGATTAATTTTTTCCTAGAAGTCAATTAATATCCTTCGAATTTTTTTATGGGTATTCTCCTACCTTAAGCTTTATTAAACTCAAAAATAGCTTGCCTTTGTGTTTATTTTTACTTAGAGTTTCTTTCAAGTTGGGCTATTCAGTTATACATATTTCATCAAGAAACAAATAACTAATCAATAATACGAACCTTGTTTTTAATTATAAAAAGCTGACTGAATAGGGATTTTTTTGTTTTTTTTAGTTGGTATCTCCTTTTCTTTTCACTTTATTTCTAATTAAAAGTTGATTTATAGAGTAAAGAGTTGATAAAGAGAACTGATATATAATTAATTGTATAACTTGATATAATACATAGTTACAACCATTGCTAGATTAATTTATATATATATATATATTATTGGGTGACTGATTGATACATTCATTATGACGACCGGTTTTTTTCCCACTTTTAAGTTATAAATTAAAAAATCATTCCTTAAAGATAAGAATAAAATAACAATGACAATTGGATAGAATGCTTATATTTTAATTTAATAATACGTGTAAAAAAATGACAACTGCAGAAAAAATAGTGTTAAGCAAATTCGAACTAAGGACTCTAAAATATTGACATATTATTTAATAAACCTTATTATTGAAGAGTTCTAATTTATATTACTATTTCTTAATTGAAAAATATTTATATGTTAATATTTAAGATCCAAAAGTAACAAATTATTTTTCAGGTGCGCAAATAATTTGACCATACAGGACTCTATTTTCAAACTCAGAAGTTTGAAACTTGCTGTCTATGAAATTTTTTTATCTAAAACAAAATTTGATTTTCATTGATTAGGAGATTTCGTATTTGAGGGATTATTTGTCATCAATTGGAGAATGTAAATATTACTATGTTTTCAGTTGTTTAAAATTGATTATACATTTCATGTTCATTACATGATAATTTATTTTTATGAGGTTCTTTGTACTAAATATTACATCTATTCAGTATACTAACAACCTATTATTAGAGCAGTGTATAAAGACTTTTTCCAAATGTTTATAATTAACTTTGTAGACTTGCCCAGTTTGTTCCAAAACATTCAATCTTTTCATTATCTCTTACAAGAAAAAGTTTGATATTTTATTCGACCAAAATAGAAGTTAAGAGACTTCTTTTTTTGATTTAGAGTATATTGGAAACTGAATTATATTCCAGAAACTAAAAACTGTTTTGAAAGAATTATTGTTGAGAAGTAATTATTTTCTTTAAAACAACTCAAATGTTTGCGAGTTATCAATATTTAATATTCTTCTTTTTGGATACAGAAGAAGAAAACTCGAATGAGACAATCAAAAAATTATTATCTTAATACTATAATATTTGTCTTATGATTATGATAATTTAAGGTCTTTTGACCTAGTATACTTATATTTAACTATTATAAAAATAGAGAGATGTGAAAACATGAAACTGTGTATGAGCTTAAGAGGAGAAAGTATTCATTTACATTAACTAGTTCTTTTTTTTTTTTTACCTCAGAGTAACTTCTTTTGAGTTAATTTAAATGTTATACGTGTATTTTGAGACATTTTTATTGCTCACTATAAAGGGATTTTTATCGCATTGGACTTTTCTCTAGGGAAAACGATTTCAATTTAATATCATCTTTGTCTTATTATTTGTAACTGCTTAATTTTTTTTTTGCAATCATTAACCATGCAAATTAATGATTCAAAATACGTTCAAAACAATTTTTTGCGCTATTATATATACTGTTGTTGACATTTGTGCCAAATTACATGTTTAAATATTCCTAAGTGTTTGAGATACGCGTCCTTTTGAGACCAGCTATAGTCGAATTTTTCGCTTTTTAAAATGTTTTAAAGATGATGACTAAAATGCAATTTTGAGAAGTTTAGAAGAACAAATAAATGTTGGTTAACGAACATTCTGTTTTACATATGTACATAAATGTATATTACTCATTAAAAAGGACTACTTATTTCAACTACCATGATGAGTAGAAAAATATTATATTGCTCTTTAATAAATTAATAGAGCTAAATTATTTTGAACTCTAAAAGTGAAAAATCAAAAGGAATTTTAATTTTTGGTCAAACTGTTAAGATTTTGTAAAAACTTTTTTTTCTATGTAAAAATACATTCAAAGAATTAAAATTATATGAAAATACATTAAATCGTACAATAACACATGACTTTATAAAAAAAGCAAATAAACCAAAAGCCAATGAAGTGAGATTTGATACAGCTTTACACTCATTCTTACAGAATAAAAGCAATTTCTAAAGATAATTAGAGTATTTAGAATATTTTTTTTTTTCGTATTTTCTAGTGTATACAATAAATTTGCTTCTCAAAAGGAGCTGAGACAAAAGAGAAAGATGAAAATCCAAAAACGAAAAAGCTTTTTGTATATAAAAATGTAAAATAATAAAATTTATTATATATATATAAGAAGGTTTAATTATATTCATTTTGGTTTTGTCATTGAAATGGTGCATATTTGAATGTATCAACTCTCTCTCCTAGCTGGGATATTTGACACATTGACAAATTTTTTTTAACCACATCTATCTTACACACTTTAATATATCTACCAACTAAGTAAAAATATCAATTGTATCTAAGAAACTTATTTAAAATTTGCAACAATCCACGGGTGAAACTTATAAATATTTTTGCACCTGTGCAAGAAAAAGCCAAAGATGCATGAACTCTCCCTTCCTATTTTTTTTGTCGCAATGTCCATTGTTTCGGTGAGAATGTTTTAGGAAAATTTGTCTACCCACGCAGAATGAATATTTAGATTGATTTTTATAAAGCAGTGATCTTTAACTTCTGCTCTGTGAACTTGTACCGGTCTGCAAAATAAATAACTATTGATACTTTAATGAAGAAAATATAATACTTGATCTATATATGCTGCTCACTCCTGGACTGCAGTAAAACCGTCACGCGTCGACCATTTAGGAACTACTCATCGAATGTAACTCCATTATATAAAATGTGGTATATTATATATTTCTTGATAAGTAAAAACAATTATTTTTATTAATATTAACCATATACTTTTAAGGGTAGAATCATCTCACCCTTTTTTAACTGAACAAATGCATTGGCCAGATGAATATCTGTTTCATTTTAATAACCAAATGAAAACTTCCTTAATATTTAATTAAATAATACTGGTATATCTAACTACATATATTACCCATGAAGTAATTTTTTTCTGTATATATTTATATGTTCAATAATAAAAATTAAAAAAAGTCGAGGTTTGATCATAATTGGTTAGATCATTCATTTTTATTAAACTCATTATTTGAACAACAACGAAATCATCATTTGTTTAACATTAAAACACTATCGAATATAAATTATATATGTACACGATGTTATCATGTTAGCATATGTACAATTATACTCTGTATTTTAAGTCAGCTGTCGATTTTTTTAGTATTCTTGCCCCTTATTTGTGTTCAAAACGATGAACATTGTTACGTCATGTAATTTTCTTATATTAAATTAAAATTAATTTCGGAAAATCGACTGACAATGACCAACTGATTTTAGATATTCGTTTTTCTCTTCTGTTTGGGGACAAATTTGAGATATACGGTCTGGATAACGTCTTGTACCTACATATATTGACTTGATATTAAATATCGAAAATAACACGATTAATTTTTTAGATATTATTTTCTTTCTATTAATTACATATTATGAGGAACAAAAATGAAACTCGATGTTTTTTTAAATCAATGTGTGATTACCAGAATTGACAAACAAATGAACAAACGTTCTTAATTGTGAGTTTGATCAGAGTTTAACAATTTATTCATACTCTAAAGCCCTTTATATATTAAACAATATTAAATCATAAAGAAAAACACTATCTAAATCACGCAACCTGAAGAGAAGAGATAATAGAACTTAAAGAAAAGAAATTCTGCCATTCTGTGTTTCTCTTTGTATACAGATCATTGAACATTCAATCACTCTAATTTAAAAATGATGAGATTTTCAGAATAGAAGCGGGAAATGATAGGATCTAAGAAGAATAGAAAATGATAAACAAATATAAGCTTTTACAAAAGGAGGAAACGATTATATCTATGTAGATATAAACTATATATCGTTAGTCCAACTACAATAAGAGCTCTTATTTAAATTTTCAATACCTGGACGAACAATTTCAAAGAATTTTAATTGCAATAGTTAAACCCATTTATGCATAGATCGTTCGATTTGTAATAATTATAGCAAGAAACTTAAGTTTAAAAGATAAGTTTAAGATACAGTTGTTTTTTTACAAACCTTTAATACTATTCATGAACAAAAAATATACTTATTATTATAGCTGACTTCAATTTATTTCTAATAATCTCAATAGTTATATTTTTAGACATAAAAAATAAATCTATATCTGATTAAGAATTAAAATCTAAAACCTCATTCATGAATCACAATTTATAATTATCATTATCACAATGCTTATTACCTTCATTTATGAATAGCCTTTTCCAATCTCCCTTCCTTGAAAAATATCTTTTGTCAAACACCACCCTAAAATATATATTATAAGTTATTACAATTCGAAAGTGAAATATATTATTGATATTTTTTTTAATAATGCCTAATACTATCTAAGGAAAATGTTTCTTGGTGAAAATTGTTTCACAGCCCTCTTGTTTAGGCTTAAACTAAAGTTTTAAGAATGAAAAATTAGGGAATTACTATCATTTTGAGTAGATATAACTGTACATTTGCGGTCAATTTAAGATTTTTTTTGTACCATTTGTAACATATCTATAACTCAACACAATTTTTTTATAAGGTATACATTTATGTATAATTAATAAATGTATATATTTAAATAAATTAATTCGACAGAAAAACTAGTTTCTTGTTATGAAGGAATAAAATTTTCCTAGCCAAGCATATGGTCTATCTTCCTTTTTGCCAGTTTAAGTATTCAACTTCTGTGTACTTGGACTTGAGTACAAGTTCTTTATTCTTGGTATTTAATTAAATGATTCAGGAAATTGATTTTTTTTGCCGATGTGGTCACATGTGATAATTTAAAGAATATGGGTTTTTTCAACATATATGTCAAAAAATATTTTATACTAGTTCATGGAAAAGTCCTGAGATCAATTTTAATTGCATTTTTCGCCATATTGCTGTTATTTGATATACTTATAGGTAAATCTACTTCCAAGATAGAGATCAAAAGAATGAGTATTAGCCACACTCATCCACGTTAGCTGATGATCAAACATCATCAAAATCCTCAATGTCAGCAAAGCCTTGGTCTGTCACATCAGGAAACGATTGGCTGATGAAGACAAGCCTAGATCAGGAGAAACGAAGAAAATTCAGCTTGATGCAGTCAAGGAGGATTTTGAAACTAATTATCACATGAAAATATTGGAGCTGACCTAGAGGAGTTCGTCAATCAGTCCAAGGTATTAAAAAAAAAGGCAGGAACTCAGTCAGGAATTGAGAATATATAAGAGAACTCTTTTGAGACGAGCGTTGAAGACGAATACTCTTGGACCCTAAAAAACAACAGTGATCAAATCCTGTTCTTCTCCATTGAGAAACCCTTTACCGAATAACCCGTTGTTCATACATCATTACTATTCTAATATATACATCAGCTATTCAATGGTACTTTTATGTCTTAACTTATGTCTTTTTACTGCTAATAGCTTTCGGAAAAAGGGACTAGATAGATTTTAAATATCAAATGATCCTTTCAGTATGAAAGGAGAACCATTAATGCATGCAAAAGCATTACTCAACAAAAAAAGACATATAAAATATATGAATATATACTTTTTGGAAGAAAAAGTTTTTTATAAGTTTTTTTTTTCTATTCCAACTATTGTAACTATAGTTGTTGTTGTTGGTAGTCAATTATTATATCTTTATTAAGTTAATGTCTTTTATGAACTAAAATATTGATAATTTCTATTGTAAGTAATAACTGCATTTCCGCATCAATACGTTTATTTATCATACAGCTACAGAACTTATTATATATAAATGACACCTGCCAAGCACCCAGAAAAATTTTAAACATCCCAAAAGTGAGCTTATAAAGTACACACTTATAATAACTCGAAGTTCGACTGCTATTGTTCAATAGCATCGAAGTGAGTTCGAAATGCTAAATGAGTACTAAAATAATAAATAAATTTATTTTTAAAATTCATAGAATAAGTGAACCTCTTTTCCCTTCCTCAGTTAAGGATTTGTTCATAATTTAGAACGAAGTTGATTATAATTGATGTAAAACGGGTTGCTGAGTCTAATTTTATTAGCTAATTTAGTAAATTCAAGTAATTTTGCTCAGATTTTACAAAAAAGTAAAAATTAAGATCATAGATTACGAATTTTAGAAAATATATGTGTTACATATCCTAAATATTGGTTATCAACGGTTTAATAATGCATATAAGTCTCGAAACATCAATTCTTAAAGGAAATGGCAGATAAATAAGTATTTTAATGCGTGTTATACGCAGTACATTTCCTCCCTTCCAGTATTTTTATTTCCATTTTTAACGATGATATATTTATTTTTACGTACAGTCTATTAAACATTTTTTGTAGATTTTATTCAATTACTTTTTAATACATAATATAATAATTTGAGTTCGTTTTTAGATTTCTTATAAAAAACATACCTCAATACCAGAACCTCAAATCAAACCTATATTCCAGTTTTTACCATCGTATATGTATATATATCATTCGAGTGTGAAGCGAGGGTTAGGGGACAATCAAGCTTTAAAATTTTTTGATCAAGAACTCAAAAAGTAGGCTTACCCGGCCTGTGGATTGTTATTTGCAGATTTATTGTAAGCAATGTGAGTTTCAGGATTAATCAATTTGATTTTTTCAATAGCTTTAAGATCTTGGTTGATTTTTCTATTAAATAAAAAATCATCTGCCTATATGTTACACCTATTCATCCATAATTAACGACACATTTTAACAGTCTATTAAAAGAAATTAGTAAGTAAAGAAAGAAGGCATTTTATTGTAGAAATCAATGCTTCAATTCTGCTTCGGTTTATTAATTTAAAGCCAAAATTATTGACTGTTTGGGAGGAAGAGAGAGAGGGGGGGGGGGAGGTGGAAAACTATCGATATGGTGCTACTTAAATCAAAATTTTCTGGGGTTTTGTTAGGGTTGCACTTTTGAAAAATCAAAACTATTCTTTTCTTTTCATAAACTAGTATTTGAAGTCAGATTTGAATTTTGATTTGTTCTTAAAGACTTTAAATCAGAGTGACTGTTTCACTACCCTAAAGAAACTACACAAATCTTCAGTGAAAATGGACCACCACTCTTCGCCCCTTATGATTAGGAACTTTATAATATGAAGAATATTCTCATAATCTAAGCAGACGAATATTTTATTATTATTTATGTTTCATTAATAGTCTTAAAGTTCGTAATGTGTAATAATTACGTCATATATCATCCAAATTGATTATGTTTCTACACATTTCCGTTTATTTTGATACTATTGTGGTTATAAACAGTTATAAGGGAATATTGGCTCTTTCTAATGAATCAAACACTGCTATCTTTTTTTCTCACGCATGCTATTACTGAAAAATAAATCATTTCTTTTATAGGAGACCTTATCTAAGCATAATTAAGTATATATATATATATATATATATATATATATATATATATATATATATTTGTAACTACAAAAAGTACCAGGAAATTGAATTAAATTTATTTGTTTCGAAGGTGGAACTACAATAACTAACAGCTGTGCCACATTACACGTTAAAATAGTTTTTAGTGGATGAGATACGCATCATCCTTTTGTGAAGAGCTAAAATCAAATTTTTTTTTTTTTAAATGCCCTAAAGATGATAGCCAAAATGCAATCTAAAGAAATGTTGTGTACACCCAAAAAAGTTGGACCTAACATTGTAGACTGTATTCTTCTGAACTTTTGAGAATCACTTGTTTATTTCACAAGATATATAACCTATTACTCAAGAAACCAACCATCTTATTTTAAACTTAGATTATATCCAAACTCAGCAGTTATTGACTTAATAAAATTTTTGTTACTGTTTTGAAAATTGGAAAAATTGCGTTGACACATCTACATTGTATTGATGATTAACTGAATATTTTTTTATTCTCGATATTTTTTGCCTATAGTAGCATGTATGCTCAAGCGAATAATGCACTTGTATAGCCCTGATGAAAAAAAAAAGAAAGTAAGTAAAAATGCACTTTATGTCTTATTTCATGATAAAGAGTTTGCAATTATTTATTTGCAATACATACTTAAATGTACTTGTATTCATATTAAGTAGATATAAGATATGTTAGATATAAGTATAAGTATTACTTGTTATAATAGGACAATAAATAACACTCCAAAAGAAAAAAAAAACTGTAATTTCTTCGTAGGAAAGCTTAGATCCACTTTTTTCAAATTCATTCATCTTTGGAAAAACATTTGAAGCTCTGCCTTCTCTTGAGAAGCTTTTCAATGACTTCCCTGGGAAACTACTACTCTCTTATCAGTACGGCATTCTAGAACAGAACCCCTTTGAACCCAATTTTAAAGTCAATTAATCAATTTCAATGAACATAACTGCGCAGTCATTTAAACAGATGAGAAGGAAGGAATTTAATTTAACTGTTTTGATTCCTTCATAATGTAGATATTTTGAGTCCTCAAGGTTTTGTGACCCTTTTAAGAGTAGTATTCATTAGATAGAAGTAATGATTCTGCAAAGGAACCTTCTAGATTTGTGAGTGTGTAAAGTTCTGACCCCATAACGAGCTTCTTACAGTTTTAGACACAAATCAATAAATATCTTTAGTATGTTTTTTAGTATCCTAAGATTGCTAAAATACAGATGAGCAATAAGTATAATAATATATGGGTAATTATTACAGAGTCTTCATGGAAGTATTAGTATGTCATTTTTTAGTTCAACAGAGGAAGGAAAAAATGTTATACTCACGAAACTTCGAGTTGATATTGTTTTATGATCAATAATGTAACTTCTTGATGTAAGAAAAAAAAAATGAAAATGTCAAAATGTCAAAAAATGTTTATTGAATAATAAAAAGGTCAATCCTAAAATAATGGCCAATTCAGGTAGGAGTCATTTATATAGAATGCAGATACAAAAAAGTTCTTAATGATTGATCGATTCATACGTTTTTGCGTGTTTCATTGAATAGAAGATTGAACTGTTCTGCCTTTCTTTTAACCTAAATTTATTTCTCTTTTAGACATGTTCTAATGCATCTTGCCTCATTTCATTTACAATAATTATGATACATCACTAATATTATATTTAGTATAATAATTAATTAATTATTAGTGTGCTACCCTCTACTGTTTCAATATTTGAAATGCGATCATTTATTGCAAAGAACTTACCTCTATAAGTATATATATATATATATGTATAATAACAGGACCTTTTGAGTAATTGTAACGCTTCAAATTATTTAGATAAATTAAATAGGGGTAATTTAAAAAGTTTTTTTTTTCTGTGTTGTGTATTGAATTCATAATGAGCATTAGTGTGGCTTGATCTGATTTTTTTTTAATTTTGTTGTTAGTTACTTATCACAAATTGTTAGTAGGTATATAAACATGCTATTTTAATGTTTTAGTTAGCTAGAAAATGATTTGGAGGTTCTTTTGCAATGCAATTGAAATCAGAAATTATTATAATTTCTACGATACGTACTATAACTTTTTTAGCGTACAAATTCAAAGTCTTACCCTATTATTGATTCTCAAAAAACATACATATACGTAAGGTTAATTCATTAAATGAACTCTTTTAATTCAAAATATAAAACATATAACTTTTGAATCTATTTTAAATTGTATTTCAAACTCATTCTCGTAACCAAGTTTTATCATTGTTGATTTTCGTTGAGAGCGAAATTTAATTATGGAGAAATTTAAAATAATTATTATGTGGAATCTCTTAATGGCGGTCAATTTAGCTGAAATTTGACGTGTGGTTATTTAATATTAAATGTTAAAATATCTAAGTTAAGTAGCCATATATTTATAACAAAGTATTTGTTAAATGAATTTCCAAAAGTATTTAAAAAGCAAAACAGCAGTTTTATAAATTCAATTCAATTGGATAGTCTAAGTATTTTGTTTTCCTTGCCTGAAATTTAATTTGTAGTCTTGTTTTATCATGTAACAAGTTTTCTCAAACAGGCAGTATTAAAAAAAATGTAAAAAGACTCCCATTCAATGAGCCATTTTAATAAGCATATCCAAGGATTTAAAACTATTAACAATGGTCAAATCATTTGAAGAAACCAGTTTCTATAACTTATTTTTGTTGTATAGAATTGAGCTGTTTGATATAAACTATCAGTACTCAATTTTATATAAAAAAAAAACAAAAACATTAAAGAATACAGTTTGATGATTTTTTTTTTACTTTTTGAATGAGTTTCAAAATGACTGCTCAGCTATTTATGATACAACTATGTCTTCTAATGCACTATTTGTTTGGAAAAAGATATCAAGTATCAAATAAAATAGGCTAAAGACATATCACCTAAGAAGCATACATACAAATATAATGAAGAAAATCACTGAAAATGATTTATGAGATGTTCTAGGGTTAATTAGTTGGCTTTGTTGAAGTAATAACTAGATATAATTATATGTACCAAAATATGTATATTTTGCAATTCAAATATAATCTATCAAATTCTACTCAGAGTTGTATTCATTAGAAAGTATTTCAGGGATTTGTAATATTTTGTGTCCCAAAGTTCATTTCATGTCGATCAGTTTATAAAATTCTTGAAATACTATGGTACTTAACATGAAGGGTAGCCTCAAAATACTTTATCACTGCTCTAGACGTCGTTTTTTCGAACTTTGACATCTGATGCTTTTTTTGTTTTGCGTATTTTGTCTCTTATGTTGTAAAAAAAAAAAGAGTTTTATTAAGAGGAATTCTAAGGAAGATGATGAAAAAAAACTGTATATATAGTTTGTTCCCTTAATATCCATATATTTCTATGATGAAAGAAAACAAAAACATATTTTTTGATGCAAGACTATCATCATAAAAAAGTTGACAATTTCCATAAATTAGAGTGCAACATTTTTTATCAAAGCATCATAAACTTTACTAGATTATATTTTAGTATCCATATCCAATTCTAGAAGTTCTATTGTAAATTCATATATATATATATATTATATATCGTTTTTTTTTTTAATTTATTGAAGCAAAAATTCACTTGAAGCTTATAAAAAATGTAAAAATATTCAGAAAATTCTCAAAAGCCAGACATGGTACGAAAAACTAATTAACTATATATTTAAAAAATTTCTACTTTATCTTGTTAAACATGAAGTTAAAATTGAGCATTCATAAATCTTCCCAACAATTTAATCTTCCAAACGAATTCCCTTTTGTATTACTATAATTTAATTCATTTCAAATAAATTATTTCTTTTTATCATGCCAATGAATCAACGTAGTGAATAGTTTGTCTTTAGAGTACTAAACCAACATATTAACAAAAAAATGTTCAAATATTATTTCTCCTTATGGGGAAGTGAAATCAATAAAATCTATGCACAAAGTCTATATTGTAATGCTCCATATACAAACAGAAAAAAGGTGTCATTGATGATTTGAGTCTGATCTTTGTCTTCCCTTCAGATTATTATCTTTTCTCTATTGAAAATGTGAAATGAATCTTTATAGCTGATACTATGAGGATATTGTCCTCTACAAGAGGATTTACACAACAATATTACACTTTGTAGGGGAAAAAAAGTATTTGATAGCTGAGTTTATTATAATCTCAGATGCAATAATGGATCAACTCGATTTTTTTTTACAAAAATAAGGCCTAGTATCAAAACTTTCCAACTTATTTACCCTCTTTTACAAAACACAAAATGTATTCTTCATATTAATGACTGTATCATTCTCATGCTCAATTAATCAATTTAAATTTTTAAATAATTTCATTTCTTACTATTCTATGCAATATTATTTGTAATTATGGTTCCAAGGCCGTATTTTGCATCAATGTAGCATACATTATGTTGGTTCTTATTTTTCTTAGAAGTATTAACATATTGAATAATACATTTTATGTAAATGTGACTAAATAATGATACTTAATATTATACAGTCGATTTTCTTTTTAACGAAACCAAAGGGGACTTATATTTACCTACGTATGCTGAATGAACCAACGCTATTATTTTTGGCAAAAGTGTGTTGTAGACTTTTAAGCAGCCAATTTATCTTTGTTTTTAAATACAGTGATTCTCCATGATCTTATCCAAAATTGTTATTAATATTTATACATTAAAAATGTCATTACAATACTACAACTTCTTGTGACTTTTCATCTTTACTCAGCTTCACTTATTCTTTAGATCATATTTTGTTTCAAGCGAACTGTTTCAATAGTAATAGATGTGGAAAAGATCAAAATCCCGGCGAGCATAAATTTAAAAAAAAGTATGTGTTGTAACCTACCAAGTATGTATTTGTGCTTTTGTTACGTCGTCTATAACCATAGTTAGGAATGTAAATAATATGCAAATCGGGCTTGTAAGAATCAAAGAAAGAGAAAATCAACCTGGTAACTCTGACAATTTGATGAATGTTGAGAGGGAAGAAGCTTGAGCTGTCATGACGTTTTACTGAGCTACAAGCTGCTATTCTCCATTATATATGTATACAAATGAAGACATCAATAATAAATAATAATATTCTGTATGTATACCATAGATGAGAGGCAGAAAATTAACTCAAATTAATGTCAGGAAATTATATATTTTTAACTAATAATAATTATACGAGGACTTGAGCCCTTTTTGTTTACATTTTATTTGCTTTATTAACGTTAATGCATGTATTCCATCGTGCGAGATCTTTACTATCAGGTAGATGTTCTCCCCTCAGTAATAAAGGAAAAATGATAACAGCTTTGGAAAACAAAAAGTACTGTTCGAAGAGCCAACTCCACAAAGTCTCGCACGCGGCATTTTGCATATTATTTACATTCCTAACCATAGTGAGTTATCAGTAGACATAGACAAAATGTTGAGATAGCACTGATTTAAAGAAGGAAGGAAAAATATCAACTGTTACCACTACCTTGGTAATCAATTTGGATTCAGTCTTCCCTGTATAGTTGAGGTACAACTTTAGGAAGTTTAATTACTGATATTTAAGAAATCATGCTTAAGAGAGTGTTTCTCTTCCCGTGGGTATATGACTGTTCAAATTTTCTTCAATTTTCTCACTTTCCATAAATTATTGAGTATTATTCAATACTGTCAAATAGCAATCAGCAGATACAATGCAGAGGCAACACATAGTAATTCCCAGATCTTTCACCTCAACAAATGTCCATCCCTAATTATAGAACTTGCTATAATTTCTATGACATCATTTCTTTGTGCTCGGATTGATTTCGACCTTTTTTACAACATCCCTCCATATACATAAGAAAATAATATTAAAGCATATTCGGGACAATATCGACTTGCTTTTCAAGCAACACATATGTATATATGTATATTTGTTATACATACATATATTTGTATTTGTTGTTGTCTTCATAAAGACCATCTTAAGGAAAGCGATATAACAAATGCTTTTTTTATGCTCTTATACATACAAATGCCTGACAATTAGCACCATTTGGCAATAGACTTGATAAAAAAAGAAAAAAGATAATTGTGTTTTCAGTATAAAAAAAAGAACATTCTTTATTGTCTAATAGATGTGTATACATGTGATTAATTACATAAACATCATTACTTTGAAAGAGACAAACGTGGTTTTTTTTTTTTTTTTTTTTTTTGTGTGTGTGTGGGAAGGGGGGGGGGTACCTAGTGCATATTCCTAGTATTAAGCTATTTCAATTCAACTAAGAAGTGTCAGTATCTAACTTTATTTAATGATTTATTATTTTTTTAATAAAGAATGTTTTGGTAAAACATTTTTCCTAACTAGGTAAGAAATGATGTGATTTTGCTGGCATTAATTTTTAACCCAAAGTTAAGAAACCTGTAGCCTATTAGAACTTTTATTTATTCTTGAGGTAGTTAATTTTAATCAAAAGTATTGTTTAACAACCTACGTGTTGAAATTTCTTTACTAGTGCTATACCAATATGAAATAACTTCCTTAGAACTCTAATATTGATAACATAATATTTTAAGATATTTCAATCAAGGAAATGTGCTTTATAAATAAAGTATTACAAAATACATTTATGTATTTAAAATATTCCTTGAGCTACTTTATGGTCATGTTTTTCCTTTAGTTTCTTCTGATTAGAATATTAATTCTAGTGCAGTAATTGCACTCTGAAAGGTTTAAAAATATTTTTGCATTGCACATGTATCAATTATCAATCTAATAATAGGCCAGCCTAATTATGACATTTGAATAAGAGGAGTCAAAATAACAGTTATGGTAAGTTATTTTTTACATAAATTGATTAAGTCATTATCGAACCATCTAATGGTGCAGAACTTCTATTTTTTTTTAATTATATAAATATAATTAAAAAGTCTTAATGCAATACAATTTGTAAATGTAAAAATCTATGACAAAATATAATTTAAAATAACAAAGTTATACATTTTTAAAACCATCTTAACCCTTACTCCGGCAACTTATTTTATACTTCAAAAAAAAAATTCTTGTGGCTTTTCTAGCACCTGGGGATGCTTAGAACACAAAAAAAAACTTTGGATCATAAAATCATCATTCTGAGTCTGAATTATGATTCGTTGCAAAGTTGCAACAATGACGAATGAAGGTCTACAGTTGTTATATTTTTATTAACGAGTAATTTTCTTTTTTTGGTCATCAACGAATAAAATATGATAAACTAGGGCAAAACAAAGCTTTGTGTCATAAAATTGTTAATTGTGGAAGTCCTTGAAGCAGTTTCTGTCCTTCTTATAACAAAGATAAACCTTGAATTTTGAGCAAGTAGTAGTTGCAGTCAAATCACACAACTTGCATCTGTTACGACCACCATTGTTTTAAGGCCAATGAGTAAACTTATCGTATCGGACATCAGCGGTTGCAGCAGGTACTGAGGGGTTTCTACTGGTCGGTGGTTTAGGAGCGACACTACGCTTAGGTCGACCAACAGGTCTTGTTGGATCTTTTTGGACCTTTGCAAAACCAGATACGATTTCACTCGTAAATTTCTTTATTCTTAGCTAGATTTTTTTACGTGCAGTGCCTTCGATAGAGAAGCCATGCATTGACTTTCGTGATATCCACCCAGTGGAAGATCAGCTTGAGATACCAACGCTTTCTTGTGATGATTTTTGTTCGGTAGAGCGCAATCAGCATATCGGCTAAATCCACTCCTCCCATCGAACGGTTATATTATGAAATTACTTTACTTTTTCTTTTCTTTGAAGTTTCAGTGTCACAAATGAACAATTTAATAAGCAGTTCACTCCATTTTTAGAAATAAAAAAACAAGTTTAAAGTAGACTTGAAGTCATATTTAATTATTTTGTTAAACTTTATTGAATATGATGAATGAGATGATATATCATGACATAGATTGAACCAAATTCTTACTGATTGAATATAAATGCCTTGTTATTTTTATCAATGATAAAAATAAGTTTCTCGGGGCCAATTAATGTACCTTCATCGCTCCCCCACTAAATATTAATTAATCATTATATGAATAAATACCTAATTAATATCAAAGGGATTTTCAACGAAAAGGTCAATAGAGGAAAAATAGAAAGTCAATCACTTTTTTGCATAGCTAATCAAGGACTGAAATATGATAAAGGATAAATTAGACACCAGGTTCGTATTTGTAAAATGTGGCACATTAAAAAAAACTTTGTAGATTTCTGTTTTGTTATTTAAATTCAATTGGTGCTACATATACTTTAAGAGTTTTCTTTTGGGAAACAAATTGCATAAGGTAGATAAAATATGATCTATATCCGTGAGCATATTAAATGAACTCACACAACTTCACATAGATGGCGCTAGTTTTATTCCATTTGCCTTTTTTTCAATTAGTAATAAGCATAAAAAGACGACAGTTAATTTTTTTTTTGATATTTTATTCATTAGTTTTTGAGTTATTGTACTAAGAGTGAAAAAGCAAAAAAAAAAAATTGAAACATTTTGTCCCCAAAAAAATAAAGAGAAAAATTTCTAACCATAAATCGTCAAGTGCCCTGGTATTTCTAGAAATCAAGACTTTTTGTTGTACCTATTTACTAAATAATTAAGGATTTCAAGCCTCTGTAAAATTACAATGGACTAATTTGAGAAGTTATTTTCATTGAGGGTTCAATGAATAGAACTATCTTTTACACTTTTTATTGATACTTTACTTATTAAAATCGAAATAGTTTGATTGTATAACATATTAATATACAATCTATTTTTATTTATTTTTTGATAATAATAGAATAATATTACCTAGGAATATAAATCTATTTTTTGAAGAATCAGAAAGTACAAAAGACAGTTCTACTGAAATCATAGATACATAGAATATCTAACTTCTCGATGGATTCATTTTTATAAACCTCGTTTAAGTTTTATTACTCCCAATTACAAATATGGAAGACTACGATATTATTATTCAATATCAAAGAACTGTTCAATTTATATTTTTATATATTTGGAATAATATAATTATTCTTAAATATTTATCCTTGTGTCATTTTGTTATTATTAGTATTTATCCTGTATATCTCACTTTATCTAGATGTTGACCATAATAAAATGAAAAATGGATATAATAACAGTAATTTATTGTTCATTTTTTAATTAACGAAAGGTTTTTTTTTTACTTTTTATGCAGGGATATACCTACAAAGAGAACTGAAAAAGTAATATTGCTGACATATTTGTCTTGGTTAGTTTAGTTTTACCCAATAATCATTTAACAATTTACAGGAACATAGTATCATTATGTCATATAATACGTTCATGAAAATTAAAATGTAACGTGTTATTATTCCGACAATTACATATTAAAATTTGGGCTAATGTTCTAAAACACTTAGCTAAATACAAAACGTGTCAAAATTAACAAAAACCATTATCTTTTGAACCACATTTTTAGATAAGTTTATTATAGAATCAAATGACTTTTAACGATGAATGAAGAATTCCGATTTTAAAATTTACTCATTTGCTAAATTCAGTGCCGTTTGGGGATCCTTTGTCTAACTAAAACGAGTCAAACCGTTTATTTAATATAACTAAATTTTAATTACAACTATTACAAATGTTAAACATTCAGTTTAAGAATAACAGTACTAGCTGATAAATGAGTATCAAAAGTTAAGATTATATTATATTAAGACATTTTAAGGTTGATGACGGCATTTAGCATAACCGATTTGATGCCAGGAGTACAGGGCATTGTTTTTATTCAAAATCATAAGAGACAAGAAGAAAAGTGATGGGCAAATATATATATAAACCTCCAACAATGATAAAAATTTTAGAATAAATAGTCATACTCCCAGTGGAGGACAGATGTTTATTAGATATATTCATTCTAAATAAAATAACAAGGAAACGTTTTCAAGAAATTAAACTTTGTATTCTTTATTCGGTGGATTTGGAGATTTTCAATAGTCCCCCACTATACTCAAGTAAAAAAGGAGTTCTGTTATTACTTTTCATATTTAAGGAAGCACCTCCCATTAAATGTAGAAATGCCAATTACTATAGCTTAAATATAATTTAGCTGGATATTTTCATAATATTTAACCTCAATTTGTGTATTTTAACTAGGATTAATGGAAAAGATTTAGCAATAGGAAATGTAGAGCAGTTAGCGAAGAATAGTGCTATGTTATTAACTTTTTTTTTGACGAAATCCTTTCCACGTACAGTTTTTATTAACATTAGACTTATGAAAATTGAATGCAAAGATTTATGATAGGATTTCAGGACAAGCCTTGATTTTTTTTTTTTTTTTTATCCTTTATATGATATCCTAGCACAAATGTATTTATTTTATATGCAGTAATACAAAGGTATGAATGAAATGCATAATATGGTTCTATGATTTTTTTCCCTTATTTTTTGAATGAAGAAACATGTTGTTTTATACTTTTGTATGTAAGAAAATATAAAATATTCAATTAGGATTAAATTTCTTTTTGCTTTTTTGAGAAATATAAAGCCTGTTAATTTATTCAAATATGTTCCCATATATTCATATATTTATAAATATATAAATATGTCATTTTAAAGTAATAAAGTGCCCAATCATGGTGGCTCCTGTATGTACTTGAAATAAAACCCAAGAGAACTTCATCGTATTCTATAAAAAAGCTACTTATCCATGTATATATATGACAAAAGAGACATTCTTGGCGCTTTTTGCATAAAAAACAATCAAAAAAAAGTTTTATAAATAATATCTCGCCGGGAATGTCTCTTTTTTCACATCACTAGTCATAGATATCCACTAGCATTTTTTTTTTTTTTTTAAAAAAAAAACAAATCATGACACATCCATTAATATTCAAACTCTACATTATTTTTTCCCCGATGAACGGATTTTGAATAGAAATTTCAAACAATGAAAAAATTCTATAATTTATAATATATCGTAATTTGAATGTACGTACTTAATTAATATTATTTGTTTGAATTTTTAGTATGAATAAGAAAATTATATGTATCATCCATAACTTGAAAGTTGTTTCTTTTTAAAACCACAACCAAGGAAGTTAATTTTTTTTTTGTTTGTTTTTTTGTAAAAGTTTCCTTTTTAAAAAATAAACCAAGGAATAAAAGTTGCTTTTTTTTCAAAGATATTTGTGGAATTAGTTTGTTTGTATATTCAGATTTAAATATATATATACGTTCATTGTTGGCTTCTTACATACATACCTATGCATATCATTTCAAAACAAAAAACTTTTTTTAAAAAAAAAAGAAAATAACGTACATACAGACAAGCTTCATGTTACTCAATACAATAAATTATATTATACACATATATGCCGAAAGTACATTATCCATGTATGTGGTAGAATATGTTTTTTATAAGACATAAATGTACAAAATACTCCAAAGATAAATTCTTAAATAAAATTAAAAATAGCCAAAAAGTCATTAGAAAGATCTTACAAGGGGCTTGCAAATTAGTAAATGACTCCCACTTTTGATAATATAAATAATCTTTGTTTACTCAAAAGATAAAAAAAGAAAAGTAGGCAATTGTTTGATAGTGTCATAATGATTTAAGACAAAATAATTATCTAATGATTACGTGGCATAATTTCATTTTAGTAAAGGCTTTATTTACATTAATGCTGTAATTTAATATGTAAATTAAAAAGGCCATATTTTTATTTTCAAAATATGAAAACACTTGCAAGGAACTCCACGATCTCTATCGGTTTGAGGATATCGTTGTAGATGAATGACTCAGAGAAGCAAAAATTTGTCAACTCAACAAGAAACCAAGTTACTCTGAAATACTTCAAAAATGAGTTAGAGCTGCTATTATATTCTTGAGATCATTTTCTTTATTTTGAATTAAAAGTACGTATATTTCGATTAATAGCAACTTATTTATAGGAAAAAAATACTGGCCACAATCAAGAATAAAAAACACCTGGTATTTATGACTATGTTGTTACTATTTCTATGATTCATGGTGAGCATGATATCAGATTAAGTTGATTTTTAATAGTTCTACAACAGATGAATTGGTTTTAGCCAACTACAACTAAATAAATCTCTGGGGCTAAGAAAAAGATGAACGTTCTTTCAGGGGCCATATCTGCTCCATGTGCAGTCATAACATTTATCCGGGTGCTCAATTGGATAGACAACAATTCTTGCTTTCTTGATTAAAAGTGATATTTTAGCAAAAACCGTGAGCAATAGGTTTTAAAATGACTCCTAAATATTTAACCGTTATATTTATGAAGTAAAAAAAAACTGCAAGTTGGATTTTCGCCTTTTCAATATTTAAAAACAAACTTCCTTGCTTGTTGACTTGACACAAATGTACAGCATTACCAAGCAATCCAAAAAATGAGTCTTAATTTTTTTTAATTGTTGGGCATATTTTAGCAATTATTTTATTAGCTCGAGGGGCAAATTGCATCCTGTAAACAGGCAAAAACTTTGGGCAAGATAATTTCAGCCAAAGTGAGAGCATATTGTGCAGATTACAAACACTTTTACCCTCATTTTCGGATGAAGCAGCACTTCCATTATTTCATTGACATGAAAATTAGGTTAATGGTGTACGTATTTACTCTTCCGAGTCATAATCCTGGATCTTCATCAAAATCAGAGAGGTCAAGGTCATGGCTTAAACTTGATAGCATAACAATGAGATCAGTAGAGCCCCCTACAGGACAGACAACGTAAATTAATTGAACTGGTACATACACTATTTGTCTCACCTAAAAACAGGACATTTCATAAACTTATAGAAATGTCCCCGGAAAGGACTTTAAAAAAAAGAACATACATCGGGAAATAAGAAGAATTGGACACATCAATATCTAGTTATAAAACATTAATAACTTTACTACAATATGGAAATATAATATGTACATATTTTTTCCTTCTGTAGAATGTGAAATTCAAGGAATGTTTGAAAAGACAAGTAAATATTTTCAATAATTTACGTTTAATTTAACTTACAGAACTAACAAAAAAAATTCTTACTTATATTTTTTGGTTCGATAAAATCTTGTCTTACCAACAAATTTACTTGACTGTATATACTGGAGTTATTTGTAGCATAAAGCTTCAAGTATGGTCCTCATGCTAGAATAAAATTTTTGAATTATTTAGTGTAATATTTTTATCATCACACTCCTAATAATAGATTTTGGGCTGGAAAGGAGGTAAAACAGATGGAGAAAATCCTTACTTTAAGTGGGATAGGGAAAACTAAACATAAAATTATGCAATTAGTTAGAGATAACTGTAAATAGATTACAAATAATGTATTTTTATTTCAAATACAAAAATACAAATTACGTAAATACATTAAAATGAACTAATCTGATTATAATTAAATGTCTCAAATTTATTAGGAAAAAAGTGTAGGTACAAATTATGGAGAGCTACATGTTTGTAAAAAATAGTCGCCATATCAAAATATAATTAATAATGTTAAAATATTATGTAATTGATTCATCGATTGCTAAGTGATATTAAGGGGAAATACTTAAATTATATGATTTCATAAAAAAGTAAATTATACACTTAGGATTCATTAGTTCACGAAAAATGAAGGTTACTCAACCAAGGAGTTAATTGGCTTTTCAATCCACTACAATCATTTCGAAATTAGTAACTCTATTTATGATTTTAAAAAATGTTTATACCAAGTAATTAAATTTTTGGTTATACAGTCCAACCGAGTCTAACGATTACCTCCTTTCAGCGTATCACTGCATTAAGTGGTCATATCCAGTTCCCACGCAAGAAATTTATAACATAAATGCACTGTATTAAGCAGGCCCTTACAATCCCCGGCCAATATATAGATGAACCTGCTTTAACATCCACTTTCTTTAACATTTACTGATTGCTAGATACAAAAGTTCACAGACTGTGCGTTGAGACTGTGGTTGAAATAGAGGAATTAATTATTCAGATAGTAAGTTCTAATCCCCGTCACTTGGAGATGGTCTGATGAGTACTAACCATTCATATTTCTATTCAAATCCGATCGTGTATAATTTAGATACATGTATCCATATGCAATAAGTGAAATATGTAGGGATGTACGTAAATGGATGTTTTTTTCCCACATTAATTTCTCTCTCTCTATCTGAGAGTGAGTATGACAATTTTAGCAAAGCTAATGATGCATTATTCAAATTTAAATAGCTTTTAATTGATGGAAGAAATATTAGTATGTTAAAATAGAAAACAGATATTGTATGACTCTAATGGAAATTTCAGATTTAAAAAAAAAAAGTTATTATTCATTTTGTTATATAAATGTATATTGATACATATTATAATTAAAGTTAATTTTATTCTAATTTTGGTAATATTTTATAAAAAAAAGTTTTAAATACCTGTATATTATTTGATACATTTTATTTTGCAGTTCATGCATTCTTTGATGCCCAACTTTCCAGATCATAGTTTAAAAAAAATATACTTGGTTTAACGTTTACCTGCACTAAACGGTCACTTTTTCAGTTTCTCTTATCTGCCCGTATAATACAGGCTTGACTGTATTTTTAATACTTTTTTTCCTAATTAAATATACATATACCGTATTTTATGGATAATATTTCGCACCTGAGTATAAGCTGCAATTAAGTACTCATATCATTTGGAAAAAAATTGTTATATCACTTGAATCAATTAGAAATATATAAAGAGGGTATTTTTTCCATCAATGTATATTCATATATAAAGAAGGAACACTAAACGAATTCAATTATCCCAGACTAGTATTTGAAACCATTGAGTTCTTTATGTTCAGAGCCATTAAAAAATAACTTTGCAAACTCAGGAATTGTATTGCTCCTTATTTCCCTTTCTTACCTCAACTCTTTAGAATCTTCATCCGATTACGAAAGAATCAATATGGCCATCTTAAAACTGGAAAAGATGATTTATTTCTGTAATTAATTCCATGGATCAGGGATCCAATCAACTATATACTTATTGGAGGGGCGCATTCTTCGAATTGATGTAAAGCTGTACTCACCTTCCATCATCTACTTTTACCATTAGGTTTTTTTAACTTTCAAACTTTAAGTGATGTGTGTTCTCATACTATTTAAAACAAACGGGGCTTCTTGGATTGGAAGAATCGACTTGGATAGCCAAAAATACCAACCAAATCCATGTTTGTGATGAAATCAGGTGTTACATTATACTCTTTAAGCTTTTTTTGAAAAAATAAATTAATGGAATGATTGGACATTTTTTGGGATACTTTTGTTCGAGCTGTAATGGCCATATTATTTATTCGAATAAAACAACTACAACACGAAGGCACTCAATCAAATCGGTAATATTAAGCAAGTCCATGGGAGTAAAAATATTATGAAACTGTTGATAAACTTTGTCAGGCAGCACGTTGCTCCAGAGCCCGAACCTGATTCTCCAAATCTGGCCGTCTGGCTTTATGTCCACAATTAGCTTATGTGTGCTTTTCATTGCTATACTGTTGTCCTCTGATTTTCTGTAATCTCTTATAAGTTTTTCACGTATTACAAACATTATTCCAGCTGGTCAATTACCATTTTCTAATGCATACTTTATCACTTCAAATTTGAATACTTCGATATAAGATCTACTATTCGTAGACATGGAGTTACTTTTATAATAATTATCTAAAAAAGTAGAGACACATTGTGTTTTCAGGAATTTAGAGTTGAGTCATGCATTGAAATGAATTAAACGGTTACCATAAATGATTAAACGAAAGTAAAACCTGTTAAGATGAGTATGTACATATTTATAACTTTATATAAAAGTTGCAGTAACCTTACAGTCGTGAAAATACAGTAGTTACAATTAATGAAATAAGGCCTTCAATCCAAAATTAAGTAGTATATAGTCGGTATTTAAATATTTATAAAGTTGGCAAAAATGAATAAATAAATAATTATTCGTAAAATTATAATTTCATCATAATTTTGGGCATCTAGGATCTCTACCTATTTGTAGTTATAAGACCAACTAATTTCGTATTAGGAAAGTTTTCCAACATCTATTACAAAGTTAAAAAGTTTAGTACTGTATATTAAATCAAAAACTACAACTTTAGAATATCAATACATGACTAAAAGTAAAACGCAGTACAAAAGAAAAGCCAATTTTCTTAATTTTATTTTCCTTATTCCTATTTATATAATCTACTTTAAGTTAATTTCATTTCATTTCCAAAGATGTTTTATAACTTGATAACCAAGCATTGAGTCACATGATTATTTGTACAAACAGATTGATCATTTAAAATTGTAATAAAATACAAAATAGTCTCCCATTTATAAGAGTATTGACTCATTGATTGAGAGTGTTTTGATCAGATATATAAAAGTCCCATGCATGGATCATGGATTTCTTATGATAAATTTATATGCATTGTATGGATACAAACAGACATATATTCTTATTTTTATTTGTCAGACTATTTTCCTAGTACCAAATTAGCTTTACGATGTTAGACCTAATAAATGATTCCAAACTATACAAAAAAAATAATTCATTAGTGTAATCTTCTAATTTTGCATCACCAATAAAGTCAAAACCCTATATTGACCCATGGCTTTCTTTATTTTTGATTTATTTCACTAACAAATTACCCTATTACATAATTTATATTTAAATTGATAGTGATTCCTAGCTTGCTTTAGATTGATTTGTACCTAAACCTAATAATGATTAAATCATCATCATTAATTATAATTAACCAAATTAAATCAAAAGATTTATCGGTCGTATATATATATATATATATATATATATATATAAAGTCAAAATAGAAGAAAGGTTGACTTATATAAAAGAAAATGTCATTGTGATGTGCTAATTAATTTACATATTTGGATACATGAACTCAATTATTTAATTTCTCTATAAAATTTCAAACACCAAATGAAATTCAAGACTTGTTTTTGAAGGAAAAAGGTGAAAGTTGTAGTATTTATTGATAATAATTATTCAATAACATTTTCGTCAATTAAATACTATAGAAAATATAAAAAGTGTTAAATCGTCAGTATCTAATTATCATATTATAAATGCATTTATGTGAATTGGTGAAATATTATTAAATATTCATGTATATAAGTGTTGTGGGAATTGGAAGAAAAGAAAACATATTTTATTCAACACAAAGCAATCTCTCAAACCTTTTGCAAAAAAAGAAAAGAAAGAAAAAATTTTTTGTTTTGTTTTTGCAAGTCAAGTATCTAACTCCAATTCTGTACTACAAATGTCATACAACAACTTTGTACAGGAACATACATTTTTTACTCAAACTATTTCCATATATTGCATCAAGCATTTAAAAATAGTTGTAACCAGTGACAAATGAAATGAAAATCACATATACTCATGAGACAAATTTTTTATTTTTCATAAATGTAGCACTTTTATGTTACAAATTTTTTTTTTTTTTTTTTTTTTTTTTGTCCCTTTAAAGGACAAAAACATTTATTCGACTAATTCTGTAACTTTATAAACACATTTTCAAAAACGTTCGAAACATCTATATAAATAAATAAAAACAAACGGCCACAAATTTGGGTTAAATTTAAAATTCCTTAATGAAGTCTAACAAATCATCTGGGAGGGGTGTTCTCGTACATTTAAATTTATATAAAATCATAAAAACTTTTGAGGTAATAAAATTGATTTCTTTTTGATAGAGTCCTGTATAAATAAAACTGAAATGACTAGGTTTTAAAATTATATTGAATTTATCAAAGACAACTTCTTTTATTCGATCCCTGTATTCTTTCGTGATACTACAGTCTATCAAAAAGTGGTTAACGGTATCGCTAGAGCTCTGACAAAAAAAACATAGTCTATCCTCCGGGGTTCTCCCATGAAAACTCCCACACGTAAGAGTGTTTGTTATAACTCTATAACGAAACCAGTATGTAGAGTAGTCAGGGAGATTCGACAATGCTTTTAAAATATAGTATGCCGGAGTTGTTTCCTTTATCGTGTCTTTTTTTCGATTTATCTGTTTAATATATTGTGTCTTGACTTCCTCATCAGCTTGTAACTGTCTTAGAGATCGATTGTCTATTCCTTTTATGAAGTTGAAAAAACTGTCTCTTGGACCAATATCCCTGCTACAAACCGAAATATTCTTTATAAGTCTTCTTTGTTCGAGTTTTTCAGAGAAGGAAAAACCTGGATCATTGTTGAATATTTCCCCTACAAAGTCGATTTTCCTCTTTGTAGACGTACCTACCAAGAAGCTGAAACGATGGTTGTACAGTATGGGTTCTTGCCATGTCATAAGGGGAAGTATTTTAGAACATATTTCCCCGCCAACTCCTGCAATTGTGTTCCAAAAGGTTCCAAATTCCTTCAAAGCGCTAACTATTTTTCTTGGGCCCATTCCCAGAAGCTGGTCAATATCCATGTCCGTTTTGTTTTCGATATCACGTCTAACTTGTCCGGACCAACTAGATTTACTGTACATTAATCTCTTGAACCAAGTAAAAAGTAAAGTCTTCCAGAGAGTTTTTAATGGCAGTAGGCCGAGCCTGCCATATACTTTTGGGCAAGTTGTTCGTCTCCAGGTAATTCTACCCCCGGTATTCCATAACAGAAACTGAGCGCATATTTTTTCAAATTTATCGGCGCTCTTCTCATCGTATGGTGTAATTCTTAAGAGGTGAATTACTTTGGGGAGAATCAAACAGTTCCAGATATGTATTCTTGAAGGCAAATTCCTTCCAATAAGATACGTATATCTAGATGCCGTTTTCTTCAGTCTTTGGTAAATTTCCTCCAAATTCCCGGTCGAATTTTCTTCTCTTATTGAGACCTGAGATCCTAGAATTCTAGTCTCCGGCACTGTCTCAATTCCCAAGGTTTCAAAGTTGTTGTCTTCACTTCCGATAATTTTTGTTTTTTGGAGGTTTATCTCCAGCCCGGATTTTTTCCCATAGTTTTCAAGAGTTCGAAGAGTAATCTCTATCGATTTTTTAATCTCCTCAGGTTTTCCAGAGTATAGCATGGTAATATCATCAGCAAAGGCCTCCAACTTGTGCTCACCGTTTTCCCTGTTGATGCCTTTGATAGAATTTGTTGTGCAAATCTTCCTTATGCGTTGGTCTATTGAAATAATAAACAGGCTTGGCGAAATCGGATCACCTTGACGGCATCCACGATTCACTTCGAATGTGTCTCCTCCCCCTGCAAAACTCGTATGCAGGTTTTTAAAACCTACGGCTACCATTCTGATGAATTTTTTCCCAAAATTGTAAGCTTTCAAACAGTCCAGTATAAAACTATGAGAGATGGAATCAAATGCCTTCTTAAAATCGATGGACATTAGAGCAATATTGCCATGCATCTTCTTTCCCCTTCTAATCGAGTCCATAATTCCCACAATCACCTCCTCCATATACCTCCCACCGACAAAACCTCTCTGTGCTTCGTCAATGATAGTTGGAAGAACCTTTTGAATTCTCTTGCTTAGGATGCCACTGTAAATTTTATAAGATGAATTCAGCATTGTAAGAGGCCTCAAATTTTCGACGTAACGCGGATCTTTACCTTTCTTGGGGATGAGCGTAAGTAAACCCATAGTTATATGCTTTTCAAAATACCCTTGTGTTATGGCTTCCTTGTACACCCGTTTCAGCAGCGGAGCTAGCATTAAACAATATTTTTTGTAAAACTCTATCGGGAAACCATCGGGTCCTGGAGTCTTATTTTCCTTTTTATAATTTTTTATATAACTTTGAATCTCCGCCTCGTCTATGTCATTTTCTAAAACATCGTTCATCAAACGTGATATTTGAGGTAGGAGTGGGATGGGCGCTTCAGAAGCCATCGTGTTGGCATCTAAAGGGGGGTTCTCAACGTGAAACTTGCATTCATTATAGGAATTTGTTGATGACCTGCACTCTTTACACTCATAAAGTTTTTTATAAAAGGTATTTACTAATTGTGTTATTTCTTTCTGATCGTCGACTATTTTTCCGGCTTCATTGAAAAGAATGTTAAGAGCTTTCCCAGACATTTGATTGGTTTCTAGTTTTTTTACACGATCCAGTATTACATGTTCCTTTGGAATTTGACTTAGTCCAGTCCGTATGAGGCAGCCTCTCCTAGGCACAATGGATAAGTCATGTAACTTTTCATCATATGTGTAGCTGGCGTGTTTTGAATTTTCCAATTGCAGTTCCAGGGTCCTATTCTCTTTACTTCTCCTAACTCCCAGTCTAATATATTTCCGTCTTGCACAGTCTAAAATCAACTTTAGGGCATGTGACGCAGTTTTCACAATATTTTGTCTCAATTTTGAAGAGATATCCATGATGAGTTCTTGGATTTTTTGATCAGTTTCTTGGTCGTCCAGAAGACTTAAATTCAACTTCCATATCCTCTTTACATGTTTCTGGGATGTATTAATTGTTATAGAAATAGGTCTGTGATCAGAAAGATTTGGTAAAAGTGTTTCATAGTCAGTAACGTTTGAGGAAAGTTGGGCAGACAAGAATGCATAGTCCAGTCTAGAAGATTTCACTTCTCCATTTCTATTTTTGATATAAAAGGTGTGCTTGGGATGTTTGCTGAACTTGGCCGCCGAATCTACAAGCCCTCTTTTTCCAACTATTTCCTTGAATTTATTGTACGCATTCTTGTTGTTTTCATTTTTGTGATTTGTTGTGTCCCTCTTTGGATCTATTGCGATGTTAAGGTCGCCGAGAATTATAAGTTCATTTTTGCTCTTATCATTCGCAATAAATTTTGAGTCCAGTAGCTCATAAAATGTCGGGTCATCATGGTTGGGCCCATATATTGAAATGACATCGATCATTTTCTGACCAGCCCGTATATTAACGGTTGCATAATTCCCCCCTTTGTCTACGTCTAAGATTTTGGGATTCAACTTTTTCTTTATGGCCAACAAAATGCCTCTGGACGGATAATTCCCAGTTTTCCTTATCGCTGGGGCTTGGAAAGCTTCATATTCAGAGGGAAATAGGGAGCAGAGGTCCATCTTTGTGAGCCTCGTATCACACAGAGATAGAAGATCAGGGTCCAACTTAATGAAATGATCAATTACGCCTTTACGTTTTTGGGAATTTGCAATTGAATTGACATTGGCAGTAATGATTTTAAGTTGCATTGTTTAAAGATAAATAATTGAAACAGAATAAAATGCAGAATAAAAGTGTCTAAAGAAAAACAAAGTAAAAACCGTATATGTAAATAAAAATTAAAATTAAGGACCTGTAAAATATGGGATATAAAAGTACGAGAAAATGTTTTGTGGTGATACAATGAAGTTTTAAGGTATCGATATTAGGGCATAAAGACAAGGAAATGTAAAAAGCTAAAAGAATGAGGGACATGTTGTTAAATTTATCGTCAAAAATTTGGGCCAAAATTGAAAATGGTAAATAGTGAATTTGATTAAAAATAAATAAATGTAATAAACAATATTGATAGTGTTTCATGATAAATAAAGTGTAAAATATAAAAAATAGAAGTACTAGTGTATCACTCACTTTTCGGTAGAATTTGACTCTCGAGTCTTCTTTTGGGATTTTTCATCTACACTTTCGAGCGGCCTCTTTTTTTGCGTTCTCGTAGAGTGATTACTTCTATTTGGAGTATCTGGTCTTTTCCTTAAAACCGTTATCCATTCTTTCCTCGTATGTGAATTTCCAGTTTTGTCTCTCTTTGCATTTTTTCCTCCATTCGGAAAGTTGACGTCGTCCCCCTTTCCTTCTTGCTCCAGGATTTGTCCATCTTCTTGTTCATTTTCTGATGTGTCCGTTTCTTCTCCACACTCACTTTCATTTTCCTTCTCAGATGTTTGTTCTTCTTCCAGTTCCTCTCGACGTATCTCTTCTTCGGCCTGCTTCGCCTCTTGCCACCCTCTTACCCGATTTGGAAGGCCCAATTCTTCACGGAATTGCCTTTCGAA
The DNA here is from genome assembly GCA_963680855.1 of Lepeophtheirus nordmannii. Taxonomy (NCBI): domain Eukaryota; kingdom Metazoa; phylum Arthropoda; class Copepoda; order Siphonostomatoida; family Caligidae; genus Lepeophtheirus; species Lepeophtheirus nordmannii. Next base: position 13,714,017 of record OY804520.1, read on the forward strand.
AACCCAGTAAGATGTTTTTTCTTTCGATGAACACTTCGACTTTGCTTGACCAAACTTGAAACATTTATAGCACTGCTTTTTTGAAAAGATGAAGACAGCTCAACCTTCTTCCCTCCAACTGGGACTATCGAAGGTAGTAGCTTATTTGGTTTTATATGGAATTTAAGCCTTCCTGACATTATTTTGCTGAATTTTCTTGCAAAATCTTTCACATCTTGATCCTCACCTACTTCGGGTACTGTCTTGTGGGGTACGTCCTCTATATTGCCTATGATTTCCCCGTGTTTTTCCATTATTTCTCTCAGGCCTCTTAGGTTTGTTTCGGAGCCGTTCTTAACTATTACTTCGATGGGTTCTTGAAGTATCTTCATGTTTTTTAATCCTCTAATTGTGAAGAAAATACCATCTCCTACCTCTTTTTTTCCCTTGATATGATCAAAAGCTTCTATGACATTTATTGGAGTCTTCATAGATATTACAATATAGCCAGCCTGACTTTTGCAATCATTTATTCTTGTGATATCCTCTTCCTTTAGTCGAAGCGTTTCCAATATTGATTTATAATGTTTCATGGATGGATTAAAACCCCTCAGAGTATTACCCATTTCATCTTTCCAGTCAAGGTAGATTTTGCACCAAACTGAATTCTTGTTAAGGTGTTTCATTTGCCTATTATTTTTTGCAACATGGGAGTAGGATTTCCCTTGACTATTTTTTTCTGCTTGAAAGGCTGAGGTTTCATTCGATTGTTTCTTCAAATTTTCCGTCTCATTATTTGTCTTCATTGCATCGAGAGGGCACGTTTCTTTTTCCCTCTCATTTTTGCCTTCGCCTTCAGAGCCACATTCTTTTTCTGCATGCATAGTTGACCCATACTGGCCATACTCCTCGTCAGGTGGTCTATCTGAGGGGTGAGTTGACATTTTAATATTGATTTGCGTTTATAGAAGGATTGATTTCTGAGACGCAAGCTATCCCTATGGATCTTGATTATCTACGTCACTCTTTCTGATGACGTAAGAATACTGGTCCTTGGAAGGAGTCCCGAACTTCCTAAAATTCTGGAGGAACTGAGGGTCCAACTGTTGATTGGGGTATTCTAGGAAAGTCCCCGGCAGTTTATTCCCACTTAGATGTACAATTTCCCACGATAGGTCACTCAGATATGGTTGAATTAAATTATCACTTGAGAGAGTAAACTTACACGTCTTTCGTTCAAAAAAATACATATATATATATATATATATATAAAGTCAAAATAGAAGAAAGGTTGACTTATATAAAAGAAAATGTCATTGTGATGTGCTAATTAATTTACATATTTGGATACATGAACTCAATTATTTAATTTCTCTATAAAATTTCAAACACCAAATGAAATTCAAGACTTGTTTTTGAAGGAAAAAGGTGAAAGTTGTAGTATTTATTGATAATAATTATTCAATAACATTTTCGTCAATTAAATACTATAGAAAATATAAAAAGTGTTAAATCGTCAGTATCTAATTATCATATTATAAATGCATTTATGTGAATTGGTGAAATATTATTAAATATTCATGTATATAAGTGTTGTGGAAATTGGAAGAAAAGAAAACATATTTTATTCAACACAAAGCAATCTCTCAAACCTTTTGCAAAAAAAGAAAAGAAAGAAAAAATTTTTTGTTTTGTTTTTGCAAGTCAAGTATCTAACTCCAATTCTGTACTACAAATGTCATACAACAACTTTGTACAGGAACATACATTTTTTACTCAAACTATTTCCATATATTGCATCAAGCATTTAAAAATAGTTGTAACCAGTGACAAATGAAATGAAAATCACAAATACTCATGAGACAAATTTTTTATTTTTCATAAATGTAGCACTTTTATGTTACAAATTTATTTATAACTACACAGGTCAACAAATTTGAAATGTCAAAAATCCTAAGGTGTTTAAGTCTCTACATTGAGTCTTTGATTTTTTGTGGATTTTTGGTCGAAATTCTATGAAAATTTACACATTTAGATGGACGATTTCTTCTAGGCCATGGAGTTTTATTGGGCGCTTGACATGTCATTTGAAAGCTGAGAATCTCAGCTCTTTAATACTTTTAGTATTAATTTTTTTCATGCAATATTCAAGAATTTATTTAAGTACAAAGGATTTGGCCGACTTTTTGGCCTACTCCAGTCCCCTACGCATACAGGAGTCCCCTTAACTCAAAACGAAGAGTGTAAATGGAACATGCATTAAATACACTAGTGGATAATTATTTTTTAATGCACAAAATGAGTATCTTTCTAGGCTTAAATTAAAGTTGAAGTTGGGAAATGGACCAAATTAGCTTACAAAGTAGGGTACGATTTCTCGAAAACAGTCGGACTTTCGAGAAAAAAAAACTACAGATTTGAAATCAGTGTACAAAATTGAATAGCTTTAGTTATACTAATACCCGTTAGGATTTTTAACTGTTGACTAGTGTTATCGAAGATATAGTCCTAACAAAAACCTGTCAGTTATTGGTGAAATATTGTAAATACTTACTTTTATCCTAGCAATTGAATGATCAGTTCTCTAGACATCTTTTTTTTCCTTTGCAATTTTGGTCACATAGTAGTCCATATTAAATTTTAAATGCTCTTAACCCCAGAAATATTTGTTCAATCTTAATAGTTAAAATTTTTTTAGTGATTTTCGAATAGTCCGGATTCAAGCAATCTGATATATCCGCGAAGACAGTTGCACAGACTGTTTTATTGCTGTATATTGAATGTTTACGTGTTTTTCCTTTTCAAAAATACTTTGAATATTCAAAAAACTGCACTTTATACAAAAAACTAAATACATAATATGTATTAGAGTGCAACAAATGATTGTTATGCATAGAACTGAAAGACGTTCTGATGATTTGAGTTAATTGACCGACTCATGTCCTTCCCTCTAATATCAGTAATGTGCATTAATTATTTAATCAATTCTGATCTACTCTCATATACTGTGAATTCATTCCAATCTACCTCAATTGGCTTCCACCATCAAGGAACAAGGAAATGTTTATTTGTTTGTATCATCTGTATAAGAACATATTAAAACAGTAATATATATTTTTGTACAACGATGTATTTGAACATAGTAACAAAAAAAATTGAAGATTATAATATTATTAATTCAACATCTTAACCAATTTAACAAGTTTTAATTACCATAAATTTATTTTTTTCATTTTAAATTAAAAAGATTTATTCCTTAATTAAACTTTGATATTAATTTGAAACTCCATATGTAAAATAATACTTACTCATTTTCTATTTTAGTAATGTCAAATCCAATAGATTCGACATTAAACCTTCAGTTACTCCTTGATTTTCATTATTCAAGTGTCATGAGAAAGGAAAACTGAAAAGGTCAAAGATTTTTTTCTACGTGGATCTTGTTATAGACATTTGTTAAATTTATGCTATTGTCAATCAGCTAAGACTGGGCTATTCAACTACAGATGAACCAAATGTCCAAAGCAAGATTCTAAGTTTTGCTGAAAAAAATAAAGTAATTATGAAATAGTTCCAGCTGCTAATTAAATAACTCTAGACTATAAGCACGAAAAACAATTCAAAACTAGTTCAATCCCATAGGATCGTCACTTACCTTTTAACTCTATTTTTGTATTTCCTACAAATGCAGTGGCATAAAAGTTTTATATGAGACCCATAGAGAGCTGTCTATGAGTAGAACTGTGATGTTTTTGAGGTTTAGTGATGGATCTTGAACAAATAGAACATATTAGAACATAAGTGTATATACAGACACATTGAGATGAATATAAATATCATGAGGTAATAAGAAAATTGCCTTTTTTCAGAAAATTTCAAATATCATCATCAATATATTAATTATTATTGAAAATAAATAATTTTATATCTTTACTTTGCTACAGTCTATGATTCATATCGTGTTGATCAAAAGTCCTTAAACTAATAGTCAAGAAATAAAAGGATTCATTTATCAACAATTTAATACCATACACTTGCAATTTGTATTTTCTCAAATGCAAATAATCATATAGGTACTAACGAAACAAATTGCATCATTTGGAAGTGAATATATTTACCTGTAGTTATGTGTATTCAATGCTTTAATTTTATGCTTTGTTTCTTAATGATGAAAAATACTTTTAATTATGCACATGGTATAACAAAATAAGTAACATTTTTGGTTAATTAAAGTTTTATAACTGTGTTTTTGAGAACAAAAAACAAGTATGGACCTAGCTGTTTTAGCAAATAGGTAAAACCAAATTGTTCATTGGTTAAAAAACTTTATGTATTTTAACTTATATTTCATCACTCAAAATAACTACAAAGTAAACTCGCATTAAAAAATAATTATTTAATGGAATGGTATCGCCAGTGATAAAAAAAAAGTATGGAAAGAGCATTTGAGTACTTGTCAATCCTGCAAAAGACTTTATACTTCTAAGTTGGTACCCCTTTGACTCCTCTGCTTTTTTTTCTTCATTTGAATATTTTGCTTTAAATAAATGATTAGTTATTATTGATATTGGAATGGGAGCAATTAATAATTTACAATTCTTAAGTCATATGAAATATTTATTTTTTGCTACAACCAACCTTCAAGTAATAATTTATGCATAAAATGTAAAAGCTTATTACATCGTTTATTGAGCTCATTTAAAATACGATCCCTCATATTATATTGAAATATTAATTAAATACTTAAAGTTATTTAATATGTTATTCAATAATTATCTTAATATATGTAAAACAGTCGACAAAAAAAAATTATACACACATCTCCTCATTACTTTCACGTATAAATAATCAAGTATTATACTTTTTTGGAATTCTTAAATACCCGAAATTAAAATGGTTAAACCCAAATTTCTCTTTGAGAAACACTTTTTGTCCATATGTTTTTGTGCATCAATTTATAACGTTAATGTCCATCCCACAAAAAAAATGTATGAATCAAAATGTGCTTAGATTTTTGTCTTCAAACAATTTTTCTTTAATTTTTCAAAAAACTCTCCAAATCAGGATTTATGATTTTTCTTGGGCTTTTAAAAAACAAAAATCCAAACCCTGGTTTCAGTCGATTTACTTACACAAAATCTGAATGGTGTAAAAAGGCCATTCATCAATATACAGTGGACTAACTTTTGTACCAACAAGCATATCTTACCTATGAGTGAGTGGTACAAAAATATAACCATGCGTTTTATAAATGATTGTCTAAATGCTGTTTCATATCCCTATCGGTTAAATACGGCTCATAGTGCAAGATATATGTAACTCAATTAAAAAAGTATTTTATAAATACATTTATTAACAGAAAGAATGAAGTTAAATTCAATATTTTAGTTCAAAAAATAAAGTAAAAAGTATTGCTTTACCCTGAAAAGAGTTAAAAAAATAAATACTATTTAACATTTTTTTTTAAATATTGTTCATTAGCTTTTAAAAAGAGAATTGCATTCATCAGATCTTATTTTGTTTTTTTTACACCACTATATTCCAAAGATACATACCATTAGTATTGTCAATTTTTGTGAAAAAAATAAGAATATATATTTTATTCTAGTATGCTTTTATATAACAAGAAGAATACTCGTGAGTTTGATGTTGACAATAAAAGTCTTGGTTTTAAATTATACTTTTTAGAAAAAACACTTGAATAACTTTTTTATAGAAAGCAACAGTGAAAACATGTAAATGGATAAGTGAAAAATTATGGTCTAGTTATTTTTTTCCGTTTTCCTTTAAAAATGGATGATTTCAGGCTCATAATGCATATTTTAACGATAGATAACTAAAACATGGGATAATTAATCTTAATTAAAAGTCAATGGAATTGGATATACAATATACTGTACATTTGTAGCTTTCATTTAAAAAAACACAATACAAACAAGTGATCATAATTATTAATAGTTCATATACATATGTACATTTTGCAAATAATAAAACATTCGGCAACACGATAGATTCTTAATGAATAAATTCACCAAAAAGTATTTCTGCATTCCTATTAGCTTTAATTTAGAGTATTTTAAATTATGGTGAGTAAACAAAGACATTTTTGATTTTTTTTGTTTATGAACAATAACACAGTTCCATCAACAATACTGAATTATTGGAGACAATGATCCACTAATACATTTATATGTAAATTTTTACTTCAAAATTTACACTTTAATTGATGTAATCAGAGTAATGAGTCGAATTTTTATTAGCTAATTTTGTAGTTTTGATAATATTATCTAATTTTAGGTAAAATGTGTCTTATACACATATATCCTAGATGTTTGTTATCAATTGTTGATTAATGTGTTATAAGCTTTAAATTATTGATTTTTAAAGGAAAATGGCAAAAAAATAAATGAATTATTCACGTCACACGCGGTACATTTCTTCACTTCTTCACATTTTTATTTCCATTTTTAACAAAGAGATATTTATTTTTAAGGACCGTCTATAAAACAATTTTTGTAGATATTATTCTATTACATTTTAGTGTAGAGAAAAATAATTTGAGTTTGCTTTTTGATTTCTTATAAAAAACATACTTCTTTGGCTCAATTTTTCAATTTTCCCTTCGGGAAAAGTCACAAAATCAGCTCTTTAATTTTGAATATCTTTCAATAAAATTTTAACAACTAAATAGTTGAGACCTATATCTGTCATATTGTTACAATAAAATAATACCATAATTCATCCTTGAACTTTTAATTAACATCAGCAAAAACACAAGATGAACCCTAATTTTCAAAAAAAAACTGTACATTAAAAAAAGTGTACTCATTTAAGTTATGTACAATTTTAATTAAAGAATATATAGGGATCATAAATATGTTTTGTGAGAGCAATTGATAAAACGTTGTATTACCTGTGATACATAATTTAAATTCAATAATCATAACAACAAATATACAAGGAAGTACATCCTTCAAAAACATGTTTAACTCCACCACAGCCAGAGACTCTATTATAATTATAAAATTCAACTTTATACCAAACAAAAAAACATACTTAAATTGAATTACAGACCTTGTTTATATATTTTTGAATGAATAGTTTAAATAATGCAAATTGTGTATGAATAAATCTTTTATTTAAGTAAACTTATTATATTTAGTAAAAGTACAATATTTAAATTATATTTAATTATAAAACTTTAGTATCAGGGTAGATTATTTATAGAAGCAACAAATATAATAATAAATATTTATTTCTTATTATGAGCAGTGACTCATTAAAATATAATAACATTATGAAATATCCCCCCCTCATAAAAAAGAAAAATAGAAATTTACATTGTATTTTTCTGTCAGTAATCGATTTTCCATCACTCTACCCCAAAGCTTTAAAACAAAGTGATAAAAAGATGACCAATTAATCAATTTGTACAAATTTAATTGGCTACAAGATGACTTTTTTATCCACTAGGGGGCGCAGAGGATGCTGTCACGAAATTTTATATAGCTAAATACTCAATATTTATGAATTAATCTTGTTAATTCGATTTAAATGAGTGGACCTCTGCAAAAGGGAAGTAGTATAAATTCATATATCAATTTATGCACCTCAAAAGGGACATCTTTTAGAAAAAAAAATATTTCATAGCAAAGGAAATATCCCCTGGCTAGCAAATGCATTTTTTTACTTTGTTTATAGCTTTGCTTCGTTGCATTGAGCGGTAGCATTGTATTTGCATTGAATTAGCTCTTGCTAATCTGTGAATTATTATTATCTACGTTAATAAAGATAACGATGTGTTTAGTCTTTATTGTGCCATATTTTGTATACCAAAATTTTATTTCTTATATTTTTAAGTAGGCAGCGTCAGTAAGGGGTACTTTACTACAAACATTTTATTTTCAAAAAAGAAATTGCCCTACTTGTAACCCCACAAATGAGCCTATTTACATATGGGTTGACATTCCTTTTATCTAACTTACATGGTTTTCCAACCATACACTAATATGAAATTTAGAAGAATGTACGATAAGGAAGATTTTGGAAGCCTTTTGGTTAGATAGTTCTAAGAAAGTCTGTCCCTTTAAAAATACATCATATTAGATTTTTAAACATACATCAAATGAACTAGAAATAATTTTTGTTAAACTGTTAATAATATATATGTATATCTACTAATAAAAACATCTTCATTCAATAATTGATGTAATTGGACAACCACCAATTAATTTCAGGCCCTTTTCCCTCTCTTTCTCTCTTTTTTCGAAGAGAAGTTAAGAAATACAATGGAAAAAGTTTTGTGGGAGATGAGTTAAAAAAGAAGCAACACAATCTTAAAAGGGTTTTTTTTTTTCACATTAAAAATCATATTTTCACTATTGACTTAATCGAAATTGTTCCTTATGACCAAATGATATTACAACTATGGCAAAAATAATGTCATACCGATATAATTTGATTCAAATAGAGTCATATTTTTATTAACATATGTATATAGAGCCCAATGCAAAATATGAGAACGGAGACAAGGGATTCATTGCAATTTATCCGTACTTTTAATGTCATTGACAATTTATCTTAAGTTATATTTGTGCATTTAACTTAGCCATAATGTGAGATATACATCTCAAAAATAATTTTTTTAATATTGCCACATAAAATTCATTTTTAATCTTCAAATTAAATCATTAAATAAATATTTGTACATGTAATAGAATATAAAATTCTTAAAACAAAGGATTGTATACAAATAAACATATAAAATTATAGTATAAAAATAGTTTTACAATGTATAGCATAGCACTTCTACGCAAATACCGTTTCTGCAATGCGAATAAATAAATTAGCATGCAGGGTATGTTTATGAATTTGCGTGTAATGAATCCACATGCTAAATAAGTACTTTTTATATTATATGAAAACAAGAACAAACTTCAGCTTTTTTTGTTTTTGTTTTTTAATTTCTTGTTTCTTTCTTTCTTTTATCGTAATGCTACATTTTCTGGAAATGACATATCATAGTATTTCATATGTTCCTAATTGAGTCACTCCAGGTCTCTCCTTACTATTAATTTGCTTAATTAACGTTACTAAATTTATAACTACTAGAGTTGAAAGGTATCACAAATGTATTCATTACACGACTTTATTCACATTAACATGGAAATGTACACTTCTGTATATTTATACTTGTGTCATTTTTTATACTACTCTAAACTTTTTATATGTGTTCTGAACAACGATCAACTTGAATTATGAATAAAACTATCTTTTATAACACATATAAAAAATTAAATAAATAAAAACTGTCAATTTAAGAAACTTGACTCCTTTATCAAGCTATTCTCTAAAAGTTTTACTATGGTATAGTTTTATCATAGAACTCTCCACAACTATAAAAGGTAATATTGGGTCTCTCAACTGTCTTTGATTCCTTTTTTTTTCTTTAAGGAGGAATAAAATTTAATTTCTTATTCTTTTTTAAAATTAAAGTATATTTTCTTGCATGCATGTCATAATTTACCTACTTTGTTTCTATGGGCTCCTTGTATTGTGATCTTACAATATTTGAACAAAAGTATCTTTGCAAAAATAGTATATATTTTGTAACCAACATTGTTTTTTTAAATTAAAATCGTGTCAAATATTTTTCCATAATTAAGTATGATCACAAATCCTCACAGTTTAAATTTAAAATTTTTTTGGTGGCTTCTTAAAATATATGTCATTATAAATATAAGGAAGATGACAAGACTCAAATAGTTTTAAGAGCCTTAAAAAATTATTTTAAAATGTAATTATGAAATAGCCAGAGCTGTATGCGAGTTACTTATTTCAAGTCCAAGTCAATTATCAAAATTCATATATTAGACAACAAGTTGTTTCCTCATCCACCTTATTCTCTTAATTTAGCCAAAATTACTATTTTTTATTTCCAAATTTGAAGAAATGGCTCTGTGGAAAGAAATTTGACTTTAATGATTTAAATCATCTCACAAACAAATATCAATTTTGAGGATTTTGACAAATCTTATTTTTTTAAATCCAAGGTTATTCGAACCATTTTTTATATTTAAAACACCATATTTCCATAAATATGATGTTGAATACCTAAATTTAATTATTCGTTATTTTACTTTCTTCCAGAAACATCTGACGAAAAAATAACAACGATCTAAAAAGTATCTTTTCTTTCTAAGGATGGACTTTTTAAAAAGAATCAGTCATCACAACAGGTTGTAAGATATAATTTTAAAGAAAAGTTTACTTTTGTTCATATCGTTAAAATAGGCATTTTACTGAAAGGTTGGAAAAAGACCCCAAGGAGGACCTTGAAGTAGGATTTCAATGAAAAAAACGGAGGTTTAAACATGAACAACCCGATTATAAGTCATTCATGATAATTATACATAGATATTGTACAAAATTTAAATTATAAGCAAGCAAATCTTGTTAAAAAGTCTTACATTTGGTACCCGTATGTTATAAAAGTCATAAAATAAAAATGTTGACTCAGGAATTGCTAAGAGTCTTTTAGAGATTTTTTTGAGGAAAAAACTATAATTAATATTTAAAACGATCTTTATTTCAAAGTTGAATAGTTCATTTGAAGGGTTGCGTGTCTTCTGAAGAAAAAAAATGTAAATCCTAAGCGTTTACTCGCTTGCGATATTTTTAGTGATTGGTTATCTGTACAGAGTTTAAAACTGTCATCATTATTCCTTAATTCTTGAGGAAAGATCATGTTGCAATAACTTCGTGTAATGCAGTAGTACAAATAATTATGATCAATCAATAAAATGTCTAATCGAGTGAACTAAACATCCTAAATATAACATAAGGTTCATCCCATATAAACGAGAGACTTTCGCCAAATTTGGATAAAATGTTTATATATAAAAGATATTTATAATTTACTCAAAATCTGAGGTGACTGTTCCACATTTAAATGACTCATTAATTAATTACATACATAGTTCAAATTTCTTAAAAATGATTTGTTGTGTTGTAGAATAATATTTATTTTCATATAGAGCGTTTTCATTGGCGTTTTAATGTAACTCCATGTTGGGCACATGAAATTGATATACTTCTTAAATATGATAAACACATTTCTAAAAAAATTCTAAGAAAACTTCATCTCATGACTTTAAGGATTAAAAAAAAAAACTAACTAAACAGTTATATAGAATATATACAAATTGATGCGACAGAAAAAGAGGGATAATTATATCAAATCATATTAATAAAATGAAAAAAAAAACTGAATGAAATGGGTATATTTTTACAATTAAGTTTGTTTTGGATCAATTAGGAACCAAAAAAGTGTGATTACTATAAAAGATATTCAATTTTTGAAAAAGTAGTGATTAATTTATTAAATACACTAGTCAAGTTTAAGTGTGTTAGAATGTATAAACACATTTTATTAGGGTTTGAAATACCATAAAGTGTGATATAGTTTTTATGGACAGTAAAATTCTATTATTTGTCAGTACCATTGTGATGATATTCAAATTAAAGACAGTGATTCTCTACTTTCCTTCATTTCAAAGAAATAAGTATTTGTAATTATATAAAATTTGGTTGTTTATGAGTTATGTCCCCAAGATGGCCGACTTCATCAATGATAAAAAGGCAACAGAACCAGTATATTTTTATACTATTACAGTTCACGTTTATTTCAAAATTTGAATAGCCATAGAATCTAGAAATTAGTTTCATAAGGGTAGTGAACATCAATATATTCCTACACTGCATATATTAGCATAACTTATATAACCGTATAGGATAGTTTATCTTTTTTTCAAATATGTATCATATAAAATTATCGATTTTTCTATATAATTTCATCGAAAATAATACATAATTAATGATTTTTTTGTTTCAATTTATGTAAAAAAGAATTTTTTCAAAACTATGGTTAGTTTTCATCTATTATATAAACAAAATGACTATTTTATCTTTAAATTCAATGCTTATTTTTGATTGTAGACAAATAATGATTTTGTAAGCTCTACGTCATGTATTATATTCATATATATACATTATATATTCAAACAATATTTGGTTAACGCAACTATTTTTAGAATTTTGTTCACTCAACCTATATAAATACATCCAGCATATTGAACAATGAAATATAGACAATAAGTTTAATCCAATCCGTAACAGAGTTTTTGACTCAATTAGCTTGTACTTCAAATCAATTTTCAACAATAAAGGAATGAAATGTTCATTAAATTGTGTCAGCTTTCAAATCATGGGGATTTGACCAGTTAAAAACAGGAAACATTTCTTCAAAGTATTATAGAAAAATATTTAAACTTAGGGAATTAATAGAAAATGAGTGTCGTTCATGATTTCCGTTCATTTTTAATCGTCAGAACGAAAAAAAAAATTGAACGATTAGCGCAAAGAATTTTTAAACGTCCTTCATCGCCTCTATCTTGCATTGTTTCCCCTTTTTGACCTTATTCAGTCTTACTTGTCTATTAAATTTATACCTAAACATGGCATTATTTCCACATTGAATAGAATATAGTTGAAATATCGGATCTACCTGGAAAATAAATCTAATTTTGTTGCTATGATTTGCTCTGGTCCAGGATTCAAAACTTATTCATAATTATTCAATGATCAATGATGAGTTTTCTTACTCCATTAGGATGAAATCCAAAAGGATAAACATAATTCAACAACTAAATCAGAAACCTAATCAATACTTAAGATTATACAGAAAACATTATACCAAAACATGTTTTGTAACAGACAGTTTGGATAAAAATGTTCCAAGAGAAAAACAGGGGAAAGCTCTACAATGGATGAGATTTAAGCCCGACGCCTTTCCAACACACACATTCCCTTACCTGTCTTTTTATTGTTCAAAGAAGTTATCTAACAGCAGACAAACTTCCACTACATCTAGTAAAAGGTAATATTTATATTCTATTATTCTTACTATGTACAAATCAAATATTATAACTAATTTATTCGTTTCAGATCGTATGAGTTTGAAGAATCTGGTTGAAAATCAAGAAATCATTAAAATATTTATAGTAGACAATCTTTTTTGTTTGAAAGACCTCATTAAAAAATTATATGTAAGATGTTGTCGTTGATATTCAAAAGATAACAAAATCATAATGAGATTTTATTTAAGCGCTACAAATTGTTGTACTCCAGCAATCTTGTTTTGAATGATAATACAAGAAGATTTGACTTTCTCTTTATTCTCAGATAATTTGTAAGTTAATCCAAAAAAAAAAGTCAACTACATTTGCTCTACAAAAAAATTAAAATCGCCCAAATGATCTACAAAACAAGCAATACTAGAGCTGTAAATCCTAAACTCTGCCGGTATGTAAAGAAATAAAAGAAGAACAGGGCAAAAATTGACCAGGTAAATCTAATAATTTGATAAATGCTTGGGAAGAAAGCAAAGTCAGCTGTCATGACGTTTTCCTATATCATCTACTCTAGGAAAATACAATGATGTTCATTCAGAGAGGGAGGAAGGAAATTAGCACTATCAGAAGTTTATATTCAATTAAGAATTTTAAGTTCATTCGATTAAGCATTTTTTTTTTTATTATTAATAATTAATTATAAGTTATTACTTAATTTCACAACGTGTTCTCCCCTCAATAATTAATAAAGTTAATAATAAAAAAAACCTCAACAAAGACGATTTATGTTTAATTGTAAAAGGTGTTGAAGACTCTTATAACGAAATGATTGCAATGATTCCCATTACGAAAATTAATTCCAGCATTATTAAGGAATGTTCCATAAAAGTTATTTTATTGGTTGCATATATTTTCCTAGAGGTTATATGAGATAGATTTTGTAAAGACGATCAAGTATTGTTATAAGCTGAATTATAACTTTATAGTTCCACAACCTATTGAAAAAATGAATGTAAACCATTTGGTAAATTTTTTTCTATGATTATACTACACAAGCACTTGAATATTATTAAAAGAATATAAGATAATTTTTGAATATAGTCAAACTATGCAATATATTTATACATTTTTGGGATTGTGTAAGTGTCCAACATGAGTCAACTTATGCTTTCAAACCGTATAAAGATTTACTGGCTGGTATCCCAAAATCTCCTTAGTCAATCTGCATTTCAGATAAATTTTATAAATGACTACAAAATTGGGAATAGATTTATAATAATCGATCAGGATTCTCATTCATTGGCCTCCATAATTTATCTCAGTATTTGTTAGAAGAAAAGAAAGGATAATAATCCGACCTAATACAGTCAGCTTCAAGGTGGAAATTATTTCATAAGTTATTGTCTGTTTTTAGGGGAGAAAAAATGGTAGTCTTATTTAAAATATATATTTCTTCCATTAAAATACATTTTTGGACAGCTCAATTGATAATTCATTGAAGATAAAAGAAGATATTATAAATTTACGTTGTATAATTTAGATGACAACTCGAATATATTATTCGATGTTAGTGAATATATATATATATATATATATCATATTCACAATATGAAACAAGTAAAAAATAAATGGAATTGTTAATATCCAAAATGAATTAGTTAGGTGAATTAAAATGGAAAGCAGGAAGCCATAGACGCGTTCCTGAATATAATTAACTCAAATAGACTTGTAAAACTAAGTGAGGATATATATGTCATATGTGAATATTTGTATCAAATTTTAAGTTATATATTTCTAAATGATGTTTTTAAAACACATATTGTTTGAATTCAATACACTTCATGTTTGTTTTTGTTAAATGTATTTGTAAGCTCATTAGATAGAATGAAATTTTTTCTTAGATAATTTAATGTAATGCTTAAAAAAACCGTAGTTTTATTTAAGTTTATTAATGAAATTAATAATTTAATGCACAGTAGATGTTATTTTTGGAAAAACTTTATAAGTGATGTTAGTGGCAGAATTCATTCAAGTAAAAAATTTAATTTTAAACGAATCTTATGTTTTACGGAATGAAAATTGGTGTCGTTGATATTTTTTATGTACTATATTTGATGTTAAATCGTATCATTTCTATGTATATATATATATATATCTGTACATTTATGTAAATATAGTGCAAGTCCCTTTGATCGTTCGTTAGTTTGACTGATCATCACGGTCAGCCAAGAGAACTAAGAGACAGAAAAAGACTCTGTTTCATCAGTTTTTGAGGTTATCCGAGGTCACTGAATACTGATTTGAATGACACATTGCTATATAAAGACTTAAAAGATGGAATTTGAGGTTGTCTATGAAGTTAAAAGTTTCAAGAAATGGTCAATTTAGCTGGGCTCAGATGAGTTCAAATGACTCCACAAGTTCCCCAAGGTTAATGGTGGCGTTTTTGTTGTTTTCACTAACTCTAATTCAAACATTTAAATCACGTGCCGCCGTTTTAAGAATAGTATTTTGTATATAATTATAAATTTTGTTTTATGGGTCAGATTATACATTATTTTCTATAATAGTAGACAACTTATAAAATACTGTTTGTTATATTCATAAATAGTAAAAAATTAAGTTTTAGGTTGCACTAATGAACAAATGCAAAAGAATAGACTCTTTTGATTAATTATAGAACTCCTTCGAAAACCAAACGCAATCATTACTAATGAGTTTTTTTCGTAACGATGGAAGTTTTCAATATTTTTCGATTGCAACTTTTCCGATATTATTACACTTTTTGAAGGTTTGTACTCATTTTTCAATCTGAAAAGAATGGAGAAAAAGCAAACCTTTTTCAAATATGTAAGACTTACTCCCCTTATAATGTGATGTTAATTTGTAATACATATGTATTCTATTTTGGATGATCTCATCCAGAGAAAAATCAATGCAAACATGGTAAAATCATCTTTTTGGAGTAATTTGGTTCAGAGGTAAATACAGGAGCGTAAATCCCTACCCAAAAAGTTAGATAGATACATACAGGATTTTCGTAATTACATATCCCTATTGCTAGGATTATATTACTATTTGTAACTTTCAATCAAAACTCCAAGTTGTGACCTTTTTATCAATATAACAACTTCTGACTTTTTTTGAATAACTACGCAAGACTTACACGAGGTTGTAGCAGATAAACACACGGAAATCTACATACACTTAAATATATGTGTATATAAGATGAAATGATCTTCTCTTTTTTTCCTTTATTTTTATGACGAATATGTGATGGAAAAAATGAACAACACAGAAAAAAACAGATGTACAAATGAAATGAAAAATTGTGAAGAGATCTAAGCCTTAAAATATTATAATAACATATTTGTAGAAATTCTATATAGAATTTTATTTTTTCTTCAGAAAAAAACGTATATTTGTTATACTTAAATGTTTTCATTAAAAAATAAATTAGTTCTCTTCAATAGAATTGTTCAATTTCTTTCTAATACAACTCTAGATTCTATTGCCTCTATGTACAGTAATTTTGTATTGCATGCAACTTTGTTCGCTAGTGCTTATAATTATCAATGATACAATATTAACCTTATTCGTACTTTTCCTTCATAAAGAAAAAAAACAAAGTTATACATATATCAATTTTGGTATTTAGCCCATTCTTCCCAACTGTTGGTCTATTAATTAATTGTTCATTAAAATATAAATATAAATATCAGCATAACTCAGAGCATTAACTAAATAGAGACATGAGTACTAGAAAAATTGAGAGAAGGTAAAAATACAGAGTAAATTTTGATGTTGTTGGGATAGCATTGTGCTGTAAACACTACATTATATGTTTTTGACAGCTATTTCCTGCTGTTGTGCCTCATATGAGTGTTTTAAATGTTCACCAATTAAATTTGTTTTAAAATCTGCTAAGCAATGAGCATTCCTGCTATTAAATGAAAGCCCTGTAGTTGGACTGTTGTGGAGAATTAGTGAATTAGGAAAGGGATTCCAAGTTATCTCTCTTTTTGAAAGACAAGTTGAGAAATGCAATGCATAAAAATTGTTACATGATGTATCCTTTATAATTTATGATACCCATTTGTACATATATTTATAAAACAGTTTGTGATATGTGGCAGTCCTATATAAACCAACAAATTGCACATCAAAGCTTTTCTTTATTCATTATAAAGATGAGTTTTTGAGAGCCATGGGAATTGGAACTTTTCTTTTTTTTTGATATTGTCCTTGGTGGAACTCATTTCAAATAGAAAATATATAGTTCATCAAAGGAATTGAATTTTTTATTATTATAAAACCATCAATAGAATTATATTTTAAACCATGACACACTTATTTTTACCCTCTTTTTTTTTATGCATAGGTATGTTCAATTTTGAATCTTTGTTTTTTTTTGATAAAAAAAAACCTTTTAAACATTATACTTTTCCCTATAAAAAACCTCATAACGCACCCCCTAATATGAAAATTTACGATTCCTCTTCAAGAGCAAAACATTCTCGTAAATATTTCCTAGTATGATTTAAATATCTACTCATGTATATAATTTATTCAAATTTTATGCATTGAGTATTCAATATTTATCAAAATACATACAGAAACTCACTGGAAGTAGTTTATGCAGCCATTATGCTCTGATTTGATATACTTTTATTCATTTTGCTCTTGTATTCCTGATTTTTTATTTTATTTTATAAATTTAAAAAAAAGTGTTTACCATCATTTTATTTTAAAACCTTTACTTCTTTAGAGAGAAAAAAGGCTTCAATTAGATGGTAGTAGTTAGCCAACTCTTCACAACTGTGTTACTTGATTTTCTTAATTTATAACACTTCAGCAAGAATTTATACTGAGATGGTAGATCCCTTTGTAAAACCTAATAAGTATACATTTATTGCAAGTACATAAACGACTTGCAATGAATGCTCGAGCACATAATGCATGGTTATTTTGGGTTTTTTATATACGTCAATTGAACACAATTGCATTAATGCTATATTAAAAGGGAGGACATTATTGTGATTATGGTATTAAAAAGTCCCTATGAAATAAGGGCAATATGGCTTTGATAGATATATATGATTGATATTCTTTACTATGAATGTAATTGATTTGAATTTAAGAGGCCTTATTGTGTCCTTGCTTTCCATGTTTCTTATTGTTGTTTTTCATTCATAGAATAAATTTTTGATTATTATTATATTTGTCTCTTTATTTACCTATATCCCAAAGTTATTCAGTTATGACGCTTCAGCATGAATTTAACCTATGATGACATTTTGTAATTATGAGATGAAGGTGGGTCTTTATTCGTTGAAAAATACTTTATAATAGTTTTGTTTTTGTCTTCATATTTTAGCTCTTACACGTTATATACACATGATTGCAAGATTTGCAATTTTATTTCCTAGCTATGTATTTGGTAGATGTGACGTTATGCATCCCTTCTGTCTTCATGTTTTGATTCAGTCAATATGATGATATCGATTATTAATCTAAAGGAGTTATTATGATCATACAAGGAATTAAAAACACATGAAGAAAGGAGTAACTTCGTTGTATCCTCTACATCAGCGTTTCTCAACCGGGGTTCCGCGGAACCCTAGGGTTCCGCAGACGGTCTTTAAGGGTTCCGCGAGAAAAATGAGATTATATAAGCTATTACACTTTTCAGTCTTTTTCTACAGTGTGGTAAAATTTTGTGACTTTTTTTAAAGTGACCTTAACCTAATTATTCAAAAATAATAGAATATTTACCACGTGAACTACGATGAAAATAAGATGAGAAAGTATGGTATTAATCATTTTTTGTGCAAGGGTTCCGTGAGACATGGGATTTATTTTGAGGGTTCCGAAAGGGGGAAAAGGTTGAGAAACGCTGCTCTACATTATTTGATAAAGGTCTATAGAACATTGCTCGAGGCTTAAAAAAGAAGAAGAAGAATTAAAAACCATTTGCCATCTGATTTCAATTCAGATACCATAACTATTATTTTTTCTTCATGACTTTGTTTCAATCTTCCCTAAAATGAAGTATAAAATATAGTCCTTAATGAAATGAAGAAATGAGGGAATGGATTCAAATGAAGGAAATATAATTACTACATCAAAAGGGCATGTTTGTATTTATTTCATGAGAATTATATGATATTGATTTTAAATATGGGATCTAAATAACAACAGTTTGTCAGTTAAGTATTTAATACATATAATGAGTTCTTCCTTTGTATGTTGTCATCAGCTGACTTTTTTCCCATTTGAAGTAGCTGACTAACGTATTGTGAAATAAATCAGATAATAATTAGGAATGTTGATCGTTTCATGGAAAATCTTAAGGACACGATCGAATCAAACGCAAAAGCCGTGTCACAAAATTTCCTTAATTAAGTCATCATAGATATAAGCCAGTGACGTCATCATCATACACAACTTCATTTAAGAATAATGACAAAATATTTTTGCATATTTTGTCTGTCTAAACACATATGTGCATTATGATTTTTTTTCTTCAACTTCAATTGGTAAACTGAAATATACCAATAATAATAATAATAATTAATTAATCTAATTGAAAATATAGATGCTTTAAAATATGGGAAATTTTCCAAGGACTAGTAATGGGGACGTAACAGATTTTAAGTCCTGTATTAAAGACTGCTACAACCCTACTTTTAATTTTTCTTCAAAATGCTTCTTTTTGGCATGTATCATGCCACAACTTTACATAGTAATCACAAGTTTGTTTGCTTGTCAAATTTTTCCTTTCCATTTGAGAGTCGAGGTTTCTTGATGGACAAAAAAGTTCGTTGTGGCATACTTTGAGATATTTACATATATTCAGAGACTATACAATTAAATTTATACTTGTTGTTAGTGATGAAGGCAATAGGGTGGGGAAAGGAAAGAACAGGCTGTGTCTTACATTGATTAAAAAGCTGAAAGGTAAATGAGGAATAACATAGCAAAATGATGACGGGAAGAATTTTCAAAATTGGGAATAAAATGTAAATGACTATGTGGCTGATTATAGCCCTCTAGAATAGTTAGTAATGTCTCAAATAAAAAATCTTTGAGAAAATAAAAAGCTAAAAAACTTAGTGCTTTTAAAAAAAAATAACATAACTGATTGATCTTAAAAGTAATTTGTACCACTCATATTTGAAATTACTATGTTATTTGACAAAAAATATATTGATTTTTATTTTCCTCTTTAACAAATTTTAACACTTTTCAAATTGTTGCAAATCTAGTCAGAGTAAAAAAGTTAAAAATAACCCCTATGAAAAAGGTATGAAAAATCATAATTTTATGCTGTCTTACACTTGACCTAATTTACATTTAGTAGGTTTCAAAATTTTCTATTTAGAAATGAACAGGTATTACAACTTTAAAGGACATATTTTTGAATTTTTGGAGAAATATTACCTATAATTAAAGGTAAAGGATGTTAATTTTTTTTGGTTGATTTTATTCTAAAAAAGACCGAAAATTACTGGACAACGAAGAATCCTTGATACACTTTACATACCTACTTATACTTTAATAAATCACATTTATTTAATATGCTTCTGAGGGTTAATTAATTAGACTCGGATCATAATCAATATTCATGTTGTAATATGCAATTTGATAATATCGATGAAGAATCGTTGACCCTTTCCTTAATGAATTGATGGAATTAGGATCTTAGTCTGATATTAATCTTGTATGATAAATATACCCTTTCTCAATAATAGAACGATTCATCTTGCTGGGCACACACTCATATTTTATTAAATAATTTTTAAAACTGAGGAGAGTGTTTACATAAGTTCATATACAATTTATCAAAAATAAAGAGATTTACTGAAGCTCTTTGTAGATATTACAAACATTTAACAATAGATCTACATGGAGACAAGGTCTTTGACCTGCGGCCCTTTAATATTCTTTCTGTGACCCACAGCTATAAAAAAAGGTAGGCAAACGACGATCCCATGATCCATTTTGGTCTTAATCCATGTATGTAGTTGACTACAAGATTAGTTTTTTGAGGGTGTCATGAGTTTCTTCCTTACTAATAACTTAACATCAATTAATTTCCAATTCAATTAAAACAAGGTAAATTCTGAGAAAGGAAGAAATATGTAAATATATTTGTGGTGGTTCAACATGATTTTGAATAGGAAAGTATATTTATATAAATTGAGATTTTTTAACAACTATAAGAAAATTACTTGCTTCACATTTTATAATATTATATTTTTGAAAAAAAAAATCAAACGTTTAAATTTGCTAATTTTACAATATACATATTGCTTAGTAAATAATATAGCAACAAATTTCTTGATCAGTGATCATTCTTCCTCTATCATATAGTCCTCTCTCAGAAGACATTCCTTAAGAACAACAAATTTGAGCATTACCTTGTCGCAACAAAAACGTTTTGGCACAAAAACAAATTGAATGTATTAAACAAGAACTAAGTAAATATAATCACTTTTGCAAGCAAATATAACAAACAATTATTACATAATTAATTAACACTTAATTTTAAATTATTAATTACTTAAATTTAATAACATTTTCTCTCATTCTTATACTTTGATTGTCAAAGTATTCTTCTTTTCTTTTACCATACATGTTTATTAGTGTAAATTAATATGGTAAAGAATTCAAAAAAATCGAGATTTGAGGAGAGTCAAGCCTTCATGGCTCTGAGAAATATTTTTGAAAAGGGTTTAACTCTTTTTACTGTTATATCTGTATATATAGATTTATTAATTTTCGTAGCTTTTTTTGTCTTTGATGAAGTATTTAATTACTTCATCTTTACAAAACTCTTTCATATTCAACATATCTTGGATTCAAACAATAATCCATTAGAAGATGAATAAATTCTGAATGATATTTGAATATTCCAATCGTTGGACGACTTATCTTCGTCAATAAAGAAAGTTTATCATTATTGACAGTGAGCATGGACCTAAAAAGTTTTTCAAAGACAGTGCCTAACCAAATAAGCCTAAAAATTCATTTCAGCCAAGTCTAGATTAAAAATGCTTATATAACTCTGACTCTAAATATTGAGAAATTAGGCATTATATTATCCATTATTTCTACTAAAGCAAAGGAGTGAATCCTTTGGAGTAAAATTTCACAAACTTTAATGAACCATTCTTTGCGAAAACGGCATGAAAGATGGATTCAAAAAATTTTGGGAGAACTAGAAACTACATACACCTTCTTAGAAACAAGGTTTTCTTGAGACCCCATAAAATAACAGAGGGTTAGGGGACGAAAAGTTATGTGAGAGGAGGTGATGCCTTTGGAGGTAACCAACTACTACGATTTTGGAGTGATCAGTGCTAATGAAGTATCCCTCTTTTTCAATGACTCTAGAATTACTCAAAGCAACATAGTCAAAATTATATTACTCCCAAAAAATTCGATTCTAATCATTTCTTTTTTCTAGATGATTATGAATTAGGATTTTTTTTTTCCAATAGCATGCAACCTTCCTCATGGTATAATACTATATTATACCAAAAGATTAATGTTATAGTTATACAACATTTTAGAATTAAATATATTTACATTCATGATCAGTTGAAGATTTTAAATCATGGAACAAGTATTAAGATTAAGATTATTCTACATTCAATGAATATAAATATATTTTTTTGTATAAACTATAATTAAACTTCAGTAGAATCTCACTAAATGAATTGAACCTGACCCCAGCATGCTTGTAACAATAAAAATATTTAAAATCACGTTAATTCTCTTAGGATTTATCAAGAATGGTACATGTTTGTTTTTAAAATCTTTGACATTTGACCTATAAAAACATATAAAAAAATATTTTTTAAAGAAGTATAATCACTTGAAATGAGGTTTTCGTAAATTTAGTGTAACAAAAAGGTTGTTATTGCAACTTGCTAGTATTTATGTAGAATTTGTAAATTTATATCTAATACTCGGTTGTTCTGTTTCTTTTATTCTTTATATGCCTATCAAGCTTCTCAAATTGAAAGGGGGCTTGGATCATTATGCAACGTAAATGAGCTAAAAATGGGACAAAATAACTTTTATCATGTATCAATATTTGAAATATTATTAAATTCACTTTGTTACAATGAGAAAATAGGGTGTAGATACTCAGATTGAGAAGCACTGGTCTGAATCAACAATTTAAAAAATCTAAATATAAATTCTTGTCGCATGAAAATTATGAATTTTGTTACTTTGAGGATCTTGAAATAAAAATGATATTTCTGTAGTTTGCTTATGATCAAATTCCTTATAAAGTATGATGTCTATGTTGTTAGTTGATACTTTATTCTATCTGGTAACATAGTGCTTATCAATAGTTTTTATTCCCTGGCAAACTTACAAGATAATCAAAAATATGGAACACACCCTTCAATATAATGATTGATCGTGTTTATTTTGTTTTTTTTAGATAGCAGAAGTTTTTTGTTCTTTGTATGACATTTTCAAAAAACAAAACATAACAATGAGTTAAACTCCAATATATGTTGTAATTGAAACATTATAGAAGGAGTCAAACTGTTCGAAGTGGAGAAATAAACCAATTGAGTGATGAAAAGGATCTCAAATATTGATTTTTATGAGACTGAACAAATATTGAACAACCATAAATAGAGTAGATTAATCAATCGGAACTAATACAAAACGCTCAAATATAAAGTAGCATTAAGATACTTCATACTTTGTAGAGTGAATGGTTTTGTTCTGTGTGCAGTTAAAGGAGAGACATTTTACCCCCTTTATTGCTAACAAACATGTTCATACTAAGGGATAAAGTTGTATGATTATAAAAGAAAAAACGGTTGGTATTAAATTTCTTTTTTTATAAATTATGTTCATTCTTTTTTATATCGTTGAGAAGAATACATCAAAGTAGAAATATATCATCTAAATTTGTTGAAGATTTTGTAAAAAAAAAATGCATAATAAAATTAAAATGTAAATATAATTATAACTTTTTCTTTGCACCTAATGGTATTTTAAATGCACAAGGTACTTCTCCCTGGAGCAGTACTACTTTTTCTTCATCCTAAATCATTAAAAAACACATGACTTTAATAAAAGGTATTGTGTCATCAATAGACACGTCTGCATCGCTTCTGCCTTCTATGTATCCCTACATCTACCTAAACCTATAAATCCTTAGCTCTGTTGATTTAAAAAAAGAAGAAGTGAATATAGTCATGTTGAATGTTTTGGGAGGAGAGTAGTAGCGTCAGCTGTCATGACGTTTGACTATATCAGTTATTCTCTAAACCTTTTACAGGGATAAAAATTGACGTTCTATGAGAGGGGGAAGAAGAAGAAGGAAATAAACAATAATTCGTACCTATCAGAAGATTGTACAATGTCAAATATTCTTAGTTAATCCAATTAGCATTCTATTGATTATTATTTATTGGTAGACGGTGTGTACTGTTTCATTAGTCGTGCAACATGTTCGCCCCTACAGGATTAATAATGAATAATGATAACAGCTTTGGAAAATAAAAAATACTATTCAAATTGCCAACCGCTAAAAATATCACAAATGAGAAAACATTTCAACATTTACAATTCACCTTATCTATGTATACCTTTCAGATTGCTCCAGCCTCCCAAAGTTGGTTAAAAAGGAGACATAAGCTATAAAAGTGTATAGTTCTTATCAATTGAACGATGAATATATTTTAAATCTTGCAATAAATTAATGGAATTACCGTATATTTCGGCGTATGAGACGACCCTTAAAGTCAAATAATCACCCTTAAAAATTGTAGATCGTCTTATACAACCGATGTAAAAGTCAGACCTTATATGATACATATATGATAAATTCATACACATTTGCTTTTATTTTGTATCTCGTGTCTTATACACCGAAATATACGGTAGTAGTATATATATATATATATATATATATATATATACATAAAGTAAAGCCCTGGAGCACTACAAACTCAGTACTCAACATATTCGAAGTCCGATACAAAATGTTGAGAAAACTTTACCTGAGCTCGAATAAAAGTTTGGAATCCCACCCAAACAAACAAACAAACTTTAAACAAATTTAATTCGTACCTTTGTCTCATGCCTGCTAGTTTGTGTTGATTTGCAACTCAACTGCATTGCTCCTCGACACCCTCTCGCCCAGAACGAGTTAATGTCGTTCATATCCCCCTTAAGATATCTGACTATGATTATCTTGTTCACTCTTTCACCTGGTTCTTGAGAAGAAATGGCCAATGGTCATGAACAATACTTCATGACTAATTTGTAATTGTTTTTTACAGAATTTTGAAAATGATGACAAACATGAATTATTGAAGAAGGGACTCGATACACTGGCTTTCATCTGAAAATGCTACACACCTTGACATTATATAATTCCAATAAAAATTATTGAATTAAGGTTGCTCATCCTCATTGTATTGGAATAAAATAAAATGGAAAGTGCATTGAGTGATGATTAATAGCAGGATATTTGGATCCTATGCGACGAATATGTCCAGACAGTCTGAAAGTATTTCTCTTTAATTTCGTCTCTCTACTTGAATTGTTTTGGGTTTTCGACTTTTTGGCTAGTCTTTAACGCTATTGCTCTATTTGTACCTTTTATGGTGTGCTAGCCACAATTTTGGTGGCATTCAAAGGTTTTAAAGTCTTGACAATCTCACCAATACATTTGTCTTAGAAATGAAATTCAATCATGGCCTCACGTTTTTTGGAGAGAGAGAAAAAGTTTAAAAACAAATTACACAAATATTTAATGGCCAATCAGACTATACGTAGAATTAAAAAAAAAAGCTGAAAATTTGAAATTTATTGTTAAAAGCAAATTGTTTGAGTCGTTATAAAATATATAAATATTGTAGATATTAATACTATACTAAAAGAAAGTGATAAACGTAGCTGTTAGCTTTGAAAGATTTTCATAGCTACTTGTACGAGAATATTTTTTTCAACCCAAGATATTTCTTTTGATATATGTACATATATTAAGGCATGTTACAAACACATATGACCTCACTTTATTATTTTTGCTCGTAACGTATGGAATATTTTTTAACTTTTACATAACTCACGAAGATTATTTTAAGGATTTCGGGGATTCAAATTTTTTTATAATAATGAAAAAAGGAAAAAAAAAACAAGAAAAACAAAAAGTTCAAGTTTCTTAGAAAACAAAGCAAGTAGAATCAGTCTTGAGAGTCATTTTTATCTATTCTTATCCCAGTCTTGCCCTTACAATGAGCTTTAATAAATACAAGATTAACCAGTAGATGTAACTTTTACAGGAGAGTCGAATTAACATCAAGGAGGCACAGTCTTGGATAATTTCATATATTCTATTAGGAGCAGAAGATTTATTTTCATTTGCGAAGTCCAAGATAAATTCCATTGAGCCCCATCCTTCCTCGCTCATGATCTTATTTCTAATTTTAAAATTATGTAAATGAAATTTAAAGAGTATCTTGACCAATGCAAACCCATTTCTTATTGTTGGGAGGAAATTCTACAGACTGGATATGAATAAATATATTGAAATTTACGGACTCTTGTCAAAAATTCGCATTGATACAGACTTGCATCTTTCTGTATAAAGAGTACATATGTACTTACAAACCCAGAGGAAACATCGATGAAATAATGTGTTCATTTTGCAAGAAGTATTTAAAAAATATAAATAAATAAAGGGTAAGTTCCTTTCGGTAAATTGCCTTAGAATCTACTCTATGATATATTTACATGTAGCTGATTAAAGTACTGTATATAATTAGTCTTTATTATGAGAGAGAGAGAGAGAGAGAGTAGAAATGAGTTTCCTCCTACTGAATATATGTAAACGTAGAAACACAAATATGTATGTACATATATGTTTATTTTTTAGCACATCCATCATAGCTACTAGCTACGTTCTTCCTATACAATTATTTATCTATAATTATAATTTATCAGATATTAAGCATATATGTAAGTTCTTTTATTTTCTTTTTCTTTTTTTTTTTTTGCTCACTAAAAACTATTCAGAGGAAAAAAAGATTTAAGTACGTCTCTAAATGGGAATATATCCTATGATTACGATCAAAACAATGTCATGGGCTTATATCAGCTCCTTTCACATCTTTCCTCAAAATATTATTTTTGTGTGAGGAATAAAGCAATTATTACTCATTTTTCTGCCCCAAGCTTTAGGGTATCTATGGCCAAGGTTGTTTTTTTTTTATTTTTTTTTTAGGAAACGGACATAAAGTCTCCAGCAGCAAATTATGCATAATAACTTTTTAATTTGACACTTCAAATCTGTATATTAATTTTTTTTATTTTTTTTAAAGATATGCACAAAAAATTATATTTTATTCAGACACAACTACTACATATGACAAAGGCGTATATTTTTTAGAATACATAGTCAGTCATGTTCTTAGTAGTATATTTTATTAAAAAATGTAATGCGTAATATTGTAATGTGTAGATCTTGAGACTTTACAGGATGTACATGACACTAAGAATAAGACATTTGTAATGGTTTTAATGATTGCATCTGACTAACTAAAATATCTATGTATAAGAATATTACATTTCTATTTTTAAGTCAAATATTCCTCAAAACAAGATTTAACGGACAATTAGACAATTTTCCATCGAGCTGTTTTTATAGAACCGTACAGACAGTAACTCAGTATAGACTTACTATTATAAATTCGTATGTATTTTTTCTTCAGGGATCCAACGGACTGTACCGTACACAGATTTAGGACACACTGTTTGAGAACCACTGATTTAAAACATTGGAGATTGCAGTTATATGGTTACAATGATATGATGATCCTTTATTTTTAACACAAGAGTACCATTGATGAAAACTTCAACTGTTTATAATGATCCAGGATGGAGAAAAATATATTACACCTCAAGTGAGCAAAACTATATTAGAACCCTCTACACCTAAAATAGCCTAAATGCAGGGAGAATATAATTAAAGTATATAATTACAAAAATTTAACAAACTCTATACTAAATATATATATGTAAATATATCTTTATTAGAACAAACTGTTTTGTAGTTTCATATTTTGCAAACAGTAAAAATATAACTTTTGCTCTGACGAAACCTCCTATTTAAACATCTATAATTAAAAATTATGTAGCTACGAGATGGGCCTTAATGAAACATAGATGCATAATTGTAGATACTACTAGAAGGACACGTAAACTATTTTTTTTTTTTAGTCCACTATTCAATCATTCCAAAAAGTATATGGCTTCGTACAAATAATTCATAGAAACAGAATCTACTTAATCAATGAAACCTCGTTTGAAAAACTCCAAAAAAGAAAATACTTCATTATAACAGTTTATAAATCATTAAATCACACTTTATTACGCAGAATTTTCTCTGCTTTTTTTTTTTTTGCAATGCCATATACCCAATTCTTGGAATTTAATTTTGTATAAATATACTTAAAAAACTCCAACTTTTGTAAACCTCTTTTCTGTTTCTTAAAGGTAATAATAATTTAAATTTCATCAAGAGCTATTATAATGTTGTGATTATTTATCAGAAATATAGAACTCTTATATTTGAAGGATGTATATTTGAATATGTATATTTATACATATATAGGTAAATCAATGAGCTGTTACGTGAATTAAATAGTTCACAACAACAACAATTTTTTTAAAGTATCCATGTGTATCTAGTACCTATGAAATGAGACTTTCAGCTATTAGGCTACAAATGTCGCTAGAAAGTATTTTTAAACCATCCCAGATTACTTAATTTTTTTTTTGTTCTTCATCTGACAATAATATTCAGTTAAGTTTTTTACAAAAACACATTTTTGTTCGTCCTTAAAAATGTCGAATTTTTTGCCTTCAAACTACGATTTGCGGACTTCTTTGATGTTCTGCGTTCATTTGAAGAACAACGCTTCTGAAGCACATCAAATGCTTGTAGAAGCTTACGGTGGACATGTTCTAAGGAGAGTACAGTGTGATTTTTCTGGCCACAGACCAAAAACATCAGCCAAACCAGATTGCTTATGCTGGTCTGAACGTTGATGGGTTGGACTGAAATTAGCTTTTGCTAAGCTTTGAACTATTTTTGACTGTTATTGAAGAATAATGCCATAGTTGGAAAGAATTAGCAAACACACATGATCTAGGGGCTTTTGTCTTTTATTCTTTTTGGGATAAAGTTGTGAGAGTCACAAAAGATACTGTCGTGTGATTTCTATCTTTAGAAAAATGAATTAAATTAAATTGAAAACTTTGCAGAATATCTGTTGTAGGACGCCATGATTGAAATTTGTTGTGACAAATATATGTAAAGTATATACTTTACTGAACTCAATGGCATTAATAATTATGAATGATATAAAAACCAACGGAAAATATTTTTTTTTTTTTAAATTGTATTTACTATTATATTAAGACATTGTTTTTCTCTCTGGAGCCAGTGGAAAAAGACTCCAAAATGTTTGCTCATTGTATTCTTGTAAACAACCTTGACATTTACTCTGTGTTCACGATGTTTATAATCTACATGAAATATTATTGTAAAAAAATATGGCTATCTTGAAAAGAATAAATCGAAAATGATTCAACTAAGAGATGTTCAAAAAAAAAAATGGATGTATTATACAACATATGGAAATTATGTTCCTGTAAATTGTTAAATGATTATTGGGTAAAACCAAATTAACCAGGACAAATATGTAAGCAATATTACTTTTTCAGTTCTCTTTGTAGGTATATCCCTGCATTAAAAGTTAATTAAAAAATGAACAATAAATTACTGTTAGTATATACATTTTTTATTTTATTATGGTCAGCATCTAAATAAAGTGAGATATACATTTATTCCTAAAAAATAATATGAAATTAAACTGCAGACTCGAGGCTACAATGTCATGTTATTTATTTTTTGAAATTTTGACAAAAAGTTCAAAAATTTCGTTTTAGAAGATTAGCCTTGTTTTATTTAATGAACTGAAAATAGCTAAAAAAAGAAAAACTGACTTTTCTTCTCTTCGTGTTTTTTTATTCACGCTCAGTTCTTATTGATATTACACATTTCTAGTTATAGGTATACGGTTCAACATTATTTTAAAAGGACTCACTGTAATGAACTTTTTTACTAATTTAAAGCATTCTTTCAATCCATAAATTATAAAAAACAACAGTACCATTTTTTCTTTCTAATCTAAAGACCATAACTTTCATCCACTAAAGTTATATTTTTAGAGATATGACTTTTACATTTGAAAAACTCATGTAGTAAAAAAAATAAACTGAGTAAGAAATTTGTGATCAACTCGTCAATTACTTCTGCTAGATTTAAAATTATCCGTCTTTGGCCACAAACCAATCATCCAGTCAGCCATTTTTTGACTTTTGCATAAGTATTGAAGCGCTGTTCTTTTTTATGCGTGGCCCATCGATTTGAAGCACTGTGCTCTGCTTAGAACATGTCCACCGTAAGCTTCTACAAGCATTTAATGTGCTTCGGAAGTGTTTTTCTTCAAATTAATGCAGAAAATCAACGAAGTTCGCGCATTGTAATTTGAAGATACTAAATTCGACATTTTTAAGAACAAACAAAAATACGCTGTTGTATCAAACTTCACAATGAACTGAATATTGTTGCTAGATGACATAAAAAAAAATTAAGACATTTGGGATGGTTTATAAATACTCCTAGCGACATCTTTTGCCTAATGGCTGAAAGTCTGATTTCATAGGTATAGACCTAATGTTTATATCAATTAACTTTCGTTTTTATATGCAATATCATATACATTGACAGAGTTTCATAAATTTCAATACTCACTACTGTAAGAAAAAAAATAACGGAAAATTTGTTTTTTCTTTCTTTTCTTTTTTTTTTTTTTTTGGGGGGGGGGGGGGGTTCATAGGGGTAAATATTTTTCTTTTATAAGATGTCACTGGTGTTTGTACCAAATTACTCGTCAAAATATCCATTAGTGTTTGAGATACGCGTCGTCCTTTTGTGAACAGCTAAAGTCGAATTTTTTGTTTTTCCAAATGTTTTAAAGATGATGACTAAAATGCAATTAAGAGACATGTTGATGGAACCAATAATGTTTGACGGAACATCACAGACTGTTTGTTTTTTTTTTACAATTTTGAAAATCTGTGGTTTATTTCTCGAGATACATGACCTATGACTCAAGAAACCGATTTTTAAATTTAATAGCATATGTGAACTCATCAAATCTTGCTCTGTAATTATTATTGACTTAATACAAATTAAATAACTGTTTTGAAAATTGAAACAAACGTTGGCTCATGTGCATTGCATTGGACTACTTTTAGATAGATGAAATGAATTTTGATGATTGAATAAAGATTTTTTGATTCCCGATATTTCTTACCCATAATCGTAACTTCGAGTGCTTTTATTGCAAAAGCTAGAAATTTTAACAATATTACTTAAAATGCAAACACTATTTTGAAAATGAATGATCAATTACTCATGCATTTCAAAGTATTCCCTTTTGCTCTTATACAAACATTTTTTCCGAATTTGATGATTTGTTAAGAAATATAAACAATAGTATATCTGAAACTAAAATTACATTTTCGAAGGTAAATTTCTTATCTTTATTTTTTTTATTTACCCTGCATCATCTTTACACTGTGAGTTTTTAAAGAACATAAATTCAGGGATATCTACCCAGGGTCAATTCACTGAAGACCAAAGAGCTTCTTTTGCTGCTCGATTCTACTCTTTTTGGGTTACTATTACAAACAGATTAAAATTAAAATTATTAGTAATATACAGAAAGCAAGGAAAAAAGCTGTATTTTGCATTCATTTGCGGTGAAACGATATTGACTCATTCCCTATGGAATATCATTTTTTTGTTCTTCAGAGGAGGCTCACTCACTCACTGTATAACTTATTTCTAAGCAATAAATGTAATTTCATATCCTGATAGAGCATTGTTTCTCAACCTTTCCTTATGAATGACACATCCAAGCTCTTATAAGTATATCACCATACACTTTGAAAATTTAAAAGAGTAAATTTAAATATGAGATGGAACAAGAATAGCAAGATCCTTTATTTCAATCTTCTTAATGTCACATGAAACAAAATTCAGTGTCTAGATTTAACAGTGGTTGAGAACATCTGATTGAACGAGTAATATGGTACACACGATACTGCGTCTACCTTTGTATGTCTCTGTCAACTACGTCAAGGTCCAGACAAAAACAGGAAAGAAAAAACGTTTAGGAAAGGTTTGGCAATAACAATGTACATATTATTTTAAAATCCATTTTTTTCTGTATCAAAAAGTCTCTGACAAGAAGCTCATAGACAAGACCACACTCTGAAAGGGCTGCACGTCGTGTAAGCTGTATAGAAAAGACAAAGCAGGTGAAGAATATCATTGAGATCCAAGATTGCATTCAATCACCACTGACCTTGTATGTAAATCTATTTATAGACAAATAAATGTCTATATTTACATACATCTAAGAATGGTTACATACATATATTCGTGTGAAGAACATCAATAAAAACCTAATGATGCAAAAATTACCCCTTTCTTTGGTTTGCTTGATTGCATAATAACACTGCTCCCATTTTTCGTATGTGTTTTTTTTTTCTATTAAAAGAAGCATTCATAAATTAGGAGAAATAAAAGCGAAAAAACAATTTTAAGTTAGGTAATATCTGAGTTTCAGACGATTAAGCAAGTACAATAACCGTGATTGTTTATTTGTTTGTTACAAAGACAAGAACAAATGGTCAGATGAGTATACAGTAGGTATATTTATTTTTGAAACATTTTTTTCTCCTCACAGAAGTAAGGTTGAGCGCGGATTTGATCATTAAAAGAAAAACATGACTTTGCTCTTCACTCCGTCTGTTTTGTTTTTTTCACTTTCCTCCATTTTGAATGTTTGAATCTCATTGTACGTCCATGTTCTCTATTATACAAAGATAATCACGCTTATAATGTAATTATATGTAGCTTGATTCAGAATCAATCCATTTCACCAAGTGATCTTTAACCTGATCTCTTAATTTATATCTTTTTGCTAATGTGTAGTAAAAAATTAGCAGGATAATTATACTCTAGCAGGATCATTTAAATAGTGTTTATTCAAAATTTAGTAATCGTAGATTTTATTGTCTGATGTACATTTGTACAAATGTTCAATATGATTATTTTTCAGTTTGAGATAATATATCAGACCTTTGTCACTAATACACCATGTATATTGCATAATTTTGTTATTTAATTAAAATACTGCAATGTTTAATTTATCCTATTTCTTGTACAAATATTGCAGAATGT
Organism: Lepeophtheirus nordmannii; assembly: GCA_963680855.1. Taxonomy (NCBI): domain Eukaryota; kingdom Metazoa; phylum Arthropoda; class Copepoda; order Siphonostomatoida; family Caligidae; genus Lepeophtheirus; species Lepeophtheirus nordmannii. The sequence goes on from OY804520.1 coordinate 13,747,275, forward strand.
TGCTTTCAAGCAAAAAAAAAAAAATCAAATGCAAAAATAACTTTATTAAATACTTTACTAATTTATAATAAGTAAAATATTTAATTTAAAAACTACATGAACAAACAACTTAGCAACGATAAAGTATTTTTTCTAGAAGATGTTTTGACTGTATTAATATAAAGTTAAAAAAACCCAATATGTTAATTTTAAAAACACAACAATTTTATAGAACGGGGACACTATCTAAAAGAAGTAAAAGAAAAAAGATTGTTTGTCAATTTGCATATGATTTGAATTGCAAAAAAGTACTGAGATAATGTTATTAGTGACCATCTATGTAAAGTAGGGATCATTATTTGAGAGACTTGATATATGTAATAAGTCAAAACTGTTTTTAAAAGTGTTTTTGTTCAAGTTACAAATATGACAAAATGTATAGCAAGAACCCATTTGGAGGTCTTTATTGTATGACTCTCCGTCTTTCTTTCCTGGGAAAGGTTGAAAGCGCCAGGTTCACATGTATGTTTTGTAAAATAAATGCACGTATGTAAAATATTAAAAAAAACTCGATATAAGTATGTTTTTACTTAAACAATCAAGTAATCAAAACACATTTTTGACCGAAAAGGACGTGTAAAGAATTTTATTGATTGGGATAAAGCTTTTTAATAATAATATAGTTTATCTTTCATTACAATTAATTTTTAGAATGATTGATTCATTCATTCATTTCTGCTCTAAAGTTATAAATCTGTTGTTTTGCATATTATTTGCATTAGTTTTTTTTTTTGAAAATCAATGGTAAAATTTGTATTTTTGATAAAAAAAATTTTTACAAAAATTTGATATTAGCTAATGTCAAACTTTTTTTCCTTTTTTGAAAAATAACCTTCTAGGTATAAAAAAATTTACACCCATTAGCAATTATATGTATTATTGGGAAGTAGTGAAAAACATGAATTTATGAGCAACAAGTTGACCATTTTGAACATTATACATATATTTGAATTATCGTTGCTCCTATTTGTTCCAAATTTTAGACCCATTTAAAGACCTATTTACTCTACTGCATATGAATAAACTTTATATTAACTAATAGGGGATAATAGAGTTTCAAATAAGTGCCTCTATTTCATAAAAGTACGATTTTATCAGACTAAAACTTTACACACAGCTTTCATCCCAAAAGTCAATATCAGATTCTATAAAAGTCTAGTTTTTTTTATTACTATGTGTGTATAGACTAAACCTCGATATCTCAGCTTCATCAAATTTGACATGGAGTCTTAAATATGTACATAAAAGGAAGCATGTCTGAAGAGTGGAGGCTTGAGCTAAATTTACCTGTAAAAGCTGGAATCCATGTTTTATAGTAGAGGTGGATATTGAGTGTGAGCTTGCAAGTTCAACAACATATTTTGAATGGATTCATTGATTATATTTTTAAGGCAGTCTAATTATTATATCTGTTTGTTGACTGGTTCTCAACTGAGAGGAGGAATATTTAGACACTTTATTTTATTTGTATTTACCGCAAAAGATAAGGACAAAATACTTTTAAATTATTTGCTAACCATCCCAGAAGTTAAGTAGTACTCACGACCCATCACCGATTGAGAGCCTCTATGTTAGAGGGATTCAAGGTTTTTTAAGACCTAGTTTGATTATGAATAGATGCAATACTAAATATATAAAATAACTGCTTTCTAAATAACTGCACAACAACAAAAATAAACCCTGTTGAATTTAAATGCCTTTTCAATAGTTGGCTATTCACTTGTAGGAGTGTGTATCATGAAAGAGAATGATAAAAAAAAGAAGGAAATCTCATAAAACAAATCCATAAACAGATATATAAAACTGACTATAAACTTCAGAGAAAGTTATAATTTTATCCCCGTCACTGCCAAGCTCTGTTATTATTACTATTACTATTATTTATAATTCCTAGTATTCTCTCTTTCTTCAACGTTTCGCTCTTGTATTTGCCGATGGAAGGAGCGTTCTTACCTCTAGGAAGAAGAAGAAGAAGAGGAAGAAAAAGAAACAAAACATGAGAATTTAGTCATTTTTTTCTCTCATTTGTGTGTTGAGACTAAATTGGAAGTCAAGTGAGTCCTTTTGTGTTCCTACAATCCAATGAGGTGAATGAATTGTGTACCTTCAAATTCAAAAGGATTTTGAAACGTAAGATTATTCCTTTCTTTTTTTTAAAAAAATAAAAGAATTCGTCAATGAGTTAATAATTATAAAAGGATTTCATATATTCTCACATAATTATAAAAGACATAGGCAAAAAAAAAAAAGGTATTCAAAATGTGAAATGAATAAAACTTGTAAAATAATTTAGTATGCAAGACGTTTATTCTCTTGTTCGTTTAGGATATTCTTTGTATACATATATGTAGGTTATCTCTCTGTTTACACGATTAAAATATCGATTATATATTAGCTCACTACAATACACGTATTAATTGTTTGAACCAATCCTACAAATGGAACACACAAATCAATAAATATACAAGTCTTTTACCTATGTGGTTCTGCTGCTACTACTACTTCAATGTTCACTCCTATCATGAATCTGTAATGTATTTCTAAGCAAGGGAGCAACAAATCAGGACTTTACATTCAAATAAACTTTATTTCCCTCTGTAAACTTTAACGCTAACTTTAAATATGTGACACATATTTCACGTTCAACACAGTTCAATATGTATATATATATACAGGAAAAAATCAATGTAAAGGCAAAAAATCATTTGTTATAAGGATTTGTGTACAAATATGAACTAAATTTTAGTTTGTACCACTGAAAGTACTACGTAATAGAAATTATGTAGTTGAATGATCTGTATATATTTAAATTTATTTACTTTTTAAATAAAATCAAAAAACAATATCATTTCTCTTTCACGACATTTTAAATTTCTTTACCCCTTGAAATCAAATCAATATTACTTCTGAAATTAAGTTTATATAGCATAAAACTTTAAGCAACACAAATGATGAATTATTTACGTTTCAAAGAAAAAGAGTGCCTTTTGATTATATGATATTTACATATTAATTATGAACAACTCAGGAATTTTTATTTAGATTAACATGGAAATCCAAAGATAAAGATGTTTCTTGTCCTATTTCAAATGACCACATTTTGAATTTATTTTTCCTTCTTTTTTCCATTTATAAAATTCCCACGTTTTTCTGAACTAGCAAAAAAATAAAAAAATAAATAAATAATTTACAAAAGCACCTGATATATTTACACCTTTTAAATTTTTCAAAATCGTCGTGATATTATCATACATCCATTTGTGCACCACCATTGGTACAATAAAAGTTCGATAAACACTGACCTATGTGTAAAATTACCATTACATTTACGATACAGCTCATTGTATTTCTCAATCCATAGCAGGGTTTATGCCTTTAACTGGTTATGAGTTGAGTATATTTATCATAATGTTCCCTTTGAGCCTCAACTCTGGTTGGCTATGTTTGTAATCCGTATATAGCTCCACCGGTCTATCCAAGATATTCAAAACATTTATTCTTCAAGATATATGTGACCAACTTGCAGATATTTAAACTGAATAAAATAATATTGAAATTGTTTTTTTAAAAAAATAAGGGTGTTACACATATATTCGCCTCAACTGTTGTGATCGTCAAGCTCTAGATATGGGGACCTATGCACCATAAATACCTGCGTATAGAATGCATTTTTTTCTTATGAAGTTGACCTAAAAACCCCGGTGCGTCCATCGTTTCTAGGGTCAAATATTCAGTGCGTCCTATACGTGGGTATTTACGGTACTTAAAACAAAAATTGCTCTAATACAAGAAAATATGTCTGTTCAAAGTTAAATTATTATCAATTATTTTTACTGATTTATGGATTGCTTTCTCTCTCTTTCTAACTATATTTGTGTGTGTGAGTGATTATTTTTTTTATTGCTAGGTATAGCACAAATAATTTTCATCTCTCCTTTGTATTGACTGGCTCAGGTAGCATTCAAACATTGAGAATCATTCTCTTTAAAAATATATGTAATTATTTTTTGTAGCTATACATATAAAGTGAAAGCCAAAGTACATAATTATCAGTATATTATATGTAAGTCCTTCGTTAAATATTACTCATACTTTACTTTATTTATTGTATGTATAAATCATGACTAATTAATTTTATTCATCAGAATTTTATTTTTTTGCTCTTTAGAAAGCCTTGAATTTTTTTTTTTTCTTTTTTTTTTTTTGGTACATAACTATGTATGAATATAACAACGGATGTTTCTATTTTGAAAATTTTTTTCTTTTGAACGACTTTTTTCAAATTTTGTTCGTGTAGAGATGACTCATGACTATGAGTCATAAGAAGTGCTTCTAAATTGCACAAGTCAAATAAAACAATACAAAAAAAGCGTTAAAATTATCTCATTTCTTTTTTTTTTTAAAGAAATTTTAATTCTGTTTTGATTTATTCATGATGCATTTCTTTTACTCCAGGAAAAGATATTTTAGATCCCATTGGTTAATGAAAAATTTATAAAAGACACATTTTAATTTTTGGTTTTTTTCATTATTTATATAATAAACTAATTTTGACACTCCTACTTTTCTGTTCAAATGAAAAGGTGGATTCTAATTTTGTTAATTTATTTTTATGCATATTTTAGATTTCTTTTTTTTTTTACATGTATCCTATCCACACAGCCCTAGAATAACCATTCAATGTTCCTTGAGTAATAATTTAATTACATAGTACAACTATTACTTTTTTTTCATTTCGCATAAAGCTGGATGCTGGAGTTGATTCGATTTCATTTCTACTTTTGTAGATTAAGAGACCATTTTTGAGCTCAAAAATTATACCAAAAATGTCTTCAGATTTGTAAAATTGAATAATAATTTCAAATAGGGTTTCATATTTTATGGTAATTCGGAGAATTTCCTTCTGTGAAAAAGTTAATTTTACAAAATATAAGTTTTGAAAGGGTTTAATTAGCTTATACGAAGAAATTTATATTATATATCAATCAACCTTTTTACTCTTTTTCCAAGGAAAAAAGAATGCAACTCTCACAATATTGTGTCTAAATTAGTTCCTCAATTAGAACCATGCCCGTCTTTATTTTTAAAAAGAAAAAGATAGATTACATATATATACTGAAAAATAATAATCTTGATGACTTGGTAAATGTTTGCAAGAATTATTTTATAATATATATGATTCTATATATATTTTACAGTATCATTTTAGAAAGGAGCCTTTTTTTTTTTTTGTGTACATATATGAAATTTGAGTTCAAAAACCAATATTTATCAATAATACATCATGCTATTAAATTCAAAGAGACACATAAAAAGAATATTTTCCATATACTATATACATATGTATGTGGTATTGAAATATAGGATAATATATGTATAAGGATAGGGATAAAGCTTTGTACTTTCTTTACTCTAAATTGTATCATTTTTTGATGCACTTTTATTCACAATTAAATTAAATGAATTCACTTCTCAGATATCCTTTAAAAAATTTTGACGTATGGACCCCATTTTTAAACACATTTAAACACATTGGTTTACGGTAAATGGATACCTGCTTTGGTTACATACATGCTTCATCTGCTTTGTTTTTTCTCCTTATGAATTAAATAGAAAAAAAGAAAATCTGATGAGGTTAGATAAGGTTACTATCTATCATTTCTATTCTGTATTTGGTGGGTATTTTATGATAATTATAAGCATAAAAAGTCATTGAGAAGGGAATTGAGTGCAATAGAGATCATTTTCGAATGGAAAAAGTCTTTCTTGTCTCTATATAGAATCCGAATGCACCTTAATATACAGATTCACTTTTGGTGTTAGTTGTTTATTTTTTTGTGACAGGAGACATTTGCTAAATAAATCACCAACGACTGTAGAGAGAATTGTCCTGTCATTTCTACAAAGCTGCAGGAGTATATACACCATTCTTTTAAAAAAGAATCAGAGGGTTAAAAGATGATATCTTTATTGTGTCATTTAATAAGTATTTTTCAAAGTGAGTCCTGTGTCACACATGGGAAACATCAAAAACTATTTGTTATGATATATAATTAAAAAAAATTGAGGGATTTGAAAAAATTGAGTATGAGTAACGCATTAAAAAAATTAAATCATAGAGTATTTTTTAAGAAATAAATTTTGTATTTATTTGTTTTTTCTAATCATATTTTACATCAGGGGGTGTATTGAGATTTAGACCACATATAAAAAGTGCTCTCATGGGAAGTGGTTGTAGAAATACTGATTGAATAAAACCTTTGTAGAGTCCGACATTGACTCTGGAATAATTGAATATTTTATTCATGATAAAGAAAGTCTTTACAAAAAATCTTAACCAAACAGCAGTATCTACGATACTTGTAGCTGAAACAAACATTTCTTTATAACAAAAATTAGCAAATAGTTGTCAGAGATGAGCAATTAACATATCAAATCCTGGTTAACAGGTTCGTCTATGCTAAGCATAAACTGAAGCAATCAATGCTATGAGTGAACAAATAAGGTCATGAAAGATCAAAGAGCATCTCTAAGTTTCATATAAGTTTCTAATAACTTGCTGCAGTTTATCGGAGATCACTTTCATTGTATTCGATTTATACTCTTTAAGTTTTGCTCATATACTAACCCCCCTCTTGGAATAGCTATATATTAAACATTTTGAATATATATTTTCTAAGAAAAACTATTCAAAATATCTTAAAGGACCATGGGGCTTCAAAATCGTGATACTTCTAATTGCATATACCATACAGATATTGAATGTTGGTATATATATATATATATATATATATATATATATATATATATATGGTATCCTTGTATATAAATTACAAATAAATTACATGGGATTTTTCAAATCCTTAACAAAGAAAGGAATAACGAAATTGACTCAAATTATACTCTTTAGTTGTTGTTGTTGTTTTTGCTAAATATTGACACAATTTACATAAATACATAAATTGTATTTACCTGCATACATGGCAAGTAAACTGCATCATTCTTATGAATTTTCCCCCAATACAAACTTTGCTCATACTCTTAGTGATTTAAGTACATTTGATAGCAATATGCATTTTATTACGTCATATCTTCCAAGGTTTATTTCAAGTTCAATAGATGAACGCTAGATAACTTACGTAAATATATATTGTACATATCTAGAAGTTCTTGATGATTTGGGAATACCATTGTGATGTAGTTTTTATTATCAACAAGTGTTTAGGATATGATTATTGTGGCTTTTATAAGGAGTAAACAATTAGAAAGCCCTTCTCTATCCAAAAACAAACAAACAAGAGAGTTATGTCCATTTATGTATCCCTGACCACTTAACTTTCTTTAGAGTTGTTATGATGATAAATCTACTGAAATTAGATACTCTCAACTGAATATGTATTTAGGTTGAAACGTTTTTGGATTATACATATATTTAAAAAGGATATGAATTACTCGTCTCTTTACCCACATTATCAACTTTTTCTTTGATAAAGTCAGAATTTCCACGGAACACAAAGAGTATCCATAACCTGGAAGAATTTCCTCGGGCATTTTAAGACTCTCAAGCTCTCCATCCGACCACTGCCTTAAACTTCTTGAATGATAGCATAAGATGATTAATTATTTATTTTGACAACTACCCCATAGGACACCTCCAATAAACTCCTTAGTCCTTGATAAATCAACGTACAAACAATAAAAAGTTAAAATATATTCGTTAGCACATTTTATACATTTGTTATAGCACAATTCCTTTAGAGATAGGATGCTTATTTATATAGAGAAAAAGTTTATACAAAATTCGGGGAAATGCATTCAATTTTCGTCTTCATTTACTTTATAGAGAGTTTGTTTATAATTGTGTAGAAACAGTTTCTTTCCCCCCCCCCCTAAATATCTGCATATGTATACAAAATGTACATACATATAAGCACATACTTAAATAGCAAAGAAGCAATTCTATGCTTTCTATTTCATTATTTAGCCTGGGTAAGGAAAAGAAGAAAATAATCAACAGATTCGGAGCATCAAGCTTCCTTCCCCTTCCTCTTTGTTATCAAATATGTGTGATTGTGTATACAAATATTTTGTACAAATATTTGTTGTTTTTTATTAATTATTATCAATCGTTTCCTTGCATCTCTCAACTTTTTCTCATCGAAAAAAGAAAGACAAAAAAAGGTTCGTTGAAATTAACTTCTTCTTGGCTAATGTTGTAGGACGTTCACAACTTAACAAGGACGGGTAACAGGTCTATAAATTAACGTTCGAAACATTAGTATAAGGAAAAAAAGTAAAGAAATCAAGAGCCGACAATGCAATACATAAAAGTTTTAGAAGGAGCCAGGGGGAGGATAAAGTTGAGAGATTGTCTTTGTTTCAATTACCTTTGTTGATATATTTTTTTTAACTTCAAAAGTACGTTTTCATGGATATTTATTTGCATAATAAATCAAAAGTGACGCCATGTTGAAGACATACATAATAGTTGTTTGTCAGTGTAATAAACATGTCTGAGTTGATCTCATAAAACATGTGGTAACATATGATAGATATCCTTCCAGCTAATATGTCTTTTGAGTCTTACATAAAGGAGGGAACTGGAAAAAGTGCTAATGCCTTACTGTTTCTTGCCAATGTAATTCATTTGAGCATATCGCATTATCCACTCTAAAAGGGATATTTTGCTGAATTTGCTTCATTGCAAAGAGTAGGACTTAAATATTTCTTATACATTTGTAGTGTCAAAACTATTTATCTATTTAATAGATACATATTTTGTCCTCTGCAATAGTAAAGAAGGAATGATGACAGCTTCAAAAGAAAAAATGTATATAATGCACTGACGCTCGCCGTGAACAACTCTTTTTTCACATCTCTAAAGAAGTGAAAAAACTTTCAAAAAGGTGACATTACAATAAAAATACTTCTAAAATTTAAAGTCTTTATGTAATATCTTCTTAAAATGGTTCTTGACTCTAGATACGCACATTTTTTTTTTCATTTTTATCATTGAGTTTGAGAAGCACTTGACTATATATTCACACTCTATGCATACAAGTTTGGAGTAAAGGAAGGGTTTGGAGTGTGGAGGCCTCATACTTTAAACAAATTACCTGCCTATTTGTTTATTGTATATACATACATACATATATCTCTCTATTTATATTTAAATGTAATCTCTCTCTCTCTCTCTCTCTCTCTAAATTGCCAGATGTATTCACAAGGAAAGTGCATAAATTATTAAGTGTGAATATAAAACATCTATCAAAATAGATGGATTCTTCAATATCCTACCTATTTATTTAGACATACAATAGATTTCTTCAATACATACTTGTCTGTATGGAGCACTTTACATTATATGTACAATATTCAAATCTTGAGGAATGGGTCTCGATAGATGGATAGATTTGAGTGAGTTTGATTTTTCTTCTTCTTTGCCGATATATAATATTCGGACTCGATTTTACGAACCTTACTGATAGCCCCTTAGTCACTAGAGCCTAGTCAATTAAATTTAAAAAAATAATAATATTTACAAATATGAATTTAAGGCAAGGAAAGTGACGTACATAAATGAATTATTATTATTATTGAACATAAAAAGTTGGAATGAACGGACAAAGACTTCAAAGAGCAAATAATAATAATAATTTAAAAAAAAAAATGTTTGTATGCTCAAAAATTCTCTGCTCTGTTTTTATTTTTGCTTCCCTGAAGGACCTTCTGAGGTAAAAGTGTTTGATCTAAATACATACATACATAAAATATACAAATATATGTATTCCCATATAGTTTAATTGACAAGGCTGCTCTTCTCTCAGTACATTGTATTACGTATGTTATATGTATTTATTTAGAAAAGCAATTTTACTTCCAAGGACTTTACCTTCTTGTCCAAGGGGAAGCCTACGGGGAAAAGAAATATATATATGTTTTTATTTATTTATTTATTTTTTTTGTAAGAAGAAAAATATACAAATATATTAATGTATTTTTTGTTTCTTTTTTTTGACAGGTTTATTTTTTATTTATTGCTCTCTACTTTAATCGTTATAAACAGTATTTGTCGAGATCTTACTTACCTACGTATTCCATTTAATCATATTTTCAGGTAATCTGACTATTTGTTCATATAATACATTCAATTTCACATCAATCATCTCTAAATACCTAATTTGATTGAGTTTTCGTTGTTGTTTTTTTCAAATCCGATAGTACTTTCAATTATATTTAAACAAGGAGCCTATGGTATTGTTGCTATAAGTTGCCAAATGGATATTGTCTTGGCTCCCACCAAGATTTTGTGGAAAATAACGAGGTTTAGAGCTGTAAATTCTAAGCGTTTACTCGTGTGCGATATTTTATATGGTTGTCAAAAGCTGTTACCATTATTCATTAATTATGGAAATACATGTAGCACTAACTACGTCACACGGAGTAAGACTCGTCGTCAACAAATAATAAGTAATGAATAAAATGTTTAATCGAGTGAACTTATAATCTTTGATATAATATAATATTCAGAATTTGTGGTAATTTCCTCTCAAAGACCATCAAAGTCTTTCCCTCTAAAAGGGTAAGATAAGATAATAGCTGATATAGTAAAACGTCATAACAACTGACGCTACTCTCCTTTTTAACATTCATGAAATTGTCAGGGTTACCATATTACTTGTATATATATTTATTTATAGCAGCAACGCTTAGGATTTACAGCTCTAATGACTTGTTTTATAACAAAAAAGATCTTTTCAAGCTACCTGCTGTGATTCATAATTGTAACACTCCAGAATGAATTTCATTTTCAGGAAGTAAAAAAAGTAAAAAAGGATGTACATATATTCATGAACAAATATCTTGGTAAAAAAAAAATCTCAAGTGACAATTATGTATATCCAAAATGTATCCCTTTTTTTAAAAAAAAAGTTACGACCTTTTTTAAAAGAACATTTATGATGGCTGAATATATAATACGAACATTGTGCAATGAATATTCCGAGCACCTGTGTCCAATTTGCATAGCCCATGCTGTGATGCTTTAACAATGTATTGTATATACATGTAAATTGAGCATTAATTGCAAGTTGTATGCATAATAATATTTAAAAATGTAACAACTATTTCTTGCCGGAGGAACATGACTACGTTCTAATATTAATATTAATGAACTCTTTGTTAATTTTTAAATTTGTTAAATCCATGTACATACATATATAACAAACAACTATTTTCGAAGAAGGCTTTCAATATAATTAGAATCTTTTGCAAGGGGATTTATTTAGGTGTACATAAATAAATTATTTTTGAGGCACCCGTAGAGCTCTGTTACGTCATTTACATTCATGTAATTGACTTCTACGTATGTATGCAATACAAATAATAGATTGATGCAAAGTGACCATGGGAGATCAGTTGAGATCCCTTATTTTAGAGGAGAATTCTCTTACCACAATGCTCTATATACTACATAATAAAAAATGAACATAAATTAAGATTAGTATCAAGGATATGCAAAAAAGTGACGAAACGATGGCTATGCGTTCGATTTTTGTACAAATGTGAGATGTTTCATAGAAACGATCCTAGAAAAAAAAAAAAAAACAAGAAAAGGAGAAAACAGTTTTTTTTAATTTTCTAGCTATTTATACTTCATAGGAGACGACACTGACTTTTTTATTATTCTAAAATTTGCTACTTATAAACAAATTTTCTAAAAGATTCGTTAACATATCTTTTAGATAATAATTATCTATATTTTATGGCTCATACCTTTTTTAAAAACATTATGCATGTTAACGTGCGATTTATCCTTCCAAAGAGTGATGAATATAATTAGGAATGTAAATCATATGCAATTCGGGCTTGTAGTAAAAAAAGAAAGAGAAAATCAACATGGAACCCTGACAATTTAATGAATGTCAAGGGGGAAGCAGCTTGAGCTATCATGGCGTTTCACTGAGCTACAAGCTGCTATTCTCCATTATATATACAACAATAAATAATAACATAGATGAGAGGAAGGAAATTAACTGAAATTAATGTCAGGAAATTATATATTTTTAACTAATAATAATTAAAGGAGGACTTGAGCCCTTTTTGTTTACATTTTATTTGCTTTATTAAACTTTATGCATGTATTCTTCCTTCATGCGAGATCTTTACTATCAGGTAGATGTTCTCCCCTCTGTAGTAATAAAGGAAAAATGATAACAGCTTCGATAAACAAAAAGACTTGTTTGAAGAGCCAACTCCACTTTTTTATCACACGCCCGAATTGCATATGATTTACATTCCTAAATATAATTTTTGTCAAATAGAGGAATGATAATTTATACTGGTACGATTACTAGGAATGTAAATCATATGCAATTCGGGCGTGTTATAAAAAAAGAAAGAGAAAATCAACCTGGCAACCCTGACAATTCAATGAATATCGAGGGGGGAAGCAGCTTGAGCTGTCATGACGTTTTAAATAGCTACAAGCTGCTATTTTCCTTTATATATGTATACAAATGAAAACATCAAACCACAAACATTACAATACGTTACTCCAGATTCATTATTATATTCACAAATATCATTAACTCCATTCTCCTCAATGAATGATATCCATTTTTTAATTTTTCCTTTGTTCCTCTCCATGATATAATCTTTGCAGACTGTTCTATGTTGAGGTAAAGTTGATGTAACCTTCTTAAGGGAAAAAAAAATGATAACAGCTTTGGAAAACAAAAAGACCTGTTTTAAGAGCCAACTCCACTTTTTTATCACACGCCCGAATTGCATATGATTTACATTGCTAACGATTACCGTATTAACCGGTAATCAATATGATATGAGGATCTTTATTTTTTATTTTCCTTCTAATCTGCTCCATTACTTTTTATATCCAAATGTATCATCATTTATTAGTCATTACTAGAGACGTAAAAAACGGCGATTTTTAAGCGTGCGAGTAGTTCTCAAAATGCATGTTAATTGAAACCCTACATAATATTCTTTCATCATTCATTAATCATCAAGCTGTTTTCCTTTTCCTTTTGACATAATAATTCTTATTATATGTATACTACATTATCTATTATACAAGTTACGATAATATCACACAACCTTTCCTTCAATTTTATTTGAAAACTTTCTGCATGTAAATATCTCTCAAAAAAGTTCAAGTTCAAAACTTCAAATTTGCTTTAAGTAAAATGTTCCATTTGCTAACATTTTTAATATGTTTTCAGCCATTTTCTTGAGTTATAGAAAAGTTGGAATAATTATAAGTATCATTATTAAATCTTCAATCATTGTTTTTAAAATATGCAGATATCTAAAAACTTAAAGCATTATTTTGTTAATGAATGAATAACCATTATTATTAAACTAATTATATATTCAGAACAGAGATTACTATTTATCTACTTATTTTTTTCTTAAATATGAATACAAATAATGAAATTTTAACAAAAATATCAACAACAGATATTTGAATAATATCTTTCTAAAACATCAATTTAATAAAATTAATTACTATAAGTTCAAGAAGAGCTGTCTTGAGCCTGGAGCAAGGCTGTCACAGATACAGATATAGTATTATATCGACATTAAATAAGCTGGCTTTCATAGTTACCATATCATTTTTAACGTCATTAAGGGGAGGGACTTATTTTTACACGCTGGATGCACCGTTTTTCACATCACTGGTCATTATTCATTCCTATCTATTACGTCATAAGTATCAAGATGTATATTTAGCATGACTTGTTAAGCATCATTATTTGCTCGAAATCACACCTTGGAGAGGACTAATTGAAAAATAACAATAATAGAAATTGTAGAGCAATTAATAAAGAATAGTCTATCAGTGAAACTGCATTTCGCCAAAAAAAAACTATAGCTTTGTTTTTATGTATCATCTCACAAATTCACTTCTTCAAAAGTTGATTTTATTTACTTGCTTGCTTGCTTGGGGGAACTAACTACGCAACCTTCATGAATTATCATTTGTTACTTCCATTAAAAAATAGGGGGAAAATATATAAATACATGTACTTCAAAAGCGACATCCTGCGGGAATTAAAGATGTCTCATGGCCAAGGAAATTTTGCATAGTTAACAGGTGTGCTATGCTACTTTGCTTCAGAGCTTTCCCTAAGGAGCAATCACAATTGTTGTTTTTTATTCTAATAATGAAATTGAATTTTTCATGGTTTGTTTGTTCGTTTACAAAAGTCACATCCCTACTTCATTAATGAAAGTAGCAGGTAATTAATACCTAGCCATATGTATATATGTATGTACATTTATTATTATCTATAATTGTAAGTAAATGAAGAGGCTCACTTTCATTCCTGTCCTTATTGAATATTTGATTGACGTGAGGAGAGTCTAGGCCACTGTTACTTATCTATGACGCTGTATCTACATACATATATTGAAAAATTTCATTACTACCATTATCATGATACATCGTACATATGTATATATGTAGTCCAATAAGAGAAATAATGATAGTTGGTGAAGGAAGAGATATACAAAACCTAATAGACTAACGCATGCTATGAGGTAATTATAAATACTTTGATATTCACATAATCATAATTATCTTCTTCCTTTTTCAAAATAATATTAATTAATAACTTGTGTTACTATGATTTTTTTTTTTCTCTCTCTCTCTAATGAGTATTTTGTCAGGTGGTTATATATGCTAACATATACATATAGAATACTCTGGGAAAACATTTGTAATTATTCTGGGAAATAATACTATACACACACACACACACTCTTTTTTTTTTAATTAAGCACATTTAAGATGATTATATGAGTATAAAAAAAACACACACACAAAGGGAATTTACCTACATGGCTATAACACCACAGAGAGAAATAAATTTGAATAAATTTATTTGATATCTGTATTCTTTTTCTAAAAAAAAAAAATTAACCAATAGATGGAAATGGAGCTTTTATAGAGAGATACAAAAAGGAAATACGGTTGGCACTATTGTTTTGGGTTTTTTAAATTTATGTTCATTCTTTGATATATCCTCTTTTGGTGGAAAGTTCATCCCTTCAAAGAAGAAGGAAATAATGAATTAATTATCGTTAAAGATTTTGATCAAAAGAAATACAAAATTTTAATGTATGTTTGTATATAAATATAATTATAATGATAATACTCACTTTGGGCTAAGGCTATATAAATATTATTGATAGAAGACTTTTCTCCCACCCAAGGTAATCAAAAGGCAGCCTATGTTGAAAAAAAGGGAATAATTGTCTACTGCCTTACTCTCATTCCAGCCTTATACATACTTGAGTTCTACAAAACTTGCATACCCTGCATTGCATGGAATAAAAAAAAAAAAGTCGCAAAATGACGACCACATTTTTTGTACAAATTCCCCAACGAATTTACCTCGTTATTTGAATTAAAACAAGAGAAATTCACCGACGTGAAGAATTATATTATATATGTATGTCAAAAGCAACGTCTTCCTGAAAGAAAAAAATTTCCAAAGGCAAGGAAATCTCTCTAAGCTAATACCTAAATACACTTTGTTGCTTTGTTTTATATCTTTAGATAGAATAATTGCAGTTAGAGTTGGGAAACTTTTGGACTGCAATTATATACATGGCAGACGATTACCGTATGGTTTAAGCACATTTATTTTTGGTCAATTTAGGGGGAAACAACAAGTCGTGTTTACTCTAAATTATTGAGTAGGTAGGGGTGTTAATCTAGTACTTTTTTAAAAACTGATATTTTTCTTATATTTATCAGACTCAACTCTATTTCAACAAATATGTTTAGTCAAGTAAATGATCAGCGGATACTCGCATGGGAAAGTGAGTTGTTGGCAATACGGTATCTATTTACTATATTCCTTAACTATTAACATTATTCCTTAATTCTTAAGGAAATAATAACATCTTTGTTTTTCCATGTAAAAGGAAAAGAGAATGTCTGCTACACTGCTCTCCTCCCAAAACATTCATTAATTTGTTAAGGTTACCAAATCAATTATGACGTCCTTTTGTTTCTTCTTTGTTTAACACACTAAAAGCACATATTTTCAGCATCTCGAGCAATAAATATCCCTTTCTTCCCTTGTTGGACTACTCTTTGTTAGTTAGTAGTAGGGGTCTGTTCACTACCTTACAATAAATTAGACTTTAGCAGACTCTAACAGAGAAGAAAATGGTATAATAGTTATCTAAATACGTCATTTTACTCCACTACTGTACTATTTCAATTTAATGCCGTGCAAGGGTATTCAAAAAATTTAACTCGAGTTCAATAACATAAACGTTCAAAGTCCGTAAAGGGTGTAGGAGTAGAAAAAATCCATTGCTGATATAGAAAGAAAAAACATAGAATTGTTGGTTTGTTGTCGTGTTCCAGACTCAAAATGAGATCCTGATTGTTGAACTCAACCTTTTCTGAAGTAAAAGGAAGAATAAAGGCCTGAAACAGTGCTTAGAAATCAAGACCGCTAGGCTATACATATATGTACATTTGTGCACGTATGGCTCACTTTATAAATTCAATAATTTAGTTGTATGTGTCATTTTTTTTATTACTAAGCACATAAGCATACGATCTTTATTGTATCTCTGTAATGACTTTATATAAACCAAAGATGTACTCGCTATCTCTTCTATGTTCATACAAATTATTATAAACTTTTAACAAATTTTGACAATATAAAATGGTTAAATATTTATTCTGCACTTATTATTAAGTGATCTAAAGATCTTCCAAAATGATACTGGAGTACGCCCTTCTTGTCCTTCTCTTTGGCACTTGAATGTTTCTTCCAATACATGTAATTAGGGATATGTTGTCTTCATGCTTGGATGCTAATAAGAAGGAACACACTATATGTATTTTTATAACATGGATGTAGTAATGTCTTGGATACGAAGAAGAAGAAATCACAAGTAAATGAAATTAATGTCATTCTATATATACATATACGCATTCAAAGGTTAAAATATGTATTTCAGAGAATTTTCTTTAAAATTACTATTTGCCTATTAATAAGTTGACATTTCATATTTTAAATTAATACATTTACAATTTATAAGGACTTGTTTTGATATTGACGCTCAAGCTTAAACAGAATAACATACAAAATTTCACAAGCAAACAAGACTAGAGCTCTACTGATACATTGGTGAGTCGATTCAATCATACGATGTTAGTCATTTTGACAATAATTGGTAATCAGCCAATGCTTGCAGACTACTACCCTCATAAATTGTAAACTCAAACATAGCTGGAGCAGCCATATTTAAAGTTCCCTTTCCTCCTTCCTTAATTTTTTTCGATCCTGACATATAAATAAGCTACTTTGAGACTATAGCAATCGATAAGAAAAATAATACAGCGAGCATTCTTTGCCACTTTTGTATGATGATTTTTTCTTGGTTTTTCAAGGGTTAATTTGTAGGAGAAGAAATACACACATAACTCGGCTATTGTTATTTTTTTTCTTCCCAAGTAATTGGTATTCGTCTCCAAAAAATCCATATTGGTAGGGCTCTACTTGAGACAAAATAAAGCATCCGTATTAACATTTTAAAATAAAAATGATTGTTTATTAATGTTTCAAAGAAATCCACTCCATCTTTGAGTAGAAGGCAAATCTAGGCTGTGGTGTATTTGCTGGAGTTTGTGATGTACTGGCTGAGTAAATCTCTTTATGTACCCTTAAAATATATTTTTACATCAAAATATATCGGCTATCACTTCTACTTTTTCATCTGATAATTATACCTAATAGATATCATTAAGAATGGACATTTTGTTGAGGAGAGAAAGCATGCCTACAATGACATGCCCGTACTTCTGCAATTAATCGGCTGATTATTATTTGACAATATTAAATAATACTCAATAACTGTTGAAAACTTATCTAGAGAATTCAAGGGAATTTGAATTGCTAGCAATGAAAGAGAAGGAACATTTTTTCTTTAGCATAATTTCTTAATAATCAGAAATGGATCTATCTATTAATTTAACAAGTTGTGGCTTCAATGATACGGAGATGACTGAATTCAAATTCATGTATCAAGGTAGTGAACCCATCATTTATTTATCTTTCCATCCTTGACTTCAACACTATCTCAATAAGTCTACAACTGTCACAATGAGTAGAAATACGTGCCTGCATTCAAAGTACATTCTTGCTAAATCAAAAAAATTGGACATCTTCATTAGTTTATATCTAAAACCAAGATTATGGAGTTTGAACAGAACAAATCATGCTTAATCGCATAATATAACGATGAGTTGATGAATATACAGAATCACTGTGCTATAGTTTGGGATGAACATTTGCTTGAGTTGAGTGAGGATGCCCACAATTACTATCTGGTACCCTTGTATTTTATCAGTTGATTGTGATTTGACAATATTAAATAATGCTCAATAACTAATAAAAAGTGTGGGGGATTGAAGGGAGTTTGAATTGTCATACATCCAGGGGAAGTGGCACACACTTTCTTTGGGATATTTTTTGAACAATACTACGAAATTGATTTACTTGTATTCTTTTGCAAGTTGTTGCTTCAACAATACAGAGAAGACTCAACTCAAATTGATGTATCAAAGTAGTGTTGCCAACGCATATTTTTCTTCCCTTCCTTAAACTCAACCCTATTTTAACATTTTACTCATGTCTATGTGTAATAATTCATCATATAGCTGCCTATGAAGAGGAGAGGGTAATTGCCCTCAATTTTTCCAGCAAAAATACACATCATTTGGAAAAAATAAATATTGGATGACTTTATTTTAAAGCTTTTTATATTTTAAAATTCAATTTAATAAATAATAATTCAATTTGCTGATTTCATTTCCATTCATGTTTATTTTATATTATTAATTTTCATTGAGGCTGTGAAAAATGGTAGATATGGGATTCTTCTTTGAAGATAATTTCCTCAAAAAGTACTACTACATTTGAAGGGAGATTTATGTATGTATGTATGTAAATAAAATTTATTTATCTTTCTTTTTTTCATTTTTTTTATTTAAATTATATTGGGTACTTTATTTCAATAGCTATTTGATCGTATCTCTTGTATTGACTCGTAAAACCTTTGAAACCTTTTTATAAATTAATTTCAATTAATGGCCTCATAGAATGTTAGTTAATTTGTAGAATGCAGAAGCATGATGAAGAAAGGACCACTTGAGATATTTTTTAAAATACATTGGAGTTTGGAGTAAGTGAAAAAGTAACATATATATATATATATATATATATATATATATATATATATATATTAAAACTCTACCTTATGTAAACCTCGAAAAACAATGGAAAGTGTTAAGATTTTGTCTTAGAATGTTTTATTCATATGTTGTAACTTAGAATTAGCACAACAATTCATTGCTAGGGGTGCATGTTAGTCTTTCTTTATAAGTCTCATGTATTCTTATGTAAAGTTCATTATTATAATTTTCGATACCAGGTACTTAAAATTTGCGCAATTTTGATAAATGTTTTGAAAAAGTGTTGTTCAATACATTTTTAGTGAAATTTAACAATGTCCTTGTTCTTCTTTAAATCAAAACAAAGGGAAGACATGATATTATATTTTGGTTATATATAGCTAAGTATGCTATAATTTTAATGGTTTGGCCCATGACGTCTACTTAGGGGTCGTATGTGGCCCGCGATGTAAAATGAGTTTGACACTCCTGTCAAAGACTATCTGCTTATTCTTGTTTTTGTTTTTTCTGAAGCTATTGTCACGTATTTTAAAAAGAAGATGCAATTGTAAATTGAGGCAAAAAATGGTTGATCTTTATTCATTTGTAATTTAAAAAAATATTACAAGATTCCCCCCCCCTGTTTTACACAACTCTATCGATGAGACAGCACATCAGCCGATTACGTTTTATTCTTATACTAGGGAGAGTGAAGGGGAAATAATCTGTCATTTTTTTGCTTCTTTATCTTAAAGGAACTTTTATTAACGAATCGTTCGAAAAACATGAAAACGGACAAGTTTTAGGTGCCCTTTTCCCCCTGTAGAAAGTTCTATTCTCTCCTTTCATACTGGAAAAAGTTCATACAAAGGAAGTTTTATTCCGAAGATGTTCATTCCAAGAAAAGTTAATCACTAATGAAACATACATATATTCCTATGTAATTCCTAATTAGCTTTCAGATTATGTTATTTTAGATATATATGTATGTTTATATTTTTCCAGTTAAAAATCGTATTTTAAGGGAATTCATTGAATGTTGATAATTTCTTGCCCAAAAGGATTTGTGTCGTAATAACTTTTCGATCCTTGCTAAACTTAAAACAGTACAATATAATTATCTCAAAATAAACTCAAAAATGTATTTTGTTTAAAATTCTAAAATGAAAGTGTCGATAATTTGTGACAATCCTCACAAGGAGTTTAGTTGTTTTTTTCATGAACTTTTTTTTGGAAAAATTTATTCATTTAATTTAATAAATTGTATATCAACTATGCACCTTCAAAATAGCATCATTTTTTGTGTATTATGCAATCTGTAACACGTCAGAGAAAACGCTCTTACATTAAAGTGGTGAAACGACGACCATCTCATCAGTTTATGTACAAATTTTATTGTTGGCTAATCGACAACTTTTTTGTACATTAGAGGCTCTGGGTAGTGGACACTATGGACTTCAAAGGGGAGTTACATACGTCACTAGAGAAAAAAGTGATATCATCTCTGTACGTAACGTACTTAAATGTATATATATCTCTCAAAAGTGACATTTTGTGTAGGGATAAGTTTGTTTCGTAGCCATTTAAGACTCAAATGCATATAAAGAATATAAGAATCGGCTCTAAGCTTTCCAAGTTGATACATTCACATATAAATATATAAATATGTGTGAATTTGTTTTGTGGTATAATGAATTTGACTTTCATCATGTTTTTTCTTTTAAAGAGCTTCCAATTCAGGTTGAAATAATGTCTCATATATTGCACAAAAATGCAAGTATAAATTTAGTATATTTAGGTAATTTTTGTGTTTATTACTTATTAATTCATATATGTATAGCCTTAATATTCATGATAAAATGTTGCACTTAAAGCTAATTGAGTTTTCTAATACATTTAAAAAACGTATACATATACATAGATATATAAATAATTGCCTCATATTATAAAAGACTTATGTAATACATACATAGATGTGCTCTAAACGCGAAATAAGAAAAATAAGATAATAGCCTTTAAAACAACAAATATGTATATAATAGGTAATACAGCAAGATAACTAAGAAGATTTTGAAGTGGTTGATATTGTTCCTATTTTTCTCATGAGTCAAAAGTGGCCAAGAGTTCATTTTTATAAAAGAGTGAGCAGACTCATTCGGTGGAAATTATCCACACAGGTTATCACGAAAAGCCAAATAGATCAATGTCCTAAATATTGTGAGACTGTTTAGCCTTTTTAAAGGAGTAACAAAACCAAGGTAATTAGTTAGTGTCAATTAACATAAATGAAGCTGCAGGGAAAAAAGATTTGCAAGCTCCAAATGGGTTGCAATCAAAAAGTGTTGTCTGCATTCATAAAGACTTGAATCAACATTTACATACAATTAGGTACTAGAGTCATTTTGAATAGAGTTCATGTTGTATAAGGGCCCTTTTGCTCATAGCCGAAACAAAGCTTTTTCAAGCTTATTAAAGGTTCCCTCTGGCCGTCATCTATACGGTTTACGGCAGTTGTTTTTTGATTGGTTTTTACGCAGTCTACTGTATTACTTATTAATCATAATTTGTATTCTACAAACGCCCTTTGACGAGGGATCCTATTCTAATAGAGTTTTCTGAGATAGATGTCCTTTTGAATTGGTAGAGCCCTCGTCTTTGTTCTTCAAAGGTCTAACATCATTAGAATATGTAATGGGATTCATAGAATATTCATACATATGTAGATGTAAGCAGAATACATACATATAATATAAATATATAAACATCCCTCCACAACAAAGAAGCCATCATTGAGGTTCAAGACCAAGAGGATTACTCATTCCAAGTATCCTATTGTATGCAGTACATATAATGTAGAAAAGATATTTAATTATGCATACATATAATACAAGACATATATGTAGATATCTCAAAATGATTGTGACATTCCCTACGTCAAAATCGATTATGTGTTCATATGTACATTAATATAATATGTATATATTTAAAGAAACAAACGCTTTTCTTTTTATGTTTTTGTGTCATTGTCATGGGTTGCATTTAATTCTCTATCAATATTTAATGATATATTAAATAGAACACAAAGTATTTCAAATAAGTACAATTTGATAAATCTACATATTATCTACATACATGTTACCTACTTTACGAAAAATATGTAAAAAATTGTGCCTCATTGCGGATATAAACGAGTCTAATGGAGCATTAGAGTTGCATTCTCCTCCATTATTTGTCTTTTCTCATCTATACCTATCCAAATTCTCATTACATTTATAGTTTTATCGGTTGAAATAAAATATGAGCAGTATAAGAAGAAAGAAGTGTGTAAATAATTTATATCCAAAAAGAAGAAGAAGAAGAAGAAGCAAAAACGTAACCATTTAGTAGTCAATGGAATTCGTAGTTTCATCTGTGGTGCCTCAATGAGGTTGAATCCTTTATCCATGAAAAATACATATTTGAAAGAGTTTTTTAATTCCCTCAAGGATAAGTTCGAGTCAAAAATACTTGATTTGCAGGGGCGTACCTACTTACTCTATCAAGTATCATCTATTCATCAATATAACATATTGTAAGAATTGTATGACACAACATGAAAACTTAATGTAGATCTCTATTGATTTATGTCTAAAACTCAAACGAGCTTCATTTTATTTCGCTTCCTCTATTTCTAAACTAAGTAAAGGAACTCTCATTCATTGTACTAGATGTAATTTGCTCACCCAGACTGAGTTTTTAAGGTACAAAAATTAATATTTTTAGGGATTCTTATTTGTCTATGGATTAGGCCTATAAATTACTAAATTGAGTCCCTTCATTCTTAAGATTACATCAATGTTTACAACTATAAAATAAATAAAAAAGTTATATTGTCAATAATTTGAAAATGCTTATTTCTTACTTATTCATAGCCCTGGATGTAAGCCATTTACGTATGTTGGTATAAGTCGGTGAAGTTTTGTATAGTTTTGTTAGTATAGCAACATATTGATATCCAAATTGGGTCCAATAAAGTTATTTGTTAATAATAACACGGGTCAACAAATTTGAAATGTCAAAAATCCTAATGGTTATATGTATAATAAAAGTTATTCCGTTTTGTACACTGATTTAAAATCTGATTTTTTTTTCGAGTGTTTGACCGTTTTCGAGAAATCGGAACCTACGTTTTAGCTAACTTGGCCCATTTCCCAACTTCAACTTCAATTTAAGCCTAAAAGGATACTGATTTTGTGAATTAAAAATTAATAATCCGCTAATGTGTTTTGAATGCAAATTCCATTTCCAATCTTTGTTTTGACCTAAAGGGACTCCTAGGGGCGAAGTGAGCGGGAGTAGACCCAAAAGTCGGCTTCAAGTGAAGTTTTGATCGAAATTGAATGAAAATTTAAACATTTAGACGGACGATTTCTTCTTGGTTAAGGAGTCTTATGGAACACTTCACATCTCATTTGAAAGCTGTGAGTCTCAGACCTTTAATTTTGACTAGTGTAATTATTCAATTCATTCTGTTTCCTTGAATAATCTGCCTTCCATTTTTATACATTATTATTTCCTTGTATTTTAATGTTCTTAGTATGAAAAATTAATTCCATTTCAAGAATAAAACCTAATTTACAAGAAAGCCTAATTAAAAGAATCAAATATTTATACTAGCTATAAGGATGGATTAAAATAGACTATAATTGATAAATAATAATTATTATTAGTCAAATATTGATTTATTTTGAAAAAAGCCAAAATGAAACCATGAAAGTTATTTTTAGCCTGAATTTGAATATATCGATATATGTATATAAATTCATAAAATTAAGTCACTACTTAAAAAATCGAGTTTTTTTATTTTTATTCAAGTTTTGATGCTTTCTGACATCGTTTTTTTTTTATCATAATATATATATTACGTCAACCGTTCATTGTATACATACGCAAGCAATATTGGTTTTCTTTATTCTCTCTTATAAATAACGTCATAAGTTATAACTGAAAAATTTATATGTGACGAAGGACACCATGAAAGATAATTAAGATATTGGCTAACTGCAAGATAATTTCGGATATTTTGTACTCCTGTAAGGTTGAAAAAGGGAATGAAAGTAGCACTGAAGCAACAAACTACGCGTTAGTTTCCATATAAATTTACAAAACTCAGCATTCGATAAGTTGTATTATGTATAATAATAACTAATAACTAATTTGATAATAACTTGTAATAATATAATTATTATTGATGCACTTATATAATGAGATATTATGAAAGGTCAATACATAGAATACTCGGTTTAATATTTTATAACTATATATTCTATCAATAATAATAATTAATTAATAACGAGAATTTCCAGGGAAATAGACTTTCAGTGGGAACCCTCGAAATCAATATTTAAATTTAAGGATCCCGGGAAATTTGGAATCCCGTTCGTAAAAAATAAATAATTTAAAATCTGTGTATTTATTTGTATATTTTCAAAAGAAATAATAAATTCTGCCAATAGATTATTGAAAGATCCAAAATTATTTTTTGTTTCCTCATTTGGAAAATTAATTAACAATAAAATATTTATACGTTATATTTTTGATATGGGGATATTTACTTATTAAATAAAGTATGGAATTAAATACACAGAATACAAAAAAATGAATTATAGTCATGAATAAACAAATTTGATAAGTATAAAATCTCAATTAAGTAATTAGTAAAATTTATGATAATTTTTTTATCATAAATTTTGGTTATAAGAATTACAAAAAAACGCTTAAACATGTTTTCAATTTATTTACAAATGGATTTGCAACTGACAATGCCCTTTCAGACTCTATTCAAATGGGTGCTGGTGTTTTCAAATCTATCAAAAGAATTGATATTTCCTTATTTTTCACTCTTATTCGTTAGAAAATTGAAAATCCATTTTTGAACTGTAGAACATCACTATATTTTATTTTATTTTTGAATACCGTAGCCCAATTATCTCAATTACCAACAAAACAAAAATTCACCAAATGTAATTCTTTATATTAAAGGTGAGATACATCTTAAATACTTTAACATTTGTGCCGATATGGAACAATTTAGAATTTATTTAGACGAAACATGTATAATGTGTGAGTTTTTTTGAGATCAATTCCTTGTCCTTATTTTATTTTTTCAGGTATTAATCAATTGCATTTAGCCTATAAGGTACTCATAAAACGGAAAAAGAAAAAAAGGGACAAGGAATCCATCTGCAATGCATAAACCGTACAAACTCTAAACCGAATGATTCTCCAATATTATTTAACTTTCAATGTAATGAATGTTATGTATATAATTTAATGAGGCCTTTTATTATTAAATAATAAAATGCCTGATTCCCCCGTGAAACCTCGGGGAAAGAGCATATCTTCTATTCCGAGAAGCCTACGGTAGCTACAAACTTACCCACAATAGTTGCAAAACAAACATTCATTCTTTGTCCACGTACCTCTATCTCATACATACATCAAGTACCTCGCAATCCGAGGGCTCCCTGTAACACAATTACTCTTACTTACATAAATAAAAACATTTTTGTCACTGTCAAAACATAAGGACATGATTCCTTTTAGATATGCTTATATGTTTATTTGACAAGCATGACTGTCGGATCAATTATGAAAAAATATACATACTATTCCAAGAATCTTGACAGTTTCTTCTTTTTTTTTTCCTATAGAAGATCCAATATAGATGCATAAACATGTATCTAATAATAATGTGTTCCTATATGTATTTGATACATTAAACCGTTTACTACAACCATTTCTTGATTCTATTAATATGTGTCTATGTTATATACAATATATGTACAAAGATGGAATCAATTGTATTGATTTTATGTAATAGAAGAACAGAAAAATCGACTGTGAATTAATTCCTTTTTTCCTGCCCACTTGATCATATTGTAATATCAAGTAGCAAGCAAATTATGTAGAAGTAAAATCTACCTCAAGATCATTAAATAGGAAAAAGGCATATTTTTATAATTAAAACAGCACAAAAAGTAGGATCTTAGTGCTCTGTTATGTTTTTTCAATGGATGGAATTTGCTGTATATTTTGTTAAAAATGGATATTATTAAATTACATTATCTCTACGTGCTAGACTAATTTAATTATAGATGGTTTTCTTCCTTAGGGCAGTTATAGATAGGAATGGGACTTTTGCTTGAACAAAAAATACAGTTTTTTGATTCAATAAGGAATAACGATTGGTACTCTTGCTCTTTTTGAAATTCCCTTCTTTTCCTTGCACTCTTCAATGATTTTATTCCTGGATATTTCTTTACATAGCGCCTTAGAGCAATTAGCTTATGCTCGCCGGGATTCCAACTTTATTTTCATATCTATGTAAATACTATGAGACAATGGTGTCATATAAGTCAATGAATAAATATTCTAGCCTACTCTAATTAATAGTTTATACAATAATGCTTCCATAAATCAAATGACGGCTTTGGAATAGTATAGCTAACATTCCTGGGTATCTCAACCCTTCCTAGAAATTTGAATATGAAACACATAACTTACCAAAATATGTCCATTAAATACATGTACATACTTATGTTAGGTTGGGGAAAAAGTAATTTCGTATTTTCCGCTTTATTTCAATGTCTTATAAAAATGGATACAAATATCGGATTTAGGCCAAATAAGCTCCATTCTTTGGGATTACTTGCTGCCAACTAGAATCTAACTTCATAATACCCTTTTCCTAAAAGGTCTTGTCCTTTTTCGCAAAAAACTGAGATAACCAATTTTCGCATGACTCTATAGAGGCCAACTCTGATCCCCGAGTACGTTGGCCATCGACAAGAAAAGGTAATAGTCACTCGGTGCAAGGTACAGACTATAAGATGGATGCATGAGAACTTCCCATCTGAGCTCTCAGAGCTTCTCGCACGTCATCAAAGAAACGTGCGGCCTGGCATTGTCTTGATGAAAGACGATTTCTTTCCTATTCGCCAGCGATGGCCACTACCTTTCGATTTCCAAATTCAAATGGTCGAGTTTTGGCAGTAGATGAACAAACTAAGGGTCTGGCCATAGGGAAGCAGCTCATAATAAATAACTCCTACCAATCCCACAAAGCAACACCTACCTTGTTGTTAATCCAGGCATTGCAATGGTCTGGGCAGGTTCGTTGGCTTTCAATCGCCTCTTTCGCTTTACATCATCGTAAGTGATCCATTTTTCATCATCTCCCGTTACAGTTCTCTTCAACGTGCGGTCTGGCATTGTCTTGATGAAAGACGATTTCTTTCCTATTCGCCAGCGATGGCCACTACCTTTCGATTTCCAAATTCAAATGGTCGAGTTTTGGCAGTAGATGAACAAACTAAGGGTCTGACCATAGGGAAGCAGTTCATAATAAATAATTACTTGCCAATCTCACCAAACAACACCTTCCTTGTTGTTAGTCCAGGCTTTGCAACGGTCTGGGCAGGTTCGTTGGCTTTCAATCGCCTCTTTCGCTTAACATTATAATAAGTGATCCATTTTTCATCTCCCGTTACAGTTCTCTTCAAAAATGGATCGATTTTATTACGATTTTATAGCAACTCTCAGATAGAAATTATATCCATTTGATTTTTATGTGTAAGTTCGTGAGGCACCAAAACATCGCGGTTTTTTTCGTAACCAGTCGTCTTCAGATGATTAAAACTGTTTTATGGTGGATTTTTAAGTCCTCTAAGATAGTTCGACAACTTAAATGGCAGTTTACGTTGATGCTTTCAATAATTTTATCGACATTTTTGACGACAGGTCTGTCAGTACGCCCCATATCTTTGACTTACATTAAAAATTTGTTCTATTAAATCTTGTAGAGTACTTTCTCATATTTTTAAAAGGGTATCGTATGATCCGGTGTGATTAATAACAAACAAGATATGTTTCGTTTAAAATAAGGGGCACAAAATAAGAAATTACTTTTTCCCCAACTTAATATATATACATATATAATGGAACCTCACGTGTCCTTGGATCAATCTTGGTCTCAACTCTTCAAAGTTTATTTCTTCTATTGGTCTCTATCCTTCAAAGTTTCGTGTTTTCGTAAACAAAACTATGACTAAAGCCACACTACTACTAATACTTTTCTTTTCTTAGACAAAAAAAAGACATAAAAAATATGTACATACTCTCTTGGTCTCTTAATCTCTCAAAGTCATGATCACAATACTAACTTGTTCACGCCCTGCCTGTTTGTTGAACGAAAGAAACTTCCATTTATATATCTCAATTTCATCTTTTTTACTCTTATGGACAAGTAATATTTTATTCGAATGACCAATCAAACACAGGCATTACCTTTGAAAAAAAACTAAGCTTTTTTTTCCCTCAAATTCCCATAATCTTTTAAGTGCATTATTTATTCTTTGTCCAAAGCTTTATAAATATATTCCACGAATTTCAATATAAAAAACTCCAACATTAACAAGATACACATGCTGTAAGATTGTAATTAAATAAGCCTTTTCATAAAGAGCAGTTTTATATGCATGTAATTTAATATGTCATGAAAGACTTTGTAGTAATTATTTATTCTAGATATAAATATACACTACGTGTTGTATGTACATATGTTCAATGATCCTTCAAACATGTTCTTCAAAAAAATAATATCTATTTAATTAAATATGAAATTATGCAACGAATATGAACATATGACAAACCTTGTCACAAATGCATATCTATGTGCACATATGTGTCAAGTCAACAAGAAAGCAAGCTAATTTTCAAATATTGAAAAGGAGAAAATCCCCTTTTAAGTTTTTTATCTTCATAAATATAACGGTCAAATATTTCGGAGTCATTTTAAGATTTATCAAGCACGGTTTTTGCTAAAATTTCACTTTTAATCAAGAAAGCAAGGATTGTTGTCTATCCAGTAAAGCAATCGGATAAGTGTTACAAC
Source organism: Lepeophtheirus nordmannii (assembly GCA_963680855.1). Lineage (NCBI taxonomy): Eukaryota > Metazoa > Arthropoda > Copepoda > Siphonostomatoida > Caligidae > Lepeophtheirus > Lepeophtheirus nordmannii. The sequence continues at coordinate 13,776,473 of OY804520.1, forward strand.
AGCACATGGAGCGTATATGGTCCTTGAAATAACGTCCATCTTTTTCATAGCCCTAGGGATTTATTTAGTTGCAGTTGGCATCTGTTGTAGAACTATTAAGAATTAGCTACATTCGCTAGTATGCTCACCATAAATCATAGTAACAGTAACAACATAGTCAAAAATACAAGATGTTTTTTATTCTTGATTGTGGCCGGGTTTTTTTTTTCCTATAATTAAGCTGAAATTATTGGAGTTATTATTTAATTAATCGAAATATACTATTAATATGAACGAAAGAGAAGAATATGAGTGCAGTTCACACTTATTTTTGAAATATTTTAGATAAACTTGGTTTTCAGTTGACATGACACATATCTACCTATAAAATTAAAACACATGCTCTGTTATTTTTTCATTTCTACGGTCATTTTGACTGACGAAGAGTTTGTTGATTGTAGTATATGTACATATATATCCAACCTGGGACTTTCTTTTTTACCATTAACATGAGCAAATATAAGAACAATATATATATATATATATATATATATATGTATAGCCTGGTACTAAGATACATATAAGTGTTTCTTGTGTAGCTATGGTTTCTTTCTGTTGAATTAGCAGATAATCTCAGATTTTTCCCTCTAGAGTCATTTTGCAGAATTATGCAAATTATATATAGGGCTTATACGTAAAGTAGAGCCCCTGTAACTCGACTGTATTATCTCTTCTCGACGCTCCTTCCGGAAGGAGTTAGTGGGGTTCTACATTACTTGGTTATTATGAACATGTCTTTAGTTAAAAACATAATTAATTACCCTTTATTATTGGACCGAGTATGAAGAAACTTTTTTGCATTAATACAAATACAAAAACTTTGTACGTTATTTATTTTTTTGTTGCATTAAATATATCACCTTCTATCTCTTTTAGCATCAATTATTCATTTCCGGTACTTCCTGAATGCTAAAAATAAAGCCAGAATTATTTTGATTCGAAATACTTAGTGACAGAGTTTTGGATAGCATTGATACGAACAATGAAAAAAAGTTGTTTCATAGCTCTTTATATAATAATATATAAATCCGTCTTCGTAATCAACTGCAACATGGAGTTTCTTTGGAAATACTTTGCATAGTTTACAGATTATTTTATCTGTAAGTACTTCCAATACTCAGATAATGCTGGCTTTGAGATACTTGACGTTCAAGTGACGATTTTTCCAACCAAATATATCTAAAACAAATAATTGAGGGGATTCAAATTTGGTCTCGAAAGAGGTCAAAAATACAGATTTTACTCCAACCCCTCCGGTGTGACGAGGTGATCCACCTTGCTGGAGTACTAATTTTGGTTCCTGGTAATTTAAACTTTGATTTTTCGAACATATTCAAGGGACCTTACGCGTCAAGATCTCGGATATCGTAGTTGACCTCAATAGATTTATTATCCTTGATCCTCGGAATGGATTTTATAGATAAATCAAATAGAAATAGCTGCTCTGAGAGCCTTTTTATTTTTCATTGATTTAACAAATTTCAAATATAACTAGGTTTTATAATGTAGATAAGAAGGGCGTGTCCTACTTCAATCCAAAGAAAATTTTTGTACATAACTGTCGGACATTGTACTTATATATGGCAGATGTGTAATAATCTAGCTAATTTAATAAAGATCTTTTTGTTTATTATTATTTGAGAACGGCTTTTCAAATATATCACAAAATTTTTGTACTTTACATAGTAATAGCATAATTGAAACTACGTTTAAACTATTGGATACAGCCATTTCTCTTTAGGAAATGGCTCAAGTACAAGATTGAATCATTTAGGATTAAAATATTTCACTAATTATTTATCCTTTGATATAAATAATTAATCAAAGAGGAAGTACACAATTCAGTAGCATAAAAATTACCCAAAATAACTGTATCGATACATCTTTTTTTCCCTTGATAATTTATGCATCACATGTCACTCAGTGTACAACTTTCTTTCTTTCTTTCTTTTTTGAAGCTTTGATAAAAAACATGTCTGTCTATATTTGTCGTTGAATTTTTTTTGTTTACATGAATATTGAGCATTTAATGACATAAAAAGAAATAGACGGGGAAAGAGAGAGAGAGAGAGAGAGAATTTTGAAGGTACATACATATATGAGCCCCTGGCACTCAAAGTGTACATTTAAATTCGCACTGTAACTATAAAATGTTAGTTAAATCTAGGAATAGGAATGATTTTACGAATTAGTATAATATATATCTGCTATTGATAGGAGAAGCTTTTTACATTTAAAAAGCTATCTGTAACTGAAGGAATCATATTATAGTTCTATATCCATCATAATTGTAGTATGCATTTTGAACATATTTTTCTCTTCAAAATGCCCATTTCTAGTCATATATGTATGTACATATATAATGTCTAGCTCAACGTTACTTAAACTCTACCCCACAGCACCAATAGTATGCCCTACCCAATAGGGCGATTTGCTCCAATATTTTTTATTTATAGTAATATTCACTTAGAAAAGTTTTAGAAGTAATGTTTTGATGAATAATTCAATAGTAGCTAGTAGCAATCCAACTCAATGATGAAAAGAAATGTTCGTTCGTTCGTTGGTAGAATCTAAAATGTGAAATAAAATCATTTCAATGCTTTGTTCTCTTCTAGGTAATGAAAAGAATCAAAAATAAAAAAGGTAAAAGACTTTTGAAATTTATGTTTATTCAGGGACATGTACGCAAAACTTTGAATGGCCCTAATTGTTTAGCAAAGCCTTTGTTTTCTCTCTTCCTTTTTTTTTCACTTTACACTATATAAGTCCTTGTTTTATATATATATATATATATATATTTCTACTACTGTATGTACATACTGAAGAATGGTATGAAGACAAAAAAACATTGTTGTGTTTTTTTTGTTGTGAGTGAGTAAATAAAGAGAACGCGAATATAAGTATATGTATGTATGTAACTTGTATTAATATTTTATAAAAAAGTGGTTTCATATATTACACATATGTATGTATGTATGTATATGGTTTAATAATTCAGGTTTAAAAAAATATATAGGTATATGTACATGTTTGCATACATTAATGTCTTTAGTTTTTAATAATTAATGGCATCTACCAAAAAAAAAAAAATATATATATATATAAAATGAAGGAGAGGATTTTAATAAGAGCCTTAAAGTTATAAATTTACTCACATATATATATCAAAGTACTTATACTTTGATGATTTGAAAATGTCTTAATCGTTAAGTAGTAGAACTACGCTCAACTATTAATAATAGATTACTAAATGCATACATATTCGACCAAAATCTCAATACAACCTGTTAACTAAGTAATTGACATTTTGTGATTACCTTCACGAGCAAGGATATTGAATTTCTATGAGCTTGACAAGTTTAATTATTCATTCTGTTACTGCAGTGATAATGTCTTTTTTTTATGGAAAGAATGATTCGAGTATATATATATATATTTATATAAATAATTTTCAATAACATCACTGGAAAAAATCTAAAATTTTCGTTTGTTCAAACTGATTACCCTTGTAAATATGTGTCATCTGTGATTCTAACTAAATGACAGTATTTAACATACTAATTTTTCTTCCATCGATTACAAACTGGTCAAATTTTGATAATGCATCGCTAGCTTTTGTAATGTTCATTCTCAGATAGAGAGAGTGGGAGAGACAGAGAGAAATGTGAGGAAATAACATCCACTTATGTACATCCATACATATTTATCTGAAGGATCTAAATTATACACGATCGGACTTGTAAAGAAATGTGAATAGTAAGTACTCATCAGACCATCTCCGAGTGACTGGGAGTAAAATTTACTATCAATATTAATTAACTCTTCCATTTCAAGCGCATAGTTTCTGAGGTTTTGTATTAAATAGTCAGTGAATGATTCAAAAAGTGACTGTTGAAGCAGGTTCATCTGTATTGGTATGCATTGTTTTGGGTGATCACTGGACGGGGATTTCAGGGGCACGCTTAATACAGTATATTTATGTTATAAGATTACTGTGTGGGAGCAGGATATTACTGCTTAGTGCAGTGACACGCTTAAAGCAGGGGACCGTAAGAACAAGTTTGACTGTATATATATCGAGGTTTGGCGAATATGTCTTTTCTTGCTACTAGTGTAAGATAAGCTGTGATTTCATACTTCACACGTAACCTCATCAAAAAGGATAAACACTTATGTAATAGTCAAAATTTACTCAATAGTTAAAATGCTTTAACTATACTAATAACAAATTATATCTCAATAAAATCTTTGTGTCCTCCCACAAAATTAGAATCGTATACCTACAAAAGTTATTGAGCATCATCCACTGTGAGTAAATTCCTGCTCACAACGTACTTTTATACATTACATTTACAACTTCATATATATATTCTTTACTTACTATGTAAGTAAGTACTTTAGAAAAATGTCATAAAGAATACCTCTTAATTCACAAGAAAAAAAAATACTTTTATTTTGGTAGGTTAATATATTTCCATGACTTTGCAACTTTATGTACCCAAGTTTATTATGAGTTCTAAAAGAGTTGTAGGAAGAAGCTCCCTTTGTATGAAAATTGAGGTACACAAACAAATAAAATAATCAGATTTGTCCATTATCTCACAGGACAAAAAAGGTTATGGAATCTATATAGAGTTATTTTATAGCAAATGTCCCTTTAACAACTTGACAATACAGATATAAATATAAAAGGAGTAATTTTTGTCTGTTTGTTTGTTTGTTGTGGGGATAAATCAAATTAGACTGAGATATAAACACATGTCTAACGTAAAACCCCATTTCCAACATCAATATCCTTTAAAAAAAGCGGTTGAGTTCGAATACTTTAAATATTTTTAAAATGTGAAAATGATTTAGATTATTTTTCCTTATTTCATCATATGCTTTTATGCATTCAACCAAAACCACTTTCTTTTGGTATTTAATCTGCATTGACACGATTTTAAACAAAGTTGATTACACTCAAACTAAAGCAAATTTGTATGTTATCTAAAGAATATGACAATTATTAGAAAAATGAGTAAGACTCGTCTTTTTCTATTTTGGGGTGCTTTATGAGAAATACTACTTACTTCTTAGAAAATTACTTTTTTTTGGCTGTTGTCACAACCTGAAATGTTACATGACGTTTGTCAATGTAAACTAGTTGAAAAGTATATATATTTTTTTGTAAATTTCAAACGCAAAAAAAATAATAATAATACTTTCTTCAAATGTCTTTCTCTATTTTATTTTTTGAAGAGTTTCATTTTGGGAGATGGAAAAGTATTATTGGCTTTTACTCTGAGTTCAATAACAAAATAAATACTTTTAAAGGAATTTCCTACTCCAAGTAGATTACGTATATCCATTACTGCAGAGTAACTGATCTTTAGAGTTGTTGAAAAAGAGAGAACCCGGCGTGTAAAGAAATTACATTCTTGTTGATGTCGAAAACTGATAAGGTAGCCATGAAGCAATAATGACATTGAAGCCCTAAAAACAATTGCATTCCCCCAACATGAACCATTTCTCATTAGTTGCCCTTTATTAATGTTCTGAAAAAAATAGGTTGAAAAATAGTTCAACAATGATTTTATGAGCAACTATTTCCCATGTATTTTCCTGCCTTTTTTTCCGTCTTTGTTTGAAGGAAAGGTTGAAAATACAAAGAGGACTGCTATATTTTGCATCTAGGAGGCTATAATATTGGTATAATTTTGGTTCCAGGGAGCTGATAATTACCAATTGACTTTCCAGAGTCCATTTTGCTTGTTCATGAGTTAATATTTTTTTCGCTTTTTATTTTTTCTTTCGACTTTTTCCCTTAAAAATTATTCTTCAAAGTACATCAAAACTTGTCAAAGGATCCAAATTTTTGATCACGGAATACATTTTCTCGCAAACTCGGCATGTCTTGATCTTAATATCTATGTATTGCTGTAAGCAAAACTAACAAATAATTATACTTTGAATACTGTCTTGTTCGTAGCAAATATGTCATTCGGCACAATTTCGTTAGAAATGGAATTGACTGAAAATGTATTGCAGGCAACCAAAGAACAATATTTTGGAGTAGAGTTTACACAATTCTTCAGCAGATGTATTAAGTATACTTTTACACAAAATATTGATGTGAATGATTATCATTTCCTTTGCTGCTGCAACAAATAACGAGGAACATATATATCACTTAGTCTCTTGCATAATATGTTTATGTATGTACATATGCGCTAATGTAGAAACGATCCTCATATTTACAAGGATCAAGACTGTATGTATGTATGTATTGTATGTATATAAATGATATTAATAATAATAGTCATATATTCTCATTAGAAAACTGTTGTTTTTGATATTTCCCAGTAGAAATAAAAACTTGGAAATTATCTTAATGTATATACATACATATTATTATATTTATACTTGCCCTCTAGAGTTTTGACAAAAAAAATATACAACTTTTATTATTTTCTATGTAAGAATGATGACGAAGAATTTTATCATGTACAATAATATTATTATCTTTCAATAGTTGAACAACATATTCACGGAAAATAGTTATAATATTTACCCATATTTTTTTTTGAAGGTTTTTAGCTATTGACATATTTGTTTAGAGTATGACTCTCCCATTAGTACCCATCACTAGGAATGTAAATCATATGCAATTCGGGCGTGTGATAAAAAAGTGGAGTTGGCTCTTCAAACAGGTATTTTTGTTTTCCGAAGCTGTTATCATTTTTCCTTTATTTCTGAGGGGAGAACATCTACCTGATAGTAAAGATGTCACATGAAGGAATACATGCATTAAGTTTAATAAAGCAAATAAAATGTAAACAAAAAGGGCTCAAGTCCTCGTATAATTATTATTATTAGTTAAAAATATTCATATAATTTCCTGACATTAATTTCAGTTAATTTTATGCCTCTCATCTATGTTATTATTTATTGTTGTATATATAATGGAGAATAGCAGCTTGTAGCTCAGTAAAACGTCATGACAGCTCAAGCTCCTTCCCTCTCAACATTCATTAAATTGTCAGGGTTGCCAAGTTGATTTTCTCTTTCTTTTTTTATAACACGCCTGAATTGCATATGATTTACATTCCTACCCATCACATCTTGGCTACTTAAACACTAGACATTATTTTTTTTAATTCTAAGATGAGAAGAGTGTAGACTTTGTAAAATAATGCCTTGAGTTAGAAAAGATACGCATATGCAAATGCTCTATATCATTATTTATTAATGAATTTTTGCATAGAATATTGCAAAATAAAAAAACTAAATTATTTTTCATTGCATTCATTCTATGTTTTGTTGTCGTCAAGTTTTCAATGCTTCAATATTGTACAAATGTGCATTATATGTATGCAAAAAGTAATGCATATATATGATTAAGGATGTTATTTGGATTTTGACGACAACCATATGTCATTATGATTAAAATATTGTAATAATCGGTACTAAGTATACTTTTCTTATTAATCAAAGTTGCCAACATACTAAATGTAGCAAAACAGTAGTCGAACTCTGGAACTAGACTTCCTCAGTACTTGACATATTCAGAGTTTGATAGAAAATATGGCTATAAGCTCCAACAAAGCTTTGAAATCTGATATGTCTCATGGGACTTTTGTAAATAAAATACAGTTTGTAATTCGGTCACATGCTGTTAGTTGGAGTTGATTCAAAACTCGACTCTCCTTGCTTCTGGACGCTCCTTTCAGAACAGGGTATCATACTTATTTGTAAATATGGGTCAAAACAGACTCAACTCTTCAATGAAAATAGAAATAAAGTTGCTTTGTAACTTAGTAAGAAAAATTAGTAACAGAGGTTTTGATTTATTTTGAATATCATTGACAGTTGCACAGACGAACTATATCGTGGAGCAATGCATATTAAATATTGGAAATCTGGGATAACAATGAAAATGTAATTCGGAGAAGGCAAATACTGAGGGACTAAGGAAAAAATTGTACATATGTATGTATACATATTTATTGACTTAAAAAAGTTACAAATAGTTGACTAAAAAAATTCAACAACTGGGACGGGTGTTTAAAATTAAAAGTATAATACTTTCTTGAACTTTTTCTAAGGTTATTTGTTTGTACATTGACTGTTACAATTAATTGCTATTGTCATAAAATACAATGAAGCTACATTATGTTTGTTTGAATGAATTTTTTATAGTAATACTTCAAATTATCTGGTATATTGGTTCTTTTGAAATGAAAAAAATATGCTACGGATTACGTTGTGGGGATTTTGATTTTAAATAAATATACACTCCTCAAAGTAATACTTTTTGTGTGTGTGTTTTCTTTGAGTATCCCTTCTATCAAATGAAAAAAAGTTCAACAAATAGAGATGTGAGCCAAAAGTTACGAAGAACTAATTGATTTTGGACATATCTCAAGTTGTAAAGGGCTGATAAATAACTTATAAATATCTTTTTGAAACAGACACAAAATTCAATTGGAAATCTGCAAAAACTTTGTTAAACTCAGGCTAATTTTCAATTCAAACCTTGTATGAATAATGTTACAAACATTACTCATATATATTGCTATCACTTTTTTTACCCTCTACATGTTTGAATTGATATTTTACAGACATTTACCCCCCCCCCCTTCTTTTTTTTTTTTTTCCTTTCCCAGAAAAATAAACATATCCATTTGTTAATTAAAAAAGGAAGTTTCTTTGTTTTGCTCTATTTTTTTTAAATTGAAATTTCTATATAGTTCTGGGTTCTTATTTTAGGCATTTGAGGTTAATGAATTTAAATTTTCAAGCTTCTGTTTCATGTTAACTCTCCATTTGAATATTTTGTTTATAACTAACTGAAAACTGGTTTTTTGTATTTTTTTTTTAATGTTAATTTATTATCCTTAAAATGAGGGATTCCTTGAATTTATTTTTTATTTTTTAAATCCTGTAATCCTGAAAGTAATCCTGAATTTCATATCTGTATACATACATTTGAAGTTCATTTTAATTAAAATCTTATGTATTGTTCCTCTAAAATATTAGTTCAATAATAATGATAATGACAAAAGAGTTGTGTCGTTAGGGATCCGATTCAAAAACTGCCAAAATATGGAAACTACATATTATCAGATGTAAAAAGAATCTCATCTTGAGCAATATTCCAAATCTTTTAATTTCATAACTGTCATAATTTCATAAGTCGACCATTAGGTTATTAGGTACTACTCTAGGACTTTTAATAAGTTGACGGTTTTTTCTAGTTGTTATTTTAAAAGATACTGTTAAGATTTTGCAGATTCAAACCATGATTCTTACAAAAAAAAACTCTTTAATTGAAACTCCCAAAATATTAGATAATTTTACACAACCTGAGAATTGTCTTGCAAAAATCCCTTAGGTCCGTGAACAACAATGTTAACAACAAGAAAATCCCTAAATATTGCTAGCAAAAAACGTGATTTATACAAATTGTACACCCAAAGAGTCAATCAAGATAGGTTATCTGGTAAATTTGAAGACACCATTTAAAAAAATTAAGTGTAGGTAAAATTATAAGCTTTCACAAAAAGAATATAGATTTAAAATTTTAATCATACAAAATGTATGCGTTAATATCCTATTCCTTGAACGGATGAAAATTTCCTACAAATATCTTAGAGTTTACTATGCACAGTAGCTTTTTTTGTTTCATATATGAAGAAGAAAAAAGAGAAAGTCCTCTTTGCCCTTCTTTGTATTCGTAATTATTGAATGAAAGAAAGGGAGATTTATTCAATTTAACAAGTTTTGTAAATAATTTCTTCAATACTTTTTGTTTTGTTCCTTTTTTCTTTGAATATGTATTCTAAAATGTGTTCAATGAATAATTGATGAACATTACTTTTTCATGGATACCAGATAATTTGTATTATTATTATTAATTTGTTACACCGAATAGTATTGATTTTCCCCTCTCCTCTAGAGTAGTATGTAGATTTACCCTCATTTAATTTTGCCCAACTAGAGCAAACTGTTGGGATCGCAGCTTTTAAATGCTTCCCTTAGATTACATATTATTAAAACTTAGTTAATTGTTATACGTCATAATCTTTATTTGATGAAATTAGTAATGATTAAAGGCGTAATGTAGATTTTGCGTGATATAAATATGTATGAATATATATATATGGAAAAAAAAATCCTTTTGATAAATGGAATCAAGGACCTCTCTCATTTTTATGGACTAAATAATAATTACAAATAACTTTTTTTTTCTTTCATTGTAAATGTATTGCAAATAACGTAATTATTATCTCTTTACGCAATTAAATGCTATAAATCTTGGAGATGACAAGCATTTCATATCAAAATAATAAAAGAGTTAATGATTTGTGTTTTTTGTTTGTGTTTTTTTTTTCACATTCACACATATAAAAGAACTCATTGCATCAATAATCTTTTAAAAATATGTTGATATGTTAATAAAAATACAAATATATTACGTATGGGATTCTCCAATATATCGGTGAGCCAATTTGAGGCAGATTGAAATTAACTATACACGACCAAAGTTTCTCATTATTGCCAAGTTGTATTTTTTTAAAAAAAGAAAACAGGATTTACTTTTTTTAAAATTAAAAAACAAAATCAATATTTTTTTTTTCAAAAAATGATTAAAACTATTTAAATACTTAAACATTAATAGCCCAAACGTAACAGTATGGTAATTTCAGAAAGTTTTTTGTATTATTAACTAATACTTTTAATCTTGACAATCAATATAATTTAAAGTATGTGACATCACATTTTACAAATCATTGATTATTATTATTATTAAAAAAAACTTTACAGACAAGCATAAAATTCAATGAAATAAATCTAAATTGACTATTTGAAAATAATTATCAGATGAAAAAATTTAAAAAATTAAATTACTCAAAATCTTGACAAATGATTAAATCCCTTGATAACGAAAAAAATGATGCAGCAGTCAAAGCGGGGTTATTACAATTTTGTGTATAATTATTTTATCTGAAAACTCAAAGAATTTTTTTTCGGTTATCGATTTTTTAACTCCACAGTCATCGGTCTCAAAAAATAAATCATATCGGTCAATCACAAGTATGTAGGAATGAATTTCATCATGGAAACAAAAGGTTGCATTAAATATGCATAAAAAGTAAAACGTCTCAAATTTTTTTAACACAGGGTGCACAGTTAAATGTAATATTGATATTTTTGCTAAAACTAAATGATAAATTATAATAGCTTAGACTTGCTGTTCATATCCGTATATAGGTGTACCCTGGGTTATACAAATGATTTGTATGACAAGGAGGTATAAAAGGTCTTGGTAAGATTCAAAAAAATATAAACCATTTTGGGTACGTATAAAATTTGGTTTAAGAATAGATTGAAATATATTCATATACAAACATCACGTCCGGATAGTATGCTGAATGAATGATAAGCAAATGCTATCAGAAACAGATATCAATAGGTTTTAATTAAACAATATTCTCTCTGAATGTTTATAAATAGTGAGAATCGGTTATATTTATTTATTTGTTTATGAAAATTGGAAACGAAGTCAGATTTTTTTTTTTTATGAATATTCTGCGTATGGAACGGAATAATCAATTTTTGATTATTTCTTATGGAACTTATTGATTTGGATTATGAGCAATCCTCAGGAACGAATTCAGTCATACAACAGGTCTCTAATGTATTATTATTTTTTTCTGGGGACACAATTATGTCTGGCAGACAGATAGCCCAGCGTGCTTAATGGCTTAACACCTTATGAGAGGCACACTCTATGACTTATCCTTTTTGAACTCACTCCATATTATTAGTAAATACTTATTTCTAAATTTCTTCCGTAGAGTGTAATAATCAGTTGTTATCAATGTAAAAAGACACTGAAAGGGATTCATTCTCCTTTGATCTTGAAGAAGAAAAAAATTCATTTTGAAGATTAGGAAGAAAACATGAATCCTTCCATGTCACATAAATATTATGAAGGATAGTACATCAATATATATTTATATATTAAAAAATAACATTTAGAAAGAAACAACTTATAAAAGAAGCATGTTTAAAACGTGATTTAAATATTACAGAGGGATCATGATTGTATGACAAACAGAGGAGGAGAGAGTAGCAAAATTTGAACGAATTTGAGATATTTAATGATGAGTATTTGAGTAGTATCGTCAAAGGATTTCTATGAAAATTTGCCGCTGCAAGGATTTTAAAATAAACACTTTTTATTGAGCAATTCTAAATCATTTTCCTCTTCCTATTTTTGACTATCTTGATAAATAAAAATATTTGGTATCAGAGGGAATTATTTCCTATCTATTAGGATAACTGTAGTGACATAGTGCCAGAACAATGCTGGCATCTATTTTCTACAGAGCCCATATGTTGGTAATCTATTATAACTTTAATCTTCGAGAATGTTAAATTTGTCAAAAGTATTTGTATGTAACCAGAGTGTGAAAATTTGTTTACTTCTGTTATCCCAATAGGAAATCATTCCCTATGGGCCTATCAAGATGGTGAATGAATTTGACTCAAGAAACTAAGATGAAAAAAAGGCATTTCTAGCCACAAATCTCAATGAGCAAGATAAATAAAATAGTCAGCCGCCTCTCTGCTTCTATCTTCAATTAAAATAATTTTTTGAGAAAAAAAAATGTATGTAGTTAAGGGAATTGAGGCATGAGTATTCTTATTCTTATTATTATTATTGTAAAATATTTTGCATTTATATTTGCAAATAAATATATCATTTATTATTTATGGCCAATTATAAATGATTTAATGTGCTCTATGTACATACATAGATACGTCATTACAAAATCCGTCAAACTATTTATGTATGCAAATTACTTTTTTTCTTCAGGTGGAATTGGATCAATTGCACTCATAATATGTGTTTAGCACACCGAGAGATAAAAGTACATATATGTAATGTAGTGTGATAAATAAATGTATACAGTACATATTACGTATCTAAACCGTAGAAAGCTTTATATAGAAAGGAATCGAAATAAAAGTGTGTACATATATGTGTCAAGTCAAAAAGAAGCCAAGTTTATTTGAAATATTTCGAAAATGAGATATAACTGCTCTCATATTATTCTTGAAGACATTCCCTTTCGTTTGTATTAAAAGGTTATTTTGATTAATTAAATAATGACTCCAATAGTTGCAACTTATTTATAAGAAAAAAATACCGGCCACAATCAAAAATAAAAAAGCATCTGGTATTTATGACTATCCTGTTACTATTACCATGATTCATGGTGAGCATGATAGTGGATGTAGTTAATTCTTAATAGCTCTACAACAGATGCCAACTGCAACTAAATAAATCTCTGAGGCTATGTAAAAGATGGATGTTCTTTCAGGGACCAAAACGGCTCCTTGTGCAGTCGTAACATTTATCCGATTGCTCTATTGGATAGATAACAATCCTTGGTTTTTCGATTAAAAGTGATATTTTAGCAAAAACCGTGCTTGATAAATCTTAAAATGACTCCGAAATATTTGACCGTTATATTTATGAAGATAAAAAACTTAAAAGGGGATTTTCTCCTTTTCAATATTTGAAAATTAGCTTGCTTTCTTGTTGACTTGACACATATGTAGTCGTAAAAAATAGAGAAAATAAAATTGACATACAAAACAGTTATTGTGTCCGTAACATTTGATTAAACACTTTTAGCACACATTATTTTATCTTTATAAGAAATATTTGCTAGAACCGGGACTTTATACCAAAGTGGGGAATAACAACTTATGTTCATAATTTACCCACTAGACTGTCCCGTTGTCGGAATTTTTTTTTTTACTAGACAAATATTTTTTCTTCTGGAGACAATCAAAAAACTGACTTTGTCCCAAATTTGAGGTCTCTCAGGCCATATTTGGCGTAGCACAAGCCATTTAAATTTGAAAAAAGGGAATTTCTGTTTCAAAATTGGCCCTTTCTTTCAAAAAATTTTAGGCCTTTAAATTATGTTTGGCAAGGTTTGCCCCTTTTTCCTGTAGCATCAAATTGGCACTTTTTCTACTTACGTCAATAAAGAGAAAAACTGTTTGCAATGAACTCATCTCAAGCATTTTAAGCTTTTGAAGACAAGGTGAAAAATACTTATTTTCCTGGTAGGGAGTGTCTTTAAGTTCTTTAGTTTAATAATAACACTGGTCAATAATCAAAAATCCTAAGGAGTATAAGTATAATAAAAGTTATTCAGTTTTGCACATTGATTTCAAATCTGTAATTTTTTTTTTTTTTGAAAAAGTTTTCGAAAAATCGGACCCTACTTTTTGAGCTTTTTTGACTCATTTTCCAACTTCAACTTCAATTTAAGCCTAGAAGAGTACCCATTTTGTGCATTAAAAATTAATGATTCGCTAGTGCTTTTAATGTAAATTTCATTATTAGTCTTTATTTTGACCTAAAAGGACTCCTGTGGGCATAGGCGGTGGGAGTAGGCTAAAAAGTCGATCAAATCCTCTGTACTTAAATAACTCCTTCAATATTACATGAAATGGATTAATAAGGAATGCGTTAAAGAGCTGAGACCCACAGCTTTCAAACGAGATGTCAAACGCCCGATAAGAATCCTTAATTAAGAAGAAATCGTCATTCTAAGTGTGTAAATTTTCATTCAATTTCGAACAAAAATTTGCTAGAAGTCTTAGACTCACGGTAGAGTTACTTAAGTAGTGGTGCGGAGAAGGATTTCAGGAGGTTTTTTAATCCTCTGCACACTACTACTTAAGTAGCTCTACCGTGAGTCATTGATTTCTAGCGAATTTTTGCTAGAAATTGAATGAAAATTTACATACTTAAATGGAATATTTCTTCGAAGTTAATTTGTTGACCAGTGTAATTCATTTAACTTAATAAATATTTTCAAAATGATCCAGACTTACTAAATTTCTTCCTTCAATATCAAAAAATTATTATTATTCAACAAAATTATGAGAAAAAAATAATCTGAGATAATGTATTTATTCACTAGAAATATACGTATATACTATTTATGATAAACGAAACATTAGACAGTTATGGTTCATATGTGCTTTACAAATAAAATAAAAAAATCTCATTATTACATCTATAAATTATGGATGTTAAAAAAACAAAGTGCTTATTTGTGCTTAACTATGAAATAATCATGTTAAAAAAAATGACAAATCAAGATTTTGATTTGCCATTTATCTTGAATTTACTCATCTTTAGAGCTCAATGTATTTAACTTCCTGATAATTAAAACTGAATGAGATGCCTGGAAAGAGCATTTTCTTGTCTTTTGTATTTGAATTTTTTTTTGTATACATCATTTTTGAAATAAACATTTACATAAATGTTTGAATGGTACTTGAGAAATCAAATATTCTACAGGATGTTCTTAACAGGATTTTTGTAAGGAAATAAATAATTAAGGATATTGCTTGAACAAACTTTAAGTACAAGTTAACAAATAAGAGGGATGTTTTTGAAAGTCAATATGTAGGGTTTTTTTTTGCATTTGATCAAATAGTTAGTTCCGTTAGTTTTTTTAAACATGAACTGACATTGTGAAATTAATTGCTACCTACAGCTGTACAAAGGTTCGGTGAATGGAAAATAGGTTATAAGTTCCCTTTTATACTAGGTAGTCCAGAAAGGTAATCATCAACAATTTATATAAAAGTATTCTGCATTTTTTTATATCAACAATTGATTTTTCTTTTACAAAATTAATTTTTTGTATTTTGTGCATATCCTTACTATTAAATGAAAAACAGTCAAATAACATTTGAAAAGAATTGGCTGAATATTACCAACAGATTTTAGGCTGGTTTCTTTCCCTCCCTTTTTGGAGGAAAGAATATTGAGGGATTCAATTGAGATCGCATTGTGCATTGTACAAAAAGGAATATAAAATGAAGATTTTTCCAACAGTTAGAACGAATGATTTAGAATTTAGCTACAAGTGAATATGAGGGTTTTTTTTTTTTTGGCACTTTTTCGAGGAAAGGTTAAAATATTGAGTCAAGCCTCCTGTACGTTAAATAAAATGTATTTTTCATTTAAAATGTCCATTCTAAGGGAAAATAAGATATTTGACTCAGTCTTTAAGTAAATGACTCACAATAACTCAACCATAACTCTCTCCTAAAATATTCAGACTTAAATAGGACTTAATGAGTCGTTTATTTTGTTACATCTAAGATTGAGTTTGATTATTTGTTATGACTCAATTAAGAATTTTATGAATCCCTAAGAGGGAATAAATATAACATTATTAAATTCCCATTACGTAAGAATTAATTTACTAACCAGTTTTGTTTTTTTAATCAACTAACGTTAAAATAAATGAGATGCAACAAATGGGATCGAATAAAAACTTCTGACTATATAACCTATTTAAAAAATAACAAACTAATCCCTCTGTCTTGCTTCATTCATTTCCTTAGATCCAAGATTTATTATTTACTTTGCTCCAATCAGCCTACCTGAAACTTTTTCCTCTATGTTTTCGTTACTTTACTATTATTATTGTGGTATTTTCGATGCTAACCATAATAACAAAGTCTCACATCTTGATTTAGACTCATAATATCGGAGGTATGAACCCCGTCTCTCAAAAATTGAGACTCGAGGAGCTCCAAGCTTGACTTGGACTTGTAAAAAATGAGACGTCTGAACAGCTCTTGATGCACTTATTAAATCCTCTTGAATTGTCCTCATTTTAGTAATTCGTTTGAGATGGAGACTCAACAGATAATAGGGCAGAAAAATGTGTGCCTTGAAAAATACTTTCCTTCTGAGTCATTTTCATAATAGAACGGCTTTTTAAAAAACATTGACAAAAGGGTATGCTCGATAATAATTATGGTAAAGTTATTCATATTTCTGTTTGTTGTTCTGAGCTTCTAATGAATTATAAATGTGGCTCTGTTGCATATGTCCTTATCAAAAGTAGAAACTCCCTTCCTATTGAAGTATTGATTAAATAGGTACCCCTCAAAGAGAGAATTTAACGCGAGACTTAATTATTAATAATCATGTCATACCTATCTACCGAATTTACCATATTGAGTGTATAATTACGTAGGTACGTACTATGAATGGTCTCCGAGGAGCTCATTGCTTGAATAGCCTGGTATTTATTCTTTGGGAAGATATTAATTGTGGAAATAAAGGAAATAGTGGGTATTTATTATAATTGAACTTGGATGTTTAAATAAAAAAATGGGAATGAAAGATCAAAGACCTTATTTTCTATACAAAGTAAATTTAAGTCCTCTAGAATATTAATTTATTTCATCTAAAAGACGCAGAAGTGTTAAATTTAAAACCATTGGAAAAATGATGTTTATATTTTTTTAGCATTGCAACCTATAAAAAACAAAACAAAAATGTCCATAAAAATTGTCCATAAATAAACAAACATTGATTTGAAATATCTAGTATGGATAAATTCAGTTTTAAAAGGGTTATAATATGACTTAATGTGTTGGAGTGACCACTAAAAAATCTCATGAAAGTTTTCACGTTAGGATTTGAGGAGGGTAAAATAAATTAACTCATACTCATACGGTTTTTCGAAAAATCGGATCCTACTTTTTTATCTTTTTTGACCCATTTTTACAACTTCAACTTCAATTTAAGCCTTAAATTTGGTGAATTAAAAAATAATAGTCCGCTAGTGTTTTGCATGTATATTTCATTTCCATTCTTTGTTTTGACCCAAAAGGACTCCTAGGGGCGAAGGAAGCGGGAGTAGACCCAAAAGTTGGTCAAATCCTTCGTACTTCAATAATTTTTTGAATATTACATGAAATAAATTTATAGGGAATGCATTAAATAGCCCAGACTTACAGTTTTTAAACGAGATGTACAGCGCTCGATAAGAATCCTTAATTAAGAAGAAATTGTTCATCTAAATATTGTGTAAATTTTCATTCAATTTTGAGCAAAAATTCGCTAGAAATCTAAGACTCATGGTAGAGCTACTAAAAAACAAGTGCAATAGACAGAAGTAGTAGTGTGCAGAAGGATTTTGTCATTCCAATTAATTAAAAAACATAGTATTTTAAAACCATGAAATATTAACTATTGTGAAATTCTTAAGGGGATAGAAACTGCGATGGAATCAAAAAGTTCCTCGTATTATTATTTTTTTATCCGTGTAATGGAACTAAAAAAGTTTAATTTTATCTGCTATACACAATTTGTTCACTGATTTCATTGTTAACTTTATGCTATCTAGGTATTAAAAGAGGACAATTAAATAGGTAGAGGTCTTCATTTTTACCGGGCTTTAAGGTAAAAACCCTATCCCATTATAAGTATGAACAAACAACTCTTTTGTGCTTGATTATTACTATTATTTTAAACTTTGACTAAATTCGATTCTTATTAAATACTATTAAATTTAATGGCATAATAATAAAAATTAAGAGAAAATGAGTTTAAAACAACTTTTTTATAAGTGTATATACATAAGTACACATAATTTATTTTCATTAAATAAGAATTATATCATCATATGTAAAAAGTAGTTATGACATAAAGTTGACATATTTTAATTAAAGTGTCTTCAACTTTTGTGGTAGTAATTAATTAATTTTGAAAACTGCTAATTTTCTCATTTATATCTTGGTTCACAAATTTGATTCATTTATTGATAAATATTTCATTGCCTAGAAGGGATCTCCTTTTAATGAAGGACACATCAATTATCTCATTATACCTTTTGAGCAGGGATTTAGTAATGCATGATGCTCTGCCTTTCCGTGACTGTATATCCCGCTGATGTCTCAGAAATTCATCATTGTCCTTTGATGCCAGAAATGTATTATTTATAAATGAATCTATGAACAGTTTAAAGCAGAACTGCCTCTCACAAAAATCCTTTACTTTTCCTTGCGATTTTGTATTATAAGCTTAGAGATAGGGTAAATACTTTTAATAATATGATTTGTTCCTACAACAAATTCAGGAAATCTGGTTTGAAGGTATTTATGTGTATATACTATACTTTTTCAAGTGCGATATGGGAATAATCAAGTTCATTATTTTCAGTTTATTTATTCCCATATTGAACTTGAGTTCATATTTTGTCTCATATTGATACACCACTCAACATTCATTTTATTGTTAACAGGTCCTGTAAAAAAATTTTTATTGATTTTTATTCAACTTACATATTATTGATCCCTCAGTTGAAGAACCTACAAAAATGTAAAACTTTTAACAAACAAACAAAAAAGTTATTAATTTAGTATAATGTAATATCAACTTTTTGAAAATGAGGAAACAAAAAAACAAAAACAAATTTTACCATTGGTTTTCATGGCAAAAGACAAAAATAATAAATATTTTATTTCCAAGGAGACCATGACAGTTGCAAAAAGCCTTTTGAACATCAAAAAAACCACAATATGTATAGTCATTAAACTTTCATTACTATTGTGTGATATGATGAAAATTATTGACGAGGCAAATCGGAAAATTTTTGTCTACTTTTCTTTGAGATATTGAGTAAAAGTTGATAAGTTAAGTAACTTGTTTTTGAAGAATAATATTTTTCTATGCAGTAAATGAGTCATTTTTTCATTTTTTTTTTTCACTATAACTTTTATCAATTGAATTATTGAATATTTTTCTATTAATTGATATAATCTAATAAAATTCAAAGTTTACTGATTAAGGAGATATTTGAGAAAGGGTAACTTTGGGTTCAAAGGGGTCAAATTAAATTTGTTAAATTTGAATGGATAACAATTTGGGCCAAAATTATAAAATATTGCAACTTTTCCCTATCTCTCTCAATATTAAATTTCTATAACTAAATAACGGAGTTATAACTTTTAAGTGAAAATTTGCAAAAATAAATGAAAATTATAAAAATATATTTGCAATGACATTAATGATTATTTAAAAGCTTTACCGCGTTAAATGAAATTTTTGACACATGTTTCCAATATTTTAGCTCAAAATGTCATATAGTTATATTATAAAAGCACAAAGTATATGTATATATAAGTGTCAAGTCAAAAAAAAAAAAAAAAAACAAGTTTTTTTCAAATATTGAAAAGGAGAAAACCCACTTTTAAGTAGTTTTTTTACTTCATAAATATAACGACCAAATATTTCGGAGTCATTTTAAAACCTATCGCGCACGATTTTTGCTAAAATGTCACTTTTTAATCAAGAAACCAAGGGTTGTTGTCTATCCAATAGAGCAATCGGATAAATGCTACGACTGCACAAGGAGCCGTTTTGGTCCCTGAAAGAGCATCCATCTTTTTCATAGCCCCAGTGATTTATTTAGTTGCAGTTGGCTAAAATCTGTTGATCTGTTTAAAAACTATTAAGAATCATCTACATCCGATATCATTCTCACCATGAATCATAGTAATAGTAACTACATAGTCAGAAATACCAGATGTTTTTTATTTTTGATGGTGGCCGGTATTTTTTTCCCATAATTAGGGTGGAATTATTGGATTCAATATTTAATTGGTCGAAATATAGTATTAATACAAACGAAAGAAAATTGCTTTGAGAATATGATAGCAGTTATAACTCGTTTTTGAAATATTTCAAATAAACTTGGTTTCTTCTTGACTTGTTGACACATATGTTGATTGTATATATTTCTTTTTCAAGAATTTTTTTCAAGAATCAATTTGAATTATATAACTAACTCTTTTTTTCTTTCTTAGAGCAAAAGGAATCTATTTAATGCATCAATAACTGATCTTTTAAAGGTGTAGTGAGGCATAAATTAGCAAGGAGGATAAGGGAATACATTTTCCCGGGATTATAATTGCAGGGGAGTAAGTTATGAGTCATTTTTTAATGTGGGTCGGAGAGCTCAATATTCAAGTCAGTTCTTCTTTTCTGGTTTCCCAAAAAGCTTAAAAATAAATTATTTATAATATCATAAGAGTGACAAAATTGTTCAAGTGAGGCTATAGGCTCTGGTTTTTTATATGCAAATAAGGTATATGTATAGCTTCTTTAAAGCCACCGATTCAAAACAAAACAAAAAAAAAACATAGTCATAAGCTCAGGTTTACACTTTTTGTATTTATTTATATTGTTTGAGGCTTCTAAATCCCTTCAAAACATAGAAAAACTGCATTTAAAGTGTTTGAAAAGTTTCCGTTCTTCCTTATTTTTCTGAAAATCTAACTCTATCAAAAAAGGAGTATAACCTTGCATCCTCAATATGAGCACCTCTAAACCTCTTATTAAAAAAATAGAAATAAAAACTGTCATAGAGTTTCATATCTACTTGGACAACCTTCTTTATTCATTAGTAGAAAAATATTCAGCTTAGCTAGACAAAATGAATATATATTTTGCCATAACACAGCGTGTACATACAATGCAATTTTATGGACTAAATTTACATACCTATTAAGACCTCTAGGTATATAATAGTGAACTATAATTTTTTAACTTCAACCAGCTTTCATTTTTAAAGAAGGAGGAGACTTGGTTTGACAATAGAAGGAAATTAGATATCTAAACAGTAAATCTTAAGTGATTACAATGCACCTACAAAAATACTATTCTTTTTTTAAAAAAAAATTAAATTAATTTTAATTGATGGATTAAGATTTAATTAAGAATCAAAAAGATTTTCAATTTGTCTTCAAGCAATATGAACCCATAGGATGATGATGAACTGATGAAGAACGAAATTATATTGTTTTTTTTTAATGATTTGTTGAATTGTTATTTCTATAGAATTATTATTATCATAGTAGTAGTCAACTGAATCAAAGTTTTCAGTAGAAGAGATGCATGATATCAGGGTTGACAATGACATGGCTAACACTTTAACCTTAGCCATAGAATAAAATTCCCAATTCTCCTACCATGAGTGCAATAAATAAGTATATACAAAGAACTTTCGAATTAGTATTAGTATTATCATTATATCATCTGTAACATCGTCAGGAACAGTAAATACCTGATTATTGAGATATTTTGTGGTGACGAAACTCCCCAGAAAAAGGTTTATAACATTCTTCATTTTGTTCTTTCTTTTTTTTTTTTTTTTTTTTTTTTTTGATAAATATATGTTAAAAGAGTAAGTTTTTTCTCTTAATGCTCACTTCTAATTAATTTTCTTTCCTTATTCAGCCAATTTGGTCAATCCTTTTCCTTTTTTCTTTGTAACATTATGGATTATTCTCATTAAAACGACGTAGAAGTAGAAGGGAAAAATAAACTCACGTTTATGTATGTATGACTACTCATTCTTTTTGATTCATTAAAAATTTTACTCTTGTTTATTTTTTTAATCAAGTCCCTTGCTAATTTAAGCATCTTTTGGATTATATTCTATCTTTGTACATGGGTATATTTGTACAATTCTTTCACGTCATATATAAGTTTATACATAAAACTTGAGTCAATTAAAGGGAAATAGTACATATACATATTATGGAGATACTATTATACTATACTAAAGATAGTTTTGTAATATGGATTCTTGTAATATTTGTTTATTTAGGAAATGAAAAAAAAAAAAAAATACCTATCCAGAAACAAATTTTAAAGAAACAATATTATATTACACAAATATTTTATTATAACTAAAGTTCTGTTACTAAATGGCAACAAGGGTTTTCCCTAGAAGAATCCCGCTTGAGAAAGGTATTTATAATTTAATAGATATAATTATTGTCATTCGCCCCCAAAATACTTTTTTTGTCCACTATGTGTTTGGTATAAACTTAAAAATTTATATTTAATATAGATGTGCTCAAGTTAAATGTGAGTTGCATTTTGACAGCTTTAACCGTCAAGCCTTGTGTGAATAATTTAATTTGTGTTATTTGGCGATGATCTAAAAGAGTTGTCCTAAAAGAGTATATTCCGGACAGAAATCAGAATTACTAGTTGCTGGTTCTCTGGAATATAGGACTATGTATACATATTTTTTATAGAGAAACACATCTTACTCATAAGTTTTTAAAAGCATCACCAAATTTGCTTGTCTCCACAGATACCTTCTTTTTCTTTTTCTGACATTATAAAGAGGACAATTTTTTATACGCCGGGATTCGCTCTTTTTTGACAACTCTCATTAATTATTATTATTATTATTCATAAATTTGAATAATTTCGAGGGTTCTAAGTTCACTCAATTAGACAGTTTATTGATTTTTATTTTTCAACACGTAGTTACGTCCCCATTCTCTCTACTTCAGAGTTAAGAAATAGTAATAACAGATTTGTAAAATCAATAAACAACCACTAAAAAATTTCAATCGTGAGTACTGGCTAAAATTTACAGTTACTAATGTAACACTTTTATAGAAGGCGAAGAGAAGGCAGGAGATAGACATTGGGTACTATTCAATAAATAAATTTTGTTATGGTTTTGAATGGAAAATAATCTTTTATCTACGTACATGTAAATAATATTAGTGCATATACTACTAAGAGCAAAAAATAACAGGGAATTTTAATTTAATTTTTTTGGGAGTTCCAATAGTGATGAATGTTTTTTTTTTCTTTTTGAGTTGGCTCTACATCTGTGCTAAATTACTACTCAAAATATTCATGTGTGTTTAAGAATTGCGTCCTTTTGTGAGCAGTTAGGATCAAATTTTTCGTTTTTATAAATGTCTGAAAAATGATGACACAAATACAATTGTGAGAAATGCTGCGTCAATTCAAAAAAGTTTAAATGAGCTTTGTATTCTTTTGAAATTTCTAGAATCACCGGTTGACTTCTCAAGATGTCATAACTTAGAACTCAAGAAACCAAGGAATCGATTTTTAATTTTCAGGCCATATCTAGCCTCAACAGTTATTGTTCTGTAATTAAATATTTAATAAAATTGTTGTAACTGTTTTGAAAATTGGAAAAAAAAACGTTGGCACATGTGCGTTGCATGAGGGAAATGAAATGGATTTAAATGATTAAATAAAGAATTTTGATTCCCGATTTTTTTTGCCCATAGATATCCATTTTATTCAAATTTTGAATGTTAAAAACGCTTCATTCATTTTTTCGGAACTCACAACAAAAACCTTTAGAGTTTTAAAATCATCATGACGATCTATTATAGAATGAACATAAATTTTTTTTTTTTAAAAAAAAGGAAAGAATGAATGAAAAAACAGTTTAGTGACAACCGGTTTTTTTTTCTTTTAAGTCATATAATTTGTAAATTTATATTTACAAAAGCAACAGCCTTAGTGTTTAAAAAGTTTAATAGTACTCAATTTGAGCCATTTGTCTATTCATTTGCAAATGTTTTTGGCAACGACATAATATAGAGTTAGATATGCACTAATAATCAATTCTACATTAAAAGCCTGAAAGCTTGATTATTATTTATAATGATTGTTATGAATAAATTTTCCATTTAACCTTGATAAAATGTATTTAATCAAATTTAATTTGATTATAAATAAATGTATATACAAATGTAATTTATATTAAATGATATTCATTACTGTTTTATTAATTTTATGGCCAATTGCATGAACTAGTTAGAGCCGATGCACATTTTTTTTTTCGTTTTACATCGTAAATTTATAAAAATATACAACTTATGTATATGTACATAGATATGTCCTGAATTGACATTTACGTTATGACTCTAATTGATATTTATTGAGAGAGGGATTTAATCAATTTAATGAATAATAAATGATTTTGTGGAAATAAAACAACAACAAAAGGTTATGAAAATATTTATAAATGTGTATTTAGAATGGATGGATGGATTTCCTACGGATCTCAAAATAAGGAAAAATGTCATAGATACAAACATATATATAATTGATTGTACTCATGGGATTTCTGTGACATTTCCTCAAAATTTCAAAGGAGGTAATTGAATATTTATAAAGTAAGGAAATTCAGACTGGTTAAACACTGAATAAATATTGACACGTTTTAAAATAGAACTCAAAAGATATGTAGACTGGATTCGTGTTGTTCTACTAATTAGTTAGTTGAATCAGGGGTGTTGGTAAGGCTATGTAGGGTTATCATCTAAACTTACCTTATCATCTAAAAAAAAAATACAATCCGATCCGTTTCTTTATTTCTTCTTTGTCTAACTACTTCTGCTATTATTATTCTCGAAATTGATATTGGTTTCGTCTTCCACACAACTCCTTACCTTGATCTCAGGTATGGTGGAATTGACCACAATATTACCATCTTTGAGCTGTCAGTGTCCTGTACTGATTTTTTTTTTTAGGAAAAAAAGTAAAAAGTATAGGGAGAAATAATGCGAGGAGATGATACAATTTTGAGTACTACATGCAAGTGTCTGATATGCTTACAAAAATTCCCTTCTTTTGCTAGACTCTTTGCATCAAAATGATATCCATACGGCATCTACCTATGCATATAGCAATATTCATTCGATATCAATGCCTTTTCTCCTCCGAAAAGAGAGAGGTAAAAAGGACTGGAAAGTAGAAAGGCTTTTTTTTTCTTTTCTTTTTTTTTTTTTTTTGATTTTCTTTTTTAATATGTTAATTTTTTCTTAAATCATTGAAGGAGAAGCAAATATCTCTAAAGGAAGAATTAAAAGATTATCACCAAGATTAGTTGTAGACTTTATAGGAAAATTTATGAGATAAATAAAATTATAATATTCTTCATTAAATAATATTGCTTAAATTTTGAAGTTTCTTCTCATTATAGGAGTAATACAGGTTATATATCTCCCCCTCCCCCCCCCCCACCTCTATAACCATATAGACAGAAAGCTGACATTGACAAGGGTATTAGTTTAACAGCGCTATAAGTCTCAGTCCTGCCTTCTCATCGCACTCTCCAGAAGTCCCATCCCTCGTTATAAGTGTTATAACTAGGGATGGGCATTTTGTTGAGGTGAGAGAACGTGCCCAGAGTTACTCTCTTGCGTTGTGTTGGCTGATTTTTATTTGATAGTATTGAATATTACTCAATAACTGTTGGAAACTGAAAGGATTGACGAGTAGTCAGAAATCCAGGAGAATGAGCAACCTTTCTTTAGCACAATTTCTTAATAGTCAGACATTGAATTAACTGTAACTCTAGCAAGCTATTTCCTCAACAATACAGAGAAGAATGAATTCATATTACTTATCAAGGTAGGGGTACCAACTGATATTTTTCCTTTCTTTTTAAAATTTAACTGTATTTCAACATTTATATCTTATAACTAGACTTGAATTTGAATTAAGTCTTGTTAGGTTCTGAATACTCCGATGCATTAAATCAAACATAGTCCAATAGTTGCTAAGAACTTTGTTATTCACAAACTATCAACTAATTTTAGAACTTATTTCTTTCACCCTTTAAATAAAAAGTTGAAGTATTTGCTGATCCTAGGACATTGTGTTGTAGATGGATCCAATGGTCTGAAGTTTTACCACATCATTGTAAAAATTCATATAGAATCAATAAATCTCTTAGAACACCATGAGTATACTTGTTGAGCATTATATATATTAAAACGTGTGTAATTTCCACTGTTTAAATATAAATATGTAAGAGGATATAAAAAGGCATGTTAATTTAAAATATTGAGCAAAATGGAATGTAAGAAGACTGATTTTGATAAACCGATTTTTTTCCTTCTTCTCATTCATCTCAATTCCATCTCTTTTTTTAAAAAGACGAAAAGAAGAAAAGTTTGATTTAGGCATACGATGTAGGCATTTAGATCAAAACAAAGAGAAAGACTCTTAAAATTAATTTAGTGTCTCTCAAAATTTTGCTTTTAGTGTGTCAGTGAGTAAATGCCTTGATTTATATTTAGCATTGGTATGTTTTCATGAGCAAAAATTTCTCTAATTATGTATGTTTGCTGCTTCTTTATATTACTGGACTCATTTTTTGCAAAAGGAAGTATCAATAATTTTATTGATCTAAATAAAATAATTAGGGACTATTACGTGTGTACAGGTTACCTTCAGCAAATTTTAGGCCTCTGATGTATCCATGCATGCATTCAGTTAGACATAGAGAGAATCCTTTTTGTATATAAAGTATTTGGATACTTATACACGTACTTATTTATAACATAAATAATAATATGTGACATTTTTCATTTTGATGGATGGATTCTTTGAATGTGAGTCTCTTTACAAGGTACTGACTCAAAAATATGTATATAAGAAATAAGAAATATAAACTTACATTTAATATCTAATCCATCATAGGATATTATAACTAAATAAATATATATGTATGTATATTTGTGTATATGAGAGTAAATATATGTACTTAAGACATGGAATGACCTAATGCCATAGAGAAAGGAATATGTGTGGATAATTTGTCGAGATTGATTTTGCCAAAAGGAAATTTTGCCCCTAAAAGATATATATAAAGAAATGAACTATACCTTTTCAAGTTCAATATGAGAATAAACGTACAGATCTTGTTGAAAGCTTACTACTTTCCTATGTGTCTCAAAATGTACCAATCTTGGCTATGGACGAGACTAACTTTAATCTCCATATTTCAAAATCAATGGGTCGTTCACCACGTGGAAGCAGATACTCTACATTTGCAGCAGCCTCTAAAAGGGGCCAATGTTTATCTTATTGAATGTTTTGGGGCTTGTTCATCATCATGAGGTGAAACGAGGAAGTTTCAAAAAGGATACATCAATGGAGTGGGCGTGTGAATGTATACGGAGAGCCAGTAGTACCTGTCATTGATAATGCTACGGCCCAGTTCAGGATTGAAAATGTTTTGAATGTGCAAAATTTTAAGACTTGGGCCTTACAGTCCTATTATGCTCAATCCATTTTTTTTTTATTTACATTAGTTATAAAATTTACTAATTTGTTAAATTTCCTGAAATTTGTTTTTGATTATTTATTCCCATATTGAACTTGAAAAGGTATAGTTGACCCATATAGTATAATGAACCATGGTAGATTAGAGACTTTCATTCAGACTTAGTCATCTACTAGCATTAAACTTCATTAATCTCCAATTATTCTCCTCGTATACAATTTATTCCATGAACCATAAATCTTTAATAAAGAAAATTCTATACGGTTTATTCAATAGCATTATCCTACAATACAAATTAATTATACCCATTGCTGAGTGTTTGAACACGGAGTTATAAACATAATTATATATTAAATCAAAAAGATAGAACTTTTAAATGCCATTTATTTTTCTCGTAGAAGCATTATTATTATTATTATGAAATGAATTATCAATGTTCACTCAATAGTTTTAATTTATGGAAAATAACCCAACATTTGACCTTTCAAATGTTTAGAACAGCATGAATGGAAATCATAAATACTTAGTAAAGTTTGCTCCATGAATCATATTCAAATTTATGTTAATATATTTTCGGCCAAATTAATTTCGTCGGATTGTCCCACGATATAATCATTGGGATCATTTAAGTACATTCGTACCAACAGGCTTATTTAGAAGCAACAAATTAAGTAGATACTTATTGGATCTCTATGGCTCAGACAAAAAAAAAGTCAAATAAATTGACACAAAAATCAAAAGCAAATCCATGCTTTTCTATTCAATTTGTTTATGTACCATTTGATAAAAATCCACATATTTGATGGATCTTTTTTTGAATCTTCTCTTTGTAAATACATAATAGAGTCTATTTTCAATATTTTTACTAAATGAAAAGAATACGAAGCTATTGGCGCTCACCAGGATTTTCGACAACTCTAGAGATTAGGAAGTTGAAAATGTGAAAAATTAATGGAATCCAGGCGAGCGTAAATTTCTCAAAAGGCATTTAAATTGATACACTCCAAAGTATTGCTGACTTTACTTCTAAGCTAAAGAACTTCTTCAAAATTCATCATCAGAGTTATCATAAAGCTATGACGACATTTTTGAGGTGGTTTTTATTCTTCTTGGAACTCCAGTAACTACCACATCCCTATAGATAATTTGCAAAGATTTAAATTAGTAAAAGTTTATACAGACTTTATTTTATTTAAAGTCAATATTTGTGATTTAGGGCTTATTAAATTTTTTTAATATATTTTCATATATTAGTGATGATGTCATTTATTTAAAAAAATGTTCCATGGAACAGCTTTTGTGTCCAAATTGGACGCGTCCTTAGGATTGAACCGATATATCCCTTGTTGAAAAGAATTGGATAACTTCTACCTTCTTTGTAATTTTGAGTCTTTTTTTATTATTCTTTTGACGGATGAAAAGTTGGAAAATACAATAAAGAGAACGTTGCTCAATAAGAGGCAGTCAATGCCAGCTGACTTCAAAATATATATTGTACATCTTGAATACATAAGGTATAAATGTAGTATACAAATCCATTTTGAATCATCTCACACTCATTATTTTTTTTTTGCATTTTGACACATTTAAAAATGAATAAATACTCAAATACAGAGCACATCACCAAGTAAGACATTAAATTCGTAGCTTCATTTCAAATGACGATTGAAAATAAATTTATTTGATTTATCACTCACAATAAATATACATACATCCATTCTACTGACACAAAGTGAAACGATTCTATTTGCAAAGACCCTTAAACCATTTATTTAATTTCCCTTTCAACACTAAGTTGATTGACAGTTAATTCTTATATGCTGTTAATTGCCTCTTCGTATTTACTTTACTATTCAATGAAAGGAGGCCTAAAATTCAAGTCCAAATTCATTGCTTGTCGAAATTAGTTGCTGAATGGTGTCTACTTCAAACATGCCCTTTAATTTATTTATTTGATTATATTTACCTACAAAAAGAGGATACGTAATTACATAGTTGTTCGTATCTCTAAGCCATTGTATATTTTGGAATGGTAGATATATGAGTATAGATAAACTTAATTAAACATTCTATTAATCATGAATGTATACAAATGGTAATATGTAATAGGTAGATCTTAGGGGGAGGGGGGGATTGAGTGATATTACACAAGGCTTCTATGAAATGACTACTTCGTTCCTTCTGTGTTCCAAGCACCAAAAAACTAACATATGTATATAGGCACACCAAAAATGATCCTTGTTAATATTTGGATCATTTAAAATCCAATGAAATAAAACCAAATATCTTTGGTACATCGCAGATCATGTTACTTTGTAACTCTTCCTCCTGACATATGCAATTTTTTATTCCTTTGGCAGCTTTTGTCTCATTCAACAGAATTGAGAAA
This sequence comes from Lepeophtheirus nordmannii, assembly GCA_963680855.1. NCBI lineage: Eukaryota > Metazoa > Arthropoda > Copepoda > Siphonostomatoida > Caligidae > Lepeophtheirus > Lepeophtheirus nordmannii. Next base: position 13,806,662 of record OY804520.1, read on the forward strand.
AGGGTGAATTTAATTAGGTTAGTGTATGTTGTAGTTTGTTTCGAAGTAATTCATTGTGCATCCAGCGCCTCTAGTGGTCATTGTTGGGGAGTTTATCCCCAACAAACAAACACCCTGTATGATATTTTAGACCATGGAGGCTAGTGAGGGCTCGTTTTGGGTATCCTTTAATGTTTGGTTCACTTTGAAAGATCATTAAAACTAAGTTGGGCAAAAATCCATCCAGAGGTCACCGATTCTAAAAAAAAAAAAAAAAAAAGTTCGAAATTAATTTCGTACAACAATTACAAAAAGTAGGATTCACTGAAATGATATTCCGTATTCTGTATGTAAACCGAAAAACCAGATATCATCCATCAAAGCCGCCAATATTAGACAATTAACAAAAGAAGAAGTCACACACAAACTGACTGATCTAGGATCACGATTTACTTTTTATGATGCATTAATTTACAAACCTTCTACATAGAGCACGATTAAAGCATTATTAAATCACTGTGTGTGGGTGGAGGGGAGATGGCAAACGCTTTCACTTACCCTCTACATATAAGAGGGAAAAATACTTTGTAAACAAAAGATTTGTTTGTATTGAGAAAACATCCTCATCAAAAATTATCAAATTTGTGGTAATGACATAGACTGCCCCCATTTCCTTTCTTCATTTTGAAAAGGTGATAATGTATTTAAAGTTTAAATGACCGTTAGATGTGGGAATTTACCTTTAAAAGACGTCCGAGTTGCTTCTACGTATGTAGACTCTTCGAATCCTGGATTTTTCTCAATATTACATATGTACTGCAGTAAAGGGGGTTAAAACCACAATCATGTCGAAATGTTTGTCCTATCCATGGATTACATTCAATGTTTCTAGGAGGAAAACCACAATTTGATTTTAAAATGAAAGGAAGGGGATTTGTCGATAAGAATAAGAATTAATTATTCCCAAGTATGTACAGACATACATAAAAGCAATATAAATAATCATATTGAATTAACTCAAAACATCCAATTTCTTATAGACTATGTATTATAAAGTCCAATTCAAAACTTTATCATTTCGCTTACCTAATGTATGTATGTAAGTACATCTCATTCACTTTTAAATTAGAAATATGTAAGTAGATCTTCCTAAGTCACAATCATGCTGTTACCTACTTATTATTTCATGAATTCTTTATTAGTAGACATTACCATTTGGAGATAAATTAATCGAATTAAATATAGGAAAAAATTACATACGTGGGTACACATTTATGGATTTTTTAAATTGAGCAAAGTCTTGCATAGGTATCTACATATTATATTGCATGTATTGAGTATATAGTTGTGAATTGTCAACATAAAAGAGGCTGGGATGAAGAAAATAAAAATAAAAAATACACGTATTTGTTTTTTTAAAGTAAAAAAATATTTTTACTTTAATTACATTCAAACAATCTTAGAAATGTTTTTTAGTCAAAGGCAATCCACATGTTTCTATGTTTATCAATGAATGTTGAATTTCGATTGTTGGTGTATGTATAATGAATGTATGACTAAACAGTGACTAAGATAATTTTGAATTACTCTGTCAAAATAATATTTTTTTTTTTTTATTTTTTATCCATGAAAGAAAAAGTAATTTCATGGCATGATACACAGTTGACATATTTAGACTCATAATTAACCCATTTAAATTCTGTAGCAGTTTTTTTAAGTATTTTATTCATTAAGCACGTGTATAAAAGCTAAAAAGACTTGTATTTATTTATCCATGACTTGAATTCATACATCCTTTTTTTTTTAAATGTATCTAAACAGCATTAGTTTGGGATCTCAATAAAATATATTTTATTTATTAGTAAACATAGTTAAAATATTTTATTTTTATTTTTGATAAAACATTCTATGAATTATTCATTACTTTAAAATAATTTTGGGTGTCAAATAACTGAACTTTTAATTATTTTGCGTGTGGTATATTAAAAAAAAACTGCTAATATTACAAAAAATATCAAGTAGTAAGTTTTTCACACTGAAAAAAAAAAGAAGAAGAAAAATTCGAGAATAGGATATAAATGAAAGGAAAAAAGAACTAATTAACTAAATAGACCAAATTTTGATTGAGAAGTGCTAAAAAAACATTATTACACTATTTTGACAAATTATTACCTTATAAATAGGACAAAATTTAAGAATGTGACTAAAAACGGTAAATATTTTCCTATATCTTTTTGCCAATACTGTCGCTTATGAGGTATAAATGTTTAGATATTTTACTAACACAGACCACGATGTAACATTATTATTTGACTTCCTAAAGACAAAAATTGATTTTCATAGCCAACACAATTTGTATATAAACTGATCACACATGGTTGTTGTTTCATCCTCAATGTCCCTAAAACAAGAGTTCTAAGGTGAGAAAAAAAAACCATTTAACTTTTGATCATTCACAAATGTCGTCTAATACAATCTCTCAGCAATTAGCTACATATATTTGTATGTAACAATGTGTCTATGTTGTGTAAAAACAAAGTGTAATGATGAATGAACGAATGGTATGGTTATAAAAAATTTAGAATGTGAATTTTATTAACAAGTTTTTAACAAGTCTATAGCAAAATGAGCATCATCTACTTATTTTTATGCCCCAAGTGTCAAGGAAACTATAAATTCAGTTTTTGTACAGCTCTAGGGGGTTATACTCTTTGCCTTTTTTGTCAAAATAAAAAAATATAAAAAAAATGGAACCTTGAGGCGTAAATCCTTACCCAAAAATGTTATATTTTAGTTCATGCTCATTAAGACCTAGAAACCTCATTTTTCAAACTATTCAAAGTAAATATTCTGATGGAATAAACCGTATATGCTCAAGATTTTTCCATAAAATAAACCACAACCATAAAGTGGAACAAAAATTGAACTGAAGCTTCAAAATGAAATTGTGGAGTCAGCTGTCATCCAATAGTTTTTGGAGTCTACATATACGTAGCAAATTGACATAAATCTACAAATATAGGTATATAAGTTTGTCAATTAAGGACTTTTGATCATTCAGACTCAGATATTTGGCCCATGGGAGCAAATTATTTGATGGTATAATCTGTGCCAGGTTTAAAGGGAGGGGAATTGTATATACATACCTAAGTGGCAGGCTTTGTACCTTGAAGGGTTTCACACAAAGAGATTGAAAGAAAATAAGGGCAAAAAGTAATGTGTTTTTGTTTTTTGTCAAACTCCATACCTGTTACTAGTACAAAGTATACGTTTGTATTTAAATTAGTTACAAGAGTAAATAAAAAACTTCTTAATGCGACACACCATCACAAATCAAGTGGCTTTATTTTAATATAAATAACAATTAATCAACGACTAAGTGCTGAAATTCAATGGCTTTTGATGTATATATATATATATATGTACGTTCTTCTTTATATTTTAGAACTAAAAACAAAAAAAAAACATTAATTTTGTAAAGAGCAAATAAAACGTCTTACAAAGAAGAATAATTCTCCATTAAGAAACTAATAATTGAAGTCGCAGAGTAATGGCATTATTTGACCAATTTCTTTTTTACTTTTTTGATCAAATTAATCATAATAAAATAAATGATAATTTATGGTTTCGATAAATTAGCTATTCAAAACGAAAAGTAACACACTTACATACGTAAATATCTTACACATTCATTAACTATGTATTTAACAAATTTGGATTTCAAAAGTAGTCAAACAAAAATACGCTTTTACAGAGTAGAATCCTGATTAAAGAACAGAATCCTTTTGCTATAAGAAATTGAAGAACACAAATTCTTCAATATTGTGCCCTAAGTGAAAAGTCATGAGAAAAGTTTTTTTTTAAAAATTATCAACATTAACATAGTTCACTGAATTGATTCATAGACTAAAACGTTTACTTTCCAATGATGACATAATTGTCATATAAATAATCATTTACAGATTGGCAACCATTAAAAACATTTTACGTAGTGCTCGGAATTGAGCCTTTATTGAACTCAATAGTTTATTAAATCTTGGGAAATGATTGAATGAACAAAGAAATTAAGAGAATGATCTATATAATTGGCTCAATACGAATCAACTTAGATGCCCTTTTCTTTATCTTGTTTGGGCAATGAGGATTGCTAAGTGCAAAATGATAAATTCTTGGGGGTAAAATGGAGTAATGCCCATTCGAAACCATCTTATTTTTGAAAGCATCTATAAACTCACACATAGCAAGAAATCGGATATTTCCTAAATTAAATTTGTGCAAATAAAAAGCACATTATGTATTTGCAGAAACATGAGTCTTTAATTATTTTTTTGTTGTTGAAATTAAATATATTTTCGTGTACATAAATGAGATGAAAGTTCCCGCATGCTCTGAATAAACGTCTTCTCAATTTATATTATATATTTGTTTGTATACCTTTATAACGTGACAGCTATGCTATTGTTAGATGATGTGACGTCATACATCTCAATTGATTGAATCCTTTTATTCAGTCTACAGGATAATATTCATTCTGAAGGAATGAAGGGCTTGTGCATGAAAAATAGTAAGAGGATAGTTAAGAGGCTTGAAGAAAAATAGAAAATCGTTTTTCACCTCACTTAAATCATAAAAAACAAAAAGGTTGCTTTAAAAAAAAAAAAAAAAAAAGTAGGAAATTTGCTTCTTTTGGGGGGAAAAAAAAGAAGATCTTGATGCATCGTAGTCACTTGATATTTTTGATGTATTATTACCTTTCTGGCAAATATATGTATAACAACAAATGTGTGGAATATAAAATATTTTAAATTAAATTAAAGACCTAATTTTTTATTCACAAAATTATTATTTTGTTTTTTGTAGAAATTATAGAAAAGGCAATGTCTATTTAATTCATTAGAAAAGAATATTAAGTTTAAAATATTTCTTATATTTTCTTAGTATTACTGTTTGAAAAAACATAAATATTGATCAACAAATTAAAAGGGATAGATACAATGCTGTCAAATGCTCAAATTTTTCATTGAATTAAATATGCAATGATTTCAAAATTCTTGTTTGAAGAAATTCTTTTGAAAAATGGTTATTAGTTTGTAATGGAGTGACAAAGAGCCTTTAAAAAGTTGGTTTTTTTTTTTTTTTCGTTGAAGGGAATGTAACGGAAGGTTGAAAAAGTTTGTGTGCATAGCTTTTATTTGTCCGTTTACAATTGCTATAGAAAATTTGTCTACATCAATAAGAAATAAATCATCGGAAATTACTTTTCATTCGAAAGCTCTCTCTGTCATATTCAATCATGTAGAAGGTTTTAAATATAGATAAATGTTGAGAAGACTCGACTCTGCACGTAGACTTTTTTCAAACAACTTTTAATTCCTGGAAATCTTGTTATTTTGAGTGTTTATTGACTTTACAGAATGTGAATCAAGAAGCCTTTACAGAATTGTCCCCTTTGTAAAAAGACTTCTCTGTCAAGGATGTTACGCAATATCCAAGACACCTCCCTTGCATTTCTATTAATTAGTATCAAGTTAATGTTACTACTATCTCCAGCTGTTGTACTACATATATCGTGAGGACATTATTCAAAACTTTGAGCTTCAGCACAACATGATCTTTATTGTACAATGATATCTCTCGACCTTACCTTAAAAAGAATTGGAGAATTCATTTTATAACAGTAGGGATATCCACATCTTAACAAGTTGTAGTTCAAGTAGAACAAATCCAAGTTCAGGGCTCTAATAAGAGGAAAGCAATATAAACAAATTGACAGCTAAATACAACAAAGAATACAAAGGAACCCCAGCTATTGTGACGTATTTAATTAGTTACTATTGACAATGAGAGTTTCATCTGTTTGTTAGCTCATTTATAGTTATGTGTTTAGCATATGTAGAGAAGTCGGTATAGATTTGATGCTTTTGGGCTTTATTTGATGAATTTGAACAACGAAGTATTGTGTCACTAAACATGTGAAAACTTTATAGCAAATAACACTCATTAATCTCAATCAATCTCTGAAGTAACGGAGCATATTTTTACAATCTCAGCTTCTTTTGATTATTTTGCCATTGAAATATTGTAAATTTAGTATAAAGAGATTAGCTCTCAATTTTTTCTGTTCCGGTTTTGTGTAGATATGTACATATATTGGAGTGTCTCATTTTGGGATTGATTCCTTATATATTTTGCACTATGGGGTTTTCTTCTCTGTATTGGTTAATAAATTATGCATTAAATGTTTTTATCTTCAAATACCATTTTTAGGAGCTTCTTTTAGTTCATTTGCTTAAGCTGTAGGCTTAGTATAATAATATTTACAATTTGATCTGGCCTGCCAAGACATGCAAATTTTACTCAATCTTTAAATGGCAATTTCATACTATGGGATGTAAGCTACGATTCATCTGTTCATTTTCTCAAAAATTTTACTTTTAGGCGCTCTTTTCTTCATTTTTAAATTGTTTATAGGAATAAATCATTGATGTTTAGTAGAAGCTGGCCTCAAAGTATATGTTTGTGGAAACACTTGCTTGACCCCAGAGAAAATCTCCTCACGAAAGGTACACTTGTTGGAAGAAAAGTGTTCACTCTTTAAAAAAAGACCTTTTTGATTTGAGGTTGAGGTGAGAAAAAAAGAGAACCAATACGAATGCCAGTGATTACATCACATTCCACTCAATTGCCAAGTAGATATGCCTAAGATTGAATTAACTTTGACCTCAAATCTATATGTATACCATATACATGCGTCTAAAATATAAATATTTCTTATCAATCCCTTTTGCAATGGTTCATAAAAGAGGATTGTAACTGGCTCATTGGCTTTTTTTATCCATATCTATGACCCAATCTGATTAATTACAACTTATCTAGGACATGTTATCATAAATAGTCACGAGTACATTATTATACATGGGACAACTATTTTATTAGTAAATATACACTTAATGTTACTATCTCCATTGAAGCTCTATGAAATATATCCCATTGTTGGACTTCTCTGAAGGGAGCGTGATCTTTCAGCAGGAAGGAGCGCTTTTGCACACAGACAAAACCATTCAAATATTATTGACTGTAACATCAATATCTGAAAAAAATCAATGAGACTAGACAAAAGCTCTTTACTATTACTCTCTGGTCACATGTTAAAATAAAGACACGTAGGACCCGTAATGGAGTCAATGATGTTGACCAGTCCTAGACTAGCTCAGCAGTTATATTGTTGTTGTCGTTTTAGAGAGTAATAATTCTAAGTTAAACGCTTAAACTTTTCAAACTCTGTTATAATGAATTATATTATATTACAAAAGGTAAAAAATAAATACATTTATAAATTTGGTAAAGTTTGAATGATTTTTACCTCAATAACATAGACAGCAAATCAATACATTACGTATAACTCTTAAAAAAGAAGCAAATATTCTTATGTAAATGATGAATTATTTAATTAACTATTTGAGTATCATTTCAACTCTTTTGATTAAAACAAAATAAAAATTGAGATGTAATTTACCACCCAAACAAATAACGATAATTTTTGTATCGTTACAGTCCATTTATGCAGAACTGTATGATACGACATGAATTTAAAAGTTGACGGAAATTATTAAAAAGTGCAGAAGTACTCAAGAAATTCACAAAAACAAGATTTGACACTTAAAAAATATATAAATAAAGATGGAATTTAAAAGATTTTTGCTGTTGACGATATGTGTCATGAATCAACTAATTCCTTCTTTTTAAAGTTTTTATATACGAACATATTAATATGAGCAAAAAATATATAATTTGAAATTAATTTTTTGGGGATTCCAAATATGAATAAATGTTTTTGTTTTTTAAGTTGATATTACTGGCACTGATATTGTTGCCAAATTACACGTCAAAATATATATTATATATGCGTCCATTTGTAAAGAGCTAGAATTGATTTTTTCATTTTTTTTTTGTCTGAAAGATGATGACTAAAAAGCAATTTAGAGAGATGTTATGCAAATCCAAAAAAGTTTAAAGGAACTTTCCAGACTGTATTTTTTTTTGAAATTTTGAGATACATAACCTATTACTCAAGAAACACACCATCCAATTTTAAATTTAATAGCATATCTAAACCCACCAGTTATTGTTATGTAAATATTGACTTAAAAAGAATTTCGTAACTATTTTAAAAATTGGAAAAAAAAAACGGATGAATTTTGAGGATTAAATAAATAATTTTTAATTCCCGATAGTTTGATCCCATAGTAATATGAGGGACCATTAATAACCCTGGTTATATAAAAAAACAAAAGAACAAGAAGGACCATTTTTTCACTGTCGTAATGCATTCAAATATTTACATGCATAAATATTTACATATAAACATTTCATTCAAATGCAAAGAAAACTTTTAGAGAAGCAAAATGTAGGGAAGACCGGGAAAGGATTGATTCTCTGTTTTGTTTTAAACCCAACAACTACTAGGATCTCAACATTTAGCACAGCACAAATATGTAGGGAAGTATCTAAATCTGTTTGTTATTGATTAAAACCTTTTAGTGTTAATAGCATTCAACATTTAATTTCTCTACAAACCGCATTTGAATGTAAAGTTTGCAAAAGTCGTTGGAGACGATGATTGTAACAGTTCTACAAATAAAATAAGTTTGACTGATAGTTTAAAAAAATTAAAGTAAAGAGTATTGTTGAGTGAAAATAATCATGGTCAACAATCAACAATCAACGCACACACTTCAAAAATTGCCATGAACAGCGTTCTAAATGAATATGAAAAACCAAATGAATATATGTAGGTAATTAAATATTTTGTTCTTGGAATTAATTTGTAGCAGAAGTTTTTAAGGGCATCATACCAATAAAGTAAAAAAGCTTTGGTTTATAGTTCAAAAATGAATTTATCTTATAATCCTTATAAACTCAATCTATTTCTTTGATGAGGATGATGCTGTAGAAAAGGAAAAGGCTTATGTAAACATATATAATTAAGAATATGCCTAATCTTGGGTAGATGTTTTTGAGTTTATGTATGTTTTTCGATACTATTGTTAAATATCTAACCTAACAAGGAGTTGGATTTATAGTTGTTGGGTTTTTTTTCATACAAAGGATTTAAAATTAATTAAGTGAAGTTCTGTTTATTTATCATAATAATACATATATATTTTTAGTATAAAAAACTATTTTGTACAGAGAATTTAATAACTTTTACATAGTATGTAGAGAGGTGAAAGCATCTATCTGCAAAAAAAAAAGCAAAAACAAAAAAACAAACATTAGAATATACATACATACGCACATACATTTGCATTCAATTTTCACAGGACTGTAAGGTTTTTATTCATAGTTTGCATGTTTTTTGGCCTTTAAGTATCTTTATAGTTGCATCATTTCCATTATGTAGAGAGAAATGTGAATATAAGTCTGAAAGATGGACTCACATTGTATTTATTTATTTATTTATTTCAGTTGGTATCGTTTTTTTCTCTCTCTTTCTCTTCGTATACATTCTTGATTACTCATATTATCTAGACACAAGCTAAAAAATGAGTTTTATCTATCAATATATACTTTCTTTAGATATGTAGGATTTATTGGAAGGTATACAATGGACTCATATAACTAGGAATGTAAATAATATGCAAAATGCCGCGTGCGAGATTTTGTGTAGTTGGCACTTTCAACAGTACTTTTTGTTTTTCAAAGCTGATATCATTTTTCCTTTATTACTGAGGGGAGAACATCTACCTGATGGTAAAGATCTCACATGAAGGAATACATGCATTAAGGTTAATAAAGCAAATAAAATGTAAACAAAAAGAGCTCAAGTCCTCGTATAATTATTATTAATTAAAAATATATAATTTCCTGGCATTAATTTTAAGTTAATTTTCTGCCTCTCATCTATGGTATACATACATAATGCTATTATTTATTATTGATGTCTTCATTTGTATATACATATAATGTAGAATAGTAGCTTGTAGCTCAGTAAAACGTCATGACAGCTCAAGCTGCTTCCCTCTCAACATTCATCAAATTGTCAGAGTTACCAGGTTGATGTTCTCTTTCTTTTTATTTTACACACCCCATTTGCATATTATTTACATTCCTACATATATTTATATCAAGCTATATAGGTTTAGTGATTATGAATTCATAGCTTTGCTATGAATAAATTAATGCTAAGTTAGAGTATGTGGTTGACATTCGTTTGAATGAGTATATACACATATTTCGTTATTATAATCATTTTGTGAGTGTATGCCAAATAATTGTACATACAAACGTTTCTTATCTTATAATGTCGAAAGATTTCTAACATAACACTAATCGGATTTGCAAGGATTTTCTACTCTAAAAAAATGAGAGATCAAAAACCAAAAAATCAGTTGATAGTTTGCCAACTCTTCCTCCCAACTGTATAATTATTATTTTTCATTTAATAGTAGTAGTGAATTGTTGATAAGTTTTAATTAATTCCAATTCAAACAATCAACGTTTACATACGTAATAGAAAAATTGACAGCGTTCATGAAATAAAGTCTAAATTTTCCTATTAATGAGATAACTCCTTGTAATAGAACCCAAGAGCAGAGAGATCAATAGCTGAAAAAATGTATTGACTGATATTTTAAAGATACCATTGTGTCTTATATCAAATTTGAGAAGTACGGATGTATCATCCCTCTAGCTCCATCTATATTTCAAATTTGATCAATTAAAATTTATCCAATTGTTCCTTACTATTCTTCACAATTTTTCAAAACTAATTCCACTACAAATAATCAAACTTCAAAACACTGACTAGGGTAAAAATATAGTGCAAATTTAAGCTAGTAGAATAGCGATCTAAAGAGTCTAAACATTGTTTACTAAAATTGAAACATGTCTTTAATTACTAAAAAAATATTCGTATATACTTGTCAAAATAAATGAGGCTGGTATTCCTTTCTGTGAAAATATGTACGGTACATCATGGTGCTAAAATGATCTATTGTCCTTTGAGTTATATTTAAAATAATTTATACTGTTTTTTTTACAATTCAATTATAAAGCTAAATTCAAAATTATCTAGTTATTGTTCTATCACACACGAGTCATTATTCTGGATTTAAAACGATGAATGTAGACGATTCGGATATGATATTACTAAACATCAGGTTTAAAAATTAGATGTGTCCAAATTTCAAAATTTATATTCTATAAATATGCAAATTGATTGATTTCCTTTGACATAAAGATCTTAGCTATTTTATTATTAAATATTCGTCGGACCTATTAATTTTTTTTATGTTGAAAAACTACCTATAAAATAAAAACATTATTTCTCATTTTTGTTCTTATTTTATCGATGATTTTTACAGTCATAGTGCTTTTTTTTTAAAAAAAAAAAAAAAAAGAAATTGTTCTTCTTTACTTAAAATTCGATTGAATTTTGTCAAAATTAATTATGTATTCATATATAAGTGAATACTATAAAGAGTGTTTATGAAATTAATTCATAGGTACAAACATGCATTTTGTATTTTTATACTGTCCTATTTTTTCTAGGTAACCCTTTCTTCTAAGTATTTAAAAACTTATCATTAACTTTAATGAGACTTAATTTATTGAACAATATTAATTTATGATAATTAACTTGAGTGCATTTGATGTTTAGGAGACAGTTAAAGTAACTCTAAATTTATAACAATTTGGAGAGAGAAAAAATAAGTTTTAAGAGAGAGATAAGGAGTGACCTTTTAGTAAGTATTTTTGTGCATGGGTATATATGTTACATAGGACTCTTCATTGACTCTCGCAACCTTTTCACCTTACAAATAAGAGAGGAGGAAAATTTTAAAAGTTATGAACCTAGCAAATACTTCCCAACTGTTTTTCTTGAATCTTTCATCATTTTGTAGATAGCTCTTTTGAGTTGGACAAATCAACATTGTTCAGAACACAAATATGTAAGGGTCAATGATGGTATAAATCGACAGCTGAATAAAAATAAATAAAACTTGCTTCGAGATAAATTTGTTCAGAAAGGCTCAGAGTATAGTCTCTAAACTGTGCTCATTGTGCCATTTGAGACGTATAAAATACATATGCTGAACAATTTCAGCAACGTCTATATTTTTAGATAATTATTATTAGTAAGTAATTGCACGGATGCATTTATAAATAATTAATTTATAGCATATTTAACAAAAAATATGATTAAATGATACATTTCTAATGCAAGAATAAATATCATAAATTTAACAGTTTTAGAAATTCGGCAATGAGTTTTGATTTTGTGCTTTGCTTACATATTAATTTTTTTAAGGAAATACTTGCATTCAACTATGAAAAGATCCAATGGTCCATTTTACCATCCTTATATGTATATTTATAATTGTTATTAAATGACAAAATAAGTTAATTATTCAATTTGATGAAATACCAACTTACGAAAGGATATTAAATTTAAATCATCACGTTTAAAGTCAAGTGATTTGCCACTTGAATAAACGCATATCCATATACACTCAGGGAAATGAGTACATTTTCTTACGCAATAGTCTTATTCTATACCTTTTTTAAAAAAAAAAAAAAAAAATGTTAACCTATTGAAAAAAGTGTCAAAGAATTACTTGTTCCATAACTTCTCATCCAATTGTACTACTAAGCCAATTTAATTTCACAAAATATACTCATCATCCTCTAAAAGGTTTTTTGTAAGCAATTTAAGACACTTAAATGAATGGCACAGTTATTATACTCTTCTTCTTCTTCTTTTGATAAATGAAGGACCAATTCATGATTATTTCACTTCTTAAAAAAATTGATTTTACCTCAACTATCCAATTACACACAAAGCAATTTCTAACATATTTCTCAACCTTTCATCTAAGACGCGAAAGAATAAAGTCTGTATATATCATTGCTGCTAACAAACTCTTCTTAGAAATATTATTAATGTGTAAATAATGGGTACTGAGAAGTTATTAGTTCAGTTAAGGGGAACTTACAAAAATAGAAACTAAACTTTAGAATTAGTGGGCTAACACCAAGAGCAGACAAAAAATGTATCTATAGGGAAAGAAGATTTTCCCTATTCATTTTGAAGTAGATTATTTTAGCACTTCTATTGAGCCATTAAATTATCTGATTCTTCACTATCCAGGAACATTTTTCTTTTAATATGTATTTAAAGGGACTTTATCAAATGGACAATTGGAGAGCTGAGAAAAAAATACAGAGTAAATTTTGATGTTAGTCCCCCTTAAAAAAGTTATATGATGTATATTTCACTATCTCCACAAATAATGGAAAATACAAATTACTACATATATAGCTACTACCTCTGTACATGTTAAAGGTATATTTAATGGGATCCTCTAAAATGTAAAAATGTGAATTTCCTCACCTTCTCATTTATTTATTTAATGAGGAAATGGTAAAATTGTTTCAGAAATGAAAATTATGAAGATTTCTTGAGAATGAAAATACTTTCCTTGCTCTAACCTTTGTTAATGATACGTCTTCATTATTTTTCCTTAATAAGGGAAGTTGAAGACTATATTATAAGTAGCTACGTTACCATCCTTTGTAACACGAAACAAAAAAGTTGTCTGTCAATAATAACAAAACTTGTTATAATATCTTTTTTAAATATGTTATGTACACCTAATAATGACTCGAACTCATTCTATTCTTTTTGTCTGTTACAGGTAATGTTGCTTCGAACTAAAGGGATCATATAACTCACATTACTCCATGGTAGCACAATGTCTGAAGAAGAGCCACCCATTGATGAGTCCATGACACTATGTTTGAGCCAAATACAACGATTTTACTACAACTCCGTTCATTTCAAAGAGGAGACGGATAAAAAGTATTCCAATTGCGCCCTGGAGTTTTCTCAGATATCCACCAATACCCTTTTTTGCTATATCGTCACAATGATACAGGTCTATCTCATGATCAGTAACTCCTCCAAGAACTCTGCTCGAAGTGCAAATGGCTCCGGAGGGATCTGTTTTGGGATTGAAGGGATCAATAACGGTCCCATTCATGCTCGCTATGTGACACACCATTTTATTTCTGCCATTTATATATTTCAGTTCATTGTGGCTCTCTTTGCTGCAGTGGAAGTTGTTTGTTTCTGGTCGAAAACAAATATTTTTATGGCCGTCTCATTTGTTGACTCTTTTCTATTCATTGTGTCAATCATTGCGAGTGGAGCTTATTTTAATTCTGTTGAGAAGCGGCATCTTCGCTATTCTATTCCCTTATACCTCCATTATTGCGCAAATGCTTTTATCCAAGGTTTCTGTTTACTTGAAACTAGTGACTTTCGATACATTCGTACTTGGTGTGCCTTCCTTCTCTCTGTTTCCTATGGATTTCAGTTGATCTTTGGATTGATTGGAGTCATACAAAGACTTTATTTGAGATTAGTTTCAAACATGGATGGACGAGTCTACTCAAAAAGACCAGTTATTCCTGAGAGCCATGTCTACTTGTATAATGAAGCTTCTTCATTTAGTCGACTCACTTTTTGGTGGCTGAATCCCATCCTTACCCAAGGATATAGAGCTCCCCTTGAGATTGAGGACCTCGAAAAACTACCCAAGGAAGAGCGAACTAAAAAGTATTTTCAAAAGTTAAAAACACTTTTAAGCAGGGACAAATCCTCTATTTTGCGGGAATGCATTAAAATGAATTGGTCATTTGTTATTCTTGGAGGATTATTTCGACTATTAGCAGATATTTTGGGCTATGGATGTGCTTTAAGCATAAGTATCATAGTCAATTCAATTGCTTCAGAGAATGAAAATGCAAGTTTACAACCAATCAGCAATTCCACAATCAGCCCACAAAAAGATATAAGATACTATGATTCCTTCTTTGTCTCTGAACTGTTTTTTGATCCACGCGTTGTGTCCATTGTTATATTCCTTGCAGCTCTGGGCCAAGGTGCCCTTTCACAGACTTCAAATCACCTTTTAACAGTCTCAGGCATTCGAGCAAAAAATGCTCTTCATGTTCTTTTATATGAAAAATCTCTTAAACTCCCTGTTGGTTCCTCAAACCCCATGCAACTTCATCGGAAGATAAATCTGAAACCCGTCAATGAGGATGAAGGAAAGGGCTGTATGAGTGGGGGTAGTTGTTCTCTGGATGAGGACTATAACAACGAGGGAAATATAGACATTGGCTTCATCACAAATTTGGCATCTGAGGATATCATAAATATTAGAGAACTCATTTGGAATGTTCATTATATTTGGTCATTACCTCTGAAGATACTCGTTCTCCTTTTCCTGCTATATAATCAGTTAGGTATATCTGGAGTTAGTGGAGCTATACTTGGAACATCCGTTATTTTACCACTTCAAGTACTCACTGGAAAGCTCATGTCAGAGAATAATAAACTCATACTTTGCAGCCAAGACAATAGACTATTCAAGTCAACTGAAACACTGGCTTCAATGAAAACAGTTAAATTGGCCACCATGGAGGAATGGGCTTTGAAACGTATTCGCTCTGCTAGAACAAAGGAACTTATTTTTCTGAGAAGAGATTCCTTTCTATGGTCATTCATGGCATTTCTTGCGTCCATATCAACTACACTTGTCACGACTCTGACCCTAGGACTCTTTGTTTTATTAGAGGACCATAACTTCACTGCAGCGGACCTCTTTACATCTATGGCACTATTGAGTCAATTAACTGTATGCCTATCAGTAGTCCCTGTTACAGTTCCAATATTTATCAAAGGAAGAGTCTCAACTCAGAGACTCGCAGAGTTTTTGAACCGAACTGAGGTGTCCATCTACAAGCAAAATAGTAAATTAAATAAGCGAAGTACATATTTGGATGACAAAGAGGATGACGATGAAGAGGAAGAGGAGGATGAAGAGAACGAGATCTTTGTCAAGAAAGCAAAAAAGCTTCCTGAAACATGTTTCATGGTTGAAAATGGAACATTTGCATGGCCCAAATGTGAAACAAATGTTTTACAGTCGATTAATCTTGAAGTAAAGACGGGCTCCTTAACCATTGTCATTGGACCGTCTGGTTCAGGGAAAACAGCACTAATATCTTCTCTAATTGAGGAAATGGATCGAATTACTGGTACTGTCAAATGGAATGTTCCAGACACTGTTGCTCTCCTCGGACAAAGACCTTGGCTTTTGAACACGACCATCAAGGATAATATTTTATTAGGGAGACCCTTTAAAGAAAAACGATACAAAAAGGTCATTGAGGCCTGTGATCTTCAAACAGATATTGATTTATTGCCTCATGGTGATGATACAGAGATAGGTGAGAGGGGAGTTCTTCTCTCTGGTGGACAACGACAGAGACTGGCCATTGCAAGATGTCTTTATTCCAAAGCTTATTGCACATTTATGGATGCTCCTTTTAGCTCACTTGATTCTAAAATAACATCTCATGTCTTTGAAGAGGGAGTCTTGAAAATTCTACTAAAAAGGCGAAGAACTGTATTTTTAACGACTGAAAGACTGGATTTTCTTCATAGAGCTGATCACATTGTAGCTCTAAAGGATGGAATGATAAAGGCCCAGGGAACTATTCAAGATGTAACTCGTTTATGCCCAGAGCTTTTGAGTACAAAATTGTCTAAAAACAGATTATCCCGAATGAGTGATGACAATAAGGGTCTTGTAGAAGGGAAAACAGCTCAAGAGAGGTGGAAATTACTACGCAATGTAACAAAGCTAGGGATCAAAGTAAAGAAAAAGAATCCATCAAAGAAAATGAGTCAGCTTCAATTGCATAAATCTGACGACAATTTCCCCCTTGAAATATCTCCAGTCAACACTCTCCTCATTCGGAGACATCGATCTCATTCTGGTGGTGCATCATCTGGGTCGAGTGGAGGATCCTTCCTTTTTGGAAAATCCTTATCTCAACTCCCTTCCTCTGCTTCTTCATGTAAACTCTACAGAAGTCATTTACGAATCGATAGTCGATCCCAATCCAATCTCACTCATGATTTATTACTCCCATCTGATGAATACATAGATTATTCTTTAACAGAGGAGGAGCCTTCATTGTGTAGACTAAAGAAATCATCATCAAAGGTGAATAATGGCAATAAACTGTTTGCTCGTACCCTATCATGGAGCACCAATTCAAAGGAACTCTCTATATCTACCTCTTCATCCATGAATCGATCTATAATTCGCAGAGCTAAAACACCTCCAAATCGTCCATCCAATCATGTCGGAGAATTTCAGAGAATGAGAAGCTTCATTGTGAATAATCATAAAAATCTTAATGTGAATAACAATCGTAGTGCAGGAGGACGATCCTCATTGCATCGGGACTCTGTGGTTTTAAGCAATTTGATACCCATGCATAGTAATTCAGAACCTGATGGATTTCTCTCTGATACAGTGGCACCACTTAAAAGAAGAAGTATAGTGTTGGAGCCTCCTCATAACCGAGTCATGCGACTTACCTCCAATTCTTCTCAAATTTCATCAATTTCAGGGTTTTCAGATGACTTCTTTGAAGAGGAAGAGGATGAGGAGGGTCTGGTCTACAAGTCACAAGGGGGTCAGTCACATGAACACAGAGAATATGGATCCATTGATATTGGTGTTCTTACCGTTTACTTCAAGGCAGGAGGGATTTTTTTGGCTATGTTTTTTGTGATTTTGTCGTTTGTTCTACAGTCAGTTAAAGTGTACATGGATTTTCTTCTCAGAGATTGGTCCATGGAAGAAAAAGACTCTGACAAGCTCATTACCTATTTCTCATTCTATGGTTCCCTCTCCGTTATTGTTATTCTTATATCTTGTGTTGCTAACCTTATTGGTCAGCTTATAGGAGCACGAGCACGGACAAAATTGCATAATGACATGATACAGAACATAATGTACTGTCCTCTTGAGCTATTTGAGGCCTTTCCAATTGGAAGGATCATCAATCGCATTTCACATGATATTTTCATTGTGGATCAGAAAATCCCTCCTTGCATTCAAAGATTAATTATGCTTAGTTTTGTTTGTATTGCTGCACTGGCTGTCAATTCCATTCAAAGCCCTGTGTTTCTTATCTTTGCTGTACCCATGATATCTATCTATTGGTGGCTTCAACACTTTTATAGACGCTCATCCAGAGAACTTCAGAGACTAGACAGTATCACAAGAGCACCAGTTCTTTCACATTTTTCAGACACTCTAAGTGGCCTCATCACTGTTAGGGCTTTTGGCGAACAAACCCGATTTATTAATGAACTATGTGAAAAAGTTGATACAAATACTTCGGCATTCCTCATACTTCAAAGTGGTTGTAGATGGCTTGGGGTTTATTTGGATGCAGCTGGAGCAATCTTTGTTTTCCTCTCTATTCTTGTAAACCTGTTCTTTCCACGCAAGGGAAGAGAAGTTACTTCATCTGCTTCCATTGGATTGAGTGTTAATTATAGTCTCTTAGTTCCAATTTACTTAGCTTGGGTAGTGAAATTTGCTGCTAACATTGAGAATTATATGAATGCAGTGGAAAGGGTTCTTGAGTACACGAATTTTCCATCAGAGGAAGAGGACTTTTCAGAATTTCAGGCAGTTCATGCAGCCTCAATGTGTTCATCCAGAAGAAGTTTTTTATTGAGAGGACGAGAAAAACAAGAGGAAATGGAGGAGGATATTCGTGTCTCTGGAGACTTTTTGGAAAATGATTCTGAGGGCCTGATCATACGGTTCAATTCAGTGTGTCTAGCTCCATCATTTGAGTATAGACGACTGCCTGGAGTACAGTTGGGCTTTTCTTTAGAGATCCCTTATCGTCAAAAGGTTGGTATTTGTGGGCGTTCTGGAAGTGGGAAATCCACACTACTCATGGGCATTGTTCGTCTCTCCCGAGTTATGCAAGGTTCCATCACTATTAATGGCGTGAACATCAATGCCATACCCCTCTCGAGTCTACGAAAATATATTCTCACGATCCCTCAAGACGCTGTTCTCTTCTCAGGAACAATTCGAAGCAATCTTGATCCTGAAAATGACTTTTCCGACGAAGTAATATGGTCGACACTAGATAAAGCAGATTGTGGAAAAACAGTGCGAAACTTTCCAGACGGGCTCGACACAACCGTCACAGAAAATGGGGACAACTTTAGTTTGGGTCAACGTCAAGAGTTGAACATTGTTAAGGCACTTCTAAGACGACCAAGGGTTGTCATATTGGATGAATCCACTTCAGCCCTAGATCCCAAACGAGAAGTGGCCCTTCATCATACACTCTTAGAAGCCTTTGAGGACTCTACATTGATCTCTGTTGCTCATCGCCTCTCTAATATCGTGGAATATGAAAGGGTTCTAGTCATGGGTGAGGGTAGAATATTGGAGGATGGAAATCCAAAAGAACTTTTAAAAAAACCTATGGGATTCTTCTCTGCGCTCTGGAGAGCTGCTGGAGAAAAACCTCTTTCTTGAGGACTTTTCCAAGGATTTTCGATATATTTTTAATCCCTGTCCCGGTTTTTTTTAATCATCATTATTACTATTCAAATTTATATTTGTTATTTTATCACGTGTATTAAATAAATTTTAATATTTTCACAGACCTTACGTACAAAAATAATATTTATATATATACAAATATACTACAGTAAACATTTATCTTCATACATTCAGATTTATTTACCCCTCACCTGACCCATTCTTTTTGTTTTGAAGTATAAATTTGTAATCTTAACATAAGGAGTTTTTGCAACTGGATTTTTCAATGTATTAATTATTTTTATAATATTTATTTTTACCCTAGAAATGATTTCAAAATAACAATAATAACGATAGCAATTCATGTATATATCAAACCAAATACATTCACATGTACAAATTGTCACTTTCTCTCTCTCTCTATTAATGAATTTATATCATCCTTAAAATGCTTATTTCAAATATTACAACATAACATATATAGGTACATCTATTTTTCTTAATAAACATAGGTATAATGAAATTTGCTCAGATATTGTCTTCTACTCTTTCCAACTATTTATGCTTACATATATCATTTAGAGACACATGGTGAATGTTTTAGAACGGCTGTGTACATGTGGAATAACTTTTTCATTGCTCTACAATCCAAAAAAACAAAATAATTATAAGTTTGCAGAAAATTAGAGTGGAATCTCAATGGGATCCCCTTCATTAACGCCTATCATATAATTAGAATGAAATTTTCATGGTATTTTTTGCACAAATGTTCTTCTTTAAGCATGTAAATTTTCATCTAATTTCGAGCAAAAAATTGATCAAAGTCAAAGACCCACAGTAGAGCTACTCAAGTAGTAGTGCGCAGAGGGACTAAGAAACCAGCTAAAATTCTTCTGTGCGCTACTACATAAGTAGCTCTACCGTGAGTCGTAGATACCAAACGAATTTGGCTCGAAATTGAATGAAAATTTACACACTTAGATGGACGATTTCTTCTAAGCTAAGGATTTTAAAACATCGCTTGACATCTCGGTTGAAAGCTGTGGATCTCAGCTTTTAAATGAATTCCTTATTAATCCATTTTATATAATATTCAAGGAAATATTTAAGTACAAACTTTTTGGCCGACTGTTGGGTCTACTCCCACCATCTATGCCCCTAGGATCCCCCTTAGATCAAAACAAAAACTGGAAATAGAATTTACATTCAAAACACTAGGAAATCATTATTTTTTAAGTAACAAAATGAGTATCCTTCGAGGCTTAAATAAAAGTTGAAGTTGGAAAATGGGCCAAATTAGCTCAAAATCAGTGTGCAAAACCTGAATAACTTTTATTGTACTTATAGCCCTTAGGATTTTTGACCTTTCAAATTTGTGACCTGTTATTAAACATCCCATAACATATTATAAATGTTATTCAAATACTAAATTATTATTATCAATTAATTTGTTCATAAGCCATAATTAAATTAAAAAATTGAATTTTTACTTGAATAAACTAAATATGTAATTAAATAAATAATCCCTTTACAAACTATAAATAGCAATTTCGAAGTGGAATGTCAAATATCACTAGAGACATAACAATATAAATACCTAGTGTTTAGAAAGCCATTACCTTAAAGCTTTCTAGTTTCCCAGACCCTAGGTAATGTTCCATTTATAGTACACTTCTAATTCCAATAACAAATGAATTTTTATCTTAATAAAAAAGATATAATTTCTGTCAAATATTCAATAATAATAGTATTATTTAGGAAAAGCTCATAATAAATAAATCTATTTACAGATTCATTTCGAAAATGGAATTAAATGATTGGATGTTTTACATAGAAAAAAAAAATAACAATATCTCAGAAGCTCAAATTAGTAAAAGTACATTAATCTAATTAGTACATGTGATTATTTATGTAAGTATTGGATATACCTCAACAAATTTTATATTCAACAATAAAAGTACACATTTGTCAAACTAACTATACTGGTACTTATTTGTATCACTAATTACGTTATCTTTACGATTTTGACTATTGTTGTTGGAATGATAACTTTGTTTAGAACAAAAGTCTTTCACAAGGTTACAAATGTTTTACCTTAAACTTTTCCATCAATAATACACCCATCTTCTCACTGGCCACGCCACTGTTAACCATTTTTGTACGAAAAAAGTACATATCTACTTGAAGAGGAAGAATCACAAAAATTAAAAAAGTAAGGACATCGTACTTAATGATAACTACTATGAATGTCCTTGTTAGAGTTGTAAATCTTAAGTTTTTAGAAATTTTTAATGGTTGGCAATTTGTGCACTTTTTTTAATATATTTTTCAAATCTTCTACCATTATTCTTTAATTCTTGAGGAAAGAACACATCGTACTCGCCACATGTAATGAATTATTAACTAATATACATACATCATCTTTAAAAAAATCAATCAATAAAATGTATAATCGAGTCCAGGTTATCATAACACATTGTTCAATAAGTCCCGGGCTTAACTATCAGTTGGCGCCACTAACACAATAACAAAATATTTTTCGGAAGTACCAACCTTCAAGAGGTTACTCTCAAAATTTAATGACGTTTGATTTATTATTAATCGAGTTATAGTGGATTTATCGAAACTTTCAAAATATGCTTCAGTTTCGGCAATTACTTCCTCATCTGAGCCAAATCTCTTTCCACGGAGTACCTTTTTGAGTCAAGTAAGAGCTAATAGTCGCTGGGAGCCAGATCTGGAGAATACGGAGAGTGTGGTAGCAATTCGAAACCCAATTCTACCAATTTTGCGGGTGTTTTTATTGACTTGTGACACGTTGCATTGTCTTTGTGAAAGAGCACCTTTTTCTTCTTCAAATGAGGTCTTTTCTGGGCAATTTCGGCCTTCAAAGGATCCAACAAACCGATATAATAGTCGCTACTGATTGTTTTTTCATGTTCCAAATAGTCAATGAATAAAATTCCATGCGCATCCCTAAATACAGAGGCCTTCCCAGAATTTGTGTTTATTTCCTTACATCTCAAAGAACGTCATTGTCCCAGAGAATTTCCTGGATGTTTTAGTTAATATACTAAAATGTTCAACAAACTTTCAAGGTTGCTTGTTTTGGAGTTATGAAAGTTTCTCATATACTCGATGGTCGAGTAAAGTCGTATACGGAATTTAAGACAAAGTTCCTTTCATTTGGGAACATTCCTATACAAAATCATTAATACATTTGATTTTTTTTTTAATAATCTACATAATTACAAAACGTTTTTATCAGATTGAATACTTGGGTTTATTGTTTTAAAAAATTGTAAAAATGAATTCTGTGGATTTTTAAAAAGAGATATACTACTAATAATCAATATTTAGTTCTTTTTATGAACTTTGTACTCCGAATATCAACTTTTAATTTTGTAAAAGTAGAGCCAAAATAAAACCAACCAAACAAGGCAATTTTAGAATGGAAACAACGTCTCTAATGATAAAATGAGAAGCAATTGAAGCATAAATTGTGAAAAAACAGAAAAAATATTTTTAAAATGAAACAATATAGACACCAGAACACTAAACTATTAGACAAAATGTCGCTGGATAGGAATAAAAAAATATATTCAATCAAAACATGAATTATTCATAACTGGCATTTATCATCAAAGGCATATTTTGTCATCACATTTCGACCATTTCATTGACTTTTTATTTATTTACATTCCACTTAAGAAGAAGCTATGTACATATTTCAACTCTTAAAACAGCATAACGATTATATAAATTATAGTTTCTCGTTATTTTAAATGATAATTATAATTTTACTCGACTACATAAAAACTACAAATTAAATAAATATTTAATGATTAATTACTAATGACTTTTACTAGGCATTTAAAGTTAAATAAAGAGAGTCCATGTCTAAAAGTATAGTGTATTTTGAATAACCAAATAGAAGATAAGTACATATATTGAAATAAGGAAGCTACTCAAGGTTGAATGACCTCTTTAAGGACGACTTCTGTCTGTGATGAGTAGGCACTGTTCCTTATTCAGGCTCCAGTAGTTGTCTGCCAGAAAGTTGAGACTTCCCATCAGCCTTCATAAAATTTATCTATAGCACTGATATCTTGATGAAAGGAATGAGCCCGTTCTTCACTGAAGTCTTCTCAATTCCCTGGATAATAGTCTAGATGATACTGGAGAAAGTGCATTGTCACTGACATACGTGGAACAAAATGGCAGAAATTCGCCATGAGCACATCAACCACCTTCTGATCCTGACCATAAAAGTTTGTAATGACTTGCAAACTCGCAAAAAAAAAATTGTGGAACCTTTATGAATTATAATCATAGCGTATTGTGCATATTTCCTCGTGAGTGTCTATGGTTTACTGGCACACCAATTATATTAAAATGACGTCGTCACAAGTGTAATCACTATTTTCATAGAAAAATTGACTCTCTTCTAAGAGCACACAGCTCTAAATCATTATTATAATAAGTATTTACTTTATTAAATTTGAATTTTGACTGGCTAAAACTACTTACTCTAAATCCATAAAAATGGCTAAACCATTGAAAGAATGTTCTTTGTAAAGAAAATATCAAATTTCAGAGCATCTTGAAGCCAATTGATAAATGATGTATAAAAGCATTTTTATTTTAAATATCTTTATAAAACTCGGGAATACTCGAGTTTATTATAAGAAATCTTTGTTTCTTACACATTACTACCAATTTCACGTAGTCAGGAAAGTAGGCTATCTCTCCACTACCTTTTATTTGCATGAATCATGTCCTTTGATCCTAAATTATTAACACATTTCCTGATGTTTTATTTTTTCTAGTATTTAAAATACTTATCTATAGACAGTAGTGCTCAAACATAGGAGCAATTGGCTTCCCACTTTTTATTAAAAAAAAATGAGGTTTCGCGATCTAGTTATGAATTAGTTTTAGTCATAAACAAACTTGAGACATCATAATGATATAATTTGACCCACATCCCCACTAATAAATCCATTTCGGCGAGGCTGTGATAAAAGTTAACTGTTGATACAAGTTATTTTTTAAATTATTTTCATTCTTTCTTAGATTGTCAAGTGAATCAAATTGTTTTAGTGATGATGCTTATTATTCAACATGTGAGCATATTTTTGAAAATGGAGATTTTTTAACAATACTACATTTTGAAAAAAAAAAAGCAGTTAATTTTGCAAATTTTAATATTTTAATATTAATTTTCATAGCTAAATTAATTAATATGGCAATAAATTTGTTGGTCACTCTTATTTTACTAACTGACTTGTAGAAGAAAATAAACAAAATAACTTTTATTTTTTCAATACTCATAAAAAGCTATATAACAAAAATTATCGAGTTTTTTTTAATGAAAATTCGTCAAAAAAAATGGATAGTTAGTTAAGTAACATCGGAATAAAGTGTATATTCATCTCGAAACCTCTTTTCCTTTAATGGACCAAAGTACTCAATTCGAATTAGCAATTTATCAATCCATTGTACATATATTGGATTTGGATATAAATCATTTTGATTTGAGCAATACTAGATTCAATAATACATACATTCATTGAATATGCGTTAAGCAATAAATAACTATTCACGGACACAAAATTTCCAATAAAATATATTTCGAAAATAGATGTTCTATAATATATATCTATTTATTAAAATTGCATTTCCTTCATATACATAATATTTACGCACCCCCACTCTTTACATCAATTTAAGAAATAAAAGAAATCTGATAGATATTCAAATGAGTATCTTAATAGCATGTGATAAGTGTCGGTGTGTCATAAGTAGGGATGGGCATTTTGTTGAGGTGAGTGAGGGTGCCTAGAATTACTATCTGGTACCATTGCAATGTATTTCACAGTATGAAATAATGCTCAGTAATCTGAGAGAAAGAAAAAAAATAGACTCATGGAACTGAAGGGAATTTGAATGATCATAAATCCAGGTGAAGGGACACACTTTCCTTTTAGTAGGATCAAGGAATGAAACTACTCGTAATTATAACAAGTTGTTGCTTCAACAATACAGAGAAAACTGAATTAAAATCGATTATACAAGTAATGCTAAGCAATGATATTAGTCTTTCCTTTCTTAAACTCAACACTGCCTCAACATTTTGCCCATGTCTGATCATTGGACATGATGAATTTGAGAGCTTGAGTGAGTAGCAAAACTTCATTTGATTCATTTCAATAAACCGATCATAGCACATATTCATGAAACATTTAATGTAGCATAATGTGATGTCACAAATACCCGACTCATACATATATATATATATATATATTATTATGATTTATGAAACTTGAAACCCCAATGTATTCAACGCATTCCATGCTAAAATCAATCATATTTAGTGCAGGAAAATTTATCCTTTGACTTTAAAAAAAGGAAAAACATGTTGATAGAAGAGTTTATATAATAATTTCTATCTAATCAAAAATAATTTCAATATCAACCTCAAATATGTTTAAAAAATCTATCTTCAACTTTATTTTTCAATTTATTTAATAAAAAAAAAAAAAAGAAGCAAATAGAAAAAGGATATTAATGTTTGATATCAGAACGACTGTAATTTAAAATACTATGTATCAATATAATATACAGCAAAACCTTGGACTACGAGCCTATTCCTTGTCATAGAGAAAAACTTCTTTTAGAATTCAAAATTGAGCCAAAATTTGCTCTTATAAAATAAATTACTCTTTATTCGACCACAATGATCAACAGATATGGTTCTCAGTGTCTAAGAACCTTGCAAAGAAATGACTTGCTTTCCAACTAGACAAAGGGACACTTGTAATAATAGAACTGACTGTACATTGCTTTCCACGTTTGAAAGGTTTTTTTTTTTTTCTTAAAAAAAGAAAGATTTATTTTCGGTTATTAATTTTAGTCACTATCTATTATAAATCTCACCTTCGGAGTCATTTCTATGGATATTGTACAAATATTATACATATATAAAATGCCAAAATAATTAAACTTTTTTTTTTTTAATGGAGATTTTATCATTGCTACTCCTTTATTCTCAAACTTTTTACAATCACCATACATTTACAAGATTATTAAAATAAAGTGAATAGCAATGTAAGTCAAAGTGGGATTCATTTACAGAATACTTAAGCCTTAATAAGGACATGTATTAAATTATGAAATGACCTTGACAGCCTTAATATAACTACTACATACTACCAATAAATGTTTTGTTGATCAGAGTGGGTGGGAATTGTTCCTTCTCAAAGGATAATTATATACCCAGAACGTCATATATGTACATAATATGATTTTCTTTAAATTAGCCTCTCAGTACTGCTCTGAATGTTGATTTCTTGATCTTTCTCTGTTCAAACTATTTCAAATGTTGAATAAGAAATGTTATGCGCAAATGCCTAGGACCTCCAAGCCACACGGGTCATCTAAGGCTTTATTTTCAGCCTCTTCTCAGATGAATTGAAATGTCAATTTGTATATTTAGTTATTTCAGTTACTTATTCCATTATATGCTTAAAAATATAAGTCCAATATATGTACATAGAACACATTTGTAGAGGCTGGGGTTTTTTATAAATCAGTTTTATATATACTTTCGAAAAGAAGTACTCTAATATATTAACACTGTGAGAAAATGTTTCTTCTTACAAAATTTCGTGGGAGTAAATTTGTAAATAACTTTGTATTCTAAAATGTACGTACGCTTCCAGGAAGCAAAATCTACAATGTAGCCATTTGTGTTTAAACAACCAAATCTTATAAGTATATCAAAAAAAAAAAATATTTCAGTGGTGGGGAAAAAAGGAAGAAAAAGAAAGGCAGGAAAAAAAGAATTGCTAATGACATGTGTGATGAAATGAATGTGAAGGCTAACCTCAAGGAGAAAAGAGGAAGAAGCACGAAAAAGTCCATTTCAGATGCCATGAAAAATCTGGAAGCAACATTTTCTAATGATGTCGTGGACACAGTCATTAAATACTTCAAATACAGGTTTGAATTAGTTAGTGAAGTGAGTGCTTGATTTGAAGTGCTTCTCAATTTCCAAAAACTGAATGATGAGGAATTTTGCAAGCAGCGTGATAATCTATGAGGGATACTGATATGAAGGAGATATTGATGGAAAAGAGCTACGCTGAGGATATCAAAATTTGCCAAGCTTGCCTTCTGACAACATGACTTCACATGAGCCCCTCACTTCCATCCGACAACAAAACCACATAACGGAACAGTATTCCAGCCTCCAGGTCATTCAATTTATATCTTATAGCTTCACAAATTAGAGGCTTTCAAACAGCATTTTGTACAGGGCTCCCAGGAAATTGTAAACGTCTACAAAACATTAAAAACTTTTTTTTGTGGACTTTTTTTTTTTTTGCTATCTCCCCATGTTTTACCTCTCTTGCCTCTTATTTATCTATCGAAAATTGATTGGTTGAACTCAAATTATCACTGCCTAAGCTGTGAATAACTTAATGTTATTCAATGAGGAGAAGTGATATTTCGACGAAGGGTTCTTTATACAAATTGATTGTATCTATTTAATTAATTATTGGCTTTGCTCATTCTCGTAAAAAAGAATTAATTTACTTGAAATGAAATAAGTTATAATATTAGAAAAAAAGAACTCATTTATTAGATTAAAGTGTGAACAAGAATAAGAAATGCTCTATTTAAATTCAAGGTTATCATTATTTAGTCACAGGTGTCGAACATTAAAGTAAATTAAAAATATATAGATATATATGTTTAAATTAATTCTAAATATTATCTCTCCTTATGGTAAAATAAGTTACCTTATAGTCAATCATGAAAGACCCACCAATCAGTCACTTTAGACATTCGGAGACCTTTACATCATATGAAGTATAAGCATTTTGTGTATTAATTCAATTAATAAGTTAAATTAATGGAGATTTCATAGTTAGTTATTGAGTCATTCATGCCACCATATTCAACACCCCTAACGAACAAAAAAAGTTGATGCAATCCTTTATCTTGCTCTGATTTGGAGTGAATCCCATTTAAAAAAATGACCTTAGTAATTATTTATCAAGCCCTTAGAGACATCATTTTTAAAGCTAAACATATCAAATTTTAGGAAAGAGTGTTCATAGAAAGGACATGATGTTAACATAAGACGAAAAAAATATTGACTTCACTCATGCTCCAAAAACGTCTTAGTTTGGGGCAGAAAAAAGTAGCCTATGTTCTTTGCAGTCTCTTAAAGGGATTAGGTGTTGAAAATCAGGACGACGATCCATTCAGTTGTTTTGGAATTTAGACAGACAAACGGATTGAACTCTACAAGTATTTATGTATAAGATAATTTATACAATAAACTCGTACACCACATAAATGGATATTTTATAGTGATGAGATCTATGCATTTAAAAAGTTTTGTTTTTTTTGTGCAAAATGACATATTAATCAAATAAAGTTGTGCAAATATCAACAACAATATTGTAGATTAATTTTGTCAATGAGTTTTAATTCTATTTAAGTTTCTCATTGTACAAGAGTTGTTTTTTTTTTTGTCTCTACATACTTTTAAAAAAGGGGTGATTGAGTAAAATTGGAAGGGTATAAGCATTTAATCATTTATTCAATGTAGTCATGAGCTCATCATTTTACAGCATGATCATTTGATGAATAAATAGGTCAGAGCAAGGTTTGCCAAATTTAAGGCCATTAATATGATTTATAAATGATAGTGCTTCAGAATACATATTTCTGTACGTCGTAATGAAATATTATTGAGAGACTTTGTTACCTTTGCATTTTCTACTCTTGTATTTGTAAATCAGTTATAAGACTCCTAAATTATGGATCTTAAATTTAAGAACTCACTAAATATTTAATTTTATTGTTTTCAAACTAGTATTAAATTGGCTGTGAGCATACAAGACGAGCTTTTTGGAATAAATAAAAACACACTGTATTCTTCCTTTAGCTGTTTTCCATCAGTTGACTCTTTTAATTTAATGCAACTAACACTACATGTTATGAAATCAAAAAGGGTATTACTATTATTTATGATTCTGAAATCAAGGATTGCGCGGCCTTATTTTGAATTATATAATAATAAACAAGTGTTAAGTATTTGATTTGTATATTGGTAGAATTTATCAATGTATAGTATATCTAAATAATAACTCTGTCCAATATTAAAAAGTTAGCAACAAGGAAAATACAGAAGGGTAGCTACCATTTGTTTTTCCAAATTTTTCCTTTCCCTTTTGAGAATCGAGGTTGCGAGTACACAAAAAAGCTCGTCGTGTTACCTGGCTTGTTAATATTTTCCTTTTCTAATTTATCGACTCAAATAGAGGTCTGCAGCAACTCAAATCGATACAACGCCACTTATGTATAGCTTCAATTATTATTGGCATGATTATTTTATTTATATAGGTATCAAATTTCTCTAAATCAATTACGTTTGTACAAAAGTTATTAATAATTATCAAACTTATGTAAAATGTAATAGACTTTAAAAGAAATTATTCATTTTAGGTCTCGTTCTCACTTTATTTCATATTTCATTCAAGGATTTCTTGATCAATCAATAAATGTTACAAACTTTACAAGTTTGCCAAAAAAACCCGAGTTTTTAGACTTTTCGGTTCTTATGAACATAATTTATCTCTTTTTAAACTCTTGGTAAATATTCAGAATGAAGCAATTGTGTACTTATATATAGAGTGAGTGCAATCTTTGACAACCAAATTTACTTTTTTTTTTAAAAAAAAACTAAAATATCTCAAAAACTAATTAATTTATTTTAATGAAACTAACATCATTTGAAAGCTGAATTAATATACTTTATTTTTTATTTAATAGAATTGCCGCTAACGGCAATGACGGTCTCGACCCTGGTCCGGAATCTCAAGCATGTCTTGATGACGATGTCCTTCGTGATCCTTTTGATTTGTGTTGCATGGAGACTTGTTAGTGTGTACCTCAACTGCGCCCCACACGAAATAGTTTATGGGGTTCAAGTCGGGGGAGTTGTGGGGCCAGATGTTAATAAGCCACTTTCGGGTAATTCTCCGAGGTGCGGCATGGAGCAAAATCCTGCTGCCACACATATGGACGCCTTCTTGATCTAGAGTAACACGTGGCTCCTCAGGACCTTTAGATACTCCTCTGTGTTGACCCTCAAGCCTATATATATTAGATCGATCAACGTCTCCATTTAAAATGAATAATACTCTGATTTACCATTGGGCAAGTACTCGATAACAATAAATGAATGTAACCTAATATTCAAAGGTCATTAAATTGAAAAATTATAATGATATATGAACATTATAAACGAGACCTGACTCATTATAAACAATGCCTGACTCATGATATACATATTTTTATTTATAATACATACCTTAAGTATTACTCATGAATGCATGTATAATTTCATGCAATTTATAATCATAATGACAGTTTTAATAAATAATAATTGCTGGTAATTCATGTTACATACTACATATATATATGTATAATCTATTTGACATAACGCTTAACATTCTAAATTATGCATAACTTTGGAAAAGACCCGGCGAAAAAAGCTTCAGAAAATACTTTATTAAATTATTTCAAAATTAATTAATAATAATAATTGCTAAACACCGTCCCTTGGATTGAATTAGTAAATATAGCAAAGCTCGTATCTAAAATCAAATATCCATATTATATTTTTTATTAGCGCATAAAGTATTTAAAACGTACAGTAAACTGTCCCGTTTTCGGGTCAATCTGTTATTTTATCTGCATCAATGGATTGTCTGCTTCCCATTAATAAAAAAGTGAGAATTGGAGAGTTTTAGCTTTCAATGACCTTTTTGTGACCTCTCAAGTCATTTGAAGTTTGAAAAATTGCGTTTTTGAACGAAAATGGGTTGTTTTCAAACGGCTTGAGAGGTCTGATATTTAAAACAAACAAATCCCAAAAATTTCTGAACCTCTTTTGAGATCTCATTTTTCAAAAAAGAATTTTTGATGAAACCTAACAAATGGCATCTTTTAATAGTTTGGGGTCTATGACGGGCAAAAACTGGATTTACAATTTTTGTTTTTTTTTTAGCTAAAATTTTGAGTTAGCATTACTTCTAAGGGCTGCAACTTTCAATCAAAGGCAAACACCATATCTTTCCATGTATTAGGGATTTTCTTTTTTTTGCTCAAAAATTTTCACTTTAATAACAGGGGGTCTCTTATACAACATGGGAGTAAGTGTTTTTAGCACCAGGTTGTACTTTTTCCCAAGAACTTTTGTTTAAAAATTGACGGGATCTCTAATACCTGATAAAATACGGTTAGTATCATTGTTTTCACTATGATTTCCCTCTCTAATGATCGTCTACTTTTACCCTTTTAACTCACCAGACGTCATGGCCGTGTGACTGTACAAAATCTGGGTCATTTTGAATTACACTTTCAAATTAATCGTGAAAGGTGCGGCTTAGACTTGAGTCCTCAATGGATCCATCTTGATGAATTTTCGCAAAAAAAGAATTGCAGCTTGCTTTGAATAGACCTAAAACCAGATATTTAAGGGGGGAGGGGGGCTCAATTGTTCAGAGGAGGAACGTTTGTCTATACTTTTTTCCTCATTATACAGATGTACCATAGGGGAGAGGGGCCTAGCAATTTAATTCCCCAATGACGCCTCTATGATACAAGCATATATGTGACGGTTCAACATGATGTTAAATATGAGAATTTGAGAATATTACAATTTATTTTCATAGCCAAATTAATTAATATAGTAATAAATTTCTTGGTCATTTTTCCTTTAATATTTAGCGCTCCCTCTATGAGGCTTCTACTGCTATGAAAGGCCTACTATATAATTTATAAGTATCGAGGGCGCACGAATTTTTTTTTTTTCATCATTACTTCTACTGTCTCAAGGGAGCTATGACCTTGAAACAAAATTTCGCAAACTTTAATGAACCAATCATTGCAATAACAAAATGAAATGAAAGATGGACTCAATTTTTATACAAGGGTCTTTCTACTGTAGGTATATGAATTTGTAATCCCTTTTTATGATATTTAACTCAAAAATGTCATGATTATTCTACGGAAGTAAAAAAAGAAAAAAGTTTGAAATCAATAAATTGATTTTTCTCTTCTTTTTCCACGAATATCATTTTATCTTATTTTGACACATCTTCGGTTAATTCAATAAAAATTGTGTCAAAAGATGAAGCACACAAAATTATTTATATTGATATGAAATTTATTTTATGTAGGTCTGTATGTATGTATGTATGTATGTGACAATGTTGGTAATTCTAACTCTATTTGTCAAAACTTATTTCATACTTAAAATGATGATATTACCTGTCAACTTATTTCTATTTGAGTTTGATTGATTTAATATTATTCATAAATATGTCTGATTGACTATTATGTCTAATAAATGTATTGTAGAGATGGATTGAGGTTCATACGTCTACTAAACATTCTAATAATAATTAAATATAGTATGCGTAATATATTTATACTTATAAATCTTTTTACAAAATCTGCAAAACCTTTTACTCCGATAAATAAATAAAAAAAATGATTTATTAGGGGAAATGAATGAATAATATGTCCACATATGCAATGCTATACCCATAATATTGGTTTATAGGACTAAAGCTTTTCACGAATCATTTTTTATGAGCTCGAGTCAAGTTGATTGGGTAGTCTCTTAGCTTTGAGTTTGAGTCTGGAGGCGCAGTTTAGTCAAGTGTTGACATGGGTCAAAATGTTGATCTTGTGTTGAATTTAAGGAAGGAAAGAAAATGACAGCAGGTGTTCACACATCCTTCGACAGTCAATTTTATCTCAGTCTTCTCTGTGAGAACTGCATGAACTTAAGTCGATCAATTTCTGATTATTATTAAGCAATCATACTAAATCATACTTTTCCTAGATTTATGACAACTCAAACTCCCTTCAGTGCTCTCTCAGTTACTATCCATTATCAGTATGATAAAAGTACGAGATTGTAGTTACAAGTACTCACATTCTCCTCAACAAAACGCTCATCTGGGGATGTAACTTTTGTCAAGAAAGTTAAAATTTTTATAATAACACTGGTCAAGAGTCAAAAATCCTAAGGAGCAAAAGTATAGTAATAGTTATTCAGTTTGGCACCCTGATTTCAAATATGCATTTTTTTTTCGAGAGTCCGGCGGTTTTTGAGAAATCAGACCCTACTTTTTGAGCTAATTTGGCCCATTTTCCAACTTGAACTTCACTTTAAGCCTCATTAAGGATACTACTCATTTTGTGCAATAAGAAATGATTATTATATATTGTATTTAATGCAAATTCCCTTTTCAGTCTTTGTTTTGATCTAAAAGAACTCCTAGGGGCGTAGGGGACGGGAGTAGGCTCAAAAGTCGGCCAAATCCTTTGTACTTAAATAAATCTTTGAATATATCATGAAATGGATTAATAAGGAATGCATTCAAGAGACCAGGCCCACAGCTTTCAAACGTGATGTTAAGCGCCCGATAAGAATCCTTAGTTAAGAAGAAATCCTCCATCTAAATATTGTGTAAATTTTCATTTAATTTCTATTAAAAATTCGCTAGAAATTAATGACTTGAAGTTCAAATTGGTTGACCTGCATAATTAGAAAAGGAAATATAAATATAAATATTCTTTATGGGATGAGGAGGAAAAGTTATTTCTTTCTAAAGGAAAAGTCAAACAATCCCACCCGATTTATATAAAAACTGCATAAATAAATTATAGTTTGTACATATTTAATCATAGAATAACTCTCCTTGCACAAATGTTATTTTAAATTTAAAAGACTCCTCTCCCGTGTGCAATAATACATTTTTCCCCAGTCAATATATATTATTTACTCTTAAGTAGTAAATCAGAGGTCTATTTTTGAGCACATTCTTAGTAGTTGGTCGGACCTGTAGACTCCGATTGCCTTGAGCAAAACAAGGGATAGCATCAAATAATATTTAGAAATGGATTTCCTAATCAATACCCATAATTTAATAAATTATATACTCTTATTCAAATACACAAGAAGAAAATAATACAATTGTCACTGATAACATAACTTTTAAACATTAAAAGATAAGTTAGAAAAAGAGAATTATTGTACTGCGTATAGCACGTACTTACTATGCCTCTTGATATCACTTTCAAAGTTTTGAAGTTAAATGATATAATCATTTCTAGATATTATTCAAATGAACTCATATTTTATTTTTCATTTTATACCCTGATTATGTCATTTATGTATTTTCTTTTTTATAGCCACAACTAACCACACAGCTGTTATTAGCTGTGACAAATGTCTTCAAAGAAAGGAGTACCTAAAATATCAATCCATTGAGATAGAATGACCCTTTACAACTGGGGTGTTAAACTCATTTCACATCCTGGGCCACATACGACCATAATATCATGTCTTCCCTTTGTTTTTATTTAAAGAGGAACAAGAACATTGTTAAATTTAACTAAAAATTTATTGAAAACCACTTTTACAAAACATTTATCAAAATTGCACAAACTTTAAGTAACTAGAAATTCGAAAATAATAATAACAATGAACTTTACTTGAGATTACAACATGAGACTTAAGATAAAGAAAGGCTATAACATACGCCCCCTAGCAGATAATTCATGAATTACATTTAATTCAAAAATTTAATCCATATCTTGTATGTATTTTTTCTACTTTCCAACTATCCTGCGGCCTGTGGGCCATATTTTTGACACCCCTGCTTTACTAACAATATGAAAATATGCAAACGTATGAATCAGATTTCAAAGGGTTCCTTCTATTTGTATCTCCTTTATCTTTCAAGGCCCTGATTTTTGTATATGTAAGTATTGGCTAGGATTTATCCCTGTGCATCTTTTATATTCATTTAATATAGATACATAATACTTTAAACCGATTTTATAAAGTTTACATTACATGTCTGATCCTCTTTTAATTAACTTTTAATGAAGCAACTCCAACGTTTGTATTTGAAAGAAAAATTATATTATCTTTACATGCATTGTAATTAACTTTCTCTAGAAGATTGTATGACTCAGCTTCTTTCCTTGCTCATTTTACAACCCCCTTTACATATATATATACATTACCTGGTATTGAGCCATATTTTAAAAAAAAAATAAAGTTTTGATAAATTATGGGAATAAGGCTCTTACTTTTTCCAATAATGAGGTTGATTAATTACTTCTTTTTTTTTTTTTTTTCGTTATCATGTTATTACTTAATAAAACTTATAATTTTAATAATATAATTGTCTCGTAGTAATAATACATGAATTCATCACCCTTCCTTGCTCTGTTCATTGTTGAATAAAAAAGCCAAATACCATTCATCCATTGAAGTAACGTTACTTTTCCGACTGAATAATTACTTTCACTCTGATGCGTTACATTTTTTTGCCTATGTAAATAGTTACAAGTTTGTTTCTCTTTTCTTTCTTTTTTTTTAAAATACTTTGTCCATGTAACGTGTAGATACAACACTGCAAATAAGACGAATAAGATAATTGCGACTATAGCTTATAAATATTATAAATATCTGAAAATGAAAGATTTTTCAAAGACATAAGCTCACCCTGTGGATGTTTTTTACTACTTATGTGGTAAGTCCATTAATTATAATCCTTGTTCTGAACGTTGGCAACTGAAAAATAAAAATAAATCTTCTTAGGCTATGAACAATTCCATTCTATTTATCATTATTAATAATATTGAAGAATAGTGGCGCAACAGTTGGAAAGAATTGGCTAACTCCCAACTGATAGTATTTTCCTTCTTTATTTGAAGGGAGAAAGAGAAAGATTTGAAAGGTTGAGAGACGTTTATAAGGATCACATTCTCCAAAAAAAAAAAATGAAATTTAACTTTCCCTCATTTGTCACAT
This sequence comes from Lepeophtheirus nordmannii, assembly GCA_963680855.1. NCBI lineage: Eukaryota > Metazoa > Arthropoda > Copepoda > Siphonostomatoida > Caligidae > Lepeophtheirus > Lepeophtheirus nordmannii. Next base: position 13,843,013 of record OY804520.1, read on the forward strand.
AAACATACCTTTTTATGCACCTAATGATTTGGAGCATACATAATAATTAGCTATTAAATTCATGTTCAATTGAAGAAAAAAGAGACTTTTATTTTGAGGCTTTCTTCGACTTCCTTAACGATAGCAATTTAATCTTCATTTTTTATATGAAAAGAAAAATACGAAAATTGAGAAATAAATATAAATGTTTTATGAAAGATAATTTTTTTTTTTTTTTTTTTTGGGGGGGGGGGGGGGGGGAGGGATAAAAAACATCCAATGTGAGTGAACATATATAGATATCAAGACAAATATTTCAATTGGAAAAATTATTATTAACTAATACGAAAAGTTAGTTCTTTGATTAATTTTAACTGATATATTTTATTGATAAAATAACTTCTTATAGATTTCAATATACTTACAAGATTGCTCCATTTGTTTTCATCATTTGGGGAAATTAATTATATGAGCCCAAATTTATTTTATCCTGGCTTTCCTTCTTTCTTTCTTTTTCCCCCTTGATACAGTTGAAATGATGATAGGGAATATAATTAGAAATGTAAATAATATGCAAAATGCCGAGTTCGAGACTTTGTGGAGTTGGCTCTTCAAACAGGTCTTTTTGTTTTCCAAAGCTGTTATCATTTTTCCTTTATTACTACTGAGGGGAGAACATCTACCTAATAGTAAAGATCTCGCATGAAGGAAGAATACATGCATAAAGTTTAATAAAGAAAATAAAATGTAAACAAAAAGGGCTCAAGTCCTCCTTTAATTATTATTAGTTAAAAATATATAATTTCCTGACATTAATTTCAGTTAATTTCCTTCCTCTCATCTATGTTATTATTTATTGTTGTATATATAATGGAGAATAGCAGCTTGTAGCTCAGTGAAACTGCTTCCCCCTTGACATTCATTAAATGCATATTATTTACATTCCTAAATATAATATAAAAATGCGTGTGCCCTCAATGTTTATCAAACCTGTGCTTCCATGTAGTAATAAAACTATGATCAAGAAATTTATTGCTATATTAATTAATTTAGCTATGAAGTTTACATAAATGCATTATTACTTGCAAAAGTCAAGTACAAACATCCCCTTTGCCTCTCCAAAAATAAAAAGTCATGACTTTAAAAATTAATATAATGCTTAATATATTATAATTTCTTCATAGAGATACTCTTTGAAGATGAATTAATTAAGAGGATTTCTTGCAACTCATTTACCTCAAACAATTATTTTCTAAGATACATTATCAAATATATTCATTGTTCTGACAAGTACAATGACTTCAACATATTTTACAACAAAAATAAAATAAAATAATAAGTTTAAGTTGAGGTTAATAGAAAATATATATACAATGCAAAATGTTGAGATTGTGTTGAGTTTAAGGAAGGAAAGAAAAATACCAAGCAGTTGGTTGCATTGCCTTGATAATCCAAATGAATTCATTCTTCCTTGTATTATTGAGGGAAAACGCTAGCTACAGTTATATGTAGTTATGTGTCTCATTAATTACTGAGAAATCATGCTTAAATCCTTGAGTATTATTCAATATTCTATATCAAATAATACAATGTAAAGATGCCAGATAGAAATTGCAGACACACGAGCTTTTTTGTTCACTCACAACCTCGACTCTCAAAAGAGAAAGGAAAAATTTGGAAAAACAACAACTGGTAGCTACCCTTCTGTAATTTCTTTGTTGCCAACTTTTTAATATTGGACAGAGTTATTATTTAAATATACTATACATTGATAAACTCTATCAATATACAAATCAATATTTAATATTTGTATAATATTCAATAGTTCAAATAAAGGGCGCGCAATAATTGATTTATTATACTTTTTATAAATCAAAATCATAACTAATAATACCCTTTTGAGTTCATAATAACACGTAGAGTCAGCTGCTTTTAATCAAAAGAGTCAACTGATGAAAAACAGCTGAAGGGAGAGTTCATAGTATTTTTGTTCATCGTGTCACTCACCTCAATAAAATAGTTATAGTTATAGAACATGACGTAAATATGCCGATGTATGTTTTTTTAAATTGATGTATCGTACCGACTGCTGATCAAGCCAAACAGAAGGATACTTTTGACGATGTCACAGACTATAATATAGATATACATATAATTAATAATAATTATTATTATTATTTCTTCAAAATCTATAATAGCATTATACATATGAAGATCTAAATAATGAATTTCCCTTTCCATACGTATTAACTTCTTGTTTAAATCATAATTGTCTTAAAAACATTTTTTTTTCACGGGTAAGATGTATTGAACGAACACACTTTCATTCTAATACGTTAGAGACCATGGATCGATTTCGGATAATTGTTGTAAGTGGTTCGGGAAAAAATGGAGGTTGATAATGTTTTTCTCAGATTTGAAGAAGATGCATGTTCTGTCTCTATCCTTCAACAAATTGCAGGTCCTATTTTGAAAGTAATTCAGATGAAGACAATGATGAAAAAGCTCAAGATTTAGCATCTAATGCTTTATGTCATCACTCAATTAAAAATTGTGTGGGAAAAAAAGGATTTATCTATGTGGCTGGGTATGAGGCCGAATCTTTATGCTACAAATTTCCAACTTTGGCAAATAATACTTCTAACCATTATGTTTCTTAAGTCCCATGGCTTCAAACATTATCAAAGTCGGGACTGATTCAACCTCCATATTTTTTTAAAGGTTGTTTTGTAAGCCTTTTTTAATACTGAGCTATATTGTTGATGGATCGACTCATCAACACAAGAAAAGTATGCAAATGAATCATTTGAAGTGATCAAGAACTTGTTTATCTATTTTTTTGGCGTATAAAAGTTTGAACTCTATCCAATTTCAATTAATTAATACTTATCTGAACAATGAAATTAAAGTACAAATCATTGTTAAGGGATATGATTTGAAATAAGGGAATGGGTTAAGTTAAAGAAAAAAATGTCACTTACATCTTTGATAAGTCGTAAATTCATAATTAATTCATTTCTAGGAACTATATTGAACCATATTTTCAATAATTTAATATACGTGATAAAGGTTTAACACAAACAGTTTCTTTCCTTTAAAAAAAAGTATTTTTTGTTGATTAATCAAATATTATGACAAATTGGGATTTAAAAGTATTTGACCAAAGAAAGAAGAAAAATAAGTAAGTGGCATGGAGGGAATTATTTTATTACTCATTTATTATCTTATTTATCATGGATTTGCTCTTTTACGCTTTGAAAATCTATGTTTTTTAAGGGCTGTTGTTGTTGTTGCTTTGTTCAAATAATTAATAATTTTGAAATTTTCTTTGTAGCGTTTGTCAAAATTGAATAGCGTCTTTTTGACAACTTTTGACTGAAAACATTACAACTAAATCCTAGCGTTTGTAATCATGTATCCATTTATGAAGTATGTTTGGTTTTAAGACATACAAGTAACTAGGCATTTGATTATACTCCAAAACTAAATGGGAATAATTAATTAATAGCCTATGTATAGTCAAAAAGACAAAGAAATTGGCATTGCTATTATTGTCAAAGTAATTATTCTAACGAGTATTTGAGTCACTAGTTCGATATATCTATATAACATAAAAAACTTCGAATTGTTCATTTTGTAAAATACTTATTGTTAATTTAATGCTATCAGTTGGGATTTTTCCAAGCATGTATGTATGTATGTTCTTACTAATGTATGTACATATATTAAATGCTAATTGAAAATACCTACATCGATTCCCTATAACGAATTATATTTAGTATAGGGTTTTTGTACATAATTATAAAAGCAATTACGCAACTTTTTAAAGGATCAAACAGATTTTTATTTAGAAATATTGAATATGAAATAATTTTTAGATAATATAAAATTAGTGGAGTGGCGTTTATTACGTCAAAGTTAAAGTATAGCAAGCTCCGATTAAAGAACGTTGCTGAAACACACAAATAACTTTTCCATCAACTTAAATTAATAATTAATTATTTAAATGTTTTCTTGGAGCAAAAGTACCTTGCCAGCCCATATCCAATAGACACCAGAGAATCAAAGGTCAGCAACCTTTCGGAGAGAAAGGGATAAGTTATTTATATGAGAGGCATTTTTCTATACATAAAATGACTGCATTGGCATTGAAAATATCTAATTACTCTGAATCCAGAGCTCTCTGCATTCGTCCACATTTACACACCCTACAATGCTCAGAATACATTATTGCAGTGTTAAAGTCAGAATGAGCTGTTGATGAACATATGGCTAACAGTGTAATATGGAAACAAAATCTAGGAATTTAAAATTTTGTTTGTTACGTCACTTTTGCTCTAATTCCAAGATCTTTCACGTCGAACTTTTTTGTTCCCTCGCAACCTCGACTGACAAAAGGAAAGGAAATTTTTTGAAAAACATATGGTAACTACCCTTCTGTATTTTCCTTGTGCCAACTTGTTAATATTATGCATAATTTATTATTTAGATATACTATATATTTATAAATTCTACCAATCACAAACCAATTGTTAATACTTGTAATACGTTCAAAATTCAAAAAAAGGGCGCGCAATCCTTGATTTAATATATTTTTTATGCATCAAAATCATAAATAATAATACCCTTTTCTGACTCATAACACGTAGAGTCAGCTGTTTTAAATCAAAAAAGTCAAATGATGTGGTTTTTTTATCCCGAAAAACTCTTCGAGCTTAATATGACCTATGAGGATCCCATTATTATTAATTTTTATGTTATATACAAGGATATTCAAGAACTGCATGTAGAAAACCTCTGATCTGTATAATATAGTTATGTATTTGTTTTGTAGGAGACAATGTTATCATATTTCATACAAATATGTTTTTTTGAACTCAAATCCCTTTGTCTAAAATACAGTCTGCCTTATTTTGAAGGCCTTATGGAAAATAAGGAACTAACGAATGACTTTATAAAAAAAATCTATAATTAATTATTATTATTATTGGTTTTATTATTTCAGGAAGGATTTTAGTTTTCTTTTTAACAATCAATAAAAATGTTATTTTTATATCATATTTTTTCCTTATAGAAAACAGATTTCATCGACATTTTGAACAAAATTCAAAGTATTTTTCAAGATTTAACATAGTATAAGGGTGCTATTAAATCTTAAAATCAAATTATAATGAACATCATTTCTCACCCTTGCTCCCAACCCTTGCTGAACTCTGTACTCCATCTGGTAATGTAAGACCAGAGTTTATATGTATTTATATTTATGATGTATGCGGAAAGTTTATATAGTTTATTATTTAGTAACTTAATAGCGCAGTGTATTGGATTTTCATATTTATTTCATTAAAAATATACTGTTATGAACATGAAGACTCATCAAAAAACTCTATTTCTCTATTACACCATCCTCTGCACTCACACACTTTCCACTCTGGCCCTGAACACTGAGCAGATCTTCTGCACAACCTCTTTGAACACGTTGATCCATTACATCCCAACAGTGTCCTTTCTAATAATAGGCTACATTGGTGTGAGGAGTGTTGCAGAACTTTTCTTCAACATGTGTCCAGATGCTAAAATCAAGGGGATTCAGGTTTGGCGAGTCCCGGGCCCTATTTTTTTTTTAATTAAAGGACAATTGTAATAATTGTAAATAAATAAATGAAATATAGAAATCAAAAAAAACAATCGGTCATTGTATCTTTGCCTAAAGCTCTGGAAACGGTAAAACCACAATTGGACAATCCTAATAAAATGTGAAGAATATATAAATGAATTTAGCTTCTCGTATTTTTATAATGTAGTTTTAGAGATTCTTATATCACTTTTAAATAAGGGAGGGGAAAAAAGAGTCTCGAATGCTATGTTAAGAGGGCGCACGTCAAATAGTTTGAGAAGCACTGCAATAGAGGGAGTTCTAACGAAGGGGAATACGTCATATAGAGAGTAATCAATTGTCTTCTTTTGGGGAAGAAAACTATTTAATTTGATTTAAAAAAAGAAAAGAAAAAACACTCCTCCTCAGTCCCTCCCTGTACTACTGCAATTATACTGAATCAAAACTGTTTTTATACAAACCTCTTACAAAAAGACTTCCTTTTAAACTTATATTTCACTTTTTATTGACTTTAACAGAACAACTCTTTAATACCTTACCTAAATAATAAACATAATTAAACTTGACAAATAAAGCTTAATAAAAAAAGTCAACAAAATTTAATGCTGCATAAAAAATGAATGAAAAAGCTTAAAGACTAATGCACTAAATCTTATTATACTTGTATCTTGTATAGCTTGTATCTGAATTTTCTATTCAGCTTCTTTTTAGAATAATGACTGCAGTAATATTTAGCTGCTAAATCAATTGTCAAAAATAACATGCTATAGTGAAAGTTTTCTTCAATTTGAATTTAAAAGTAAAAAAAGTTAAAATCTTTACTAAATTTTGGAAAAAAATAGTATCAACCATCAACAGCTTTCTGTAGAATTGAATATGCTATCTTTATATTCTACAAAATATAATCTATTTTTGAATTACTCATCAAGGCATCAAGTAAAATATTCAATTCATGTAAATGTACTCGATTGGGAGTCCCTGCTTATAAGGAATATATATTATATATATATTAACTTAATTAATGTGACTGGCTGCATCTTAAATAGTAGAAATAACACCCAAACTGAACATAATCATTAAGTTTTAAACTCATCATTTTAAACTCACTTGTGGATATAAAAGCGGTGATGGATAAAAGAAGTTACGATAAACGAGGGTTGATTACCAAAGGATACACTATATTTAAAACAACTTGTTATTAAATTCAAAGTTTGAAAATAAAAATGTTTATTAGAGTCTAAAGTTTTAAAGATATTGTTTGACTTATCTAAAGATATAATTTAGCTCACTATTTCTTAAAAATCATCAAAAATTGAAAATTTTCAATCAATTTGTGCATGGGTTTTCCGTTGACTAATCGCTCTGAAATTTTACAGAGATGCTTATTACAAGTAGTTTCAACACTGAAAAAATAGCCAGATGTCTAGCTTGAATTTTTTGTTTTTGAGGGGCAGACGGATCACCCTAATGTGCATGTGTAAATTCATCAAAGATCAATGGAGATCGGGGTATTAGAGTGCATCAAATTAGCTAATGAGCAGGGGTTATCAATTGAGTATGCAGATATATTATGACAACTGCTATACTTTGGCATCCAGGAAACACTTTAATAAATTACATTAATTGGAAAGCTTATTTGTGTAAATCAGGTACATCCCTGGAAATTGTCAAGCTTCTTCGGAATGGACGCCAGCACTTCTGCGTACAATCTGGGGGTATTAACACATGATTTTTTTTTTTTTTTTATGTAAATGATGAATCCTTAAGAAATATGTCCACAAACAATCGATCCAACCTTTCATACATAGAGAAATTCAGATTTAAATGTGAAGCGGATCGCTTTAAACATTAATAATATTAATTAATTCCTATGCGATTTATGAGTTAGTAAAAACCATTGTTGACTAGATTTCAGCTCATTTTATTATAACCTAGCCAGCAAATGAATTAAGTATTCATTCATAATCGTAATCGATTGATATTTGATCCAAAAAAAAAAAAAAAATCTACAAAATCTCTAAATGAATCATTAATCATTCATGTAATATCCGTCACGGAAATTGATATCGATAAGTAGGATATATTATTGAGGAAAGATTATGCAAATTTCATTCCATTCCTACTAGTAACTCAGAATCAAATAACTATGCAGGACCGTTGCAATAGAGGGGACAAAGGATTGTTTGACGTCCTCTGCCCCCAAATAACCGTTAATAATAATAATGGTCAATGTTAATATTTTATTATATTGTGAGGCTTCAACCATTAATTCATACTGACACGACAGTTTGTAAAAATGAAATGAGAGGGTCTTCATGGACAGTGACGATTTCTCTATTTTGTAAAATTGGATTTTACATTTAGATAGTACACTCGTTTTTGCAAAAATTGCAATTGTTATTTAATAGCCTCTCCCCATACTTGGCTATGAATCATATCCAGGTAAGAGGAAAGGCTCGTGATAGAAAAATCCCTTTTTCTCCTTTTTTTTACAAATTTATTTTAGCATAATTAAATATTAATAAAATTATATCGGCATAATTCTGAGCTTTCAATCGAAAACAATTAGGGAATGAAGGTTAATTATTAGCTGAGAAAATGAATGGGGACTTGGGAGTGACGTACAATGATAGGAAGGAGACGAACATTTTACACTGTAGTAGCAGCATGTCAGGCTAATACCTATAAAGATCTATGTACGTACGTAAATATATATATGAGAGAGAAAAAAAAGAATGGAAAAGAGAAGAGAAGAGAAGAAATGCCAGTAAAGCTACAAAGGAATGATTCTCCAATCAGATTCCTTCACTAACAAAGAAGGAGTACGTTGAGCCAATGAGAAAGGTTTGTAAGTGAGGTAAATTTACTTTCCTTCTATTTTAAGTTTTGTGTATCATGTTTTTCATAATATAATATAATCCTCTATATTTGTAACTCTAGTGAATATTTATATAATAATAATAAGTAAATGCTGTCGACTGATGTAACTTATATAATAATAATAAGATCCTGTGTTCGTCTTGATAAATAATATCCTTGCATTTCTTGGATACATGCAATTGATTATGGGGGGATGGCAATTGGAAGTTTTTCGTTTCTCGGTGTATATATTTTTTCCAGTCGCTTGTTTTCATTTGTTCCATAAGGTATGAAGTCATGAAGAGGTCCTTTTAATATTCATTAGTATTACTCATCTACTTGGGTGTGTTTTTTTCTCTCTTTGAAGGACAATTTGCTTGACGAGTCCTTTCGACGTGTTCAAGCCAAGATTTACCCCGCTGAAGAGGCACTGAATAGAATGAAATTGACAAGAATCAAGGAAGCATTTTCGGAACTCAAAGAGAAGGAAAAGATCAACAAACTCAAAAAGGAGTTGGAGTTGGTGTCCTCCTCATCGTCGTCGTCTTCCTCCTCCTCTGAGATGAACAGCAAATAACAATATTAATACTAATACTAATATAAAAAGCAGAGACTTGAAACACATTTTTCTCTAGTCCATCAGTATCTCAATATATGTACACAGTAGCATACATGCATATAATATGAAATTTCCTTCTCATTTGTCTATTTTATGAATTAAGAGGGACTCAGAATGGCCCCAAGACATTGTCCTTTGGGCCTTTATGCCATGTGTCTTAGAGGCGTTGCGTGTCAAGTAGATATAACGGCTAGGCGGCTATTTCTAGAGCATGGTTCCTTTGAGGACTGTGGGGAGTCCATTCAGGTATTTCAAAGGTTTCTATGTGACATACTCCCTACCACTGTTTTTGAAGACCTATGTGACATTCGAAATTTTGTAAATTCCTATGATGACGACTCCTTTCGTTCTTATTGTATTACAAGCTGGCTTCGTGATCCAAGAATCAAATTGTCCATTTACCTCTATCCTGGACTCAGTCGATTCACTGTTGATCCTGATGGTAATGAACTGCCACAAAATTTGATTGATGGAATGGACGAGATATTTTGGTGTCGACATTTATCTCGCCTTGATAATCTTACCTCACTTCGCCTCAATATGATCACAACGGACGAAATACTCAGAGTAATTGGAAGGCATTGTCGAAAACTGAGGCATGTTAATATTGTCTCTAAGATTCGTGAGAGCACAATTCGAACGACGCACTCGAACGTCTCCACTTTTTGTTTAATGGTAGTGTATAAATATTTCAATTCTGTATTTTCATTGCTATAATTTTATACATATATACGTATCCTTTTCAGCTCTGTGTCTCAGATGTTGGTCTTTACGAACTAGCAAAATGCAAGGATTTGCAAAGCATAATAATGAATAAGATTATTCCGTCTTTAGTGGACAATACTAATGTAGTTGGCTCTGTATCTGGAATAAGTATAAACGGTGTTCGCCATTTGGTCAAGTCCCTTCCTAAACTGGAGCACTTGAATTTTGGTTCAATGGGTCGTGTTATAGATACTGGATTTGATCCTGAGAAAAATTGGCCTCTCAAAATAAAATATTTTTGTGAAATGAATCCCGAGTATGTCAATATACCCCTACTAGAGAAGTCCATTCCTAATGTGGAGCACATATCTCTGACTGCGCCTTTTTCTGTGGAATTGATGGGAGATGCTGGAAGGGAGCTTGGTGAGATAGCACGCAGCAATGCTATTTTTGAATCACTCGCAGAGTCGATTATTCTCAAACCTAAAGTCTATGAATTCCACAGCTTTCCATGTGCAGGGGGAAGTTTCAAGAAATTCCTTTTATTCAAAGGGAAATACATTGAAGAATTAACCCTTCGATCCATAGATCCAGTTTCTTTCAAGGAAATCTGCCTCATTGGTGAAGAGTGTCCCTTTATTCGCTGTCTGACGATACGGGGTCTTCAAGGGGCGAGTAGCACGAGTACACTTTGTGGAGTGGACTTTTACCATCGTGAGCGAAAAAGTACGGCATACAGATTCAAGCGTATTACAACCCTCGTCATCTCTGGAAAGTCTTGGAACCCCAACCTCGTACTTCCCTACATCCTGACTAACGCTAAAAATGTGTCAAAAATTAGTCTTCTGAACTCGGATTGCCGATATACTCTAGATTCAGCATGGGAGAAGATATTATTGGATAATCCTCTCAGTCAACTCAATACATTGATGCTCTATACAGGATGCTTTATATCATTCCTTCTGTTGAAAAAGTTTGCCATTGATCTTAAGTCCTTAGAAGTTATTAATTTTGTATTATATTCAGACTTTGAAATCTCACATGTAGAAGCTCTTCGACGGGAGTTGAAGAAAAATAATTACAATATCAGATTACATTGTTTGGAATATGATGTGACTTAAGAGTGACAATTATATTTAATACATATATCCACCTTCATATTATATGAAAATTGTAAATTAGGAAAATTCATTAGTTGTCTCTAGATCCCTTCATTCACTTTCTTTCTTCTTTTTTTTTTTTGTTACTTAGCTTCGACGCTTTAGTTATAACATAAATTATTTTTTATATAAGTCCAATGATTTGTAATAAATCAAAAGTCTTTGACATGTGTGAAATAACTTTCATTATGTACTTTTCATGCTTTGACCATGCCTACGCACTGGACAATTTCCATCCTTGTTCCTTGAGTGAGTCGAAGACCACCAATTAAATATATGATCATATTCAATTAGTTATGCACTGTCCGCTTTTGTTTAGGTCTATTTGTGGTTCTATTTCTAGCTTAGTGGTTCCTTTGATACATTCTACTTAATTGGATTGAAGTGTGTTTGTGTTAGTGATGTGACAAATATCTAAAATACAGATACGAGTATTAATTTTTTTGGATGTCTAGGCAAATATTTTTAAAATGCTGATAATCCGTGCTCCTTGGGGGTGTAGCTCATGTCAGGGAGATGAAATCTCCATCCATATCCAGCCCCCTGTTAGTCACTCTATATTAAGGTAAAATGATGTATAGAATATCTTAAGAACGCAAATGTGGACAGCAAAATTTGAAATTATATTTACATACATATATGTATATGAATTTATAAACAGTAATACTTCAGATAGCGAGCTTTTTTATTTATTAAGAGGAGTGTTTTGGATTGAGAGCAAATTATATTGTTTAAGTATCTCTTTCAAAAATTAGAATCTATAAAGTTACTCGGTAAGAACTTATTTTATTCAACAAATAGCTACACTTGTTAATAAAAATTAAATTTATGATTTCAAGTATCAGTTTCAGTAACAAGGAGGCCAGAATCAGTATATTATGCCTGTTTTAACATTTTTTTTTATTGCTTGATGTAATAACAAAAGCAAATATTCTTTTGAAATATCAATAGGGCGAATGCTTATAATATGTAAAGACTCATCTTGTTCAACATGTAGTAAGACTGTCAAAGGTTATTGCATATTATTTAGAAATATCTTCTTAAATCAGTGGCAAGTTACGAGAAGATTTCTCTTCAATTGGTTCATCAGGTCAAATTTCATCTATTTTGTTGATAGAAACATCAAGATACACTATTGAAGTGTCAAGTTCCAATTTGTAGGAATATTGTTGTTCTTGGGATCGATTTTAGTGCCGAGTTCAATTTTTGAAGGTTTATTTATTACGATTTATGACCAAGACCCACACAACTAGGTATTCAAAAAAATTTACTTGGCCCCTCAAAGTCTTGGTCAAGTGAAGGTCATTGATGTACCGGATTTAATAAACCGATTTACACCGAGCTCAATCAAGTCCAAGCTGTTAACTGGATGGTAATGACCAAGCCCAAGCTTAAACGACAAGAGAAATTGCCCACAGAAAAATTGAAATATTTGCCCCCTTTCACACCAGATAAAAATTTTTTGTATTTAGACGCATGTTGCAACATCTGGTTGCTTATCAGACATAGAAACAATGGAGCTGGAACCATAGGGGCCATTGCCTTCTCTTTTTAAAAAAGAGGTTTCGCGATCTAACTATAATACAGTTTTGGTCAAGCTTGAGAGGTGATAACTGATGAAAATCGTAAGGCTTAAAGAAATTGGTTGTTGTCGGCCCCCAGCCTGAGAGGCCATAAATCAAAGGATTTAGTATTCTTGCTCTTAAAAGAGCACAGCCAACAGCAGATAAATCTACTATTGATTGGAATCGGTCTACCTTCCGACACACCCAATCCCTTCCCAAACAATGTCTTTATTCACTTAAGGTGCATGGTTATTTACAAAGATGATATCAATACATATATATAACTTTACACTGAATGAATTTAAATGTCAGATGGTTAATATACACTGTATGAATTTCGTATAACATAACTACACAACTATATACATCTCATACACCTTTTTTGGGAGGGGTAAACTGGGAAATTAAAGCTTGCTATTTAAGGGGAAGTAGGGGGGGGGGAGGGTTATTAGGAGTTTTTGCCCTTTTTCTTGATGCGTTATAGACTAGGGCCGACCCAGAAAGAACTCTTAATTGCATATAGGCAATATAGGTCGGGCTAATACCTAGCACTTTAGCCAATAGCCTATACGTTGTCTTCGACAACACTCCCCTCCAGTTAAAAATAGCTGGAATCACCTGCACAGCAGCAGGCCCGTGGGTCTTCTCCAGCCCTAGGTGCCTAAGCACCTCGCCCTTGAATACCACGTTGTCATATTTATCCAGCTTTTTCTGCTCCTCATCTCTGAGCAGAGCCAGGTCTGAACAGATCGAGGGATCTATTACAAAAACTTTGTCTCCCTTCACAGCTACCAGATCAGGCACTCTCCACGTGTCCTTACACAGGACTCTGGGTTTCTTAGTGACCTTGAACTTTTTCTTTTCAAGTGACGAGGCGATCATATTTTGTAGATGGTCATGCCTGTTCACTCTCTCCTTTACGAACATCTTACATCCTTGCAGGATGTGACCCAGATTGCAGAATGCCTCCGGGCAAGCTTCGCACTTGTTTCCACATAATATGTATTGAAACCAATAAATGGATACTAATGGAATGATGGAAATTATCGCCAGGTAGATGGTCAACTCCCAACGTTATAATTATAATTAATATATTTATATCAAGGGGTGACATAAGTGAGAAAGGGGGGGGGGGGACATTTTAGTAAATATGACGTAACACTCTAATGAGTCAATAATCACGCAACTTTTGATTACTATCATTCCAGGGCTCATGACTAGGAATGTAAATCATAAGCAATTCGGGCGTGTGATAAAAAAGTGGAGTTGGCTCTTCAAACAGGTCTTTTTGTTTTCCGAAGCTGCTATCATTTTTCCAATATTACTGAGGGGAGAACATCTACCTGATAGTAAAGATGTCGCATGAAGGAATACATGGATTAAGTTTAATAAAGCAAATAAAATGTAAACAAAAAGGGCTCAAGTCCTCGTATAATTATTATTAGTTAAAAATATATAATTTCCTGACATTAACTTCAGTTATTTTTCTGCCTCTCATATATGTGATTATTTATTGTTGTATATATGATGGAGAATAGCAGCTTGTAGCTCAGTAAAACGTCATGACAGCTCAAACTGCTTCCCCCCTTGACATTCATTAAATTGTCAGGGTTGCCAGGTTGATTTTCTCTTTCTTTTTTTATAACACGCCCGAATTGCATATGATTTACATTCCTACTCATGACAAGCTACATACGTACCAATTATATGTCTTCCTAAAATATATTTATAAATATAATGGATTCGTAGAAGTAAAATCATTAAATTAATAATTTCTTATTATTTTACACTAAAAATGTTTATAAAATAAATGAAGAAGTGTTCTGCATGAAATTGGATTGTGAGCCAAAGGTATGGAAAACAAGAAAAGTCGAGTATTTTTTTATAATAATTTTTACTTCATAGAGAACGAAAATTGAAGCATTTTGTTGTGTCCAAAAAAATTAAAGAAATAAATCATTGACCATAGATTGTCAAGTGCTACGCAATATATCCAAAAGTAAGAGTCTTTGGTTGAGCTCCTATTCAAAATGATTGAACAATTAAAACCTCCTTAAAATAAACAAATTAATTAATTATATTGGCAATGATGTGTTTATAATTTAAATTGGGTAAAAAGACAGAAACTAACTCTGAGGTAAAGTAGCAGAATAATAAGAGGATCTTTATTCACTCCCTTATTAATGAAAACACGAACATCATTACCTCATAGACGGTTTTTCAGAGTAGTTATATTTTTGCATCCCTATTAATTAGTATACAAGGTTCAAAGATCTTTAACTATCATAAGTATTTGCTAAATTTTATGTTATTCAGAAAATAAAAGATGTGTACATTATTGGAGTCTCTTTAATCTGGCTCCCGTGAGAAAAATTGCAATTACATTCCAAAAAAAAAAAAAAAAATTGAAGGAAATAATTAATTTATTTTAGTTTTAATTCGTTTTCATATCTTTGGTCTTAATAAATTTCATTTATATATAATTCATAACCTCATTCTTCTTCTAGTTAGATCTAAAACTCAATTGATATATAAAATACATTTAACATTTCAGTCTTCAGTAATAAACTACATGCTTTTTTTTAAAAAAAGAAGAGCAAAAAGACTTTTCACGTTCATTTTAAGTCTAATGGAATGTCTTTTAACCAACCTTATAGTTACATATTCAAACATTCCTCCAAATCTTTTCGTAGTCCATTCATTGTTCGATTTTCTAGAAATGTTTGAATGGAAATGCACGGATTTAATGTCCTTGATTTAGTCTTTGTGTAAAATTTATTGTTTACAGAGATAAACTTACTCCGAAAAAGATCAAAACAATATGGTGTCTGAACCTAGAGAAAACAAACAATTATGTTATTAGAAAGGGACAATTTTAATCTGGTTGCATTGGTTTTAATCTTGATAATAAGACTAAGAGTTTGAGGGGACGAGACTGGGACACGTCCAAGACTAATCCCAAGAATTACATCACTATAAAAAATTACATCACTACAAAAAAGCCAATGGCTACGGCTTTTTTTGGGGGGGGGGGGAGGAGGGGTGATAAAACTGATTGTTAATTCATTTTAAAATCATGCAAATTATGACAATTCAAAGTTAAATTACTCAATTGATTTTCATGGCCAAAAAGATAAACCAAGGTTTACATAACTTTCTAAAATGACTGACGACGTTTGGGGTTTGAATGGTCAAGAAATCAACAGTTTTTATAATCGTTTTTTTGTTTTATTTGGGGGGGGGGGGGGAAGGTGGGAAATTAGTAAACTTATTGTCTTTGTTTTTTGAAGAAATTAAATGAATGATATTTCACTAACATAAACATGTATACAGCTTGTCAGCTCTGGAATTTTTTTCTACTCATGCTCCTTATAAGTAATGCTGATTCATTGAACTGAAATTAGCTCTAGTTATGCAGCTGTGAAGAAATTTTTTCTATTTTTTAAAGAATACTTTCTCAGTTGGGAAGAAAGGCATGGTTATCAATTGATTTTGGCTACTTTTGTTTAATAGTTAATAAATCTCAGGATTTTTACGAAGTGCATCAAACATTTTTAATAAAGGCTATTTAAAACGTAGAAGAGCAGAGCACTAACTTATTTCCCCCCCCCCCCCACCAAAAAAAACAAAAACAAAAAAAAACAATATTTAAAAAGAAACCTAAATCAATGGTTTTCAATTGAGTTTTGCTCCCCCTTTTTCTTGGAGCAGTACAAAATGTCCATGCATGATGCACATTTTATTCCTATATTTTCAAGAAGTCAAATGCATTGAAATCATTAAATTACATAGAATCCTTAAAGAAAAGAATGATTTATTTGTTTAAGGTCACTAGAGGAAACTGGGCCTTAATCCAAATTAAAAGTAAACTGTAATTTTTAGTCTCCATTTAAATCTAATATATATATATATATATATATATACATATATTATTCCAAACAAAAAAAGGTACACGATACAGGTATACTAATTTGTATAGCACATATTTATGAAAGCTATGACTATATCAAGGTCCTCTTATGACCACAACTGATGTGGCATTTGATAGAAGTCAATACCTTGTCAAAGACTCACATCATTGGAACGCATTCACTTGTTGTATTTTATATTTATATACATTTAAACTACTCCTTAAAATACGATTTTAAATATAAAATAGGGCCTTAGTAATTCAACTTTTAACATAATTACATGTTATAACTCAACGTTCTGACTGACTTCGTACCAAAAATTAGATTAATTCTGATCATTAACACTATGGAAAAAACCCTTCACGAAATCATGAAAAAATTGTAATGTCATGATTTTACGACTGTGATTACGATTTAATGATGAACTTTCTGTAGGATACGAGTCGTATGACTAACTTTGTGGCTCCATAAACTTTAATCCATTAAGGATTACTTCTTAAAAAAGGAATTCAGCGATTTAATTGGTTCAAATTTTGAGGCTGAGGGACTTATTTATTGGATTGGATGTAAATAACTATACATATATAAATACATACAGGATGTATGATTGTCTTTTTATGTACGTAAGTACATATATGTGTGCTTGATAAGGGGGATAAAATATGATCAAATTCTTCAAATATAGTAGTAAATATCAAAAGTAAACAAAACTAGTATATTTACTTAAAGAATATTTTATCAAGTTCAACTGATATAAGTCATGTTGATATCCACATCGAATGTATTACACATTACTAATTTACATTGTGTTTATAAATGGAAATTTTTTTAGAAATGGGAACACATTTAGACACTTATACATACAACAGGCCCATATATACATCGGCCGATTCTAGACAGTTTAATTTTATTTCGCTAAAGTTGTCGATTAGCACCGACATGTTAATATTAGAAATGTAAAAAATATTCAAATTGGGTATGTAAAATAAAAAAAAAGAGAAAATCAACCTGATAACTCTGACAGTTTGATGAATGTTGAGAGGGAAGCAGTTTGAGCTGTAATAACGTTTTACTGAGCTACAAGCTGCTATTCTCCTTTATATATACAAATGAATACATCAATAATAAATAATAACATTATGTACACCATAGATGAGAGGCAGAAAATTAACTCAAATTAATGTCAGAAAATTATATATTTTTAGCTTACAAATCGTAAGCTAACAATTATTACGACCCTTTTCTAACATTGTATTTGCTATTCTAGATGTTATCCCCTCAGTATTAAAGGAAAAATGATAACAGCTTTGGAAAACAAAAAGCACTGTTCGAAGAGCCAACTCCACAAAATCTCGCACGCGGCATTTTGCATATTATTTACACTCCTATT
This sequence comes from Lepeophtheirus nordmannii, assembly GCA_963680855.1. Lineage (NCBI taxonomy): Eukaryota > Metazoa > Arthropoda > Copepoda > Siphonostomatoida > Caligidae > Lepeophtheirus > Lepeophtheirus nordmannii. Next base: position 13,860,818 of record OY804520.1, read on the forward strand.
CATGGGAAAGACCCTGCCAAAATAAATTTACTCTAAGCTGTTGAAAAAGGAGGAGAAAAAAGTCGATGAATTTACAAATCGATGAGTTGATGGTCTGATGAATTGACAGTCGATAAATTTATCCATCAATGAATTGACAGGTCCATGGATTTACTTATTGATGAATTAATGTCGATAAATTGATATCGATGAATTGTTGTTCATAAATTTAGCGGGCACCATACCTATGGATGTAAAAATTCTAACTATTGTTTGTTCTCTAAATGAAATTTTGTACATTTGCTTGGCTTGAATAGCAATCAAAATGTTTAATAGCTTAATTACCATGGAAGAAATGTGGGCCTCTATGTAGAACTTGTGTACTTTATTTTTTTGTTAAAAACATATTGACAATTTATTCGGTTAATTGATTGAAAAGTGAACATTGCTCAAAAGTGTACTACTGAGAAAAAAACCTCCCTACATGCTGCTATCCTTAGTATTAAGACGTATGTACTCATATAGGCAGCTCAAAAATTTATTGGGGATAGCTTAATTGTTGCTTCAGATTTGAGGAGTATTATGATCTCTGTAGCCTCAGGATATTGGGATTCTCCGGATGATTTAATTAAATTGTATCCCTTTTTACTATAAAGCTCATAAAAACATTATGAAAATAGTTATTTAATTTATAAATTATTGCATTGCAAATGTATTTTATAATATTAGAACATATTAACGCAGAGCTAATAGTTATTTAGTAACTCATATTTAGTTTATTATAAGGGAATTAATTTTAAATTAATATATTAACTGTTGCTTTTAAAAACGCGTATTTCTTTTTATACTTTACTTTGTATCTAATTGACCTGGCAGTCAAGGGAATAAAAGGAGTACTATAGATAATACAAATTGTCAATTAAATTTATTATATATCTATATGATCTATTGGATTCAAATGGTATTAAGTGTATAGTAAACCATTTTATTTTCATTTAGATTAAATACTGTTGTTCATATTGTAAAATGGTAATTTTATTTCAGACTAAAAATATATTTTTACTGGAGGAACGCAATTGATAATACATATATTAGGGATAGGAAAATCCCGGAGCAATGGTACTATTGAATTTACACTTTTGTTAATTTTCGTTACCTCTTATATGATTTTATGATAATAAATCGGGGGATGTATTATTATTAGTGGTACTCCCCAAGAAGGGCCATTTATGTTTAAAAATAGCACTAGATGTAGGGAAAGTATTTTGATTAAAGATATATTAAAAATGTATTACACATTGTTCACAAAATCTACGACAAGTGTTGATGGAAATTCTTTAATTAAATACTAATTAAGACCTCCTCTATGATCAAAGAATGAACAGAAATTCAAAACAAAAAACAAAAGTACCAACCGTTTTGTCCTTTCAAATCATAAAACTATTATTTTGTTCTACAAAAGTCGCAACCCTTTTCAAGTTCAATATGGGAATAAGCAATTGAGTGGGTGAGTGAATGCTTAAGAAAAGCAAAGGATATATATGGAGGGCCAGTAGTACTTGTTAATTATAATGCTCCAGCCCACTCTAGGATTGAAAATGTTTTGAATGAAGAAGTGTTTTCAATTCACAAAATTTTAAGACTTGGGCCTCACAGTCAATATTGAAAGCTTTTGTGAAAAGGAAATTAGCTAGAAAAGTTTACAAAATATCTTAAATATTGAAAGAAATGATTTAAGCACTTCGGAGCAAAGATCAAAGCTCTGGAACAATTAAACAATTAAAGGAGGAAAATAAATGAAATTACCTCAACGATTTGTAATAATTGTATTTGCTAGCATCCAGAATCGTTTTGTAGATGTGATCAATTTCGTTGACATGAGATTCTAATAAATTTCATGAATATTATTCTTAATTATTTATTCCCCTATTGAACTTGAAAAGGTATAGAAAGAAGAAAGCTTGACTCCCAAAAAATCCTTTTAGATATTTACGAATCGCTAGGAAACGAAATATGATGATAGAATGGAAATAAGGAGTTTCAATCATTCTTAAGATAACTCTAGCGTTCATGTAGCTCAATAATGAACACAAAAGAAGTTTTCACTCCATAAGGAATTGTAATTATCCATTAAAGCAGTTCATGAGTCACTATTGACAGCTCTAAGTAGAGTTTCGTGTCTTTTAACATTGAGTCCGAAGTCGTATTTTAATTAAACTTATGTGGAACTCAAGTCCAAGTTGTGAGTAAGACTTCCTAACCCTCCATTGATCAATAGTCATTTTTTAGTAAAAGCTTGAAAGTTCAAGTTCTGTGTTGTACAAGTTATGATTTCAATGTATGACGTGACCTTTGTAGATACATGGATCCATGATTCATTCTTATATTTAAAGGATTAAAATCAGAAACTTTTTAAGTCCTCAAAATTCTGTTGAATATATTTAATTTGATTATATTTTGTTCTTGTGAAAAGTATTTCATCATACTTTTTTTTTAATGACAACGTAATCAAATATAATTTAGAAGCAGTCCAAGATTGATTTTTTCCTCTTTCTCTCTCTATCTTCTTAATCTTGTTCAAATTTACTTCACTCAAATAATGGAGTCAAAATTATTAAAGTCAATATTAAATAATATAAAACTATTCAGATATCCTGTTATTTTATTTTGATAAGAGTATGAAAATTAAACGTGTCAATTCTTCTTATCATGGAAATATGTACATACATAAATAAATATGTAGGTATATACATGTTTATCTAAGCCAATCCTTCTCAACCTTACCTAATTCATATCTTATTATGAATCAAGGGTGAGTTACTTAAGTGACCTTTTTCTTTGAGAGGGATGATTCTTTTAGGAGAGGCAGGATTAAAGGAATGAGTTGAATGTTGAATGGAATGATTTTTTGTACTTTATTTTAAGGAATTCATTTTACCACTTTATAAGTGCTGATAGCTATTTGATGTATGTACACACACAATGCTTGTTATCTCTGTTGTGAGACAGACAGAAAGTGGCCATACCCTAAAGGTGTTGTTCTATATCTTATCAGTAAAAAGGTGGTGGTGGTGGATAAGTCTTAAAGTGTGTGTATCTTATAAGTGCCGTGCCGTTGTGTGTATATTTGTATCAGAGGAGGGAGTTTTCTTGAAGGATCATATATTTGCATTTTCATCATAAAGCATTCAAAAGCACAAGAAACTGGATTTAAAAGCATCAGTTGATATTTGAGTCCTTCGAAGCTGGAAGTTGGATCTCAGACATACTTACTTACTTACTTATTGAGCATAAATCAGGAGACATGACTACATTCATATGTGAGTCTGTCTTCTGCAGTCTCATTCCTCTATATATCTCCAAAGGCAGTTAATAATAATAGCAGTGTCAGATCTATCTCTTCCAGCTTAAGGAGGATTCGAAGGAACTCCCTGGAGCCTCGCATACATGTTAAGGTTTTGTATGTAATCAGTTGTTGTTTTTTGTTTTTGTTTTAAACGAGGACTAATCGTTCTGAGTCAGTGGAGCAGTAGTCTCTTACCAATAAAGTTTTTATCTTTTGTGAGATTCAACTCCTCCAACTTACTCCGATGATTGATTCATTCATCGTTGTTATTTATTTTTAGTTTTGTTTCGATGTAATTATATAAACATAATTGGTATACATATATATTTGTATAATAATGTGTAAAAGGAAATGAATTGAATAAAGCTATGAAACCTGACAAGTTATACGACGTTTACAACATTTATTCAGTTAACTCACTCATTCTTAGCCATTGAAAGTGAATACATGCTTTTAATAAAGATGGTAGGGGAAGAATATAATACCTAAATCATCAAATAACTCGGATCGTAAGATATTTTGTTTGTTAGGACGCTGAGTTCTCCATTCTCAATTTGAAAAAGGATTGATGGTTGTGATTATGATTAGTCTCTATGGCTTAGTCATTCCTTCAAATAGACTCATTCATCTTGAACTGCTACACTGAGAGCCATTCAACTGCTTCTGCCTAAACATAATGATTCACGTTGTCTCCAAAGAGTAATCAAATAGTTTTCCATGAGCTCAGTTAGTTGTTATCTCGAAGCATCCTTGCTTTGCGGGGACCACACTACAATCCAAGGAGTTAGAAATTTAAAAAAAATTATATATCTAATACTATCCAGGATCTCAAAAGAAAAAGCTACTCCAACATTCTTTATTCAAAAAAAAAAATACAAAACAAAAATGAAACAAGTCCTTGGGTAAATATGGACCCACAAAATCATTTGATCATAATAATTAATTGTACAAGATTTGAAAACACATTATTCCGTTTATTCTCTGCTTGAAATGTTTTGTCATTCATTCAAAGTAAAATATTGAATCATTGACGAATAAAAAACCACAAGTAATCTCTGAAAAATGATGGTATTTAATAAATATTTCAGATAAAAAGGAGTTTTTATATGATTATTCAAAAGTTGAATCAAATATAATTTATACTATAAGCAAAAAAGATAGAAAAATCAAAGCCTTTGTTCTTTCTCAATGGATTTCAAAATAAAAAATATATTTTTTTTTTCACTTAATATTTTTTATATCATAAAATGTATAATATTTACGCTTATTTTATATTTTTTTTTAAATTGTGTTACAATAGTAAAAAAAGAAGTAAAGCTTATAAATTTTTAATCATGAGCTATGTTGCCAGGAGTACCATATGTTTTTTTTTTTTTGCTTGCTATATGTATATCCAGAAAAGATACTCTTTTATTTTGTTTTGGAGTGGACTTTTGAAAAAGAAAAAGCTCAAATTGTGAATGCAACATTTCTTCAAAGGCAGTCAGACACGAAACCTTACATTAACTGTTTCTCTTTATATTATTTTTTGCTTAGTTGAATTCAATAGAATATTTTATAGGGGATTTATATAGCTCCAGTTTCATTCACTATTTTATGGCTATTATTTGAAGTCAGTACTTTTCTTATGAGTGGATTAGAAGCTCTATTTATATGATCGATCATAGCTAGAGAAGGTTAAACATAAAAGGAAAAGTATCAGATTGCATTTTTTTTATTTTTGCAAAAAAAAAACATCAGTTGTTTCTAAAAGGGATTTCATAGTAGAAAAGCCTTAATATCTCCTATTTCTTGCCCTACAATCATATTCATACACTCTCTATAGACTTCAACATGACAGAGGATATCACCAAGTCAATTATCATGGACTTGGATTGCCTAGACCAGAGCCATGAAAGCCTACTACAAGATATCCGCTTAGAAGGACTTATCAAACCCTCATCCCCTCTCATCAATCATCGCTCTCTCAAAGTCCTCTATCAATCCGATCAAGAAGAAATCACGGGTACTTTGTTCCCATGTTCGAATCTCTCAGAAATGATTCCCTTTGATTCCCTTCATAGATCTCGACAAATTAGTGAGTTCCGGATCGAATGAGGAGGAAGGAGGTATTCAGGAGGAGGATGTCTCACAATCAAGAAATCGATCTCTACCTCCTCGTCGTAAAAAATCTAATTCCACAACAGATAAGAAGGACCCTTCTCTCGAACAGGATCATCCCTCGGATACAGATTTGGCCTTTGATAAATTTATTAGTGAAGGGACTGTTGGAAATGATGAGGATCAAACCGTTCGAGAGATCCTTGAAATGACAAATGATTTAAATAATTCTCTTATGGATAATTCCGATATCCTTTCTGGTCTTGGCCACTCAACAACGTCCTTTTGCAGTGCTGAGATAGAGCATCATACAAACTCATCTCCGGTACATCAAAAGTTTCCTTACATGGCTAAAAACTTGTTCCTTCGAATCCATCAAAACTTCAACAATCTGCGAGTAATAAATGCCTCCTCCTCAGAGGGCTAAAAAAAAAAACTTAATCATAAAGGCTTTGTTTTTTGTTTTTTTTTTTGTCCTTGTTTATAGAGTCAAAATGAGTCCAAAAATCATGGGCATCATCCCAGAATGGAATCAGCAATATCAACCTCAAATAATAATCAGACAAACGGATATATTTTTTGTCAGAATTGCACTAAAAAACCAAATTTCTGTTGCTCTGTATGTCGAAAGACGCATTACTGTAGTCCCGAGTGCCAAGTAGGCAATTTTTTTTTTTATTTTTATTTTTTTACAAAACTTATTGTGACACTAAAATTACTCTTCTTATTTAATAGCGATATGATTGGAGTCACCATTCTAAAATTTGTGTGAAAAATGGTTCAGGAACATGATGCAAAACGATGAATTTACGTGTGAAATTGCAAAAAGTGTTGGAAATATAGCAACGTTCTTATTTATTTAAATTAAAATTGTAATAAGATACTACTGTATTACATATTATGAAGACCGTTATTATCTTTTTTTATTACTATTGAATTACCTGATCAAATATTGTTTTTTTTATCATCATGTATCTTTTATTTCACGAATTCCATTTTTATTTCTTCCTCTGTTCTTTAATGTGATTTTTAAATAAAACACAGGATCCAAACTCGTGATTGATGCTCTGCTCATTTTTTTGATAACTAAGATGTATCTATAATATATTTACATACATCAAATGAAAAGCTGATGATAAAGAACAAAAACCATTAGCTCCAAGTTTATATTTGATTTTTCTTGATATTGCATTATGTACAGTAGATAATGATAGTTATATCTATAGATTTATATATACATAAAAATACAAGTTATGCTACAAAAGCCATCCAAGGGGGAATTTCTCAACCATACATATTAGAAATAATATCAACATAAAAACAGACTGATTGCTCTTAAAAATTCGTCAAAATGCTAAAAGGATTTATTTTACTAAAATCACATTACACATTTTGTATTTTTTTTTTTTTACGATTTAATTTGAAAGTTCAATTTAAAATTAGACTGCTAATATCTAGTCAAACATGAAAGAAATATAGTCTCATTGTTTTATTGAATTATGCCTTGCAATGTTTGCCTCAGAATGCACTGCTTTAGATATTAGATATGACTTAATATTACTTCTTAAACATGGAAATAAATAGATTGTCTTTGAGTTAAAAAAACTTTACTAGATAAGCCTTATCAAAAAGTTTGAATCCTTATTAGCTATCACATACAGTCTCCATTTACGTTGACATGTCATATATGTAGATATGTTAAACAACACTTAGGTATCGAAATGGACCTCTCAAACAGAGGCTATCCCTTCTTTTTCCTCATCATGAAGAAACAGTGAGGAGTTTGAGACTTCTCCATTCCCATTGTCCCGTACAATAAGGAGTACCTCCTCAGATCCCTCCTCCTCTTCACCACCATCAATGAAGCTTGAGAAACCTCCGAGTGTTGACACTCTATTACTCAGCTGAAAATTGGAGGAGACGAGCCACATGACAACAGCGATGTAAGCCATCATGGCTATCTATAAAGAAGAGAGACAGACTCTGAATTCCCAACTACTTGTGGGTGGATTACTTACAGAGATGTATATGAGAATATTTGTAGTTTTATAAAAGGGCTCCTCTGAATAGTTGAAAGAGGATGAACTTTGATCTGAGTCGGAAGTTGACAAGTATGTACGCTCCAGGCTGGGTAGGAGTGCCCTTTCGCATACGGCAACGTCCAGGCTAATGGGAGAATAATAATTATTATGAGAAAATATTAAAATAACTTTGTGCTAATGAGCTTCACTACTAGGACAAGGGCTATCAAACTCATTTTGATTTAAGGTCAAAATTGTAAATATCCAGCAAAATTTGATAGATTTTATTCATGGTTCTCATTTTCAGAATAAGTAGTCTCTATTCTAAGAAAGATGTATGGGACCTTTCTTTCAAAATTAGGGGCAGATCGAACAGGTATATTTTTTTAAAGACACAATTTAATTTATTGTCTAAATTTAAAAGCTTTACCGTTTTTGTTTGTTTTTTATAGAATACATCTTTTATTTATTTTTAGATATTTTGAGATTAGTTTTTAGTAGAAATTAAATTTTGTATGTAATTATTATTTTGACATAAAATTATGGAAAAAAATATTTTTTTAAATCAATTGATGTTTTCAAAAGCAAAAACTTGAAGGGCCTGGGTGCAAAGTTTTTTTTGTGTATTCTATTTTTTAGAATATTACCATTTGTTGTTTTATTTTAGTGTTAGATCCTAATTTAAACAAGATGAAAGTGTTTGCTCAGATTCTCTAAAGTTGAAACGGTACACGAAACGTCTAAAAATTACTCATTTGAGACATAAAAATGCATTTTTTTTTCTTATACCAAAAATAGCATAAGGAACCTGAAATTTAGCATATAGTGTTTTATTAAGGTCATGAAGCAGTAAAAATGCAGAGAAAAAACCAAAAACGGGATATTCTAGTCATGTACATAAGATTAGAGTGACCAACTTGAGCAAAAATTTGTACATATTAATGATTAAATAATCATAATTGAAGGTCCTTGCTTCTTTGCTCAATTTGTGAATAGATTTTTTTAAAGAAAATATATTAATATTGCAATGAGGGAAATTCACTTCATTTAATTGAAAATCAAAATTAATCAAAATAATAATAATAGCAAATAAATTGATTTATTGATCGGTTATATATATATTATTTTTTTCTTCATATAGTCAGTATAGTATATACATGACCGTACTACAAGACATGAGGCAATGAAGTTAACCGTCTTTGTTTTTACAACCTCCTCTTCCTTAAAATCTAATATTAGAGAACAGGCATAAAAAAATATAACTACAACCATCAAAACATGTTCATTATACGTGACGTATCCACATAAAAGCAGGCTGATTGTTTGTGAAAACCCATCAAAATTTAAATATGATTGAATAAATTCTGCTCTTTCAATCATATCATCAATTTGTATTTTTTTTATTATTTATTGCAAGTCTATAATTTATTTTGAAAGTTCAATTTAAAATTACATAGCTAATATCTAGTCGTTAGAGTCTTATTGTTTTATTAAATTATGCCTTGCTATAGTATATACCGCTTCTCTCCGGATTTACTACTTTATATATTAGATATGACTTAATATTCTTTGATAAACATGGAGATAAAGATATTGTCTTAACGTTGTAGTCCTCATTCAAAAATCCTTTAAAAATGAAAACATGAGAATTGGATGTATTTTGACTCAAAAATCCGTTCTTACTCCTACGTAGAGAACTAAAAGTAAGACATTCAATAAATAAATTGGAAAAATATTCCTTGAATTAGCTCATTGTTGTGAAAAAAAAGGTATAAATGAAATTTTTGACCTTTGTTCTCAATATTTTATATTGATCAAAAAATGTCTGATGAATATTTTATAGCAGTAAAAAATGTATAAAATCGATTTTTTTCTTCTTTTTTTCCCCACAGGCTAGTTTTATGTTGGAGTTCCCACCCCATTTTCCTCTTATTACATGGCGTTAATTAAAAATTTGAATTATGAGTAAGAAAAAAAAGGTCTTGAAATGAAAAACCGTACTGATTTAATTCCTGTACAATTGCTGTTTCAAACAAGATAGTCATGAAATATGAACACACTTAACTGTTTACGAAGACAAAGACGACTCTTTAGATCCAACAAATTAATGACTCGATGCATCTTGTTGTTGCTCTTGTTTTTCGCTATATGTACATGATCATTGTGAAAGCAAAGTCCAAACTAAGCATAATAAGTTCCTTAGAGGTTACCCCCTTCCTTCTTATTCTTACTCTTAATACTTTTTTCTTCTCCGACTCATTTTTTTTAGCGTCCTTCAATGTACAATAAATTATTCTACTCATTGACTCATTGCCTTGACAAATATTCCTCATCAAGTGGCAAGAGACTCTTAAAGATGCCAATTTTCAAATTCCTGTATAAAAACTTCTATAAAAAAAATGGAATTCTAAGTCACAGTGGCTTATTAGCAACAATTAATCATCACTAGACCTGATAAGAAGCTTCCCTGGGTATTGTAAAATTAAATGATAAGTAATTTATCAGTCATAGAAATATTATGAATTTCTGTTACATGTGAGGGAGGGGAGGGAGTTTCCTTTACTCTCCATGAGGAGTTGAGTTGAATATATACCATAAAGTGTCGGAACGAACTAATAATGTAACTCGGAGTCAAATTAGTCAGTATATTGAAGACTTTACTTGAGCTCAACATCAAAGACTCCAGAATTGGACTCGAAAGCAAAGACTTGAGACTATTAGTAAATTTTCTTGCAATAATTTAAATTTTTACCCTGGATGAAACACTCATTATTTTCCATGATCCTCTTTTTTCTCTAGCAAAGTATCCTAATCACTGACATAGGGAAGGAATTCTATCGTCCTCAAGACTTATTTTTTAAAGTTAAATGACGTTATATGTATGTATTCATTGTTAAATTTGCAATTTACAAATTTTCTTTATTTCAAAAAAGTTATTTGTTTAGATCTATGCAGAAGTTTCCTTAATGTTATAAGGAAATAAAATCTAAATCAGGGGTCCCTACCATTTAAAGGTAATTTAAGGATAAACATTACTATTATAAATGGATAAATTTGTCATAAAATAATTTATGAACAAATATAACTTTTACAAATAATAATTATCCTATGTAAGAAAAGAGATAAGTCTGGATTATAGAACAATCGAAAAAATAAATTACACGAAAAAAGTCATGAACCACAGATCTAGACAAACGTGTTTTAATTGAGTACTAATTAACTTTAATTGTTCTATGACCCATTAATTATATTATTAATAATATTTTTATCAATTAATAATAATTATTTTTGAATTAGAAACGAGTGATATTCAAATTTTGATATTGAATCACAATTTACAGGGAACGTCATATGTCCTAGAACACACAGGAACACAGATAACTTCTATAGTAAATACTTCACAAAAAAGTGTATTTATTTAATAAGAAAACAAAGATTAAGTTCCTACTTATTAACACAAAGGTTTATTCCCAATGTTCATCCTTTACATAGTGAGAATGAAGATCTCCAATATTTTTATGTTGTTGAACATGATACGATTTTTTTTTGGTTCTCGAGAAACCTTGGAATTCAGGTTTTAACTTTGATTGTGCTTGAGATCCTGTAAATTGGTGTTTTGCTTCGAACACACTGGGTAATTAATTTCAGTGTGCATTGAAAGCACACTGTGTGAACACAATATATTCCAACTGTGATCCCTTGGGCACAGACAATCTTTTTTCTAATGACAAAACTACCTTAGAATGTCGAGTTTTAGTCCATTTTCCTTGTTACTCACCTCATTGTATCATTTAATTATGCATCTAGTGATCCTTTTAGAGACAATATTAAAATTTATTTGGCTTATAAGTATTTTAAAGAGGATTAGTGAAATATATTATGTTAATTTCAGTGAGTGTAACAAAGGGGTATTTTAGCTCTATGTCAGAGGTGGACAAACTACGTACCACGACTATTTAGTGTGCGGCCCGCGAAAGCTTATAGTAACCAATGTTAAAAATTAATTAGTAAGATTATAAAATCACACTAATATTGATTATAATTAGTATGAATGAAGCATTGGTATAATATATGTATACTACCTAAGCAATGTAGATTTGAGATTGTTCTGATAGCATTTACAACTTCTAATAAAAATGGAATTCCTGATAAATGTGGCGAAAAAATTGTAAAATTCCCAAAATGAGAAATTCTTAAAGATAGAGGAAGGTACACAGTTCATGCTTCGTAATTACAGAGATTATCCAGATTTTTATTATTTGTGAAATCAGGTAGCAAGGTTTGGTTCGTATTTAACATTATTGTCTGTTGTTATAATTATTGGAATAGTTTGAGAATCAATATAATTATTAAAAATTAATAACAGGTTACGTCTGATTAAGCCTTTAATTATTGGATAAATTTACTCTTCATGAGCGACTCAAAAAAATCAAAAAAACGAAAAATTAAAAATGAACATCGTGTATTCAACAAAGAATGGACAGATAAGTATTTCTTAACTTGCCTTAAAAGCTTTCTGCTTGATTTGTAAGGAAATGTTATTGTGTTCAAGGAACAGAATTTGAAACGTCACATTCAAATCAAGTATTCTCATTATGTCCACAATTTATCAAATCGAATTCAAAAGAAAGTAATTGAACTTAAAGATGGCTTGAAGCAACAGCAAATGGTGTTTACCGAAACTTCGTCTTTACAAAAGAGTGTGAATAAGGGCAAGTTTTGTATTATCCAATAAAATTGCAAAACAAAACAAGCCATTTGCAGAAGGGGAATTTATTACTGATTGTTTGGTTGATGCTGTCAGTTTTGTGTGTTCTGAAGCTGAATCGAAAGTAGAAGATATATCAGTGTAAAGAAGAACTTTTGTTCGTCGCATAGATTCAATTGCAGTGAATGTTCAAGAACAACTATCGAAAGCTAGTACTGATTTCCACTGGTTTTCTATTACTTTGGATGAAAGTAATGATCTTCAGGATACTGCTCAATTTCTCATTTACGTCAGTTTAATTTGTTGAGGACGATTACATGGGCTATCATTGACATATGGTCCCCCTGCTTAAGTAAATATATTTAAAAGCACGTTGTTATTTTTATATTATTTCGCAACCTTTCAAACGAAAAGAAGAAGAAGAACGTTAGCCAATTCTTCTTTCCAATTGTTGAACTATTCTTCATTTAATAGTAGGGAATTGTGCATAGCTAAATAGCAAGAACTAATTCGAGTTGAACCCATCAACGGTCAGAACAGAGAATAAGAAGAATCTAGTATTGACAACTAAATACAACAGTGTATATTTTTAGAGTATCAACTGATATTTTTCTTCTCTTCATCAAACTCAACGCTATGCACGTCGAGCTTTTTGGGATGAACAAAAAGACAAAAGTATTTTGTCTTCACCTGTTTTTCATCAGTTGACTCTTTTCATTTAAAGCTAAGTTATATGAACTCAAAAAGGGTATTATTACTATCTATTGTGATATATATAAAATATATTTAATCAATGATTGCGCGTCCTTTTTTTTTTTTTGAACTATTGAATAATAAACAAGTATTAAGATTGATTTATATATTGATAGAATTTATCAATGTATTGTATATCTAAATAATAACTCTACTCAATATTAAAAAGTAAGCTGTAAGGAAAGTACAGAAGGGTAGCTACCAGTTGTTTTTCCAAATTTTTCCTTTCCCTTTTATGGGTTGAGGTTGCGAGTGAACAAAAAAGCCCGTTCTGATAATCTCGACAAATTTCCTATCTTTACAATTATAAAACTCTTCTAACACATATTTGTAAACTATTCCGGCACTCCTATATAAATATATTATATGAAATTGGACTCGAGGCAATTGATTACTTATTTTTGGTTGAGGAATGAAATAAACGAATGAGATCAAGTTGCAGAATTGTTGTTTGGGATCCTTTATGGTTTAATTAGTCTGTAATATTGTTTGTTAATATGGTGACTGAGTCAGTTAATTTTGTTCATGATATATGCTCATTATAAGCTACTATTGTCCCTTTAGTCTCTGAAGAGACAAATTTCTAATAAAAGATATGATTAAAAGATATACATATTTAATCTCTTTAAATGAAACTTAACATATTCATTTGCACATTGTTTTGATAAGAATATGCTGTACTCTGATCAAATCCTATCTTTTGTATATCCAAGATATCTTGAATAAACAAATAATTATATATCCAGGTATATTGCGTGTACTTCTAATGAATAATCTTAAATTGAGGTACTCTTATGCGAGCAGATTTGTCATATATCTTTAATTATAATTATTTCAACTGACTTTATAATCCAAGATGAATCCTTAGATATTTAAGTTTAAAAATACCCGAAATGAACATTGAAGGAAAATAATATAAATCAAAAGTAACATAGATGTATATGTACACTTTCAAGGTCTCAAGAGCAAATGGATAGCAAAAATAGGTTAACGAAGGTTGTTATATATATTAAAATGTAATTTTATCACGTTTTCAATATTTTTTGATATCATTTGTCATTACTCACTTATAAGTAGCCTCGTATATTTGTCATTTATTTGTCGTTTCTTTATTACATAAAAAGAAAAAATGGGGACTTTTTCTTTGGAAATGATCTAATTTTTTTTACTTCTAATGTAAAGACATTCATTTATTAATTATTTATGAGATATTTTATTAATAATATGAATATTAATAGACAACCTGTGGATATTATTAATTTACGGAACATTTATTGCAGGCACGCAACCTTGAATTTGATTCCTTTATATACAATTTTTTAATAATAATCTAGATTTTTAATAATTTGGTTTGAATTGCAATCGTTATTATTATTTATTCTGGAGTTATGGAAAGTAACAAATTTAATCTACTTTAATTTAAATTTTCTCTTACAGTATATTAAAATATAAATGAGTTAATAATCCATCATTTTAATTGATCCAATATTAATTTCTGCTTTTTAGAATCACATTAATAAGCCAAATAAAAATAGACCCTAAAAACTCGGGGAAAAACAAAAACTTTAAATTTTATTCCATAGTGTATTTAATTGAAGGTATTAGGTAAATTGGCTCTCAATTTTAGGAAAATTTATGTTAAAATATTGTATTTCAGTGCATAAGGTTAAAAAACCAGATAAACAGGCCCCGATAAATGCTTGCACATCAAGGGAATGAATAAGAAAAAACTATATAATTATCTAAATACTATTGATAACTTGGCCTGAGTCTATCTCTTGTGACTCGAATTGAACTCATATTCAAAGACTCGCAACTTAACACGAACTCATATCCAGGATATGGTGTTTGACTCGAAGGAGTTTCCCAAGGCTTGAGACTCGTGAAGAGCTTTGATTGAGTCTTTGTAAGAAATTACTCAAATCTGAGTACTACAGCACTGAAGGTATAAAATATGATGTATAAATATACATTTGTGAATTTTTTACTTCAAATTTATTCTTCTTGTTTTATTAAGAACTTAAAAAAGTCGGAAAATGTATAAAAAACCTTCATTTCATCTGATTCGTTTTATAATTCAGTTTATATTTGTTGTTTAGTGATAGAAAATTGTTTGAATTTATACTAAATTCCCTTCAAATTTTAAGATGGAGAAGTATATATCCCCCTTGAGTGATTTGACATGGAGTAAATAACCCCTCTCTAAGGATATCATTCTTAATTTGTAGTTTTATATTTACATTTTATCATTCTGTAAATTAACTACAAATTTGTGCTTATTAAATGAGAGCTTTGTACGTGAATGGCGTATCCAGAACAGTTGCTTTTAACCTGGATTCGATTGAGCCCTAGGTTCGGTGATTTGGTTCACCCCACTCGTATAATTTTTCTGACGTCACGCCCTGCTTGGCCATCGTTTTTATTTTTTTTTTCCAACCACAATGAATGCATTTATGGAACTTGTGAAGTTGTTCAGTACCTTCAGCAGGGTTAAGAACTACTGATCTAGAAGATGTCATTAAAATCAGTTGCGTAAGGAAGGAAATTAAGATTTATTTATTCCAAAGATTATGTGTCTTCATGGACTAGCCTTGAAGTTTTGTTTCCAAGATTCATTCTACTTTTAAAACCCTGTCAGACCAGAGGCAAAATCTTTCTTTATTCTATATCGCTATATAGTTGCAGAAGAAGGCAACTAGATAGTAGTCTACTGCTTGTCTGGTAGGGTTGGCGTTATAAGGTGAATAACTATTTGCTATTTAGTCGATTAATTAATTAATATTACTCAAGATAAGAGCTTATACTATACATTATTTTGCTATTGATAGTACAAAAATATTTTGAAGCCTTTTGTTAAAGGGAAAACTTTTTACTCTCATATTTTTTTAGTACATAGAGTGAAGCTAAATAATAGTAATACTAAAGATTTCAAAACAACAAAAGTTCCTTTACAAGTTTTATTTTTATATTTAGAAACATTACTTTAGAATTGTTACTTCCTGTATATATATATATATATATATACCTATATATATATTTGTACTTAATGCAGATATCTACAAACATGGAGGAGGTATTGCCACATGGAGGGTGTCTATGATTGCTTTTATTATTATCATATCTACATTGATTGGATTGAACGGAAATAATAAAATAATTTAATACAATATTCATACTCTGATATGGATATTAAATACGTCCGTATACAGATATATCATATGACAAATGCACTCTTTTAGACGAGTTTTATTTGTAATTGTTGTGAGCACAAACATATATACGTACTACAGAATGATATCCTCAAGTTCAACTCCAGTGTGTTTTTTTTAGTCAACCGTCGATTTATATAACATAAAAAAAATTGTCGAATCAACTCAAGCAACTGATGTATGAGCTGTTATTTTTTACTCTTTTTTTTTTTTTTTTTTTTTTTTTTTTTTGGTGGAAGAAAGGCTGAAAAATGCGATGGTAATTGATTTAACTCCCCCATTGCAGGGGTATCGTGATTTATTTATACATTTTACATAAATATACATAACATTTTTCATATTTCACATAAAGAATAATAAAATTTGTTAAAGAAAGAGGGAATGCGAAGTTAAATCAAATTCTGATTATTTTCCTAAGAAATGAAGTAAAATACATATATACATATATATATATATATATATGTATGTAAATACATATATACTCTAATAAAAAACATAGTTACTAATAATATTCAATCATTATAAACAAATAATACACAAGTTGGTGGATATACCTACATATATGTATATGTATAATAATCACAGCTCCTTTGATGAATGTATGTATGTTCATTCTCCAAACATGAAGGGCTCTTATTTTTGCGTGATTGAGAGGAACAACAAGGTTTTTCGTGTCCCTGCACGCATCTATATATTTAAGTTGTTGTTGTTGTTATTTATAAGGGGGTCCTTGTTCAGAAAAGTAAATTACACAGAAGTACATTCTACCTATATATATATTTACATAGGTATAAGTGTTGATATGCTGTGACACATTTATGTATGTACGCTAGGATTGAGTATTTCTCAAATCAATCGTAGATAATTAATTAGGTTATTGAAATTCCATATCTATTTTTATGATTTATGCAATTTTTAAAGATATTCATCATCGTATCTGGGGTAATATGTTGTTCACTGAGGATCTCTCGCTTTCGTGTCAATCCGTTATTTTGTCTGCACCAAAGGATTTTCTGCTGTCTATTGAGGGGGGGGGGGGGATGATAATTATATAGTTCTAGATTTTAAAAGCCATTTTTGTGACCTCTCAAGCCATTTAATGTTTGAAAAATTGACTTTTGTTAGGTAAATTAGCTGTATTCAAAAGGCTTGAGAGTTCTGAAATTTAAAGCCATTCGGGCACAAAAATTTATCTACCTCCTTTGAGCAAATGATATTTTCGTATAGTTGGGTTAGAGAGGCAATATTTAGTTTTTACAGTTTTTCTGAACAAATAGCCCTAAAATGCTGAGTACAACTTTTTTATATTTTATAATAATTACATATTTGTTTAAATTTGTTATATCTATACTGTATGTAAATTTCAAGTCAAAATTTGATCTATTTGCAATTTTATGACACAATTCCCTGATAATTTTATACATTTATGAGAGAAAAAATATTTTTTTTTCATAACAATACAGAGCCAAATACAACTCTTGATTAAAAAAAATATTTTAGCTTAGTAACGTATTTAACCAAAATATAAATAATACATTTTGCCAAAATGATTCAGTGTTGCCATACAATGAGAAGTGCAAAATATCCTTAAATTATTATGCCGAGATATATATTATAAATATTGTTTAGAATAGTGCAATAACATATTTATTAAATTTACATTCTCAAACGACTCCAGGGATCCTGATTCTTCATGAAAATGAAAGATATTGTAACATTCTTCAATTATTTTCCTCCTTTTATTTTACTTTTGAGTTTTATCAATTTGTTCGATACTAAGAATCCTTAAACCTTATTGATCAACAATATCTTTGATTCACATGAAGAATGAAGATCCCAGGAGGCGTTTACCCCTAACTCTAATAAAAAAATGAGCTCAAAACAACTTGAACCAAAGGCTTTCACAACTTTAATAAAACAAGTGTACATATTTCGTAGGAATGAGTATTGTACCTAATTTCAAAATGTGATATTGTACGGAACAATGATTGAAGAGCAGAAATAATTGTATTACACTAACTCGAATTACAATACGGATGAAACTTTATTTGTTTTAGATATTTTAAGGAATTGAAAATATATTTTGTTAAAAATAAATGATATTTTTGTACTTGCTATTAGATATATAGTATCGTGAGATTTGATGAATATATATATATATAAATTGAATAAAATTTAAGGGTATCAATGAATCTCTGTTTTTACTATTGAGTAGTAGGGTCTTCGAATAAATACCATATACTCTAAATGGCTAAAGTACAGCATAAACAGTACTTCTCTCCGTATACTTCATTCAACGATTGAGATCTTATATGTACATATATGTATAAAGAAGGATTTGATAGTAGCAAAATGTATTCACTCGTGATCCATCAAAACCACACTCTTTAATGAACGGCCCCTCCCTAAAATATCCTCCCCTATTTAGCTCCTTAAAGGGATTTAATATATACATATATATATACATGTATTATGTGGAAATGCTTCCAGAACATGTAAATCTCCCATTAACTCAATCATAATTCCTCATTTTATGGGAATGATTAGATCCTATACACACACACACACTCTTACAGAAAGGTAGTAACTAAAAATGTACATAGAACGGACTCTAAAGTTATAAATAAATAAAAGATGCACATTGAGTCTGGCAGTTAAAGAGTCAAAACGTTGCAAAGTCACTCATGACTAAATATCATGTATGTATGTAAATGACTAATTGCTCAACCACTCGTCATAAAATATTAATTCCTAGTTTATTAGCTGATCCAATCATCATGTCAAGGATTAAATAAATAAATAAAAAAAACTATTGGAATACACAATCTACAATTATGTATGTACATAATTATTTATTTACTAACAAGAAACAGAATCAGACTCTTTACATAGTTTGAATATTATATGTATTGTAGCATTTTGGTTCATTCACTATCATAGAAAATCAGTTATGTGTCCTTTTAATGACATACCCATTCACATTCCAACTATTATTCATTAATGCATGAGACTGAGGTCAGTTTGCAAAATTCTTTTTGGTGGAGTTTTTTTTTTTTAAAAAAAAAAAATTGTCTCCTGGGTTAGAAGGACTTTATTCAAAAGAAATGATGACCTTCTCATCCCCAACAGATAAGAATTCAAATAAAACTTACAACGTAACGAAAAATAGGGGCAGTTTTATGTAGGGTTGTACGAGACAATTTGAATTGTGGAATTGCTCTTGAGTGGTACGATTGCCACTGGATTGCTTCCATACGGAGACAGTCCTTTGATATAACCTTTGCAAGGTCAAACAAATTATAGAACGATCATATGTAAAAGATATCATTTATATTCCATTTCATCATAATCAGATTTTTGATTCGACAAATAAGATAATTATCTCTCTTTCACTCACTCTCTCATTAGCTCTCTGATAAGTTTCCATAATAAATATATACATATAATGTATTTTGATTACAAATAAAGGTAAAGGGCATGTGGTAACAGAGGGTTTGAATGTCTGCTAGCAGTTTAAATAGATATTTATTTAGAGACAAACATGCATAAATAAAGATGTTTGCAACTATGAAAGGTCCTTCCTCTTTTTTATTATGTTAATGTTAATGTACATACATAGTGATTAAACAATTCATTAAACGCAATATACAAATAGGAAAATCAATACTTTTGATGAGGCAGTACGCTAAAATTACATACAAATATACTAATAATTATTATTATTCCTATAAAAGAGTCGTTTATATTTAGGTAATAATATCCATGAAAACAAAAGAAAAAAGAAAAAAAAGTCCACCAAAACATGCAATGACTACATATTACATAAATGAATATGTACATACATATTATATGTACTACATACATGAAACGCTTCAAGTAGAACTTATAATAAAAGCATCAGCCATTGAAACAACATGTTGTTATTACGTCTGTCAACAATTCCTTTATCTCCACACTAAACCTATCATTTTGAAAAGGGGAGATCTTATAGCTACGGAGTAGCTTTTGAGTCAAACTCGAAACCTCCACTTTCAAAAAGACGAGGAAAAATTTGAAAAAATAGTAGAACCATGTTTTGGCAAGCTGAGCAAGGACTTTTCAATTCATAAGTGTCTATGGGGGTGGGATACTTTAAAGCTACGTGTTATGAACTCAAAAATGGTATTATTATTATTTATGATTTTGATATATTACAAAAAATATATTCAATTGCGCGCCCTTTTTTGAATTTTTGATATACAAGTATTAACGATTGATTTGTATATTGATAGAATTTATCAATATATAGTATATCTAAATACTAACTCTGTCCAATATTAAAAAGTTGGCAACAAGGAAAATACAGAGGAGTAGTAGCTACCAGTTGTTTTTCTAGATTTTTCTTTTCCCTTTTGAGAGTCGAGGTTGTGAGTGCACAAAAAAGCTCGTTGTGGATACGATGACTATGTGAACAGCTTTTGTACAAATTTTTTTGATTAAAGGAGGAATTTGGTGTCTACTAACTATGCAATCTCCATGGATTCAACTTGTTAATTCAATTAACAAGGTAAATTCTACTAAGTGAAAAAATGATATGGTGATGTCATCAATATTTGTACATACTTATGCCTTAAAAGCGACATCTTGCGAGGAGAAAAGTCATTTTTTTAGTCAATAAGGCATTACCAAACTAACTGCCACGTTTCATTACTTTTTTCTATCGGTAACTTTTGTTGGAATCAGTTCATGAGTGGGCGTAGGATGTTGTTGTATAAATATATAGTGTCAAATATTGATGATTATACACTAATCTAACTCTGCAACTTTTCATTGTCATTCGTATATTTGTTCAAAAAGTATGAGGGCCACTCATTCTTTGGCTTCCAATTTAGGAATGAGGACAACAGTCCAGTCCCGATTAGTCAGCGTTATATCAATGGTATATTAAACTTTAAATTTAGTATGTGTATTTATCATATTTAAATTTAAAATATGTAATTATCAGCTGTTAATTTGTTTGCTCTTGTCTCTTTTTATTACTCTGAACGTTGAATCTGTTAAATGTAGAATAATTTCAATATTTTTAATGAATGTCGTAACTGGATAGCTGTCAGTTAATTTTGAGTTTTTTTTTGTTTTTTTAAGATCGCATCACTAATAAATTATTATTATTATTAAAGAACCAATCTAAATTGATTCAGCTTTAATTTTATAAAATAATATCAATCCTTAAAACAAATGGAACCAGTCAACGGACCAGACAGACAAAGACCAAATTTTTTTGAATAACAACCAATGAGAGTAAATAAACGTGTGTACATATATCTTCCCCCCCCCCTCTTTTTTTTTTTTTTTTTTTCAAAATGAAAAGTCTACCTTTCCTATTAGGAAACAATACTGCGGAATAATCGTTCTCAATTCCAGCTGATAATGGAATTAATTGTAAATACATAAATAAATTAAAATCATATGGTTATGCTTTAGTATTTATAAACCAATTCACTTTTTCATCAACCCTTTTCCTTTTTATTCATAGTATGTAGTACATAAAATAAAATAACTGACTTTGTTGTACTTGTTTTTTTACTTTTTGTTTTAGTGTTATTATTATTATTATTTTAAAACAATGAATGATAGTGCAAGTTTTACATATTATATGCATGATATCCTTAAATTGTCCACACTAAGTATGTATCAACATGAAAAAAAAGGCTTTAATTATTGTATGTAACCTCTTAAAAAGACGTCAGTGATTACATGCTATTGATTTGAATCCTTGAATCAAGAAACTTGGGAAGGGGACTCTTGTATAAATGATGATCGTCAATGCCTATTATGTAAGAAATCCTTTGTTCTTGAGAATATGGATCAATGAGGTAATAGTGATAAGTACTTTCAACTGGGATTGTAGGATCAAATACAGTTCCGGCCAAAATTCGTATTTTTATTTAGGTCATGTTTATTCTCACTCACAGACGTCATATTTTAATATTCAACCCTCAGCAATTATCTTTGACAAAATAAAGAGGTTCTGTGTGCATAAACTTTTTTGTTTGGTATAGGAAAAATGCCAGAAAAAAGTTGTTACTCCTACGATATAATTTTTGGGAAGCACTTCATGCCATTTTACCCCCAATAAACCAAAACCATTTGTATTCACAGGTCCCTTTTCATTTTAAAATGGAGAATGAAAGTCAGAATAGTATTATCATAGGGATGACCCTTTGATTAAATCCAAAGTTGGGATTGCGCCTCTGGTTTTAATTATAGGATCATTCCTGCATTTGCTTTCACTACGCCTTAGGGTTTAGTTACACCCAATGACTCGCATACATGTTAGACTCCTTAGTCCGTGTTTCAAGACGTTATACAATGTTTGTAGAAATAAATTATAACTATCCATTACTCAAACACGTACTGAAGATAAACAGATGTGGGAATTCACCTTATAGAATCTGTCTCCGAATGAGAGAGAAAAGAAAATAAGTTTGAATTAAACCAATTGAAATGAAATAAGCAATTTGAGTTGATGTGTTTTAGAACTTTAAATCCCAGCTCTAAGCTGATAACAAATTTATTGTAGTTTTTATCTAACTATTTTTTTGATTTTATCCCTTTAGAGCTAGTGTGACAAAATGTACAAATAGAGGTGTATATTTCTTGAATTACAAATATACCCTTTAGGACCATGACCTCAAAAAACATAGCCTTAAACCCATTTGCTACCCTTTATGTATACTAAAGGGCTGAGCAAATTTGGTGGTGGGAGTCTGAGATTCGCAAAATATCTTTACAATATTTAAAAAAACCTGAATTTAAAGGATCTGAATTGGTAATGATCTCCCCGGGTTTGAAGACTTAACCAAACTTCGTCACTTAAAGTCGTAGTCTCGACCCTTGACTGCCTTGGTATTGATGCCATGACCACAACCAAAGGAACTTATTTAATATTTTCTTTTCTTATAAAAAAAAATATCATTTTTTATCTCTTGGTCTTGGTAGTGCCATGTTCTGAGGTAAAGGGCTCTTAAATGCCTAAAAAATGTGTCCATCCCTTATCATGAGCAGTGTACAATCTGATGGATTGGGAATTCCTTGTGTCGAAAAATATATGCATGCATCTTACTACGTAAAAGAAAACTTCAGAATCCAATTTCAGCACCATGAAAAAATCTCTATTGATTGAACCACGTAAATTAACAAATCAATGTAATAATGAATTAAATACGGAAAAAAGCGCCTTCAAATCAGGGGTTGAAACAAACTTGCTTAAATATGTTTGTAAGTAATGCTTCTTACACACCTTGTACAAAAAGGTAAAAAAAAAGTAGAGAGGTAAAGAGAGTATAAACAAAGTATGGATATAAATATATACATAAATAAAATTAATACTCACATAAGGATCAATCAGTTGTTTAAAGTGACATAGTCTAGTTGTTGTTGTTGTTGTTAGTACTAAAAGGAGGAGTCATGAGTAAGATCAAGGATATGCGCCCATCGGAAAATTTATCGGGTATGGCCATTCGTGGAGTTGTTTGTCAAGGAGCAGATGAAGAGGAAAATACGTTTACTGTTGTAAGTAAAAAAAAAATAATTATGAAAGCCATACTATATGTATATGTGGTTAGCTTCCAGGTGATGCTGTGATCATTCGTGGCTCAGATTTACTTACAGAGTACTCAAACCGTCAACACATTCTTCCCATCGTTCGAACATCTCTTGTGAGTCAGGAAGTTAAGGTAGGGTCTTATAAATACAAAGTAAGGGAGACTGGGCTGATTATGGACATAGTTGTACATATACTAAAAGGTATATAATAGCAAATAGCAATCTTTAAGTGCTCTCTCTACCTTTTCTACTTTAAAAAGTAAAAGCAAAATGGCTTGGAATTAACTGATGACTAAGCATTTTAATCATTCTGTTCAATTGTCAAACTCTTCTAATAGTAGATAGTTGTCCAGAGTTGAGCAAATTTTAATTCGAGTTTAATCAATCAAACATCAAACACGAATAAAGAGCTGGAGTAAATAAATTGACAGCTGTAAAGAAAAGGTATGATTCTGTGACATATATATTAAGATTATGTTGACGGAATAAAGAATGTCCGTAAATAATATCTGGTGCCTCTGAATTGATCTCCTGTTTGTTATTTGAGAATATATAATTTTATACAATAGCAACTTAACATTGTAGCAAAGTTCTTGCCTCAGTCATAAAGAGAAGACTGAATTCAAATGGATCATCAAAGTAGACGTACCAACTGATATTTTTCTTTTTTCCTTCTTGCGCTATCTCAACATTTTGCCCATGTCCTACTGTAATGTTCATTATTCCTAGTTTTACATTAAAACTTTGTCTCATGTCTTTTTGGAGGAGACACTGATGCTTTCTGGTCTTTTATAAATATTTAAAAGGCCTAGTGATGTAGTTCTTGAAGACCCATTTTCGGTTTCGATCCTTAAAAGCCTTGATCTCATTTTCAAAGTCAAGATTAAAGTAAATGAGATATCCAAGAAACATAAAAATAGGATTAATGCAAAATATATTTTGTTTCTGTTGGCGGTTTTGAATGCACATAAATTCTAGTACCATTTCTAGCATTGATTTAAATTTCACTACATATTAATTATGAAATGAATAAAGAAAAATTAGACAGTGAATATATTAATTATTATTAAGTAGGATAGACGAATAAATTTCTGTGATATAAAGACAATATAGAAGAAAAAAACACTTCATAATTAGTTTCACTTTTACATAAAATAATAGTTTTTCTAAAATTTTGGAGGGAACTGTTCTCTTGTCTCGAGTGCCAACTGCACTCATGTTCTCAATATTCAGGACAAACAAGATCCCATAACATACAAACATAAGTCAACTATTAAAAAGGATTGCAAAGTCCATTTTGAAAAGCAGAAAATCCACTTTTAAGTTTTTTTACTTCATAAATATATCGGCCCAATATTTCAGTCATTTTAAGACTTATTGCTCATGATTTTTGCTAAAATATCAATTTTAATCAAGAAAGCAAGGATTGTTGTTTATCCAAAGGAGCAATCGGATAAATGTTACAAACGTCCATCTTTTTCATAGCCCCACAGATTTATTTAGTTGCAGTTGTCTACAATCAGTCCGTTTATTTGAGAACTATAAAGAATCAGCTTAATCCGCTATCGTGCTCACCATGAATCATAGTAATAGTAACAGCATAGTCAGAAATACCAGATGTTTTTTATTCTTGATTGTAGCCGGTATTTTTTTCATATAATACAGTTGCAATTATTGGAGCTGTTATTTAATTAATCGAAATATATTATTAGTACAACCAAAAGAGAATCCCTTTAAGAATCAAAAAGGAAGTTCTAACTCATTTTTGAAATATTTCAGATAAACTTGGTACAAATATTTCTTAAAAATTTGAGAAAATTTTTATTCTTGATTGTAGCCGGTATTTTTTTACTATAAATAAGTTGCAATTATATTGTAGTCATTATTTAATTAATCGTAATAACCTATTAATACAAACGAAAGAGAATGTCTTCACGAATAATATAAGTGCAGTTCACACTCATTTTTGAAATATTTCAGATAAGCTTGATTTCTTGTTGACTTGAAATGGAAAGGTTTAAAAATTTGAAGGGTTATACATAGATACCTAACATAAAAATTATGTATTCTCTTCTCCCATACTTATTCCGTCAGTAATTCTGAAAATGTCATTGTAGTTAAGTACCCAGGGACTTGAGAGCGAGAAGTTTAAAAAATGTGAAAGCTCTACATTTGTCAGGTCCAGCATTTCTTTCCTTAATTAGGCCCCGCATATTTTGACATTCTGAGTTGTTTCTTTATTTAGGTGAAAAGCTTTGGGGAATTTGATTTGGAATGACTCAATAGAGTAAACTAACTACTTTTTTCAATCCTTCTATTGAATATAAAGTTTAAATAATATGCTATAATAAGCCATTATTTTGAATGAATATGTCTTGCGCCAATACTCCACAAATGGATTGAGGCTGTGATAGGGATAGTCTATAAAATGGAGCAATACTTGATTGCCTATGATGGGTATTAAGAGATCCTATGTAAGCAACTACAAATGATTCAAACGTGTTTGACACTTTAAAATAACAATGAATGAAGAGGATATCAAAATGAGTTCATTTGTCTCTCTGTCACCTCTCTATTCAGTAGTCTCCTCTATTTTCAAACTAAAAGGTTCCAGAGCACTTTGAATAAATTAACGACCTACATGCACTTACCTTGTGCACTAAATAAATAATGAGACGAACGTAATTGATTTTTTTATATTATTATTACTATTTATTTGCAAAAACATGAAATAGTGTTGACTTCTTAAGTATGTACTTTGCTTTTTTCCTTATTGCTAGTACATAATATGTATATGATAATGATTTATTTTAAAGGATGATATCCTGGAGTTAATTCTCAATGCCATGGAGACGTTCCTTTGGCATGCCAAGGACATTGCAAAGTATCTCAAAGACGAAATGGATAAAAAATATGGAGCCATGTGGCATGTCATCATTGGAGAGGACTATGGATTTGACATCACATTTGAGTCTGCCTCTCTTTTTCAAGCCTACTATGGAAGCTTTGGAATCCTTCTCTGGAAGTGTGGAGCCGCTCTACCTGTTGAGATTTGACCTTCAATACGCCTCATTTGTACCATAATAACAAATATGCATCGCATCCTACGAGTGCTCGTTTCTAAGTGGGAATAGCAAATAATACATTATATCGAACAATATTATTATATACAAAGTATATTTGATAGTTTTTAAAAAGGTATTTTATGTTTCCTTTAGACTTGGACCTACTCATCTCATTTAGAGTATTATTTAATATGTAATTAATGACATTTAGTGGCGTTGTTGTTGTTGTTGTTGTTATTGACATATTGCTTTTATTTTTGACCCAAGTGCATATAAATAGGGGAAGGGAAAGCTCTCTTCACTTGCTCATAAGTAATTACTTATACATATACGTACATTTGTACATATACTATTTTAGAAGCAAGAAAAATAAGATTTATGCGTTTTTAAAAGTAAAAAAAAAAAAAAATGTGAAAAATCGTCACAAAATATCATTTTTCATTCTCTCTTTTTATTTTTATTTTTAACAAAGAAAAGTAATAGTCGGAGTGAGTTTTGCAGAGTGGATGCAAACAATCTTAGTACTTTTAAAATAATTCAGTATTATAAATATTTATTTATGTGCAGCAAAACCTCACATTGTAGATCATTTGTTTAGCTTTACCTACTCTTTCAGTAAGGATTGTGAAAGCTTAAATATTATATAAAACAACTATTCAGCTTCTCCTTACTAAGTAGAAATATTCATCCTTACCATCTATCGAATGATGTATTAATTACGAAAAAATGTACGTCCTAACACGCGTTCGAATTGACCACAAGAGTCGTCCGATGGAATAAGATTTGCTACTCCTACCTTGGATATTTTATAAGAGCTCATTGTTTATAAAATTAATAAATACTTTAATTTATACTAAAATAATATATATGTATATATATATAAATATTGGTAAACTATTACCAAAATGAATTATTCAATTGGTAGAATGAACAGTACTTTACTCTAGGTACTCTTAGTGAAAACAATGCCTCGTAGGAAGGACATTAAAAGACCAATTAGAGGAACACGGATTTAAAGTCCTTTATTAATACAACCTTAAATAGCCTACATCAGTTTTGGGTGGGTTTAGAGGCAGCATTATTTCTCCTTCTTCAGGGATGTTATTCCCAAATCAAGAGTCAACCGTAATTAGATGCTACAAATATACCTACATAAATGCGTATTACAACTTATGACCGTTGAGTCTCAAAGACATATATAAATATATATGTACCTACTTAGGAAGGAGAGGAAATGCTACCATAGTTTGTGAGACAAAATATAATGTTTGTACGTAAATATATATATATATATATATTGGGAACTGTGCCAAGAATGTCAGTCAGTCAGTTTGTCTCAACTTGTTGACACTCTCTCAATGGAACTATCCATCAAGACATACACATACTATAGTCACTTAATTTAATATGTAGGTGCTTAATGTAACATAATATTATGTTAGTATGGTCAAAATGAATGATATGTACATATGTATGAAGATTCTATCATTTCCTGCGAACGACTATTCTATATAGTTGGGAGAGGTGGAGTCCTCTGTAAGTAAGATCCCTTTTTGACAAGGGGAGGGGGTTTTATATCATCCTCCAAGAATCATCAAAAGAGAGTATGAAGAGTGATAGTCCATAACTTTTATTCTTTAGATACTATATTTTTGAGGAGTGGGGGTGAAGTATGGAGAATTGAGTTAACCTCAATTCTTGGGCCAGAGGGTGGTGAATTCATGACAATAATAATAATAGATAATAATACGACATCCAAAATGAAAGATAAAGGGAGGAAGGGAGAGCTTCACTCTAGATAATATGTATTTACCTAACGAGGGGGTGAGACAGCAAGCAGCTATGTCAAATTTATAAATAGACCTCCGGTATACTAACTGACTAACTAACTAGCTAACTCGGAGGAAGAAAAGAGGAACTATATAGAGCATGACGTCACATGTCATTTACCCCCTCTACCTACCCTGAGTAAGGAGTAGTATATTGTATGTATTTAAAAACGAATGGAGCTCTATTTTGTCAACAACAACGGAAATGATTGCTGCATAGCATTGTTGAGAGGGAGGAAAAATGAGGATGGATTCATCTTAAAAGTTGTGGGGTGATTTATATAGGTACATTATATAGGTACAATTTAAATATATGCGTGGGTATTTTTGGCTTGATATTTGCAAAATGTATTTTTTTTTTTGCTTCATTTTCATTAACGCCTTGGAAATGTCAAGTACATACATGCCTTATAAGGTAGGAAAGAGTCATACATGTATGAATAAGTAGACAAATAAATAATAAATTTTACCCTTTGAACTCGATGTTTGACTTTCTTTACTATTCCCCAATGATAGTAATGCATAACTATCTAACTCCTTGTCTCTCTTCCTTGCCTTATTTGGTCAACGAGAAGGTTAGTAGATAGCCTAACTGTATGTATGTTTGTACGTTGTAATAAGCAATTAAAAAGGCTGAGGGTGGGTATAGACCTAGGGAGGTCATTTATGCAAAGACACTACGATCTACATATGGAAATAGATAGCTTCTCCATATTTGGACATATACGACTTTCTGCTCAATGAACATGTATGTATAACTTTCTCAACTTTATACTTGAAGAGGGCAAAGTGTGAGCTCACAGGTCTGTGTCAGAAATTCTTATATAAATACCCAAGAACAATAGAACGATTAACTCATTCCGACAGGATCCGTCGTCTCACTGAGAGGTTGTTCTTCTTGCTATTCTCTAGAGTCCCACTCACAAATCAACAAACATGTGTGACGAAGATGTTGCTGCTCTTGTCGTTGACAACGGCTCCGGTATGTGCAAAGCCGGATTTGCTGGAGATGATGCTCCCAGAGCTGTCTTCCCCTCCATTGTCGGCCGTCCCCGCCATCAAGTAAGTAGAATAGTCCCCTTTCACAAAAACAAAAATGATCAAAAAAAAGAAAAGAAAAGAAAACACCAACAAAATATGGATGATTCATGGATTATTTTTAATTCTTTCTCTTACAATGTTAGGGTGTCATGGTCGGTATGGGTCAAAAAGACTCCTACGTTGGAGATGAAGCTCAATCCAAAAGAGGTATCCTCACCTTGAAGTACCCTGTTGAGCACGGAATCATCACCAACTGGGATGACATGGAAAAGATCTGGCATCACACCTTCTACAATGAGCTCCGTGTTGCCCCAGAGGAACAACCCGTTCTCCTCACTGAGGCTCCCCTCAATCCCAAGGCCAACAGAGAAAAGATGACTCAAATCATGTTTGAGACCTTCAACATGCCCGCCATGTATGTTGCTATCCAAGCTGTCCTCTCCCTTTATGCCTCTGGTCGTACCACTGGTATTGTCATGGACTCTGGAGATGGTGTCTCCCACACCGTTCCCATCTATGAAGGTTATGCCCTCCCCCACGCCATCCTTCGTTTGGACTTGGCTGGTCGTGAACTCACCAACTACCTCATGAAGATCCTCACTGAGAGAGGTTACTCCTTCACCACCACTGCTGAGCGTGAAATCGTCCGTGACATCAAGGAAAAACTCTGCTATGTTGCCCTTGACTTTGAACAAGAAATGGCCACTGCTGCTGCTTCCTCCTCCCTCGAGAAGTCCTATGAACTTCCCGACGGTCAAGTCATCACCATTGGCAACGAACGTTTCCGTGCCCCAGAAGCCCTCTTCCAACCTTCCTTCTTGGGAATGGAATCCTGTGGTGTCCACGAAACCACCTACAACTCCATCATGAAATGCGATGTTGACATCCGTAAGGATCTCTACGCCAACACCGTCATGTCTGGTGGCACCACCATGTACCCTGGTATTGCTGATCGTATGCAAAAGGAAATCACTGCCCTTGCTCCATCCACCATCAAGATCAAGATCATTGCTCCCCCAGAGAGAAAGTACTCCGTCTGGATTGGTGGCTCCATCTTGGCTTCCCTCTCCACCTTCCAACAGATGTGGATCTCCAAGCAAGAATACGATGAATGTGGCCCAGCCATTGTTCACAGAAAATGCTTCTAAGTTCAATATCAAACATATTAACACCTCATTTAACTGCCTCATCAGAACATGTTGCTTGTCAGAATGGATGAAGAAAATTTGCCTGTTCAATTTTTCTTGTAAATTTTTTTTTTATATTCACGTACTTTCCTAGAAATTTTAATGAATTATTATTCCTTAAAATTTTTCCTTTCTATCTGTTTATAACTTTTTAAAAAAAAAAAAAGAAAAAAATTAAGCATATCAACAAAATTACATTCATTTAAAAAACCTCCTTTCCGTCTTTTTCAATATTTTTTTTTTTTTTACTCTGGTCCCGTAGAAAGGGCTTACATATACATACCTACATATAGATACTTACATAGATTAGAGCCGTCTAAAAATAATAGGGTCAAAACAAAGGCATACTATGTACAAACAGACATACTACTATATCTTTCCACTCTAATTATGATAGCTAATTAAAAATTAACTCTCTAACGTATGTCAAGAGTGTATTCCTATCAATCATAGCTCCATACTGCAAAATCCCTCTATAGCTAATATATTTATTTCTAGTAATAGTATTCATTTAGAGAGCATAGATTGGAGAGATCAGAGCTCTCTGGGAATTACATTTACATATAAGAATTTTAAAGAGCAAATACCTCTACAAATAAATAAGTGTATTCAAGTTGAAAATTGATTTAGCAATTCGGTAAGAAGTCATACAAAGCCCTTATTCATAAATTCATGCATGTAAGGAACGAACATCATAAAATAAAATTATATGGGGCTCTTCCCCTCAGAATTGAGTCTTCTATTACAAATCCTTACTCCTTTTAATCTCTTTTCACTTTTATGTGTAGAATGACTTATTTCGATGTTATCATTAATCATCATGAAAATGATTTAGCTCTCATCACATTTAAAGGCAAATTGCACTCTAGATTGACAGTGCATCAATTTAGTAAGTAAGGGATTCAATATAAAGTAGGGACTCTTATTCATTCAATGTTTGATTTTTTGTTTAATTTGTAGAAATGTATTTTGTATTTCATTAATTTTCCTTGAGGGGTTTTTTCTATGAAGTAAAAAAAAAAAACATTTTTATAAATTCATTATTTTCTTTTTCGTTTGTTGGTTCCTTGCATATATAAGTATGTTAAATACATTGTCGTGTTTACAAGTACATTTTTTCTCCATAAACCTGCAGTATTAGTCCAAACAAGAAGGTAGCAAAATATAAAATAGATTAATATCCTGTCTGACTTGAGTTTATTTCATAATATTTCAATGGGAAAAGGATTATCACCTCTGAT
Source organism: Lepeophtheirus nordmannii (assembly GCA_963680855.1). Lineage (NCBI taxonomy): Eukaryota > Metazoa > Arthropoda > Copepoda > Siphonostomatoida > Caligidae > Lepeophtheirus > Lepeophtheirus nordmannii. The sequence continues at coordinate 13,892,884 of OY804520.1, forward strand.
GTAGTGTCGTGTAACAATGGTACTTTCCTCACTTTAATTAGATGAGACTATTTAGATAAAGTGTAATCGCTGACGATGGTTTTTTTTTTATTTTTTTCATAACGAGAACGATAAGAAACAATTTTCTGACTAATACGAAACCTTTTTTTTCTACATGAAATGCGACGAAATTAAATCTTGAAAAAAATAAAATAAAGACGAGACAAAAATTGACGAAATGACGATTTTGTTTCGTCTTGTCTTTAATATCATTGCCATATAATTTGTTACAAGACGTTTTATATTATAAATTTGTTCTTGAACAGAAGATTAACACTCCATAGCTACGTCCCAGGGTACGCCCCAGCGACCCATGACGATTTTGTGAGACATAAATTACACATTTTAAAAATATGTATAGAAGAATTTATTTTTATACTAATAGGGTAAATACTTTAACTTCGAACACTTTACTTCGAAATCGATTATCTCAAACAGCAAATCATTAGGTCTAACTAGATTGTACTCAAATAAAATGGGTTTTAAGTTGGTGTATTGGCAAATACTGAAAATAATCGGTGTTTGACTGAGGTGTAATACTTACAAATCTATGTATATAGACGAAATGAACACTGTCTTTCTATAACATTTTTTTTATCAGGTGTTTATTTGTCTAAATCTAAGAATCTAACTACATGCACTTAATTATAATTTGCTAGTGTATACGTGAATAATAGATGTAATTAATTTTAAAATGGACCAATCCAAATAAATCTGTATGGAGCTCAAATATATACATTTTTTGTGATCAACTTCTTGTTTAGACTATAGCTGAATTTTCATTGTTTGAGTAGTGTGAAGGCCCTTACTTTTAAGCTCGACTGCATAATGCTAATCAAATGACTACCTACATATTGACAAGATTTCCTCTCATCATTCATTTTGTCTGTTTGTAAATGACACATTTAATTTATCAAAATAGTAGCCGCAACAACAAATTTTATTTCCTTCCTATCAACGTACATCTCCTGGGGAGTCCAAAGCTCATGGTGACATCATATTGTAATCCTTTCTAGTTGTTTCTGATTGAAGTGTAATATATCAAAAGGTCATTTTAAATGGAGAGCAAAACAAGTATGAAGCTTCACAGTGAAACCAAAATTGTTCAAGTATATGACTACAATAATGTATTCCCAATTAAATCATCACGGAGTCCTTTGGATCCCTCACAGAAAGAAGGTATTTGTATGAGAGTATCTTCATACAACCTTCTACGTATTTTCACATTGAACTTTGTGTTTTATTATTAGAAGCCCGGAATTTGAAAGTCAATTCTCAACGGAAAGAAGCGTCAAAAACTCATTATTTATGGGAGTTATATTTAAACTTTGCTAGGAAAACGTCTTCTCATGGTTTTAGTTGGACAATAAAGAAGGAATCCTCATTTGCCTGTAACTTGATTTCCTCTCTCCTAGTCGCCATAGCTCTCATCTGTGTTTCCATTGCTGTCATTAAATCCACGTCCGAATATCTCTTTCAAAACTCATACCAAACTCGTTTTGATGTAGATAATGAAGACAGCGATGGAATCGTTCTCATGCCTGACTTTATCATTTGTCATTCAAGGTGAAATTATATTTATAAAAAGACTCATCATGTACAAATGACACATGTATATTTTAGTTTGAGCAATTAAAACAAAGATTCTAATTACTTTTACATTTTGCAAATATATAGAGGGTCAAGGGTATTATTTTTTTGTATTTTTTTAAAGAACATTCTTTTATGCACTGCCCACTTACCTTTGCTCTACCTTGTAGTCCTTGGAGCATTGAAAAGGCACGGAAGCTGAACATTTCTTTCAATTTACTCTCCTACATTACAGTAGCTCTAAACCCTTACAATGCTCTCATCGACATACTCCCAGAGCGCTACCAAATCTACTCGGAATTAGAAAAAGAGTTTCAAAATCTATTACAAGGTTCTTTTAATGGAAACTTGAGGACTCTGTTGGATGCTGTGACTCTGGACTGTTCCGATTTTATCAGAATATGCATGATGGGAGCTTTCAAGTCCTGGGATGAGTGTTGTAAGAATGTGTTCAACTACACAGGGATATATAGTTATGATGGAAAATGCTTTAGTACCAAGGGTGTCATGCATCATCGATTCCTCATTGCATCCAGCTTCGACGCTATTCAAATCGTAATTAACATGGATAGGGATAACCCTTATGAAATGCTTAATGGCACAATTGCCACTTGGTCATCTTATTCCTTACGAGGGATTTCCTTTGCTCTCATTAACGAGAATGATGATCCCATTTCCGCTCTATACAATTCCGACTTTATCAGCTATGGTGTCATGACGAGAACCAAGATTAAGAAGACGACAATTGATCGAGGAGGCATTAATTGCTACAATAACATTGGAACAAACTATAGGTAGGAGGCCAATCAGTACCTAATATCTAATAAGGTCAAATAAGTAATTTAAGATCTAAACATTTTTATTAAAAAATTTATTTTAGCCAAACGAATTGTAAGATTGAGAACATTATTGAAGTAGTGAAGAAAGAACTGTCCTGTATGCCGATTGGACTCTTACTCACAACCTCTGAAATGACTGGAATTAAGTATTGTAGTCCCATTGAGTCACTCACAATCGCGAATGAAACTATCGTTGAGGCTTTGAATCTTACATACCTACTCATTTTTTTATATTTAAAAAAACAAAACAAAACATTTATTTAAAAAAAAAAAAGAAAACTCAAGCATATCTATATTTTTTTTTAATTGGCTGTTTAACTATCATATATATTATGTAATTATTATTAACACAATCAAATATAAAAAAATGAGGTTTTTTTTCTCTCTTCTTTTCTACTTCCATTGGACCATAGGGTATACAAGAATATATCCAAAGGCGTGAAAGAGAGTCAATACATCAATGTCAGAGTGAATGTGTTCACACAACCTATGAATCCGTCATTTCCTCACAGATCCTTCAAAACAATTATTATCGTAAAGTAGTCATGAAGAATCCCTCGCTCGAGTTCGTTCTTCACACCATTTACTTCCCAACTTTCAACTTTGGAAGGATCACTCATGTTCCAAAGGGGATAGTGGATTGGTTAGGAGATGTTGGAGGGAACTGTGGATTCTATCTTGGAGCCTCCATGTTCTCTATCCTTGAAATCCTTGTTTTCATCATAAAAGTCTTTATTGTGTCCATTTTCTATATCTTTGGATGTAACATTGCGAAAAAGTCTGAGGTTCAGTCACAAGAAGGGGATCATCCTTGAGTGGATGGACTCAGATATATATCTATGTACATATTACATATGTACATAGATTTCTTAAATCCTTAATTACTTTGAAGGATTACATATACCTCTGTAATTCAAGGAGCTGTTTAAAATACTTATATACAAAGATTATATATATATTTTTTTTCTTTTTGTGTGTGTGAATGTTCTTTTTTTAAAGTGATGATAAAAGCATTAATGTCTCTACAATCGCTTAAATAAATAGTCAGTGCTTCAAATTACATGTCAAAACATTGACAATTGCTTTATTTAGAATGAATAACTTATTTATTAAAGAGAGTCTTGAGCTACAAGTGCTGAGTGACTTCCAAATCTTTGTTTGTTTTTGTTGTTTTTAAATCTTGTTCCTCAATTTTTTTTTAAAAAGCTATATTTTTTATTCATATTAAATCAAATCTACTATATATCTACATATATGATCTCACAACCTTTCCTCCCAAACAGACCCAAAATCGTAATGATACGAATAGTTAGCCAATTTTTTCATACTATTGAATTATTCTTCATATTTTGATAATAAAAAAAATTGACCCAGCTTGTCAAGAGTTGGGTACATAGGGATAAAATACATAGAGAGCTTAATTGAAGAAAAAAGTCAAGTAAGGGGTCAGCTGTTAAAAAAAACAACACTAGTAGTCCAAAAGAATCCAGTTCTAATAGTAAGATTGACAATATATTGTAGTAATTTGGGTCATTTTTGGCAGTATGGGAGTTAATTATAAACAGGTGAAGATGTTTAGCAGCATAGCTGCGAACTAGAGTCAATATTTGATGTGCTCGGACTATGCAAAAATGAGCTTGGACTCGTTTCGAACTCGGAAAAGGGAGACTTGAATACAAATCTGTTAAATCTGATACTAATCATGTGAGGTCATACCCAGATTTGGAAACAATCTACGCAAATGCAACTCACAAATGTTATTTTTGTCGTAGTGTCAAGTCAGGCTTAATATGTTGATGGAGTCAAGCTCGAATATAGCAGGCTTGAAGGATGTCGTTGAGAACACTACGAAATTGTGTTACCTGAAGCCCATCTTCAAAGCTGATCTGAGCAATGACGAGAGGAAACCGTTCTCTAGGGTCCTATAAAAAACATTGTTAATGATGCTAGTTGGAGAAATCAATAATACCTTTACCCCTTAGAGCATATAGAAAAAAATCAACAGATTATTCAATGAAATATACTTTATTATACATAATTACATCATTAATAAATATGATTTAGTCTTTCGAAATAATCATTATTAGTCATGGGAAGCATTATTCAAATTTCTAATTATTGAATTGAACAAAATTCGTGGGTATGCCACAAACTGAAAAACCTTGAATCTTCTCACTTTTTCATTTTCTCAAATGTTATAATTGTATCCCTGGTTAACATTTTGAAATTTACTTAACGAGTAAGAAAGCATGATTCCGAACAGGAGATGATTCAAATACATGATCATACAGAGATTGACAGACCTAATATTTATGATTAAAACCAAGTTTTTTCACCACCACAATAATAATTTTAAGAGTTAAGCTTAAATCTCTGGGCAGAGCATGATTTGTCTTATCAAGCATTAGAAATATTTATTCAGTTTTCTGGGAAACATGAATGACATCTTTTAAAGGTAGATCAATACTGATTGAGACGACCCTCCCCAGTTCTGATTTATCAAGGTAAAGTCAACATTGGACTTCTTATCGAACAAAAATTCTTGACATTTCTCAAAAGATTTTATTTATCAATTTTTATCAACATTTCTTCGTTTAATATGGAAATAAAGTTTTTTTTAAATGGGTACATAAATGCTTGACCATAATTATCCACCTATGAAGTCTGCGATTTTCTGGTAGAGTGCTTCTTTTTTTTTTTCATTTTTAAAGACCTTCAATTTTCTAGAAGTTTTTCATTTTCTTCTTGAAGGATCATTATGTGTTGTCTTCACCCAAAAGCTCTAATGTATTTGGTAAAGAATAGGAATGCTCTCTAAAAGTATAATGGATACTAGGTAAATGCCACTTACATTTTCATCTTCTATGATTGCTTCATTATTTTCTTTTGGGAAAAATTGCTTCAAAACTCGAGAGATTGGACTCTACCCTAATCAATGGCTCGGAAAAGTTGAAAATAGTTGGTATAACACTATCAATATCTAATATGGTACTTAATGATTTCCGACTCCATGAAATGCTTTGAGCAAAGTTTTGATCATTTATTAGACTTCCAATTTTTTTTTTGACGAATGCTTGATACCCATTGTTTACGAAGTTCTGAATTATTTGTAAATCTAAAAGTAAAAAGGGACATCTAAATATGAATCAAATTATGTAACAAATACATATAATATATTATGTATTAATTATACAAATATCAATGATAGATTTAACGTATTCCTATTATGAATATATTTTTTAATCATTGGACCTCTTATTATAATAATGGTCCATCAGGTATTGGTCCTCACTATCTTCCCTTTTCATAGATCTCCAAGACGTAAGAATTCTGGAAATACAATTTTATCGCCACACAATTCAGTATTTTGACCCCCAAAATTGAGAATATAATAAAAGTAATATGTAACTAATGTGATATCAAATTGAATTACTTAGCAGCAATGTTTGTTTAAAGCAGTGAAATCTGAAAATTATGTCTTAATTAAGAGTATAACTATAATTTCAATGATAAATTTCTTATGAACGCACACAACCAAATGTATTTTTTTCGTCAACTAGGTTATTTTTTCAACAGCTGACTCGGCTTCAAAAATATTTCCTCGCCATTGATTTTATATCTATGTTTGAGTAATTTGTGATCAACCAATCAACGAAGTAGTCTTACTTAACATGTTCATATGCATTCCTTCAAAGAACTTTTGCTCCGTGAAAACTTTCTTTCATATTTCATAAATAGTATTTTTTTTTTAAAAGTATTTATAGATAATTAATAAGGGCAAGTTGAGATCAAAAGGGCGAGAGTCTCACAGAGTGACACTTCAAAAGGCAATGAGGAAAATGATACAAAAAACTTTTATGTAGGTACATATTCATATTTTGTAGAGTGCAAACAAATAGAATCAGTTATTCTCCAAAGGTCTTTAAGTACATTTATGTAAATAAGGTGAGTTGGGATTTCATTAATAGAATTTTTAGTTGTGAGACAGTAAAAAAAGAAAGAAAAGGGAATGAAGATGAATCAATTCCATTAATGTCTGAGTCATTTGACAAAAAAAATTACCACTCAAATCCCCCGCTAGAATTTATGGATCTGTTCCAAGAATAGCTTTGATAAGAGAAAAGGCTGATAAGACGGAGAATGTGTGTTATTTATAGCCAGAATGAGTAAAACGAGTAAATAAAAGTAATAACTAGATAAAATTACGTTCACTTTAAAATACCGGGAATATATAGGCTGTATTTTGTAGGTTCTTAAATCTGTACACTTGCTAAAAATTGAATCTGTTTAAATTCACTTTTTACAACTACTCCAATAATGGAGAATCAGAATTTTCTGATTGCTTGAAATAAGAATCCTTGTCAATTTCTAAAAACAATATATATTTTTTTTCCAAAGTAACTGAGATTGTTCCACCATATGTAATAATGTTTTTTTTTTATTAAACAATCTTTAGAATTAGGAAAGTATTTTTTCAACAAAAAAACAACACTCTTTAGCACTTTTTTGATGACGCTTACAAGAATATGGAAAGTTTATTGATCAATCTATGGATTCCGTATTTTAAATGAAATCCATGAGGTTTTCGAGTTTTAAAAAAACTGTCGAATAGTTTGAATTAAGAATTCAAAAACCTCATGTATCAAATATGATATCAATGTAGAAGTATAGTGTTAAAAATGGGTTATATCAGTTCCTGATTTAAATAAATATTCATGCAAATAATAATATAATAAAGTACATATTGTGAAGAACACTCATGCATGAGCAATCTCCTATTGCTGAATCAGATATATATTCAGAAAATGAAGATCATGACTGTTCGCCATTCAGGATCAAAGCTACGGAGAAAAAGTAAACCACACAGAAATCCCCGAAAACAGAAGAAACAGAGTATGTGTCTAAGGTCTGAGATTTATAATGAAAAATGTATTTTGTCGTGTTCCATTTCAGATGAGGTTTCCATGTTTTCCAAAAAGTACATGTTCCATTTCTACAAATACTTTGCACAAATGACATCCGCCCATGGATTTAGTTGGACCGTGAATGAGCGCTTAAATTCCTTCCAGAGAACTATTTCCTCCATTCTACTCATTGGGTGTGTCATATGTCTAAGTTTAACGATTGGTAAAACCACGGAGCAGTATTTATGTCGGGAGTCATCCTACCAGTCAAGATTCGAGCTTTTATCCAGAGGAAAAGATCAACCTTTAAAAATGCCGGATTTCATGCTTTGTCATAGCAGGTTAAATATTTAGAAAATAATTTGAGAATTTGTCAATTGAAGTCAAATGTTTCTTATCAATTATTATTAGTAGTAGTATAGAAGAATCTCAGTGTCAATAGACATTCTTTGGTGTTTATCGAACTAACACATTTCAAAAGTGTATTTGTGTTTGAGTGAACACAAACCAGAGTTGGGGGGATTCGAACTTGAGCTGCAATTATGTCTTAAAAAAGGAAAAGAAATGTTCTTTATTCCAGGAATATTTACACCCCTCTTTGAAAGTCGTGTGACACTACCACTGCCCTTGAATAGCTCTAACACAAATCCATCAAAGACTAATCACACTTTGACATTATCATATTATGTCATTTCTAGTAGAAAAATAACCGTTAGATTACATTGCTTTGTTTATTTTAATTTTTACATTATGTTATAGCCCTTGGAGCGTTCAAAAGAGCAAGGCCTTGAACATATCACGAGATTTACTCTCCTACATCACAATTGTTCTGAATCCCTACCAAGCAGTGGTAGATGTTCTACCCAAAAAATTAGCACTCTACAAAAGTTTGGAAACTCAGTACAACAAAATTTTAAAAGAGTCCTTTAACAATAATTTAAGAAGTTTTCTGGATGCAATCACAATTGAATGCAAGGATTTTCTACGGATTTGCATGATGGGAGCATTTAGTTCCTGGAGTAGTTGTTGTGACAATGTAAGACTCATCTAATGATGAATTCCCCTCATTAACTCATTATAACTTCATAATGAATGTATTTTGAAGGTATTTAATCAAAGAGGAGTTTATAGTTTGGACGGTAAATGTTTCACAACTAAAGGGATGCTTGACTATGAATTCAGCATCGCCTCGAGCTTTGACGCCATAAAAGTCGTCATGTTTATGGATGAAAATAATCCCTACAACTATATCAACGGTAGGGTATCCACATGGTCCTCACATTCCTTGAAAGGGATTTCCTTCTCCGTCATTGATAAAAATGATGATCCCATAACATCCATGTACACATCCGACTTTTTCAATAATGGTGTGATGACCCGAACAAAGATATATAAGAAAATAATTCACAAGGGAGATATTAATTGTGTTAAGCAGTCCAACTATAGGTACGTAACCATTTGCCCTCTATGGCTCTTTAAAGTTACATTTTAACCCCTCTTTTTTTTTTTCAAAGTCAAAGGAACTGTAAAATCAATGCCATGAATAAAGTGATTGAAGATAAATTGGGCTGTATTCCTTTTGGGCTTCAATTGACAAATGGTGAAAATACAACAAAAATCTGCAGTCCTCTAGAGTCCTTGCACATTCTAAATTCATCAAAGGTACTTAATTATTTTATGTTACTTAATCCATATACATATCCATTGATTCTTTCTTCTCTTTGCAAGCATTTGAGAGAGTTTGTGCGAAACGATTTCAATTTATTGCATGAGGAAGTCTGTAAAAGTGAATGCGTTCGAACTTTTTTTGAAACGGATATTTCAAGTCAAACCCTGGAAAATCTTTACTTTACAAAGGATGTCAAAAATTCTTCCTCTCTCAAAATTTCTCTTCACACCCTTTATTTCCCCAAGGATCATATAGAGCGCATGTCTCAAATACCAAAAGGGCTCATGGATTGGCTTGGGGACGTTGGAGGAAACTGTGGTTTCTATCTGGGTGCTTCCCTTTTCTCCATTATTGAGTTTTTGTACTTTTTAATGAAAATGATATTTCTCATACTGGGATATTTGTTGCATTAAGACTCACTCTTCAAAATAATAAAAATCCTGTTCCTGGGCTCTAGGCACTACCTATCTACCATGAGGATCTCTTCTTAGGATTTATCTTTGTTTGTACTTGATGTTTATAATTTGTATAGGTATAAAACTAACGTTTTGTAGTCTTCAGCAAAGGGTGAACGTACTTCATTCACCCCTTGGACTGATATGCTTATACATATATCTTTATTTATATTACTTTATCCAGAGCAATGGGTATCATGAGTACACGAGTAAACAAAACACATAACATAGGTATTATTAATTCATTATCTATTAATAAATGTATTAATGTGTTGTTAAAGCTTAGGAAATAATATATTGTAATACCTATATTTAGGTATATGTAAGTAATAAGCGTAGTCTCAGCCCCCAATCTCTCTGACTATGTTATTATGAACAACCCCGAGTCAATATTTGAACAAATTTGTTTCATGTGTGTGTTTGTACAAACACTGCTGCTTCTTCACTTATCTATGACTGTATGGGAGCCGTTAAATTTGTTTGATTTCCCTTTTATTTTCTCTCTTGGTTCGAACTGGATTTCCGACATAGTTAGTTGAAGTGTCAAAAAATACACATATATAGTCAAACAAACATTTTATAATGAATCCAAAGGGATCAGATATCAAAATGTACTCGAGTGCCTCTTTTCTCTATGGACTTCACCTCCTCTCCTTCCTCATTACCTCTGGAAGTTGCTCAGTTCAAATCATTGCCTCCTCGAACTCTATATTACTCCTTATACCCGGAGAGTCTCATAATCAAATATTTTGTGAGAGTGATAGTCCTTTTGACTTGTGTATTTGGTCTCATAATGGCTCTAAATGTGTTGGCTCACGAGAGTCGAGTTTGTATCCCTGTAGAGACTTTCCGGAGGGAAGTAGTTTGCATATTGAAATGGAAACAAAGTGTGTTCTGCAAATTGAATTACCGAAAGTTGGAGTTCATGAAGGAGACTATACGGTTAGTTATGCGGAAAATATATATATATATATAAGAATCATTCATCTCTTATAATGACTTGATTCATAAATTGCAACATCAAATCATATTTATCTTTTGTATTTGAATTGAAGATTTTTTATGTAGCTGAGGGCTCTAGAAAACAATTTCGACGAAAAAATACTAAATAAAATTCATAATAATTATGATTCATGGAGCAAACATTACTCAAAGCATTTATGATTCCACAATGATCAAATGTTTGTCACAAATTCAAATTATTGAGTGTTTATTGTATATTCATATGAACAAGTATGGGAATGTGCTCAAATGAAAAATAAAAGCATATTTAATTTATATGTACTTTCTGGGTCTATTCCGTTTCTGACTTCTTTGTGAATCATTCCTTTATTAATGTACATTCAGAAGAATTTGTAATTTGTCATTAAATAAACCGTTTAGGAAATATACCTTTGGTTAATTTTAGTTCATTAAAGATTATAATAGGGTCAACAGAGTAAATGATTTATGAGATACTTAATTGGAGAATAAGAAAGATTAATCATAATGTTGTTTGTGTAGATAGTAGAGTCTGACTACTAAATTAATCATAATTTAATGTTGTTGTATCCATTTATTTAGTATTTTTTCAGAAAAATATCCTTTTGACAAATTGTTTGTCCATTATAAATAAAAAAATGAATGATATTTTTTATCTCAAAAGTGTTTACTCGGATCCTTCGATGATATTTCGAGTGGAAGGATGAACATGATGAGCGAGGAATTTTCAATTCAAGTCGCTCACCCGGCAAGTATTAAAATGATCCACTCTGGAGAGGGAATACTTCATCTATCAAATGCAACTCAAGAGATAGCGACAGATATCCTTTGTTCCTCCGAGGATGGCATACCCAGTATTTCAAACTTTCTCCTCTATAGAAACGGAAACTTAATACAAGAAAACACGGTAGGAGTCTTTCATCTCTCTCAAATTGGTTTGCAAAATGATGGAGATGTGCTTCTCTGTGGAGGGAATCAAGTCACAGACGATCATGGACTCATTTATAGCAATCAAACCAGTGATCCTCTTCACTTGCAAATACACTATCCTCCACAGATGGTGAACATCCACGAAATTCGCTTCATGTTTGAGTTTATAGCCAATCCAGAGGCAAAGTCCATAGATTGGGAGTTATTTGATGATCAAAATAAAACCTTGGTCTATCACAAAACCGAAACAGAAGTCAAAATGACGGGACAACATAAGTATTTAATCACTTTACTCATTGATTTGGAGAATATCACGGTGTGTGAGTATATACTCACGGTTGATAACGGTGAAGGCGTACTCAGACATGACACGTACCTTGAAGATTCTCACACCTCTTTGATACCGAAATCCAAACAAAATGAGGAGGAAGGTACCTGGGATGATAGTGAGGCCTTTGGAGAAACACCCTGGTCCTTGATATTTGGTATTTTAGGAGGCATTTTAGTCATTGCTGTTATAGTGATCTTAGCATTTGTCATATTTCAGAAATCCAAGTACTCTCAGGGACATTTTTATTCTTCTGCAAATAGAAGAGGAGTGTCGGAATCCTCGTAAAATTTACAAACCTTTGTATTTTTGTATTTTTTTTATTTTTTTTGAGTAATTTATCATAACCGACGTTTATTTTTTATATTAATTAATGAGTTACTATAGGATTCGAATCTTTGTATCACCTATCTAAGAATGTTATTTGTAAAAGTCTACATACGTATTCAATTTTAATAGTATTATGTACAAAAAAATCTATTATATATTTCAATATCAAAGAATGATGTAATTAATTTTAATCAATTAACATAAATACTAAATAAATCCATAATTTAATGGAATGTTTTGATTACTTTTTTTTTCGGAATTGGGATTGAACAAAGTACATACACAATTGCATAGAATGCACATACAAAATACATATATAAATTATAAACGTTATGATCGAAAACTAAATGAAATGAAGGGGAACTTGAAGGGGTTTATAGGAGAATGTCTTTAAATTGTGCAAGCCCTTTCAGAGTTGTCTCCTTCTTTCCCGTACGTATATTTTGACTTTATATTATGTAGTAACAAACAGCTGGCTCTCGTGGAATCATCAAAGACTATGGGACAAAACGTTGAATGATTAATTAATACTCCTTTTTCAATATATTTTACTGCATGGATAGGGGTGCCGTTTGTCTCTTTGCAGAATATCGCTTATAGGCAATCATTCCTCCAATGAGAACGACGATGATGACAATAAAAATGACTAGAGGAATGACATAAGAAGAAGTGCTTCCACCTTCTGGAGCAGGAGTTGTTGAGGTGGAGGGTCCTTCAGATGACGTAGATGATGGTTTGCTTGATGACTCTTCTGGCGTTGCTGTAGTCTCTGTTGTTGAATTTGAAGTGGTGGGTGGGGGTGTGGTTGGTGGAAGGGTTGTGGAGTCTGGGGCTATGATCTTGAAGGAATAAGTCTCCTGTCCAAATTTATTTTCTGCCTCAAGTGCGTAGGACACATTCTCAATGTCTTTTGATGCAAGTTTCTTGATTGTGAGGCTGCAGTTCACCCTATGCTCTCCTATTTCTGCACAAATTAATGGGATTTTGCTAAAATATGCATGCAATGAAAGGGATCGGTTTAGATGGCTCCGGTTATTTAGAAAAAAAAAGCAACTTACATATTCTCACTATTTTTCAATTCAGTCTCTTCTTCTGTTCCATTAACAGTTCTTTTTGCCATCCATTTAAGAGACGTTGGATTTGGGTTGGAGTGTATGGTGATCATTACTTTAATTTCTTCCCCTATCTTACCATTAAAACTCAATGGATCTTGTGGTTGAGGAGGAAAGACCACTACCAATTTTGTGGGTCCCACACTCATAGTTTCAAAAAGTTGTTTAGGAGGATCGGATTTGTCAAACTGTTGACCCGTACAATTGATGGATTCTCCGTGATCCTCAACTTTGACATTAATGAGGATTTTATGAGAAAGGGATTCCTCTCCGTCTGAGCCTTCAATGATTGAAGAATTTTCAGCCGTAATGTTGAGATTTCCTGAGGAAGTAATATTGGATATACCAATAGGTTTCCCTGCAAAAAGACATTTGGTATGAAGTTAGAATTGAATTACAGCAATATGCCAAACAGTCAGGGTAATTAGTTTCAACTAATTATAATTTGAAATGGTCAAGACTATCTATCAGTCCTGATATAAGTGTCATTTATATGTATATAAATGGTGAAGTTTATAACTAAAAGTGTCTTCAAAGGAAAAGTCGCACTAGAACAAAACACGGACTGATCGAATCTGGTCTAAACAAAAGATATTGCTGTAAATTGTAAATTGTGTATGGACAAACACATACATCAAGGGGCTTGTAGAAATAGGGTCATACATTTTAACCAATCGAAAAAAGTCAAAAATGGATGCAAATTAAAATATGCACGGTATTATCCAAATAGTATCTTTAAAAAATTATTTTTTTGCATGTATTTTGTTCAACTATTCTTGGCTCTTATTAGTTTTCTGAACATGGGTTGACTAAACTCAAATTTGCTATTGTTAAGTTGTGGAGTTCGATTCAATGAAGTATACTCCAACAGTTGGGAAGAAGAATGGGTCAAATAATACCCACTCTTTCTTTGGAAGGGGAAAGATTGAGAGAATCAGTAAGGATCATATTGAGTACGTCAGGGGATTGAGAGTGGGATGGTATAGTGCCTAGAGTCTCATTTTTGGGCTATATAGGATTGGAAGGAAGTGCAAGATGTCTGACAATCACATATGACTAATTGAAACTAAGAGATTTATTGTTGGGATTTACTTTATATTAACTTATGAATACAAATAGCGTCATACATGGGAACGCCCAAGTTGTGTTACGTAGAGCATTCAAAATCTGTATAAAGATGTATACTGTATATTAGGTAGCTATATACAAATAAGTCACTTGTACTTGGATGTTAAAAGCAACAACAACAACACAAAAAAACATCTGTAAACGGATTCAATGAGGTGACTTTATGAAGTCATGACTAGCTATTATTACCATCTATATTATAGGATAACAAGTGTAAGCATGTAATCCACACAAGTCTTTGAAAACGTTTAATTTTAATGATGTACGTTAAAAAGGCGCCTAGACTCACACTGTTGTCAGAGGTTGTGAGTTTGCCCAGATAGTAACTATAAATCGGAAGTACGCGTTCGAATGGGATGCAAAAGCCGTCATTTAGAACAATGATGTCATAATGATATATATATGACAGTGACGTCTTTATAAATATCTAGATATGAATTAAAAATCTGGAACGTTCTCCAAGGAACAGAGCTTGAAAGAGGGTTGATTTTAATTTCAAGATATTAAGTACTGATACAGCCCTCATAAAAACATTTTGAGAGGAGTAGAATTAATTGAGAAATAGGGTTACAAATACTCATCATTGAGCATGCGTGCTATGACTTAATTAGGTTCCCATCACAGAAATTACATAGAGTCATAATAAATATTATTCCAATCCATTCTATTGAAATTATGATTTTAAAAAACAAGACACTTTTGATACAGTTATATAACAAACTTCTAATTCTGTCAATGGCGTATCTAGGATCCTATTATTTTATATAAAGAAGTAAATGTCATCATTATATTTGATGATGAATCCCTATTGATGTCTAATAAAGTAGCAATTAAGGTCATTATTGCTTCCAATATACGTCATTGCATTAACGTCATTCCCCCCCCCCCCATTTTTCCCGATCATCCTATCATTTGTAAACATATATAAAAGGTTTAGTGATTCTATAAACAATTATGTGCGTCATTAGCATAATAATAAAAAATGGATATCAACTATTTAGTATCATTACCTCCACTCATTAAACAGAAGACCGTGCCTAACTTTCCAGCCTCCAAATAACCCTCACTCTCATTCCCAACACGGATCTCCATTTTCTTTATCTTTTGAGCCACCATGACTTCAATCTTTCCATTTGGAGTAACTCCATCCATGGAGCACTCAAAGAGTCCTCCCTTCATGTCCTCCCCTCCATTGTAGGTGATCTCACACACTTTGCTATCCGTTCCCGTGTAATTAACTTTCGATTTGAGATCCTCATTCGAGCAACGAATAACTTTTCCGTCACCAAAGATGCAGTTATCTCTCTTTGGAGGAAAGTACCAATAGCAGCGATCAAATTCGGTGTTGATGCTTGCTTTAAGAGTAAAAGCCGTTCCTGGAAGGATAATTCCGCCTCCTGTGGCAGACATATCATAGTCTCCAGCAATAGCAGTTGCAAGAAGTAGGAGTAGAAAGGGCCCCAAGAGATGAGTCGTCAACATTATCACTCTTCTTCACTAAATGAACACGGCTTTGAATTCAATAAATATGTGTGTATTTTTAACAATGATGAGTCGCTCTCTAAAATATACCTATGAATAAGTGTGTGCCTTGTTTTTTTATGGCTTATTAGTGTCCAATGTGTATAGGTGAATTATAAAATGCCATCACTTTTGTGTGTGTAGCATCCGTTCTTTTGGAAAAGATGGAACAAGTGTTGCTTAATGATGTAAAAAGAGCGTAAGGTCTCCCATGATTATTACTCCTAAATAGAACGAACGACACCTATAGAAAATAACACTTGATCAACAAAGAGGTGAAAACACACATTTTATTGTGTATTACATTCATACACAATACAAAGTGCCTTCCTAAAATAGTCATGTAGCTAAAAAAAAATAATAATAAAAAGCAGTCTTGAGTAAATTCCTTCCAGGATCATATTTCAAAACAGCTTTTTCAATATTGATGCTACTAAAGGAGAGTGAATTAGGCAATAAATTGTAGGAGTGATGGAATATATTCCTTCAGGGTTTTAACTAGGGGGTATAAATAATCATAGTATCATCTCACTCCCACCCCCTAGCCTTTAAACGTCGAGCTTTTTTGTTCACTTGCAACCTCTACTGTCAAAAGGGAAAGGAAAGATTTGGAAAAACAATTGGTAGCTACCCTTCTGTATTTTCCTTGTTGCCAACTTGTTAATATTTGGCAGAATTTAATATTTAGATATACTAGATATTTATAAATTCTACCAATCACAAACCAATCGTTACTACATGTAATATATTCAAGTATTCGAAAAAAGGGCGCGCAATCCTTGATTTAATATATTTTTTATGCATCAAATTCAGAAATAATAAAAATACACTTTTTGAGTTCATAACACGTAGGGTCAGCTGCTTTAAATCAAAAGAGTCAAATGATGAAAATCAGCTGAAAGGAGAATACAGTGTGTTTATGTTTATCCCAAAAAGCTCGTCGTGTTAAACCTCAGCTGATTTTTTTATTGCAAAAAGACAGCCAATTTACCACGTTTTCATCAACCTCAAAACTAATTCTAATAAATGATTAAACATTATAAATAGGGGAGACATTCCTAGAATTTTTGGTTTGGATGAAGTCCCTGTTATCTTTAATTCTCAAAGACAATATGGAGATTTAATAAAGGGATTTAATTCAATGCATGTTCATTTTTACCGCATCTTCATTTGATTTGGATATTTAATGATGTACATATTTTTAGCATTAAAAAAATTGCTTAAATAATATTTTGGTGAAAAACACAAGGTTTTATGACAATAATCAAATGGCAAATCCTTTACAAATACACAACTCTATGAACATATGCGCAAAGGTGCATCAGGAAGGAGTAGTACGGGATCCATAATCCTAGGAGACCCCAATCAAATTCCGCTTCTAAAGTTGAGCAAGTCAGATAAGTCCCTGGGTCACACTCTCTTATATTTGAGTACAATACAAAAATAAAAATTATTTTTCTAAAGAAAACCAACAAGAATCCAAACTTTGTTTTTTAATAAAACAAGATTTTAAATTTAATTGACTTTAAATAAAAAAATAATGAGGACATTTGTATTTAGAAAAACTATGATTACAATTCCCCTCCTAAAAAGACCTTGCACAATTATCTATTTTAAAACTGACGCTGCCCCGAACTATCAATCTTTTCAATTTTTTAGATATTTGGCATATAGTATTTCGAGATATTTGAGTTACTATCTTGGGTGTTCATATCTCATAACAATTCCAGAATCTATATATGCAAGTCATAATGAATCAATTATTACCAATCCTTAATGGTTTAATTGAAATACAAATTTCATTTAAATAAAAAAAATGTGTATATTCACTCCTGACACTTCATCCAAAATCAATCATCTTCAACACATAATTTTTAGAGATGCTTCCCCCCGCTTGTTAATCCTCTTATAATTTCTAACTGGATCCGCCTCAGATCCTTCTCTTTACACGACGAGCTTTTTGGGATAAACAAAAACACACTGTATTCTCCCTTCAGTTGTTCTTCATCAGTTGACTCTTCTGATTTAAGGCAGCTGACTCTACGTGTCATGACCTCAAAAAGGGTATTATTAACATTATTCATGATTTTGATATAAATAAAATATATTCAAAATAGGATTGCGCGCCCTTTTTTTAAATTATTGAATATTAAACAAGTATTAATTATTGATTTTATACATTGGTAGAATTTATCAATGTAAAGTATATTTAAATAATAACCCTGCCCAATATTAAAAAATTGGTAACAAGGGAAATACCGAAGGGTAGCTACTAGTTGTTTTTCCAAAAAAAAATTCTTTCCTTTTTGAGAGTCGAGGTTGCGAGTGAACAAAAAAGTACATCATGTACTCACAACAATATCACATTTGACATTAGACAACAATAATATTCTTTGTGTCCATCAAGCGTACACCTACTTGTCTCTAAGCAGCTCTTTTGACTTGGAGTACTAATATCTGTCTGAATACTTAACCGACTTAACTCATTTCACTCCTAAATTAACCACAAATATTTTTATATTTTTTTTAAAACAACATAAAAGATGTTTAAAGGGGTTCCTATCCTCTCCCGGATCTAAAAATTTAACTACGCCACTGACAAACAGGAATTTTGTTCAAGTTCTGATCTCTTTTTTTAAATTATATACATCAATATAATAATTTGTATGTATGATTGTTTTGACTTGAATTAGTCAGCTATATGAGTATGACTAATAAACTGTTAATTAAACTCCAAAACTTACTTTACTCATCAGAGACATATTTTCAAGTTTGTTTTTTAGAATGTATATATATCTTAAAATGTTTGACATTCAAGGCTTTTTAAATCTTCTTTTGAGAGATCTTTATGCTCTTAATCGGTGAATTAATTCCTTTATAGCTCTAAAATATCACTTTAATATTTGTTATGTTGTGATGCATATTTTCGAGTCTTTCTATATGGCAATAAATTCATGTTGAAACATAATAACATAGATACTTATTCGAGTTGAGAGGAGCATGTTCATCGTGGACAAACTACAATATGTAATTTGAAACATGTGCATGCGACTTATTTTAATGAAATGAACATCGTTGTAAATATATTTGTATCATTTATAAATGCTATATAATATGTAAAGTAATTATATTCGAATTCTTGTTGTATTATGATAAACAATCTACTTACACATTTAAAAATAATATTCAAAATATAATTAATTCAAATCCAATAAATCAGATTATTCTATTATTTATATAGGCCTAATTAAGGAGAAAAAATAATCAAGGTATGATGAGAACTAAGTCTGTTTTTTCTTTCCACAACAATCAGATTTTCGATCATTTGGACGGATTTGAAGTGCAGAGGTCTGTACTTCAACGTCCTCCGAGGAGCACATATCCCTCGAAAGTTGAATCACAGCATCCCAAACGTTATTTCCTGACTTGGTACTCGTTTCAATGAATATGGCACTATAATCTCGAGCCATTTTGTCACCTTCCTCAGTGGATACGCATCGAGTTCCTTTTTTGATTGCTTCTTCTCTCAAATCCACTTTGTTGGCACAGAGCATAATAGGAATTCGTTTTTCAGAGACATCCTGTAAGGAAAAATAGTTTTAGTGAATGAGTTTTATATGAATAAATGATGTATTTTTTATTTCAAGGATTTCTTTTTTTATGACATTATGTGTTTATAGTATTGTCTAAGTACAGAGTGTCTAAGAAAAACTTTGACACTCAACACAAAAGCAATCTTGAGCAAAAATAAATTAAATGAGACATTCTTAATTTACTTTTTAATTCGGCATGCATAGTATGTAGGTATAAAAACTCTCTAATGGTATTTCTTTGACAATTGTTGCTCAATTATTAATTTATGGAATTGGGTTAGAGACCCAGAAATGTTAGCTATAGCCTAGAGCCTTCATTTGACTTAAGAGTCTTTAATTGGTTGCAAAATGGTCTTTCAAATATAAGAATCTATCTTCTAATTTTTTTACATGCGATCGAAAATTTATTCTGATCTTTAATTAGAATTTGTGGGCGCCTCTAAACGATTTATCATAATGATGTATTAATAGACTACAAATGTAATTTAAGAAATCATCCTTGCTTACTTTTGGGTTCATGGATCAATAATATAATAATAATCTTACGTCAACCGCTTGAATCCACTGCCGAACAGAGAGAAAGGAACGATCCGAAGTCACATCATACAGTAACATAACTCCATCTGCACGACGAAAATAACTTTTTATTACTGAGCGAAATCTTTCTTGACCTAAAAAAAATAATAGTCCATAGTTCAAAAGAGTTTATTAAATTCAGGAGACAAATTACCTGCTGTGTCCCATAGCTGTAGAGCAATGTTTCTCTCATCAACTCGAATAGTTTTAACTTGAAAGTCCACTCCTAATGTGGAGCTTAAATTTTCCACAAAGCATCCTTTTGTGATACGATTGATAAAACTACTTTTCCCTACGGCTGCATCCCCAGCAAATACTACTTTATAAGTTCTATCTGGAGGGCCTGTAGGCTCTAGAAAGCTTGTACTATTTGATCTATAGGGTGAAGGTTGACGTAGTTTCAAACTTTGCTAGAAAAATATAGGAATTTGTTATTAACTAAGACTCGCATACTCGGTTAGTTGGTGGAGGACCCATACCTCAACTCTCGGGGATTTCCTCCTCTTGGAGCTTCTGAATGATGACATTCTCTTGTTGAAGGGTTGAGCAGATCCTATGGATGACATTGAGGGATGATCTCTCTCCATACTGGTGAAAGGGCTGGATTTATTGGGATTGTAAGGAGCGCCGATTTCAAAGTCTGGGGATGAACGTAGATCATCCTCTCCTGTTGGAAGAGTAGAATTCCCACTGTCTATATCATATTAAAAATGAAAATGAAATGTTTCTAATACATAGATAGTTTGAGTATCAAAAAGGGATTACAAAGTTGGAGAAGGTGAGGCTAAAAATCTGTCTCACATGTGTAAAATATTTCATTACAAATTAATATTAAGCTATATGTACATATCAATTTACCTACCTATGTCATCTCCCTGGTATGGATCTAAAGATTTGACTTTATCAGAATCAGAGTCATACTGATCGTTTAGGCTCCCCTTATTTGTTCTATAGTGGAATGAACGTATACATATAAGCATGTACTGCATCACATATAGTATTATTTAAAGTAACTCACTCCGAGTCTCGAATTTCCTCACATAAAGTCCCAGACATATTAGGAACAGGGAATTCAAAGGATAAAGGTGTTCGTGGTCGGGACTCTATGAGTGATTGGAGTCCATCGTTTGAGTCTTTGAGATTAAGGTTAGCTCCTCTATTTTGAATTAAGAGTAAGGATTAAGAGAATGAGAATTAAATTAATAAAGCCCTAATGACTACCTTAGGATCTCCAGTTGTCTTTGTATGTTATCCACCTCGTACATGTACTCAATTTTATCTTCACGCTCGCTAAAGTAATTTGTATAGATATGTTGTATCAAGATTACGGAATAAATAAATGAATGAATGACTGCTTACTTATTCAGTTCCATACACTTTTCCTCATACTGATTCCTTAAATCCATTAAATCAGAAGAGAGTAAGGATATTCGTGCTTGGGTCTCAAGTAGATTTGACTTTAACTCCCTGTTTTCTGATGAGGCCATATCCAGCTTTTGTAAGTGTTCTTTATGATTTGAGTCTACTTTGTCCTTTTGAAGCCAATTATCGACCTACGTGGAATGCATTCATGTACAATAAATGTGTATAATATGTAAAGAATATTGAGGAATATGAAGCCCCCATCCCTGTAAACTGACTTACCTTTTTGAACAAATTTAAATGTGCCTTTAGTTCTGACATTTCCGTTTCCATTTTAGATTGTATCTCTCTTTTCTCCATTTCATACTGGTTTTTGGCTTTTTGTTCCGCGATTCTTTCAACACGTGCAACCTGTGCATCCATTTCAGCCTCTATATTCTTTAAGTGCTGAGTATGTGTCTCTCTTTCTCTATATTTAAAATATATCAATGATTGGGATTAATCCTTATTAATAGGTCCTTGTTCGCCTTACTTAAAGTATTTCTCCTCCATTGTTTTGTTCTCCTTTTCAAAGACTTGGATGTCATTGATGACTGAGGAGATCACGTCTTCAAATTGAGAAACCAAATGCGAGGGTGCCTCACTTGTCTGCATCTCCTCATATAGCATCCTAAGTTTATCTCCACTAGGAATTAATGGATAGATTATGGTTGTTGTTGTTGTACTTCTCATGGATACTAATGTTGTAATCATGTATTAAAATAAGGATCCTTACCTACTTCCAAGCAATTTATTTATTTCCTTTTCACTCATATGAGCTGTAAATTGTTCCCAAGCGGGTTTGGCATTATCATGATTCCTCTCCATATTGATGAGCTTCTCTTCCTCAACTTTTGACATGGTGTGAAATTTCTTAGCACGACTAGCATTGTTCCCAATAGAGGGCTCAATCCCCAGTTGTATGGACCCTCGTCGAGAGCCAGGCACAAAAAAGTCTCTAAATCCATAGGAAAAGTCCTGAAAGGAAATCCTTCCATCCCCATCGTGATCCAAATCCGTGAATATAGTATCCGCATCTACATCCCTTATTTCAAAGTCACTACAAACGGCTTGAAACTCTGATCTGGATATATAACCAGAGCCATTCGTATCGCATTGATTAAAGAGAACTTCTAATTTGTTGTCCGACATTTTTTTTTTAAGTCTCTAGATGCACAAATCTAGAATTATAGGCCCAAAAAATATTATGAAGTATATGATATAGAACAGAACTTTAAATACATATTATTATAATAATCACTCCTTCATCATAATTATCAATTTTCGGAACACCCACATGTTTGTTCATTGTTTGTAGTTGCATGTGAAAGACCTAGATTTGTACATATTTACCTCAATAGGGCTACATTGACCCAATTTATACTTCTTTATATATGAATGTACATATACAAGTTAAAAGGTTGTTTAAAATACATTGGATTGATAAGGTTTTCCTTTGATATTAAAGCAAATAGCAGAGTTGAATTTTGAAAAAAAAAATTTGTACAAGTGTCTATACGGATAATAAAGTCCTTGAAAGGACAATTTTGCGACTATTTTAAACCCCATTTTCAATTATATAAATATACATACATTCACACAAAAATAGCAACTCTAAAAAAGGAATAATGATGACTAAGCCAAAATGGAATATAAACGATCTCTACTTGTGAGGTAAAAGGCCTTGCTATCAATTCAAAGAGTTGAAACAGAAATCAATTAAAGAATTCTATTCCTTTCGGCTATATTTTGAAGGTTATTTTATCCCTTGCTTTTATTCATTAGGAATTAAAGTAAGTAGATATTTGTAGAACTCATAAAAAGAGTACAAAAAAAATACTCAGTTTCCAATGAAGGTTCATGACGTCACAATGAGATAAATATTTACAGATGTAAGCAAAATTTCCTTGACTCAAAGAGCTTATAGAAAATCTATTTTGTATATTCATACAATAATATTAAAGACAGTTTTATTGATTGTTCCTCTAATTTCATAAATATGTAAATACTTTAGACTCATGTAAATACAGGGACTGATCCAAAAGATAGGATAATTTTTGTCTTCAAAATAATAAAGTATAAATCAATATTTGCGATATTTCGCAGAAAAAAAAAACAAAAAAACTTGAGACAAACTTACTCATGATTTTGAAAGGTCCTTCTTCTCTACAGATGAATAATAGTGAGTGAGTAAGTGAGTGAGTTCTTGAAGTGGTGTCTTGACTCTATACACCCGCTAATAGGGACTTAATATAAATGTTCTCCTTCTATAGTCGAAAACTTGTGATACGCAAAGAACTATGTAACTTAAATGTATCCGTCAAAAATTTCGTACTATGACTCACTCATAAAAAGTTATTTACTGAAAATATTTTTTCCATTTACTCTCTCAAAAATAGGTGGTGGAACACATACTCAGTCCTTCAAATACACAAGCACACATCTGTGCTGTGCTTTTTTTTTTTACATACATACATACAAGCACTTCATAATGTGTTATGTGCCTTGGAAGGGCTCTCTACATTTGTATATATATATATATATATATATGCTAGATACATCAGTGCTTTAACCTATGAATACATGTATGTATATTTTTTGTACCTATTTGAGAGAAAGGCAGAAACTCCGCTGCTACTTCTTCGTCTTCTATTCCTTCTTTCTTCACACGTACTTTTTATTCATCTTTTGTCTTTATTCCACCATATGAGGATATTTTATTATCTCATCATAATTACCCCCAAATAATGTTGAATTCATAGCTTACTATTTATATTATATTCCTAAGGCATTGGCCTTCTAACCTTTTGTATATAAGGTATTATCATCAATGATGATTCATTTGTTCCACAATAAACATACATACTACAAATAGCAAAAAAATACCGGGAAAATTTGAATTTATTTTCTGTGGAATTCCGATAGGGATTAACGTTTTTGTTTTTAAGTTGGCACTACTGTCACTGCTGACATCTGTGGTGCCAAATTACACGTCAAAATGCCCATTAGTGTTTGAGAATCGTGCCCTTTTGTGGAATTGAATTATTTTATTCCTTATTATTTTTTTAAATGTTCCAAAGATGATAGACTAATATACAATTTAAAGAAATGTTGTGTAAACCCAAAAAAGTTTGATTGAACATTATAGACTGTATTCTCTTGAAATTTTGAGAATCTCTGGAGTATTTCTCGAGATACATAACATATATGTAAATCAAGAAACCGACCATTCTATAAATAAACTCAGCAGTTATTACTGTTGAGCATTTTATTGACTTAATAAGAATGTTGTAACTGTTTTGACAATTTGAAAAAAACGTTGGCAATTGTGCATTGCATCTATAGAGAGGGATGAAATGAATTTTGATGATTACATAAACATTTTTTGATTCTCGATTTAGCAGTCTATGCATGTGAATCTTGACATGGAAGAAATTGTTGACATACAATAATACATCGAATGAGGAACAACATCCGTCTTGTAAAAGTATGTTCCAAGCTGTAACTTGTACATTAGGATCTTCTAAAAATTATTTTTTCCTTTAAAATCTTTCCAAATAAAATTCATGTGATGTATTTGGGTCTAATTATGGTGTATAATTGTATTTGTCAATAACTATCGATGGTTATCCAATGGTGTGCTCCATGGGTTATGTTATCTCATGCATGTACCTTGGAATCAAAAAGTCTGAAAATATTGCACTATGGGCTTTTTTTTTAATTTTCTGGTTTCTTTGGTATGAGTGTGTCCCTATCCGTTTTATATAATATGTACATATACACATATATAAAGGGTTTTTATAAAGGGATGACACATTTTTATTTCATTTGGGACGGCAAGTTACGTTATATTTTGTCTTGTTTTGTTTACATTTCTACTCACAAATAGCTTACAAATCATCATGGAGCAGAACAGTCTGAAGCAGCCTTTGCAAATTATCCAAATTTATTACCAATATTCACGTCCGGTCGAGGCAACTTTAAGAGGCTTGCAGCAAATTTATGGTCCACGTAATCGTCCGACTCGTCAAACAATTGAATCTACATATTCACAACATAATGTTCCAGTGCTAGTGAGACAGAGAAATGCACACAGTAATGAAAATATCATGGCAGCTTGTGTATCAATTCAAGAAGACTCAAATCAGTCACTTACACGTCGTTCTCAAGAATTGGGACTTTCTGTTACCTCATTGTGGCGTATTTTACAAAAAGATCTTGGCTTACATTAATACAAAATAAAAGTGACACAAGAACGAAAGCTACTTGACCCTTTGAAGCGTTGACAATTCGTTAATTAGGCTCATAAACAATTTGAAAATGATCTGGGTTTTCCTAGAAAATTGATTTTGAGAGACTATATTCCAGACCCTAATATGAACCTATTAAAAATAAGTTATTAAATAGTATTAACATCGTTAAACAATCTAATTTATTGTGATTAATACATCAGCATTACCTTTTCATCGATGATTCTATTTTTCTATTCCCTAATTCATATGAAACAAAATTGGATGTAAAATATTGAATTTTTTCAAAAGTCATTATTAGTAGTATAAGGCCTCGGGAAAAGACTATAGAGTCTTCAAATATCTTTAATGACAAAGCCTAACAAAAATTTATAATGCTCAGTATAATGAAAATCCTTGGAAAACAATACGGACTTCACTTCAGAGGGATTTTTACACCCTGTTCATTTGAACTTATTTCACTATTACTGTTTTCCTTAAAAGCCTGTAGACAATAGTTTTGTTCTTTTTTGTTTTTGTATTGTTTTTTTTTTTTTTTTTTTGTTTAAAAAAATAATTTTTTTAAATATGTATCCATTTTCTTTTTTAATTATGTAGGTATAATAACAGCAACATGGTTTATGGTTTATTCTGCAATCTATGAAGTCAGTGGAAAATATTTTATTCTGCATTCAAATACAACATACTTGTCATGTTGAGCTTTTTTGTTCACTCGCAACCTCGACTCACAAAACGGAAAGGAAAAATTTGGAAAAACAACTGGTAGCTACCCTTCTGTATTTTCCTTGTTGCCAACTTGTTAATGTTTGGCAGAATTTATTATTTAGATATACTAGATATTTATAAATTCTACCAATCACAAATCAATCGTTACTACTTGTAATATATTCAATTATTCGAAAAAAGGGCGCGTAAATCCTTGATTTAATATATTTTTATGCATCAAATTCAGAAATAATAATAATACCCTTTACGAGTTCATAACACGTAGAGTCAGCTGCTTTAAATCAAAAGAGTCAAATGATGAAAATCAGCTGAAGGGAGAATACAGTGTGTTTTTGTTTATCCCAAAAAGCTCGTCGTGCGTATCTCGAGTATTAAGGCAAAATACTTTTGTGAAGAAGTCTCGTGCTCAAAAAATAAAAAAATGAGTCACTCATGTTCCCTCCATGTACACATATGTCCAGTGACAGAGGCGCCCTTTGTCTGGGTATTGGAGGCAGACATAGTTATATATGCTTTTGACACACAACTAGAGTATATCTCTTTTCCCATCTCTATTGATGAATATCCTTTAAATAATATGCACAAAGTATATTTAAATACGAAGAAGATGCCGACTCAAAAATGTATATTCTTTTTACCATTCCGTTGGAGCCTTTTGGGTATATGGTGCCACGCATGCCCACTTTGTACAGCACTGTCCAGATTATATCTACCTAATAGTCCATCATTTCTACAGTATATATTCACATGAGCACATGATATGCTGTTCATTCAATTATTGATTGTGCCAATTTGTTTGCAAATATTATTTTTTTATTGTTTTTTGCTTACAAAAACATGTTCTAAGTAATATATTAGTATTTAAAAAAAATTGTAGCTAATGTTTATAAACAACAACATGGAAAAGTTCATATCAAGGTCATGCATTACTTATCATATTTTGCTCTCATAAAAAAATAGGCATTTGCAAGATTTCTCTCTCTCTTTATAAATATATATATATATATATATTTGATATTTAGAGTTTTTCCAGAGTTAAAAATAACTATTTGTCAAATTATTTATAAATAGAAAAAAAGACATATATATAATTATGACTTCACTTTAACCCAAGTAGAATTTAAAAGTTTTTAAATTCCGTGTCTGGGAAACAAACTTACATTGGCCATTTGATTTATGTGCTCATTTAAAATACATAAAAGTACTTCTACTCATCAAAATTAAATACATATTGTGTGTGTATTTATTTATTTCTATTGGGAAATGATAAATTGGATATTTCGTTCTTAAAACAGTCATTAAAAAATTAATGTTTATTAAATAGATTCGGAGCTAACTATATTTTTACATACAATATGTATAAGTTAAGTAATAATGTAGGGCAGTTAATTCTTGGCTTTTAATTTCAATGCCTCCTTACCCTGTTTTACAACTTTGTTATAAAGGTACTAAAGGAAATGAGTCAAAAAAAAAAAAAAAAAAAAAACAGAATTTGATACAAGTGGAGAATCTACTCTGCAGAATACAATTTCCAAATGAAGGAATTTACTTTGCACCTCATGTATAGGGACCAGTTCCGTTTGTTTTCAAAAGGTGGATCTGACTGTTGTGAATATTTCATAATGACATATGGAGAGGTTAGACATTTATCAATATTGTTCAGTTGATATATGGCTTTGAGTCTCACACAAAAGACCTGTTTTGTAAAAAAAATACGTCAAATTATGCGGTAGCTAGACAGCATTTGTGGAAGACCGTATGTTCCTGCTTTAATTGAAAGAAAAGTGTAGTTAAACTTATTCGAACTCTTGCCGTAAGTTCCTGGTGACAATGTTTCAACTGATAAGTTATGTATTTGTTAATATATAAATAAATTTGTAAAACTGAGAACCCATCGTGGATGCATTTTAAATTAGAGACAAAGAAAAGTTGTCGAAGGGATTTTTTTTTTTTTTTTTGTAGATTATATACGTAGATTCAATCTGCACATGTTTAGTTTAATTATAAATATTGACAGATTCATACATAGATATAATATAATATAATATAACAGCAAATTGAGGTTATGGGATTAAGTAATCTCAGTCAAGATGTATATGAGAAGTACATTGAATGGAACAAAGTGTAAAAATCTTTGACATCTAACTCTAAAGTATCAAGTTTTCCATTCCATTTTTCACTTTGCACTTTTTTTGACATTTTGAGTTATATAAATTTCATTTAATTTCTCTCATAACAACAAAAATAATAGTAGGAAAACTTGACCAAAGGTGAATAAAAAGCTTTACATTGTAACTATCATAAAATATCATCCAAAGAAGTTTGATATCTATAATAAATTATGAACTAAAGAGGCAGATTTAAATTATGTAACTTCAGGCATGAATGCATAGTTAAACTTTATAGATTGTATACTCATATAAAGAACTTGCATACTACAAATAGGGAGCCTTCAAATCATCTAAGATTGTAACAGTCCTTAATTTGAGGCTTAAAACGTTTCAAACTTTGACATTAGCACGACAAGCTTTTTGGAATAAACAAAAATACACTGTATTCTCCTTTCAATTGATTTTCATCAGCTGACCTTGCACGTTATGAACTCAAGAAGGGATTTATTATTATTTATGATTTATAAAAAATAGATTAAATCAAGGATTGCGCGCCCTTTTTTTGAATTATATAATAATAAACAAGTGTTAAGTATTTGATTTGTATATTGATAGAATTTATCAATGTATAGTATATCTAAATAATAACTCTGCCCAATATTAAAAAGTTGGCAACAAGAAAAATACAGATGGATAGCTACCAGTTGTTGTTTTTCCAAATTTTTCCTTTTGAGAGTCGAGGTTGCGAATGCACAAAAAAGCTCGACGTTGTAGACGTGCCATACTTGTTTAATAAAAAATATGGCCATAAGTTTTCGCGTCAATTTCAAATATTTAAGCTAGATCATTGGACAAAATACGTATTTATTTGAAAGTTTAATGAAAGTAACATAAATCAATGCACCTCTTTCTTCTTCTTC
This sequence comes from Lepeophtheirus nordmannii, assembly GCA_963680855.1. Lineage (NCBI taxonomy): Eukaryota > Metazoa > Arthropoda > Copepoda > Siphonostomatoida > Caligidae > Lepeophtheirus > Lepeophtheirus nordmannii. Next base: position 13,922,287 of record OY804520.1, read on the forward strand.
ATTTTTTCTTTATCTACAGACTTTTAGTTATCGTTTTTTCTCTCTTACTAAATAATGATATAATTAATCTTCGAGATAAAAAAAATAAAGCAATATATGCAAACTCTCAATTTATACCTTATTCTAATTAAAAGTATAATTGAGCATAGTTATAAGACAGTTGATTCAAATTGACAAGTCTAAGCCGAAATAAATTAAACTATTTTTTCAACTTTTTCTGCTCGTTAACTAAAAATTAATTTGAATAGTAAAGTAAACAAGTAAAGTCTAAGGATAATTCAAGGATCAGGATCAATTTATTTATGTATTTTGCCAATATTTTTTTTACTTATTATTATTACGAGCAAAGAATACCGGGAATTTTGAATTTAATTTTTTTGAAGGGGGGGGGGGGATTCCGATAGGAATAAATGATTTTGTTTTTAAGTTGACACTACTGTTTCAGACATTTGTGTCAAATTACACGTTAAAACGTTCATAAGTCTTTGAGAGTCGTACCATTTTGTGAACAGCTAAAATCGATTTTTTTGTTTTTTAAAATATATAAAAGTTGATGACTAAAATGTAATTTAAAGAAATGTTGTGTAAGCCCCAAAAAGTTTGATTGAACATTATTGAATTGTATTCTTTTGAAATTTTGAGAATCTTTGCTTTATTTCTCGAGATACATAACATATATAAATTTAGAAATTGACCCTCCAATTTTTAATTTTAATAGCATATCTAAACTCAGCAGTTATTACTCAACCTAATCAACAACACATAATTAATTATAATTAATTACACACTAAAAAATAATTATTATACTATACGTATATGTATATAATTTCATAAAGGAGTTTAATGACTTTCGAGATGAATAGAGTACTCCAATGACTAATGTATGTACAGACATAATACACTTGCCGTATGAAGAATGAAAAAATACATGGAAAATACATTTACAAATAAATAGGTATTCACATCATCCAATCATTAGATCATAATAAGTAGTTATTATGGAACATATTATCAGATAATAATTATCATATTCATGGATGTGTTTATCAATAACGGACTTAACTGTGCCTTGTCTACTGCCTAACACATGTAAGTATGTAGCTATTTTGTACAACATCTGTGCTTTGACTCTTTTTCAGACGACTTCATGAACCTATACAAAATGAGCTAGAATGAATACATTATTATTAGCATTAATAAGTATCATATGTAGGATGTTGTTACCCTTTGTTTTTTATTGTGAAAACAAAATGAGGCCTCATTTTGTGGGATGGAAGTATTTCATTGCACAAGGATACCTGCAGTATGAGTATTTTGTACAATTTGAAGGAAAACATAGCATGGATCCCCCAAGTTTAATGAATTACATGGATACATTGAATTTTTGGTGGGTTAAAAATATGAAGTAAGAAGAGTCTCCCGGTGAAAAGCTTCTGCAAACATTGTCTAGGTTTATAATTTACGCACATAAAGAAGCACGACGAGCTTTTTGGGATAAACAAAAACACACTGTATTCTCCCTTCAGCTGATTTTCATCATTTGACTCTTTTGATTTAAAGCAGCTGACTCTACGTGTTATGAACTCGTAAAGGGTATTATTATTATTTCTGAATTTGATGCATAAAAAATATATTATATCAAGGATTGCGCGCCCTTTTTTCGAATACTTGAATATATTACAAGTAGTAACGATTGATTTGTGATTGGTAGAATTTATAAATATCTAGTATATCTAAATAATTAATTCTGCCAAATATTAACAAGTTGGCAACAAGGAAAATACAGAAGGGTAGCTACCATATGTTTTTCCAAATTTTTCCTTTCCTTTTTGTCAGTCGAGGTTGCGAGTGGACAAAAAAGCTCGACGTGAAGAGGACCAACCTTTTATAAATAATTGTACATAGATTCGACCAGACCGTTAAAGTGAAGAAAATCAGCAGAGTAGGTTATAGTATGTACAAATAGTTTTGTACCACGTCGAGCTTTTTTGTTCACTCGCAACCTCAACTCTCAAAAAAGAAAGAAAGAATTTGTAAAAACCACTGGTAGCTAGGCTGCTGTATTTTCCTTCTTGTCACTTTTTAATATTAGGCAGAGTTATCATTTAGATATACTATACATTGATAAATTCTATCAATATACAAATCAATCATAAATAATAATATTACCCTTCTTGAGAGTCAACTTATAAAAATCAGCTGAAGTGAGAATACATAGATAGTGTTTTTGTTTATCCCAAAAAGCTTGCCGTGGTATGGAAGAGAAAAGGAAAGAGTAGACCTGGGCAAAATGTTGAGATAGTGTTGAGTTTAAGGAAGAAAAAGGGAAAATATCAGTTGATACGTCTGCCTTGATGATCAATTTGAATTAAGTCTTCTCAGTATCGTTGAATCTATAATTATAATTAGCTATTGTGTATTATTTAATATAGTCAAATAACGGTCAGCCCATGAAATAAAACAGAAGTACCAGAGAGTAAATGTCCAAGTGAACATAAGCATAATTTTTACCCATGTAGGTGACTCTGAAGGATCCTGATGAAGTTTCTTGACGCAACGCCTCTCCTTACGTCGACTTGACATAATAGAGCGAGATATATTAACTGGAGATTAAAACTCGTACTCGTCTTTGCACATACGTCTCATGATTAAACTGCAACTTCAGACTATATTTTGAACCGAAGTGAAAAGACTCGCAACTCCATTTGGAGAACTTGATCTCTGTAAAGACTCGAAATTTGACTTGGACTCAATAAAAAGGACTTGTGAAAGCATCAAAGTTTGCAGTTTTTTTTAAGTTAGCCTTAATCTGCTGAGTATAAAGAATTGATTCTAGGAAAATTTACCTGCAATTTAGCTATTATTATACTCATTTCGATTTAATGAGTTCTATGTACGTACATAGATTTGATGAAATCTTTCTTTTATTAAAATACTAACACAAAATACAGGCATAGAGAAAAACTAATTTGCAATAAATCGTGGAGAAGATTAATACCAAGAAATTTTCTATAATATAAAATAAAAGCCAATGTTTTTGTGTATAGCATAAATAAAATATAATCTAGAGCTCATTAGAGCCGAAATAACAATGTTTTAACTGGAAGTGCTCAAATTTGTATTATGAAATATTTTTCCTTTAATTTTCTTTAAAATGTTTAATATGGAATACACTATAAGTGTACTCTTTCTGGAGATAGCTAAAATCTTAAAATACCTTGATATTCCCACATAATATGTATTCAAATGTTATGCAGGAGGCAATACTTAGTGCCCTGGATGTAGTCTATAGAAGAGTTTTTTTGATGTAGTCAAAATAAGATCATTTGTAGTGAAGTTATGTTATAAGGGCACAATGTTATTTTTATTGCATCCCTAAACCTTTCTTCCTTCAAAAAGAAAGGAAAAGAAAAGGCTCAATTCTTACCAACTGTGGAGCATTTCTTATTTAATAGTAGGAACGGGTTAATTGAATTAACCAGAGCTAACTCTTGCTCAACCAATTTTAGCATGCAAATCGAAAGTTAACAGCCAAATCTTCAGACATTATTATTGGAATAATGTCGTACCATGATTGAATCTCAGTCAATCATCCAGTTAACCACTTGAGCTTTGATATTTTCGGACAATGAGGAATACAAACGTGGAAAATCCAATGTTTTAAGCGTTTGAATGTATGTACAAATGTATGCAGTCATTCGTTTTTAAATCATAAAGTCATAGAAGCATGGATTGAATTAAAGCATTGCTGTCCAAATGTGATTATTTTTAAGGATATGATACATGTGTTAAGTCAACAAAAGAAGTTGATGTATAAATATATACATCTTTATAATATGTGTCAAGTCAACAAGAAACCAAGTTTATCTGAAATATATCAAAAATGAGTTAGAACTTCCTTTTTGATTCTTAAAGGGATTCTCTTTTGGTTGTATTAATAATATATTTCGATTAATTAAATAATGACTCCAATAATTGCAGCTCTACTATATGAAAAAAACCCGGCCACAATCAAGAATAAAAAACATCTGGTATTTCTGACTATGTAGTGACTATTACTATGATTCTTGGTGAGCATGATAGAGGATTAAGTTGATTATTATTAATAGCTCTTAAACAGATGGTTTTAGCAAACTACAATTAAATAAATCTCTGGGGCTATGAAAAAGATGAACGTTCTTTCAGGGGTCATATTGGCTCCTTGTGCGGTTGTAACAATTATCCGATTGTTCTATTGGATAGACAATAATCCTTGCTTTCTTGATTAAAAGTGATATTTTAGCAAAAACCCTGTGCAATAAGTCTTAAATTGTCTCCTAAATTTTTGGCCGTTATATTTATGAAGTAAAAAAACTACATAAAAGGGGATTTTCTCCTTTTCAATATTTAAAAAAAAAAAAACTTGCTGTCTTGTTGACTTGACACACATGTGTTTCAATGTATTTACCTATAAATTTAAATCCTGTCCCTATTTTTTATTATTATTATTTTTTTTTTAAAGACAAAGTATGAAATATTTGTTTTTAATAGTAAAATGTTTGACTCACTGCATTATAATTGGGACAGTGCAAGAAGTTTAAAAATAATCAATTTTAATCCAAAAGTCCCATTTTATTTTAACTTTTTTTTTCTTCAAATTTAAATGGACTCTACCACGCCAAATATGGTTTGAGAAGCCTCAAATTTTGGTCAAGTCAGTTTTTTTAATTTTTAAAGTCTACTATTTACACATATAAGAATAAGCTAAAGTATCGTTAGTTGACATAAAATTTCAATTATATTCATATTCGTAGTGATAAGTTATCACTCTTTTTACCCATATTTTAACTACTCAAAGTCTAAGTAGCAAAAACAAGATGACTATGTACATACAGTTAGAACTTTTTGCTCTTTTGAACATTCAACTGGATTTTACGCTCATAATAGTGAAACATGATTTTTTTCAAAAAAATAATTTATTAATAATACATGTAATCAATTTTTATTCATGGAAATACAGACCTACATAGAACTAATATATAAGAAACCAAAAAGGTGAGTGGGGGATTAAGGGAATTGGAGTGCTCCTTTTTTAAAAGGAGTCCAAATCCATTCCTTCCTCTCTTTTTTTCGACATATGAACCAATGCAAATGTCTACAGGATTTTCAAAACGGTACGAGCTGGAGAAGAGTTGAAGGAAGGCTCTGATAAAATTTTGTTTGCTAGGAATCTATTAGATAATAATTGCAGATGTCTTCTTAAGAATCCACGTGGGATGAACAGATGGGATTTCAAACGCTCTCAAAATAATAGGCTTTACATGGCTCTAGGATCAGACATCTACCTAACAAAAATACGGGTAAAAGACCACTATTTGATAAGGAAAATCAACATCCATCTCGGAAGAAAGTATTTGATTCATTTGAAAAATTGGGAGTTGTATGCTGTAGTCATGAAAAAATCTATGAGGATATTTTGAAATATCCTGAACAGAACGTAATTTTCAAAACTGGGATAATAACGACTTAGGTATTAGTGATATACATATTCAAATTTATCTTCGGAGAAGTCATCGACTTCATTACCAGTTAGAAGTACAATTGCCCTTCACAAATAGTTACTTTTATACAATCAGTTTTGAGAGCATTCGCTAAAGGAAAACTCATCCTATCATTAATTCGCTGCAATATTTTTTTTCAAATAAAAACCTTGTATTTTAATCAATTTATTATTGAGTATTTTTAGTCATGTTAAAATTATTTTATTGAATATCTTGTTATACTAATATCCGGGCTCTGATATATAAATACATATAATTAAATTTTTATACTTTTGTTCTTTTAAAAAATAAACTATCTCGAGAATAAAAGTTCCTATAGACTACAAGTTCCAAACTTCTTGGTTAGAAAATAGAAAACCTGCAAGATAGTTTAATTTCTGTACTTAAGTAAATATTTGTGACATATTATACAAAGCTTATAAAAAATAAATTGTTCATTGCTCCAACACGGTCAAATAGCGTTTGAATATCGTGAGATTATCCTTTAAATATTAGATATAATTACTTATGTTACGTATGGATCTGATAAATCTAAGTTGTCATAATGAAATTTTCGTTTTAACCAATTAAAATTCGATATGACTATAATTTAGAATAATGGCTTTTGTAGAAATGCCGATTAATTTTACGAGATATCAATAAAGGAGTTTAGTATTATTTAACATGAATGACAATGATACCAACCTAGTTTATTAGTCATCATAAAAAAATCGTGTAAAAAGAAGAATCCTTTAGCTAAATGATACCTTCATCATTTTTTGTCTTGATAGACTTTCTGCCTTACTCATTTTTTTTGTTGCTTTTCTCGTTATCATTTGCCTGTCATATACATATATTATATGAATATAAGTAGTCATTTGATATTCAGTTTCTTATGAATGTAGCTATCAACGTGAATTCTCAGGAGTGAACATCAAATAAATAGAGAAATCATTTCTAAGAACTCTGTGAGGTTTGGTGAAAACAAATGTTTTTGTTTGTAGGAGGGAAAATGTTATTAAAAATTTGTAATTCCCGCGATATAATTTTTTTTAAAAAATACATTTTGTGAGTATTTTTGTGTGGTATTTTCCCTCCTTGTACAAAGAAAAAAAATGTTTTAAGTTCCCTTTTCTACTGCTCTGAGAATGGAGAGGTTGAACTCGAATTAACTCTTGTGAACTTTTAAATGAGGAAATATCCCAGAGTAATTTGAAAGTAATATGGGCTAACAAGTGATTTTGGGCCTTTCTTTTTGTATGAAAAAAGACTGAGAGATATTTTAAAGAGAACATTCTGAGTCAACAACAACAACAACAACTTAAGTATATGTTTTTCTCGCTCAGGGATTTCCCAAACGACTCATTAAGTCTACAATTATGTATATCATTTCATAATTAAGAAAGGAGGGAAATAATTAGATAAAAGTATGTGTAAATGACTGTTGCGCCAACTAACATAGTTAATTACACATCAGATGTGCCTCAAATAATTAACAAAAGACAAAAAAAAATAAAGTGTGTAAACCCATAGTACATAACATACTACCATTTTTTACTACGACAAACAGCAAAAAGGTTTATCATAATATCAACAGTTTTATGAATAGAAAAGGAAAAACGGTTGGTATTTTTTTTTTGTTTTTTTAAATTATGTTCCTCTTTTGTTAACTCTATTGGAAAAATTAAAAATATAAAGATTTTCTTATGATTTTCACAAAGTGTATCAAGCATTATACCCTTTTATTGCAATAGGACTGCTTCAAATGTGGGTAAGTAGAGCACAAGTACATTTTTCTTCCCTCCAAAATCATAATACAATCAATAGTCATGACGAGCTTCTTTGTCTACTTGCAACCTCGACTCACAAAAGGGAAAGGAAGAATTTGGAAAAACAACAACTGGTAGCTACCCTTCTGTATTTTCCTTGATGCCAACTTGTTAATATTATACAGAATTTATTATTTAGATATGCTATACATTGATAAATTATATCAATCACAAACCAATCGTTACTACTTGTAATATATTCAATAATTCAAAAAAAAGGCGGGCACTCCTAGATTTAATATATTTTTTATGCATCAGAATCATAAATAATAATAATACCCTTTTTAAGTTAATAACACGTAGAGTCAGCTGCTAAATATCAGAAGAGTCAACTGATGAAAATCAGCTGAAAGGAGAATACATTGTGTTTTTGTTAATTCCAATAAGCTCGTCGTGAGTACCACAAGTCTCTTTTCCACCTTAAAAAATGACTATTCCTATATTTCACCTATTGAGTAAGTTCATAACGTGCCATATTTGCTCAATAGATCTTACAGAAGTATTTTCTTTCATCAAGTGTTATGTACTCATTATCGATGCTCATTAAGTAAATGAATTTCAAAATTAGTTACGGAATAACAAATAAAATATAATTGAAATTATAGTGCTTCAAAATACAATCAAAGTAAAAAGCATTTTCCTTTTATTTAATTTTTTGACAAAAGGGGGTCCAAGGGAACATTTGTAATTATGGGCAATTAACATGTGGCAACTAGGGCTTTCTTGAAACACCCAAGTTTAGCAAATTTGACGATATTTTTTTTTTTTTAATACAAGACAATTTTCATTAATGTTTCTTTTTTTTTTGTTTTTCTACGTCATCGGCGGGCTAGATATTTTTATGACATGCAACAAGTACCAATACCAATACTAATTCATTATGGTAGATCTGATTATTGAATATTTTTATTGATAGATCATCGTTTATGACATTGAGAGGGATAAAATAAAATAAAAGTACAAATTTTCTTATTTTTTTATTTTTCTAAAAGTAAAAAAATCAAAAGAAGGTAAGAATTTTAATTTTGGTTGTTAAACTGTTAATATTTCATAGAAGCTTTTTATTCTATGTAAAAGCACAACGAAAGAAGTAAAATTCTATAGAAATACTTTAAATCATAAAATAAGGCATACCTTTGTTAACAGAGAATATAAACAAATATCAAAAGAAGGAAGAGTTGATACAGATATACTATAAAAACAATTTCTAAACATTGATTAAAATATTGTTGCTTGTGTATACCGGCAATCAACTTGTTGTACAAAAGAGACGGAAGCAAAATCCAATTACGAAAAAGGCCCTTTTCATTTAGAAAAGTAAAATAAATAACTATTATTATATATGTATGTATATTAACCCTTTACTTTGATTTTAAAATGTTACAAATTGTAATGTATCAACTCTCTACTTACCAGGAGAGAAAGTTGATACATTTGACAAACTTTGTTAAACGATCTCTATCTTGCACATTTTGATATATATCGCAACAAAGTATGTATATTGATTGTGTCCAAGATATTGATTTACAATTTGCAACAATTTGCACTTATGGCAGAAAAAGCAAAAAGTGTATCAATTCTCCCTCCCTTTCCTTACATGTTTTGGGTGTGTGAGTACACAAATATCCCTATAGTAACGGTATACTGAACAAGATCAATTTGGAAAAAATTATTATTATTGAACTACAATATAAAACTAACCTAGGGAGTGAGTACCTGTAATTTTAAAAATGGAGATTTCTTCTCAAAGAAATTTTAAGAAATATTTGTCCCAAGTTTATCTGAAATATTTCAAAAATGAGTTAGAACTTCCTTCATATTCTTGAAGCGAGTCTCTTTCGTTTGTATTAACAGTATATTTTGATTAATTAAATAACGACTCCAATAATTGCAACTGCATTATAGGAAGAAAATACCGGCCACAATCAAGAATAAAAAGTACCTGGTATTTATGACTATGTAGTTACTATTAAGTCTATTACTATGATTCATGGTGAGCATGATAGCGGATGTAGTTGATTCTTAATAGGTCTCCAACAGATGAAATGGTTTTAGTCAACTGCAACTAAATAAATATCTGAAGCTATGAAAAAGATGGACATTCTTTCAGGGATCATATCGGCTCCGTGTGCAGTCGTAACATTTATCCGATTACTCTATTAGATATACAACAACCCTTGATTTCTCGGCTAAAATTGACATTTTAGCAAAAACCGGCCGCAATAGGGCTTAAAATGACTCCTAAATATTTGACAGTTATAATTATGAAGTAAAAAAACTTAAAAGTGGATTTTCTCCTGTTCAATATTTTAAAAAAAAAAACTTGCTTTATTGTTGACTTGACACATGTATAAATTAATTTTTCAACTCATAGCCCCTCAAAAGATGATTGATGTTTGCAGAATTGAGTGATTGACATTCTCAATTTGTTGATCCAAGGGCATAATAATCGGATTTATTTTTATTTTTCTCTTTTAATGGGGGATTTTTTTTTTTCGTATCTAAACAGGTCGATTTGAGTTCGGAACAACAAAGTTTAATAGTATCATTTTATGCGAAAAGGAAATTTTCCCCTAAAGCTTCCTAGAAAATGAGTTGATGTATGTATATAAATATACATATAACTTTATAATATAGGATATTCATTTTTCTCATTTCAGAGAGAGGAAGAGGAAGAATCCAATGTGACTTTCGTATCATTTGATAGCATACTTATATACTCCATCAAAGTTTTGTTGTAAACGAGAAACCCAACATACGAGTCGTAATCATGCTGGTTTTATTCTGATAAAAATTATCAATTTTATTTCAACTTCAAGCCACTGGGCCCGTGTATGCTCTTTCCTTTTCTCTCTTGTATTTGTCCCTGACTTAATGACCTACTAATCCACTTTTTAGCAATGCCTTTAGTGGTGGGTTTAGAACACGAGATGAAAAGAGGCGTCGCGTCGCGAAGCTACAACGAAAAAAGCATCTTCGTGCAAATATGTGTCAAGTCAACAAAAAGGCAAGTTTTTTTTTTCAAATATTGAAAAGGAGAAAATCCACATTTAAGTAGTTTTTTTACTTCATAAATATAACGGCCAAATATTTTGGAGTCATTTTAAGACCTATAGCGCACGGTTTTTGCTAAAATGTCAATTTTAGCCGAGAAATCAAGGGTTGTTGTATATCTAATAGAGTAATCGGATAAGTGTTACGACTGCACATGGAGGCGATATGATCCCTGAAAGAACGTCCATCTTTTTCATAGCTTCAGATATTTATTTAGTGGCAGTTGATTTTTCGTATAATTATGTTGCAATTGTTGGAGTCATTATTTAATTAATCGAAATATACTATTAATACAAACAAAAGAGAATATCTTCAAGACTAATATGATAGTAGTTCACACTCATTTATAAAATATTTCAAATAACTTGGATTCTTGTTGACTTGACACATATATATTATAGGACTTGCCTCTTCTTTGTTTGTGTAAATTAATTATAAACGAAAAAGCTTGTCTTGATGAAGCTTTGCGACGCAACGCCTCTTTTTATCTTGTATTCTAAACCCTCCTTTTCAAGGCATTACTAAAACGTGGATTGCAATTAATATCCTTACTCTTGAGAGGTTCTATAATTACATTACATTTCTCCCCCCCCCCCCCCACATTTCCTGGATCTTTTCACAACACTCGTGCTACATACTTTACAACGAGAATAAAATGTAATGTCCATTCATTATTATGGGTAAGTATCGGTGTAGTTTAATGTTTAAAGAGTATTTTTCTATTTAGAATCACGTTACAAAGAATCTGGGTTTTTTTCTCACTGGAACGAATTAATGACAATTACATTAATTTAAATGAAAAAAAAATGCGTTGATATACGAGCTAATTGAGTCAAAAACGGAAGGGATTAAACTTATTTGTCAAAGTATTAGTATTTTATATAGGTGCATTTTCTTCATGTACAAACAAAATTTTAAATATTATACACTCTTGGAAAGTTATTTGGTTCCAAAAATAAATTTATTTTACTTATAGAAATTAGTTTATGCCCTTGCAATGTCAAAAGTCGAGATCAATTAATTTTCAAAAAATTTGTTGTAAGAGCTCAATAGCTTTCCAAAGGTGTATGTATAATATATATTCATACACGAAAATTAATTATCAAATTATAATCAAATAAAAAAATATTTGAGGGTCACACAAATTAACTTTCATTATGTAGTTAAATTTAATTATGAATTTGCGGGGGAAAGTCCACATTTCTGTGGATTCCATGGCTGAATCCCTCAACAAATTTTACAAAACCTGTAACATTGGATTCATGTCTACGTTTTGAGTATCCGATACACATTTGAAGATCACACAAGAGCATGTATTGCTCTAATAGAATACAAAATAAATGTTTTTTAGGTCAATGGGGAGGGGGCTTTACAGATGGAAGAGCTTCTTCACCTGAAGATGACGAAAGAAAGAATGATAAGATTTCGTTAGGAAAATGTAAATATCCTTAAATTCAAAATTGCAATTTTGAAAAACATATAGAATACTGAAAACACAGGGTTTTCATCACATTTCTGAATGATGGCTAATCTATCAATCTTATTAACAACAACAAATGATCCATAACTTTGATATCCACGACTCCTTGATACGTCGTGTTAAATATTATACTATAATGTATGAAATATGGAATCAAATTTGTCGAGTTTTTTCATGATACATAAAAGAACGTCAAATTTCAGCTATATCCAAATCGGATCATATTTTTATGTGAATTTATTGTGGATATACATACACACTCATACAAGTTTTAAAATGGGAGTAATATGCTTTGTCGTTTTGGGATAGGCAAAATACTCTGTAGACAGAATATTTGAAGTTAGCAATGAACTACTTTATTCTCTACATATTTCAACTGAATTATTAAGGTTGTCTCATTTGTCTGCAGAAATACATGCGTTGTATCTGTGTACGCATGAACTCAGTTGCTAATATGTGCCTCTTATTGTTTTAAATTAAAGAGTATTCTATATAGTGAGAAATATTATTATTGTATCACATGAAGTGATGATGACTAAGTTCTAAATTTTATCAAGGGATTACTTCATGTGAGCTGTTGGAACAAACGTGCTATGTTTATGTACGAACCCTGAGCATTCTGCACATATGTTTTTCAACTTCCGCAGATATTATTTACCATGTACATATACATTAATTAACAGTTGTGCTCCTCTACACATTATTAGTGAGAACAAAGGGACTTTTATTTGTGCATCATTTGTTGTCCTGTATATAGTTAAACCTTGGGTTATGACTTATGAGCATCATCCATGTTAGAGAGGTGTTGCCTGTAATCCAAAATGGTGCAACAAAACCTTTTAAAGTTTCAAAAAAACTTACAATGTATTGAGTCGTCCCAAAAAGTTGAATGGCTATCATATCTAAGTCCTTGTCTAATCTAAGCCATATCTAAGTCCATAGAAACATTCAGATGGCAGAATACCAATGTATTTGTAAGCCTGGGGCAATAATACACGTATGCAGTGACACTCATGAATGCCCCTGTCCTAGACCAAAAAAAGGTAACTTGCTATCAAGGTGTTATCCAAATTGAAACGGAAAACCCAGTCTCCAAGACGATGAATAAGTTATAATATATATATTTCATCTTTGAAAAGCTTATAATATGGCCGTAGGGAACCAGGGGGCATATAGTCCTGTTTTTGGGTCAATCCGTTATTTTGTCAATACCAAAGAATTTTCTGCGACCTATTGATATAAAAATGAGAATTGGATAGTTTTAGCCTTCAAAGGCCATTTTTGTGACCTCTCAAGCCAATTGAAGTTTGAGAAATTGGCTTTTTTGAACGAAAATTTGCTGTTTTTTATAAGGGATGAGAATCAAAGATATTGCAGCATTTTCTAAAAAATTTTCAACTTTCATTTGACTTTTGAATTAAAATTCAAGACATTTTATCAATTTTATAGATACTATGTATGAATCCTGAAACCTTATTGTTCAGCAATATTTTTTTTTTTTTTTCATGAAGAATCAGGATCCTAGGAGTCGTTTGAGACCACTAGAATGTAAATTTAGTTACATATTTTTTGAACAATTCCAAAAAAAATTCATAAAAATAATTTTGTGTATAATAAGTAAATTATAGGCACAATACCTTCGGATATTTTGCACTTCTTCTTGTATGGCGACACTGAATCATTTTAACTGAAATAATTACTAATATTTTAGTTAGATACAATAATTAACTAAAATATTTATTTTGATCAAGAATCGATACTAAGTAATTGTTATGAAAAAAGATTTTTTCAAATATTTACAGAAAATTGACAGAAAAATGTGTCATAAATTGCAACCAATCCAAATTTTGACTTGAAATTTACCTATAGTGTAGATCAGACATGGGCAAACTAAGGCCCGCGGGCCTTATACGGCCCGTTAGACAATTTAATCCGGCCCGCCGAGCTTGCACACTACAAACAATGCTTTATTATATTTGGCCCACAGGTCAATGTACTGCTGTGGCCCCTTTTTCAAATTTTATAACCTATAGTGGCCCGCAAGTCAAAAAGTTTGCCCATCCCTGGTGTAGATATAACATACTAAAACAAATAATTATGAAATTAAAAAAATTTAACTCAGAATTGTAAGATAAGAAAAACCGTTAAAACCAATTTTCGCCCCACATGGCCAACTATAAGAAGATGATGTCATTTTTCAACTTCCAGCAAAAATTATATAGAAAGAAAAAAGATCTGAAAGGATGTTCAAATAATTTTTGGGTCTGATTGCACTAAATTTCAGACCTCTTAAGACCATTGAAAATTATCTGTCTCAAATTAATGTAAAGGGGAATTTTTGTCTCTGGAACAATATAATTTATATTTAAATAAATAAATATAGTTTGTCTAATATTTTGATTTTTTAATATGTTCATATCAAGTATTCATATTAAAAATCAAATTTTCTGTCTACTCCCAAGGTAAAATAATAAAACTTAGTTGATTTCTTTTACAAGAAATCGAAAAATAATGCAATTTTTTTTTTCCAAGTATTGATTTCCATTAAAGTAATAATTTCTTCAAAAATGTATATATTTTGTAAACTGCGTATGAAATTCATTTATTTCTCTTTAAAAATGAAAGTGGATATAATTAATATCCGTAGTAAGGAAATGTAAGCGAATGTATGCGCTTATGCATATATTCAATGTTAAATTTTTTGTCCATATTTTTTCCTTTGTATAGCACATCTTTTGTAGTAGTCGGAAAACGTATTTTAATTTGAGAGTTCGGTATTCAGGAAACACACAGAAATATATAGTTAGTTCTCGGAATGGAACTAATGGGCACTATTCATGTGTTTTTCCCTAATATATTTCAATTTCATTTGTTTACATACGTATGACTTATGAACTACAAAAATTGGTCCACAAACACTTTGCTTCTCTATGTTAATAAATATATAAAAAACTCCTCATGGGTTACCATTACATCCATCAATTGGTATTCTTTTAGTGTATAACCATGAAGGTCACTTAATTTATAATTAGAAAAGCAAACACTGCTTTCCGGGAGGACGATAAATACACGGAGAGAGAGGAATAAATAAATGCACTATGAATAAAACAATCAGTGAATAAGATAGAAAAAGAGGTATCAGTGACGAAAATATCAGTGACGTGGCTCTCGAACTCGGTATTGATATACTTTTTTTTTTCTTGGTCTTCCCTTAATCTCGATCCCTCAAAGTCTTTAGTCTTATTTTGGTATTGGGTCTTGAATAAAACCCTAGGGGATAAGGAACCTAATTCCAAGGATTCTTATCCAACTCCATCACAGGAAGGACTAAAAAAATTTATTTAAAAATACTGTACTCAAAAGTAATAAGAAAAATATGCAAGAGTTTGAAAATTTCGTCCATATACCTGAACTGAAAAATATTTACCATTAGTATTTTTTTAAATTGCATTTGATAATAATTGATTGAAGAAAAATTATTTTTATTTTGTTAACTGTATTGATGCAACTTAAACACTGTTAAAATTGTAGTTATATATATATATATATATATTTAATATAATAAATAATTTATTTTATTATATTACCGAAGACTTTTAGAAAATGACGATTTTGACAAGTTAACAATTTTTAAGAATGAACCCCTACAAAATTTACATAAATACAAACCCATCAAAGATCACTGCAAGTTTAGGAGGAAAAAAAAGAGAGAGCGAAACAGACTCGTTTCTAAAAAAAATAGCATAATAGACATTAAATATTAAGAAATATTGGCAAACTTAAAGTATTATATTTCATGTAGAAATACCAAACATTTGAAGACATTAATAAAAAAGTATTTTTCCTCAACAAATTCCATAAAGGAAAAAAAATCAAAAGGTTATTTATGGTCTTTGTACATTCTGAAGGAATAAGGTTGCGGATTGGTGGAAACACTTAGGATTTGGAGCGTTTAGAAGATCCCCGCGCCTCCTCCAAGCCTGACGACCAACAACCCCTATATATAAAAAAACAATATTAATATTTTGTAAATTAAACTCGTGGAACATTTTTACTTTGGAGTATCCGAATATGCAGATGGATCCATAGGGTCATTATCCTTATAGCTGTTTCCTCGATATCTATCATAGTCCTTTTTACGCTTCTCTTTATCACGACGCCTACGTGCTTCTAATTCTTCATCCTCAGACTAGAAGAGGAAATATCTCTTTTATACAAATAAGCAAATTATTGAGGACACTAGGTCCAATCAGTTCTGAGTATATAAATGCAGGGCCAAGTCAAATAAAGATATACGGGGACTTTATACTCAAATGCCGCAGGAATTGAAATGGGGATTTATTTACTTATTTATTTTTAATCACAATTACACTTCTTTTTTCCCTTACATTAATTGAGTTAAATTTTGATTTTTGCCTTTATTAAAATTAATTATTTGTTTTAAGTGGATGATTTAAAAAGTAATAGGTAGACCCTGGAAGGTAATTTTTGTACATATGTATACACATTTTGTACATATATAAAATCATTTTTAAATTCCTTGTCTTTCCTTAAGACTTCAAAAATAGGGAAAACTTTTATGACACGAAACAATTGAAGTTGAAGGAAATGTATTTATATTATATTTGATTATAATTTTGCGCTCTCACCCCAAAAGATAATCAATTTCTGTTTTAAAACATGAGGGTCCTACATTTTAATTTTAAAAAAAAATTATCGATGCTGGCTTTCTGTATAGATTATATCAAAGATATAATTCCCATCCATGTCAGCATGAACAGTTTGTTTCACGTTAAAAGTAACCTAAGGTTTCATGAATGTATAAAAAAGTACCCAAACAGAATATTAAAAGAGCACATGTTCATAGTCAAAAGAGAACGGTTAATCACCCCATTACCCAAAAGATGAAAACTCACATCTGACTCTAAATCCATATCATCCTTGTCTCCATTTTCCGATTTATCCGAATCCTCCTCTTCCACTTCTCGCTCTCCGAATATCTCCCTATTCAAAAAAATAAATCGATGAATCTGTATGAAACTGAATGTTATGGGGAGAGTTTTTACCTCAAGACACTTGCAGCTTCAACAGGACGGCTTTTTGGATGGGTAGGAGGGAGCCAAGAGACTTTGTCCGTGCGTGTGCACCAGAAATAATGTCTCCCAGATCCAGGATCATATTTTTCTCTCCAGTGCTCTGGCAAATGAATTTTTTTCATCATAGCTTCGTACTTGGCCTACACATTCGAGGAATTATAAATAAATCAATAAGAAGTGGACGTGGAATGCAACTGAAATGAACTGAACCTTGTAGTCCCCATCCTCGGGCTTCAATTTCCCTTTTCCCCAACGAGAAAGACAAAAGAGGGAGCACATATGGTAGGGATTCACTTTATTTGGACAGCCGGGATATCCCATGAATTTCGCCTTATCCGCAACACTCCTCTTCATCACCTCCGGCTCATCCTCGTTGTCGTAGCTCTCAGCAATGACCTCCTCTTCATCATTCTCTCTCCTCTTCTCTTTCGATATAATTCCACGTTTGGCCAAACGAGCAGCCAATGCTGGAGGAAGAGGCATCTCGGATGCAGATAATTAAATACTAAATTTAAATATTAATAACAAATCGATGAACAATATGACGTCATGTATAAACATAATTAGAAGGACATGGAGTTCATTGGCAGAACGTTTAGGGTCATGACGAAGAAGGTCCTTGATTGGTTTTTAAGAGAGACATGACGTCATGGAAGAGAAAACGAGCTCATACTCTTTGGTGTTGTAACAAAACAGTGTACAACTCGAATCCAGGAATGGAGTTCATTATCTCTAAATAGACTCTAAAACTAAATCATTATTACAATTCATGATGGAATATCATGTAGTTGTATTTCTTAGGATACTTGATTGACTTTTTTAAAGGCACAATGGATTTTAAAAGAAGATAAACCTGTAATATAAATATGATATTACTAATGAATTAACGTCACAAATTTGAATTCCATGGTCATTAAAGTAATACAGAATCATGATTCTCTACGACAATATATCCTACAATGCTTAGTAGGTTGCATCTCCCCACTAAAAACTTATGACTTGCATACATGGTCAGGTAAATTTCATTTCTGCTATAAGGACAGTTGTCTCTACAGTATACTGTATACAATATACGGCCCAAATAATATGGGTATGAATGGTGTGGAATACAGGATTACCGATTGGTGTTACTTTTAGCCAAAGGACGTACACTTAAGAGCATTTCATAGTAAAAAAGTTGATTATTTTTCTCTCCTATGAACAAAAGTTTTTAGAATTATCTTCTTTTTTAAACAACTTTTTTTTTTAACTCTAGTACATGAACTTAGAACCACTTGAAAAAAGTGGTTAAAACCAAACCCAAAGAAATGAAGCTCGAGTTTGAATCAAGGTATGGACTACCCCTAATCAAAATGGCGACTCAAAGAGATTTTTTTATTAGCGTTAAAGGCGCTTTGTGCTGCTGTTTATATTATTGACTAGAAGGAAAAAAGGAAAAAGGAAAAATAATAAAAAAGCCGAAACTTTTGGATGCGAAAATAACTCCAGGATGACCTCGAAATTGAGTTTCCGGGCTCGGGCATTGGACGCCTCGAAGCCAATGGCAATATACGACCGGGAAGAGCTTCCGGAGTTAGCAGCCATCAACCGAGCAGTCCCGGCCCTGCCCACGGGGATGGAAAAGGAAGAGGAGTCTGAGAAACATCTTCAGGATATCCTGAAATCCTCTTCATCCTCCTCTAACGTCACGTCAGATCTCGTCATACCCACCCCAGAAGTCTTCCAAACGGACATGGATGCCATTTACAATGTAATCCTCTCCTTGAGATTCCTCTTCTTTTATCCTTTCTTCCTTCCTTCCTTCCCTCAGTCAGTCTCTTCCTCTTCTCCTTCCTCTTCCTCTTCTACTTCTCAATACTCTTTCAGGAGATCAATAATAAAAAAAAAACAAATTTATCTCACTTTTGGGCCTTTATTTCATGATTACTCTATTTCACATTCGACTCTCATAACCAATTTGCAAATGCAGTTAACACAAATGAAATGAAACATTCATGTTTTTTTCAATCATATTCTAGACACTTTTCAAATACATGTTTGTACTTGCATCTTAAAGAACTCACAGGTCCAATTTGATTTGTATGTTCATACAGAAGGTGATGATGACTTAAACAATTTCTCAAAACTTGAGAGATGTATAAAAATCATAAACTGTAATGTCAAAACTATTTAAAAGGCACTTTATAAAGCATTTTACACTTCAATATTAATCAACATATATTAAATAGCAGTCGGTTAATTTGTTATGCATATTTGATTTACATTCATAGAAAAAAACAACTAAAGGTTGGGTTCAGGATTAGTCCATATGTGATGATGATTATTGTGATTTACTTATTTACCAAAATAAATTGCCTTACTTAATATTTTTAACTCTTTAGGAACTTTACAAAGGAGAGTTTAAAGTGGGTCGGCAATTTATCCATGTTCAGCCATTTGCAAATGATCATGATCTTCCAGATTATGATATGGACTCTGAAGACGAAATGTTCTTTAATGATGTACTTAAAAAGAAATTTGATGAGGTAACAGAAATGCAGTTTGAAGACATGATTGATCGGTTAGAAAAAAACTCAGGAGTTCAAATAGTGAGCTCTCGTGATGCCAAACTCTTATTGTCTCAAGATGATGATCTTATTTATTCAGTGTATGACTATTGGGTTGATAAAAGACTAAGACTAAAAATCCCATTAATGCCAGCCATTAAATCAGCTGAACTAATGTGTACATCTTCAGGGGGTTCATCAAATTCTTCTGGTAATGCGGGTTCATCAACAAGTCAAACTTCATCTTCCAGTGGGCCTCCACAATCCTCCAACCATAACAATCCTTATATTTGCTTTAGAAGACGAACCGAGAAAATGCAAACGCGTAAAAATCGTAAAAACGATGAATCCTCCTATGAAAAAATGCTCAAACTCAGAAGGGACCTGAATCGTGCTGTCACATTGCTTGAGATGGTACGAAGAAGAGAAAAAATGAAAAAGCAATGTTTAGAATTCGGATCTGATATATTTGAAAAACGTGTTCAGGCAGGAGATTATGATGGAAAACTATTTGGGGAGATCATTGCGGGTCACAGGGCCACTGCCGGAATACGTAACATCCTTCAACCAACAACAAATCACCATAATCCTTTTCAAACAACGAATGACAATAGTTGGAACCCACTTGCTGCTTCTTCTTCTTCAAGCCTCATAGACTCTGCAGATTCTCTTTCAAATGCTTCATCCTCAAACAATAAGAAACGTCCGTATCGTAAAAAGAAAAGCAAATTTACTGTATCTCGCCTCAATTCTACATCTTCCTCTACTGGGTTTCTTCCCTCTTCTATGGGTACGAGTAAGAGTAACGGACCTGAGTTTGGTACATCGGTGACCTCTGATGATGACGCATCTGAAACAGAAGAAGACGAAATGGAAGGCCCCTTCGCCTTCAGAAGAAAGCGAGGATGCAAATACTATGCACCCGCAGAACCATCATCGTATTTATGGCCTTGGCAACATGAGGCTAAATATCGATTCTCTCTGTGTTCCTTGTCCACACCTAAGCCGCGGCTACTAGGACTTGCCCGTAGGCGAATTGGTCGTGGAGGTAGAATGGTAATCGATAGGGCATACTCTGATTTTTTTGATGAAGAGGACAGAGGTTTTTGGTCGGACAATAGTAACCCTAGTGACTTTATAGAATCCGGTGTTCACTTTCGACCCGTCACTCCTCCCCATTGTCGAGAAGAGGAATGGGATCCATACAAGTCTAAATTATCAGACATAACTTCGATTCCATTAAAACCCTTGCCTTTGGTGACGGCTCTGGCTGCTTCACGGGAAGGAAATCCAAATCCTTCATTTTCAACAGTAGCAGCAGCATCACTTAGGCAAAAAACGACGACAATGGGACTCAAAACCGTGGCTGTGGATCAAATGTCCGCTCTTAACGCAGCGGGCGCGCTAGTTTCTAACAACGTCATAGAGATGTTTGACAATAAAAACTGAAAGAGGTTATATTATTATTACTATTATTTAATCAAAACTTAAAGACTGTTTATTCATTATAAAAATCACCAAAAATATATATTCATTCTGAAGATAAACAAGTTCATGTATACGCTTAAAATAAATCGATGGAAATACATATATGTATATGTACTTTGCTTCCTTGATAGATTAATTTTTCCGTTTCTTTTTCCAATTCATCAGAAAGAAAGATGGAAAAATGGTAAAAATACTAAAACAACGAAGTTGTGAATCTAACTAATTAATTAATTATAATTTAAAAAGTGTCAGAGGGGTACATACCTTAAATTCCCTGATAGCTATCTATCATCGGCAGTATGAATTCCCTCTTGCTTTACGAGTCCTTGGAAGACATAAAAGATTGTTTTAATTCCCTGATATCATCCTTCAGTTTCTTAAATTCCAACTCTGCACGTTTGATTTCAAAATGCAGCTCAGAGATTCTGTCCAAGACTTCTTTATTGTTCTTGAGTACCTCACTTTTCCATTTCATCACATCTATTTTCCTCTGCAAATTTATTTTTGAAGCCTCTAAATAGTACTTTGAGTGAGTTTCCCTGCTCAATCCATTCCACTTTCGAATCCCATCATTCACAGTATTCCCTGAACTGGATAAAAAGGCACCTACAACGGTCACAAGATTCTTGGGCATGCCTGAGACTTCTTGGATGGTTTTGAACTCACTTTGAAGAGAAGAGAGTCTCGACTTCTGATTCTTGAGCTTCCCAAATTTTTCTTTTAATTGAGAAAGTTCCTTTGGAGATAAATGAGCATATGCTCCCGAGGTTCCATCTCTACCCATTTCACTAATGGATTAAAAGGATACAAAGTCAAATACTAACACATCGATATATGAAATGACATAAATTACAATTTAAGAGGCACGGGACTTCAGAACTAGGGGGTGTACTATCTATGACCATTTTAGCAGTAATTTATATGAGCGAGCAGAAATATGAATTTTCTAATTATTTTGGCAATTTATCAAATACTGTGGAGATATATTATAATAGAAAGCTTCTTCCCCCCCCCCCTCTTCCTTCAGTATTGTAGAACAAATAGAAAATAATCAAACCAAATTAACTCACATATTTACTTGAGGCCAAGAAGATAATGCTTAATTAATTAAAAAAAGATTATTTGATGCAAACACTACCTGATCAAACAGGAAACGACTTTATGCAATTATTCTTTTTTAAATAATTGCAAAAAACATAGTTTAAGTGCATAATTAAAAGGGACTCCTTCTACTTTGGGTTCAATGAGGGGGGGGGGGGGGATCTGGAAATATATATGTATATCATATAATTATAATATGCATAGTTTCATAACTGTAGTAAATCGGATTGATAGAGGGGGTCAATGGATTCAGTGAAATTAATGATGTAGCATTTTAAACTATGGAATATCTAGCATCAAACATAGTGGTACTAAGACTCAAAAGAGAATGGCATTTAATCCTCTATACCATGGAATCACAGACTCTCTTCATTCTCCATTCAATGGTCAACGGTGCCCTCCTAATTATGTATGATAATTCATATTAATAAAGAAAAGTTACCTTAAGTAATTTTGAAGAGCTCTTTGATACTCTGCCTCATAGGGAGCCTTTTCTTCTGGAGTCATGGACCTCCATTTCCTTCCTGCTCGGGCACTGATGCTCTTCATTCCAATTTCTGAGCATCCAGACTTGAAATCCGATAGAAAAAGTAGATAACTATTGGGGGGACGCTTGGCATGGGAATAAAATCGTAGGAGAGAGGTGAAGCAAGTCCTAGCGAAGAGGAATCTAGTTGTAGGAACAGTTGTGAAGTCAAACAGCATAGCAATAATCACGATAAAACAATATGAAAAGATAGCTAAAGTAGAAGAGTAGAATGTGGAGATATAATAACGAGAATAAATGAGTGTGTACAGAATATGTATAAAATATATATAAAGTCGCTTTGACAGTTTTTTAATGATCGCAAAAGGAAGGTTAGAAGTCACGTGACTTCCCTCCTTTACAGCCCTCCTCCGCTCCCTCCAATTTCAACCCTTTTCATCCCTACCTCTCTTTAGAGACCCAAATCTGACTGGTAGTTAAGAAAAACTTGCTTGACCCATCAGTATAGAATGGGTCCAAGGGCTCTTTCTCATATATAAAGTCCAATTTTTAAGTCAAAAACCTTTATTCATATGAGGAAGGAGTGAGTGTAGAAATCACGTGTGAGTGTGTGTGTGTCATTGAAAAAATACACACACGCACACGGATATTTCAAGTTTTATCAATTTTTCTGCTCCTTTGCATGCAATAATAAACTACGAGTGGGGGATATTATTATTTCCTCAATAGAGAGATTCGATTCCATTATTTGGCTAGTAATTAGTCGTTCATGGTTTTTTTTAGTTTTAAACCATCAGGTGAATATGGGACTCATTTTTACAAATGAGTTGAATGTAGTATTTAAGGATGGAGAGTCCAGCAGTACAAGACTTCTTTTTTTTTGCATTATATTTATCGGCTATTAATAAATAAAAGAACGTGTTGATGAAATGAAAAGGGGGGGGGGGAGGAGAATCTGATTGGCTACAAGCATTTTTGTACATAAGTAGAAAAAAGTTTTAAATGGTTGTTAGTTGTTGTTACCCTTCTTGTACGTATTTATAAATTCATCTTCTTATGTAGTAAGTACCGACTACAACTGTCATCCGCCGACATAGATACAGCAGCACGATATTTAAATAACATTACTTATTGTTATTATTAGTTACTATTATTCATATTAAATTAACCCGCTGCATCCATTAAGACTCCACCATTTTGTTGAACTCTTGTTTTTCATTGGAGGAACAAAATCCGTACTTAGTGTTTATTGGATGAGCAAATTTTGGAATAGGGGTTTTGTCAGAGGATGTTGGTGCGCACTGTACATTACACTCGTTCGAGCATACGAGCTTTATCTACATTGAATGGTAATAATGCGGTTAGGTCCGTCCATACAAATATAATAAATGAGTTGGCACTGCCGAGGTACACAAAAATCCAAGGCTGGGCCAAGGAAGGAGATCCTAACATCAAGTAGGTCTTACATTGAATATGACAAATAATTTCACCTTTTCCCGTATTTTTTTACAGGATTTTAAAAAGAATTTTTTCACCTCTTGGACAGTCATCAAAGAATCTGGGTGAATCGGTCATTCTCGAGGGCAAACGACTCATTGTGGATGCGTTGAACCTAGGACTCTCCCCTTCTCATCTTCTTTTTAGTCGAATTGACCTTTTGAAAGATATTCCTCTACACTCCAAAGATACTCATGGTCATAATGATCCAGAGGGAATTACTAAACTTTATGAAACGTCCTATAGACTTATTAAAGAGTGGTCGTCGCTTTCAACCCCCACGGGTCTTATGGCTGCTTTTTCGAAGGATGATATCATTTCACTCGCCTCAAAATCATCATACTCCCAATTACCCATAACACTTATCCTCGACAACGTTCGTAATCCTGATAATATGGGGGCAATTCTACGCTCCTCTGCTGCATCAGGTGTATCTAAAATCATAGCTACCCATGGCTGTGTCAATGTTTGGAACGACAAATGTATTCGTGGAGGATGTGGTGCGCATTTCATGCTCCCTCTACTTACGAATATAAAGTGGGACTTGATTCATCGACATGTTCCACACATAGCTAATGTTGCGTTGGCAGATATTCATCGAGAAAGGGAAAATAGAGTTGAATCTGATTTAGTAAGTAGAAAAACTGTGGAAAATATAATGGCCCATTGTGCCTCAGAGTATCGAGTGTCGGATGTGGAGAGTCCAGGGGACTATTTGGACTCCTCATACTTTGAAGAAAGCATTTTATCTCAGTATGCATCCTTGGATATAAAGTCAAGTCAGTATTGGAGCTTTCATAAAGAGAAAGGGGTTCAGGATACCATTGTGGTTATAGGAGGGGAAACTGAGGGAATAAGTCCTCAGGCGAGAAAGTTTGTTCTTGATCGAGATGGAACCAAATATTTTATTCCTTTAATGAATGGAATTGAAAGCCTCAATGTTGGGGTTGCGACAAGCATTTTGTTATTTGAAATACAAAAAAGTTATCAGTCTGGTCTAACATAATTCTATGTTGTTTTTCTCTTAAATGAATGTATGTATCCTTTAATTTAAGGAATTATAATTAATCCAATATGTCATAATTTATAACTCATCTCTGAATCCCCTATATTTAGGTAGTCATCCATTAAAATATTGTTACTATCATAAAATACTTAGCAAATTTTGCTTATTGTTAACTCTTTATGATAGAATTCCGATGGGTTTTGATCTGATGCAGTAAGAAATAATATTTTCTATACATTGCACATAATATTCGCTTATTTGGTAGTTATAATATAGATATAATTTAGATCCATTTATTAAAAATTTGTCAGTATTGGACCTGACAGATCAGAGTTGCGACGTTGCTCATGCGCTAAAGTGTTAGCTAACATTTGGTTATCAAGGGTCTATATAGATTATGGATGGGTATAAAAAAGTCACGTTGAAACCTCTCCTAATTAAAGATGCCTTTTACAATTTGTAACTTGTGTAGACAAGCTATTAAAGTTGCAATCAAAAAATAAGAGGAGGCATTTAAAATTAGGAATTGGCAGCATTTGTGATAAGAATGATGCAATGATTGGAATTCCATTAGATGTTCCATTTACCAATGAAGTATTTTTCTAGATGAAAATTACTTATTAGTATTCTGTGGTGTATTATAAAACTTGATTACATAGCTGATTTTTATTAATTAAGATGCTATGAGTCTGTATTGTCAGATGCTCATTTTTGACCGTAAATATATTGAGGTTGCGATATCTTCGGAACATTTACGCGTTCCTGTATATAGTTGTTGTCATTAATAAATAATAATGGAGAGAAGACACTGAGCGCCAGTGGCCTTAACTAAGTTATGTATACAGCATACTATTCTTTGAAGACAGTCGTATTATTGTTATTGATTCGCTTTTGAGTGCTATCTGAAGACAAAGCTTTTCGGATCATATTCGAATAGTGAGTGTATATTAACTTGGATAATTCGTCGTGGGGGCGAATAGCGACTCTGCATGGTAAGTTTATCATGGCCGAAAATGTTCCATTGAATGATGATGGAGTCCCTGAGTTCTTGTTATTTGTTACTTGTACTACCATAGATTATATTGATTCAGAGACGGATTGCTTGGATATTTCAGAGTTATTTTCCCTCCTCCCTATTTATGTAATATGATCTTACCATGAGAAGTTTGTCTATATTTACTTTTTCTTTCTTTCTTTAAATGCACGTTCATCACTAAAGTAACTAACTTAAAATTGTTAATATCTCTTTCTGTTACATGATTTCATAATATTGGTATTATTAATTTCAATTGCATCCTTGATGTGACTCGTATTTCAAAGTATTCATGTTTGTTTTTACAACATTCGCCATTGAAGTGTCTTCAAGTATTTGATGATTGATGACTTCGTCTATTTAATTTACATTATATTTTCGATTTCCCGAAATTAAATTATTATTCATTTGGTCATAAATATATATATATATATGTATATATTATGTTTCTTCTACTCTAGTTCCTTGTAAAGTTTTTATTCAAGGGTTAATATTTTGTAAGTAGGTCTTGTTGACTAGTAATAGATTCATTTGTGGAGTAAGTTGTTTAACTTGATCAATAGGGTAGTTGTTGTTTTATTGTAGACGTGTTTGTTTTCAAAGAGCAGGGATTATTCCTCAAATAATCATGCTTATATATATCGATTTGAAGCTTCTCTTCCTTTGAAGCAATTTTTGAAAACTTTTCAATGATGACTCGTTGGACAATATGCTCATGAATTATATAATTATTTTGTGCATATATTTTTGCTATTTTTGACATAAATTGTATCGTTTCACTCGATCTGAATAAAATTTGTTTGAAGGAGTATGAAAGAGTTTTTGGTTGCATTCATTATTTTGAAAGATGAGCTATTTTCTATCGACTTATTCGGAATTTTCAGTCGTTCTTTTTTTGCTTCAAACAATGAATAATATCCTCAAATTACAAAGAATGGTTTGAGTTTTGAATTCATAGGATTCGTCTAATATATTAATTCAATCGTGAGGAACAAATCACTGTTGAGTCTCGCACTCAAACGAAGTAATACCCGTGAGGACAATCCAAGAGGATGGAGGAAGGAACAAATGATAGTGGTGATTACAGTTCAACTGTCCGACTGACAAGTATATTTCAAAATCTGATACTATTTATACGACACAAGAAATGCACATTATGTAATAAAAGTGAACACACAAGGGGATTAAATAATAACAAAACGATTAACATGAACACATATTAATAATAATAGACGCACATTGAGAATACATAACAATCACGACTTCAATCTCCAATACTCTTGAAAGTATGACTCAAGTGTGGATTCTACCATTTATATAAAAACCATTTGAAGGACTTGAAAACAACTCATAAATCCTCAACTTTATTGGATTTCCATACAAAATCCAAATTATGAGAAGAAACTCGTCTGAATGTTCACGGAAGGGATCGTCACATATTCAAATCTGTATTGTATCCATATCTTTATTGCTTTATTTTATATGTGTTAATATTGAACATTATAATCCCGAACGATATCTTCTTAAGAATAAAAATATCGAATGGAAGATCGATAAGGATTCTATGTACTTTTTGGATCGCCAAGAAGGAGATATATACACCCAGTGGATCCTCTAAGAGACCTCATAATATGTACCTGTTGTCACCATGGCATTTTAATTCAATTGTTTTGTTTTATAAGTTGTTTCCACACTTAATGGAAGTTGTTTATTAAAGAGAAATCAATTTCCATGAGGATCTTCACAATTGAAAAAACAACAACATCCAAATATTCGAGTTTAACTTATTTTGCATATTAATATTTCATATATATCTATTTTCAGATAGTTTAAGAAGACATTGAGTGTGTGGAAGGATAACATGTTAAATCTGAACTGAGATCAAGGTAATGAGAAATTAATACCTCAATATCTATTTTAGTATCCAAGATTTTGATTTGGTAGCATACATATTCCTAAATGTTTAGTTGTTTTTTTGGCAACAAAATGATTCGGATTTTTAAATCTTATTTTCACCTCCGCCCATATTGATCATTATTTAATATTAATGATGATGATACTAATTATATAATTAATACAACATTTATTTCTTTTTCTTTCTTCGTCTCTTTGTCATTGTTTTGGCTTATTTTATCATGGATTACCACTTCAGGTTTGAAGTAATACGTGCAAATACTCCTGGAAAGAAAGAAAAATGAACTCAAAACGAAAGGATCAAGTTGTCGTTTGTGAAGGCGTCATTTTCCAATTTAACTCAGAAGTCATCCTCTTTGAATTTCGCAATGAAGATGAAGAAGCTATTGGGATGTTACCTACGTCAAATCTTATTCTACGAAATGGGGAGCGGATACCAAGAGGAGCAATTGAGAAGAATACTTTTTCGAAATATATAGAAATTGGTGATGCAATTGAATGCCGAGCCTTTAGAAACATGGACATGAATAATTTTGTATACGTTGAAGAGGAGAAGGGAGAAGAAAAGGTGAAGATTCGACCGGATTGGTGTGCGGACAAAGCTTTCGTTATTCCGTCTTCATCACGACTGAAGAAAGTGGATTGTGAAGGAGACAGTCTCACATTGGCACCTGATGCTGAAGACATGGATATAATGTTTGGGGATAGTAGTATTCATCAAGTTGATGACTTAAGAGCTGTATTACAATGCCGTAAAATTGAAAAGTCAAAAAATAACCGAATTTCGAAAGAAGAATACTTTAAGACTCCTTCTTCGTCAGGGACTACTAGACGTAGCAGGGAAGAATCTTCTCTAAGGGATACAGATCGAAATTCGTCTTCTAGGAGGTCTGTAAAAAGTGAGGATCGAAGTCGTTCAAATTCTTTGAGTAGGAATGACCGCGGGAAAAAGAGGTATGATTCAAACGATGAGCATCCTGACCGCTCTAAAGCAAAGATGAATATGAATAGAGATACCAAAAGCGAAAGGAAACCAAGTACACCCATGTATAGAGCCGAATTAGTAGGAATAAAAAAACCCGGAAGGAACAAGGAGATAGTCATTGGGGGTATCATGGAAATAGTGGATGATAGTAGATATTGTGGCAAAAAAGCTGTTTTTAGCAACAACTCACTCTATGTGTTCGGACATCCTCTGGGTAGAGCGGATTTGTCTTATTACCTCAAAAAAAGCGATGAGTTTAATGTAGAAATCAATGACATGGAAGGAAGTTTAACGATAAAACGAGGGTGGTGCAATGGTGGTAATACTTGCTCTTTTGAAGAGGAAATGAGTTTGCCTGCAAGAGTTCCTTCCAAATGCTTTGCTTTTAGAAACTGGTTGAAGGATCGGGAAATTTCATTCGATGATTTTACGGATTGGATCCTTGGGAAAACAAAAGTCAAGCCATATTTTCCTTTCCCATCTCCTTGCTATACAGGTGTTATCGAGTATATTGTGAAGGAGGAGTCTGTCTTCGGAGATGGAGGTATTGTTCGTATAACTTCGGAAGGGGCTTATAAGGACAAATACGTTGTTTTTGAGAAGTCGGATTTCTATATTGGAGGTGTGAGCGTTGGAAATGCTGATCTACGTATATTGCTTCGTCCAAAGGATAAAGTGAATGTTCAAATTTTGGAAATGTCTACTGCAGATAAAAAGCGTTACAAGTATATGACCAAAGAAAAAGATATTCCATTGTGTGGTCAACTTTGCTTTGTGGGTAGCATAATACCCAAGGATACATTTGCACTACCGGAAGAGTCAGAGGAGCTTAAAAATTATTTAAGTAATATTGGATTATCGATGCACGAATTTATTTTAATGAAAAATCAAGGAGAAGATTCAAGTAGAATGGTGAAGGAAGCTAAAAAGCCAGATGCAAAAAAAATTGAGCCCAAATCGGAATCCATTAACGGCCCATTAGCTTTGATCAAGAACTTAACGGAACATTTATCAATGGAAGATAACAACAAGGTTATGTTTGCTTTATCCTTGACAATTAGAGCTCTCAACATTTCTTCAATCACGGATTCAAAGGCAAATGATCTTCTACAAACAGCGGAGGACATTTCAAATGCTGTTTGGCTCTCCAAGATATTTACTCATGTTCTTATAAATAAAATGCAAACAAGGATGAGAGAGAAGATTTTAAATAAATTCGGCTCTCTTGTGGGCTCCACATTTAAGGAGCAGGAGAA
Organism: Lepeophtheirus nordmannii; assembly: GCA_963680855.1. Classification (NCBI taxonomy): domain Eukaryota; kingdom Metazoa; phylum Arthropoda; class Copepoda; order Siphonostomatoida; family Caligidae; genus Lepeophtheirus; species Lepeophtheirus nordmannii. The sequence goes on from OY804520.1 coordinate 13,952,578, forward strand.
GCAAATTGCATCTTATGAGCTGATCCATGGACCAAAGGAAATGATGAATAATTATTCTACGAACAATAGTTTCTCAATAGTTGATCTTGAAAACGGAGTTAAAAAGTCAGAAAATATTGTTGAAAGGATGAAAAAAGTTGAGAAGGAAATAGAAACCACGAGTAAAAAGCCACAGTCAGGTTTTATTCATTCTAGTAAGGCTCCTAAGCGGGATATGAAGAAAATATTGGAGTCTTACGCCTCTTCTTCCGTATCCTCTAAAGTAGATAGTCAAGAGACGAGTCAATTAAGTCCATTGAAATTACTTTATCTATATATTGACAGAAACAAAACCATTGCTCTTCGAAATAATATGATCTATTTTGGTGATATTGGACTTCCCCTTGGCACAAAAACCAACTTCTCTATGTATCAATCACGCTCGACAGCTCCAAAAAAGTATTATACAGTCTATGATTTGTACTTCTTTTGGAAAAACCGGAAATTGGAGTATTCTGCCTACAAAAGAGCTGCAGATAGAGAGAAATGTAACTATGTCAGCTCGGATGATCGTAGGGCTGTATTGGACTATTTCTCTGGTAGATCTTTGAATCCTCCCAACCTCGAGGATATATCTGTGGAGGAGCTAAATCCCTCTCTATTTATCCCTCCTACAGGAAATGATTTGGATGACTCCTCTGCTGCTAAGAAACTTAAATACACTCCTTCGTTACCGATTACTCCTCATCCACCATCTTCGAATTATACTGTCCCTATAATATCTTCATCAGGAGCTGTTGTACCTAATACTAAGGAAATTAAGGCATCCACTTCTACTGGATGGAAAACTGGGCAATCCGACGTATCTTCATTCTCTTCTTCATTTCAGTCGACGAATTCAGAGCAGTCTTATGGTCAAAAACGTCAATCCTTTTCTTTTTCAGCACCATCAGTGAGTTCTGGATCTGATTTGGGTTCAGGGACTCAGTTTGGATCTTCAATGGGTTTTAGTGGATCCGATCTCCGAGACAAGGATAAATTTTCTTCCAAACCCAAAATAGTCGGTTTCTCATCTTCATTTTCCTTCGGGAGTAATGATTCCTCAGTTAGAGGCTTTTCATCAGCATTTGACTCCAATCCTAATAAAACGAATTTAGTTAACAGTAATATGAAGAACTCTATGGACTTTCGGAATCAAACATAAAAGAAGCTCTATTAAGTATATAGCTGAAATTTTTAACTTTTATTTCTGTTTTGTCAATTTGAGAAGGTGAATAATGAATACTCTTCCAGTTCATCTATGCATGTTCTACTGTAATTACTTCTCTTTGATGGACCAAATTGGTCTATGGACATAGTCGGTCTTGAATACACGTTTTATTTTATTTCATTTCTTACAAAATTAGATATCACATAGTGGTGTAGGGCGTTATTAGTTGAAGGTTTTCATAATTGTAAAAGGAATAATTAGCTATGAAGACTCTTCCTGTAAATTTTGATGATCTGACCGTATAAAATTAAATATATATTTCTACTTTTGCAGGCAAGAACATTTACGGAGTATGTATGTATGTATGTATTAAATCCGTTCGATATTTAATACCCTTACTGTGAGTTGTGCTCTTTCAACTCAACGTCGTTCTACAAGTTTAATTTATTATATACTTTTTAATAATATTTTTTGAAATTAATAACTTGTTATAATAGTATAAAATAAATAAACGGAGCTCATTTATTCAATTTAATTGTCGAAGTGAGACTCTAGGCTGTTCATTATTCATCATATTATTCACTTTCTTAATTATTCAGCTGTACACTCTTGGTTTTTGATACATTTTAAACTAAAAAAGTCAATTAGATATTTTTTAAATTTATAAATTCAAGTTAAAGGGATATAAAGAATGTTAACTAGTTTTATTTAAAAATGGTAATGTTCTAGTTCAGGGGTCTCCAAACTTTTTTCGGAGTGGGTTGGATGATTGTAAGAATTCCTAGTGGTGGCCGGTTAATTATTTGCCTTAAATTTTTGAATATAGGTATATATTTTCAAAAGTTCAAAAGTATAAAGTCAAGGGAGAATTTATTGGATTTCTGAAAATTGTAAATACATATATTTTGGTAAAGTGGTAGTATATCATGTTTTAATAAACAAACCCAAGTACCTTTGGCGGGCAATGATTATTGTGGACCAGATCTGGACCGAAGGCCGTAGTTTGATGACCCTTTTTATAGTTAAATAAATAAATAAAAATAAACACATGCAATATAGCGGTAAATGGATCGTACATATGTTCTGAAAGTCTTTTACTACATTTTATGGGTAAGGATTACTGTCTATTTCCGAAAGTATGCCAAGAGTTCATATCTTTACTTCACTTCATACAACAATATATCTTTGGGGCGGAGGGGATTCCATAAAAATGGGGAAAATTTTACCATAGCAGACAGGAATCGATTATAGAATCCAGTCACGATTCCAAACTTTATCTCATACTCAAATTTTCATTATATGTAGGGATAGACAAAAGCTATCGTGGTGCAAACCTTTATTGAACTAGGGTCTACTTTGAAATTTACGAATCAGATTGGGTTACCAAGAGAAAATTAAATACCTTCATAGTTTACTTTTTAGACTAAAATTAATATCTCTAATAAAAATAATATGTCATATATATATATGTGCAATGTCACCTTATCCGGACTTTTCACTCTTATAAATGGTATATTATATATAGGTGACGCTTCTAGCTATCTTTCAAATCTTTTCATTGCTTCAAAAAAGGAAAGAAGCTGAAGAATTAAAATTGACTCATTTCAACAATAAACACTCCCCACAAATGTCATTTGAAAATAATGATCATTAATTACAATCCTCAAGAAGTTTCGATTAACTTAATAAAAATACATAATTTGATTTATATATGAGCTTTTATTTCTGCTAAATAATTAAGATAATTAATAATATTACTAGCTAAATATGTAAACGTAATAGGTAGGATAAATTAAAAAATAAGGGATTGCAGTTCAGATTATATTCTTTAATTTAATAATGAAAGGTGTTTTTTTCAGTAATGATATCTATTGGACAAATAGTAATATCTTTTATATATCTTCTTTTCTTGATAGAAATAAATATATTGTACTTGTTATTATCTTTAAGGAAAGACTTAGCCCGAGTACCGGAATTCGAGAAATAGAACATTCGTTTCTTTTGAAGTGAGATTTTGGATGACAAAAATCAAATTCATGCTAGTTTTCCCCCTGGGAGACCTTTCATACAAATAAAAATTATGCCAACTAAAAGCTAAATCGTTAAAAAAAGTGACCATTTACTTGAAAATAGTGACTACAATCTGGTTTATAACCAAAATTTTCTCAGATAAAATAAACTATAAAATAGGCAAACAAATTCACAATTTATTTATTTAGAACTGTCACACACAGATTTATATACAGGCAACTGAGGAAAAAACATACGGTTTACAATGATGTACTTAGATAAATCTGTGATTTTTTCGATATCTTTCTCGTTCAAAATGAAGAAAAGTGGGGGAAAAAATAGATTTTGTAGCATCCTCTATATGTTTGCGACATATACTTAACATTCATATTTGCTTATGTTTATGTAAATCCGTTGCATCACGAGACAAATGGCAACTAGCTGAATTAACTATTTATTTATGTTAGGCCGCCGCCATGAAGCTGGTGATTGCAGCTAATGAGGAGAATAGAGAGAGAAGAAGGAGAAAGAGACAAGTGAGAGAAGGGAAATGAGAAGTTGGAAATAGTGAGGAAAGAGAAAGAAGAAGAAGAGAGACGTCAGCTGTTATCCAAGTTCCTTCATTCACAACTCCATATCCATCAGATCTCCTACTCTACTCAATACACTACTTCTTCCGTAACAAAATGTTGGGTACACGAGCTGCAGTTTTAGGGTAAATCGAATTCATTGATTCGTTAAATTATTTTCTTAATTGAATCTGTGTTCATGATTTAGGTCAAAGACATGTCTGTATCAACAGGAGCGTGGAATGGCGAATCTCAAGGCCATTGCCATCCGTTTGAAGTCCGTCAAAAATATTCAAAAGATTACCCAATCCATGAAAATGGTGTCTGCTGCCAAGTATGCCCGTGCTGAGAGGGATTTGAAAGCTGCTCGTCCTTACGGAAATGGAAGTAAGGTATTCTATGAGCAAACGGAGGTGCAGGTCAAGGAGGAGGCTCCTAAGGAGTTGATTGTTGCACTCACTTCGGATCGTGGGCTCTGTGGTGCCATTCACTCTGGTATTTGTAAATCCATTCGTTATGATCTCCTTGAACGGGACAACATTGATAATGTGGGCATCATTTGTGTTGGAGACAAATCCAGAACTCAACTCAATAGGTGCATTTCTACAACTCTTCTTCTTTTTTAATCTTATTTAATCAGTCTGAAGAAAGGGAATGTTCAGAGGGGGGAGGCAAATCCTGGATTTATAAAGTAACTGATCATTCGGGAAAAAAAATAAAAGAAACGTCTAATACTTGGATATCAGTTCTAAAGCCCCGAGTAATAGGCCTAGATCTATTTGAATGGTGGATCTCTAGACAGATTTAGCTCGCAAATAGTAAATTTCTGTCCTGGTGAAGAAATAAATGACCCTTTTTTATGAGTAAAAAACTAGATTCGTTAAAAAAATAATAAATTCAAGAAAATTGTACAGATTTACCCTCAGTCTCACTAACCATTATGGGGTATTCCATACAAAATTTAATAATAAAAAAAGACAAAAAGTAAAACACCCGTGGTCATAAATTTGAATGAAGCTCGCACAACAACTATTTATCTCATTGACATTTAAAATTTAATGACTCAATTCGCTCCTAAAAAAAGTTATGAGCCTTTGAAATTCAGCCCTAATCTTTAGCCCCATATTCAATTCCCATCAAGTTTTAATTGTGAGTATAATTTTCTCTAAAACTATTTGCAGAAATACGATAAAAAATGACTTATTGTATATGAATCTACTCTAACTAGTTTCTTTGCATTACTAAAAAAAAAATCCAATATTTTGTCCTTCATTCATGTACATATTCAAATTGTGAATCTTTATATAATCGCATAAATAGTCTACTCTCATATAAAAAGTCGCTTAAACTACCTTAAGAAATTTAAAGTCTCACATACTTGAAATTTTCATTATTGTGTTCGAGCAGTTGCATTCAAATTTTACCTTTCGACCCCAGATTAGATATAGTAAAAAAGGAAGAATCAAGTTTATGAATCAAAGGATAATATTTTTCATCTGAAATTTTTTTTATTACGGAACTATTCCAAATCTCGCATACAATTTGAATTATAATAATACAATATTATTAGGTATGCTTTTAATATCCCTTCATTCACATACCAAAAAGGTGAAATGGAGGACGTTTTGGTATCTACCCATATATTTATTTTGGATTTTGTTTCGAACATTGATTTCTCAATATCCAAAACAAAGTCCAAAATCTTTCAAATATTATCAAACGTATAAAACACAATTAAATATCGATACTTCTACACGATTATCTGTCGATATATAATAGTAATAATAATAATTAAAAACTGTTAGTTTCCAAGCAGGAATGAGATTTCATTTCGTAGATATACATTAAATGTAGCTCATTGAACTGAATACTGGGAAGAATAATCAATTTTCCATACCAATTATCATAATATGATGATTTTTCAAGGGCATGCATGAACCCATTTATGGTGCAATCAAAATTACTCAAGTATTTTTTTAAAAAAATTTCAAATTACTCATTATTTGGAATGTATAAACATTTATAGCATTATTTATTAATACTAACAATTAGGCAAAAACACATGTATTTTGTGTCTAATTAAGTTATATTCTTATGCTTGATCATAAATTAATAAAATTTATGGGTAAAGTAATTTGAATGATATATATATAATTTTAGAGTTCGTTTTTAAGACTCGTTATATCTAGTTATATACTAATTATTATGTTGAATATATTGTGTTCTTAATTTAAAATGGTGTTTGCGTTCAGTTAGAATGCAATTAACTTCTTTTTTTATATATTTATTTTCTTAATGACTACAACAAATTACCTGATTTAGAATTAATGTCATACCTTCTACGTCTTGGACCGCTCTAAATTACATTTGAAGTTGAATATTTTGTTAATTAATTTCAAAATAATAAAAAATTGTGGCATTCTATTCATTTAAAATTTCCTTAAATGACATTCTTAACAAACAAACAAAAATATTGAATAATAATTTTCTATTTGTAGAGCTCCGCTGACAATGAATTTTTAAAGGCTGATATATTAAAGATAGTTAAAGGGTAAGAAAAAAGCTGATAGCTGAGAATGATATCCTATTTGTGAAGAAAATCATCACTATTGGAAATTAACAAATCTCTCTTGGCTTGAATAATTCGAACATAAGAATTAAACTCAATTACAAGATGGAATGTAATTTAAATAAGATTATCCCATATGATTGGAAGTAATTCATGGTTTTATTGAGTAAAACAAACAACGAAGCTATACTAGCTATATTTAACTCATTCTGATCGTTTGTTCGATTTCCTTTCGGAGCTTTTATTTTCATTGTGATTTTTGAAATTTGATCAACTTTTGTTCTTCAGTGAAATTAATTTATAAATTTGTTTTTTTGTTTAGATTCTTTGCCAAAAATATTTTGATGGTTGGAAGTGAGATTGGACGTCTTCCTCCTCAATTTGGAGATGCATCTAAAGTTGCCTCAAACATTATGCAGGGTGGATTTGAATTCGATTTTGGAAGACTTATTTATAACAAATTCAAGTGTGTATTATTCATTTATTAGTCTTCTTTTTTTTTTGGACCTTCTTTATTTTTATTAATCTTCCTTTTCTCTCATAGCTCTGTTGTGTCCTATAAAGTTACAACTCTGGATATCTTCTCCAAGAACTCAGTTGCCCAAGCTGAAAAACTCTCAGTGTACGACTCTCTTGATGATGATGTGTTGCAATCATACTTGGAATACAATTTGGCGTCATTGATTTACTATTGTTTGAAGGAGGGAGCCTGCTCCGAACAATCTTCTCGAATGTCTGCTATGGATAATTCTAGCAAAAATGCAGGTATGTTATTATCATGAACCTCTCAATTAGGTTTATCTTCATATATATATATATTTGATTTTTATATCATATTAATGTGTTTTTTTTTTCTTTTTTAAGGTGAAATGATCGATAAATTGACTCTCACATATAACAGAACTCGTCAAGCCGTCATTACTGGAGAACTTATCGAAATTATTTCTGGTGCTGCTGCCTTGTAATAAGAAGAAAAGCTTAGCTGGTTATTTCCATGACTTGTATTTATTTTTACCGCATCATGTCGTCATCATTTTATTCATAAGTCGATACTTTTTAACATCTTTCTCAAGTGATTAGAATAATAATTAATTTTTGTTCAAAGAGTGTGTGTATTAGATAACATCAATAAAGTAACTTATATTTTATTTCCCTTACGAATGTAACTGATGCTGTCTGTTGTATTGCCCGTCTATTCCGAGTAATAATAAAAAAATAAAAAATGAGAAACGATGTTGTAATCATCATCCTTGTCAAATTGTGTAATTTTGAATATTGAGACTTTTTGCGAATTGTCAGTAGAGAGAGAGAGATGAAAATGGGCAAGAGCCTTAACTTGAGAAAATGAAGACTGAATCGTTTAAAATATTGTATTCCTTAATATTACGAAACAGGCAGATTCATTTTTTCTTCTTCTTCTAGTGGTGTTGTACTATCCAAATGAGTATCTAAGTAACATTGTTTGTACAAATTATGTGTTTATACCGTATGAGACTGAAAAATAGGATTTTTTACTTCTTGAATGTTTGAGCTCAAAATGGGCTGCAATGTATTTTGGGATTTACTTCCTACAACTTATTTTTAATTGATGAATATGTTTTGACTTGATATCGTAAATGTGTATCATTAATTTGTTGCAAAGGACTCAATGTATTTGACAAAGAGTTAAAAGATTTTGAAAGTGTGTCAAGTTTAATGCTCAATCCATTTTCAAAACGACTGACTTGCTATTGTAAGAATAGCATTCTCAAATTTGAAAAAAAAAAAAAATTAAACGAAGGATATCTAACGATGAGATTCGCTACTTCTTGTCATCACTTAATCAAGGTATTAATTGATTATGGTGAATTTAAAAGTTATTACTTAGTTAAGATGTTAATGGTCATGTCATGACGAGGTACTCTCTTGTCCAGGGAGTCCTCAGATCAAAAGAGGTAGAAGAGAAGACCCCTACTCCAAATGATTGGATCTCATGTATTATTTTGAATGTAAATACCCAAGTAATAAGTGGCTCTTGACAGAATATACTGATTAAAAGTCATCGTCAACAAGGTCTTATCACTTCATCGAATTGTTGTCAACATTCAAGTACACACATACTTATTTTCACACTTGTCTTAATATGAAACAGGTCTCTCTCTCCAATATAAATTTGGGATTAATTAATGGATATTTGTATTATTTTTTTTCCCCATACGAGGTAGGAAAAGGAATCTATGAGGTAATTAAGTATTACATATACCGGCCATGTTCTTCAAAATTTACCGAAGTTAAATTCTTTAAAAATACTTCTATACTTTGTAGTCGTCGTCGTCGCAGTAGTAGGTAGGTAGCGGTCACTCACTTGAATTTGAAGTGTCATTGTTATGGAAAATATTGGCTCAATGCCTAAATCAAATTCCACCAAGTTTTGTATAATGCCCTTCCATTTGGGGTTAAATAATAACTAATCGAATGAATTTCATGAATGATATCAAGGACAGGGAATAAGGCCTTGATGAGTCTACTTTGTTTTTATTTTGAATGTATCAAACATCCAAAAAGTGCATTTTCTCTGGAGGAGCATTCAAAGTCAACAAATAAAAATATAATATCAAATGCTACTATAAACAAGAGTTTAACCTTTATGAAATGTATGCTATATGGGAACAAGGACGAAATAGGAAGGATATTTATTATTACTAAGTCGTATCCAAGAGGGCCAATCCTTATCTCTTGTTCTATTTGAACAATATATATTTATACATACTTAAGTTACTATTACCTTTGTATCTCAAAATTACACAAGCCGAATTTGCCCTAGTGTAGTAGATATGTAATTTCTGGCAAAAACTAAAAAAACGTCGCTATTTCACAATCGAACCATTTTGTACGATGGGAAACTGGTTTTTAAGTTTTACATTACTATTATTTCTCTATATGGAGAAAAAAAAAGGTAAATGTGTTTGTTGATATAATATGATACGAGTAAAAAAATTATTGGATTAAATACACACACTGTATTGTCCCATAGCATAGTACTGACACAAGTTGCATATATTAATTAATTATGCATCAAAAAGGAGAGAAACATATGTAGTGTCCACTGTTACTTATCACTTTTCTTCGTAAGTAAAATTGCAAATAGCAAAAGATAGATTATGATGAAACTCTGACAAATATGTGTATTATTTTACGTTTCATCGCAATTAAAGAACAAAAGTCTACACAATATTTCACAACTTAACAACTAATGTATATAATAGTCATTATTCCCTATAGTTTCCGTTCCTGGAAAAAAGGGAATCTTGACTCACCAATATCATGATGATGCAAAGAGACGATCCTACTCTACAAAATACCTATTCATTAACAAAAAAAAAAAAAAAAATGAGGCCTCGTAAGTTTTATGGATGATGCAATCAGCCTAAAAAATTGTTAATAAAACCTGTCAACAGCTAGCGAATTACAACCTGCTGCAGCAGCTGCCTATGTTATTTACGTGCAATTTATTTATTATTTTTTTCCGGCAGCCATTTTTTTTACGTAACGAATTTCCAGAAAGAAATACTTCATTCCATCTATTTGCTGAGATCATTTTCATTTATGTACTTTTATTTAACAGGAATTGGTGATGTGTAAATACATAGTTTTTAATACTTATTCTAAATAAAAATGAATCAGTCCTTGTTACTATGACGTCAACGACTTTTTAGGTCGTTGTTCGCAATTTATTATTAGGTATTATTTATTACATATGTACAATGCTGTACATGGATACAGTCAATGCTGCTGCTGCTGCTGCTCCTCAACTGTCTATAAAACTTGTACTTTTCTCGTATGGCCACCAGGAGAATCTATGTACTTATATATATATATATATATATCAATAATCTCATACAAATATAAAACACGTGACGTCGCGTGTCATTTTTTTACACAAATAATGTAATTTACTTATGTAAGTACGTATTTTATATATGATATATCTGCTGAATAATATTATTTTAAGCTACAAAAAGGAGGAAATATGCGTAAGATGATAAAAAAAAAAGAGGCCCGATGCTATTTATATCTCGACTAGTCTTGTGTATGTTCAAATTCCTAGCTCGTTCTGGCCTTCCTTTATCTAGCTAGTCGAATGATTGATAATACTTCTAAGAGTCATAGTGAACGAAAAAAAAGCATCCGAAGAGAAAAACGTTATTAAAATGAAAATTCGTAAAAAGGAAAAAAATAACTAAAAGCTATTTTCTCAATGAACTACATACTATTAAATATTACGGAATGGCTTTGTTTTTCTCTCATGTCCTCAGATTACATTTTTCCCTCCTTTCTTCTTCTTTTTCTCTCGGTATCTCATGTGCACATCTATTTATATCCATTATAAATATCACAAAACGAGTTTTCCTAAGGAGATAATCACGGACTCACTGCGTGATTAATGTACTAAACGGACGAATATACTATTATTATTATTATATATATATATTTATTATGTTATACAGACTACACTCTTCCAAAAGTTGTTCCTTTAAGGCGCAGTAAATTCTCTTGAATTTTGCGCAAATTTAAAGTCTGCCCAGGTAGTGTTTTATCAGTCACCCAGCATCATCATCATCAATAATAATAATGAATAAGAAGCTAAGAGGAACGAATACTCCTGTCTTAGTTATGATGAGCTATGTTATGACCACATGGAATATTATTATTAACCTAACACATAAAATACAATCATAGTATTTAAAAAGGAACATAGATACTTATAGATGTATTATTTTTGTTTTATTCATCTTTTGAGGTATTTCTTGTTTTACTAGTTGCATTTAAAAAGAACAAAAATACTGCAAAATACAATTCTTAATTTACTTTTAGCAAACCAAAATCGAGAGATGAAATATGGAGGAGGAAATCTTACTCCCATTCTAACCGTGTTACACTTAACGACTCGCTAGGAGGGATCAAGTACTTCATTCCTCCTATTTCAACGACACGATTTATCCATATGTATTTGTAGTACATTTTATGAATGGCGAGTCACTTATATAATGGAATTGATTATAAAAGACATGAAATTACATAGATATATGCGTCTAGTCTAATTTTAAACATATAAATCCAGTTGTTCCTTTCTTTTGCGAAGCAAAGTGTGAGTAATGAATGAATTTTATCTATTTAAAATGATGGATAATAAAGATTTTAGTGGGTATTGCACGTTGAGGATACGAAAATGTGTGAGGGATCCGGAGTGGTATTGTTGTTGTTGTTATCATCATTGTTACATTTGCGGAGAGCCTCTTTGATCCACTTAATTTTAAGTTCCAGCTCACTGGCTTTGTTCTTCAATCCCTTGTTGATGGCCTCCAAGCGATCCGCTTCCTGTACTGTTTGGCACCAATGAGCTTTTTTTCTCTCTCGAAATCGCCGAGATGCAAGTTTATTCTGCTCCATTTTCTTTTTCTTTTTAACCACAAGAATATCCATTTTTGATTCCATTGGGAAGTCATCTTCTGAAGAGGATGAAGTAGTAGTAGTCGTGGAGATAGAGGATTGACGACGTTTGACGTAACGCCGAGGTTCGAGCCCTTTCGACACTGCGAAACGGAGATCGGGGACCTCGGTCTGTATTTGAGTAGTCTGTCCGCCATCAGGAAGTAGTAGTAAAGCATCACGCACTGTTTGAATCTCCTCTAATAGTTCATTCTCTTGAGCTCTGAGTAACGAGTTTTCCTTAGTTAAACTCTCATAATAATTTAATAGGTTTTGAAGCTTTTCTTCAAGGTTCATTCTCTGCTCTGTTGAGTAGAGTACACTGTCCAAGGTATCACTTTCCTCCCCGTTTCTTAAACTCAAATCCAGAGGCTCTTCTTGGCTAGCTATACCCGTCGTCGGACTCGTCGGATGTGAAAACATGGGATGGAGGGGAGTCATTCTTTCTATGTACATACGGACTATATAGTAGTTAAAGTTTACGTTTCCCAAAAAAACACCTTCTTCAATTATGTTCTATGTATGTTCCTTAAAACTTGGTTTTGTACGTTCGTTCGTTTGTTCCTATCCGCGAAATTCCGACGACGGTTTTTTAGTTTTTTGCCTCTTTTTTCTTGTAGTTGTTTTTAGTGTTATGGCGAAATGTTGATTAAATGTTACATCAGGGAAAGAAACCTTGAACACTCAAATTCAATTAAACTCACACACACACACACACATTCGTGCGCGGCTTTCGTCTCTCAGGATGAGTCGCTCTCCTTACATACATAACTAAGTAGTAAGTAACTAACATACCGCATACGTGTAGTATGTCGTCGAGCTGGAATTGCAGTAATGAAGGCAAGCCTTCTTAATACAATAATAAATAATTAAAAACATCCACACAAAATGTTGCTGCTCGGGCAATCTAATGTACAGCTAGCCGCCAATCTTCTCTTTTTATTTATGCGTAATTTCGAATTCTCTGTGAATGTTGCATCATTCATCCAGATTATTATTATTTTTCTGTGCAAAAAAAAAAAAAAAAAAAACATGTAATAGCTCAAGAGGGGGGGGGGGGGGAGAAAAAACGGAATTTCCTGTCTGAGTCACATTTCTCAAACATGCTTAATTCATGTGTTATGTGTACAAAATATATGTATATCTAAAAGTAAATGCAAAATTCTGCAGAATAAATAAGCGCAAATATCATAACACGTAATTCCCACTATTTCATTGGTAGTAGGACTCCTGGGGTACTTGCATATTATAAAAGCGTTGACCTCATAATAATTATTCATCATCATCATCATGTCTCATTCATCAATTATAATTAGGCACTTTGACATATATATATATATATATTTGTCCTATACTAATAGCTATTAAATATGCTAGAATGACGTCATCCTAATTATAGTGCTAATGAATCCACAAATATGAGGCTCTTATCAAATGGACCTCTATTAACAACAACAACAACAACACGTGTCAACTTTGTAATTTTATTTGGCATTTCCCCTTGTTGATCTCCCTTTATTTTAATTACGTAGAAGGGATATTAAAACACTAATTGCAATATTTGTTGACTCCATTGTGATACATAAATAGCACATGATAATGATGATATAATACATGGTGTATGAATTATGTACAAACTCGGGTGAATGACCAAGGGTCCTCTCATCCCCGGACATGTCACTTTTTCTACATTATGTCCTTTATTTTTTATAGGAATTCATGAAATGTCCGGTTTTAACGAGGGAATTTTTTTATTATCATGAATGATAATAATAATAATAATAATGAAACCGACACACAATGAGCACAATCTATATATTTTAGAGATCAAGACATAGCTACCCTCAGGAACACTCATAGCCCTTTGTCCCAAAAAATTGTCTTTCATAAATGAAAACTGAGATAGAAGGAAAAATCATCGAACGTTCCTCTGACCATCATAGCATAAACAGACAACAGTTTCTTAAATCGCCACGTTTTCTCCTTTATATGCAAAATACTATTTAAAAAATTTCATATCCTTATAATATATTTCTTTCTCACTTTTGTAAAATAATAATAATAATAGTAATAATAATATTTGTTTTACATACATCATTATGATTTTAAAGTCGTTCCTTCCGACTAGTAGTTTAAAATAATAAACTAAACGTTTAGACCATTGATTTGTCAATAAAATGATATAGATTCATAACAAATTAATATATCTATAAATTAAATTAAATAAGTATAGTGTTAAAAAGTTGATATGAAAAATACTAAGAAAAATTATATGTAGTGTATGTCAATGTTGTTTTAACGGAGGGAAAATAAATAAATAAAAGTCTGAAGAGCCTCTCCAGTCATTGCATTCCCACTCATATTTTCTATATGTTTGTTGTAAAGTAGATATGTACTTAAAACCCATGATTTGAGCTTTTAGGCAACTCATCGACCTCGTACTATTATTTTCTTCCATTCTTACTCTTTCTGATATAAGGACGTAAAACAGATTTAAAAACCGAGACATGAGGTCAAATCATGAGAATTACTCGATAATATAGTACATGAATAAGTTTTTGTCTTTATTTATTCTTATAGCCAGTCAAAGAAGGTTTATGTTTGTTTTTTTCTAAAAAAATAATGGCATTTTCTAAAACACAAATCTTTTTATGTATATATGTATGTATAAAAAAATGATTATTTTTTTTTACAAAAGAGCAGACTTGACTCTTTCTAAGGAAGAACACACGAAAGATGGAATTAAATTCGACATAAATGAAATCGGTGATCATAGTATGTTTGACAATTCCGTGTTGCTACAAAAAGTTGCGCTTTTCAGGTAATACTGTACATATGTACATTCATTTCTTTATAATTTTAAAAACATTATGAAATATGATTAGAAATGCTAAGATAAAAATACTTCATGGTGAATAATATTAATAATAATATTTGGAGAAGGAAGAATTATATTGATTCTATCTTTTCAGATCAACTTCGTTTTTTCGCATTAACTTGAGCTTGTAACGGATTTTATCACCATCTCTAAGTCTTCTTCCAATTGCATCACTTATGCTAAGACACTGTCCACCAGATACTATGTCATCATCCGTTGTCCTTAAAGAAGCAACTTCTCCACCGTAGACATACCTATATTCCACATCAAATAATTAATTAAGTGCAAATGGCAAATGATTCAAATAGAGTTTGACTCTAACCTGGTGTTCCCTTTAAATGCGGTAATTTCGTAAAGATATTTCATAGCCTCCTCTTCTTCCCCAAGTAACCATACCCAGTGATGTAGCCACCTATCTCGTGTTAGAGCAACATCAAAAAATGTTTTTCCGAAACAAGTAATGACACGAGGAGACCAGGCTCCATCACCTCCAAAATAGCGACCAATAAGAATCATAGATGCAGTAATTTCTGGACCGTCAGAACGCCTGCATTCTTCACGATGAGCAGATGAAACATGATCCACAACGACCTCAGCGCTTAGTTTATGATCACATTCTATATAAGGACAGATATATGGTCGATATTTACAAGTTCTTTCGTGCTGAAATATCAGAAGGGAGATCAAGGGATTAATTTATGGCAAAAATAAATAATAAAAATCAAATCAAATGATGTATATGAAATCTGTATGACCTTGTTTCTTTTAAAAAATCTAACTAAGAACATTTTTACTAACATAAATAACTTACTGCTTCCTTGTCCCGAAACTGAATAATTTCTTTGCAACCATACTGATCGAATTCACACTGTATAGTAAGATACGTGATTGCCTTTTCAGCAAACATGTTGCGTATATCGATATCAATCTCCCGACACACAGGACAGGATTGCACTTTGGGCCGACAAGCATTGCAGGTAACATGTCCGTTCCTACACTGCATAATTGGAGGTAAAGAAATCCTTCCACAAACAGGACATTCTAAATTTATTTTCAAATCCTCAGGTAACTGCGTACTTTGTCGACTTCCACCATTTCCTAGGGAAGAGCCAAGGGATTTGCTGCAATTTGCACTTGAAGATTCATTAGAAGGGCCTATCGTTTGAACCCCAGAGTCTCTTGTACCGTAAATGACTAGATCGTTATTATCATCATTACTGCTGTTATTAGTACTAGTGTTGGAGGTCGAGGTTTGAGCATTTGGGTTTTGAATGAAGCCCTCCGTATTGGAGGCTGGCTCAGAGACACCCGTTTGACTTAGAGCTGAGGACTCTGTGTGCTCCCCTTCCTGATTTAGATTCCCCAAACTTATCCAATGCGCGTTTCCATGAGTACTCTCGTTCCGATTGTAAAGATCCCCGTTCCCATTCGAGCTAGAGACGCTGCTTGAGTTCTTTGCGCGGGAAGAGCGGAGTCGCCTCCCCGTGGAGTTGGATCCAGCAGGATCGCACGGGGATTTCATTAAACCTCCGCGAGTTCTGCAACATTAATATAAGGGATCAGTCAAATGAATTGGGACTCAAGACGGGTTGGAACAGTCACCGATCACCTCACAAAATATGTACAAACAACAATAGAAAAGGAAGGAGGCCTCAAGGGCAGTTCTCAAGCATTACCTAACCATTAAAACGCGATGAGCGAACGGAAGCTACAGGTATAATAATTATATTACAACGAATAATCCACGAAATCCAAATCCCTTCCTTCTGTTATTCCCTATTTCTCAGCTCCGTCAAGTTTTTTCCTTCTCTTTTTTTTCCCTTTTTTCTGTTTCTTTTTTTTTCTCTTCTCCCCTTGCGTCGTCATCGCATCCTAATCCCATATTATTATTTAATAATAAAACGAACTACAACAACCCTATGTAGCCTCAATTTGAAATAAATTCATCATTCATCGCTTATCATGAATCTGCGTCAATAAATACAACCCACCAAATCATTTTCTCCTCATACAGAACATATAAATGCTAATATATGAACATTAATTATTATTACTATTATCATCATCATCATCCTAATTAGGAGAAATACATAAATAATATGGCTTTCAAATGTAAAAAAAAAACAATCCATCTATAAATAAAAAATATAAGGATCCTCTTTGTTTTTCTTCCTTTTTTTTTTTTGTAGCGTGATTATTCTGACGTTTGACAGAATTTAAAAAGCAAAAAAGAATATATTATTATTATTATTTATACATAGTTATTATGTACAGCTGTTGTTGTTGTTGTTATTATTACAGCTTGTACTTCACAACAGGGAGCTGATCGGAGCGGAGAGAAAAAGACTCATCATTTAACATTATAAAGTTATATATACTCTTTAAGTCATATATCGAGGTCTGACTGCTTTTAAAAGAGGAGGAGGAAGAGAGTGAAGAAGAAGGAATAAAAAGATTGAGTAAGAAGAGTAGCTGGTTAGAGAGAGAGAGAGAGAGAGAAATAGTAGCTGCTGCTTTATGTTCATATATTTTGTAGTAGTATAAATATATAGTACTATATATTGAAGTAAAGTGTAAGTCACCACCAGCTGACAGCTGACAGATCGAAATAAGAAAAAGAAAATAATATACAGTATAAAGAAAGAAAGAAAGAAAGAAATTTAAAAAGAAAAAGAAACGAAATCTCAAAGAAAGAAAGAAAAAAAAAGAGACGTTTTTGTGTTGTTCATTCCCATAGTAGTTCAAAAAGAAAAGGGACTCCTTGATTTGGCATTCACCATCACATCCACAAGCATTTAAAGGAGTGAGTCGTCGTCGTCGTCGTTGTCGTTCCAAGGAGTGTCAGAGTATTTTTTTTCTTTGGCCCAGAAATGGGTAATTGTCTTAAATCTCCAACGGCAGATGATGTCAGCCTCCTCCGTGAGGGAACCAATGCATCCTCTTCCTCAGTCGAACAATTTGATACAGTTCCATACATTCAGGTATTATTTCATTAGTTCTGAATTACAATTTATTCCTCCCAGCCTCTCATGGAGAGGAAAAAGACCCCCTAGGGTCATTGCCGCGCTTCATTTATGTACATATAATATCCAGTGTCATGCTCAACAACCAATGCGGCAATGTCTCTCTTACCCATTGCCAATGGCCAAAATGGAGCCATTACATTTTTAAATATACTTAATCAGTTCATGAGTCGTACCCTATTTGCGTTTTTCTAAGAGGTTTTCATCTGTGTATTGTAAAGATGAAGGAATTACATATTGGGATCGTGGATCGCTAAATCTTCAGTACCACACTAAATGCTATTTTACATATTTTATGTGTTGTACTGAAGATTTATATGCAGATGAAAGGACAAATAATAATGAATTAGCAAAAATATTGGATATATTGACTCAAAATCCATTTTAAATCCAAGTAATATAATCTCAGAAACAATGTATTATTCTTTTCAGGAAACGGCTCCAGTATATTATCCCTCACCAAATATCTCCCGTCCGGCCAGTCAACTCACTGAAGAAGAGCAAGTGAAAATAGCTCAACGAATGGGACTCATTCAGCATCTTCCCACAGGGAGTTATGATGGTAGCAAAAAGAATCGAGAGTAAGTACTTTTTTTTTTTTTTTTTTTTTTTTTAACAAAAACAAAGTAAATCATTCATATTTGTGTTACTTCAGGTGCGTGATTTGTATGATTGAATTTGTTGTGGGAGATCGTGTTCGTTATTTGCCCTGTATGCATACCTATCATACAGACTGTATTGATGACTGGCTTATGCGAAGTTTTACATGCCCTTCCTGTATGGAGCCCGTGGATGCGGCTTTACTCGTTACTTACGAAACGCATTAATAATGAGCATTAATCCATCTAATGATTATTATTATTCATATTCTCTAATTTAGAGTCACGTTTTAAATATCTTTCTCTCTATCTCTGTCTATCTATCTCTTGTAAACTCCTGTCTTCTTGATGATATACTTTTCTCATTATCGGGGGATCTTTCAAATCCATCCTCTCCTTGTCTCTCATGTTTTTTGAAAGGGTTTTATATGGAAGGGTTTTGCCTTTGGTTCAGTGGATTCAAATTTGACCCTTTATTTTTAAGCAACACATGAGGGTCAGTTGACAGAAAAAATAAATAAATCATCATTCATTCCTGAAGAGACGACATCTTTAAGTCTCTCATTTATCTATTAAAAGTGCATGCTATTGAACTTTTAACAGAGGCGTTCCTGTACAACTTTTTTAAAACATGAAGAGGGTCGTATAATATTATTATATATATATTTATAAATAGTCAAGTAACTGATGTGATATTTTCATTTTTTAAAAAAGCAAGAATTTTTTCATT
The DNA here is from genome assembly GCA_963680855.1 of Lepeophtheirus nordmannii. Taxonomy (NCBI): domain Eukaryota; kingdom Metazoa; phylum Arthropoda; class Copepoda; order Siphonostomatoida; family Caligidae; genus Lepeophtheirus; species Lepeophtheirus nordmannii. Next base: position 13,971,614 of record OY804520.1, read on the forward strand.
TGCAACTTTTTTAAAAATAACAAAATTTAAGAAAAAAAATATAATACCTTTAAATAAAAACCTATTGTGTGATGAAAATAAGTTTGTTTGATTTACTACAATATATACATACATAATTAATTAATTAATGTGTATACATATGTATATTAATACTTCTGTCGTTTTTATACAGTTTTTTTTTTTTTTTTTTTTTTTTGCAATTTTTCATGAATATATAAGTTTATGTAAAATATTGATTTCTGTGTCTCAGAATGAACGCAAACACATTATTATATTGAATTCAATTTTTAGTATAATAACAATCTGCATTTTTTCCAAAAACATATTTTGACTTTTGAAAAATATTTGTTTCTCGTTCATTAAATAATATTTTTCAAGAGTACAACATTTTTTTAAAATCAATTTTGTTTTTTTAAAATTTTATTTGTTTTCTTTTCATTTTTATTATCTGTAAATGATTGTCAGCCCTTTAAAAATCTTTGGTACTCAATTTTGACGAATACAGAATCCAAAAATTATAAAAGCATTCATACAAAGGATAAATATTATTATTATTATTATTATTATCGTTACCTTTGGGTGAGTAATTAATTAATTATTTTTTCCCTCCTATTGAATAATTTAGAAAAGTTCTGGGTTATTATTGCAAGTACGATACATAATATTTCCTATCTTGTCATTATTAAAAGTATCATTATTCATCAATTTATATAGTCATATTATAACTCTTTTTGTGGAGCCGTCATCCATTGATTTGTATTGATATTAATTTTTTTTATATCACAATTATTGCTTCTATATTATTAATATTATTTAGTTAAGTTGAATGTAATGTAAACTTTTGAAAGTACATAATACCAATAATAACAATTAAAAAAAAAATGAAGAAAAGCGTCCGTTTAGTATTATATATTTACAGAGTTCCATCTGTTTGAGTTGTATAAAATCTCAAACCAATAAATGGATTGAGTTGATTTTTAGCAAATGAAAACATTACAAAGACCATAAGCATCTATTTTCTTTCCCAAGCTGTAAATTCAGTCTTTTACACTTTATGTTACACTAATTTATTTTCAAATAAGACCATTCACATTAGTGGGTTCCATGATTGTACTTCACTATTTGAAGGAAATCCTATGACCTAGAATGTATTTTATTATCAAGTGGTATTAGGTATGTTGTTCCCTTGTTAAAAAGTCTTACATTATAGAATTATAATTAATTATTATCAGACATTCACCCTTAAAACCAGTTTTTGAGATTAAATATGAAGAATACAGTTAAACCTCTGAAACGATGAACTTTTTCATAGAATTTATAAATTCAATTCAATATATCTGATATTGGTTTTGATCTCAGCCTCCAATCAGGAACGAAATTTGGAGCAGCATGTCTTGATGAAGTTTGATGATAGATTAGATAATACTTCTGATAAGGTTAAATTGATAATATCCTTGGACGTGTAGGTAGTTGAATCTACAGAGCATATCTTTTGAGTCTCTTCATAGAAACTTTTTATTCTACGTAATGAAAGAAGTAAAATTTTTTAGATATAATATGTAGTATGTTTTAAATAATACAATAACATATATCTTTGTAAGCAAAGAAAGTAGGTAGAGTTGATACAGCTGAAAAAGGAGAAATGATACAGTTGCAATAAATGCAATAAAATATATTTTAAAGATGATTAAAATATTTTAATTTGATGCAGAGAAGGTGCATCAAATCTTCCTACCTAAAGGGACAGCTGATACATGTGATAATTTTTTTAAATGGCCCCTATCTGTGATATTGCAACAAAGTATTAATATCGATTGTGCCTTGTGATATTGATTTACAATACGCGACAAACTGGTGTATGTTTTTGCATTTATGCAAGAAAAAGTGTATTAACTCTCCTGTCCTTACCCTACATGTTTATCGATTGCATTATGATTATTGTATTAATTAATTAATTATTAATAATAATATTATACCATATCATTCTGTTTTTCTCTAGAGTGTAATTACAAGATAATTATCCTCACCACAAATGAGAAATTGAGCAAAAAACAGAAAATATATTCAAAAATAACTTTGAGAACATTTATTTTTACCTACTACCCATGATAATTATAATTATTCAACGCATCAAACAATATGGATTCCATTGTTCTAAAAATTGGTATAATTGAAAGAAAAATATATCAAACTTGATGGTATGATATCATCATACTGAAATAACGAAAATTTACTCATTTTATGAAGAAAACTTACCGACAATTTAATTAAATTGTCTAAATAAATCGAATATAAGGTGTACTTTGGATATAGGCTAAATCCGAAAAAAAAGATTCATTTTTTTCGAAACCATGTGTTAATATTAATGCTCTTTCTGGATTGGACTGTACATCAATATCCCGTCTAGTCTGGATTTGATCAGAGTACGCGTTTATAATTTGTATAGCTCGATTTTTATTTTTATTATAACTTTTTTTTTTCCAAGACCGTTTAAATAAGATCCACCATTTACGTACGAAAAATAATAAAATCTTAGTTCGTAGCACTGAGAGTTTCAAACAGTCTTGATTCAAAATGTCGAGTACAAAGCTATAAAACTAACTAAGTAGCCAGTTATTGATACCTAATTTTTTCCCTACAAGATGTCCCTTTTGAAGTTAATAATTTCATATATAAGTAAAGTCAATAAGAAAGCAAGTTGTTTGTTTTCAAATATTGAAAAGGAGAAGTTTTTTACTTCATAAATATAACGGTCAAATATTTAGGAGTCATTTTAAGTCCTATTGCGGCCGGTTTTTGCTAAAATGTCACTTTTAGCCGAGAAACCAAGGATTGTTGTATATCTAATAGAGTAATCGGATAAATGTTACGACTGCACATGGAGGCGATATGATCCCTGAAAGAACGTCCATCTTTTTCATAGCTTCAGATATTTATTTAGTTGCTGTTGGCTAACACCATTTCATCTGTTGGAGAACTATTAAGAATCAACTACATCCCCTATCATGCCCACCATGAATCATAGTAATAGACCTAATAGTAACTACATAGTCAGAAATACCAGATGTTTCTTATTCTTGATTGTAGCCAGTATTTTCTTCCTATAATACAGTTGCAATTATTGGAGTCATTATTTAATTAATAGAAATATACTATTAACGCAAAGGAAAGATAATTTCTTCAAGAATATTACTCATTTTTGAAATATTTCACATAAAATTGGTTTCTTGTTGAATTGACACATATATAATATTTATATTTGTTTTCGTAGAATTCACTTTGCTTTAATGGAAGTTATAATTTGATGAATTGCGTAATTAGCTATGGAGCCATTCAGCTCTCCCATGGACAAGTTAATTTGTAAATATTGATCACGTGGTCGTCGTTTCGCTCTGTTAAATAGCTTTAGTTCGGTAAATCCCCGGAACCCAGACTGTTCGACAGTATTATACCAGGGACAAAAGTAAGCCGGTAGTATGTTTCAGTACTGCATTCAGTGGAGGTACAGAGAGTACCAGGAAGATGAGAAAACCACTGTTTACTATAAATATCTCAATCTGAACGAGTCAACCAGATCAAAAAATAGATTTGCATTTAATAATAGTACCGACAATAATTTATAATTACTTTTTTGATAAAGAGAACTCTTTTTTTGAGCTTTTTCTTTCCCCAACAAAAACGTCCGACTCTCAAGTTAACATTTCTAACACCCAATCCCGAAACCATTGATGCAATCCTCTATTTTCTATTTCAATATTATCGACTATCCTATTCCTAACTACATTTGTTTATGAAAATAAACACGATTTAAATAAAGCAACGGGTATCAATACTTGTCAAAGTTAAATTTGAGCAAAAATTCTTACAATACAGTTATTTATTTATTTGCTACGCTCTTATTGTTTTGCTACATTCTTCACTATTAATAAGACGGATTTTGCAAAGCAAATCATTTCTTAAGGTCAATGTCCTTCATGATACAGATTTAAGCACTCTTGATTTCAACACCTCAAATCTTTTATCTTATTTTAGCGCAAGTTTATGCAAAGATCTAAAATAAAGATTCATAGTTTATATTCTCCATCAAGGGGGTACAACAAAAAATTAAGGTCGTTTAAATGGACCAATAATAATTCTTTGATATTTCCTTATAAAATAATAATAAAAAAAAATTGAGTATTGATTCTTATTATTGTGAGCAAATTTTTTTTCAATTCGTTTTGTTTCGTCACATTTAGCTTCCTCCAAATTTCGTGAGGAAGATAAAGTTTTAATTTAGTTTACACAAGATTTTTTTTTTGAATGTGACTAGAATGTGAGTCTTTTGGAAAATTCTCGAGTAGAATATCTAGTCAAGTCTTAAACTTTTGATACAAGTCGTAGTCGAGAGTCTTAGCAATATAATTAAAGTTAATTTTTTTTAGCAATAAGTCCATGTCACATGAGTCATATTTGATGTTTTTTATGAAAGGATGGATCCCATATTGATTATTGACTATGTAGCAAAATACCAATTCAAATTATAATACCTAAAACTTCTTTTTTGAAATAAATTAGCTATTAATCCATTGATAGATTTTGAAGTATTAATTACTGTTGTACGAAAAATTTATTTTGATCATGCACGACGAGCTTTTTTGCGCACTCGAAACCTTGACTCTCAAAAGAGAACATTTGGAAGTCTGGGAGTCTTTTAACGACGAGTCCAACTCAGGTTCGAGTCGATTGTTAGTTAAATAACGATAATAAATACGATTTAAGACGGACTCGAGTATTTGTCCCCAGCTCTACTAGGAATCTATAAGTATGAAGGCAGTTTCTATATGCTTTTACGAAGCTTCAAGATCTCTTTGAAAGTTTCCCAGCTATCTAAACGCCTGTTTGATCTATGTACATGCATAGTTTTGACTACATAGTATGAATTTATGATATTTACTCTTTAACTAAAGAGACGAGGATTATTTTAAGAGAGAAGGAACATTTTTTGAAGACTTAATCACCTCAAAAATGACTTTAGTTTTTATGTCAGTTGTATTGTAAGCGGAGACTTTAAGAAAAATAAATAAACAGAGGATTATCATGAGATAAATTTGATCCCACTTTAAGCCATCTACATATAAACATCTCAGTGGTTTGTTCATTCATACTCATTTATGTAGATCAATGAACAATAAGAGGAAGTCTGTATAATATTAATTCACATCTCATTATTTAGAAACTTATCCTTGTATACATCTTTCGACTTTCTTAACATATTAAAAAAAAATATGTCTGACATCATACAGTGTATTGCCAATTACCCCATTCTCTCCATATAATCATATAACTATTAAATAATGAATAAGGTACCAAACGCCAATTGTATTTTGAAGGCATGATTATTCCACTGCCTCACCATAGTGACCTTTAGATCCTTGATGGACAGAAGTACATACTTCCAACCCTCGTTTCCAAAAATAGACAAAAGCACTGATACTCCAGGATGAAAAGGTCATAAGTCATAACGAATTAAGAGGCAATAGTAATTGAGGTGAACACATAATTATTCCACAAATTATTTTTGACTCATGAAATATCTTGGGTTCTCAGAAGTTAAATAGGGACCTGTGCCAATATTTCATGACCAAGAGGACATATAAATAATTTAACATTTTTTCAACATAATCCAGGGTCTCAAAAATGTTCCATTTTTATTCGATCTGATCTAAAAAAAAAGGCAATATGAAGTCTGATTTCTTAATTTTGCATCAATGCCATTCATGAGAATGAAAGACAACGTAGTGAAGATTAGTACAGCTTTGCTAGTGATGTAATGTTGTACCAAAGTTTCTACTTACTTAAAACCGTACTGAATTCCCTCATCAGGTGACGAATGATAATAGTTTTTGGCTTTTTTTAAGCTCCCAGAGTTCTTGAAAAGATCCATGGCTCTTTAAATTGTTGTGTTGCTACAAGCCGAGCTCATGAAATATTGTTCATTCGTTGAATCTCATAAAACTTATGTTTTGGATTGAATGATGATTCATGATTTGAAGTGTGAGGTTCATAAGAAGCTTGATGGGTTTTGAGAGAGTTTTTATGTAGTATTGATGGTTCAGTAAAGATAATATACCCTGAGCAGAGTTGAGGGAGGAACATTCTCACCCAGATTTTCATTTTGTGCCCCTCTCCTCCAGATTTACTACACCTATGAAAATATGTATATACTTAAAGGTATAAAAGCATGACAAAACAAGAAAATAAGTAGAAACAAGACTTAACACTTTTCTTAAAAAAATTTCAGTATAAAAACAAAAAAAGAAAGAATTATCATTTCTTCTCAAAGAAAGAAAATAATTGAAAAAACAGCAAAAGATTCAACCATAGAGAATAGAAACTGGGTCAGCTGTCGAAAAAAAAAAAAAAAAACATAGAAGAAGCTAGATGACCCAAAAAATATATTTTATAGTACATAAAGCATGCCTATAAAAAAATTACCTTTGAAATTATAGTCAAACTGTTTTTTTAAGACATACTTTTCAAATTTCCCTGCTTTAAACAAACATTGTCGGTAACTAATTAAATTTAATATCACATTTGTTACATGTTACTCTTACTATATTCCCAATTTCTAGGGTCAAAAACCCTTGAAATTGCGTATAATTGTTATTGTAAGTTCTACTTTTTCAAAATCCTCAACAATTTAAGTTAATGAGAACCAACACCAGTATCATCTCATACTCAATGAGAGTACCAAATATGAAAATATATGTTTTCTCCTAAGTACGTTCATAACAGAAACGTAATTTAAATGCATTTATCCAGCATTCATTATAAGTACTTTTGGATCATTCCTATTCTTTACCAAATACATTAGAGCTTTTGGGTGTAGACAACAAAAGGGCAAGGCTTCACATAATGACCCTTGAAGAAGAAAATGAAAAACTTCTAGAAAATTGAAGATCCTTAAAAATGAAAAATTATCACTATACCATAAAAATTGCAGCCCCCATAGGGGGATAACATTCGTGAAGGGTTTAATTGCCCATTTAAAACAAAAAAAAAAAAAACCCTTATCTCAGAAGTAGGCGAAGAAATTTTGAAAATAATTGATAAATTAAATCTTTGTAGAAATGTCAAGATTCTTTGTTTGATAAGAAATCCAATGTTGACTGACTTTGCCTTGATAAAGCAGGACTGGGCAGGGTCGTCTTAATTAAGCAAAATGAAAATACAGAAAATAATGAAGTAGTCATAGAAGATGAAAACTTATCAACTTCTTAAACCTGACTTGACACTATGAGAAAATAATAATATTTCCAAATATAATAATACCAAAGAACCTTCCTCATGATTTGTATACTCCTTAATAGGGGTGGTCTTAAGTCCACCTTTTCCGAGTCCAATCACTCTCGAGTTATACTCCATCAAAATGTGACTTGAATAGGTAGCACTGGTTGTATTCAAGTCCAACTTTTCCGAGTCCGAGACGAGTCCAATCTCATTTTACCGTAACCAGAAATACAAGAGTACGCAGCTCGGCTCTTTAAAATCTTCCTCTGGCTACAATAAAGAATCTTAGAACTATATAGATTCTTTTGATCAACTATCCTTTTTTTTTCGACAGCTGACCCTTTTTTTCTCCAGATAAGCTCTCTATATATTTTATCTCTATGGATTCAACATTTTAAAGAAGAAAACAACAACTCTTGCCTTCACCCCAGATTAAGTTCCATATCTCTCCTTGTTGTAGTATATCAAAAAGTATTGGCATTAGAACTCAAAGGATTTAAAACATAAAATTCAAGCACTTTTAAGTTTTATGTATCTATGCAATATATATATATATATATATATATATATATATATATATATATATATATATATATATATTGATATCGTTATGCATAAATGTACACACTCAAAACACAATGGTACCACTACTACTTTACTTTGGAATTATATAAATCACTATACAGCTTATGATGAATTGCTTTAAATTTGCTCATCATTTGTTAAAATCCATTATTTACGACAACAACAGCGATGATGATTCTGATGAGAGATGAATAATGTATTAATATCCTTCTACAATGAATACATGTAAATATAAATTATAGCTTTTGCGACTTATTAGTGATGCAATATGTTTCATGTTAGAGTATGCGTTTTAAATAAATAGGCAGTACTCCAAAAAAAAAAAAAAAATCTTATCTACTAAGGTAAATAACTCATTAAATGCGTGCAAAAAATTATTATTCTATACTTTTGTATAGGTTTATAATTAAATTCAATTTAATATGTACATACGTCATGTTAGGATGTTATCATAATTATTGAATATACCAACCTTTTCTCAGGAAAAAAAAGACTCAAAATAAATAAATTCAATATTCATTTAGACTTCATTTAATATGAAGGAATTGCTCACAGCTTAATAACTATTACGAGTGCAGCCAATCAACGCTTAGAGCAATTATAAGTAAAAGAAAAGGTCAGAAATTTACTGTTGATACAAAATTACTATGTACATTTTTCCTCCTTCATAGAAAAGCCCATGGAAGAGAATAAAAGCAAGACAGTTAAAAATTGATTAATTATAATTATATCAGTCAAATTTAATGGGGAACATTTAATGGCCCTATCTGAATTAATAAAATACACCCAATGGAGCCATAGTCTAACATAACTGAAGAAAGTAAGAAATTATATATATATATATATATTAAAAAATATGATAAAAAATATCTTTTAAAAAACAACACAACTCTGAATCACAAGCCACTGCTTTAAGTCTTTCATTGAGATTTGTAATTTCCTTTAGTTAAAAGGGGTTCATTAGCCATTGTGAGAATAAAATGCTAAACTTTCTCACACTAATGAGATGGATATTCGATATTTGACTTTGAAAGTGTATATATTTTTGATCCTCGAAAAAAAAAAAAATGCAGTTAAATAAATATTCCTCCTACAAAAAAGTCTTTTATACAGTTTTGATAAAATAATTGAATAATGTTAATTCTGTGATTCTAAATAAAAAAAAATCATGTTATTCCCTTTTAAATTATAATTATAAAAAGACATCGTCAAATTAAATACATAGGTAATACAAAATTGAAGTTGGTCGCTCAATTTGAACTAAAAAATATTTCCTCCTTTAATTTGCAGTACATGAGTATTTATTGTTATCTATGTATATATTATGTCCAAAGGAAATTAGCTAAATAATTTATTATTAGTGTTAAAATCAAACCCATTAATCGATCGAAAAATATCACCAATAGAATTGAAAGAAAAGTATCTTATGAAAAAGATCAATATTATAAAATAAGCTCTCTCAAAAAGTATTAACGGGAAATTTGAATTTCATATTTTTAGGATTCTGATAGGAACAAATGTTTTTGCTTTTAAGTTGCCACACCTAATACTGGTATTTGTGCCAAAACACACGTCAAAATATTTGTTAGTATTTGAGAATCGTGTCTTTTTTCGAAGTGCTAAAATTGATTTATTAATTTTTTCAAATGTCCGAAAAATGAGCACTGAAATGCACTTTAGAGAAATATTGTTGTAACCAAAAAGTTTAAACTAATATTCTAGACTGTATTACTTTGCTATTTTGATAATCAGTGGCTTATATCTCAAGATACATAACCTATGTCTCAAGAAAAGCAATCATTCGATTTTAAATTTTAATAGCATATTTAAACTCAGCAATCATTGTTCTTTAAGGATTGACTTAATAAAAATTTTGTAATTGTATTAAAAATTGGAAAAAACGTCGGGACATGTGCATTGTATCGACTACTTTTAGGGGGATGAAAATGAATTTAGATGATTAAATAAAAAAAATTAATATAATTCCCGATATTTTTTGCCCATGGGTATATATGTTATATATATGTATATATATTTATTGTCGACATTATCTACTATACATGTATGCCTGATTTGCATGGATACATTTTCATTGCATGGAAATACTATCCTTCTTTGTCAAATAGTTATATTAATATCCTTCTCTCTACAAAAGTCTAGCAATATTTAAAAAAAAAAAGCAAATTATTAGTCAATCATTTGCGTTAGGGAATTGGATTTTTTATCCAAAAATAATGTCTTATATTATCATTGCATAAGCATTTGTGAGTTATCTACATATATTCAGGCCTATTAAAATACAGTGATCCCTTAAAATAGGAAACTAACCCGTTACACAATGGATAATCAATAAGTTTGTATAACAAATTAATAAACATTAATACGCATTCGTGGTTAATTCTTGGATCATAGTTCAAGCAGAGCAAACAGCTTATGTCAAAAACTTTGCATAATACCGACTCTTTGAAGGATCACTCGTATGTCAAAATATTATAGCATTTGGAAAATTAAGATCAGTTCTTATACATAATTACAAAACTTTTCCCTAAAAATAATAACATTTACAACTTATCAAGAAATAAGTCCAACTTGGTTTTATTATAGTTTTATAACTCTTGAAAGAACTCATTTTAAAAACAAGTTTTGTCGTTAAAAAATGTGTGTGTTTTTAATATGTACTTATTAAAATAACTTCAAAGGTTCTTAAAAACATGAAAACAGTCGTTTTTTAAATTGTGTTTAAAATACTCATTTCATGTTTAGGCAAAAATTAGTCTAAACTTTGGCTCATTTGAATTTGTTGAAATGAGACATTAAATTAAGGGAAATGAATCTGTGGCATAGCTGACTGTCTCAATAGAAAACTTCCAATTGGAAAGTTAGTTGAAAAACCAGAAAAAAAGAGAAAAGGAAGGAATTTCTTCCTCATAATTTTCATATTTGCTTTTTTTATTAAGTCAAAAACGACTTAAAACATTTTATAACTGCTGTTTGATGGGTCAATTAACTAAATTGCTTATTGGAGCCAGGAGTTTTCCTACCGAGAAAACATTGATCCCTATTTATATACTGACATGTAAATAAAACATCCTCTCTAAAAATTTGAACTGATGAAAATTTTAGAGCTTTAATGAGGATTTTTTAAAATAAATCCAGGGATAATTTACTACGCCTCACGTGACACAAAAGTGACAAAAATGGTTAGCACTTTTTTTTTCCATAATGCTTTTGGATCTTTTTGGAGTTGAGGAGTATCATACAAAGATTAAGTATCTCATGGGTTGTGTGGGATCAGTAGGAATGTAAATAATATGCAAATGGGGTGTGTAAAATAAAAAGAAAGAAAAAATCAACCTGGTAACTCTGACAATTTGATGAATGTTGAGAGGGAAGCAGCTTGAGCTGTTTGACTGAGCTATAAGCTGCTATTCTCCATTATATATATATACAAATGAAGACATCAATAATAAATAATAATATTATGTATGTATACCATAGATGAGACACAGAAAATTAACTCAAATTAATGTCAGGAAATTATATATCCCGGATCAGTCCTAGGACTGAATTTCTCATCGGGTTTTTTCCTTCTTTTCTGGTGACAAAGACAAAATCAACACAAACACTAAATTTGAATAGCATTTGAAGTCTATTTTATTTTTGACCCAGCTGAAGAGAGAGAGAGAGAGAGCCAAAGAAGCTAAAAGACAGATGAGGAACTCAGTCCCAAGGACTGATCTCATTCTACCCATAGACCGCCATTTGTGGATCACAGATCTATGATTTACATTTCTTTTTCATTTATACATATGTATGTACTTTATAACATTTATTTTCTAATATCACAATTGTATTCAAATGTCAAGTCTTTGAGGATCTACTGTTTTTTAAAAAATATTTTATAGATATTTTCATATACATACATATATATTGTATGTACATACATGTATATATGATAATATTTATTTATTTCTTTCTTTCTTGGCAGATGGAGATATGTTTTGCTATAATACGTACATTAAACAAAAACATACATATCTCTACACAGAATCAAGAATAAACGCACTAAATATTATATATATTGTTTTTTTTATTTAGATATTTTGAGTGTGTATGAATAATAATAATAATAACAACAAAAATCATAAAATATTATTTTCCATTCTTTTAGAGTGTGTTAGTAGTTTGAGTGTAACATTGTGTTGAACAAGCCGGCTGTGATTTCTTTCATCACTCATTCCAAAGAAAAAAAGAAAGAAAAAGTAATTTCAATAACTACATTTTTTTTTAACGAAAAAAGGAAGTTTTTTATTTTAAAAATGTGCTCAAACTTCCTTTTAACACTCCATTAAATATCTATCAAGGGGACTCCTTGGAGCATTCAAACGGTCTGACTTTAAAATACATTTCTAGATCCATTTGTACACAAGTATGATTTTTATTTTCTTAGCCTATTTAGGTATGTAAAACATTTGTTTTTTCTCATCATAAAGAGCACTTTTGATTCAAATTCCTGGCAGCAGTTCTTGATGAGCTTTAAAATCTACTCAAATGAAAGGTGATGTGAACACTTGAATTGAGTGTGTGTTTCATATCAACAAATGAAATGAAAATTTGTTAAATTTTTCATTGCTTTTTATCCACAAGGATATATTTTAGGCATGAACAACTACGATGATTTCCCTAAATATTAACTTTAGTAAATTGAACTCAAAAAATATATTTGTGAACAATTCCTTTATATTTAGTGAATAATTGTTTAGGTGTTGAGAATCATTGGCTATCACTACACTTTAATTTTGGGCCTTTTTTAGTTATATATTTGAAGGAGAGGTTGAGAAATTCAATGATGTGTTCAAAACATTTGGCCAATTAACTTATTTTCCTCAAATGTTGGAACTATAATAACTAATAACTAGCTTTCTAATAACTTTCCTCCAAAAGGAGGGGGAAACAGGCCTCTTAAAGTCCCTAATTATATCATGTACCTCCTGGACTTTATGCATTAGTAAAAACTTCTTAGTACCTTATTCAACATTCTTGTCTCAATTGAGGGATGTAATTTTAAAGGACCCTTTTTATTGTGATTGTCAACTGCGTACAAATTAGTGAAAGCAAGTCGAAAGAGAGCAGAAAGGTCCTTTGCTAAAGGACTTGACTGTATAGGATCTCAAAATAAATACATTTTATATAAAAACATGATTCAAAATTGTGTTTTTTTTGTCAGCAAAAAACTTATAAAAAACGATTGTAAACATCAGGGGAAATTTGATTGATCAAATATACATATATTGAAAAATAAACATTTTTAAAATTTAGTCTATTTCATCTAATTTCTCTGTTTTTAAATTATTATTTTTTCATTAACAAAACATTTGTACTGAGTTTGAAAAATAGTACTCCATAGGAACAAGATGCCAAGAAAAAGAAACTATTAAAGATATACAAATAGATATAACGTATTATGTTTATCAAAACATTGGACATCAATAATTGACTCAGAAAGGTTAGAAAATTCGTCGAATAGTTCCTTAATATTTGGTTTTAGAGAAATATTATAACTGTCAAAAAAAGGATATTGGGAAAGTATTTGGAAAATATATTTCACTAATCTTCATTGTTTCTGGGGAGATATAGTCTCTATTTTCCAATGGTTCGATTTTAAGACCTTTGTAAAATCGACTAATAATTTTCTATAGTTTACTCACAAAAAAAGTCTTTGTTATTTAAGAGACAGTAAAAAAAATGTTAGTACTTTTCTTGTATATATTTTAACCCTGATTGTAATTCTATCTCCGTTTCTCAATGTAAACATATTTTAACCTTGATAAATAATTATGAACTTACATAAATGTAAGTCTGAAAAAAACTTCAGACAACAACGTATTTTGTATGCTCTTATCATTAAGTCTGGCTTTTTAAAGAGCAGTTAACTCAATTAAACTTTTATCTCATAATATTTAAATATACAGAATATTTAAAATGCCACGCATCTTAAGTCTAAAACATGAATTGAAAATAGGGGTCAGTTTCTATTCATAATTGAGTTAAAAAAGTTTATAAAATAATTAGCAAAAAAAAACAAAGGCCCTTCACATTTATTTGGCTATTAGTAACGCTATTTGATAACGATGTAATATTTATAAGTGTTTTGCTGCATTTTCGCAAATAATATATGTATTAATTATGTATATATTATGACAATATTAATTGTATAAAGAAGTGGTGCTCAAGCTTTTTGAGTCAAAGACTAGATTGAAATTTATAAACTACCAATAAAAAGTTGATTATCTTCAGAGTCTACATACTTTTTAGACTAAAATGGTTCAAATGATGTTAAATTAGTCATATATTAACCCTTTAATGCCCAAGAGATGAAATAATCACTGAAAAAATCCCCCATTTTCAATTTTCATTTTCCACACAGTATTTCTTCGCTTTTTTCTTGAAGGTACTATTGTTATATAGCCTCGTTTTCACACATTCTTTTTAAAATGGTAGCTTTATGATCAAATCATGGATAGTTGAAAGTTGGAAGGCAGGGGGCGTCCTTTTACAATATTCTGGGGGTTCAAAATTGGTGTATCATATATGCTACAGTGGGCATTATAGGGTTAACTTGTGGCTTTCTTTTAATCATATCGTGTGCGACTGGTGGTTGAGCACCACGGGTAATTGGAATATAGCTCTAAAATGAAGTCAAATATTAGCAACTTTATAAGCTGGTTTCCATAATTTTTATGGGTAAAAGGTCAGAAAGAGAGAGAGAGCAAGCCATAAAATAATCAGAAAATTAAAAATAAATTAGAAAGTTAATATCTTTGAAAGGGATAAGGATACCATTTCCATTCTTCCATGCTCCATTTCGTATAAGTAGGTAGCCAGAAGAATTGGCAATCAATTCCATGGATTCCTCAAATATCCGATTCGCAGTTAGCTCTTCTCTCTGGGTTCTAACCCGGGTACTTCGTGGAGTTTCAACGAGGTACTTCAATCCATCATATTAGAGAATATTGAATTTTCCAACGATCTGCTTGAATTCTTTAGGTTTTTCTGCTCTTTATACCAACTCACAGCTTGTGATTTTTAAATGGTGTATCCTCATTTCAAATACAATATCATATTTAGATATGAGACGCTCATTTTAGAAGAGTGTCTATATAGAAGGAATAAGTAAACTTGTTTTGTTCTTTTATAAATAGGAAGCGTTGAAAATGATATCATATCCGTATGTATTGTATCTCGCAACCTTTCTACCTTAAAAAGGATTGAAGAACAAAAAAAGCCATAAATCATTAGGTAGCAGTGCATTCTTAAACCCATTTATTTCTAATTGTGGAACTATTTGTCAATAAAAGTAGATTTACAGCATAGCAAGAGTCATTTTGAGCTCAACGAATCAACGAAAAGAACAACTTCAATAGGGGTCGTGAACAATAGAAAAACGGCTTGGATAGAACTATTTAATTATGTACATCATTCCCTTTAAAAAAGTTTTATATTTACTATTTCATTTTTGTGCATAATTTGAGTAGAAATACAATTTTATAGCTTAACTTTTCTCATTAAAGTACATATCATAATATGATTTACCGTCTCTCTATTGAATTTCTATACTTCTTTTTATTTTTGTCATAACAAATCTTCCTTATATTTGTAGAATTTATGTATGCTTATGAATCACTAACGTGTACATTGAATATAGTACATCTATGGGCAAAAAATATCGGGAATATACATTTTTTTATTTAATCATCAAAAGTAATTTCTCTCTCTCCCCCGCTCCCCCCCCCCCCCCAAATAAATCAGAGATTTTTAAGATTTCAAAAGAGTACAGTCTGGAATATTCATTTAAACTTTTTTTGAGTTTACACAACATTTCTTTAAATTGCACATTAGTCATTATCTTCGAGACATTTTAAAAAGCGAAAAATTCGACTATACTTGTTCACAAAGGCCGCGTATCTCAAACATTAAAGAATATTTTAAGGACAGAAGTATCAATTTAAAAACAGAAACATGTATTTCTATCAAAATACCAAAAAAAAAACAACAAATTTCCCGATATTTTTTGTACATAGTAGTGGATATATTTATACACAAATTCTTTGAGAAATTTAGTTTTACCCGTTTCAAAGAGAACTGTATGGTAATGCTGTTTTATAAACTATTTATTAATTAAGTTGATATTCCATTTCTTTGACATGTGCATAATAAAATTCCCCATTTCAAGGTATGTAGACAGATTACCATTAGCCAATAGAAATATCTAAAGGATATATAGAAAGACTGAGTTTGAAGGTTTTGAAAGAAAGGTTTGATAATTTATTTGTTCCTAAAAAACCTTCAGATCTGAGGTATCAAAAATAAGACACGATCTGTCCGAGGGTAGATTTTTATTATTGAATAATGTTAAATCAAAATTTATAACAAGACTGAAATTATTTGTAATAAAACATTATTTTAAAGCAAATATTAATTTATTTTACTACTCTGCTCACATCGAGAGCAGGCCCATATGAGCTTCCTACTCCATGTTTAGATATTTGCATATAGCTAGGAAAATATGTATGTCAAATGGTCGAAAAAATGAACTAAAATCAGCTGATAGAAAGCCAATAGCTTTGAATACGACTTTTGGCCTATTCTTTATAATAAAAATATTATAATTATTTAAAATGTGAAAAACAAAAATGAAATTCAGTAATTTAAAAAAATACCTAATTCTTACAAAAATAATTTTTAGCTAAATTTATTGGCTACATTATGTAAATATAAATGAATAATGATGTAACAACATATTTTTAATACATTAACATAAACAAAAAGTGGAAATATATTCTAATTAACTAGAATAATTAAGAGTGTAAGTCTTTATGTTTGTCAGTTCTATTACGACATCCAGATGCACGCTAAGTAAATTTCAAATTCATTAACAAAAAAAACAAAACGTAAAGTCCTTGATTTTTTTCTATTTGAAGGAAAAGTTGAAGGATGCAATGAAAACCTTATTGATATTAATTGAACATTCAGTTATTTTTATGGTAGTTCATACTGAGTAAAGGAATATCAAACATAATGTAGAATTTGACACAGTATGGTGCTAATTCAATTCCTCAAAACAAACAAGGAATGTTTAAATATTATGTATTAGTCAATAGGCGAGTCAGCTTCCAACTTTTTTATGTCACATCAAATATGGTTAAAAAAAAAGAAGCACATTTTCTGATCGAATGAGGGAAATTTGTAACTATAAAATTTTACTACCTACAAAAAGTGAGGGGGGAGGTGATTACAATACTCCTCAAACAGCACTATCATATAATATTCAACCTTAAAGGTTAATTGATTCATTCAAAAGAATATCAGAAATGACGTTATCTGGATTGATTACGCTATTGTTTTTTCAAACTTAAATTTATTGATAGTGTAACATATGTAAATCATATGAAAATTTAAATTTTACGTTTAATTTTACCCTTTACTTGCACACACATAGTCCTAAAATACATTTCCTTATAAAAGTATTGGCAATCTTTTCAATGAAAATGCACAATTAAACTTTTTAATAGATTAAAACGATTTTCCCTTTGCATTTCAGTAGATTATACTGCCTTGAGCATGACGTCAATCAACGGCATCAAAGTCAACTCCAAGGCTAATGATTCACTTTGTGATTTTGCAAATCATGAGTGATATTATGTTCATGCCTATGCCAGAAAAATATTAGCATAGTTTATACGAAGTAATGCATATTAATACATATAAATAATCTTTTTTTTTCCGTGTCAAATGTTTTGTTTTTCTCTATCGATACTTATAATTATCTATTACCCTACTGAACCCCAATACTTGTGCCTAATTTGTACATAGTATAAGTATCTATTAGCAGTTAGAAAGAGTAATAAACGAACAAATGAGTCATGTCCTATTAATATATGTATTTCTACCAGTTGATTATGTGGAAAGGTTGCGAAATAAAAAATGCTATCCTATTTACAGTGTTATTTTTTTGTGCAAGACTGCGCCAATGACTTTGTCTGACATATGATGGATATGATGTTCCAGGGATACTAAATGCATGACGTCACATTTAAAAATGATATTATATTTTCATAATTCAATTTGTATACAGACAGCAATATCTCGAATATTCCGGGTTATTGGTTCTGTGGACATACCAGACTATTTGTGACTGTCAGTGCTACACACTAAACTTACATGTAAGTACACGGTGTATCAAATAAAATGGTTGTTGAAATGAGACCATACTACAATGAAACCCAGACTGATCAAACGGGGTATTACAATTGTATATATTGCCAAGAGCTGTAACTAACTCCTAAGCTCTGCCGGTATGAAGGATAAAAAGATAGCGAAAATTGACCTAGTCACCCTGACAATTTGATAAATGTTTGGGAGGTCATGAAGCGTTGGCTGTCATGACGTTTTTCCATATTGCCTATTATTTTACCCTTTTACAGGGGAAGATATTGACATTCTTTGAGAGGGGGAGGAAAGGAAATTAACAGTAATTCATATCTATCAGAAGATCTTATTATATAAATGATTCAAAGTTTACTCGATAAGGCAATGTATTGACTAATTAATTATTATTTGTACACGCTGTGTATTTCTCCATTACACGTGATTAGGAGGACTACATGCCTCCACCCCCCCCCCCCCCTCAAGAGGGAAGGAATAATTATAACAGCCTTGGAAAATAAAACTTTTTGTATAGATTACCAACCACTAAAAATATCACACAAGAGATTGTCTCTAACACTGCTACTATCCGGGGCTGAAATTATGGTGTAGACATATGATTTTAGATCTACTTTTGACCAGTTACGACAAAGTCAATGGACTTCTCTATGCTTTTTTTTTCTTTATCACGATGTTATTTTTACTGCATCTGTCAAAATTACCTCCAAAAAGAAAAAGATAGAAGGCACAAGGTCAGTTGGAAATTAGTCAATCCTTCACAAATATGGAATTATTCTTAATTTAATAGTAGATAATTGTTCAAAGTATAACAAGAGCTACATAGGTCTCAACCAATCAACGTTGAGTACATTGTTTAGTATAAAAATTATTGACAGCTGACAAAGAAATACAGACTAAATTTCTATGTTAGTGGGATAACGCCGTGAAGTATGAAGATAGTCAAACATTTGTGATGAATGTCACATCATTGGCTAACTATTTTTGTAATTTTTTCGGCCTGTTTTTGATTGAAAGATTGAGAGAGGCACTGAGTGTTTTCAAGTGTTTTAATTTTCATTGTATTTTTTACCTAACATTTCACCACATAATGGTAGATAATGACTAATTATTTTTTTTTCATTGAAATCTGGTATTTATTTTATTATAACTAATAAAAATTAATAGATATAAATTTATTTTTGAATTATTTCAGTTTTACTCTTATCAGATGGAGAGCCACCTGGGTAAACTTTTTATACTACACAAAGTGTTTTTTATGTGTGTCCCTATTTTTATTGATTTATTATCTTACAACTTTCAATAAAAAAATTTTTTTTCTGAACTACAATTGGCTGCCAAATCAAATAATCACGCAGGTCAACAAATTTGAACTTTCAAAAGCCCTAAGGGGTATAAGTATAATAAAAGTTATTTAGTTTTGCATGCTGATTTCAAATTTGTAATATTTTTTTTTTCTAGAGTCCGACGGTTTTCAAGAAATTGGACTCTACTTTTTTAGCCTTTTTGACCCATTTTCCAATTTCAAGTTCAATTTAAGCCTAGAAGGATACTCATTTTGTGCACTAAAAAATGTTGATTCGCTAGTATATTAAATGCAATTTTCATTTCCAGTCTTTGTTTTGAGCTAAGGGGGATTTGAGGGATGTAGAACGCGGGAGTAGGCTCAAAAGTCGACCAAATCCTTTGTATTTAAATAATTCCTTGATTATTACATAAAATGGAATAATAAGGAATGTATTACAGAGCAGAGACCCATAGCTTTCAAACAAAATATCAAGTTCCAGATTATAATCCTTAACCATGAAGAAATTGATCATCAACTAGTGTAAATTTTCATTCAATTTCGATCAAAAATTAGTTAGAAATCAAAAACTCAGGGTAGAGCTACTAAAAAACAAGCTCAATGGACTGGAGCAGCAGCGTGCAAAAGGATTTTAGACTGTTGATCAGTGTAATTAGTGGACAATCTTTCCTCGTTCTATTCAAACATTTTTTATTTTAGGGGATTTTTGATTCAATCCATAATTTCCACATATTGATTTATATATGTACATAGAGAGATAAATCATAACTTGTAGCTAAATTGGGTTCATTTATAAAGAATGAATTACTAAACATAATTATCAGAAGGTTAAAAATAAAGAAATAAGAAAATGTTGCGAATGTTTCCCTTTACTTATATTAAATTATATTAAACACTTTTGATGATAGATTTTTAATTTCTATAAATATTTGCCACCCAGATATAAAAAATAGCTAAAATATTTACTAAATTGTAATCAATACCTGCTTTTGAAAGACAGGTATGTCTTTCAAAGTTGTATGTAAATATATCTTTTTTTTAAAGCCATGAACTGACTGTGATGAGTCATTTACTCCTTCCTTGGAAATGCATGAATCGAAATGCATATAATATATAATTCTCAAACTAAATAAATATTTTGAAGCTCAAAATTAACATAGGTTTTTTGCCTTTCTTGCAATCCCAAATAGAAAATACAAGGCTGAACAGGATGCCTTTGCCCATCCAATGCTAGGGTAATTTATGACCATATAGATACTTGGGACGACGAAATAAATCTAGGGTCTATGGTGTATGAAACTATATACTAGACAACTTTTATTTCATAATAGAGCCCTATGTATATCCTGCTTTGTTTTGGGGAGAATCTCTGTCCAAAAAGTTTAAACGAATACAAATAACTGTTACTTAGCGCTCTTTAAAGTTCTCATTACATATTCCTCAAAGCCATGGACCTCAAAGTTGAGAAAAGAGCTTCATTCAATGTGACCAAGACTTTTGTATACAAATACTTTTTACACATTATGTGAAATAAAAGCGGAATTTAGAGCCGTTTAAATGCTTTGGCTAAGGCAAAAAAGTAGCATATACTCAGGTCAATGTTACTAGAAGGTCACACTCTAAAAATCTGATGGACTGTATACCTAATTTATTATTTCAAAGGTCTGAGGGATGAATCCATCCATGTGGACCACTCAAAGTTTATTGAGAAAGGAGCAGCTGTTTTATTTGAACTCTCTGATGATTATGATAATAATAACAATTTAACACCATACAAATAAAGGGGTATCATTAACTAAATGCTCATTTTCTCTACCATCATTCATTCCCATAAATAATACTCTGTTTTGAATGAACAATCATTATCTCCCCTTGCAATAAAAAGAAAACAAAAAAAAAAACAAAAAATGAAAGTTAGAACTCTTTTAGTTGTGCTCAAACAGAGAGAGAGAGTGAATGGTGAGTGTGTTACTTGAGTAGATATAAATGTTAACTGAGTGTTACAAAGTCATTCTTGCATTTTGTAGCCGTACAAAAACATGACTTTTATTTGAATGGCGCTGATCCCAAAGACTTAACTGTAAAAAGTTCATACATTAATCATATTTATTAACGTTAAAGAGTCTTTTTAGAAAGTATTTATTTTATATATGATAATATGTCAAAGTTAGGTATAAACTCCTTCTGTCCAATATATATATATGCGAGGAGCAGTCAAAGCCATAATTTAGTAGTGCCCCACGAATTCATACTCTTCAACTCATGTCCTTTCATTTTGATTAAAAATGTTTTCGAATTAACCCATTCTGGACATTTGGAGTATTCATTAGCTATGAAAGTGATATCCGAATATTAAATATGAATGAAGATATTGATTCATTGTCACATTTTAGGGATCCGTGGGGAGGGAGGAGGGGTGTGTGACAATGGCCCCTACTTCTTTAGAACTTAGAGAAAATTTGAAATTTAATTAATGTAAGTAATTCACACTAACAATAAAAATATGTGTCCTTAACTTCATGGACCCATCCCAGAAGTTTTTTATAAGGACACCCCTCTTTATAAAAACGGTGAACGACCATTGGATGTAAAATCAAAGGGATTCATAGATATATCTATAGTCCTTTTTTAAAAAAAAATACTTGAATTTAATAGAGATGAATATTGTATTTCAATATGCTGTAGAGGATTTAGAAAATGGGTCTTCAACCCATATAACTCTCTAAAAATCTGTAAGATTTTGTCATGTGTCTACTTTAAATCAAATCTACGAATATGCACATAATATGCTGGATGGAAGGAACTTGACTCCATTTTCTAAGTAGACTTTATATCCAAATTTATTTTTTGACAAAATACAATTATATTTAATTTGTTAATAATAAACTTGATAGTATATTTTTTACTTGCTATAAATTATATTAATAGTCTCACGTTTCATCTGATATTACTGTATAAAATATCACCATCCATCGTGATTTGCCGCAATTTTTATTCTTTTTTCTAGAAAATATATATGTATCCTTACACAAAATGGTTATTTCATTCATATAAATATTCTTATACATTCATATATTATTATGATATGATATATGACGCCGCTAGTAAAACTGAATATTTCATATTTATATGTATATATATTTCAGGCAATTCTTTTTTTATATAGCATATTTGCATAATTTGCTAATATAAAAGAAAAAAGAAGAAGATATACATATACAACAAAGAAAGTCACACATAACTAGAATGTTGGTGGGTATCAGTTCGGCTCAGGTTAACTCCAGGAGCTATGAGAGCAGATGTGATGAGGATCATAGCAGAATTCACAAAAAGGTAAGTGATTTTTCATAGACACTTGTATTTTTGACCGAGGAAAATTGTGAAAAAGTTTGAGCAACAATTTGCATATACGGTACGAGTTTTTATAGCAACCAGATAAGTGAGATCTGAGGAAGCCAAAGGGTCATTGTCACGACGAGCTTTTTTGTTCACTCGCAACCTCAACTCTCAAAAGGGAAGAGAAAAATTTGGAAAAACAACAACTAGTAGCTGCTACCCTTCTGTATTTTCCTTCTTTCCAACTTTTTAATATTGGGCAAAGTTATTATTTAGATATACTACTATA
Organism: Lepeophtheirus nordmannii; assembly: GCA_963680855.1. Classification (NCBI taxonomy): domain Eukaryota; kingdom Metazoa; phylum Arthropoda; class Copepoda; order Siphonostomatoida; family Caligidae; genus Lepeophtheirus; species Lepeophtheirus nordmannii. Next base: position 13,994,626 of record OY804520.1, read on the forward strand.
CAGTGATAAATTCTACCAATATACAAATCAATATTTAATACTTGTTTATTATTCAATAATTCAAAAAAAGGGCGCGCAATCCTCGATTTAATATATTTTTTATACATCAAATAATACCCTTCTTGAATTCATAACAAGTAGAGTCAGCTGCTTTAAATCAGAAGAGTTAACTGATGAAAAACAGTTGAAAGGAGAATACAGTGTATTTTACTTTATCCTAAAAAGCTTGTCGTGTGTGTCCCTCTTTTTCAATAAAGGTCAATAAAAGTTGAAGGTGAATTCGCCTATGTATCAACTGTTTACATGACAAATAATAATAATAATAATACAGATTAATTTTAATCTTCTAACCTCTACAATTCCCCTAATCAAAATGAAGAGGTTTTGTGATATGAAACGTTTTTTATTTTTAGGAGAGACAAAAGTCCATCAAAAACTTATAACGAGAATTATAATTTTTTTTCTAGTATTTTCTCTCTAACAAACAATAATCATTTGTGCTCACGGAGCTTCCTCTTTTCAAAAAAAACAGAACTGTTGAGGTTTTAAGATTATTTTTATACTTATTATTACAAAGAGTTTTTAGAAATTAATTATAGCTTGTCCAGACAGGATCATAATGTGTTCATGCTCATCAGATGTTTGCAATTTTATCTTGACTCTAAGGAGTAATGTATGATCCCGTATGAAGAATTCGTCACTTTTGAATTTATTGAATCGTAGGTCCGCAAACCCTAAATACTAAATATCCTCAAAAGTATTTTAATCATTTTTTTATATATTCAAGAAAATAAGATACTTTAACGTTTGACTTTAATTTTAACTTGATCACTGAGATTCAGGTGCTTCCCTTGAATGGTTTCGTAATTATTGAAGAAAAGGTAAGGACAGTTTAGTAAAAGTTCATTCGTTGGACGGGAAGGAAGTGTATATTTTATGTAGTTACATACCCGACATACTTGTTGATGCAAGTTAGGCACATAAATAAGAACTTCTGTGTCAAAAAAACATTCGATCATTGTTTTGTTTTGATCGATTTGATGTGTTCAAAAAACAAAAACAAAAAATCCTTTAACGTAACTACATGTATCATTTAATTTTGTTCGTATATAGGTAAATATTATTCAGTTGCTTGTCACACAGGCAGCTATTAGATACTTTTAGTATACACTGTTGTTAGGGAAGTTTTTGTATTTTGTGCATCAACTGTGCATTTTCTGTGATACATATATGAAGGCAATTGAGTCACATTTAAAATGTTAGTTTATATATATTTATGTTAGATATAAGAAGTCTGTATGCTTTAAAGGAACCTTCAAAATATGATATAAATTGGTAAATGTTACACGAATTTATAATGAAACTAAGTCAAAGTTTTTATGAAATAGGTCAAATAACAAGATACCAAGAGTAAAGCAACTGACAAAAAAATATCTACAATTAGCTAATTTTCATAAAAGTTTCAAATTTGAATGTTACGTTTATGAAAAAAAGAGCAAAAAATAAATAAACGATAATCAGGTAACGACATAATATTAACAAATATTTACTTAAATTCATTTTATTTTGACAATATTTATGTCGATAAATGAAGGATTGAGATATTTGGAAATATAAACAATTTCTAGGATAAAACACTGAGAGAGGAAAAGAGACTCTTAGGTATGTGAGATATGTGATTCTAAGGGCATCTTTTCCGCTCTATAAAATTGAACGGACGCATCGAAATCAATTCATAGAGGTCAGTTTTATCAAAATGGTGTCAAATATTGATTCAATTACAATCCCCACGACGAGCTTTTTCGTTCAATCGCAACCTCGACTCTCAAAAGGGAAAGGAAAATTTAAGAAAAACAATTGGTAGCTGCCCTTCTGTATTTTCCTTGTTGCCAACTTTTTAATATTAGGCCGAGTTTATTATTTAGATATACTAGTCATTGATAAATTCTGCCAATATACAAACCAATCGTTAATACTTGTATAATATTCAATTATTCGAAAAAAGGGCGCAGAATCCTTGATAAAATTTATTTTTTATATATCAAAATCATAAATAAAAATAATAACCTTTTTGAGTTAATAATGAAATGAGCCACCTGCTTTAAATCAGAAGAGTCAACTCATGAAAAACAGCTGAAGGGAGAATATATAATATATTTGTTTATCTCAATAAGCTCGTCGTGCACACAACTTTTCTATGTTATTATTCTTCAAAAAGTGGGAAGTCCCTTGCCCCCTCTCTTCTTGCGACTATGCATATGTGTTATGACTAGGAATGTAAATCATATGCAATTCGGGCTTGTAATAAAAAAAGAAAGAGAAAATCACCTGGCAACCCTGACAATTTAATGAATGTCGAGGGGTGAAGCAACTTGAGCTGTCATGACGTTTTACTGAGCTACAAGCTGCTATTCTCCATTATATATTCAACAATGAATAATAACATACATGAGAGGCAAAAAAACTAACTGAAATTAATGTCAGGAAATTATAATAATTATACGAGGACTTGAGCCCTTTTTGTTTTATTTGCTTTATTAAACTTAATGCATGTATTCCTTCATGCGACATCTTTACTATCAGGTAAATGTTCTCCCCTCAGTAATATTGGAAAAATGATAACAGCTTCGCAAAACAAAAAGACCTGTTTGAAGAGCCAACTCCACTTTTTTATCACACGCCCAAATTGCATATGATTTACATTCCTAGTTATGACTAATTAGAATTGAAATAATAAATTATACGCCATCCACGCTGGGCCTTCCTCACAAACAAGTACTAATTTGTGTTTGAGAATGGGAGGCTCCACTATTGTATTCCATATTTCAAATGAGAAGATTTGAGTATTGTTATAAGGATCTTCAAAATAACAGGGACGAGGAAGTTATGAACATTATATAAGAATACATCTTCATTGAAGACAGATAGACAGTCATAGGGTTAATATCAAATTTTTATGAAAGTATGTATGTAGTATCTTGGAATTGGTGTGTAAAAAATATATTGGAATACGATTCTCTGTTTTCAATTAGAGTATCAAGCGATTTTTTTCAGTTACTAATAGCAAGTTTCCATGCTAACTTTATTCCATTTAAAAAGATCAACCCATCTCACGTTAGACTACAATACTGATGCGAGAATCAGTCAGCTCCTTTTTACTAGATAGACATGTGGATAATTTCTGCAAAATAATGGGTAAATTGAGGAGCAAGCTACATATTATTAATTTTAACTTACTGGCACGTTTTAAGACAGAGTATGCACGTAATCCGAGGGAATACTGTTTAACACACTTACTTGTCGGGAAATTACCGTATGTTACGTACTTTAACTAGATTTTCTCATAATATTTTGCCTTTATTCGAATTGCATAGAAAACAGAATTTTGTGATAACTTAAGTGACAAGTACAAGGGAATAAGACAATTGCTATTAATTTAAAGGCATATTTATTGAATATTTTTCTTTCAAATTCATCAACAGTGGGATTATCAAGTCCATTATATTGTGCAAACCTTCTTAAAGATTCCAACATTGTAATAATTGAAATATTTTAATCTGAATTACGTCTAAAAGTTACACTTATCCGGATTCTTATAGCATTGTAGTGATTTTATACAAAGTAGTTAATTCAATTTAAAAAAAAAAAAATCTGAGACTATGTTCATCATATTCTGATTTGACTGTATATTTTTAATAAATCAGTTTTTGTTAATTCATTTTTGCATTACAAGTACTTTTGTGACGAGACGGATAATGCTCGTAATTCAAGGTATTAGAGTAGTGACAAAAAATTATTTAAATTAAATCCAAACAGTATAACAAAGAAATATCAACTTTAATTTCGTAACAATTTATTTTTGTTTCATAATTAATTACGGAGGAATACATGGGTGCAAAATTTTTAATTGACAGAATTACGTAAGAGTCGCATGACTTTTTTTTAACTTCATTTGAGTTATAATATTGATAGTATTTTATAATTGCAAATTTTAGGAAAATGAGATGAATTTATGTCATTCATAAAAAAAATATGAGCTTGGAGTATTAAGAAAGTCTGGATATTATAAGGACAGAGTTATTCCCTCTAACATAAAAATATACATATAATTTTATGTTTTGAACTTTGATTGGTTCTCTAATTAACTTTCTTTGAACAGACCAACATTTAGGAATAATTATAATAATTATAATTATCAAACTAACAACCCATATTGTACCTTTCCTTCTTCAGAATTAAAACAGTTCCATTCAAATATAACAATTTATTAAAAACTATAATTTGATCTCTCTATTGTTTGAAAAGATTATATTCTAATGGATTTAACGTTCATACATTTAAAGAGTAAAGAAGTTCTGGTTTTGATAATGACCTAAATCAATTCCGTGCCATTCAATAACACTTGCCTATAGATCCATATAGGGATATTCAATCGAAAACAGACAGTACTTTCGAGTATCACTCCGGCCGTTTCGAATCTTATCGTTCTTTTAATAGAAACAAGTTCTATGCAGTAATGAAGACTCAACAAGCATAAATTTAGGAATAATTAATTATCTACAAAATGAATACTATGGACATATAACAGTCTAAAATTATGAAACTTTACATTACTCTTAATGTATCTGTGAAGTTTCAAAACTGCTTAGAAATGCAAATAGGACAAAGACTACAACCATTACCCAAGACAATATTTTACGGATTCATCATTTGTATGGATTAAGTCTATCCATACTCGTATTATTTTTTTTTAAAATAATAAACTTTAAACTCTTGAGAACCAAAATAATCCCAGAGGTGAAAATAAGCTTAAAAACAACTTTACATTTATAAAATATTACTTCCATAACTTAGAAATTTCTAAAGGACATCTGTTCACAGTTTTTTAATGTTGCGTAACGTTGCAAACTTTTTGTAAGTTTTCATATTAAGTCGTTTTAAAAAAAATAAAAAAATTCAAGGACTTTAGTGTTAGTTATTGTGAATAAGTTGAATTATCAAAACTATAAACATTTTGTCACAACTTCAAAAGGACATTCTGGATACATATAGCCATTTCAGAGGCTGATGATAGCCACATTGAGTTTTTGATTCATTGTCAACCAAAATTTATAATGAAAATGTAGTTTATGAATAATATTCATATTTCATATTTTGTAGGATTATACCTGAATTGAAAATTAGGAGTGTACCGTTAATGTGAGTAATATTTGTATTCAAAAAGATAAATAGTGTTAAAAGACATATGAATCTGTCAAAGATTTACAAAAAGCAATGAAGCGTTGTCATTTCAATTTGTCCAGACTTAGATGAAGTTTGACTCGTAGCAAAATATCTCAATTATGACTTTTCACTAACAAACAATATTAGATATTACGCTTCCACAGATAGAAATGAATTTAATTGGTGCAAATTCTAGTCCATAGGGAGCCACATTATATATATGTATTATTACAAATCCTTAACAATTTATGGGATGCAACTCATAAAGCCTTTGTTTCATCTTCCAAAAAATAAATTAAAATAACAGAATCTATATAGTGTCACACTTTGACAGAGCACCCTAGTCAATCAAAGGTAAATTCTTTTCACAGGTGTTACAAATATTATGAGTTGACACTTAGTGACTCAAGGTGCAGAATTTTCTCTCAAAATACAAATGTATATTTTTGTTTTTATTTGGGATTTTGCCATTCCCATGTTATTATTATTATTATTATACATATTGTTATAATCAAAATAAAACTCACAAATCTTTATCTATGAACACAAATAAAGATTCAACACGCAATTCTGTTACGCCTCATTTATATTTTATTTTATTTAGCTACTATTATGAGACATGTTTTTTTATTGTTGTTCTTAAATGATATTATTCACTGGTTGATTAACTTACTTTTGAGCGTACTCATTTATTTAGATATAATACAGACAATTACATAATTTTCAACTTGAATAAGAGATGAGGCTTTTTTAAAAAAATCCTATAATAAGGAAAATTATAGTAATTGCCTGTTTAAAATGGACACAAATATACAAAATAAATTAATTGGCGTTTTAGGCGAATCAATTTGTTTATTTACTCAAATACAGCTCTTTGAAGTTTCACCAAAGCCGTCTATAAATAGGATTTAACCCATATCATAAAAGGTTTAGTGATTGTGAATATTACTTGTTTCCGATAATTGAAAAAGGTAAACTTTTGATGATTTTATTGATTCGTGTTTTCAACTTATAGCCTTGTACACGAATATATACGGTGTACTGTCCATGCAACAATATTTCGATGCAAAAAATAATAAAAATTATGGTTTCATAAAGCTTCAATGTCAAGTTGGGTGTTGGGACAGTTGGGATAGAATACAAAAATAAATTATAAATTTAAATTTGATTATTGCACTGGCATTGAATAAATGATCAAATATACCTTTATTTACATGGAGGATATTATACTGACATAAATGAATGAATAACGATACATTAAATGCAATACAAGCAAATTGGGATATACATTATAAATATTATCTCTTATTGAAGTCTAACAAAGAATAATATCACTGGTCAAGAGTCAAATATCCTAAGGGGCATAAGTATAATAAAAGTTATTTAGTTTTGCACGATGATTTCTCATCTGTAGGTTTTTTTTGGTGTTTTTTTTTTTGAGAGTCCAACGGTTTTCGAGAAGTAAGACTCTACTTTTTGAGCTAATTCAGCCCATTTTACAACTTTAACTTTAATTTAAGCCTAGAAGGATACTCATTTTGTATCTAAATACGTAAATTTTAATCCAGTTTCAATCAAAAATCTACTAGAAATCACTCACTCACCGTAGAGCTAACAAAGCAGTAGAGCGCAGAAAGATTACGAAATCAACTGAAATCCTTCTGCGCGCAATTACTTCAGTCTATTGTAGTTGTTTTTTTTTACTAGTTCTACAGAGAGTCTTTGATTTCTAGCACATTTTTGCACGAAATTGGATGAAAATTTACATTTTTAGATGAACGATTTCTTCTTTGTCAAGGATTCTTATTTTCTCAAACAAAAAAATTAACAGATTTGAAATCAGTGTGCAAAACTGAATAATTTTAACTATGCTTATTCCCCTTAGGAATCTTGACAGTTCAAATTTGTTGACCTGTGTAATTAATAACTAAATGGTTTCAGACTTGTATATCCAATCATTGAAGAGTTTTTGAATAATTGTGGATACTCTTTTTAGTTGAAATTCAAACCGAGTGGGTATAAAAAAAGGATACTGAAACTAAAAATAGAAAAATTGGGGGGGGGGGGGTATGCAAAAATGACGTCGCCCGAGCAGGGCCTCGAGCCCTCGCACGATAGGTTTATGGCCTAACTCTCTACCGACTGAGGTATCTTACTGAGCTGTACGGAGGAAATTGCAAAATATAAAAATCAGAAAAAAACCATAAAAAAAACCTACCTTCAAATGGCGTAAATATTTGTCGTTGTTACCAAAATGAGTTGTGAGCTATATTTTAGTCAATGTAAACTCACAAAAGAAAATGGTCGTTATGTATCATTATCATCTAATTATGGCTTACAAACAAAAACAATTTCATTCATTTTGTTTATGAAGTTTGATGCATAATTATAATTGTATATAATACAACGTTACCAAATCTCAGACATTTTTTATTATATGTAGTCATGTTTTTTTTAAGAGACCTATTGAAGTATTTTACACTTTCCATACGATTGTATATTTTATAAAAATGAAGAAATTCACTCCAAAATATGACTATTATTATTTTTCCATTCATGTAAGTATGTAATTTAATTTTATATATGAGCTTGAATAAATTATTTGTGAAACATTACAATACGATAATAATGATTGATGATCAAAACTCAGGGTTTTTTTATTGAAGAAATTTAAAAATTAAGAGAAGAAACAAAAGAAACAAATTGACTGGGATATAAATAAAATTACAGAGTTCTTGGATTTTTTAAACTAATAGGTTATTAGTGAAAACATTTAGGCACTTTTATTCAAAAATTCTTTTTTCTGCTAATGTTTATTCACATTTTATAAAATAGGATCCATTGAGATTAATTCATCTAGAGTGCTGATATTTTGTATTGAATCAAATACATATCACTTTTAGACTAATTTTATTTATTTTTTACTTTCCAAATTATAATTCCTTTGGATACTCATTTGAATATAGGGGGATAAGGCAAAACAAAAGCCATCATGAACAAAAATCATGTATGTAAAGAAGGAGTTCTTAATTGATATGGATATAATATATCCACTTCATAAATATTTGTACTAATATGTTAGGCTCAAAAAACAAAAACAATCATATTCTTTTTTTTTATTTGTGAACAGAAATTTTTGGAGCATTTAATTTCTGCACCTTCTCCGATAGATTCATCAAAATTATTTATTAATAATAACAATTAATTAATTGATTTTTGAGAGAACACATCCTGGCATACTTTTGAATCATTAGACCACATATGAGGAATTAGTATAACATACAATCTCTGACCAATTTATTTGATGTACCTTGCTTTTACAGAATTTTTGACTATTTCCAAATGCAAAATCCGTTATTTTTATGCAAGACTGTGTTACACTATTTCTCGAACTCAAGTTTTTTTTTATTTTTCGAGAGTCCGACGGTAACAACGATTATAAACTAAGCAGAAATCGTGGATCTAAATGTGTAAATTTTCATATCAGGTGCTTGACATCACGTTGGAAGCTGTGGGTCTCAACTCTTGAATGCATTTCTTATTATTCCATTTTATTTAATAATCAAGGAGTTATTTAAATACAAAGGATTTGGTCGACTTTTGGAACTACTCCCACGTTCTACACCCCTCAAATCCCTTTTAAGTCAAAAACAAAGACTGGAAATGAAGTCTGCATTAAATACACTAGCCAATCATTATATTTGAATGCACAAAATGAGTATTCTCTTAGACATAAATTGAAGTTGAAGATGGATAATGGGCCAAAAAAACTAAAAAAGTAGGGTCCGATTTCTCGAAAACTTTAGGACTCTCGAAATAAAATACAGAATTGAAATAACTTTTATTATACTTATACCCCTTAGGGCTTATGACATTTCAAATTTGTTGTCCTGTGTAATTTAATACTAAATTGGCCAGAGGGACTGTACATATTTTCATATATGGATAATATGTATATCAAGGATTGGCTAATAGGTAACTTATGCTGTGGGCCAAAAAAAATCTCCACTACCATGGGATGGCCATTCGTGAAATATGACAAAGGACACTGTTTGTATAATAATTGAATTATACTGTAATATAAAATTAATCAGATACTGTCTACAGATATTACATGTATGATAAAGCCTTTTATAGTTCTTTGCTATAGTACGTTATCAAGTCAAAAACTCTTTCTTGATGTCCAACCCCTCCCCTTCTCCTATGAATGCAAACAATGCAGATAATGCGACATGGAAATGAAAACATTTTGTGGTTGTATATGTTGAAAAAATAAAAAAAAAAATGATTTTTTCGACTGATTACATAAGTAAAGCTCTCAGTTACATAATATACAAGTATGTTCGATATTGTTAGCCTATAGCGGTTTTTTTTTCAACCTCATTGTAACAACTGCATTAAGGAGAAGAATTAATAGAAAAAAATACGAATTGTTATTAATTAACTACCAAAAACAAACTCTTTTGATCACATTATAATTAACTATTTATTGGCCAATTTATTTATTCTTTTCTCTGGAGTAAAAAAAAAGAAAGAGACTTTAAATAGAGTTAATGCAGTTCTCCTTATCTTACTAACATAAAAATTAACAATGTATTTTTTTTTATCAATTTGCATGATCCCACTGTCTCTTTATTGGTTTGAACATTGATCTGATGACCTCTAATTAGCTTTTGTTAAGCTGTTCTTTCTATTAAGTTCGAACAAACTGGATAACTACCAGCCAATTATGGGCCTTCCTTCGTTTATTTTTGAGGAAAGGTTGCGAGATACAAGAAATCTAACATCAATTTAAGTCTCATATAATATCTCCCTTCATATCCAGGAATACCTCAATTTGAATGTTAACTATTGATGTGGTTCTTGGGACCAATTTTTGAAGTTCTTGATATCGTCTCTTGGGTCTTGACCCCTCAAGTCATCTTGACCTAAGCAACTCCATAGAGTAAGTAGAGTTGTATTTTCTTTAAAAATAAATCAATTTTTATCTTGAAGTCTTGATCCCTCAAATTAATTAATTAATTATTGGTCCTGTCTTGGTCTCGTCTCTCTAAAGTCTTGGTATTATTTAGTTGACAAGTAATTTATTTTTTAAAATAAAAAACTATGATCTGCTAACAACTTGATTTCAGAAGTACATAATTAATTAATTAAAGGAGCAAATATTTATACATCCTGCAGAATTCAACAATTACGTATGAGGCCCCATTGTGTTCTTCATTAAATTAATGATTCTAATATTTTAACGATTAATAAATGCAATAATGACCGTATGATACTGAACTTTTTGCTAATTAATTTAATGGAATCCTCTTAGGGAATAAAGCCATTTGAGAAAATATATGCCTCATTTTGTTAATGAAGAGGAAAAAAAACAGCACTTAGTATCACTTTAATGTTGTACATACATTTTCAACGGCAAATTCCATATTTATATAATAATATCAGACATAACAATTATTACAGTCTACAAAAGCTTTTATGACTTTGTCCGTATGTTGATGTAAAATTCTTAAGTAATTTTGGATTAGCCTTGTACTATGCAGAAAAACGACCCACAACTTTGAATAGATTTTGCTTGAAGTATGTACTTAAATCAACATTGAATAGGTTTTGGTGATGTTTACGAAAATAATAATTTCGTCTCATCTCCCTGTATTTTTATTTCTTCATTTAAGATATTTTGCTACAAATTGATTGTAACTATTTGGTCCTTAAATAATTATTTGAGTTATAAATAACTCAAAGTTCAGATCTCACATCAATATGAATCTGAAGAAAACTCTAATAAAGTGTTCAAAAAATAAGTTTAATATTGCTTCACGGATTATTTAACTCTATTTTGTCTTTTCTTCACTCTCAAAAAGTGTTTCAAACTTACATATAGAAAATTGCTCAAAAATCTTAAAATACTAAAAAAAGGGACATATTTCTATGGAGATTATTTTATCATTTTATTGTGTATATTCAAACTCGAAAATTGTCTCAAACTTTATAGGTCTTAACTGATCTTTCTCATTGATAGTTAAGAATGGGGTAAGAACGTTCTAAAGTTGTATTAATGTTTGTCATATTTTTTTAATAAATAATTCAAATGTGTGTTAGGTAATTGGCTGGAGTAACATGAGTCCATAAATTTTTACCTTTTTCATTAATTAAGAAAAAATAAAGAAAGCATTAAGGGGTCTCAATTTCAAATACTTGTTTAAATCAGTTGTGGGATCAGCCAATTTTTCATATTATTTTTAACGTATGAAAAATTTAGTTAATGTTTAGAATATAACTTAAATGACGAAATCTGTATTGATTTGACAACTACGTAGTTTTAGTGTGTAATTGAATGTGGCTTACATATAATAATACGTAATGATTTTCCAAGACCAAATATTTTCTCTGTCCATTAAAAGATAGTATTTTTTTTTTAATAAAAAGACCGAGGGATTATGAACACACTGATACATATATGGGCTTTGTAGGAATTAGCCACGTATTTTATTAAGAGCTTACTCTGTTTTGCTTCATAATAACATTGCACCATTTCAAATGAAGCTAAACTTGACTCTGTTTTACTAGTTTTTCCAAAGAATTAAAAGCCGTTACGTAAGTAGAATATACTAAAATAATTAGTCATTATTCTGCTGATTTATTAAATATTATAGGTGATACAAATTATGTTTTCAAAAGATGGCTCTAACTGTTATAAATGTTCCATAGTATCAACATTTTTTGGTGCTTTCAGAGAGGCTAGACATCTGTCACTAATGTTCGGTTTATGTACATCGCTTTGAGTTTCAAATAAAAGCCCTGTTTATTACTTCGTTGAATGTGTCAAATTTTGTGCTAACCAAGCAGTGTTTTTCAGGAAGCTTCTGCTTTAATTAGAAGAAAGGTGCAGCTGAAGAGCATTGTTTATGTTGGCTATGCTCTAACTGATAAATTATGTAGAAAATGGTTTTGACGCTTCAAGAATGATGATTTCAGCGTTGAAGACAAGTCTCGCTCTGAACAGCCAAAAAACAATCAAAGACAAAAAATTGGAGACATTACTCGATAAAAATCCAAGTTAAAAGTAAGAAGAGCTTACAAAACCATTTAGATTTACGCAACAACCGAACTAATTTGTACACCCAATAATATAAAATTTAAAAATATTAAAATTTGTACATTTTTTATGGAATAAAAATTAATGGACTTGATGTAGTTTATTGAATACATTGAAAATATGTTTATAGCAGTAAATATGCTCGCTTTATGGAGCCAATATTACGGAATATATAGTTTGTAATGTAATCTATATGTAACTGAAGTTTTGATTATATGTAGCACTCAACTATCTACTTCAATACCTCCGTCAATGTAGAGCTATGGAACAAATGTCGTTGTCATATAACTTGAGATAAACTCTATCATACACTAAAAGTACACATGTACTTTGTATAACTAATAAAGTTATATTACTTATTACTATTTTGATAAAATAATTTTGTTATATTACTCTTTATTACATAAAGTAATATATTACTACCCAACACTGATAATAATACAGGGATAATAACATTTCATCAAAATTGTCGATGTCTAAAGCTTTTCATGAGTCCAAATGTACCAATGTATGATTTGTTTTGTAGAGTGAATAATGCAACATAGGTATTTGTGAATGTTTGACAGTTCAGCGTCATTGAGTTCACAATTTTTAAGATTTCTATATTTTAACAAATTTTGATTTTTTAGTTCGAAAATTTCAAGCCTTTTTTATCATTATTGTAATTTATAGCCCATGCTAGCTGAAGCTAGTCTTAGATAATATTCAGAGTAATGCTTAGAAGGAATGACTTTTCAACATTATGAAGAAGAATACATTCTTAGAAAGGTCATCAATGTAACTTGGCGGAACATTGTTAAGTGTTTTAGCAATAAATATAATGTTTCTGGAGTTAAGCAGTACCTATTACCCCTGTAGACCAAATGAAGAAATTTCTTTTACATATGTGTCAAGTCAACAAGAAAGCAAGTTTGTTTTCGAATATTGAAAAGGAGAAAATCCACTTTTAAGTTTTTTTACTTCATATATAAATTACGGTCAAATATTTTGGAGCTATTTTAAGACTTATTGCGCACGGTTTTTGCAAAAATATCACTTTTAATTAAGAAAGCGAGGATTGTTGTCTATCCAATAGAGCAGTCGGATAAATGTTACGAACGGTCATCTTTTTCATATCCCCAGAGATATATTTAGTTGCAGTTTGCTAAAATCAGTTCATCTGTTTAAGAACTATAAAGAATCAACTTAATCCTCTGTCATGTTCACCATGAATCATAGTGATAGTAAGTATGTACATAGTCAGAAATACCAGATGTTTTTTATTCTTGATTGTGGCCGGTATTTTTTTCCTATAAATAGGTTGCAATTATTGGAGTCGTTATTTAATTAATCGAAATATACGTACTATTAATACAAAATAAAGAAAATGTCTTCAAGAATAATATAAGTGCAGTTCACACTCATTTTTGAAGTATTTCAGAGTAACTTGGTTTCTTATGGACTTGACACATATGTAGATCCCACACTCAATTATATAAAAGTTAACTTGGCCTATACAATGCTATAATAGCAAAATAACATTACCTGTGGTAGATTTTATTACATGTTTTTGTACTTTATAAAACCTATTAGTTAGAGTCACTTGATTTTTATTAGATTTTTTTAATATTTATTAATAAATCTTACTATTGTACATCCAACAAACATTGCAAAACCTTGCATGCACTGTAATAGATCTTTTATAAATGCATTTAAATAGGTATGTATCCATGTTTAAAAATAAATAAATACAAATTGTAAATAATACACATGAATCCGCATTTATTTTGTTATCTTTCTATTGTTTGATTTATGCTCTAACTCAAAATTCAACAAAGCAAGTAAACAAAACAAACAGTCCCTGTTGTTAAAGCTTCCTATAATAATAATAGTTTACTCTGAAAAGTTTATATTATTTGGGATGGCCTCTCATTATTGAAATAGAATGAAGACTACAATAAACTTTACTACTTGTAGGCTTGCTTATGTTTTCAGACCTTGGGAGAAAACTATCTATTCAGATTCTATAGTGGTTTTAGGGCCTCCAAATTCCACTTCCAATTTTGGCCAAGTTTTTAATTTGCATAAATATATACTAAAAGATAATTGGTGGAGTTTAAAACTGTGTTTTTATGGAAGTAGTGACATGATGGGTTTAAATATATGTACATATTCTGTATAAAAAAAACTCCGCCAAGACATTTTGTCACTCTTCTTTTCCACTCAATTATTTTCACGACGAGCTTTTTTGTGCATTCGCAACCTCGACTCTCAAAAGGGAAGAGAAAAATTTGGAAAACAGCTGGTAGCTACCCTTCTTTATTTTCCCTGTTGCCAACTTTTTAGTATCGAACAGAGTTATTATTTAGATATACTATATATTCATAATTCTACCAATATACAAATCAATCGTGAATACTGTTTATTATTCAAAAATTCAAAAAAAGGACGCGCAATCCTCGATTTAATATATTTTTTATAATCAAATAATACCCTTCTTGAATTCATAACAAGTAGCTGCTTTAAATCAAAAGAGTCAACTGATGAAAAACAGCTGAAGGGAGAAATGGGCATTGAGCTCTCTCCAAGACAGATTTGGACTGAAAAAAATGATTCATAACTAAGGAAAATAATGCTTCCCTTCTATTAAAGAAATTTTAAGTCGTATTCAAAGATTTCATTAAGAATTTTACAATTAGTAAACAGGGAAATCCAATAATACAGCTATCTTTTACAAATTATTTTGTTCCTTTTAGCTCCGAAGCCCACTAGTGGGAGGATTCTACCTCTATGCTACATATATGCCCCAATTAAAATTTTAGAAAAAGATAACTATCATATAAATACGACTAGCTTCTATGATAAATAGATTATTATAAATAATAATTGTAATTATAAATTACACACGATTAATAAAATGATACTGTATGTTCGAGATAGATTTGTTGTAAGGATATCACATTGAAACAGGTTTTGCTGAATAAAATTAGGTTACATGTTTCGAGGGATAAAGTATTCGAACGAAATGACCACTGAACAAATTTCTTTATTTTTGTGAAAAAGTTTTACATTTGATTCTCAATTCCAGTACCGATATAATAATTAATTAACGCATTAATCACGAGTTTCCATTTAGTCTAAAGATTAACGTGGGTACCCTTCCACTGGCGTTTCTTTAACATAATATTAAATGAGAAAGAAACTTATTGTAAATATTATTATGAGAAATAATATGATTTTTTTATTTTTTTTGGAATTTAATGGGACGAAACGTGGAGAGATGGAAGGAAGATTGCTATGTGCAGTATATTGAATGCTGATCTACTGAACTATAAGAATTTTATTAGATAACGCAGTGTTATCGAATCACAAAATCAATGTATTATTTTGTCAGCTGTTTATTTTTTTACTTCTATTCTCCTTATCAGTGTTTTGAACGCTGGTGGGCTGAACTCGAATAATGTTCAGTTGTGATCAATTATCTACTATTAAGCGAGGAACAGTTCCATATTTGGAAATAATTGATTAACTTCTAACAACTGATTGAAGGACATTTCTTCCTTTCTTCCTTCTAAGGAAGCAATAAAGATAACGAAGTGATAAGCTTTGAACATTCCCTTTATTACATAACATGTTCAAATAAGTGCAAACAAGAGTTTTTCTTCATACAGTAATTAGGATTAAGAGCAATTATATTGCTTTAATTTCGGTAAAAAAATGTCAGATTGCGCCATTGTCTAGTCCTTTGGTAATTATTCACTTTAATCTGACTTGTCAAGTCCATTAATTTTATAAACGTTAAGCCCAAAATGTCCAATGAAACTGTATTCTTATTTTTTTTTTCACATCCAACTACGCTGATGTAAACCATTTGATATAGTGTTATATGAAAACCTTTCCATTTTTTCTTGCAGAAGCCATGAAGTTATTGCTAAACTATCAACGAATTTCAGGCTTTTCCACATTATTATTTTTTCACCTACCAAACACCCTAATGCAACTATGCATTTGCCTTCTTCTGCAAAGGATCTAATAATAAAATACAAAAAGGCACAAATGCCTCTTTGTCTTCCTACTATTAAATCCTGTTAGCTCAGAGGAAACAACTTTTTGTATGATATGCTTATTTTAGAGTTAAAATAGGCAATATTGGATAACTACATATGTAGACTGATGCTGTATGTATTTATTCTACTTAGATAACCTGCTATGAAGCTTGTTCAGTATGCTTATTAGTGGAGTAAGGATATCTAAGTGTAAGTGTATGAAATCACTCACACTTTCTATAGTAATTTTAAACAAATATTTATTTATTGTATTAATTATTATTATTATCTATGTACACAGTTTGAAGCAACTTATTAACATTGTACATTTGAAGTCCATAAAATTGCATTTAAATTGTTGTTAAAGAGTAATTTATTACTTGACATGTATGTATTTTTATGTTCAAACATAAAAAAAAAAAAGAAGCCAATTATTATTATTAATAACATTGTCCACTCTTTAGAGCCAACTTGCCGAACATCATAATTTACTCTCTACGTACATACTTGAATATTTTTTATTAGCCCATTTATTCTAACTTTCATATCCATGCTTTTAAATTAGCTCATTAAGATATCATACATTTTTATGGCTTAAAAATGAGGGTACTACATATTTATGCTATACACATTTTATGTAAATTTATTGGTAAGACGAATATAATCAAAACCAACAATCATGACTCAACAACCCAGTTACTACATTCCAAGTTTCCCACAAAAATATAGCTTGAATGTCTGATTATTTTTTTGGATATTCAAAAAAGTAGTTGGAAGACTAAAGACGTACGGTAGTTTGAATAAGGAACATGTTCAGAACCCTACTTGAAAAAAAGTAATGAATTAATCGTTACTACTAGCTACTTAGGCCAATGCGTAATGCTGTATTTAGGCCTGTTGCACAAGAGAAAAAGTAATTAGTTACTCTTAAAATTAACAGGTCTATTACTTGAAACAGGGAAATATATTTGAGTCGGAGCCTTTTTAATATAATTTAACTTCTGCTAAATTAAAACTTTATGTTATTTACAGAGCTAAACATGGTAATTAATTAATTATATTTGATACCTTTATTCCCATCTCTGGTTGTGGGATCATCAAATTTGTAAATTTTGATTTACAAATATCCTACAATATATGTATACTCTCAAATAATACTCAAAGTTTACACAATGATGTCGTATGACTTAAATAAATATGAACAATTTAAAGATGACTTCAAAAATGTCCCAAAACTTATTTTGATATTTTTAGATATAAATTTCTTAAGATTATGATAAAAAAGAACAAATGATCAACTATTCTGAAACGTCTTATAAATTAGTACAATAAATGTATTGGTTGAAGCATCAACTGGTGTTTGTTAGATAATTTAATTTAAAATTTGTTATAAAGGGCTGTTACTTAAATTTTGTATCTACAAATATCAAAAAAGTGTTTATATACATAGAAAATAAGAGCCTCTAATTCTTTCTAACAAAGTAATGGGCAATTCATTTTGTATCTAGATTTAGATCATTTATTCCCTCTATAGTTGTTCATAAGTTTACATATTATGACAAAGTGATTTCTTATCTTGGTAAATGCATAGATTAATTTCTAATTTCTATTTCTAATTAATTATATAACTAAGATACTGATTAATAGTATACTTTTAAAATAATCATCTTTAAATCCGTAATTTGTATGCACTTATTTAATTGCAACTTTCTAAATGGTTGGAAGTATCGATGGAGTCGACATTTTGTTTGTTTGTTAAATTAACATGAGATTCAAGTATTAAATTGATGGCAAGGATTTAACCAAATTCTTTCCAAAAATGAATAGATTCATAGTGTATAAATTAACATAATCTTCTTAATTAGTCATATACTGTGTATAATTCCTTGAATCAACTTATGCTAATGGCCAAAATTTGTATAATCTGAATTTAAATACTTAAATAAAGGAACTTTTAAATATTGTGATGATTTTATCGATCAATTCCAAATATATTTTATGCTCTCATGACCAACAAAATATACATTGATGTATCCATAGTCTTATGTATAGTTGTAGATTGTTAGTAAGCCCAAAGTTGTCTATATATAGATTGTCAAATCTGAGGCATTTTATTTGAAGCTAAAGTAAATTCTAAAAACTCTTTGATAATTATTATTAATTCTATTTTCGCAATCTTTCCTTCACTATGAAAATGCAAAAATCCTATTTGTAAGGTTGTGTGAGTTCTATGATTATCAACAAGTACGGATTTCCTCCTCATAATGTCTTTCAAATCATAATTTATTCTAAAATAAAAAATGTGAAGCAATGCTTGCCTTTTTACTCATTCTCTCTCCCTCTTTTCCCCTCCTTTTCCTTGCTGCAATGCGACAAGCAACTGCTTGCTTCGTTCAAACCAAAGCGTTTCTTTCCTTATAATATGTAGAAACAATCCTATATCCTATTTTTCCAGGAATTACAATAATAAAAAAAAATACCAAAAAATTCTCTACTATTCTTTTTTAAATAGTGAGGTGAACGAGCACAAAAAAAACTTATTTTATTTTTCTGTTAATGGGAGTATGTACATACACACAATAAACATACATTCATATATTGTATCAAAGACGGAAAAGCAATAAAAAAAATCTAGGAAATAAATAGGAAATCAATTTGAATATCCAATGAGGAATCAATAAATGTATATCATATACCATTGTAAATGGTTTATTTAAAGCAAGGGTGTCAAAAAAACGGCCTGCAGGCCGGAAGAGGCCCGCAAGGAGGTTCCCTGCAGGATAATTTAAAAGATGAAAAAACACATAAAAGACATGGATTACATTTTTAAATTAAATGTAATTCATTAATTATCCGATAGGGTCACATGTTATGGTCTTTCTTTATAAGTCTCATGTTGTAATCCCATGTAAAGTTCATTATTATAATTTTCGATTTTCTAGTTACTTGAAGTTTGTGATATTTTGTGAAATGTTTTGTAAAATTGTTGCTCAATAAATTTTTAGTTAAATTTAACAATGCCCTTGTTCTTCCTTAAATTCAAAACTAAGGGAAGACATGATGATATTTTGGTTATTTATAGCTACAATTGCTATAATCTTAATGGTCCGGCCTACGACGGGTCGTATGTAGCCCGCAATGTTAAATGAGTTTGACACCCCTGATTTAAAGACTCCACATTTCTTGTATGTACAAACTGTAAATTTTTTAGGGAATTCAAGTATATAATAAAATATTTGAATTAGTCTTCTATTTATTTAAAAATGTCACTTTGGTGTACAGTTAATTCATTTATTGCTTAAAAGAATTGATTCTATTTAGTAGGTCTCTAAGTTGAAAATGACATTTAAAATTAATTATATTTGATGAATGAAGTTGCTTAATAATTGTAAATACAATCAATCTTACACCCAAAAACACTGAAAAATAATAATAATAACAATTCTACACTCCTAATCCTAATTTGATGATTCATATTTGATTTTTTTAACTTTTTATTAAGTCGTTGCCTGGATATGTAAGAAACTTCATTACAGTAAATATTACCAAAGTAGTTGTAGTGAGAAAGAAATTTCACAAGGTCATATTTTTTTAATAATCCATTTGTATGGCACAATATTATAAAAAAAAAGTTATATGTATTTTGAATAATTCTCAGAGCAGACTTGTTTGAAAGACATGACCTTATGACTTGTCCTTTGGCCGTATATTTGATATTGAGAGACAAAGTTTTTTGTTGTTGTATATTTCTTCCCTTTCTGACACAAAAACAATAATTTCAAGCATAATAGAATAAAGAGCTATAAATTATTGTATACGCATACTCAATTATAAATTATGAAGCATAAGATTTGATTTGATGCTAACTATGTAGATATATGATTGATTCTTTGAACTAGTATCTAATAAAAAGATCATTTGAAGGGAGAACACACGTGTTTTTAGAATCCATGGTTTCGATGTCCTCTGGTTCATGTAATAACTTTGAATGTTTTTAGTTACAGGCAAAAGTCCAATCACGGACTACTATTTTTTTCAGTTGACTGTTTAAAAGGTGAACGGAAAATTTTGACAATAGTGTGGAGTGAAAGTTCCCTACATCAATTAAAACCTTGATAGGTCTCTAAAAGACAATTCTTTCTATTTGTTAATATCTATTTGGACCGTTTTTCTGAGATATTTTTTTTGTCCAAGATATTCCTCTGCTTTTTCTTAAGTATTCGTTTATAATGTTTGACCCCTTCTTGGAGCTCATGGAGTACGTTTGGTATTCGAGAGGTCGCTGAATACGCTACACTGCTTCTCCACCTCCTCGCCATCTTGAAAAGAGAAGCTAATGAACCATTATTTACTTTAGCTCTTGCTGCTTTTTAGTTAGTAACGGGCACTTTAGTAAAAGTTAGCTATTTGTGATTTTTCAAGGTCCAGCCAATTTAATAAAAATGTAAAATCACGGAATTGGACTTTTGTATTTGATTATTTGAGAAGCCATGTATAATTTTAATTTTTATCAGGCTGTTTCGTAGCATAATTAGATTCGAAGGATCTCGAAATCCCTTCTCCAAGAGGTCAACAATGCTTCAAATTTCAAAGTTCTCAAGTTGATTAGGTTTATTTTTATTTTTAAATTAAGATTCTTAGTTTTTTCTTGATTGTGTTCGCCCATTCCCTCCTCCACCCACTCCTCCGTTCTCATGCAAGCTAATAAAAGTGTATTTGTATCCTTCTCTTGTTCCAGTGTGTGAGTTTTAATTTTTTTAAACATTGTTTATTAAGTTCAAAATGAAATCAAATTCTACTCCTGATATAATATACAATTTTAGAGAATGTAATTTCTATTTGAGTATGGGACGAGTAATTACGATTCGTATGTCTGAATAGACAAAAAAAATGATCTCACAAGACCTCTTGAATGATCAAATACATAATGAGTTCACCAAGCGAAATGCAATTGTCTCTTAAAAATTAAAATTAGGGCATCCTCTCCAACGCCTGGACTATTATTCTTTATTTACTTCATAAATAAATTCGAGTTTCACAAATTAATGACCGTATGACTAATACAAAATCAGGTCAAAGAGATTGACAGCTGACAAAAAATAATACATTATCCCATTTTGATACTAATAAAGTTATGAACAACTACTCTTTATGATACAACATTCAAAAAGGACTTCTACTCGTTAATAATAATGTGCAGAAGGTGTTTTGATGTATAGATGTGAAGGTTCCTTTTAGGCTGATGATCTGTAAGGGGGAAGGGTCGGGCTTTTGATAAATTTCTGAATTAGAAAGAATAAAGTCTATGCTAGGAGTGGTATGCTAAGGGATGGTACACATCTCCCACGTGTGTGGAAATTAAGCCAGGATCATCTACCAATGGTCAGAGTAAAGCTGTAGCTCCCTAGGGAGATGGAGCAGCTCCTATCAGTTTTAGACTCAAACCGATACTGATATATATTTATATTTGTTTCTGAATGAATCATAACAATATATATGTAAGCAAATAAATATTTCTGATATTTTAATTTAATATATGTACTACAAACCAGCAATGTAGTTATCAGATTGAATACAGAGTTCAACAAGGATTTTAAAGTTAGGGAAAGAAATGATGTTCCTTGTAATATGAATCCAAATCACACCCTTAATGTTAGATTTGAGTTTAAAACGCATTCATTCCAATTAAAATCATCAATAATATTAGGATATATCCACATCAGAGCAAAACAAAATAATAAATTTGGTCAACTTATTTATGCAGCTAAATGAATCAGAACTGAATCACAAAAACTTTCTACCTTATTGAAGCTGACATTAAAAAACCGTGTATAGCCCTAAATTACAAACATCTGACGTTAACTAATATACCTACACAAAAGAGAAGAATTCAATAGACGGAAATCCTCGGAAGAGGCAATGAAAATAAGTGTAAATTACATTTTCAGATCTGGGGCGATTGTTTACATATATACCCCAATTCCTATAAATCAAGTTTTTTCTACAAATGTATGCTTTTAAAAGGCTTTGCGACCTTTAAATCCATCTTCCAAAATTTGTTTAAGTCTTTAATTAAAAGGAGGGTAATAGGAGTGTTGAAGGCTATGATTGTAGTATTGATCTTTCCCCATGAGAGCTTTGCTCAAAATGAGATTTCTAAGTCATCTTCACTTTACCCGACTTCACATTACACAATTTGAATTTTGCATGTAAGGACTCAAATGAAGAGCCCTTCAAATTTGTAGCATTTAATAAAATCATCAAAATCAAATTTTTTGTTTTTTTAATATTTTACCTTTTTTTTCTATCTATGAAGCCTTACCTAGGGTTCTAAATATATAGAACAGTTTGAGACACCGTTCATAAAAGACGTATAATAATAAAATTACAGACTTCTTGACTATTTTTCTGCTACTCATATGAATGTAAAAAAGTTTCAAATCCGATGATTTATTTTTTAAGTACCTGCATAGAGGCATCATTATAGTAGTTTCACGGATATACATAGATACATTATGATATAAAATATGCATGACTGCATATTTTACTTTATTACCTTTTTCTTAGAGTGGATTTCAAGGACGTTTCCTCGTCTTTAACAACATCAAAACTAAAAATATTTTTATTTACATACTATCTGTGTGTGTATATAAAATGAATCCATTAAATAAAGATAACAATAGAATATCGAAAGTGAAATTCCGTTTTACTCTCTACACAAATAAATGAATCTGGATATATTTATGTAGATATACACACAATAGGCAAAAGGGATAGAAAAAGATCATATAAGAATTATCATTTCACTGCAGTAGTCATTTCTTCCATTTCCTTCCCCTTCTTCTTCTTCTTCTTCTTCTCCTTCTACTAAAGCAGTTAGGCATAAAAAGTAAGACAACTACACTCTAATGTACTTAGAGAATAAATAAAATAAAACATAAATCACTTGTTTATAACAAGGCCTTGGATCTACACATTTTAAAAGCATGCATACATCCTACATCAAAAAAAAAGCTCTCGAAAAAAAATAATGAATTTTTTTTTCCGTCAATCTTTTTGTATGTACATTTGTCTTTTTTGTACATAAATACATTCATAATAATGTAATATGTAAAAAGTTTTTTAACCATGAAACTTCATGTGAAAATTCAATTACATACTTTTCCGAAAAAAAATTATATATATTTTTATATACATATTTCTTCCTGGAAACTAAAAAAGGGCACAAGAATCCTTAATGTAGTTTTTGTACTATTGTACATTTATATATTATATGTATATATATATATATTTTGGAGACAATAACGAGAATCTTTCTACATGCTTATAAACGTGCTTGTTTTTTGCTTTTTATGTTTCCCCCCTGTTCATATTACAATATTTTCCCCTCCATTACCCTCATGTTGTTTTCTGTTTCTCTTTATATTTTTGTATATTTGTACACATGTACAAAATCCCCCCCCCCCCCCGCCTTTTTTTTTGTAATAATGATGCTCTTAAAATTACATTACTGTAGGGAGAGATACCGTCGTTTTATATCCTCATAATGGTGAAATCTGTTGATATGAATACATAATGTAAATATCTTTTACAAGAAATGAGTGAGTTAAATGTTTTATTTACTTATACACACGGCAGCGTTTTACCATGACAAATGCCCTACAAATCACGCATCTTCTCACCGTCATTGTTCTTCAAAAATTGGGGGGGGGGGATAGAGCAAAGACTCTCTCATTTTTCATTCCTCTATACAGTTCATAGGCTCTGAGGAAATTGTACCATGTGAAGAATTAAAGAAATAGCAATCCCTGCACTGAGACTGATCATTTTTTGCTATCTTACGAATTGACAATATTGAATATGATATTCTTACTTACTTCATGTATGTAGTATCCTTTAAAATTTCTCAGGTATTTTTAATTGAATAATAATTAATTATTCGATCCCAGCCGAGTTCCATGTTCAATTATATCTATGCCTACTTTTTTAGAAATAAAGTTCCATTAGGCCAACACTACCAGAGTTTATGGTTAGTGAATGAATGACATCATTTTCGCCAGTAGTTGGACTATTTTTTATTCAAAAGTAGGGATACTCATGACGTATGAATAAATATTCGAGTTTTGTTGAGTAAAAGAAAACGCATGGATATTCCCATTACCTCTATCAGCATTTCGTTGAAAACGTTCACTGGTTGTTAGACGCTTAGATCATTCTCCTAAACTGTTGGATTTTTTTAAATTTTTTAATTTTCAAATCAAATTAAAACATCATTCAACATTCAAGACACTAATAAGCTACAAAAATAGGGCGAGTACATATAATGGGAGAGTTTCATTAAATTATGTTTTTTTTTTCCTCCATCTATATTAAAAAACTATTATTCAAAAATTTTAGACCCATTTGAGTCCAGTAAAAGTTTTGTTGTTTTTAAACCAAATTTATTTGAATGACACTCAAAATCGGTATATTTTAAACGGAGACACCGGAATCCATGCATAAGGTATTTTTGTAGAAATATTGTTACTTAAAAATGGAGCCCTAGTTACAGAAAAATTGATCCTAGGCTAGGAGTTGTCAAACGGTTGGTCGGAGCTCCCTTGGAAGGTTGCAAGTACTTGATTTGTGAGTCATATAGTACATAACACCAGGAATTCTAAAAAATTTCATTTCCTCTCTTTTAGAGTAGATAAAGTAAAATGAAAATTCTGATAATAGTCCCTTGTCTTGGCTAAATCTCTGTCCTAGAGTCTCAGCCTCAAAAAAATATATTTTTTTAATAAAAAAAGAAAATTGTTAAATAATTTTTTTTTAATCCTTCTTATAAGTCTTTTGGCACTCCCAATAGAATAAATACTCTGAATACCTTCAAGAATGCATTTTGAGATGGGCTTGTCAAGACAATATATATATATGTAAGGTAGATATATTATATAAAACCATGGTTCAATTTACTCTCTGCAATATGAGTGTTGGACAAATTCGCAATAAAATAAGTAAGTATTTGAAAAAATAAGGGAATGAATGCGAAAAAAAAATAAAAATAAACAAATATTAACTAATTACAAATTCCTGCCTTTTAAGTATTAATATTAGCACAATCAGGATTAGTCCAAGTGTGCTGTGAGCAAACAAGGAGTAAGAAAGGCTTCATAAAAGAAGAAGTTACAATTGAAGGAATTGCCAGTGAAAGGATTATACTTCATTGACATACAAGCAAATCAATAATAACCTTGTGTTTGTCCCCCAACAACACGGCTATTTCTCTACGTATGTATGTATGTATGTACAGACCACTCACCTTTCTTCCTGTGTGAGGAGAGGGGGGGGGGGTTATTCTCCGACCAAAGGTTGACTAAAGTCAGGAAAAAAAAAACACCGTATGATTGAATCGTACCCTCTATGCAAAAAAAAAAAAAAAAACAAGAGCAAAAAAAAAGAAGCCTTAAACATGTGCTCAAGTTAATATTAAAAATACTTCAAAAAGGGACTACATACAACCCCCTTGTGCAGTATGAAAAAGAGTTGATTCATAATATTTATTAGTGTCGTAACAAATATATTCTAAGGAATTGAGGAGAAACATTGCTCAAAGATGTTTGAAATTGTGTCTTTGATAATTTTGAAAAATTCCTAAGCATTTCTTTCACATCTTTACAACATATGAAAAAAGTAAGATTATTATTATTATTATTATTACCTCTACCTAATGCATGATGTACTTACACTAAGTATATCTCAATAATATTAAGTAGAAGATTTGAGGAAGATTAAGCATGAACAATGAAGGCAGTGCTTGTTGCATTTTAAGGATAAACGATATACTTATATTTTATATACATATAAGTATATATTTCTTTTTTACGACTAAATTCTATGCATTGTTGCTTTCTCCTTCATTTTTTTATGTGAGAAAATAAAACTTTAATTTTTATTGACGTAGATTTCCTTAACAAAAAATATAAATTCATCCTTCAAATCTAATTTAAATTTTTAAGAAACAAAATTGAAAGTTTTTGTAGGTAGATTTCTGATTTATTTTTCTTGCCCACATTTATATTATTATTTAAAAAAAACAAAAAAAACTTTTCAATAGTCTAATTAAGTAATACTCAAAAAAATATAAAATAAAATAAGCTAAAAGACTGATTTATAATACACAAAAAGTTAATTGCAGATTCCTAGTGATCATGTCAAATACTCAACATTTAAATTAGGATTAATTATATATTTTGAATTTTCGAAAAAAGTCAAATTTTTGTCTGATTCCTCTAATTTTTCAATAGACCAAACATACCAAACTTTTATTCTAGAATTTTTATTTTAAACCTGATGCATACGGACATAAAATAAAATTATACTGCTATGATAGATTAATGAGATCTTTCCACATGTTTTAATAGCAAGTTTTTTCGTTAGAATACCAAGTATCTGTACAATAGATTAATAATTAATTAATTAATGGTTTTTTTGCCTTTTTGAGACTGATCAATGATTGATATTCTATGCGGAAATATCAAAAGTGGGTATTCCATTAAATTTGAAAAAAACAAAAAAAAAAAAACCATATCATTCGAACTCTATTTTATAAGTGACTAAAGATTATTCGTGTAATCTAGATCACGTTACGAAAATGTAGATACTATTGATGAGTAAATGGTGTCAAATTTGTACCGATATTTAAACTATTTTTGTCACTTCTGATATCGTAATTTGTATCGGCATTTTGATATTTTTTGACCAACAGTATAAATAAAATGTCGTTTGAAACAATTTACATCATCCTCTTTCATTTGCATTAGTAGGATGTATTTTTAAGGGGGAAGCTAAGTCAGAATTTTAATGATGGTTTTTTTAAATATATATATATATATATATATATATATATATATATACATATATATTGCAACGTCATTGGTACACAAATATTTTTGTAAGCTTAATGACACTGCATGTACCGATTTAGTGCCATACCATTTTAATTGCGTCTTCACCCTGGTACCACTAGAGCAATACTGATATATCGAGTAACACTAATTTGAACATAATAAAGCCATTAAACCACGGACATGTGTCCATGTCATTTCGTATTGTTGTTGCTATTGAATAAAGGGGAATGCACCTTACTTGAGCATATGCTCAATGGTTATCCACTTTGTATTACTTACAAGAAAGGTCTTACTTCTGAGTTTAATAGCATTATATTAAATATTGAGACTGTAAATGTAGTTAAAAATAATCAAAGTGACCATTACTTTACATTTTTCTATGATAGTTTTAATATAATGTTGAAATTTTAGGTTGGTAAGTAGTTTTAAAATTTATGAATTTTTTAGAGAAGGAAATCAAATCTACAAATAACGTTACATAATACAAAATGTAATTGCAAATTTATACTTGTTATTTAACTAATTTGAAGCATAAATGTAATTAAAATGAAAAACAGACAAACACCATCATTGACGTCATTGACTTTTCTTCTATTAAGGAGTACAAACAAGAATAAATCAACAAAGGTGAGAATTTTGACTTTACTTTGCATTGTGAAGACTGTAGGCTTGATTTGATCTAAAAATGAAAGACTTGAGACTTTACTTGAGAACCTATTTTGATCCTCACAATAAGTTCAATTTTTTTAAGACTAATAAATACACAGTCCATGTATTAAGTACTCCCTGGCTTTATTCAAATACAGACAATTGCAATTTAATCAAAATATTTAACTCAAAATGAGCTCGAAAGAAATTGAAAGGACTCGATAAAAATATTTAAGGACTTGCACTTGACTTGAAATTGTGAGCAAAGACTCGACTCGTTACCAACGACTTTCTCCAACCCTTGAAAACCAAAGAGTTACGGTTCCCTTATAGAGGATTGAAGTCATTCTGAGTTATTTAGTTGAGATTTTAAAACCTATTCTTGGGAAATTGAACAAATGGAAAATTCCCCGTGGGGAGTTGCCCAATTTTCTGTTAAATCTTTTTGTGAGAAATACAATATATGCTTCCTATTTTTATGCCTCAAGCGCCAGGGCGTCCATATTGCATAATTTTTTTTTTCAAAACAGTAGAGATATAACAAAGTTGTACAAAACTGAATTTACATACAAAGACGTCCAGGTGCTTGGGCAGAAAAATTTACAAACTATGCTCATTTTGGTGATTAAGACGTATTTATGCTTTTTTAGAGAAGCTTCAAGAAGAAGGTTCAACACGTATCAACTAAGCCATTTTTATGAATCTTGACATTCTACCTTTTTGATTTCAACTGGCAATTATTTTAGAAAAATATTAATAAAAAAATTTAGTATTTCAAATGAAGTTCACAATTGTTATAAGAGACTCAAAGTAAAATACACACATAATTGATTATACCTGTCCAAAAGTATTATTACAAATGATTCAGTAATCAATCGTATCATGGTTTTTATTTATAATCAATTAGGTATTTATGATTGCTTAATATTAAAATTAGATAATTAAGAAGGAACGCTCCTTCATTCTTCAACTCAAAAAAAAGTTACAAATGATTGATTTTCTTTAGTTTTTTTTCAAACTAACGCATTCTTTAACTTTTTTAATATTTTTTTAAAGGACGGAAGTCCTTTGTGCTTGTTGAATTATTTAAGACTTTGAAGGCAATTTACTTGTATGAATGAATTTATTGCCTGATATGAAGATGAAACCACAGCAAAAAGACAGTAGTTTTCTTTCTTTCTGAATTCATAAAGTATGTAATCAATCAAATTGTAACTTAGAACTCTTTCGAGATGATTTTATCATATCTGGTCAATTTAAAGAGTGCTGCTTGTAACAAATATACCTTAAGTTATTGTACATACAATATCATGTCAACTTTAAGATGAGTGATCAATAATACAAATCTGAAAAAGTTCACCTCTTCTTTAAAAGAAAGTGATCTTTAATGGTATCATCTAACAAGCAAAGATATCTTCGTATTATAACATTATATTTCTATTTTTAAATCAAGCATTCAAAAAGCATTCAAAAGATTTATTATAAAATTGAGCAACTTTTTGCTGTGGAAATTTTCCATCGGCCAGTTTTCCTAGAACCTTGTGAATAAAATCCAATTAAACAAGTTGTTTATTGGCATTCAAAAAACAATCACCCTGGTCTTCCAAACAATATAAAATTTAGATTCAAAAAACAACATGACCATTTCAAATTATATAAAATCAACTTCTTGAATTTTATAACCAACTGTGTAAATATATTTAGATTGACGTAGCATAATCAATTGAAACATTTAAAATATATAGAGAACTTATTTTCGCTTGGGAATGATCAGAAACGAAAATGTGTACGATCCAGTACAATGAACCAAATGCTCATAACCATATTTAAAAATCGGACGAAGAAGAAAAACTGCCTCCTAATTTGAAGCTAGCTTTAAACAAGATTGATGGAAATTTGAATCGGGATTAGAGCTACAATTTGATTTATAGTTTCTTTATAGTTACATAGTGTTTTGATCAAATTTTTATTATTATTCCAAAATGTTTTGTCATCGTCGGATATTTTTTTATTGTTAATATCTATGTATATTTTCAAATTATTATTTGATGATTATCACAATGAAATCTTTATTATATTTAAAACACTAATTTGATTTATAAATCAAGAGCTAACAAAGGAAAATATTGTATTACTCTTGCTTTGGTGTACATATAACACAACAAAATAGACAAAACAAAATTATAACTGTGTCAAATAAGTCTTATAACTTTCTTTTTTGTATCATTCATAGAATAAATTTGATTGACCTTCCTGGGACCTTATATATGACTAACTAAGGTTGTTAGAAATGATTTATAATTGTTCATTAAAGATAAAGATGTAATGAAAACTATTATGTTTGTACTTTCTTTGTTCCTAAGACTGATCCAACTCTTTCCTCTCTTTTTGGAATAACTTTGAAAGATCAATTCATGAATGTGAAAAATCCCTGTCACTTGTCTCGAATAAAATTATTCACGTACATCCATATTCACCTAGTTTTTGATAGTTGTTGGAACGAATTATTTGGTTTCCTTCAAACCTATTTAGTACATGCACATTTGACAGCATTCAAAAATAGCATACAAAAAAAAGAGTATATCATTACACTCCTAAGTATAAAGTTATTTCTAAGGCCATTTCACACAAAAAAAAAACAAAATTCCATACTTCTCGAAATTCAATGAAATTTGATTTGAAAGTTTTTTGTTTTTTTTTTAAATCAACACTTAATTTTAGATTCTAAATACAAAGTCCATGCTTCAAGATTTGAATCTCTCCATATTTTATGCAAATGAACTTCAAACTGACAAAACTTCAAAACTAAATGTACAATAAACTATCTATTGAAAAAATAAGATTATATCAGTCCTGGATATGCGACTTAAAATTGGTTCCGTCCCTATTATATATTAAAGGACCTCAGTTTACCAATTCAATTCGTTCAACATAACTTTAAATATCTTTTATGTTAAAAAATTTGCAATTATTTAATTCTTATTAGGATTTATTATCCTCATTAACATTGGTGGATGCTTATAACTCCAAAAAAGTGTCAATTGATGTTAACATATCACTCCCTATGGGGTTGTCATTCAACAAAGAGTGTGTTGGGCTTTGCGTCTTAAGATTTTGAAAGGGACTCTGCTCATTGTCTCCAGTGCTCCTTTTACCCACAAGATATGTTATTAAATGAAGAGAAAAAGTCACTTCTAAATAATGAAGTCTAATGGAACATACATATTTCTTAAAAAGCAAATTTAAACGACATTCACATAAAACTGAAAAGTTTCATTTATATAATCAAGTTAGGATGAGTCATGATTTTTGAGTTAACGTACTGTTATCGTTTTGAAACCACTGGCAATTTGGTCTTGACGGCAACATATCTACATGAGTGTATGTAAATAGTGCAATAAGCAATCAAATTCAAAGTCACTTTAAAAATGAGGACAAGGAAAAATCAATAACAACTATGTACAATTATTACATTTGTACATAGAAATGTAATTAGATTAGAAGAAACTTAGAGCCTCACAATAATAATAATAATAATAATTAACGAACACTGCAACAAAGCAAATGTTGTCGCTATCAAAGAAAAGGTATTGTTTGTAATAGATACATAAATATATATTTAAGCTGACAGAAAGTGTTGTTTTACACGGCGTTTACCCGTCTAACATAAAATAATATACTGATATTTTGAGTCAGCATTCGATTTTTCTACTTCACTTCTCATCATACGAGCTCTGAACGTTGATACGCTAAAATCGAATGAGCTCTTATTATCCAGTTATGAGCAATGATCTACAATCAAATAAAGAATTGTTTCAAAAAAATTGTCAAACAACTAACAACTGATTTTATTTCTGTTTTCACTTTTTTTTTCTTTTCCAATGAAAGGTTGCAAGATACAACAAAGATAACAATGTGGATACAATTCTGTAGTTTTCCCTGCTCCTAATTTACAAAGAATGCTTTAATGCTCTTTCTACAAATATTAAATGAACTATGAGCAAAAAATACCGGGAAATTTGAATTTAATTTTTTTGGAATTCTGATAGGGATAAGGGTTTTAGTTTTAAGTTGCCTCTACATTAGTATCAAATTACTCGTCAAAATATTTCCAAAAATACTAAGGATTTTTGACTGCTGACCCGTAATATTATTTCTCCAAATTTTTATTCTTTTAGAATTCAAAAAGTACAATATCAGATTCTAGTATTACTTCACACATAATTCAAAAATCTTTAATTAGCTCTCTCGTATCAAATTATATTTTCAAGAATTATTGAATTATATTTTTTAACAAAACTTTTTATATTTCGATATAAAATAATTTTTGTTCACAATTATTTCAAATAAAGACATTCATCCGCAGATCACAAGGCTATATTTGTCAAATTACACATAATAATCTTTTGTCTACTGCATATTACATTCCTTATAAGTTAGTTTTTGAGACTTTAATATACTTAACTCTAATTATTCTTTCTAAACAATAAATAGTAATGTCATATAGAAAAGAGAAAATTGCAATTGACTGATAACACTGGTCAAGAGTCAAAAATCCTAAGGGGTATAAGTATAAAAAAGTTATTCAGTTTTACACATTGGTTTCAAATCTGTAATTTTTTTTTTCGAGAGTCCGACGGTTTTCAAGAAATCGGATCCTACTTTTTGAGCTAATTTGGCCCATTTTCCAACTTCAATTTAAGCCTAGAATGATACTCATTTTGTGCATTAAAAAATGATGATTTGATAGTGCATTTAATGCAGAATCCATTTATAGTCTTTGTTTTGACCTAAAGGGACTCCTGGAAGCGTAGGGGACGAGAGTAAGCCCAAAAGTTGCCCCAATCTTTTGTACTGAAATAGTGCATTAAAGAGCTGAGACCCACAGCTTTTCAAGCGCCCGATAAGAATCCTAAATTAAGAAGAAATCCTTCATCTAAATGTGTAAATTTTCATTCAGTTTGGAGCAAAAATTCGCTAGAAATCAAAGAAAATTACAATTGACGGACATAATTATTGATCATTTTATTTCGGGTTTTGATGTAGGAAGATTTAGAGATGCTAGAAATATTTCTTTCAGATATTCTCATAAAATTATATGCCCTGGATTATCTGACTTGAAATGTTTCATCTTTGTGAATACAAAAATACCAGAAAAAAAACGTAGTTTTTTATAACATTTTCCCTCCAAATCACAGAAAAAACATTTCAAGTTAGGGTTATTTAAAAAAGGAAAATCTGGGAGGTTTGAAGATTTTAACATGCAGAGTTCTTAAAAATATGCTACCAAAACTTGTCTTGGCGTCTACACAGCCATCAAATGTACAAATTCACCTTTTTATTATGTATATAGGTAGATTACATGTGTCTCAGTGGAGGAAGAAGCAAATAGGGGGGAAAAAAAGTAAATTTATGTAGATTCCACATAGAATCATTAAAGTGATTAATAAAAGAATAAAAATTTTGACTGACCGAGCTCTATGTATACATATAATATATGAATTATCCCATTTCTATCTATAATAGTTTTGATGACCAAAGTTTGCCCTGAGTTTCAAAAATAAATAAATAAAAACTCACTCAACCTTTCAATAATGTGTACGCAAATATAATATATATTTATAGGGAGAGAGGTTGCGTGTTGTTTGAGTACCATGGATTCGTTATTATCAAATCACATGAATATGGATGCATAATTTCTTATGAAGTTATGATGTATGTATGTATTTAATAATAATGATGATGACAATAAATAGAGCCAAGAATGGTGAGAGTAGCACGACAGAAAAAAAGGAATAAAAAGCCATGCAAAGAAGGGGGGGGGGAGCTGTAGGGAGAGGGGGGCAATATTTTTTTTATTATTTTTTCCATAGTACTTTCTTCTTCCTTCCCTCTTTTTTTTTTTTTTTTTTTAAATAAGAATATTCAGCAGCCCTGTTATTTAGTATAACTCGTAGTCTCATGTTCATAACACCTCAGCCTTGAGGAGCGTGCAGTCAACACCAGACAAATATTTTTACAGACAGGAATTGTACTTTCCATGAATGGGAATCAGCTTTCTGAGTATTATTCCTAGAGCCCTTCTTCTCCTCAGTCAAAGGATACTCCATCTACGCTCACCATCCTCTGGAGGATATCATCCCATCTCGGTACGTTTTGAAAGACTAGGGAAAAGAAACTTGTTAGTAGAAGTAAGTTCAATTATAGGCTGGTTAATTGAGAGTTTCACTCCTCATATTATGTATGTAGTTATTTGGAGCTAGCTGCCTTATTGCATGACATGTAGAGGGATATTTGTTGCATATCTACCATTAATAGACTTACATATTTTTATACACCATTACATGAACTAGCCATGAATACATAGCTAGTTGACTTGCTCTGTATATGCTCAATTTATTTGTGAAAAAGGACTCAATTTATGTACACATAAAATTCAAATTATTGCAAGTAGCAAGTCCTTGCTTGGCAAAAAAAAGTACCGTATTTGCCGGACTATAAGCCGCACCGGATTATAAGCCGCACCTCACCAATTTTTCCAAGAAAAAAACAGTAACGTATAAGCCGCACCGGACTATAAGCCGCATTTTTAAAGCTAGAGAAATATTCAAGTATTTTATAACTTGTTATGAAAATTATGACGAAACAACACTATCTATTAGCAAATAGAAAACTTAAAACATGAATTGAATGGACTGGTGTTCCTAGTCATTACTAGATTCAGGTTTTTTAAAAATTTCCGGTTTTAAAAAATTTTAAGGTTTTAAACGTTAACGTATAAGCCGCACCAGACTAAAAGCCGCACCCCTTGAATTAAAACACATTTCAAGTTTTTAAGTGCGGCTTATAGTCCGGCAAATACGGTATTTCTGTTTTATGGACATGGATCAGTTACTTGTGAGGTGTAATTTTTTCACTTGATTGGATTCGTTATAAGTATATTACAAAGCATAAGTCTTTAAAAAGTTTAAAATGCCTTTTTGGCTAATTATAACTATAATTATCAGTCTCAGACCCTTGATACAAATTGAATCATGCTTCTTAAACCATTGTTGACCTTTAACTATCAGTAGATAATATTATGTAGACGGTTTTATAAATTTAATTGTTGGTGGTAAAAACTGAACAACCAATTCTCAGTATTTTGTGTGGATTCATGTTGATCACTTCCTCTCGGAAGTAGCCAATATTTTTCAAATTGTATCATTTTTCAAGACATTGAGTTCAAATCTCAGATAAAAATTTCAAAGCTTTAATATGCTTCATTATTATATGAAATCATTCTTCTTCTTGTTAAGAATTAACTACAATCAATGTTGCTATTGACTTCATAAGAAAGTTGATGTCTTTTTGTCGACTAATTAATTGTTATCAGTAAAGATGGGACTTTTGTTAAGAAAAAATATTGTTCAGTGACTAGAAAAGGAGAAACGCTTGGTACCTTTGCTTTTTTTTAAAATTATGTTTATTCTTTGCTAGACATTTGAAGGAGAATCCTCTATCTCTAAAGGAAGAATTAAAAGATTCTTGCCAGCATTACTTATAGATTTTATTAAAAATATATGATAATTGAGGATATAATTACAATTATGATCACAAATTGGTTTTTTAAAAGACATATCGGTTATTTCCTGTTTAATCGCTTTTTCAGTACGATCCTGGTCTAAGGTAATATAGGTAATTAGGAATATAAAAAATGTGCTCTTTCATTATGTAAAAAAAAACAAAAAACATAGTAACCCTGATAATTTAACAAGAGGGAAGCAGCTTGAGCTGTCATGACGTTTCACTGATCTACAACCTGCTATTCTCCTTTATAGTACATACAAATGAAGACATATAATATTATGTACACCATAGATGAGAGGTAGAAAGTTAATTGAAATTAATTTCATAAAATTATATATTTTTATCTAATAAGTCGTAAACTAATAATTATAACGAGGAATTGGACTTGAGCCTTCCTTTGTTAACATTGTATTTGCTTTATTAACCTAAACACTTGTATTCCTTCGACTGGAAGCCTTAAGAATAGGTAGTATATGCAAGAAGTACAATCCAAATAAATGCTTGAACCCTCTTCCTCTCGTGAAGTAGCTAAATTTGACTCTAAAATTACCCTAGTATGCATAAGAGCATATATATATTTTTAATCAGTATTAGATTGAAACAATATAATTGGATGTGATTAAGAAACACGTATTCCTTTAAGACTTTTAACGAATTTGAAACTAAATATATGCTTAAATTATTCATAAAAAATAAAATTAGCACAAAATAATTTCAAATCAAAGTAAGATCAAGCCTCAAATGTATATGTTGTGAGGGATGTCGAGCTATGTACGTGATAATTTAATGGGTGAAGAAAAAATCATATATAAATATATATATATTGAAAACGTTTAATTACAATTACAAAATTAATAAACGCTTAAGAATTTAATAAATTCATCCATAAAGTAAGAGTAAATAAATTATCTAATCGAGTTACCATAAAATCCTTGATCGCTGATAATGGAGATGAAAATTTTTTAAGTTATAACGAGGATTTTAGATTAGTGAAATGTCATCTAAATGTATTTGGGAGAGAAGTCTTGAGAAAGTTGAACATTACACAACACATTCAAAGTCGTAATCACAAAATAAATATAGAAATTTATTCAAGACAAATCTGATGTTTTTAATTTCATTACTAATAAGACCAAGACGCTTGTTTCCTTCAATGTCCCACTCAATTTAGTTTTTCCCTCACATTTTGTCAAGTTTATGCTCTATACTGAAAAATCCGTTCATTCTTACTACGGCATTGGAAAGTAAAAAAGTTTTGTCCAAGGTTAAAAAATAAGTTTAGGGAAAGGATATTTTCACCATCAATGTCATGATATAACATTCGAATCACTCAAGAGTAAATGCCTGTATGTGATTGAGAGGAACAAGGAATTCATAATACACACTAGCAAGTTCTTTAAATACAGAAAAACTTCTATCGTAAACTGTGACGCCTTGAGAGTTTACAATATGGTGAAGGGGATGAGGGATTATATGACCATATTGATATGATCTCAGTAGTGGAAGAATCTAGGGAAACATCCCAAAAATATTAAACACTATAGTTAATATAATTAATACTTATTATGAAGTGATTGCTTTAATTTTATAACATTTAATACTCATTAAAGTTGGTCATTAGAGCATTTTCCAACTCTTCGTTGGACGATAGATTTGAAGAAGTTCATAAAGCCAATGACAATATTGATGGACGGAAGTTTCGTCCTTAGAGCAATTGCCTACTCATAGTAGAAAACGAGGGATTTGGAGTAGTTCATAGAGAAAATGTCGAACTCTTTGATGGACGGAGAATCGTCGTAACTCCAAACATTTTCACATTCATTATCGACGATTCACTCCAATTGACATTTTTTTGAAATAATTGATTGTTTTTAATCGGAGTATTACACATGTTACACGGATCATGCGAGATCCTTATTATCAGGTAGATGTTCTCCCCTCAGTAATAAAGGACAAAGGATACCAAAAAGTACTGTTCAGAGTGCCAACACCAAAAAAATATCGCATGTGAAAAGTGCATGAAATTTACATCCCTAATTATGATCAGCATAGATAGAGTCATAAAAACAAGGAAACTACTTACTCAAAACATACTTTGTTATCCAAAATTTGAAACGGATAATATTAATGCTCTAAACACTCACAAACGGTTTCATGATTGGGAATCATGGGCCTTATTTCGTCTAATTTGTTATTATATATTGCAAAGCTGTTAAAATTCAACATCTTAATTATAAATAGGAATGTTGTCAAAACATTCCACCGAAATTAAATAAATTACTTATAGTTTAATTTGATGTATGTAATGATAAGTTACAAATGCAATTACGATAGTACATATAAGAATATACTTACTATATATTTGTCAAGAAAAGAAAACAACCTCTGATAACATATTTATGATTAATGTACAAATCAAAACCTTGTTATTTTTTTACAGTTAAATTGCCTTTTTTTTCAAAAAAAAAAAAAATTATGTTACAAAAGGAATATATTCTACTGAAATAAGTTTTGAGTGAGATATTAAGTGTAAATAAAAAAATACCAAAGCAGAGGAATTGATTATTAAGTTTTATATTAGATTATATCTATCTTGTTATTCATTACTTCATATAAAAAATAATAATACAAAATTAAGTTCGATTACTAGACTACTTAACTGGGAGTCTGAATCCCTACCTTCTGAGCGTCATAGCTAAACTCCGAAAGAAGAAAATATAGGTCCTAATGACAGATTTATAACGTCGTTGCGAATTCTGGACCTATGGATAACATTGCAATCTTTCTATCTAGACCTTTGCTCATTTATCTTTAATAGATTATGATTTTAGCAATTAGTAGAACCTAGGTACCTCATTTTTCTACAGAAGCATATCAAAGTTTAGACTAAAGTATAATGCTCTAATGTATAATTGTATAGAGATGCCTAAAGGGGAATAAAAACTGAATGTAGAGACACTCTTCAAAAACTTGGTGCTTGGAGCCAAAAAAAAATAACCCACCCAGAAGGGGCAATGTTCTAAGGAGGTCAAATGTCAAAAGTCCATTTTGTATTTTTCGAGTCTATACGCTGCAAACAAATGCGATCAAAGTCTACAAATAAGAGCTATTATAATACCTAATATAAGAATATTCCTAGTAAATTTCTTACTTACATACTCATTGAATGCAATTTAATTTGCCATTTAATATGCAATTTGGCTTTTAGCTAGACGATGTAAATTTAATTATACTCGTTAACTTCTTGTTAACTCGTTAACAATTTGTTATTTAGATATTTCACGTTGAATGATAACTCTATGTAGTTATTGGAGTTCAGAGTAGACTAATCGAAAAATGTCTTTTAATTTTGAGGGGACAAAATCACTCAGACTTGTTTTATGTTTATTTCTCACATACAAACATTTGTTGACACATCTAAAAAGTATTTATTCTTTGTTAATAATTACACATTTGAGTGTAATGCTCTCTCTAGCCTCAAATATACATACAAAGGTAAACGTGACTTTCTAAGTGTTAAAAAAAAAAAAAAAACGAGACAGGTTATATTTCTTTGCAAGTGGAAGTATTTTCAAGAAAAATATGTTTTGTTCATGCATGTCTGTAGAAACAATTTAATTAGTAGGACTTTTCAAATGATCATAAAAAGTTTTTATCTGTGTGTATGTAGAAGAAGAAATATGTATGTACATATATGAGACACAAATTAAATATCTCTGATACGTGAAAAGTTTCTATTTTTAAGAAATAAAAAATATTTATTTTTTATATATAAGAAATTAATTTGACAAATTATTATGCGTATATGGATTTCTTAATTCTGCCATGTACCTTGTATAAGTAGCTTTCAATTGCTTATATTTTGTAGGCCCACACTATGTACATATGTATGTATGTATGAACATTCTTCAAAATGAATATTTATTTGTAGGTATATATACTTTTGTATGTTTGCACATTTGTATAAACACGCGATTATTTTGATCAAAGGGCCAACAAAACAATCCCTAATATTTATTATTACTTAAAGCTATAATACATTAATCATTTATGTAGTATCAACAAAGGCCTTCTTATATCATATAAAATAATCTAGAGTTTCACATTGTTTATTAAACCGTACAATTAATCAGGTATGTACTTATAGCTTATAAGATGGGGAATTTGTCCAATTAACAGACATGCGATTGTCATATACATTACTTTAAATATTTCAGTAGAGAGAGAGAGAGTGAAGTTTACATGCAGAGTATCAACTGATATTCTACATATTTCACCACCCATTCAAACACAAATTTCCCAAATGGAAATTTTGGTTGAAAAAATGATAGTTTTATGATTAGAAAAGAGAAAGCGGTTGGTACAATTGTGGTTTTTTTTTTTTTTTTGTTAAATGATTTTGACTTTTTAGTAGACATTTTTAGTAGATTAAAGCTTCCAAATGTAGAATCTAAGACATAAATAGAGGCTTTCTTGTGATTTTTCACAAAATGTATAAAATATTTTCAGTATTAGAAATTAATTAAAACAGATTGTACATACAATATGTACGCTTCAAAGTGTCTTATTTAATTTTTAGAACAGCAATTTTAATTAGCAACTATTAATTGATTCTATCAACTCATTTTAATCAGATGAATATTATTGCTCAGTTATTTCTTATTTACAAATAAATAAAGAACGGAGAGCAATAATGTTTTATAATGAGCCAAAGATTTTTTTAGCAAAAAGTAATGTTCATCAAAAAATTAGGAAGTGCACCTCTGATATATTGAAAATCCCATATAATTTCAATGAATGTTGTTTGTTATCTATCACAAGTACCTTAAATTTGACATTTTAAATGCTTCATTTCATGGTTTGATTGCAATTTGTAAAATATAGAAATACAAATTACAACTTGTTCAGAGTTTACCAACAAGTCTAATTCCTAATTATGGAAGGAGATTCGAAAAAGTGCGAACTCTCAGTGAGTGACCCTGATCATTTTGAAAAATATATGATAGCCTTGTTAAAGTTACTTATATTAAAGAGTTTGGACTTCGTAAAGATGGCGAAGAATAACTATGTAGTTGATAACGAAAGTATCAATAAAACATCTACACAGTTACCAACTGACATTTCTTCAAAAATTTTGTTTCAAATAAAGATGTTTGACTTACATTCAGATATAACTCATTGAAAATTCAAAAAATGTTAAATTTCTTATCTACAGTAGTGATATCTCAGATTGTTAGCCTTTTGTATTAGAATAATCCCCTTTCAATTTAAATGATAACAAATGAGACACTTTGAGTGATAAGTTTCCTTCTTCACTAATCTCAAGTGGAGAGAACCATTCGACTTCTTGTGTCTAGGTATTTTGATGCATATTTAACGAATGGGTGTAAATTTATATTTAAGTTTTGGCGTACGAACACTTCCATGACAGATATTGAGGCTCATCAAAGGTATTACTTTAGTTCGAGCCACACAATAACCAACTAATTAGGAAAAAGGGTGGTTCTTTGTTGCTGAATGTCCCTTTCCTATAAAATACTACGCATAACACCACAGTACATAGGGTATTAAAAAAATGATAAATAAACTGTTCAATCACTCACGAGAACACCAATTATTTTGATCTTTCTTGGACAACTGTAAGCGATAGCGGTTGAATATGGAACTAACATAACACAAGTCAGCAAAATTTGAATTTTGTATAATCTTTTAGATCCCGTTTCTAACGCTAGAAGTATTTGATGGTTGATCACGAATCTTTACTAGTTTTTTAAGTCAAATCTTGTTTTTAAGAATTTTTCTGGGTATTTTTAAGCTTTTTATATGTTGATATAGCAATTTTTTGAATATGAATAAATCCAATTATGAGAAAATGCAATATATGTAAGTGTCCAAAAACCACCTTTTTAAAGGATTTTTTTTTTTGAAAAGAAGTCATGTCTCTTTTTTTCAATTGTTTTTAAGTCAAAGGAGTTCATTTGAAACGTGGATAGATAATTGGTTTTCCATTTTCAAAATAATATTTAATTCTGAATTATTTTATCCATAATTTTTATTTCAGGATCTGTTTCAACGAGGCTCAATCTCATTTAAGTTAGTCAATACATGTTAGTGTAATATTTATAATTGGTTTTCCAAGGAATTTTCTTCCAAATAGTCATGTTTCCTCAATTCTCTATACAGACTTTGTAAAATATATGTAAACTTTAGGAAATATCATTTTTGACGCATAGTAAAAAAATTGAATGAATTGTGTCAAAAGATGACAAAATAAGCTTTTTGAATAGATAAGTATTATTCTGACACTAAACAATGCCACTCTATCTAAAAATGTAACCACAATCTAATAGCATACTTTTACAACAAGATCACAATTTATACATATTTAAAAAGGATATGATAATAATCTTAAACGAATAGTGATTCAACAAGGTAAAACATGTTCCTTTTCGTACGATTTGATTACCAAAAGCAAATAAGAAGTTTGAAGAAAAAATGAAAATAATTTTGTGCATCTTACTTAAATCCACCAACCAAAAATATTTTTTTTAATGTTATTAACTTTAAAAAAAAAAGAAAAATGTAAGTTTATAGTCACTAGAGATTTTAATGTTTAATTAAGATATTCCTACAAGAAACTTTTCTTTATAAACAAATATTGTAAATACCTTTAGGAAATTCTATTTTTCTTCCCTTCTACATACTTATTTCTCTGAATTCATACTGGAAGACTACATACTATAAACCCAGTGCTATTTGGGAACAAACATTTATTTGTAAATAAGAAAAAATAGATCTCTCTGTTTAAAAAAAATGGTGTTTTTTTTTGCCAGAAAAAGGAGAATTTTATAATTATAATTGTGTTTTGTAAAAGAAATGATCAACGAATAACTCGTAGAAAGAGGAAGATAGATCCTCTCTAAATATTTACTGAAGTATCTTTTAAATATTATAAATATAATACGAGAACCATTCAGTTGTTTATACCTTTTTAAGCTCAATATGGGAATAAATGTTACAAAACAATATTCAGAAATTTTTTTTATTAGAATCTCATGTCAACAAAATTAATCACATCTACAAAACGATTCTGGATACTAGCAATACAATTACTACAAGTCATTGACATATTTTTCATTGAGTCTTTCTTCAATTAATTGTTCCAGAGCTGCTCTAGATCCTTGCTCCAAAATGCTGCAATCATTTCTTTTAGCATTTAAAATATTCTCAATTTTCCTAGCTAATTCTTTTTTCACAAAGGCTTTCAAAATTGACTAAATATGCTCAATTTGATTGAGCATAGGACTTTAAGGCCCAATTCTTATACTTTTTTAAATAAAAAAACTCTTTTTCATTCAAAACATCTTCTATCCTGGAGTGAGACGGAACATTAACAATGCCAAGTACACCTGGCCCTCCATATACATCCTTTGCTTTTCTTAAGCATTCAACCACCCACTCCATTGCTGTATCCTTTTTGAAACTTCCTCCTTTCACCTCATGATCAATAAGCCCCAAGGGA
The DNA here is from genome assembly GCA_963680855.1 of Lepeophtheirus nordmannii. NCBI lineage: Eukaryota > Metazoa > Arthropoda > Copepoda > Siphonostomatoida > Caligidae > Lepeophtheirus > Lepeophtheirus nordmannii. Next base: position 14,037,604 of record OY804520.1, read on the forward strand.
TTAGTACGTCCAATAATATAAACATTGGCCCCTTTTAGAGGCTGCTGCAAATGTAGAGCATCTGCCTCTACGTGGTGATCGACCCATTGATCTTAAAATAAAGAGATTAATGTTAGTCCCGTCCATAAACAAGATTGGTAAATTTTGAACTTGCTTATTCCCATATTGCAATATGGGAATAAGGTATATAAATAGGCATGTCGATGCTTGCTATCGACTAATATACGTAGGTAGTATTTGACAGTTTTAATATTCATATAAAGCAATTCTTTACTATTTATTTTTTGTTTTATGAGGACTTATAATCCAAGGGGGGTTTGCAGTATTCAAATAAAAATATTCCTTTTACATGTAGAACAATTTTTTATATCAAAGGCCCTAATAATGACAAATATGTAACTAAATATTATATAAATATACACTCACTCACTCTATTAAAAGTTTAATTAAACTAGTATTCAAATTAAAAGTATTAAATGACACCACCTCCTTCTCGTGTAGACATGCATTTATTATAACTTTTTCATTACCTTAAAACTTATTTTTATCTTTATATTATTTTGTGAGTCACTTCTGCTTATATTTATGTAGGCAAATTAAGTTTACAAAGTATACAATTGCGCAGTGCAAGACCTTATCAAGGACTTAACCATTAGTTCAGATCCAAGGTATTTGAAACGATATGAATAATAAGGAGTTATGTATATTATATAAATATATTTTCTTTGGTTCAAATGAACCCTAGGAGAAGGAGGAGAACATAGAGAAGCAAGCAACTTAGATTAAGATAGCGTGTGGAACAGAAATAACAAAAATTCTGCTTTAAATATTGTTCATTTATGAATGTACTACACATGAACATACTTTATGAAAAGTCAAATTATATGTGTGGGTATCAATGGTTGTGTCATTTAATTACTGTGTTTTGTTAGTTACCTATGTATCCTTATGAAATATTTTAATAAAGTAATAGGAATGGTTCCAAAAATATATAAATTAAAACTAGGGTCCGGAAAATATGGATCTTTTAGGGCCTATAGCAGTTATTTAGGGAGAGAAAAACATCCTTAAACTTATTTTTTGATAATTTTTGATTCATCGTTGCATTTAGCACAAAATGTTTAGTTTTATTTATGGTGCAATTCATTTTATAAGATTTTTTTTTTTTTTGACATTAAAGAATGAAATATACTTTTCAAAAAATCGTGGATATTATAACATTTAAAAGCGATGTCACATGCCTAGACTTAAAGATATTGATTATTTGGATCAAACAATTAAGACAAACAATGTTCCCTTACATTTAAAAGTGGCCGCTCTGGGCATGTTTGAGCTTACAATTGCTTAGTAACTTTTAAAAACTTTTGATCTCATTTTTTTTCATTGGCCGCGATTACAGAGCCGCAATTAAAACTCATTTAAAGCTGTCGTTGATTTTCATTTTGATATACCTTTAACAATAAGTACTTAGTTAAAATTTGGTCCATTTGAAAAGAAAGTTTTTAACAAATAAAGGCTGGAAAGTTCTGATTGTAAAAGTTTATGTACATATTTAAAAATATCTTTATTTTGTATCATACAATTTTGTTTTGAGGTGCAAATTTTACCACTTACCTTCTAGTATATTTACTTACAAAAAAACAAAAAAATTAATTCATTAATCCTACTAGACTAACTGATCATTTAAAGTGAGCAAACAAATGTACAAACATCATGTAGAATTTGACGTAACATCAAATATAAAAGTAAAGAAAAAAGATGGAAAGGAAAAACGATATGATATTTGACATGACGTTTAAATATCATTATTTATTGTGGGAAATGAGTATTTGTGTTTTTTTATTTGTTTAAAAATTGTCTGAATGAAAAAAATTCCTCCAATAGATTATAATGGAAAATCCTTGAGAAATCAACCTAATATTAACATAACTTATTGTAGAATCGATCCACAATGTATATTATTCTTTTTTTTCAAAAAAATAAAGTAAAATATTGTTAGTTCCTATAATTAAATAATGTGTCAGGCAAACTTGCTACAAGGATTTTAAAATAAATACATACATACATTTTACTGTCATTATTTTTGAGCATTTCAAGATCGTGTTACTCCTCATTGGTTCAAATATCTTGATATTTGAACCCTTTTTTGAAATATGACAAAATATTAGCAGTAACCATTTTTTCTAACACTTGACTGGATCCTTACAGAATAAGTCCATTTTGTATCTGAGGTGTTAAAAGTGTAGAAAATTTACTATATATACATAGTGAAGACTGTAGATGGAAACGATATTGTAGACCTCTATCTATAAGAAAGGGGGCTGCTATTCAGTCATAGTAAATGAGTCAATTACTTGAGGACTACCTCGGAATCTACCGTTATCCTTTATTGATTCTTGTTTTGCTATGCAGAGACTATAAGTTTTCAAAATTTTGTAACTTTTTGTAGATTTTTTTTTGACTTATTTGAAATAACATACATATGTGGGAATAAATAGGGTGGGCCTTTTATTTTTAACACAAAACTTGGAAATTTGTAGCCTATTGAAACTTTGAGATTTTTGAGATAATTAATTTCTTTTATAGTATTATATAACTATTAAGGTATACAAATTCGGTTACTAAATATTTCCCAATATATAATAATTCCCCCAGATCCTGAATATGGGTATTTCAAGATATTCAAATCAAGGAACATTAATATAATCTGAAAATGCTCATAATAAAGTTCTTAAACTAGAAGCATTTAAAAAAGTTCGAAATCCTTGAGGCGTAGTTTGTTAGAGTCATTCACTAATATTGCTACTATGAGTATACATTATTCACGTGTCCACTCATTTTTAATGGATACAAAGGGGATTTGAATAAGTATCCTTAGCATATTGATACTTAAAATCCTTCTTCATCCATTTCATGTGTGTACTCCCATCAAAAGTAAATAGGTAACTTGATGTCAAACTACTTTTCTTTAGAAAGTAGTTTGCAGATATCTTTTAAAATTACCTACGTACAAATCTATCATTTACGACAAGGGTGTCGAACTCATTGCACATTGCGGACACCATACGACCCCTAGGTAGACGTATTGTGCCGAACCATTAAAATTATAGCATAACCACGACGAGCTTTTTGGGATAAACAAAAACACACTGTATTCTCCCTTCAGCTGATTTCCATCATTTGACTCCTTTGATTTAAAGCAGCTGACCCTACGTATTATGAACTCTAAAAGGGTATTATTATTATTTCTGATGTTGATGCATACAAAATATATTAAATCAAGAATTGCGCGCCCTTTTTTTGAATTTTGAATATATTAGGAGTAGTAACGATTGGTTTATGATTGGTAAAATTTATAAATATATAGTATATCTAAATAATAAATTCTGCCAAATATCAACAAGTTGGCAACATGGAAAATACAGAAGAGTAGCTACCAGTTGTTTTTACAAATTTTTCCTTTCCCTTTTGTCAATCGAGGTTGCGAGTGGCCAAAAAAGCTCGACGTGAACTAGCTATAAATAACCAAAATATCATCATGTCTTCCCTTTGTTTTGATTTAAAGAAGAACAAGGACATTGTTTAATTTAACTAAAAATTTATTGAACAACACTTTTACAAAACATTTATCAAAATTGTACAAACTTTGAGTAACTAGAAAATTGATAATTATAATAATGAACTTTACATGAGATTACAGCATGAAACTTAAAAAGAAAGACTATAACATGTGACCCTAGCGGATAATTCATGAATTACATTTAATTAAAAAATGATATCCATGTTTTTTATGTATTTTTTCATCTTTCAAATTATCCTGCGGGGCTGATTGAACTCCCTTACGGGCCGGTTCCGGCCCACTGGCCGTATGTTTGACACCCTTGATTTACGAGTACATCAGTATATACACATTTATTATGCATACACTTGACAAAAACTATGTACATACTTGGTTTTAAAATAACATGTGTACGTAGATATATGTATGTATATGTAATTATATTTATGTACTCCTTTCAATGTTGCAGTAAAATCAAATATATGTACATACATATGTAATATGAACTAAAAATACTCTTAATCTTTAACTAAATGTTTAATTTATAGCTAGAATTGTGGGTTCTGCAGAGACGAATAAAAGTCCTAGTGATCCATGATGAAAATTATAGCTCACTCGTTGACTTAAAAACTAATTACAAATGTGACTGCATTAAATATTTTTAAATATAATGTGGAAGGAGATGGGATTTTTGTTAGGGAAAAATTAAATTAATATTTAATTTTCACATCAGATCCTTTGTTAAAAACTCATAACCCGAGCAAGTTTTATAGACTATTGTTCTTGATTTATGGATCTGGTTTTTAATTATAATAAAGTATAACTACAAACAAGAATGAATATATGAAAAGACTAGGACGAAAGTGACTCATTAAAATCGAATTCAGTATTGAAACTAAGTTATTATTTATTTATATTGTTTTCAAAACTATTCCACAACGAGTTTTTTTGTCCTCTCGCAATCTCGACTCACAAAAGGGAAAGGAAAATTAAGGAAAACAACTGGTAGCTGCTACCTTTCTGTAATTTCCTTGTTGCCAACTTTTTAATATTGGGTAGAGTTATTATTTAGATAAACTATACATTCATAAATTTTATCAATACACAAATCCATTGTTAATACTTGTATAACAAAAATACAAAAAAAGGGCGCGCAATTTAATATATTTTTTATATATCTAAATCATAAATAATAATACCCTTTTTGAGTTCATAACAGATAATAGAGTCAGCTGCTTGAATTAAATAGCAAAAATTCTCCCTATTTTATCAATTTTAATATTTTTTTAATATTATTCCTACCTTGTCATTCCTTACTGCATTATTATTTTTATTTCGGCTTTTAACGTTAATTAATCTGTCAATCAAAAAAAAAAAAAGAAAAAAAAAGTGTATTTAAATGTCTACTTCAACTTTACTAAACACACTATTGCCGTATAAAATTTTAATAAACAAGGAATTGATTAAATATTATTCTTAGCTCGATTCAATTCATTTTGCACCTGCAAAAAACACATCCGTTTAAAAAAAGCGTGTAGCGCGTAGAAGGATTTGAGCTGGTTTCTTAATCCTTCTGCGCGCTACTAATTAAGTAGCTCTACCGTGAGTCTTAAATTTCTAGCGAATTTTTGCTCGAAATTGAATGAAAACTTACACATTTAGATGGACGATTTCTTCTTAATTAAGGATTCTTATCGGGCGCTTGACATTTTGTTTGAAAGTTGTGGGTCTAAGCTCTTTCATGCATTCCTTATTAATCCATTTAGTGTAATATTCAAGGAGTTATTTTAGTACAAAGGATTTGGTGGACTATTGGGCCTACTCTGGCACCCTACGTCCATAGGAGTCCTTCAAAACTAAGATTGGAAATACAATTGGTATTAAATACACTAGCGAATCATTATTTTTTAATGCACAAAATGAGTATCCTTCTAGGCTTAAATTGATGTTGGAGTTGGAAAATGGGCCAAATTAAATCAAAAAATGGTGTCCAATTTTTCGATATTCTTTGGTCTCTCTCTCTCAAATAAAAAAAAATACAGATTTGTAATCAGAGTGCAGAACTGAATAGCTTTTATTATACTTATACCCCTTAGGATTTTTGACTGTTAATCAGTGTAATTATTCCCTATGTTTTTCTATAAAATAACTTAATTTCTCATTCGTCATATTTATATTTTTTTTTTTATGAGAAAAAACTGAAGTGATAGACGGGTTCATCAAATCGCCCAATGGTTTACACATAATAAATTTATAAAAATAATATTTGTTTTCATAAAGATGAAAACTCCTATCAACTATCATTTAATTCAGATAGAAATTTTGTACAAAGATAGGATATTATAAACTGATTTATAATTTCAAAGTCATTCTTTAAAACTAATTTCCTCCTCTTTTCAGGTACATCCAACAGATAAGGTCCGAACAATGACCACTGAGGACGGACATAAACTAGATCTCGAAGTAGGTCGCCGTCCTTCCTTTCGAAAGTATAAACCAGATAATGAGGATTTAAATGGACATCCTTATACTACAGAAGATCGTGTATCGGTGCTCTCAAGTAGCTCATTTCGACAGAGAGGAGGTTCAGTCACGGGTTCAGACGCTCCAAAACTCCCTTGGTACAAGGGAGTGACATGTCATGATATAAGAGCCATCATGCCAACGGTACTCATTCTCTTGGGTGGCCTCCTTATCATGATTTTTGTCATTCCTTATGCCTTTTCCACGGTAATCAAACAACTTCAAGCAGAAGAAGTGTTAGAGCAAAGAAGACTGGCCGAAGAGGCACGTGCAAGTAATTTAAGTGATCTTTCAACAACACTCAAACCCGTGTCTGAATCCACTCCACCTCTTTTACTCGCGTCCTCCTCCTCTTCATCGATTCCTTCTCCAACTCCTCCGTCTGGTAGCTAAGAATAAACTGGATCGATCATCCTTGAATCTACATATATGTATATTTTTCTTCCTTCAAGTCCTTCTTCAATACATATTATCTACATATATATATATATAGTAAATTCTTTCTTGACGACAATCCTTGACTGACAATCAAAATAACTCTGAAACGTTCTTTGCACATTCAAATAATATTTGACGTTTTTCAACACAGAGCCTGTGATAGCATATGTACTCTGTGCATCATCATAAATCATAGTAGACAGTTTACCCCCTCCTCATCCATCGACAATTACACAATTAAAACGTAATAATATTTAATAAATTTTAAGACATTTAAACTTTTTTTTTCTTTTTTTTTTGACGATTTTTTAATAGTATTTTATCTATTTTTTTTATGGTATGGAATTCTTTACAAACTATTACATTAGTATTTGACTATATGACTTAATATTCCATGGGACAAAAGATGTCATGACAAAAGGCAATAATTTAGAAGACTAATATACAAATAGTATGTACAAACATATACATAAATGCCAATAAAGCTCTCAAAGTCCACCCTACGTTTTCTATTAGATAACCACACATCCCTACAGAGTTTGTTCGAATTTGATAGACATGGTACAATAATAGTCACAAAGCAGTTTTTTTTATTTTAACAGTATAATTGTCATGCCAAAGATATACCTTTCTGCATACGAGATAAAAAGATTTTTGTTCATGTTCTATCTAAAATTAATATCTGACCCTCAGAACGGGGTCAGGGAATCCTGGAAAGTAATTCTGCTTTAGAGCTAACAAAAAATATATTCGTTATAAAAAAATTGTTATGAATTTTTTTTTAAAAGAATAAACTATAATGCGAATCAAAATTATAATATTTATGATTGAATTATCTACTAAACAAATCTACTGGCAAACTCTGTATAACACTATCAATACGTAACCTTTGTATTTGATTTTATATAAATTCGTCAATTAGAATTATAAAAATAATACATAACTATACTATTGTACAGAATGCATGGGCAGTTTTGGCTCTACGTAGCCCTTAGTAACCTCTTACAAGCCACGAGCTAATATTAGTATTAATTTATTTTATACATATATATATAATCAAGAACATATTCATCAAATCTCGTCGGACCGTGCGCCCATGCATCTTGTATCCGCTTTTATATTATGTATTTGCCCAAATATGTAATTTATATGTATATCGATCAAACTACATTATTTTGAACAAGAGTTCGACACTTGTATTTAACATATCTTTTATTGGCGGAAAATACTAAAAGAAAAACATACGAAAATAAATTAGAATAATCCTGGAAATTACTCAAATAAATATTTTAATCGATCCATTTATTAAAAGATTATAATTTTACATATCATATGCGACTCTCTTTTTCTCTCTTGTATTTTTAAGATTTGATCTATTACTATTTTTTCTATTTATATACATACATATATGAATTAATTAATTGATTAATTATACCAAATATAGGACTCATTGTTTTAAATTTTTATTGCATCTTCTTATGTATTTATCATAGAAATATTATAGAATTTCATTCTTGGAATATATTTTACATTTAATAAAATTCCTATACATCTCTTTGACTTATACTCATTTATACATAAAATATGTACTCAAGAATCCACGTAAATAAAGCCATTTGATATTGTGAAGGCGGATTCACTCATGAATAGGAATGTAAAAAATATGCAAAATGCCGCGTGCAAGATTTTGTGGAGTTGCCTCTTCAAACAAGTCTTTTTGTTTTCCAAAACTGGCATCATTTTTCCTTTATTACTACTGAGGGGAGAACATCTACCTGATAGTAAATATCTCACATGAAGGAATACATGCATTAAAGTTAATAAAGCAAATAAAATGTAAACAAAAAGGGCTCAAGTCCTCGTATAACTATTATTAGTTAAAAATATTCAATTTCCTGACATTAATTTGAGTTAATTTTCTGCCTCTCATCTATTGTTATACATAATGTTATTATTTATCATTGATGTCTTCATTTGTATATATAAAGGAGAATAGCAGCTTGTGGTTCAGTAAAACGTCATGACAGCTCAAGCTGTTTCCCTCTCAACATTCATCAAATTGTTAGTGTTACCAGGTTGGTTTTCTCTTTCTTTATAATTTAGACACCCCATTTGCATACATTTTACATTCCTACTCATGAACGAGCGTTATGTAAAATTTGGCTTTGCGTCAAATAATATAAATAACAAAAAGTACACATACACACGTCAAGCTTTGCTGTTCACTCGTAAACTCGACTCACAAAAGGGAAAGGAAAAATTTAGAAAAACAACTGGTAGCTATCGTTCTGTATTTTCCTTATTTTGAACTTTTAAATATTGGGCAGGATTATTCTTTAGATATACTCTACATTCATAAATTCTATCAATATACAAATCAATCGTTAATACTTGTATAATATTCAAAAGTTCAAAAAAAGGACATGCAATCCTTGATTTAGTAGTTTTTATTTACACTAAAATCATACATAATTGTAATATCCTTTTTGAGTTCATAACAGATTATAGAGTCAGCTGCTTTAAATAAAAAGAGTCAACTGATGAAAAACAGCTGAAAGGAGAACACAGTGTGTTTTTTGTTAATCCCAAAACAAACAAAAACACTATGTATTCTGCCTTCAGCTGTTTTTCATCAGTTGACTCTTTTTATATACTCAAATAGGGTATCATTATTATTTATGATTTTGATATATACAAAATATATTAAATCAAATATTGCGCGCCCTTGTTTTGAATTTTTGAATATTATAACAAGTATTAACGATTGATTTGTATATTGATAAAATTTATGAATGTATACTATTATCTCAATAATATTACAAAGTTGGCAGCAAGGAAAATACAAAGGGTAGCTAACAGTTGTTTTTTCAAATTTTTCCTTTCCCTTTTGAGAGTCGAGGTTGTGAGTGAACAAAAAAGCTCGTCGTGGAGTAGTGAAGTAGAAAAATTGAGAGCTGACTATATATTTTCTACTAGATGCATAATTAGATATTTTAGATTTTCAAATAGTCTAGAACTTCGTAAACACTGATTAATTATTCAAAGTGTTTTCAAAAAAATTGGAAGCCATTTAAATGATCAATGCTTTGCTCAAAGTATTTCATGGAATCGGAAATCATTAAACAAAATATTAGATAGGTGTCTTGCTGGTTGTTCTATACCAACTACCTTTGACTTTCTCGAGTATATGATTAATTGTCCAATCTCAAGATGGTTTGCAGGATTAAAATTATACCATTTGGGAAAATGAAAAGGAGAAAGGATTTAAGGTACTTCAGTTCGTGGCATGCTCTCAAATTTTGTTCAATTCACAAATCAGTAATTTCAATAATGCCTTCCTTCCATCATTGAAAGACTCAATTGTATTTTAATGTAATAATTATAATAGAGTATATTTTATTGAATAATTTATTGATTTATTGAATTTATAGCTTCATTAACAATCTTTTTTAAAGGATCCCAGAGAACGGTTTCCACTTGTAATTGGTCATATGTGTCTACTCAACAAGAAACCAAGTTACTCTGAAATATTTCAAAAATGAGTTAGAACTACCCTCATATTCTTGAAGACAATCTCTTTCATTTGTATTAATAGTATATTTCGATTAATTAAGTAATTATGACTCCAATAATTGCAACTGCCACTAAATAAATCTCTGGGGCTATGAAAAAGATGGATGTTCTTTGTGGGACCAACTCGGTTCCTCCATGATAGATTGTTGTCTAACCATTACTCTATTGGATAAACAACAATCCTCCTTGGTGGTTTCTCGATATTAAGTGACATTTTAGGAACAAAAAAAACCTGCGGCATAGGTCTTAAAATGACTCCGAAATATATGGCCGTAATATTTATGAACTAAAAAAACTTATAAGTGGATTTTCTTCTTTACAGTATTGGAAACGAACATGCTTTCTTGTTAACTTGACACATATCAGCATTGAAAATGGACTATGAGTAACACAATTTCATAGTAGCCTAGAGTATTTTCTTTTTGAGGTTGATTCCATCAGTTTATTAAAAAGGCTTGACACTACAAGAAAATAATATTTGTGACTTGTACATGTGTGGATTTTTTACAAACCTGGTATTGACCTCACTAAAGAAACTTCCCCATGATTAGTATATTCCTTACCAGAGGTGTATTCAATTCCACATTTTCCGAGACGAGTCCAAGCTCGAATGACGCGAATTACTACAAATACAATATTATTTAGAATTGATTCTTTCGGTCAACAAAATCTTCTTTTCGACAGCTGACCCCTGCTTCACTTTTTCTTCAAAATAGCTCTCTTTGTATTTTATCCCTATAAGACAGTTGCGTTTTCTTTCTGGGACGATTTCTATTTATGAACCAAAAAAGGATTTAGTAATACCCATGACAAGAGCACAATTCCCTATGAATACTGTCAATAGTGACTGATGACTATTGAAGTTATTTAGGTTTGATTCTTAATGTATAATTGGATTTTTATTTTCTTTCTACTTGTACTTGAACGAATTAATTTTTTAAAAAACCCTTAAATAAATGGAAAATTCAAGAGCTCAAAATGAATAATGTCAAATTTCCTTATTTAATTCTTCTTCAAATAAGATCTTATTAACTCAATAAAACATGAATGATAAAAATCAATTACAAATATGTTCTATGATTACCTTCAGGTAATCTAGATGAAGCCATGACATCTGTGTCTCATTTATAATTTAAATATATGTATTATTATATTTTAGCTAGTAATTAGGAATCGTTGTTGTAGATATTAACGTCAAACTTACTTAGTCATAACGTAAATATGTATATCATAGTTTTAACTCCATGACACGCCCGAATTAAATTAAATTCTCCCGATTTATCTTTGATCCCCCCACACACTGATTATTATGAGTTAATTTTTGATAATATTTAATGAATTAACTTTTCTTTGCCATCCCCAAAGCTCATTGTAATACAAATTAGAGGGGAATTGAATTTGTTCCTCAATTTATATCGTTACCCAAGCATTAATGGGTACTATAATGTTGAGCCTTAGAAAAAGGTCTCACTACCTCATTTGTACCTCATATTACGTAACATCATTCTTCAAGATTTATTTTATTGCCCTACTACTTTACCCTCCTTGAAGACCCTGAGAACCTCTGCATCAGGAAATAACGATTCATTGTCACTGTTTTCTTGATGGAATATAAACATGACTACGGATTAAACCTTATTAATATAGACATCTTATTTTAAATCAATACATGCATGGATGGAGTAATTTAATAATTTCTAGCATTTATAGATCATTTACATACAAATGAAGAACAAGACTCTCCAATCGTGTACAATGCAACCATAAATTATATGAATTTTATACATAGATATTTACTTACATGTTTGTAATCTTATGCAGTTTTAATATTCAATTTGAAAATACTTGGAAATGAAGAAGATAATTATTAAGTCAATATAACTTTAAATAAATTCACAGAAACGTTTACATATATAAATATATATAGACATATATATATTCTAATCTTTTAAATTATTAACTGAATGGACGATCGAGCTAAAGACAAAGTAATAACAGGCAATAACACAACAACAAACAAACACTGGTGCGTGTGTAAGGTGCTTTAGACAAAATGTTTATGATCCTGATTAATTTCTCCTTCTTAACTCATTAATAAACAAAAAAAAATCATTTTTGTACGAAATGCGTTATCTATCATGAAGAAAACGGCAACGTTCGCCATCACGGCAATGTCCACGTTGAGCAAAAAATTTGCAAACTCTTGGGTTATGATCCCTTCTTCCACCCATCATATGCTGATTAGGGTGATCCCTTGAGCGGTCTCGGTAGTCTCTGAAAAAAAGAAGAAGACAAGAGTGAGTAAATATGTGATAATAGAAATGAAAAAATAATTAAACATCATACCTGTTATCTCTATGATCCTTGGGCCGATATCCATTTTGTCGGTCGTTGAATCTTCCACCTCCTCCTCTTGGCCCTCCATTATGATAACCACCGCCGCCACCACCTCGGCCACCATAAGGATGGTGTTGATGGTGAGGAGGTGGATGACGATGCTGGTGGTGATTGTTGAAATTATTTGGGTGAAAATCATTGTTTATAATTGGTGGCTGCATATTAGTTGGTGGGCCAAATTGAGGATGATGAGAGGGGCCGTTGTTAAAGTGTCCACCACCGTAATGATCTGGCGGTGGGGGTTCTGACATATTATGGTGAAGTTGAGGTCTTTGTTGTGCTGGATGCAGGACAGGTGGTTGAAAGACACTTTCGTTTGGAGGGGTGGCTGCTGCTGTCACTGGAGGAATCATGCCCATTTTCTGCATGGCTTGGGCTTGAGCAGCTAGAGTGTTTTGTTCTTCTTGACTTAAACTGGTCATATTAGGAGGTACCATACCTTGAAGCGTATTGTTCCCGATAGAGGATAAGAAATTACTCAAGGATGGAGGTAGACTGAATGAATTTTCTAGTGAAGACTCTCTATCAATATCATTCACCTTGGGCAATGGCCAACCTCCTTTCGAGAAATCTTTCACACTTTCTTCAAGAATACCCTCTTTATCATCTAATGGAATGCGTACGGGCGGAACAGAACATTCAGATAAAAGCTCTGAGCTATCAGGCTCGGAAGGAGTGTCTGGCACATTTTCTTTAGAAAAGTAAATAGCTTGAAGAACTTCAGACTCCCTCATATCTTGAATAGTTTTTTCCTTCGAGGAACCTCCGGGCTTAAACAACGAACGATTGTCAACAGTTATTATTATTGGCTTATACCATTTACTGACTTCTTCTTCCAAAGTACCCTTAGATTTGAGAGCAGCCTTCTCCAACTCAAATTCCATTTTCCTCATATTTGTAAAGTCGTATTTAAGCTTGTTGACGTTTACTCTCTCGGTTTCATCAAGTTCGAAATATCTGATTGATGTAAGCTCAGTTTCCGTCTTCCATGATATTGCTTTATTACGCTTTTCTTTCCCTCGATGATAAACCAAGATCCCTTTTACTTCACGAGGTAATGGATTTGTCGGTTCTTCAAAAGGAAGGTCATCCTCAGATTTATTTTGCTCAGATAATTGTAATGAAGTATCTGGTGACTGAGAGCCACCTCTTTCTTCCACAGCAACTTCTTTAGTATTTAAGTTTTCGTTCCCTTCATCACTTTCATCAGCATCTTTTTTAATTTCTTCCTTCGCTGGTTCATCATCTAATGTATCTCTATAGAAACTAAATACTGGAGGAGGTGTAGGTGGTTTTGTATTATCATTTTCAGATTCCTTGGTTTCCTCAACCTTCTTCTTATCTGAGGTATCAGATTTAGATTGCTTCGGAGAAGATGATTCATCTTTATCAGACAATCTTCGCTTCTTCTTCCTGGGAACATCTGACTGTCCCATAGAACTGAATATTGCTTCCATAAAGCTGGAACTCTCATGAAAATTGTGGACGTCTTTTTTAAGTTTTGGACTATCACCAGATGTTTCAACTTTCTTGTTTTTAGAACCACTCGACTCGCTGGATAAAGATCCATTGGTGGCAAGTTTTGGCGTTTCTTTTTTAGACAATGATGTATCTTTTTTTAATGCACTAGTGGAAAGACTGAAAGTATGCTTAATATCTTTTTTATCTTTAGTTCTCGACTTTGGCTCAGAAGGAACGGTTATTTTGTTGTTTGAAGATGAGGACTTTGAGGGTTTTGTATTAGATAGGCCTTCCAGTAAGGCAGCAGTTTTATTTCTATTTAATGGGGTTTTGACAGTTTTGGGTTTGGAATCTAGACCTACTAACAAATCAGAAAAACTTTTGGTCCCCCCTCCTTTCTTACTAACTTCTTTCTTTTCTGATACTTCAACGACAGGTTGCTTCTTGGGGATTTTAGGTATTCTACCCATCTTTTCTCCGGAAATTACTTTAAGAGTTTCTTTATCCTTCTTGGCTTGAGCTTCTTCTTTTAATTTCTTTGCCATTGCTCTAATATGCAGCTTCTGGTCATCATTAACCTCGTCTCTAGGATGATGAGGTCGATCCCGCTTAATTTTCTTAGGTTTACTATTTTCTTCTTTATTAATCGGTGGTGGAGGTGATAATGATTTAATGGATATGTCCTCCTTCTTTGTAATACTTTCAAGTTTTGCATTTTCTTTAGCCGAGTCCTTACCAGCCTTTACATCGGGTTTTTGTTCATTAGATTTGAGATTAATATTGCTTTCTTCGGCGACACTGTCTTCTTTCTTTAAATTATCCGATACTTCTTCGGCAAGACTTTGAAGTAAGGAAAGGGAACCTCCGCTCATCTGATCTGCTGGCTTTGCGTTGTTATCATCATCATCGTTTTCTTCTTTTGATTCTTCAACCTCATTACAAGTTTTTTCTTGATCTGTGGCCACATCAGTTTCCATTGGACTGGAAGTTTCAACTGGCTCAGTTTTATTGACAAGTATTGATTTATCATCATCTTCAATTAAACTGGCAGTAAATTTATTCTCATTGGTCAATTGCTCGTTTTCTTGATGTAAAGGTTTGGGAGGTGGGACTTTAATAATGATCCTGGGAAGAGGTTTTTGATTCTCAGAGTCAACAATAGTAGTGACCTTCCTAACTTTATTGATCCTAATCTTATTAGTCTTACCCATAATTGAAATATTGCCATCTTTTAAAGCACATGCATTCGATGAATTTGGAGAGATAATATGCACCCATTTCCTATAAACTTTTCCCGCTAATTCTTTCATTTCTACATTTGTGCCGCGATCTTTTCTTAACTGATTAATCAACCTAGGTGCATGATTTATTTCGGAATTAGCCTTTAAAAGCTCTTTAGTCATAGGACAAACAAGAAACAACCCCATGATTTCTAGGGCCAGAGCTAAGTTCTGATTTTTCAGTGCATCATAAAACCACTGATTAATCAAATCCCATCCATTTTCATTTAAAAATTCTTCCAAAAGGATAGGCTCTGTAGCTTTAAGGATATGTACATAAATACATTTAGATACAAGTTTTTTAGAGAATTTTTGCATTAACTGAGCCAGTCTCGCTACCTCATCTTTTGATTTAATTCCACCATCATTAGATAAAAGAATACCTAACGTCTTCAGTAACTGTTTTGGATCAATTCGGGGCATAATGCAAATTGATTTTGTCTTAAGTTAGTCACATCTGTAAAAAAAAAATAAAGTGAGATAGACATACAAACGCATCTTTAAGGTATAATTAATGTTTAAATAATGTTAACAAAATTCATTTTTGTTTTTCTTTTTAAAAAAACCCAAAAAATTTAATTTCTTAAAAAATATATATACTTATAAAGAGGGAGAGCTACGATTATGATTTCAGGACTCGTAAGTTAATTGTACATTAGATAAATCATAGTTTATATAACCATTAACCGTTATGACTGTATTTTAGACATAAATTACACATTAAAAGTTTACTTCTTCAGACATCAAGGTAGTGCATAAATTTAACTATAAGCTTATGACACATTGAAGCGTTGAGCATAGGCGGGTCCTACAAAAAAGCATATCCTACTATTAACTAAAGTTAAAATCCAAGCAGGCAAAAATTAGAACTTTGTAAGACAAATATAATGTGAACAAAACTCAATTGATGACCAAGATACACCCATACAACTTTCAAACTATTGCGGCCATGAACATGATACGAGGATAAAAAACGTCAATCAATACTTAATTATAGCCTTTGATAGCTAAAGTACATATTCCCTCAGAATTCGAGCAACTCCATGACCTATGAATAGAAAAAAAATCCGACGAGACCACGATATATGCCTTAGGACGTGTGAAACAGTTAAATAACCAAAATACCGCCATATACTCAAGACTAAGGACATTTACACCTTCAAAAAGGCACATAAACCGACATTGTCAACCTATAAAACTCTCACTATATGTATATATTCCAAGATTGTCTTAGTTTTAATACCATGGCTATTTCTCACAAATAAGATATGCATAAATAAGGCTGTATTTTAACATTACTAATTCTTAACAGCACTGCTATTGAAAAACCCCTTAGGCTTTCATTCCACTTAAATTAATATGAAACTATAATGATAAAAAAGAAAGTTTCTCTGATAAAATAAGTTGTTTTTAAGTTTTGTATTAAGAAGGAAAAGCAAAATGTTTACTGTCCCGATTACATGAGATGATATTTAGAGTAATACAATTTACACGATATTAGTGAGTTCACGCGTATGACCTATAAATTGTTTTAAATTTCTTAATTTGCTCTCTTTTTGCTTTAAGTTAGTTTAGTTAGAATGTAATTAGGTAGAGGCTGTTTAGTATACTTTTAAGGTACTCCAGAAAGATATTTAAATATAATATAAACCCAATATTGCATATGGTAAAATCCAGAGCAATTAAAACTTCCTGCAATCAATTTGAATAATCTAATTCGGAATGCAACACTCGTAAGATCATGCCTCACAACTTTTTCAGTTAATTTGGAAATTACAATATAATTACGTCTCTAGCATAGTGACATTGCAGTCATGCGATGCAAATATCATATATTGAGCGTTTTAGAGGTTATTGCCAAGTCAAATGAGTAGAAACACACCAATACAAGAAATCAAATTAGTAAGAAAAAAATATATTTACCATTAAAGCATATTCAGCAAAGGTTAATCTTATTCAGATTGAAAGTAAAATGGTTTTATTACATTGTAATGATAAAAAAATCTTGCTCAAATAAAATCTTAAAATAAATGAACAATTGTTTGTAAATGATTTCGTAACCAAAAAAAGGTCATCCAATCTAAATTGAATAGAAATACGAATTCTAGTTAAAATTAATTACTATGATTCGAAGCACTACATAAGCAAACATGTTTTTTCAAAGAGAAATACTACGTTATACTATTCTTTAAGGTTTAAATTAGACTTAAATACCAGGAATTGATTAGTCAAGACTGAACCACAGGGGATTTCAGAATAATTGGCGTGTTCTCACGGCTAATACCTCACTCAATCTTTAAAAACATTAAAATTAATAATATTTACGTCCCACAGCTATAAAAGGGTTCATTTTTTAATTATTTCCTTCTTTAATCAGGACTTCATGGGTTGGTTCTCAGTATTATCAATAAAAAAACGTAATCACATAAAAAAATTGAGTCGTTGCCGGGTAACTAGGCCAAAAAATTAAAAAAATATTTTTCAAAAAATCCGCTAGATGGCATATTATTAAAAATATTTCCTTGAAGCTGTAGCTATTTGAAAGTTGCGAGACATGATTACTTTCGACGTTGATTTAATGATTGTATCCTAGCACACACCCGGACAGTATCCACAGTTCTAACTTCGTATCTTGAGTCAACATCCTCACACCAACTATTTCAACTTTCTAATGCGGCAATATTGATTTCATATAGAAAACACGAACTGTAAAACCTGAGTTGACCAATCTTATGGAGTCACTAATTATTTAAGTCCTTTACTTATGAATAGTATGAAGAGTAATATATTGATAAATATGGAATTTAGTAAACCTTAGTTTTCATTGGCCTTATTGAGATGTAGAAACTTCATTAATAATTATTGGCAGATCTTTTATTGAGACACACTTAAAGGCCTTATTTTAAAAGACAAATGATACCAAGTTCGATAATATACTCTTAAATAAATCTAAGAACATCCGTATCTGCGAAGAAAGTGTTGAGGTCCACTTTAAGCTCGCTCCGTTACGAATTATCGATTTTGGTACACGACAAGGATATGAATATACAAGAAAAAAAGACTTAATGTGTAATATATTCTGAAAAACGAATAAGAAATATTAATAAAGAGTTCCCACAGTCATATAGTTACCTTATCCTTCAATTCTACTTAATAAAGAGTCAAACGGTTCTGTGATGTCTATGTATTAATGCATGGGGGGAGGAATTGTAGTGAGTAAAGAGGCTAGAATAATAAAGAAGTTGAACTAGACCTGACTCCAATCCCTCGTCCAGCTTTTCCTGCCGCCGCCACCTCCTCCTCTCTTTTTTTATATATACATATTCTCTCCCTCCTTCCCCCCACTTCACTTCTCATTACTTTGCCTTTCAGCTTAAACTCTTCTCTCGTATCTCCTTCCTTCCTTTCCTCCTCTCCTCCTCTCTTTCTCCCCATTTACTTGAATAAAAGCTGATTTACTTGTTCCTAAACTTAAAATTACAATAATAGCGAAAAATAAAACTGTACCAAAAATAATAATTAGGGAATCCAATAGTTAAGAATATCTAAAGATTTTTATTATATATTATTCAGTAGAATCTTTAAGGTAATCAAAACAAAATGGATCGTTGCTCTTCTACTATCTTATCCAGATGAGGCTCTTCTCCTTCGCGACGCTTCTATTCAACTAAAAGGGAATTCAAAATGGCCGATGCATTCTTTGTTCCTTTTTTGTTTCTTTCTCTTCACTCACTCACTCTCTCTCTCTCTCTCTTTCTTTTCACTAGGCATACGTACTCGTACGTGTACGTACATACATACTTTTTAATCCTTGTATATATATTGATATAATAATATATTCACATGTGTGTGAACGAGTACACGTTTTTTTTTTAGAAGTTATAAAATATTGACAAATTTTTACCACACTTATCGCTAATAATGATTAAATATTGCTATATCACTAGCTATGCATCACTACTCTTTCTTTCTTTTTTTTCTATTGAGGAGAGCGCATGCAATTGGCTGTAGTCTGATAGAATCATCAAATTATTCCTCTATCTAAGAAAATATTGTAATGGTGATAGAAAGTAAAGGAATACCGGAAATGAGTTAAAGGGCAAAACGTGGTTCACTAACTACGTCATAGTTCAAGGATGAATGAATGATTCATAAAACATTCTTTTTGTACTTTTTGTAAGTTGTACTCTCAAATTATGGATGGGTAGATTGTATCAATCTGGTTCTATTAATAGTTCTTAAGGGCTATCCCTATTTATTTTTATAATATATATGGTGCGTAATAGTACATTTCAAAACAAATGCGTTCTTCCCATAGAATCTACGCAAATGCTCCTCTGGCTCTACGTAGGAGCACAAGTGGAATTGATTATATTATTTAATATAGTATTTGTTTGAGAAAGCAATGCAGGGGAGGAGGAATTTTGAAAAGGAAACGGATCCTTTAGTCCGAAAATTCCGGATTTTGAATACTTTGAGATACAAAATGAATTAAGAGTGATATTGAAGAGTTTCATACAAACTTTGTCTCATATTGATGACACGATCTTTTCATTGTTACTCAAGATGAACAACCGTTTCCTTTTCCCGGGACATGTTTTCTTTTTTTACAGTCTGTCCCGGAATATTTTTATATAGGCATAAAATGTCCGGTTTTAAGAATTTAATAAGATTCAAATTATTTTTACATCATAAAAATAATCTTTTTGTAAAAATTACAAGTTAGTATCTTTAAAAAAATTACCTCTCTCGACACTGATCTGGCCAGATCAGTGTCCTATATTTTTTTTTTTTTGGAAATCGAAATATGGTCGCTACTACTCAGTGGTCACTTTATGCTATTGTTTTTTTTTCAAAAAGTCTCCTTCCTCTGTTGTAAGAACAAGGAAGAAAAAAAAATGAAAATTTTTTAACCCACTTACTTTGGTCTTGCTCTTAACAACGAGTCCCCCCCCCCCCCCACACACACTAACACCAAAAAAAAAACACACATGCGGACGCTCCTGAAAATATATTTATTTATATTTTAATGTACCCAACTCAAAGGTGTTGCCCGATCCGTGATTGTAAGAGTCACAAGCCTTCTTCTTATATTCTATTTGATTTTGAACCTGGAAAAAATAGATAATAATTATTAAGAAGTTAAGTGACTTATTTCCACACTCACGGCTTCCATAAATCACGTTCAAAGAGGAAAATAAGTCGGTTCAAGAATGGAATTAAATCCCGATATAATCCATAATACCAAAAACAAAGCACCAAGCTGTACTATTTAATAAACCAGTTGAGGGGGGGGGGAGAGAAATACGCTACCCTTTTTTAGAAAGGAAATTACCTACAGGCAGACCTGGTCTAACGGTCACCTGCTTTAAGTGTGTCACTGCACTAAGCGGTCATATCCAGTTTCTACGCAGGAAATTTATAATAACATAAATGCACTGTATTAAGCGTTCCCCTGCTATCCTCGGTCACTCAAAATTATGCATACCAATACAGATGAACCTGCTTTAACGGTCACTCTTTTTTAGAGTTTAATGATTGTTAAATACATAATAACAATATAGAAGAAATAGAAGAATTAATTATTTCAGATAATAAGTTCTAATCCCGGTCACTCGGACATGGTCAAATGAGTATTTAGAATCCATATTTTGATTCAATTCATATCCATATTCAATAAATAAAATTTATATATGGGTGTACATAAGTGGATGTACATTTCCTCATATGTATCTCTGTCTCTCTCTATCTAAGAATAAACATTAACAACAGCTAGTGATGTATTATCAAAATTTAAACAGCTTGTAATCAATGGAAGAAATATTTAGTATGCTAAATACTCTCATTTAATTAAAATGCCATATGACACATATTTACATGGCTAATCTGTTTGAACAAACTAAAATTTTAGATTTTTTCCAGTATTGTTAGTATAAATAACTATTTTTCATTTTGTTATATAAATGCATTAAATTAATTTTAATTAAAGTAAATTTTATTTTAACTTTAGTTATATTTATAGAAAAAAAATTATAAATACCTATATGTATATTATTTAATACAGTGTATTTTGCGGTTCATGCATTCTTTGATACCCTATATCCCACATCATAGTTTAAAAAAAAGCAAATCTGGATTAAGCGGTCACTTTTTTAGTTTCCCTTGTCTGGCCGATTAATACAGGTTTGACTATATCTATAACCTCAGACCCAGCGCACTGTAAAATCAGCATTGGCACTATCCTATCTACGCCCCTGGATCATGAGTTCCAATAATTACTACATATGTTTATGTCGCTATTTTTCCTTATTTTTAAAATACATGTACTTAAGATCTTTTTATCATTTTATTTTGATTGTGTGAAAAAAAAGGGCTGTAAACGGTGCATTTCATCTATTTCAACGTTTTGTCAACTATGAAGCTAGAACTCCTTATGTGTATAAAGCTTTTATATATATAAAAAGGATGAAATTTGTATCTTTAAAAAAAAAATTGTTAATTTAAAAAATTGCCTTTCATTATTCTTTAAAAAATTTACTTTAAATTATATTATCAATCATCACTTCACATGCTAAGAAATAGGAATTACACGCCTGATGATACTATTTATTTATTATCTGTATATTCTTTTCTTTTCATTCTTTCTTTCTTTCCTCCTACATTTGAGGGAGATAAGGACGTCGGGCAATGAAGGCAAATACTATGAGAGTAAATATTATTAGAATAAGACCTAACAATTTAAAAAAAAATAATGAATTGCTGTGATTTAAGTCCTACAATTCCAGTTATAATCATGAGTCATGTATAACATGGACAGGTCCACAACAGCATCTCTCCATACAATCAGATGAAGAGCCCTGTCTTAGACTATATATTATAATTTATTAAATGCGGTCGATAACTGATATAAGTAGGAATGTAAAATATATGCAAATGGGGTGTGTAAAATGAAAAGCTAGAAAAAATCAACCTGGTAACTCTGACAATTTGATGAATGTTGAGAGGGAAGCAGCTTGAGCTGTCATGACGTTTTACTGAGCTAATAGCTGCTATTCTCCATTATATGTATACAAATGAAGACATCAATAATAAATAATAACATTATGTATACCATAATTATGAGAGGCATAAAATTAACTGAAATTAATGTCAGGAAATTATATATTTTTAACTAATAATAATTATACGAGGACTTGAGCCCTTTTTGTTTACATTTTATTTGCTTTATTAACCTTAATGCATGCATTCCTTCATGTGAGATCTTTACTATCAGGTAGATGTTCTCCCCTCAGTAATAAAGGAAAAATGACAACAGCTTTGGAAAACAAAAAGGACAGTTCGAAGTGCCAAGTGCATTTTGCACATTATTTACATTCCCAGATATGAGTAACGTTGCATAAGTGAGATGAACGTCGAGCTTTGTTGTTCACTCGTAAACTCGACTCACAAAAGGGAAAGGAAAAATTTTTAAAAACAACTGGTATCTATCGTTCTGTATTTTCCTTATTTTGAACTTTTATATATTGGGCAGGATTATTCTTTAGATATACTCTACATTCATAAATTCTATCAATATACAAATCAATCGTTAATACTTGTATAATATTCAAAAGTTCAAAAAAAGGACGTGCAATCCTTGATTTAGTAGTTTTTATTTACACTAAAATCATACATAATTGTAATATCCTTTTTGAGTTCATAACAGATAATAGAGTCAGCTGCTTTAAATAAAACGAGTCAAATGATGAAAATCAGCTAAAGGGAGAACATATAGTAGTATATTTGTTCATCCCAAAAACTCATCGTGATGTGACAGCCTTTTTCATAAGCACTGCTTATGCATGGGAATCTAAATATGAACATAAATGTCACACTTTTCAAATTTTAATTTTTAATTTTTAATTTTTTGTGCTCAAATGGAGTCATTTGAGTTCTTCAAAGTTATCAAAAATTATGGGGGAAAAAAATAACCCCAAAAGCAGAATTTATGATCTATTAAAAAGGTTTTTACAATCCAAAAAGTTTACATCAAGTAGGAAAATCACACACATACACACAAAAAAATAAGAAAAAAAATTCCTTTGACGCCGTTCAAAAAGTTGTGGAAATATTTATACAAACATTTAAAATGTCATGTTCCTTACAATTAGAATAAGTGACGCTCACACGTGAATTCATTGTTCTGAGAGCAGTAATTATATAATTAGAAAAGGAGGAACAAAGAAAATAATTGCCTATGTACATAGGTAGTTGACAATTTATGCTTGGCTTTGAACGTTAATTATTGCCAATCCTGGAATCATATATAATGTACATAAAGTTAATAATATATAGATAATTTTTACTCCTTAGGAACTGGCTCCCAAATGTTTTTGTGTTTTTGACAAATTGTCTTCTCTGTATAAAAATCCACGCTGAAGCGTCTCAGTCATAATAATATGTATGAACCCATGGGCCAAACCATTAACATGATAGAATACCTAGTTATAAATAACATAAATATCATGTCTTCCTTTTGTTTTGTTTTAAAGAA
Organism: Lepeophtheirus nordmannii; assembly: GCA_963680855.1. Classification (NCBI taxonomy): domain Eukaryota; kingdom Metazoa; phylum Arthropoda; class Copepoda; order Siphonostomatoida; family Caligidae; genus Lepeophtheirus; species Lepeophtheirus nordmannii. The sequence continues at coordinate 14,061,368 of OY804520.1, forward strand.
GAACAAGGACATTTTTAAATTTAACTAAAAATTTATTGAACAACACGTTTACAAAACCTTTCACAAAATTGAATATCCTTTAAGTCACTGATATCGAAAATTATAATAATGAACTTTACGTGAGATTACAACATGAGACTTATAAAGAAAAACTAACATTCGTCCCTATCGGATAAGTCATGAGTTACATTTAATTAAAAAAATGTAGTCCATGTCCTCTATGTGTTTTTTCCAATTTCAAATTATCCCGCGGCCCTGATTGAACCTCCTTGCGGGCCGTATGTTTGACACCCCTAGTTAACTCCATTAAAAAGAGAATACATTTATGTAATATACTCAATCTGAATGGGTTCAATTTGTCCTATATATTCTTTCTATAGAGTGATTTATGGTTTACGTTGAGAAATCTGACTTTAAATTATACTGAATACATATATGACCTTGTTACTTTGATTAAAATAAAGTGAATTCTGCAGAGGGAAATACAAATATAAAATTTGTATGTATATCAATTTATGCACTTCAACGGGAATATCTTTTTATATAAATTTCTCCAGACTAAGAGGCATGTTCTCCCACTTTGCTGTATAGTTTTCATCTATATATACAAGTCTTGAATATTATGTGTATAAAAAAAGTACTTAAAGTTTTCGGAAACAATCTATTATTTAGGAAGTGCTTTTGGTATTGTGTGAGTGATAATGAAAGCTTGATATGTCACAAAGACAAAAAAAAATTCGAATCTAAGGCTGAAAAGATATTTATCCAGTGGTTTTCCCTCTAAATTTAAATGATGTTCATAGTACTTACCTATCTTGAAAACGAATGTAGCTATTCCAATTTTTCATAAATATTTATGACGTCAATTTATCCGTACTATCAACCCTAAAAGACAAGTTATTATAGATTATACATAGCAATGTAAATCATATGCAATTCGGGCGTGTGATAAAAAAGTAAAGTTGGCTCTTCAAACAGGTTTTTTTGTTTTCCGAAGCTGTTATCATTTTTCCTTTATTTCTGAGGGTAGAACATCTACCTGATAGTAAAGATGTCGCATGAAGGAATACATGCATTAAGTTTAATAAAGCAAATAAAATGTAAACAAAAAGGGCTCAAGTCCTCGTATAATTATTATTAGTTAAAAATATATAATTTCCTGACATTAATTTCAGTTAATTTTATGCCTCTCATCTATGTTATTATTTATTGTTGTATATATGTATAATGGAGAATAGCAGCTTGTATCTCAGTAAAACGTCATGACAGCTCAAGCTGCTTCCCCCCTCGACATTCATTAAATTGTCAGGGTTGCCAGGTTGATTTTCTCTTTCTTTTTTTATAACACGCCCGAATTGCATATGATTTACATTCCTAATTATACATAGGAATGTAAATAATATGCAAATCGGGCATGTAAGAATCAAAGAAAGAGAAAATCAACCTGGTAACTCTGACAGTTTGATGAACGTTGAGAGGGAAGCAACTTGAGCTGTCATGACGTTTTTTTGAGCTACAAGCTGCTATTCTCCATTATATATGTTTACAATTGAAGACATCAATAATAAATAATAACATTCTGTATGTATACCATAGATGAGAGGCAGAAAATTAACTGAAACTAATGTCAGGAAATTATATATTTTTAACTAATAATAATTATACGAGGACTTGAGTCCTTTTTGTTTACATTTTATTAACTTTATTAACCTTATTGCATGCATTCCTTCATGCGAGATCTTTACTATCAGGTAGATGTTCTCCCCTCAGTAATAAAGGAAAAATGATAGCACCTTTGGAAAACAAAAAGTACTGTTCGAAGAGCCAACTCCACAAAATATAGCATTTTGCATATTATTTACATTCCTAATTATACTTCTCTCGTTTCAACACACTATTTTCATATTTCTTATAATATGACACAAAAAAATTAAGTCAAATTAAAGCCAAAATGTTAATAAAAGGGATATTTTACTCGAGAATAGTAAACATAATCTGGTTTGAAAATGATAGTAGGGTAATCAACAACCAAATTTTTCAAAATTTAAATAATTTATGCAAACAGTGGTGGTGAAAATCACAATTTATTGATCGAAAAATCTCATACAAACTTTTAAGAGCAGTTACCTCAAGAAAAAAAAAAATGGAATTTACATCATATATCTGAAGGAATCAGTAGCTTTTTACACACTCACTACCTTCAAAACCAAGAAAGTAAAATAAAATTGTGCCTCACCCCAGATAAATATTTTGAAGCACCCTCTATGTTTGTGACATATCAATCAAATCTTGTTTGATTTACATCACCTCAAATTGATTGATTTTATTTGAAGAAAAGAAAAGAGGAAGCTTTTCCTTGGATAATGGAATCAAAGTCTACTAAAAATCATCCATTTTCCCAACTTATGCATCAAATTGTATCAAAACTGTACATAGTATTTCTTTCAAAAACATTAGAAGCAGATGCTACCTGCAACACTCACTTAAATTAAAAGCAAAAAAGCTCTACGAGCACATCTCTTACGAAAAAAAAAAAATCAAAAACTAAATTCTACTCGGATATTTATTAACCAATGGTTTTATAATACTTATACTATAATTTATTCGAAGAAATATATTTTTTGCAACTGATAAATTATTGTTATTTATACATTTTTCATTCTTGGATTATTCTCAATAAAGTAACATTTTGTTCCATTCCTACTGATTATTATTAAAATTCATAATATTGTAAATGTCTGAGGTATTTGATATTACATATTTTGTGCATAGTCACTTGATTGCCTTGTTCAAAAGTTTATTCCAATCCCAGATTTTATTGATGCGTGCCCAACTTCATCAGTCATTGCAACTTGTTTTGAAATCATTAGTATTATCATCAGTCCCAATGACAATGGAAGATTATACACTTTTGAAGACATTTCCGTATTTCTTCCAATCCTCAAACTTTACCCAATCTTATTAAATATTTAAGTTAGAAATATTTTCTAAATGAGAGACTACTGCTAAAGTTTATTCAACTAATAAACTTAATGTTCTTGCATTAGTTGTCTCATTTCTTAATATTATTAAAAATAAGTGTAAAAAAAATAAGTTGAAACGTTGTTGGCATCTTTATTAGAGAATTAAATATTCTTCATAGTTAGTAGACTCTAATTTCTAAGACTTTTAAATAATGACTATGAGAAGAGGTAATTATGAATATTTCTGCTTAATAAGTTTGTTCTAGAACCCCACACATATAGTTTGGTGAATCTCATACTTTTCCTCCCTTAAGAGACACAAATAATAAAAAAATAGACTAAAGTTTCTTTGATGCTGTTTTTCTCCCAAAGGACATTTCCTGACCTGGTACAAACTTGACATACCTTGTGTAAATTACATAAATTTCGTCTTATACAGCAACTCTATTGAATACACAAGTCAACAAAAATAATATTTTAGCTTAGATATTCTCTAATTCTAAACAAGGTTAATTACTGAATAATATGTATTTTAGTTGTTTTTTTGTATCAAATTTATTGATAATAATCTCTGATTTTTTTCATGCTTTAAAAAAGAAAAAAAAATTGAGTCATTTTATGAGTGAGAAAGAAAAATCGAAAAGAAATACATTAGATAATGAACTTATTTTCTTCAAATATCAATGTGTTGATATTTTATGGGAGATGATATTAAATAAAGACAAAAAAACAATGTAAAGTAATAGTCTTTTGGTAGGGTTTTCATTTGGAGATGAATAGCGTCTTGGTTTTTTTCATTTCTTTAAAAGCAAAATTATGTAATTCATTTAAAGCCTAAGTAATTGATTCTTGGTTGTACAAGAAATATAGGTAGACCATGACTACTCAACTTTTGGGATATCGAATATCCCACAAACGTAGAGGCACCTTCAAAATGTTTATCCAGGGTAGGGAGGGGGGGGGGGATCACATTTCTCTCTCACTTTTCTGGTTTTGAAGGTCCGTGAGTATGTAAAAAAAGCAGCTACTGATTCCTCGGGATATACACATATATATTTTTGATTACCCTACTACAATTTAAAGCCAGGTCATGATCACTATTCTCAAGTAAATGGTCACTTTCCTTAACATTTTGGCTTTCAATTAATTAAAATTTTATTTATAAGGGATTTTATTTTCCCAAGGGGCTAACGCCCTTGGATTATATTTAAGGTCATATCATAAGAAATATGAAAATAGTGTTGAATGTATCATTTATAATAATTTGTCCTTTAGGGTTGAAAGTTCAGATATAGTGACGTCATGAATATTTATGAATAATTGGAATAGCTACATTCATTTTCAAGATAGGTAAGGATCATGGCCACAATTTTGATTTTTTTGAAATCTTTAGGATAAACCTAAATTCATAATAATATATAAATTAAAGCTATTGCTAAGTATGTTCATTAATGCTCTCTCAAATAGAGTAAAGAGAAATAATGTGTATTAAAAACAATCTAAAGTATGGATTTAATGGTCTACTCTAATTAATTACTAACGCAGGAGACAAAACAGCAATTGATCAAGTGTAAAATTTTGCAACACACGTGAAAGTAGGAGAGAAAAAACTGCAGATGTAATATTTTTATTCAAGTAAAAAAAAAAAAAGAAGAGAAAAATATTGTCGACTCCTCGTAAAAATTACACTATTTATTATCACCTCCTTATTTATCCCAACGAAGAGAATATGCTGTTATTTAATATCTTCTCCCACTAAGCGTTCTTTAAAGGACCTCCTCAAAAAACCAATGATCATAAACTTATATAATAAATATTTAGTTTTAATATAAGAAGAAAATTCAAAACTCGGAAGGATTAGCTGGATACACATAGCATGCGGTTTACTTATGCTGAGACGTGCAATGTATTATTTTTTTATTGTAGAAAACAGTGCTGAACAAAGTTAATTTGTACCTTCGAAAAAAATTGCTAGAAATTATATTATATTATATTGGTTTTTTTTTCTTGAAGGTATCTTTCCAATGTTGTTATTGTTTTCGTATATGCAAAGATAGATGTGGCCTAGAAGTATAACATGAATCGATTACGTTTTAACCATATGAAATCTTTATGAAAATTGGATGTACATTTGAAACAAAATGAACGTTCAAATAATGTTAATTAAATATTATAAAAAGTTGGTAAATATCTTTTTTCTTCTATAATTTACGTTAAACCATTTTGAACTCTTACACTAAAAAACACTGTAAAAATCTCTATTAATATTATCTTATACATATATGTATAACTTGTTGAATAAGTCTACCTAGTATGAAAATACAAAAAAAAGGGATTACTTAGATTTTGAGTCAATAATATAAGATATTAACTCACTGGGGTATGAGGTAATCCTGAAATTACCACATTGGTAAAAGTTGAACAATTTTAGAGTAATACCTATGTATACACATAGCATGATATTAACGACGACTCAAGTTGTGGAGCTGAAAGACTCGGACTTATACACCGACTCCAACCAAAACAAATCATGCAACAACGATTTTGAGTCCTACTCTTTAAAATTATATGAGTTTGACTCCATTCAAATACGACTCCTCGGGTTGAAAAATACGACTCCATAATTCTGGTACACATGTCCATTCTATTAGTTATATTATTTCTTACATTTGACACGAGTACAATTCAATTTGCACACAATATATGTACTGTTTTAACTTATATTCATATTTGTATATTGATTTTTTAATGAACTAACTCTATTTATATTCTCAATATATGTATTGATATGATTAAAAAATTTAAATTACAATCTTATAATAATGATATGTGTATGTATTGAGTATTATTATTAAATTCTTGGACCTCAGATACTGATACTTTTATTATATAACTTTAATGTGACGTGTGTTAAAGGAAAATATATATTAAAAAAATATGTTATTCATATTTGAAGATTTTATTATAATATAATGAAGTCTATTATTATTATTATTATATGAACGTTTATATCATCTACATTATTGATTGGATCAAATAATATGCTTGACCATATTTCTAGAAATGAAATAATTTCGATTTAGTTTTTATTAACAATAGCAGTTTTTTCTCTTTAAATGTATTTATATGAAAAAATATAATCAAGAGGGATCAAAACCCTTAGGATTAATCTATTAATATCTTCTAATAAATTATTTTAATATTTATATTTGTGGAACAATGAGAATTACTGAGTTAGTAATTAATTTTTTTTCAGAACAAAAAGTTTTTAATTGCGAAAAGAAATAATTCTTCGGTAAATTCATCCCCACTGTTTTCACACAACCTCTCTAAAAAGGGTAAAATATCAAGTTTTATAATTAATAAATGTTTAATATCAACTTTAATTAGTTTTTTAAATATTATTATTATTATACAATATAAATATATATATAAACAAAAGCAACCAATAAATATAAAATCCGGTTGTGAGGTTAAATGAATGAAATAAATGCATCAATAATAATAATAATCAATTCAATTAATGAATGAAATCGTTAATAAAATGGCTACATATAAATATATATTTTATTTGCAATGATTTTATCCACATTCTAAGACTCGAAGTTATCTCAAAGGCTCATTTGTAAAATGTATTGTACGAAAAGGGGGATCAATAAAAACTAACAAAAGCCACGAGATGACCCGGAGATACTAAGTATCAGGTGAAGAAAGAATGAAGAAATAAACAACACTCACGTACATTAGTTGTATACAACAAAATAAATTCAGCCTACGTAAAGACTAATAAAGTTTACTATTTGAGGTCATAATCAAGGGCCATGACTCGAAAACGTGGTGTATAAATGTTATATATACATTTTGACACTCCAAAAATATTTTATTTACCCAAATTGGGCATTTAATTGTGCCAAGGTTGGGAGATGGGAATTTTTTTTAAAATGAACTTTATATTATTGTTAAGTTTGTTCAACACCAAAATTACACCCTTGATGCATTGAGACCATTTTATGAGATTTTAATAATTACATTATGTAATTATATACTCATTCCAAATATTATGCTAAAATTCTTATTCTCATATTGTGAAAGCAATTTGTTCAAAATTATAACTTGTAAAAAAACATAAGGAGAAACAACAATTCTCCTTAGGAATCTTCATAACTCCATTTCATATATTGTACATCATTGAGCCAACTAATTTATAAATAAACACTATAAAATAAATATACGCATAATATTTAGACTATAAAGTAATGTGTTTCATATTATAGTAATAAGTATTATTGGATAATTATGTTAATTAGATGCTCGTATTCTCAACACTTATTTACCATAATTATTATTTAAGCTTTTAGCAAATTATTCCTTGGATCTTTGTAATAATTGCATTATGACTATCTATATACTAATATACTGCATAATTAAGAGTGGGAATTGTAATGATTTCTTGTGATTTTCCTTTGTACGCAATATATTCGTTTTGGTAAAATAAATTTGTATTATTTGACTCCTTTCTGATTAAAAGATGCAACTTTTTATTCTTTGTATAATTCCAAGGGATGCTATTAATTATAGATAATTATTCAATTGCTCAAAGGTACCAAGACCCCAAAACTATCTCTATTTGCAATCAATGTGAAAAATGTTTATTTAATAGTCTCAACTTTCAAAAAGAAAAGGAAATTCCTTAGAAAAACAGTTTGTATCTAACCAATGGCTATCTATTGTTTTTGAAATGCTAAAGTACCTTCGGAAGACCTTCAAATAAGCGTTGATGTCCTTTTAAATTAATCAACTGTACAGTTAATGTCTTTAATTCAGTGAAGAGTCAACTGATTGATACAGCTGAAGAAAGGATATAATAACATAGATATTTGAAGAAATTTTTTGAAGCTCTAGCAGCTGATAAACGATAATAACTTTAGCTGTAATAACTGTAATTGTAATGATACTCGATTTTTTCAGCTGACACGGGCTCAAACATTTCAAAAATTTGATACCATGAGTTGGATTCTTTCAAATGTTTCCTTCTCTTTATTAATGTCAAGATTTCGAGTGGGTATATAAGCTCTCATCATGATGCTATAAGTTGTTGTACGTTTCTCCCTAATTACACGTTAATAATTTGTAGAATAACTTATTTTGTATGTCCAATGTATAGAAAAGTTGTAGATCTATTATGACTTTAGACACATTTCATAGATTGAAAAAAAAAAGAAAAAAAAAAGAGATCAATTTAACTATTTTCTCCTCTTAAAGGAATCAGAAACTTTACTTATTAGAATACTTTTTAGGCAATTACTCCTACAGACAGACATATCTATAATATAATTCAATATATGTGAATTTTAAATATAATGGATTTTTCTCCCATTTCCCTCAATTTTCACGTAGTTTCATTTGAGCTTCTTTGAAGTTCTATCATATATATATGTATGTAGATAGGGACTTAATAACATCATTAAAGGAATTCAAAAATATTCCGGGGAAATGTTACATTTGATGGCTTAGTATTTTGAAAAAATAATTCATCAAATACTAGTGGACTATTAAATTAAGAATATATAGATACATTCATTTTATATATAGTAAAAGAACCATCTTTGTAAAATGCATTGTCTTTGCTTGAACGAAAAATGTGAGTTTGTTAAAAAATATTTTTACTTACGTTTGAAAATATTCTGACCCCTTGTTTTTTTTGGTATTAAATTATTGTTTTGTAGGATGAAATGTGATGTGATATCCCATTAATTAACAATAATTAATTCAGTGTTTTAATTGAAATGTAATCATTCTGTGCACAACTAATTTAACTCCCCGGGTTATACATAATTTGGACAGTCCAATCAATTAGTAGTGGCAGTACGAGCGTAATACGTTCCAGAAATTTATGGAGTACATTTTTTATGAGAACATCAAAACAGTTTCTATCCACTCCGGATATCATTTGACATCACCTTGACCTCCTAAATTGACCATTTTCTATAATAAACAACCTCAAATTCGACGTTTTAAGCCTTCAAATCGCATTTTGGCTTCAAAGTCATCCTCAAGATACCTTGAGTAACTGCAAAGATCAATGAAACATAACTCATGTCATTTTTTAGGTCTAGTTACCCTTAGAACAATCTTCCCCCTAGTCCTACTAGCTACGAATCTAAAATGTATTTTTTCGAATCGAATCTAAAGAGTATTTGTATACTTTTTATAAATTTGAGTCAACTTTTAAGGGAAAAAAAAATTAAAAAGAAATACATTTGAAATGTAGTTAATTTATTATTTACAAAAAAAGAAAGAAAAAATAAAAATAAATAAATATTCATAGTCTATTTCAGCTGGTATGTAACTCAAGGTTAAATGCTAATTTTTTTTCAATTCCATGATACTGATTAATCAATAGGTTTTATTACTTCTGGAGAGGCTCCAAGTAAACCCATTGTGGTAAAAAACATCATTTTTGATGAAAAATGCTTTTTGTCAAACTGATATGACGTTTGTGCAATTATACATCGATAATATTTTGTCGTTGTTGTCGTACAATAACAATGCCACGTGGGTATCTCTTCGATTTTGAGGTCATATTTAATATCCTCAAAAATTATTTTCTATCTAATAAAAATAAATTTACTACATATTTTCAGCTTAAAAACCCAAGTCTAATGAATTTATCCTTAAAGATTAATAATAATTATCGATTTCATTTCTTTTATGCACAAGAATATGTAAATTTTATCCATTGATCATCATTCTGTAAGGTCAGTTGATACATGATTGATTTGATGTGGCAATGACGTATTTCAGCTTCTATTCCGAATTCAACCAATATCACTAAAAGGGTTCATTTATTTTTTTTATATCCTGCACAATTTAATAATTGCAGAAACAATTTAAAAAAAATTAATACTCTTATTCATCCTCTATTTGAAGATATACATAGAAAATCCTAATTAGGCTCATTTAAAAGAGTTATACAACAAAGAAATCAACATATGCATGATATTTGCACACAAATTGACTCATAAATCTTTCCATTCATCCATCCATCAAATGTGGAAAAATGCAGATAAACGTCCATTAAATCTACGATAAATACATTTAAATGAAGAAAAAAAAACCAAACGAAAACTCTTTAATGGACACTCCTAACTTCTTGTTGATTTTAATGAAAGTTGTAAAAATATCTGCAATGGGAAAAACAGTTGTTTTTTTGGTCAAATTCAGTCATGAAAATTTATTATATTTCATTAGAATATATCATAAAAGAATGAATGGAACTATCAACTTATGGAATATATATTGAACACTTGAGTCATTCCATGTCAAGTGGTACAAAGGAATGAAATGAATATCCTTTGAATTCTTCCAAATATCCTAATAGAGTTAAACCCAAATACTCTGACTGGCAGAACATATTTCCTACCAGAAGAAGACAACCTGAATGCCACTCGTGCACTGGCTTCAAGACAATAATAAGGTCTTTACTTTTCATTATCATTTTTTAAACAAAAGGATTTAATATGAAGCGCGAATAGTGAGATTAGTTATCGATTTCGATTCTTGTATGTACAAAATATATGTAAGTGAGTCATTCCATGTCAAGTGGTACAAAGGAATGAAATGAATATCCTTTGAATTCTTCCAAATTTTGTACATATGTTCTTTTTCACTAGAAAACAACAGCTACAAAGTTTTATCAAAATCAGACTAACGGGTTGCTAATTATAGCACTTTTTAATTTTGGCAGACGCGGCAAACAAAGCATGATCTTTATTAGCTATATTCTGCTATATTTATCTCACAGGGTCGTTATTGGTGTCATATGAAAGCTTTTCTAGTGTAGAATCTCTTTTTTACCTTTAAAACGTGATCAAAAAACCAGAAATCAACCAAAATCAAGTATCAAAAGTTTAGAAGGCTGCCGCTGCGCAGCAGCAAGGTCAAAGGTCACGAAAAAAATTTCACAGTTGCCCAGTTATATATTCTATATTCATGTGAAATTTCAACTTGGGACAACCATGGGTTCTTACAGAAAATAAACTTTAAAGGAAGTAAAGTTGTTAGCATATGGCAAACTCGAGACTAGCAAATTTGACTTACCATTCAATGTTACGTACTCAAGCTATTAAAAGTCTTATAAAAAGAAATCCAGTTTGTTGAGATTTTTTTAATATTTAAAATGATTTTTTCACCAATCAAATGTTTTGTCAAAGAACAGATCATTGTACAATTCAAACTACTTTTTGTCTTGAAGCCAGTGCACGAGTGGCATTCAGGTTGTCTTCTTCTGGTAGGAAATACGTTCTGCCAGTCAGAGTATTTGGGTTTAACTCTATTAGGATATTTGGAAGAATTCAAAGGATTCATTTCATTCCTTTGTACCACTTGACATGGAATGACTCACTTACATATATTTTGTACATACAAGAATCGAAATCGATAACTAATCTCACTATTCGCGCTTCATATTAAATCCTTTTGTTTAAAAAATGATAATGAAAAGTAAAGACCTTATTCAACTAAGAACAAAATCTTTTAAAAAAATGAATGAAAAGGTTTTTTTATCTTTATATTCATTGGATGAAATTACATATCGTTTTTGCTATGTACAATCATAACTGTAGAACTTAATTTATGTCATTACAATTTATTTTTTCGGCACATTTTTTACTAGGAACTTATCCAAGGACACTTGCTTCTATCTATGTTTTTGAATTTGACAAAAATGTGATATCATGGGGTCATTAAGCACTTTCTTTCTATTCCACCTCCTCTCCAGACTTTCACAATGAGGGTTAAGACGGTTTTCTTATATGTAAAATCAATAAAAAAAATACAATAACAGCTGCTTTCATGAGTTGACTCTTTACTGATTTTAAAGTACATAACTCTACGTATTATAAACTCAAAAAGGTAATTTATATAATTTTAATTTGTATATTAAATCAAGGATTGCGCACCTTTTTTTTTTTTTAATTTTTGAAGACTATGTTACCAGTACAATGTTTTATTACTCATGCAACAAAATGTTTACAAGATGAGTAGGAAACTTTGGCCGTCCTGTATGTTTCCACCCGTTTACCAAGCACAACGAGCTTTTTGGGGTAAACAAAATCACACTGTATTCTCCCTTCAGCTGATTTTCATTATTTGACTCTTTTGATTTAAAGCAGCTGACTCTACGTATTATAAACTCAAAAAGGGTATTCTTATTATGTATGATTTTGATGTATAAAAAATATATTAAATCAAGGATTGCGCGCCCTTTTTTTGAATTTTTGATATATTACAAGTAGTAACGTTTGTTTTTTGATGGGTAGAATTTATAAATATTTAGTATATCTAAATAATAAATTCTGCGAAATATTAACAAGTTGGCAACTAGGAAAATACAGAAGGGTAGCTACCATATGTTTTTCCAAATTTTTCCTTTCCCTTTTGTCAGTCGAGGTTGCGAGTGGACAAAAAAGCTCGACGTAAAGACGTAAAATGTAATTAAAGCATTTGTATACATGGGCACTCATATACTATGGTTCCACTATACTATTTATTACCAAACATTATATCTAGGTTCAATACCTGATTGAAATCCTCAATACCTCGGGAGATTCTCAAATATATGCATGTATGTATATTCGTTCAGATATAAAATTTAAAATTATATCAAAATATGAAAGGTAGAATCCTGACAGATATATAATTAAAAAAAAAAAAAAGTAAAACTATACTTACATACATATAAATAATGTGGACCTATCGGTCGATGTTCTTTTGTCTTAAAAACCATTATCTAAAAAGGGTTTTCTTTTAACAAGGAAAAAAAAAGGCTCAAGGCTATTAATAAAGAAAAAACAACAACAACATCTTAAAATGAGTATATGCACTTACATATATCGTTTGGCTCTGTTAAAAAAACTATAAAATATCATTAAATTAATAGCTATACACTTTTTGTATGCGACGTCTCTGGTGAGAACAACTCTGCATTCCTTTCATTGGCTGCATGAGGAAAAAAATTATTACTTCATACTTTTAATAAAATTTTAGGACTCAATGAGCAAGAGTATTGAGTTGAATTTTGGCTTCATTTATAAAATTGTTCAAAACAAGGTAGACTATATGAAGTTAGTTTTTTTTTTTTTTTTTTTTTTTTTTTTTGCAGATGAAAACCTTTCCACCAATAAAATCATAGCATTGTACCCACTGTCTTAAAATTGGAATGCTACAAAATGTCTGCAAACTACTAATTTTGACCCCAAAATGCCGATTTTTTCATCTTTAAAACGCCAAAAATGACTCAAGGGATCTAAATTTATTAAGATAACTTTTCTTAATGCCATCCATTAGAGAAAATACAGTATTAAAAAAATTGATTTTTTTCCGTGAAACACTCAAAAAAGCCTCCTTCTTGAGGAAAAAACTTTTTTCAATAGTGTAAACAGAGATGAATATGTCATTAGCAGCCTGTTTTTTCAAATATATTCACATTGACCCTTTATTTTATCTTTTAAGCTACTAAACTAGATGTAATATTTCTGTGATTTAGCATGGCTTATTTATAAAAAATAAAATAATATTTGTATAATACAATTATTCAAATCGAAAAAATATATGGAAATAACATTCCAAATGGAGAAAAATATGAATGTTGCAAAAATTAATCATTATATTAAAATATTACTATAATATATTTTTATGATGTGCCTATTCTAACGCATATTTTTGAAAAAAATATAAAATATGATTCAGTTCATTTTGATAACTTCAAATACATGTACATATATTTGAATTATAAATCAAAGTATATGAATGTTGATTAATGCAAATTTTTGAAGGAAGAAAGTGTGTGAAAAACTACAAGTTTCTTCAGACATTTAGTATAAATCTAATTTCTTTCTTCTTCTTCAGATAACCGTAATTAAAGGTTTGTGTGTTACAAATCTTGAAAAATAAATTTTGAACTCTTTTTATTTATTTTAATTTTCAAATTTTTGGTTCTTTGATTACCCTTGGATCAGTTTGAAACCAGGTCGTGATCAGTGCTCTCATTCTTTATATCTTTTTTTCTTAATACTTCAGCATTCATTTGATCTTATTTTATGTATATGTTTTCTTGTCTCAAGGGGCAGTCTAGCATGCATTTGATTTCGGTCATAACATAATATAAGAAACATGAAAATATAGTTTAAATGACAGAAGCACCCCTACATAAGCTTATCTTTTACAGTTGAATGCCTACTTAAGGTGAAGCCATGAATTTCTGCTTTCTTTTGTAAGATAATATAGGTATGTAATTTGGGACATAATTGAAATTAAGAGGAAAAAATGCACTAAAATAAATGTCTTTCAGCCTATAATTTGAATTTTTTGAAGTCTTTGTGTAATACCTTTTATAAGGACTCTGGAATACTTTATGTGTTTTGACAATCATTCAAAAACCTTTTTTGTTAATTCCTTATTCCTGTTCATATATGTAATATCAGTCAAATGATGACTGGAGGACGAGGAGCTAAAACACATTTTTTATCCCTCTAAGCATACAAAATATCAAATTAATGCGATCACTTATAGAAAGTCACCCATTTTAAAAGTAATAACATTCATATCTAAAAAAAAATCTATGCATTTTTAATGAATGGATATTATATTTTGCTACATCCTTCTACTTGTAAATGCATGAGAAAAAAGATAGAAATTTGATTTGCATTTAAAACTATCACTCATCATATCTACACAATAAGAATTACCAGTTTCATATTTTAATTAATTTACTCACAAATGATCTTCATCTTATGAATACAAAGTTGCAATCTTTGTAGCAAATTTGATTTAATGTTCCTGTAGACTTTAACCAATGTGCTAGCCAATAAACATAATAATTTACACTTCATTTTGTTCTTTTCACTGTCGATTTTTCAACTTCTCTTCAACATATTAGTCTTTTGAACGTTGATTACCCATGACTAGGAATGTAAATAATATGCAGAATGCCGAGTGTGAGACTTTGTGAAGTTGGCTCTTTGAACAGTACTTTTTGTTTTCCAAAGCTGGCATCATTTTTCCTTTATTACTGAGGGGAGAACATTTACCTGATAGTAAAGATCTCACATGAAGGAATACATGCATTAAGGTTAATAAAGTTAATAAAATGTAAACAAAAAGGGCTCAAGTCCTCGTATAATAATAACTTAAAAATATATAATTTCCTGATATTAATTTGAGTTAATTTTCTGCCTCTCATCTATTGTTATACATAATGTTATTATTTATTATTGATGTCTTCATTTGTATACATATATAATGGAGAATAGCAGCTTGTATCTCAGTAAAACGTCATGACAGCTCAAGCTGCTTCCCTCTGAACATTTATCAAATTGTCAGAGTTACCAGGTTGATTTTCTCTTTCTTTGATTCTCACAAGCCCAATTTGCATATTATTTACATTCCTAGCCATAACTCAGTCATGAGGTACACTTAATAGGTTACTAAACATACTTTATTTATGATATTGTGCATTTATTTTCGTTTTTTAATCTTTGTTTACGAGTGTTTGAGATATCAAGCATTTTTTTGATACGGAATTACCTCGTAATCAAAGGTATTACAGTGCTAATGTGGTGGATCAACACAAAATCAATCAAGAAACAAAAATCAAATAAATGATAAATTATGAGTTTTATACTCCAATTTCTGATATGAATGTATTGTTTTATCCATAAAATGTCTAGGGCCTCATTTGATTTATAAAACTATAACTGAATTCAATTGATATTTAAAAAAAAATATATTCCACGAATTTTTGTCAGATTGAAGTGGAATTTATGGGGTTTCTAAGGGATAAATCATATCTACTTATTAATAAAAATACAAGATAATTAATTAAATGAACAATATAAATATAATTCAGACTTGTTTTGAAAAAAAAAAAAAAAAAAAAAGAAGAAAGTCATTTACCTTTCTTACTTTTGAGTTGAGTGTTCAATATAAAAGCATAAATAATTATGTTTTATTATAGTTAAAGGTTGCGTTTATTAATCCAATAATTTTGTTCCGATTTTTCATATCAATTTGTCATATAATGAATATTTGTTTTTAAATAAATCAAATAGACATCGGTCTCATACGTATATACATGTCTTATTTAGCTGATTAATAAAAAATCTACTCGTAACAGTTTATATAAGATTTGTATATACTAATACTCTAGATAAATTAATTAGTCTTAATATTTACTGTCTTCCATTTACATAAAGATAGGTGAAAATAGTTTAAAGGATTTATTACAATAACATTAATTATTCTATTAATTATTCTTATCCATTTGTATATTAAGTAAAAAGTAGATACATACTTTCCTCACGAACAAAAATATAATAAGTATTGAAATGTAAATCATAGAACTCTACAATTTAAAGACAAAAAAAAAAAGATTTAATTCATTCATAAAACTTAATTCAGTGATATCTTTATCATACTTGGTATATTTTTAGTTCCCTAATGATTCATATTCATACAACTTACATACAATTTTACAGCCTATAAAACTAATTAATTATTCAATTATATATTTGCTTTGAACGTTTTGTCAAGCCTTCATCACTCTCAACAATGACATATAATGATAGAAATTCTATTAATTTGATTGGTTTCCTGACTTTGTGTTTGTCTATGGTATATGTCTTCATTATATGTACATAAGAATATTTTTACGTAACTACTCCACCATATCTTGGATCTCCTTTTGAACTTAAAATACATTATTATTTTACTTATTCCATCATAAATAAGTAATGAGATAAATATTAATATTTTTAATATTGTGGCATAAAACTGAACTGTGGACAAAATAATACAAAATAAGGAGGGAAATCGGTTTAAAATTGTATTTATATAAAATAATCACAACACAAATTTGATTTAAAATATTAAAAAGTAGGGTAAAAGATTTGATTAATTGAATCCATTCTTCATTACAGTTCATTTTCACTATGATGCTCCCATTAAGCTAACAAGTGTTTAACATGTATAATTGCAAATTGGATTGTATACAGGGTCCAGATTATTGATTGCAACACATGTTTATTCAAATAGCTCAAAGGAAAATCTACAAAAACGAACAAAATTTTGAAAATTTATAGACTATGGTCTACGAATAGTATAGTAAGAATCAGTTGAATTTATTTGATGTTATTTCCTTTATTTTTGATTATTACCTTCAATCTGTGAGGAAATGCTTCACAGCTGACAGGCATCTCTCGTACTAATTTGAACTTTAGGTATTACCAAAGAATCATAGGGAGCACGACAGATTGATTGATTAAACGGGGAAGTTCAAAGTATTCAAAATCAAGTTCCATGATGGTCATTGAAAAGGAGTGTTACGCAACGTATCCAGACCATCACAGAACGTGGATTTTGTCGAACATTCACTCTTCTGTCCTTCACAGACTCATCTCTATCCCACACTTGATTATTTTGGATGGTCAAACACTGCTGGATGTCAAATTTCTTATCATCAATGAGAACCAATTGGGGTAGCTGGCCGTTTTTTAAGAGATTCATGATATATTTAGTTTTATAACGTAGTTAAAAGCAACAGATTAAAATGACAAATGAAAAAACTATATACTAGCATAATCTATGAATAAATTCAATCGATCACATATAAAGTTAATTATGTGCTGGTAAATTTTTGCATGTCAAATATGCTCCGAGTAATTATGCCTGAAAGAAAAAGTGTTGTAACTGCCCCTAGTCCCACCCTATGCTATAAAATATCTATTGTAGAAAGTTAGTCTCTACTTTTAATCAATTATAATGGGTAAGTCATTCATACTTTTATTATGGATAAAAAAAATATGAGCCTAGTGAGAGGGGATTCAACATAAAGTTACATCCTATTTCGTTCAAAACCCTTGAAAGTAGGAATCATGGTTTGTGATTGTAGCTTTGCTCCTATAGAATATAATATATTCATAAACAATCAATATCAAATGTGTAGTCATTAGCACTCAACAAGGATGAGCCCCAACATTTTGTAGTAAATATAATAACATTTTGTAGTACAGGTTGACCGATGAGTTACAAAAATCGCATTGTTTCAGAAAAAATAAATAAATTAATATTCAGTATTTGAGAGACATTCAGTGAGTATATACATATATTTATATACATTTGAGCTCATTTAGAAAACAAAATGGTAGTTGGCTCAACATTTAAAACAAAAGGATCCTTTTTCATTCCAATGCCGGAGGAAGAGAACATGGAGAAGAAGAGTCTTTGTTCGAAAAAGGAAAAACAAACCGTTGTCAACAGGAATCGAAGCCAGGAGAGAACTCGAAGATATAGATTACCCATTGACTCTGTGGAACTGCTCAGTCAGCGGCTCAATAGCCGTGTACCTCAAAACACTTCCCAGAATAACCGCTGCTATGAACACTTTAAGCTAGCTCTACTACTAATTACATTCATGATTATTGCATTCATCATGACTTGGTTTATTTATAACAACAAACAAAGGGGACTTATTCTACATTTGTGTGGATGAATCAACCTCATACCCACCATTTATTTGTGTAATAATTCATCTCCATATTTGTGAATAATTAAATAAATGAATATATATATATATATATGTATAATACAATGTACTGCACCATGATCATATTAAACGAAACTTTTTTTCTAAAGTTGAAAAAGCAAGAACTCTTTTTGTTCAATACTTTGAAGCCAATTCAACATAATTTTCCAATATAATTACTAATTACACCAGATAAAAGTTCCTCGTAATTTTTTTAGTAAAACAGGAAATATCGATTCAAAAATAAATACATTTATACATCATCAAAAACATTACGATATCTGGTTACTTTTTTAGATTTGACAGACTGTCCAGAAAATCCTAGCTTTTCCTATTGTACAGCTTCTTATCTTTGTAAACTCAGGGGTCAAAATTAACAAAATTGAATACATGGACACTATCCTGGAGAAAGGTCACCTGCCATGGGCTCATTTCAAAAGAAAGGTGTAGACCTTTCAACACGATGGTACTCTCTCTCACACGTCCAATATGATGCCTTAGTAGTTTGAAACTCATCTTGTTAGCTTTTGTAGCCGCAACCTTTGGCTTCCATCCAGGTCAGATTTGTATCCTGTGGATTTTTGAATCTGGTTCATTTTGGAGTACAGGACCTGGCAACAAGCTCCATCTAAATTCGGATGCATTGAACGCCTCACTAATTAGGGAATGAGGCATCATTCCTATGTAGGTGGTCTGAGTCTGCTCTGATGCCTTTCATAACAAACTCAAGGCTGTAATTTCTCTAAAAGAGGACCATTTAGAATAATTTTTTTATCGCGCATGTGCAAACTAATATATATATATATAATCTATTATTAATAATTAATTGATTAGTTATTTCTACCATATGATCAGTGTATACATTAATTAATTATTGCCTATAGTTGTACTGAACGTTAGTCATATACTAATACTTTTATAAACATATACACCTATGTAGCCAGTATATGTATATCGATATTATAACTTCTTCAGAGGGATATTAAACAATTGCTTTTACAAATATACCAATTTTAAGAAAACATAAAACTATTTGTTGTTCTTGAATATTACGTATCAAAATCTGTTTTTATATGTTGATAATCGTGATTCAAATATAATATAATACTTTTTTTGTATGGTGACACAAAAAGACATATATCCTCACATAGAACTATATAGGGGCCCAGTTTTAGGGAAGGTGGTATTGTATGAAAGTCCCTTAGTAATTAAGGGATCCCCAGAGATATAAAAGTAAAGGATAGATTAAGTTCTTGCAATATTGTCGCAGTATGCACTGAGTACTTCATCCTACATTATGTTTATTGAGAAATTTGATTTGCTGTGATACAACAAAGTGAATAAAGTGAACACGTGATTAAAAGACCTTTTAATTGAACAATTAATGTTTAATTCATTGTTGTTATTTTTTTTACATTTCAGGACAAAGAAGGACAATATATGAGCTAATCTTTCTCACTTAATCCATGGCCGAGTCTCGAAGTGATGTGATTAATTAATATAATCATTACCTATGTAATTCATAATATTATAGCCACAAGTATGAAAAGTACATACATAATTATTGTTAATTGAATGAAATTTCTAGGGATTCATTGATCCCTAAATGTCTGTGTCCTGTACTAAATCTTAAAAACGCGTTTGTATCAAACGCAAAAGCCATCCCAAAGAATAAACATTGCTTAATGATGTATTCATACACCAGTGTTTATAAATATAATATTAAATGGTCTAATTAAGCCTTAATTAATAATGAAAACAGACTATTCTAAGTGAAAAGGGTGTCATGTAGAGAGTGTTTTAAAATTTGGGACTTTTTTCTATTTTAAGTCATATCCTTCCAAAAGATAATTCATAGAAAAAAAAGAGTTGACCTATCTCATCCAATTTTATGACCGAATTCCCCTCTTTTTGAATAATATATTACAGTTTAAAGGGACAAGTCGTGATCCCTGCCTTGCCTGAATCCAAGCTATGTACCTGAAAGATTGTTTTTCAGTATTGATTTCAGTCTTTTAGTAAACATCCCCTATAAATTTTATATTCAGTTACTAATAGAGTCATGGGTCTTTATATTTCATTTTTAAACTTTTATTTATTTTTGAGATAGGTTATTATAATCTTCCTTACTCTTCTTTCGGGCCCGTTTCCATCTAAATATTTTTGAATTGATCAGCCAATGATTTAGCAAGTTTTGGATTTTTTACATTGAGATATGCCGCAATACCTAATTGCTCTAGAGCCTTGTAACTTTTCAAAGTTTTCTCTCTCCTCATCTTATGGCAATCCTAAAACAAAGTGTTCTTGATGGGTATAGATTTTGATTAAAATTGTCGGACAAAATGAGCCATACTTCAGGGTGAGGTTATATATTGACGGTCTATTAAAATCTCATTAATTCTTTTTTTCTATAGATTTAGATCTCTTGCTCCTTAAATTTTATAATCCATTATATATCGATGTCTTCAGTCTGTCGCAAAAGTATTCGGATGTAATTTTATTTTCTTGACCACTCTAGTTTCGGATGCTATGGTCTATGGAAACATAATCTCATGGGTGGAGTGAAGACTCAAGAGCCTAAAGATAATAGATGAGAGGATACTTGGGCCCATATTGGAGCTAGAAAAACATAAATTAGACAAAATTAAAAACTGAAATATGACTGTGCCTCCAAGAATTAATCATATCCTTAGATGCACTCTAATAGATTAATTACAATTGCAGGCGTTAAAAAAAATATCAAAAAAATGAGGAATTACATTTGTGGGGCCAAGAAATTCAATATTGGGCATGAAATCTCTTGGTTCACAACTCTGGAGAAAGACTTTTCCATGATTTATTTGAAACTCCACTGAATATTTTGATGTTTTTTATGGACTTCCCTTGGAAAAGTTTTTTGATAAAGGCTTGCTCTGACAATCATACAAACATCCCCAAAATATGTTTCTGAAGGGAACTTGCTTCTTTTGAAGAAATGAAGATAAACGGTTGTGATAAGTCTGGTATGGAGTAGCCTGGAAGTCAAAATTCGAAGAACATTAAAGTTGATATAAAAATAGACGGAATAAACAATAACTTATTTAATGTCCAATATTTCTCACCCGGCAGTTTCCTTATTTTAGATTTAATAAATAAGATGTTAAAGATATAAAAATGGTTTAACAACTTAAACTCATTAAACCATAATAACAAATTTTTACTTGAGTCAAAAAAAAAAGAAAGAAATATAAATAATGATGGAAACATTCAATTATATTAAAACTACTTATGTGTCTTTTTATGATAATTTTTAAGGGGAAATTTTTTTTTTTAAAAAAAGACACATAAGTAGAGGAACTGCATAGAAATCTCTAATTATATAGGTTCCTATGTAAGTACCAATATATTGAATGTAATTTTCCTTGAAATAAATATAATGAAAAAAATACTTTTATCTAGAATTCTATAGAAGAATATATAAAAAATAAAGTAATGTAATTACAATGTTAACTTAAATGGTTCACTTTTTTTAATTACCTATAAGTCCTTGAATAAGAGGAAAGTCTTACCTATAAATCCTTGAAATAGAGGAAAGTCTCTTTAATTTCAGTATCCAATTTTTTAACATAATTAACAAGATGACAGTTTCTATGGAGGGTCCTATCTATGTGTATTTTAGTAAATAATAAACTCATTTTATCGGTAGATATAAAACTACATAGAAGAATCCCTCATAAAATATTTATAACTTCCCTTTGCATTTGGTATCCTTGATATTTGTACAATAAGTGATTTTTTTCAAACAAAAACTATTTAAAAATGCATCTAATGGGAAGAGTAGTTGAAAAAGAGCACTCCCGGCGGGTGTAAATCCTCCCATCTTAGTTTTAACGTAATGAAACATATAAAAATACTGAAAGACATCATATGATACATTAGTTTCCTTTAACCTATTTCATAAATACTATGATAGATTACATTGAAAAGGTTTAAAAATTTGAGTAGAATAAAAAAAGACACCCAAAAATATTTGCAATTGACTTTATGACATTGGTTAAGATCAATTGTAGACTGTGAATAAAATAAAATATAATGACATTCTATGTACATATATCAATATATATTTATATATATGTACACTAAAGATAACCATTGAAATATGAGTGAATTAACGTATGTCAATCATGATCTATTTTCCAAATAATAACTCTGCCTAATATTAAAAAGTTGGCAACAAGGAAAATACAGAAGAGTGGCAGCTACCAGTTGTTTTTCCGAATTTTTCCTTTCCCTTTTGTGGGTCGAGGTTACGAGTAAACAAAAAAGCATGTCGTGCTCAAATATTATTTATTCGATAATTGGGATTAGTGTTGTTCAGTACCTTGCCGTAACTTTAATTCTATTCGGCTATTGATGAATTTAAAACGTTAATACTCTAAATTGGTATTCAAACCGGTGGGTGAGCTCTTTTTCTACAGCTCTTCTCATTACATAAATGCATTTTTGATTTATTTTGCATCAAATTAAATTTCGTATCAATTTCCCCCCCCCCTCTCCCCGAAAAGAATAATATTAGTATTGTGATAATACTATCAGAGATATTCATAGCATAGTAAGTCATTGTTCAACAGCTGTCAAAAAATACAAAGGAATTATTGATATTGTGGAGGTGTCTATTGTTATATCAATATGGAGGTATTTTACCTCAAATATCGTAACTAAATCAGTATTAACAGTGTTTCTAAATCTTTTTTATATAGTTTACCTTTTCGATTATTTTATCATTCATTGTAATTATTTGATTCCTTAAAATAGTAAAATTTATCCAAAAGGGTAAATTTACTCTCAGTTGAGTACCCTTCTTCAAAATGCAGCATAAACTGTACATACCTAAAATGAATTTCTTTCAATACTTTGATGAAAGATAAAAAAATGAGTCTTTACAAATCCTTAAAATACCCTTTGAATTGACATCTTTTATACATTTTTTTTGAAAAAAATTAGCTTCAACCCATATTCTAATGAAACATTAAATTTGGAAATAAAATAGTCGATATTTATGAATTCCTTTTTCCTCGAAAATGGTATCAGACTTACAGAAAGTGTAAATTAAAAATATGTATGTATAAAAAAAGAAATTAGAATTTTTTTAATATAAAATCAAGAAAGAGTCGAAAAAATATGTAGACAAAAGAAATAAAATAAATAAAATTAAATTAAAGTATATGTTTGAAAATTCGTGATAAGTTTGTCAAACATCAGTTGCTATTGAATTTAAAATATTTTAATTTGCAGTTAATTCTATAGTATATTTACATATAATGACAGTTATATAACTTATAGACAAAAAACTATTTAAGATATCTTTTTAAATTATTATTTTAGAACATAGAATTTTACTTATAAATGAAACACTCAAAATGGATTATATATATATATATATATATATATATATACATATATATCTGCTTTATTGAAACAATTGAAAGCATAGATATT
Source organism: Lepeophtheirus nordmannii (assembly GCA_963680855.1). Lineage (NCBI taxonomy): Eukaryota > Metazoa > Arthropoda > Copepoda > Siphonostomatoida > Caligidae > Lepeophtheirus > Lepeophtheirus nordmannii. The sequence continues at coordinate 14,085,389 of OY804520.1, forward strand.
TCGTGGATACTTTGTACATATTTCTATAATTAGTTATAACATAAAAGGAATCGATAATTTCCTAACAAAATAATTATTCAATTCAATTCAACAAAAAAAAAATCTTTATACATTAACAATATTGAAGCAATGAAACAGAAAGTTCATACTAGAAATATTAAAGCTAAAGAGGCACAGACAATAACTAGTCCTAATAATAAGGTGCACAAAACCTTCCATTTCATGCAAGAGCCAGCATAACCCATTTTATTTGAACTGGAAATTTTCTTTGATGCTAACCCTTTGTTGCAATCCCTGAATGATGTATTGCCTCGATCCTTTCCTGGAGTTTTCTCAAATTCCACAACGGAGGAATTGTTACTCTTTGCAAAGAGCATTTTGGCTCTTAGATTTTTGTTCCTATTCTTTGGAGTCGTTGAGGAATCGTTGAGAGTTTCCTCTGGAATTGAAATGACGTATAATGGAGAAACTTGACTCAAGTTAAAGGATGAAGAAACCATATTTTCAAACTACTTTTGATGAATCAACAGTTTTGATTGATTGACTTTCAATTGTGAACTAAACTGTGTTCTGTGTATGCTGTTACCTTTTTTTTTTTTTTTTGTGTTGGAGTGTAGAAATCATTGAATAGCAATGAAAACCCTCGTTTGATCATTCATGTGTACAAATGTCTTCATGAATTCGTTTCTCATCTTGAGTCACTCAAAAAACAAAAACAAAACAACAAAACCAGAGGTGAGTCATCATTAGTAGTAGTCACTAATTAGTGAGTCTCAAGTAAGTCTTTGACGCTCAAACTGTAGTCAAGACACAAGCCCTTACAATTGACAATAAAGAGTTCTTATAGAAAATATCTTTTTTTTTTTTTTTTTTTTTTAAGATAAAATCATATTGTTATTCATTAGAAACATTGATGTGAAAAAATAATTTAAAAAGATATTTTCGAGTAATGTTATATGAATATATTACATACATTGAATATGAGAGAAGTTCTGAAAAAAAAAACTACGATCTACAAATACATATTTGTTTTAGTAAAATTTAATTTGATGAGAGTGTTAAAAAGTTCAAGTACTTAGATCAGTCATGAATATAATTATAAAATACTTTAGAAGTAGTTTAAAAGATTTAATGTCATAAAATATATAATAATATTATAATTTATTAATTGAATTACTTTGTTATATGTTTAATCTAGTTAATGATATTTGTACTTGATATAATATTTTGAACCCATTTCATGTTCCTTATTATCAACAGAGACAAAAATATTTTCAAAAAGGGGGACATTACATATATATATATATATGTATGTAGTGAATTATTTTCAAAATGTTTTAAAATGTTTGAAGTGTTTAACAAAAAATAAAATGCAAAAAAAAAAAAAAATGATATTTTGTAACACAACCATTAATAAAATTAAATAAATAAATTAATAAATTTAAATCATATCAAATAATTATTGAAAGGGTTTTATTACTGTAGGGAAAATATTCAAATCTCAGCAAATATTTGAAGATATTTTTTTAAACAAATATCTGAAAATGGATCAATATCTTGATTTTATATTTAAAAAAAATCATATATCTATAGATATACCTAACGGTAGATGAAGGTAGAAAACACGCTTAATATACATTCGACTCACAACAATTTAACGATAAGTAATTAGTTAAATTGTACATAACCTGATCATATGAGAATAAAACTGACTATGGGTCTGTATATATTTTATAAAATGGATATTTGTTTATTTTACAATTGAAAGAAAATAATTTGTTTGACTTTAGGTGTCTTACATTTTTGTAGAAAAGGTATTAAATTTTCGAATTTTTGTATCGATTTTCAATAAGTACTTTAGCCACAAATTTCTAGAATTTTGATCACTTACTCTTCTTTTGGCAAGGGAGGATAGGTACAAGTTTCAAAATCGAAGGTCCACACTATTGAAAATACAAAATCATGAGTTTGAACCAAAATTTTGCACATTTTAATGAACCCATCATGGCGAAAATGACATAAAAAATGGATTTCATTACTATAGAAATGCTCTATGATTATCTTATAGAAGTTAATATTGTTGGAAACATTTAGGGTAAATATTTGAACTTTGAACATACTTTGATTTTGAACACTTCACTTCAAAATCAATTATTCCCAGTATTTACCTATTAAACAACAACAACAAAGCGTTAAACCCATTTTGATTGAGTCTGTATTTTGCTGATTAATAGGCAAATACTGGAAATTTTAATAAAATAAATTTGACACTGTTTTGAACCTTAAAAGTGCTTGAGAGGTCTAAAAACTAGACCTAGAATCTTTTTATTTTTCTAAAACTTATATTTTTGGATCTATAAGTACCAGAAATTTTCTTTGGGTGCCTTTGATTTGAGTCATGATCCTAAAAACGGGAGAGTCTAACATATTCTTATTTACATTTAGATGTAATTTCAATCGTTAATTTTTAATTTGTATCCGATCAATTGTTCCCATTCTGAATTTATAGTGTTTCATGCCTAAATCCGTCAATTTTGATGTATTTGAATAAAGTTACTGTCGTGTAATGATAAATACAAGCAACCTTTCAAGAGTTATTTTCGTAGTAATTAAATTGCTCATTTAACTATTTGTGTCCTCCTTGAAATGAAATTTTACCTTTCAAGTTCACATCATATCGTTGAAATCATAGAAAAAGTGCCACAAGTGCGAAAAATTAATTGTTTTGAAATATTCACGATTACGGCTTTCAAAATCCAGATATTCATAAGGACTACATACAAAGGACCTATATGTATAATATTTTTATACTCTAGATTTTGACATAAGATGTTGAATATTTCCATATAGAGCTAATAATATCCTTTTTGACGCTTGGCTTCTGACTCGTTTATTTTGATTTACAAACATGAAGTACTAAAGAATAAGTATAAATTCAATTTCTAACAACAAGAATCATAAACGCTACAATGCATACAGTTTCTTTTTTAAATAAAAAACAGTATACGCATCCTGTTTAATAGAATAAAGATTTTGATTAAAGAATTCGAATACAAAAACAAATGTAAGTCTAAATCTATAAAATTATACGATCTTTCACAAATTAGAGTATTGATTAAAAACAAAAACAAAAGCGGTTGTATCTTCATATATATATATACAATTTGTCTTTCTTGATGTAGGCGTGCGCTGTGTTAAATGGCATTTTACCATTAATGCACCAGTAGGTAAATCAATCAGTTTATTCTCTCCTTTCACAAGTTTAACATGGCCTCAAATTCCCTTATTGGAAGACTTATTTCCCTATTCGAAAACTCGGATCCCATTGGTGAGGCCCACTCTTTGGAAATTTCTCAGGTATCAAATCCAGAAGATCAGGAAATGAATCAATCCACCCCAGCAGGTGTCAACCGCAGGCGTCATCACATTCTGTTTGAAGATGATATGGATTTTAGTAACTTGCCTTCCTTTGACATTGATGATGATTCAGAAATAGAAGAAGAAGAAGAAGAAGAAGAAGAAGAACATACTCCAGAGTCTTTTTCTCCTCTTGCTAACAGAGTAGATGCACATCCTACCTCAAGGATCCTTAACAGGGACTTGATCATGGAGGGATTAGAGCTCTCTGTCCCATTAGAATCTGAAGGAGTACATTTTAACTCCTTTAATTCATCTTTTTCCTCTTCGGCAGATCCACTTGAGGTTGAAGTGAACATCGTGGAGGAAGTTATTGATAGTCAACATACATGGTTTTTTGGTTCAGAGTATCATGCCTCGCCTTTTATTATCCTTCGAAGTGAATAGCAAAATTAACTCATCATTTTTTCCTCATTTCATTCAGTTAGAAAAACCACAATTGTTCTAAATAAAATGCCACCTATCTACCTATTTCATTTGATAATATATTTTAAGAAATAATAAAGAAACTTACTTATTACACATATATTTATATAAAGGTAAAACCAAACATCTCTTCTTGGTTTTTCTTTTTTTTTTAAACCTCTCATTTTAGAACACTATCTAAGACACCGTTTTTAAAAACTCAGATCATACTGCCTATAAGCACAATTAATTGTGCTTCAATTGATTCTATCATTGATTAAATGATACTAAGTAGATATTGAAAGCGATTTACAAATTACATACACATTATGCTTCAATGGTTGTTTTTATAACTGTGTTGAGAATTCAATTCAAGTATAAATAAAATTAAGCTGAAATTGCCATTATATTTACACATGAAGAAAAAAAAAACATGAGAACAAGTTGACTCCTGTCTAAATTTGCATATTTCATGCAAAATACAATAAGTAATTTTGCACATTTTCGTAATTATTTTGACTTTTTAACTAAGAGTTAATTTTTGCAAAAGTGTTTTGAGCCTATCTAAAAATTAATAACAATGCGTGCAGAAGGATTTCAGCTGGTTTCCTAATCCTTCTGCGTGCTACTACTTAACTAGCTCTACCGTGAGTCTTTGACTTCTGGCGAATTTTTGCTCGAAATTGAATGAAAATTTCCACATTTAGATGGACGATTTCTTCTTAGTTAAGGACTCTTATCGAGTGCTTGACATCTCGTTTAAAAGCTGTGGGTCTCAGCTCTTAAATAATTGCTTGAATATTACATCAAATGGATGAATGCATTAAAGTACAAACGTTTTGGTCGACTCTTGTGCCTACTCCCGTCCTCTACGCTCTCAGTAATCCCTTTAGGTTAAAACAAAGACTGCAAATTGAATTTGCATTAAATACACTACTGGATCTTTTTTTTTTTGAATGCACAAAATGAGTATCCTTCTAGACTTAAATTCAAGTGGAAGTTGGAAAATGGGCAAAGTTAGCTTAAAAAGTAGGGCCCAGTCTCTCGGGAAAAAAAATTACAGATTTGAAATCAACGTGCAAAACTGAATAACTTTTATTATACTTATACCCCTTAGAATTTTTGACATTTCAAATTTGTTAGCCTGTATTATTTTCAATAATTCTCAAATGGCCAACTATAGTTGGTATGTTAATGTATCCGTGGTTCTATTCAAAAGAAAGTGTACAAAACTAAAGAATTTTTGGATTGTAGAAAAAAGTTCAATATGGGGAGAACCATGTACATAATATCTTGGAAATGTTCTTTTTTATTCAAATTAATTATGACCCCTTATTTTATATTTCATTTTTTAGCATAAAAAAAAAACCATTTCTAATGCTAATTCATAAAATCAAACCTATTATTGAATCTTTTTTAGGGTTATTGCCACAGTTTGAAATAGCATCAATGAAAAAACATTTTACATATTAACCCCTTGGCTGAGAATAACGTGTGTGGCACGTGACGATGTACAAGTGCCATTTCGGGCAATAACGAGCTACACACGTTACAGTTACACATTTTTGATTTCCTCAAATATATTGCAAAAAAATTATATTCCTCTTAAAATGTGCAGTAATTACAATGTATTTGACAGTGATAATGATAGTAATACAAATAGCGTTGTTGATTATAGTGATGAAAATTCGGGTTTGGACAGTGATTCCAGCAATTTACTGCTTATTCGGAGTCGTGTTAGGCGAATTAGCAGTAGTGATGATGAAGAAGATGAAATATCTACAAATACTTCAGAAGATTGGATTTGGGGAAATATTGATAATAAAGCCACTATTCATTGTTTTTCGGGATTGCCTGGACTCAATCCAGAAGTTTTGGCTAGATTAGGAAATGAGAACGCCAGTTTAGATATAGTATATGAAATACTTATTGATAATTTTTGGTACATGTTAGCATCTGAAACTAATAGATATTATCAACAAATAATTGAAGATAAAAATACCGTAGTAAAAAATTTGATCAAAAGTGGAAAAATACTAATTCAGATGAAATAAAAACATATTATGCTTTGTGTATAATAATCAATTTGTTTTATATTCTAAGAAAATGGATCAAAAATTTAAATGATCTATTTCGACACTGTCTAAGCTAGATTAATTTCCCGGTTAAAGAGTTAAATAAATTAGGGTTTTTTAAGTATGGGAGAGCAAGTTCCTCTCCCTCCTATTCCGATAATAGATGAATGGTAGCGCCCCCTACACATATTTTTATTCTTTTTTTTTCTTTCATTGTGTAATAGTGTTCATATACTTTTATTTCCCAATAGCAAGGTCTTTATTTATAATTATCAGATGTATAAAAATAAAAATAAATACATAAAAGGAAAATTGCGTTCTATAGAAAAAAACATAATTCAACATTATAGTTAAAAATTAATTTCCTTCTAAAGATCTAAAAATCAAAACTAATAAAAAAAAGCTTCACATAATCCCACATATACTTTAAGAATATAAAACCGACTAGAAAATGAATAAAATGATCTTTTCTTTAAGGTGAAACACATGAAGAAACAACATTACAAACAATCACTTTAAAAGTATTATTCAGTCATACTTAAAATATTTTTGCAATGTTTTTTCTATTGTCTTATGATGAAATATTTGGGCCTTGAAATGTCGCGCAGAGAGTGATGGATAAAACTTTACAATATTTGCAGCAAAATCCCAATCAGTACCGGGCATCCGAGGAATTCTGATAGAAAACATTGCATATCTTGCCACAGACGAATTCATTATTCCTCTAATATCGTCTGGCTTGATAAATTTTCCTTCTGTAACTTTTGCGCCATAGAAGCTTGAAAACTACCGATGGAAACATTCAATGCCTTTACTTCTTCAAAATTATTTACCTGACTACATGTAATGCATAATAACATTGCAGCTTTTAAAACATTGGACACCGTTTTGGATTGTTTATCTTGAGTTATATCTACGATTAATTCAATCATTTTTTCAGATTCGTTAAATTAACAAAATTCAAGTTCTTTTTTCTTATTTAAATTACTACTTTATAAAGTGTAGAATACAACATTATAACTAATTTTTTTCACCTTAAGATATACTCCAAATATACCAACATTCGCATTATTTGGGATAAATTTTCCTCAGAATGAACATTCGTAGGATGAAACTTCCATAAGATGAACCTTTCACGGGTTAAACTTTCCTCAGTATGAATAGAGAAGAGTTAACTTTTAATTTGGTGACAGGAGTACAGTGAACTTTCCTGTAACACAACTTTTTTTGTTGTAAAACCATACACTTAATTTAATCTCTACCACTATCCACTTCTTTTTGGAACCAAGACACTAATACAATAAAATAATAAGGAACACTTTTTTCTCTCAATTCACTATTGGCCGTTAACTTCCTACAAATTTATTTTCTATTCTTATCTATTTTTAGTTGAGAGCCTCTGTCTTAATCTACCCATATTCAATATTTGTTATTTCAAATTTCACTGTTTGATTTAAACCTTTTGCTCGAGTGGAACTCCCTCACCTATTTTTTTTTAATTTCAAAACCTTAGCAATTACAAATTGTTTATTTTCTTTTAATTTTTTTTTTGCTAAAGATATTACAAAGAAAAGGAATCAGTTTAGCACGCTTTTGTACAATAACAAATGTACTTGAAAATTTAAAAATAAGCCCAAATAAAACAAAATTATTGATAATTTTCAAAATAATAGTCTAAAATTTGATATTTTTGAACAGGACTTTTTTAAAAAGTTTTATTCTTTTCGACTTCCAAACTTTTGTTATTAATATATGATTATCATTTGATATATTGTAGCATGCATAAAGAAAATTGGGTTTTAATTGTTGATTATATTTTTTTAAGGGACAAAAATATACTTGATTCGATACTATGAAAAAACCATAAATAATATTAACCATTATTTAAATTCAGTTTTGTAACACATTTATTAGAAATAGAACACAAAAAAATTGCATTTGTAATGTAATTGCCTTGTATTACTTTTTATATAAGTAATTTCATGAGTAATCAAAAGAGTTGTCGCAACATGAAATTGACAAGGAGAAGAAAAAAAGAAGGAGAGAAATCAACTTATATGTTACAGACTATTTTTTCATAAATACTCCTATAAAATCATCATAAGTCATTTTTAAAAATAAATATGTATTATAAATAAAGGGACAAAAGTTCCATATGCCGAGATGAGCATTGTCATAGCAATATAATTCATTTTTCATTTCATTTTCACAATGATTAATTTATTAAAATTTGCTTAATTTTGCTTCAAAGTCAGAACTCTCTTGTCTCAAAAAGAATTGATGATAGAGAAAAAATTAATAATTTAATAATGAGTGTAAAAACCACGACTAAGATTCGAACTTTCCCCCCAACACTAAGGTCTAAAATCAAATTATATACAACTGTATTGAATTATTTTATTGGTATTAAAATTTATATACTATAAGAAATATTTACCTGATAAAGAAATTTGGTATGTATTTTAGATTCTTTTTATGTTGATCCAGTGTACTTTCATACATAACTGTATCATTACCAATTGCTTTTCTTCTTTTTTTAAAATCATTTTTTGTAATTAAAGAAAGAGTACAAATCATTAAAATTACAGTTTCAATACTTTCTCAATGATTATTTGCTAGTTCTTTTTTCACTCACACAAAACCAATGTTGGTCTAAAATCCGTGAATTAAACCTATTTATTGAAAAAGGTATATTTCAATGAAAAAATACAAATTTTGGATGAACATGAGCTTAAATAAATTTTAAATTTTCTCATTTGTAGGAAAATTCCGATCAGCGTCACGAAGTAATTTGTCTTGATTACAATGTACCACCACATCGAAAAAAAGCGACCTGGGAATTAGGGGATACGTACATTGGGAACAATTAGTGCATTTGGCTGACTCATCAAACTTGGAGCCAACAGATTATTACTTGTTCGCATTGATGGCTCACACATTAAAGGAACAGCACCCAAAAAATAGCTTGATGATTGGTTTGCAGCAAAAGACGGTCAATTTTTTTGATGCAGCATTCACAAATTGACTGAGAGATGGGAAAAATGTGTCACTAGCTATGGCTAATATTTTGAAGATTAAATTTGTCACCTTTTTTATTTCACAAAAAACTTTAGAAATTGAAAAATTAAGTCTCATTTCATAGGTATAGTGTATGAATATTTAAGTTAAATGAATATAGTTACAAAGAAAAGGTAGTATTAAAATTATATTTTGACAGCAAATATAATATGTGTTGACTGGAATGTTGTTAAGAAATAATCGAGATTAAATTATCAAACTATCAACATATCACCATTTGAACCATGAACACCATTAACTTTTTCTCTGGGTGCTGGTTAATATATAAAATGACGTCGCCTAGCCAGTGATATTAATATTGAGACTTTTAACTTTGTAATTAATCAATATATGTAAATCGTTATTAGACCCTAATCTAGTTTAAACATGTTTAAAAGATAAAACGAGCTATATAAGGACATGCCAATACTCATTTTGAACGATTTTTGATTGATCAAATGATCCCAAGTAATTAAAGACTTGAAACTTTAAATACACAATAACTTGATCTAAATACAATACATACATAAATTTTATTTGAAACCATCCAAGAGAATTAAATAATTTTTAGAGTACACTAATGCCCATATGGATTATTATGTAAATGTAAAGTCTGCATACAATTATAAAAATAAAAGTATTGAAGAGCCGTCTAGAATTTTCCCGTACGTGCTCATTTTTGAAGCATTTAGTTATATTATATTTTTTTAATTTTTTTTTAGAGCAGAGACGATAAAGTCCAATTAAACATTAATTACTTCAATAGTGATATTATTGTATGTATATTAATTATAATTTGAATTAGTCAATTCCGAAAGAAAGAAACAAAGGTAGGTAAAGGTTGACCTTAATGTATGTATCTACTAAAAGATAAGTCTCAACCAATAAAAAGACACACACACACACACACACACAAAAAAAAAAAAAAAGAAATATTTTCCTTTAAAAAGCCTTTTTTAAAGTATTAATGCTACTACTGCTCATTTGATGAATTAATTATTTATGAAAGACATCAAACGCTATAAGAAACTTTAGGTTATGAAAATTAGTTTTATTTTTAAGAATAAACATGTTCGTTTTTCCTTTCCCTCATGAAAGGATTAACAATTTCTTATAAGAATGTATTTAATTTTTTAACTCCTTGATTTAAATCCCTTCAACTTATTATGCAAAGTAGAACCTTACTCCTTTCTCTTTTATTTTGCTGATAAGTACATATAGGTGCTTATCAGTACATGAAAAAATAAAGAAATCTACATATATAATATCAAAGTATTTTACTTCAAAAGATGAGAGTAAAACATTTGATTTAGATGACGAAAAATGATCGCAGACTAAGAGAAAATAACTTTAATTTTAAAGAATCATTTTGTGCTGTTTGTACAATTATGAAATATGTCATTCTACACAGCTATATTTAATTCTATGAACTTGAATATTTCGAGTTATCCAGTGAGTATATTCCCTATTATGAAATAAAAATACATAATTGGCTTGTGATTTTGACCATTTTGTTATTGGAAAACTTCATCCAATTGATTACTGTGCACATATAATAGAATATATATTTATAAATATAATATAACTTGAAAATCATATTATGTGAAATAAATGTTTTTTATTAGTTTATTACATAAAAAAGCGTGTCAGTACAAATATCGATAATTCCTGATTTATTATAGAAATTTAAACTCCCTGCTTAAATACACTCAATCTTAGTATGCCACCAAAAATCATTCTGACAATCAAATTACAATTATAGATTTTTCGAGGAGTCTCTATGGTAGAATCCTTCTTGAAAGATCTGCAGCAATCTTTTAATTTATCCCTCACCTCAAAAAGAGTATTTTCACTTCTCCATGAATCACCAAATTTCATTTATTGAAACAAAGAGATGGCTCCTGCTTTAAATGCCTAGTTTGAGAAGAAGCATTTCGACTTGCTGATGAGAATAAGTCTTACTTAAATGAGACTCAAAGGCTGGAGGGAAAGTAGGAACAAGACATATGGTATTTTTGATGAAAAACTGCAATAGGGAGGATAATCTTCTATATTTCAAATAGCATCAGTGCAAGGCGAATGCTATTTTCTAATCATAAATCTATATTTGTTCACTATATAGTGTCCCATTCCTAATCAAGAGTTATGACTTATAATTAGGGATGCGAAAAAAGAGACAATGCTGATGAGGTTAAAAGCCACGTCTGTTATGACAGCATAAAACATTTGGTAACATTGAGAGACATCATGTTAGCTGATATGCTCTTAACTCTTCAATAAGGAAGATGAAAAAAAAAAGTGTTTTTATTTCAACAAAAATGGGAGGGGGGGGGGGAAGTCATTGTTCTTCTTAGAATGTGGCACTTCTTCATTATCAAAGTGCGTCATTTAGACATTTTTAGCAAATCCTTTGTTATGTCGAAACTATTTTATATGTGTGTACTCTACGTGAATTAAGAAAAAATGGCTTTTTAAAAAACAATTACATGCTCTATGTATGTAGTTTGTCAACTTAGACGATTTTAGTGTAAAAAACCCTTACTGTGTGAACTCATTTTTCACATTTATTCCAACCAAAAAGCTGTTACTTAGTAGTATGTAGATGCATATAACGAGTTAGAAAAAATACACAAGACTCTGAGACACTCATGAAGAAAAACTTTCGAAATAATAAAGTATTTTTTAAATTAAATATATGTAATTCATACTTTATATGTCTTTGATAATAATTATAATTAAAGTATGGAAGAAAATGGAACAACATATTTTTTACTCATGAATTGAGTTTCCTATGTGTATATACATAGAAAATTCATTTCTAGGGCTTTCTACCTTTTTGACTCATCATGAACTATCGTCATAAACCCGCTTATAGCACAATGCATTATCTATTTGTAACTTTTATATGTACATCTGTTTCAGGAAATTTAATCGACTCAAGCGCGTTTTCCTGCCTATTGTAAGAGAATTTCTTCTTCTTCTTCTTTTTGCTTTTCAAGAAAGAGAAAAAAAAAAAATAGGCCCGTCATCTCCTTTTGGACGATTTTTTTTTCTTTTGAGGAGGACGTCTTTTGAGAATGTTCATTTAATTATACATAAGAGAAAGTCCAGTTAGTTATAGAACTTTCAACCTCATGGTTGAATCGAGGATTTCACTCTTTAAAATGCAATTATTTTCCCCATAATGTGAATGATGAGACACTACATAGATTAATGTACTTAAAGGTACATTAATTTCGGTTGTGAATGAGTGATTAAATCAATAACTTCTTCTTCAAAATGATTCCCTCAAATCATTGTTGTGTTCATCCCCATCGCTTTGAGCAGAGGGTAAGAATAGAGAAAGGGGATTGGAAAATGGAGAACTGGCCTGAGAGGAAAAAAATCCTTGCTCCATTTCGTATATTTAACAATGAGGAGCTGCAGTGCTACTACTCTCGCTTCTTTGCCTCCTTTCTTGGATTTATTATTGCTGGGAGTGTTGTGAATCTCAAATTATCTGTTCTTCAAATCCGAGAATACGAATGGGTTCTTTCAACCCATGGGAAATGGTACTCTGTCTTCAGTAGTGCCATACTCTTTGCATCAGGGTTATCAGCTTTTATATCCGGGTTTTCACCTATTCGACGCACTGTAGCCTTAGTTATAATTTTGAATTCCTTAGCTGTGATTGGATCCCTTGGAGAAATATTTTATTCATTCAATACGAAGTCCTACAAGAAGGATGTGGCCTATTCATACATGAACTCTTTAAATCGTCGTCTTCTAAGTCTTCCACGCCCTCTCACACAGGTTACATTCACACAAGATCAAAAGGATTTGTTGAGCACTTGGCCAAACATGAAATGGATACTATGCTACACACTCTCCAATATTTTACCCCTTATTCTTTTATTCTCCAACATTTCGGTGCTGTTTACGGGAGTTACAAGCTCAATCTATGTGTTCTCTGAAGAGGAGTTGCCGTCGGAGGACGATGATTTAATTTTTGTAGTGCCACAAGAAGTGGAGGTTGATTTTGAGAATGACGAGTCTGTTATAGCACCAGAGATCCCAAAAGATGATGAGGAAAACCTTGGTAATAAAAAAAGTGGTGAAAATGAATCCAAAGTATTAGAGGCTAAGGCTCAAGTCATGGAGAGCAGTGAGAGTGTTATTACTCCTGATTCAGAAATGAAAAGTGAATTTGCAGACGAGAGTCTGCCATATCAACTTGCTGAAGATACACCAAAAACTGAGGAGAGTGAAGCAGGAATATCCCCTCTAAAAAAGCAACCTGAAAATGGTCGAGCAATAATGGATGAAACGGATGTAATTAAAAGTGAGAATCCGGATCCAGCACAAAGAACGAAAAAGCTTCAGTTCCTTCAGCCCATCGGAATTTCCGAAATGGAATCCACCTCCCAAAATAGTAGAAAGAAAAGAAAACCCATCACACGACGGAAAACAGTGACTCTTCAAGTTCTTGGACTCGGATGTCTCATATCCGCTCTTTATATTCATATTTATTATTGTGTCATATCTGAAGTTAACTATTTCCTGAGTCATAAGGAGCCAAGTATATCAGGTTGTTTGCCCATCGTATTTGGATTTTATATTTGTGGTTTATTAGCACTTGGACATATACGACTTCCAAGAAAGAAATGGATGCTCGCCATCGGCGGAATTACATTATTTATTTCTTCAATTTTTTTATTCCTAACAACATCCAAATACTATTCAAATAATCGAATCATGGCACGTCAGTTAATGGATAACTGTATCAACAATGATAACCAATTTTGTATCTACGAATGTTTCCGCCCCAAGAAACGGCGACCTCCCCCTGTTAACTCGTCTTCATCATCCAGTAGTGGTTCTGGACGACGCTGCCTCGTATTTTGTACTCCAAAGGACAACTTGTGTGATGGGAACTTAAATCTTTTTGAAATGACAAGCTACTCTGCTTATTTGGGAAATTTTGGATGCACATTTAGTCGTTTTGCAGGTGAGTATGAGAGTTGGAATAAACGGAAATTTGACTACTACTGGCCATCAGCTGATGAATTTCACTGCCATGAGAGATGGATCTGGTGGCACTTTGGAGCTTATTTCTTTGGGTTCTATGGATTTTTATCTTCTTTAATTCTTTTAGCATGGTCTAAAAAGGCCATTGATAATTGTATGGATTCATATCGTGAGGAGGTTTTTGGAGTTTGCTCTGCTAGCTCAAAATCTGGAAATGAAATAATGCGCTAAAAATACATTTTTTAAGGCTCACTGTGTGAAAGGAGGATTTAACTCTCACTTTTTTTAAAGACATTAATTACAAATCTTACTTTATTCCGATTGTAGCATACAAATAGATTCATTAAACAATTTTATTGATGCTTTACTTTTATAAATTCAAAACGCGTTACTTACTTACATATGTCAATAAATAAATAAATGTTTGTAGACTTAATTATGTAATCTGTGACAAAATAAGTCTCAACAAAGATTTTTTTCCAATGCTTTTTTTTTATAGATTTATAAAAGTTGAGAGCTTTATTTTAGAAAGTAGAGATCCATAGTCATATTTGAATCAACTTCTCAGAAATAATAATTCCATGTTGTTTATATTCAAAGTAACATCATATGTAGATTTAATATATAGATAATTACTATATGTATACATACGTAGCTATGTGTATCAGATATTTTGTATTATTATATTAGATATTTTTTGAGATTCAAATATACAGAAATTTTAGCTATTATTTTTTGTGGAAAAATAATATGATATAAAAAAAAAAAGCTTTTTTTTATAATGTTAGTAAAGATGTAATGTATAAAATTATGGTGAGGTCTTTATATTTTCTTTTTTAGGAACGCTTATTTTTTCCATCTCAATATTTACAAAATATGGGCTATGTTTATCCAATAGAATCAAAGTTATACATATTTTTTTTATAGTACAAAAAATGAAAGGGAAATTTACTTCTCAGTTTATTGTACATTTAAGAATGGGTATGGATGAAACCATTCAAAAAAGCAAGTAACCAAGACTATTAATAACTCATAAGGAATAGTTTTAATGTTAACAGAAAATATTTTAATATATTGTGGGTACGTAGCTACGTATAGCACAAGTCATGAAACAAAAATAAATCTTTTCATATCTAATTCCAATAGTATTTAACGCACATTAAATATGAATCATTAATTAGTTTTTTCGTGTCAAGTATATCTTGTAGAAGATCTTTTGAATATCTTTAAACTATGTATGTATTTGGTTTGAGACATTATTAAAATCAGTGATCTATTTACAAGAAAATAAACTATTATTTACCAGATATCATGTTGAGTTCAAATTTGGGCTTATGTATATTTCATGTGAAATCACACATTTAAAAAAAAAAAAGAAGTGTAAAGCTAAAAAAAAAATCCCCCAAAAAACAAGAAACAATTAAACTTATTTTTAAGGGTTTTTTTAAAAAAGGAATAACACCTTAAATTTACTTTTTTTTTTTTGTACCAATGGGCATTTTAAATGTGAATTTATAACTTTTTTTCGTTATCAAGAGTATTTAGTTCAAAATTTAGTGATATATGTACATAAAATAAAGTTCTTTTCTTGAAGTTGAAATTAAATCAATATTTCTGTTGAGCATATTAAAATAGATTTTCTTACAAATTACCATTTTTGTTACCTAAAAAAAAGCCTCAAACTTTTACTAAGTTCAAAAGCATTCAAATCAAAAATACTCAAAAATCAGATTTGATAGGTACTAAAAAACTAATTATAGATTCGTCATCAGTATCAAGTCATCAAGATAAACAACCTAAAGGACTAAGGTAAAAATTTTATTGACTTGTAAAATTAAAACGGATGCAAGGGCTACTTTTCAATAAGTTTTTTATTTGTTTTTTTGCAATGTCTTTGGATTATTTTCATACATTTATATTTATATACATAGAGTGTGTTAATTGAAGGAAAGGAAAAAAAACCCCTTTGGGAATGCAAAATTAATTGATAATCAAATTGTATTTATCCATTAGCCAACACAAATTTAAAATGTATTTCTTTATTTCTAGTGATATATTAAAGGCTGTATATATTGTACTGGAGCATTTGTACATATTTAAAGCTGCTTTTTATCTTTACATTATTTCTTTTCCCCTTTTGTTTTATCCTCAAAATGGATTTCTCTTTTGAAAAAAATACAAATAAAAAACTTTACTATGTACATATCTATAGAACAGTTAATAATTGACACTTATATTATAGAATTTATGAAAGCAATTTCTCAAAATAATAAATAAATCAATATACTCTTAGGCTCCGTAGTAACAACAAACTATAAACACTAGGGTGTACATGCGTATATCTACTTTGTTGCCGGTGTCTCCGTACTTGCGCTTTTCGCACAAATCTTGTGCTTTTGTAGATGCATTTGCTCTACAAATTTTCCTCTTGCCCTTCGTTATGTAAATAATTATTAAGCTTTTTATACTATCCATTATGTAGAAGTAAGAAAAGTACAGTCATTTTCAGCTTGTTTATGAAATAAAGCTTTTTTTTTGTAGTTAAAAGTCTTCATGAGATGTATTTACATAGATGAGAGAAGCATGCTGTTATAACTTGTTACATAAAACGCTTTGAAACATTTTCCCTATAGACTTGTCATAGGGCGTTTTGAAGATTCTCTGCCTTTTTTGTGAGCAATGGAGAGGAGAGGTTTAGAGAGCTTTTTTTTTGTTTGAAGTTGGGACTGTGAAAGATACAAAAAAAAAAGAAATGCCAAAAAGACTAAACTGTTAGAAGGCTAAAGGCAACTTCCCAAAGTTTCATTTCACCCGACTCTATTTGTAAATAGTTTAATTTATATATAACAATAGTATCATTTAAGTTATATTTCGCCTTTTTTTTTTGTTTTATATGCTTTGACAATGGCTATTATTGAGTCTTTTTGCCACTCAAAGAGAGGTTGCATTTGTGATGCCACATACATACACTCCATTATACTTGCACTTTTAGGATTGAGAAATCTGGAGGAGGCATTGTTTGTTGCCTATGGAAATGAAAAAACACTGATTCTTCATATCTTAAAAATAACTTATGAAAGTTTATTTTGTAAAAATGTACAGTAGAATATTTATGTTGTAACAATAACACGAGATGGTTTGTCTGGGGGCAAAATACGAATGCACATATTTATATTCCCTTTATTTGTTAACCAATTATTAAAATTCAAAATTTGGTAGAAACATTAGTTCTAACAGATTAAATCCTTCTATTAAATAAGAATTATAATTCAGTTATAACTATGTACATTTTGTAGTCTACTCTGCACTTAAATCAAAGGCATTTGTACTTGCTCCAGAATATCCAAATGCATTGGTTCTTCAATAGGTTGAAATAAAGTAAAGAACCCAGGAAGTTGAGTAATTGCTCTATGAAATGGACGATTGGATTATTTTATAATAAAGTTTGAATAATTAAAATAAATCATCTACTAAGGGGTTAAATTGTTTCAGTACCTTCTTCCTTTTTTTTATTCTAGCTCTTGGATACCCTTGTGACACTACTCTTATTTGATACATCTTCTTGTACTGTTTAGTGCTCCCTCCGTGATGCTTCCACAGTTAGGGAAACACACTTATCGGATAACATCAAGGGCAATTGCATTAAATTATTTTTCCAACCAATATTTCTACTGAAACAATGAAAGTTATGACTTTGTAGCAAGGTTTTGCAAATTTTAGTTAATGTACAAATAAGGTTGATTAAATTACTATAAAGGAGTTTTATTTCTGTATATGGAGTTTTTGATCCCCGTTTATAACATTTCAATTTAAAAATATCCTGTGATTATCCTATAAAAGCTAAAAATAAATAGATCGATTCTTCTCCTTTATTAGTTTTATTCTCATATTCAAAATATTGTTCAAACACCACTTATGTGTATATCACTCTACCTTATAAAACATATTTTGTATGTCCTATTTTCGAAATAAATGGGTTTTACTCCGACTTACTTTGAGTAGGCGTTTCTTTCTTTTAAATCCCTTTTTTATGCAGAACATTAAATTTTTTTCATAGGCATTTAGATATTATTATGTAGTTATTTAATAGTTGATTAAAAGGTAAAAAGATTTTAAATAGACTAATGTTAACGAATAAGATAATAAGATTATATTTATTGCTGAATCAAATTAAAGAAGATGTATAAAAAAGTTTAATGGGATTTATAAATTAATTATGGGTTATTGGTTACATTTGAGGGAATTATTTCATATCTGGTTATGGCTAGTTTACAATTTTAGCTGTAAAGCTTAAGCATTTACTCGTGTGTGAGATTTTTTGTGGTTGGCAATTCCAAGAGTATTCTTTATATTCCTAAGCTACTGTCATTATTCCTCAATTCTTGAAGAGAGAACATGTAGCACTCAAAACGTATAATGTAGTAACGTATATCCATGTACAGAATCTACAAATAGTAATTAATCAATAAAATGTCTAATACACTTAAGATTCCTTGATATATGTACATAATATATTTTTCTGAGAGATATGAGTTTGTGTTTATTTCATTCCATCTCCTCTCAAGGAACGTCTATATCGGCCCCAGTAAAAGGATAGTTTGTTATTAGTATATGTATTAAAACGTATTGACTGCTAAAGCTTCTCTCCCTTTTCAAATATTCGTCAAATTGTCAAAGGCTATCATGTCAATATTCACTCTCGTTTGATTTTACATATCTATAGTTCATATTATTTACGGCTCTATCTATTTATTCTCTCTAATGGTTGTTTATTGGTACTTTTGTAGAGCGCGAGGAGGAGGCGGGAGCAAGGCATACGGTTAATTTGATGAAAGATCACTTATTGATATCAGCTGCCTGTTATGATTTAGAACGGAAAAAAATGTATTATTGGCTGCTATAGGAAAGAAATTAATCTACTTTTAAAATAGCGTTACATAGTAAATACATAGAGAATATTAGAAGTAAGAGTTATATTTCTATCATAATTTTATGAATTATATTACTTTGTTGTTAAAAAACAAAGTATATACATCAAAATGTAGGCGTGAATTTATTGTTTTTATTTTAGAGGGAAATGTTTTCTTCATAATGATGTTATAAAGAATGAGAAAAAGTTAAAAAACAAAAACAAAAACAAGTCTACGAACTCCTTTTCCTTTTCTTACCCTAAAATTGGTATTTTTCTATACAAAAGTCGCATCCTTATTTATTGGTTAATTCATCAGTGAAAAACATAGACTTTAAGAATTAAGTATGGGCAGTACGAAGCAAACAATTGTTAGAGAGATTGAGGGATTACATAGGTCAACAAATTTGAAATGTGAAAAATCCCAAGGAGTATAAATATAATAGAAGTTATTCAGTTTAGCACGCTGATTTAAAATCTGTAATTTTTTTTTCGAGAGTCCGACGGTTTTTGAGACTTTGAATCCTACTTTTTGAGCTTTTTTTCGCCCCATTCTCCAAACTCAACTTTAATTTAAGCCCAAAACGAGTCAAAAATAATGATTCACTAGTGCATTTAAGCCAGATTTCAATTTCGGTCTTTGTTTTGACCAAAGGGAGTCCTAGGGGCGTAGGGGATTAGAGTAGACTTAAATGTCGAAATTGGAAAATGGGCCAAATTAGCTCAAAAAATAGGGTCTTGTTTCTCGAAAACCGTCGGACTCTTGAAAAATAAATTTACAGATTTGAAATCAATCTTTTATTATATTTATACCCCTTGGGACTTTTGACTGTTGACCTCCTGTTATAATCTCGGGTTCTAATGAGCAGAAATGAAACAATTTTTTTGTACCTTTTAATTACCTTTGTCAATAAAAAAAAGATTTGTGTTACAGTTTACTTAAAATGGGAATGAAAGAAAAATAGTGTACTTTTTCATAGGTAATCTATGAGCAATTTTGTCCTCCTTTGAATTACCAGAATAACCTGATCTACACATTAGAACACAACAAGTAGTAGACATTGCTATCGATTTAGTCAAGAATGGCTATGAATTGAGGGTGATCTCTACCAGGCATGGAGTAGCCTCCTATCTAGTAGGACTTATCCTATAAGCTAAACCCTGCAAGAGTACAAAGGAAAAAGCCAATCTAGTACTACATATATTATTTCTTCGCAGAAGTAGACAAATCGAGGGTTCTCTATTGATCAAACCAGCACCTTCTGATTGGATAAAAATACTGGTTTTTTTTAGTAGTTTTATACTTCAATAAGTACTTTATATTTAATACTTAAACTGATGCTGGTTTTATCTTACCTATGCTGCATGCTATAGATGTTTATTTAACATGATATGTCCTCATATCGAATATCAACATTTTAAATTGTTGAATGAGGATTCAAAATATTAAAATTTTGAATTCAGAAAATCCATGGACGCGAATTGCAAATTCATCACATACTTGTATATTTTAGGAAAAGTTATAATTTAAAAAAGAATTAACTTTAATGTGTTCAATGCTGATTGTTTTTATTTGTTTATTAATAGAACGCCATTTTGACGAAGTTTTATTAAATTTAATAATAAAGATATGATTAAAAAAATATATTCGGATAGACACACATATAAACATATATGTATAAGTTAGATAATTAAGTTAAGAATCCACGAGAAATGAGGAATAGGATTTATATTTTATTTTATTACGTTCTTTGTTGATTAGAATCAAGTGTTTTCAATGATTGATTCCTCTCTAGAAGGAAGATAGAAAGAGAGCGGATCTATGAAGGTTAAAACAATTTTTTATAATTATAATTTAATTTAGTCAAAAACACAAAAGTTTCAAGGTTCGATAGTTGATTCTGTTAAGCAGAACATAGTCTTTGAGACTATTATAAAATAATGAGTATTTTTGTATATCAGAGTCATATTTTTTGACTATTTTCTATTTTACTCCTTTAATATTTTTCTCCTTTCAATTACTTTTTCACATAATAATGATTGTGAGCTAATATCAATGTCTTATCTTATTTCACATAACCCCAAATAATTCAATAATAATTACATAAAAACCTAGGTTCCTAAGCCTGTCTTGTCATTACATAGTATGTGCGTTTTTCAATATTTAAGGATATTACCTATTGAATATGAAATCTCCACCTTTTGTCTTCAGAGAAACATTTTTTATTTATCAATACAGCATTTATTTTGAATACTGTGTGAGCAATACATGTTCTTGTGCGATTTTGAGTTGGACCCATTATACTCATGATGTAAGGTTTTAAGCCTATGCTTTGATGCAATGTCAAAAAAATAAATAAAAAAATGGCCAATTCATTCTACAACAAAGACTTTGTCTACACGACGACAAGGGTTATGAAAGAAAGGTTTGTTTCAAGCTAATAAAGAAATAATTGATCTTATTATCAATAGAACCCATTATCTCAATATGCAAAAAAATGATACAGTCGATTTTCAAAAGTGAATTTTTCGCCGGCAAAATCATTCGTCATAGACAGAAACAGACAGATTTGGGCTACAAGGTGAATACATAAGAACCTTCCAACTAAGCTCTCGGAGTTTCTGTCTAGTCTCTATCAATGTGTGTGTATCCCGGCGTTTTCCTGATGGAACACAATAGTTCCTCTCCTTTTTGCCAAAGCTAGCCGCTTCTGGGTGATTGGTTCCTTCAAACGGTCTCAATAGAAGCATGGGAAGATCAACTGTTCCAGTTTTTTTTTGAAAATGAGAGAGGCATAATGAAATTATTTTAAAATGGCAGCAAGTTATCAAACAAAACGATTCATATTTGATCTAAACCAGATCATTCTACCCATGCTTAATAAAGCCTTAATTTTTATACAAAAATAATGGATTTATTTTTACTACACGTGTTACAACAATACTTATTTATATGAAAAAGTCGCCAACAAAAAGGCACATTGAAATTATTGTTGTAAAGAAAAGGATAGATAGGTAAAAAACTATTGTAGAAGACGAGTAAAAAGCGGTAGTCTTGATAAAAGACTCTTAGCATGAGGCACCAATAATATTTTAAAGGGTTGAGACAAATGAATTATTGCATTTGCCTTACACATTTTAAGAATATTATGGTATAATTATATTAATAGAAGTATAAATATATACTTGTATTATAAAAAATATGTATATTTTTATCATTCGTTTTTATAAAAATCAACAAAAAATAAAGGTTAGAATTTCTTTATTATTCTTTTAGATAATAATATTAAAAGATTAATAATATTACCAATCTTTTTTGCTTTTTAATAAAACTGTATTTTTTCTCTACAAAAGTCTCGTACCTACACAAAGTGATGAATGCCTTTTTGATTTGATTTTTATGTATATCAATAGTTGGCTTTTTCATCCGTCGCACCAAATCAATTAAAAAAAAAATATTATACATATATATTTTCTAAAACTAGAAGAAATTCCTTTCTTGAAATTTTCTAAATTTTACTTTAAAAAAAAAATTCATTAAAAGCAAGATTAAAAAAATAACTTTTTATATAAAGAAACCATTTTGATTTTTGATTTATTTAACTCCCATTTTGATAATGCGTTTATATAAAGTGTTTTTTAAAGAATACATACTTAAGCTTTTAGCCTTTCAAAGACAAAATTAAATTTGAACCTTTTAAGGCCAGAGAACCTCCTCAACAAATGGTAAGTAGAAATGTTACATCCCAATAATTAATTTAAAAAATATATTTCACATTTTAAACCCAATAATTTTTATTTTAATTGTATTCTCGTTGACAAATTTGACATTCATGATAAGAAGTTGTAGACTCTTGTACAGGGGGGGGGGGGTGATAACTAAAAGCCTTCCAAACAAAAATCCTGGGGGTACCATCATAGTATACAGTGTGCCAATGGGGTAAACAAATATTCAAAAAATTAATATTTTTGAATATAATCTTACAATACATCAAACAAGAAGTTTCTGAGGACAAAGAACTCTTTCTTGTACTATTGGTTTAGAATATTCTGACTTGCATAATAGTAACTGGATGAGTACATTTGGGATTTTATTCAATATGCAATATTAATAAAAAAACGCCAATTCTTAAGTTTTTTTTACGTACTGATGATCAACCAAGGCCTAAATTACTGTGCGAAAAAATGACAGGATTTTTTTTAAAAAACAACTTTAATCACTGGTAAAAAAGGAAATTGATATATAATTAAAAAACATGTATAATTGCTCAAAAATATTATTTAACGATTATCCATTTAACACAATGCAAAATGCAAACTTAAAAAAAAAAATAAAGTTTTACCTTATATGCCCTTTTTCAAAAGATTTAAGACACTGTGTCTCAGCTGAATATCCTTATTATAGATATGTTACCTAGGCATATAAATACTCCAAAGTGTAACTGCATAACAGAAATTTAGAAATGTATGATAATTATTTTCAACGGAATAATTTATTGATTGTACTCAACTTTTTTGCTTCATGAATTATTATTAGGTAATATTATTAATCTGATAAATATTTAAGAGTTTATGACAGTTATGTCCATGTAAAAACCCATATCATTTCAATTCATCACGCCCTCCTTCTCTTCCTAGACGTCCACCTTTCTCTTACTCCCACTATATATATATATATATATATATATATATATATATACATATATAATCATTCATAGTTTTAGCTGATATAAAGTGTATCGAAATAGTTGAACCTTTGATTAAAAATGAATGTGTTTTTATACAATTGAACAGAAAAACTCTCTTCTCTTTTGAATCAATTTAGGCTGAATGACCTTAGTATGTATGTCTGTATAAACATACATTAGAAAAAAAAACATACTACATTATATATTCCTTATTCTACAAATATAGATATGATATTGGATACTGAATGATTACCTTGTAAACAAAATATGACAACAGCTGTACTAAGTATAATGATATTGTAGGTAAAAAATATCATGTTCTAAATATAATAAATCATAGTAATTATTATTCATTTCAAACATTTTTGAAGTCTACATTTAATAAAATATCATGGAAAATAGAGTAGGGAAAAAAAAAAGAAAAAAAGAAAAGGTGTAGAAGTTATGGTTTTAACAGCAGCAATTTTGATTTAATAGAATCTCACTTTGAGCACACTTAAAGAAATCAAATTAAATGCATAACTTAAAGAACCTTTGAGCAAGCTGAAGGAATCTCAAAACCAATGCAAAAAATGAAAATAATGATGACTTAGAAGTTACCACATTTTTTTCATTGGCATAAATAATGCTTTTTGTCATAGTAATAGTAACAACATAGACATAAACAACATTTGTTTTTTATTCTTGATTGTGGCTGTTATTTTTCCCCCTTAATTAAGTTGCAATTATTGGAGTCATTATTTAATTAATCAAAGTAACCTATCAATACAAAGGAAAGAAAATGTCTTTAAGAATAATATAAGTGTAGCTCTAACTCATTTTTGAAATATTTCAGATAAACTTGATTTCTTGTTGACTTGACACATATGTACATATTAAAATCTTTGTCTGTGGATTACATTAAACATACATATTTAGTATAATATTGGAAATATTAAGATGAACGTACGGTTTGGAGAGACTTTTTCATCCTAAAAGTCGAATCTAAAAAGAAAAAATGTAATTCGATAGCTCGAATTGTAATATATATTAAAAACTATATATTTAATTTTTAAAGTAAATATGTATACTACGAACATATCATTGTTATATTCATATTATAAAGTCATTCCATTATTTCTGCCTCTCTCATCCCCCCTCTCCAATAATATTGTGACTCAAGCTAAGAGTCAGGTAACAATTATTTAAAAAAATAAATAAATTTTTAAACCATTGTATGGATTTTTAAGTATCTTTTTGAAATTATTTGTAGAAAATCTCTCAATACTTTAGATACCCTTTCTACACTCTTGGAATATCAAAGCAATAACTTCTAATCCTTTTTATACTCATCCATCATAATATAATTAGTATTTTTTTTTGCTATCATAAATTTTACCTTAGTTTTCTGATAAAAATGTTTTTAAATAGTATTTTCGAATAAAATTGTATTAAGGTTTTGTGTAACTTTTATATATTTTTATTGAGATAATTATGAGACTAATGCTAGAGGAATCACTACATTTACCAAAAAAACATCAACTAAAAATAAGAGAAAAATATTTAAACGATAATGTTTTAAATTCATTCAACATTTTATGAGTAAGAGATAAGCTTTCTTTTATGAACTAAGGAGTTCCTTTTAAAAACTATTCTGGGATTTTGTATTATTATATACATATAAAGTCAATCCATTAAGCAATATAAAAGCAGAGAAACTCAGTAAAAAAAAACTCTTTCATTTAATGGACAAAACAGTTTTATGTTAATATATTTTTATATGTAGATAATATTGGAAGTTGTATTTTTGTTGTAGTTGTGTGTGATGATATTTTCTGAAAGTATATTGAAAAATGTACTGGCAACATACATAAGGATTGAAAAAAAAATCCTTAAGACCTATAATTACTCAGATTCTCATCAATTCATAAAATCTTTCTTTGAGGTTATTGTACAAAAAAGGTAATATTGAGTCATTCCTCTATTATGAAAGGCTCAATGCCTACTCATAGCTCACCCTAATCAAATTACAGCCAAATATTAAAGCCATCTACAAAACCACGTTGCCACTATCACTATTAAAAATTTTTAAATTTCATTCAACTTTATTATATAAACAAATTAATAGTAGTAATTAAATATTTTAAAAGAAAGGTTTATGATCAATGCAATAATGGAGTGGATTCATCATTATCTGATATTGTAGACAAAAAGTGGAAGCCCTTGTAAATCAATACGAGTCATGTTGTTTTCAAAAAGTGGTTAAAATCATTTAAACAATTTTATTGTAATATGTCACTTCTTCCTTTGGATAAATATAGAGGGTATTTGACTAATTGTATGTCATCATAGAATTGTAATGATCTTGAATAGGTTTAAAGAATGATGGAATAAAAAAAAAAGGAGCATTGGAGCTTGTTTTAATGTATTAAATCAAGAATATATCAATCTATAGATCCAACAATGATAGCCACTTGGTTTTGATGCCAATTATTCTAAGTCTAGTCATGGATCCGAAAAATGATACAAATTACTCTAGAAGTGTGAATAACCAAAAATGCAACAAATAAAATTAAGAAAATAATAAAAAAACGAAGCCGGATGGATGCTGCAGCACGATTAAAAAATCATCAAAAGTTCAAGGCTTGATTACATTTTCCTATAGAGTTTAGTTCCTAAAATTATTAAATTGCAGACCCACTGGCAAAAAATATCGAGAATCAAAAAATCTTTATTTAATCATCAAAATTCATTTCATTCCCCTCAAAAGTAGTCCTGAGACCCAATGCAGTGCACATGTGCCAACTTTTTTATAATTTTCGAAACTGTCCATATATTAAGTATATATTAAGTTTTCAAATACAATCAGTGGTGAGTGGTTAGAGCCAGAGCAGTATCTGATCGCCTTTGGACCTCCAACAATGAACCACGGAATGGATTTGAAAACTTTTGTTTTGCAATATATCTCAGTGACATAATATCCACAACTTTTATTTCAATGGATTTTCGCAAGATTTAAAATTTGCAATTTTTAATCAAACATTTTAAAAAACAAAAAATTGGATTTGAGTTGTTCACAAGAGGACACGATTCTCAAACACTAGTGAATATTTTGATATGTACATAATTTTGAGTAAATGTCAGTGACAGAAGTAACAACTTCAAAACAAAAATATTTACGTATCTCTATGTTTAGGTATTCGATACATTATTAATATGTACCTACATATATAGCATATTTACAAATGAACAAGGACTAACTAATATGTGTAACGATTGTTCTTTAGACACATACTTATTATAAAACTATAATTACAAGGTTTCATAACCAATAAACGTAAACAAAGGACGTCAATAATATGTACATATGATACATATCAACGATTGAATTAAAGGTCGAGTAGTACTGTTTTTGAACAGTTGTTGTCAATATGATTATGAACTGTTTTTCTGTTTGTTAATGAGATAAATACTTTGATTGATGAGTGTTTTAATCATTTAGTTTTGAAAAAGGAGTAAAGATTTTTGTTTGTTTGTTGAGACACATATACATATAAGTAGTTATGAGTAAGTATAACAAAAAAAAAGGAGTTATTATATATCCTCCTACTAAATAATAAGTATAAATTGTTGACAAAAAGGCTTTTTAATGTATTTTTTCTTACATTAAGACAAGACTTATGAAGTTGTGAGGTACACAGAGCAAAAAAAAAAATCCTTTACTCCTTAGAACAAAAGGAGAAGACACAGATTCTCAATTGCTATCTGAAGGGTGTATGGAATTTGAAGGGAATAAGTTAAAGAAACACATTCATGATAAATAAATATTTTTTTTTTTTTTTTTTTTTTTTTTTTGGGGGGGGGGGGGGGGGAATTTAATGTATACCAAAAAAAAACCCCGAGATATCACGGGTCTACATATGTAGAGCTCCCAAAAGTTGCAAATTGGCAAAATAAGAATTTCCACACACATTTTTGTACTGTCGACTTGAAGTGATGACTCTACTCAAAGTCTGAGTCAATTTTTAAATTAGAAAGAACATCGAGTGTACTCAACATTTTTATGAGTACATAGATTCGATTATATTCACTCAATCTTCTAAAAAAATTATAACAATAATAACAACTCATTAGTAGTTTAAGTTCCATGTTTTGTAGCTTGAAAATCCTATCAATATTGTATTTTCAGACCCTTTATACGTAAATCACTTTAAAAATAAAATTGAAACTCATTTCTTGTGTTAAAATGAGTCATTTATTTTTCTTTCCTTTTCTTTGTAACCTGTAGAATATGTGAGTATGTAGCAACATAAGCAGGGTTCCTGGAATCAATCCATAAATAGGTGACCATATTCATAAAAGTGACATCACATATTGGATGTCACATAACCATACAGTTTTTCAAACATATTGGTTGTTCAAAAAATGGGAGATCTTGTCCTTACTATGTACTCCGGAACCTATGAATACATCTCAAATAATTTTTACATACTAACCCATGGCTCTTATTTGTTTTTGTAATAACAATATAATTATAGAGTATAAGAATGTTTACATAAATACTTGGAGGAATGTGATTCTCTAAAATCGAATTCTTCATTGAAAACAAATATAACTTCCCTTTGGAGTACGGGAACATTCTAAATATAAATACATATTGTTTTCAAAATATTCAATTGGCTGTTTGCATGTAAATTTGGTTAGCCTTTTAGCTAATTGATCGAGTCGTATCAGTCTCAAGTTGACATTTATAACAATAGAAATGAATATGTTCATGAACCTGCCCCTTCTTTTTAGGGGCTACAAAGTTTTCTGTATGAAATAATACACCCTTTTGTTACAATGTAAATTAATAAAATGCTTAAATATACATATAATTAAATACTTCTAAAATATTAACACTTTCCCTGCAGAAAATGTATCTGGAACAAAGCTCCTCTTATATAAAAATGCCCTAAATTTCTGCCCCTCTTTTTCTATGTGAGTAAAAAAAATGAATACTGAAATTTTCATTAGTAAAAAGGAATCCGTTTACCAAGGTATGCTTTAATCCTTTAAAGTCTTGGATTAAGTCTACAGTGACATGATATTAAAAAAACAATCCTTAGATAATTTTATTCAAAACTCAATTACATTTGATTAAATGATAAAATTATGTAGAAAATCATTTCAAAGGGAATGAAAACACTTGATTAATTTATAATTTACTTATATAAAGTATTTACTATGAAATTGATCCTCAGTCTTACCTAGGAAAATGATGAAGCCAACAAAGATCCTTCTGGCAGCTTTATTGCTACTGTCTACTAGTGCTAATGGACGTAAGTATAACATTTCTGTCTTAAATGACTCATGTGATACTGTGGATATGATGTTCTGACTATATTTAATTTGAGAAAAAAATGTTATGGAGCACAAGTAACAATAACAAGTTAACAATAGTACTTTAAAATGAAAACTGTTTGGTGGTGTTCTCCTTTTTTAAATTGAAATTGTATTGTATATTTAGACTTCAATGATACATTTATAAACCCAAAGTAGAACAAATTAATTTTTTCCTCATTGTTACTAACTTAATTCAAAAACTGAGGGAGGGTGCAAAGTGTATTTGATTAAAGACAATTTTTAAATGATTTCAAGGGGCAAAACTTATCACCAATATGAAGGGCTTTTCCAATAGATGTGCCTCTTATTAAAAATTAGCAAGGGTATTCTAAAGTAATTTTTTGAAATTTTTACAGGTGAATATATAGAGTTATATTTTTCATTTAAAAAAATGTAGTGACACTCCAACGACCAAAAGTTGTATATAGAGGGCAGTGTGGCAACTTTTTTCAAAGTAAATTTGTAAGAAAAATTATTAATTATGAGAAAAAATTTAATAGACTGGAATTTTGAAAAGAGATTTTGAGAATATTTATCTATGATTTTTTTAATAGTTGAAGTACAATTGTTTAGTCAGTACATAGTTAAAAAATAGAACCCGAACAATGTTTTCATGTTTTTTGAGATTTTTTTTTGTTTTAAGAATTTATTCCTGTTTACCGTAGTTCATACATACATTATAAAATAGTCAAGATATACAAACATTTTAAAACAATACATACATACGGCAAAGAACACGACCACACAAAGGGGTATATTTATGTGTTGCTACAGCAGAAATTGATTTTAAGTCCTACTTAATTTTATAGTTATTATCAATAACTTGTTTCATTTTTGAACATTTAATAAATTTAAGAACACGAAGATCTTCATCCTCTTCTTCATTGGCTTTGTATCTTTCATACGAGAGCAATGTTCATCGGTGTATGAGGTGGTTGATCTTTTTGTCAACCCTGGTAATAAAATGGGGAGTCCTGAAGCAATCCTTACGCATTTTTTGGACTGACCTTCATCCAATCCCTTCATAGTCTCCTCCAGATTCATTCAACTCTTTCCTGACCTTCCAGACAAAGCTCCTGTCCAACTTCAGGATGTCAGCAATTGGTTGTCTCTTCCGGCGCGAATCTAAACAAAAACACTTTTTCTTTTCCAATCTTTTGGCACTTTAAAATCTTCGATTTCAGCCGTTTTTTTCAATAAAATCTTTTGCTTGTGACAAGGCCGTTTCAGTTGATAGACCCTTTGTGTAAGGATGTTGCGAGTGAAGTCTAGGGATAACTTCTTCTACTTTCCATTGTACAATTCTTTCGAGTCCCTGAAGGATATAATTTGAGAGGGTGATTGGTCTAAATGATTTTTCTTAGCTGTAGTCGTCTTTGCCCAGTTTCGGCAAAAATACAACCTTCATGTCGCGCCGTGTCCTTGGTGTGTAGCAAGTACTGAAAATTACATACTTTGTAAAGCTCAGAGATGTAATGTATTAAGTTGTCCCCGAGTTACTGTAGTACAATTGGAGCCCATCTGGCCCTGAACTTTTAAATGGTCCAAAGAAGTCGAATGATTATCGAAGTCAATGTCGAAGTTGGTTTCTTGCAATGATCTATCACAAGTGTTATTGATTCTGCAGTCAGAGAAGTGAGTTTCCATTAGTATTTGCAACGATTGAGCAGGTGATTTACAAAAATTACATTATCTTTTTTGAGGAAACCAATTGAGTAATAGTAATGCAAATTACTAGCTGTTTTGACCCATGCTCGGAACGGATAGTAGATGTTTTTTGAGATATGAATTGACTAATTTTGCCATTTTCATTCTTCTTTAGTGAAATCAATTTTTAACTTACTATATAAAATTGTTTTGATGTGATTGGGAAAGATTGGAACATATAATATTATATTATATATAAGTTTGAACATCAATATTTTGATCATCAAGGACTTGAGGCCTAAAAAAAAAAGTCATAACACATTCATTTTTCTAGAATTAATTCTTAAAGTACTTTAAAATGAAAACTCTTTAAAGGTGTTATCGATTTTTGAAAAAATTGAAATTGTGATGTATATTTAGATTTCAATGGCACATTTACATATAAACCCAAGTAGAAAAAATTTATTTTTGTCCTCATTATTACTAACTTAGAAGCGGACTTCTCAAGTTCAGAAAAAACACAGAAAGTTTGAAAAAATTTATTATTTCTACTTCTGTGATATTTGACATAAAATAATTATTGTGTTGTTGCATAGTGTAATTATTTCATAAAATATAAATGACTTCTAATTAATTATACCAATCTATATAAAATCAAAATAACCTTTATAAATAGAATAATTTAACGACAAAAAGGAGAAAGGGTTACACTAATATTCTGACTTTTTTAATATTAATTTTTACATATAACAAATTTTTAAAAAACTTTACTTTTTCTCATTTTATACGTCTAGCAAACCAAGCATTTCTTTCTTCAGTTTTTGTTCATTACTAGCCTATATAAAATATGTACCAATACTTGATTAATTAATGTAGGAGAACTGTAAATTTTTTAGAGTATTAGGGTAATATATATGTTAATAACCCAAAAAAAAAACAATCAGAAATATGGTATCTTTTAGCTTGACATGAACCACTAATCACAATATTAAAAAAATTTAAAGGATGTGTAGGCAACCAAATCTATAATTAAGCAACTAAATATAAATATTTAAAATAAAAATTGGGTCGCCTAGAAACCGGTTTATTCATGTTGGATCAAAAGTACTGTTTTCAATTGAACAATGGTTTAAAGAAGTCACTTAATACTTTTATGATTTTTACAGAAAAAACAACTGCTGAGTCCTCACTTAAAACCACGGTAGTAACCAAACAAACAACAACCTCTACCACACCTTTAATGACATCAACCACCACAACAACTTCTACTAGTACGACTACTACAACATCAACAACGACTTCATCCACAACAACAAACACACCGACAACTACTACTACTACCACAACATCGACCACAACTACTACGACTACAACTACTACCACAACATCGACCACTACCACAACTACTACTACGACTACAACCACCACTACTACTACAACCACCACTACGACTACAACCACCACTACTACTACAACAACCACGACTACCACAACTACGACGACGACTACCACGACAACAACTACGAGTACTACAACCACCACTACGAGTACCACGACAACCACTTCGACTACCTCGACAACAACCACGACAACGACTACCACATCAACCACGACGACTACCTCAACTACAACAACTACTACCACAACTACAACAACGACTACGATTACAACCACCACTACAACGACAACCACTACTACCACAACAACCACCACTACTACAACCACTACAACGACTATCACAACTACGACCACTACCTCAACTACAACAACAACCACCACTACTACAACTACCTCGACAACAACTACTACCACTACAACAACAACGACTACGAGTACTACAACCACCACTACGACTACCACGACAACCACTACAACAACAACGACTACTACCACGACGACAACTTCTACTACAACTACATCAACCACGACGACTACCTCAACTACAACAACAACCACCACTACTACAACTACCTCGACAACAACCACGACGACGACTACAACAACGACTACCTCAACTACAACAACATCCACCACTACTACAACTACCTCGACAACAACTACTACCACAACTACAACAACGACTACTACTACAACCACCACTACAACGACTACCACAACTACGACGACTACCACGACAACCACTACAACAACAACGACTACTACCACGACGACAACTTCTACAACAACTACATCAACCACAACGACTACCTCAACTACAACGACCACCACTACGACATCAACTACTACAACAACAACTACTACAACGACCACTACAACTACAACCACCACCACAACGACAACTACTACAACCACCACTACAACGACGACCACTACTACTACAACGACAACAACGACAACTACTACAACCTCCACTACAACGACGACCACTACTACTACAACGACAACCACAACAACTACTACCACAACCACTACAACGAGTACAACCACCGCTACAACGACGACCACTACTACTACAACCACCACTACAACGACGACCACAAGTACGACGACAACTACTACAACGACAACCACTACAACTACTACTACGACTACAACAACGACAACCACAACTACAACGACCACCACAAGTACGACGACAACCACAAGAACGACAACTACCACAACAACGACAACTACTACTACGACAACCACAACCACTACAACTACTACTACAACCACCACTACAACGACAACCACTACAACTACTACTACGACTACAACAACGACAACGACAACTACAACGACCACCACAAGTACGACCACAAGTACGACGACAACCACAACAACTACTACCACAACCACTACAACGACTACAACCACCACTATAACGACGACCACTACTACGACATCAACTACTACAACAACAACTACTACAACGACCACTACAACTACTACTACAACCACCACTACAACGACGAACACAACTACAACGACCACCACTACGACATCAACTACTTCAACAAGAACTACTACAACGACCACTACAACTACAACCACCACCACAACGACCACTACAACGACGACCACAAGTACGACGACAACGACTACCACATCAACCACGACGACTACCTCAACTACAACAACTACTACCACAACTACAACAACGACTACGATTACAACCACCAATACAACGACAACCACTACAACTACTACTACGACTACAACAACGACAACCACAACTACAACGACCACCACAAGTACGACGACAACCACTACAACGACTACCACAACTACGACGACTACCACGACAACCACTACAACAACAACGACTACTACCACGACGACAACTTCTACAACAACTACATCAACCACGACGACTACCTCAACTACAACGACGACCACTACTACTACAACGACAACCACAACAACTACTACCACAACAACGACAACTACTACAACCACCACTACAACGACAACCACTACAACTACTACCACAACAACGACAACTACTACAACCACCACTACAACGACAACCACTACAACTACTACCACAACAACGACAACTACTACAACCACCACTACAACGACAACCACTACAACTACTACTACGACTACAACAACGACAACCACAACTACAACGACCACCACAAGTACGACGACAACCACTACAACGACTACCACAACTACGACGACTACCACGACGACAACTTCTACAACAACTACATCAACCACGACGACTACCTCAACTACAACGACGACCACTACTACTACAACGACAACCACAACAACTACTACCACAACCACTACAACGAGTACAACCACCACTACAACGACGACCACTACTACTACAACCACTACTTCAACGACAACCACTACAACTACTACTACGACTACAACAACGACAACCACAACTACAACGACCACCACAAGTACGACGACAACCACAACAACTACTACTACAACCACCACTACAACGACAACAACTACTACCACCACTACAATTACTACTACTACTACAACCACCACTACAACGACAACCACTACAACTACTACTACGACTACAACAACGACAACCACAACTACAACGACCACCACAAGTACGACGACAACCACAACAACAACTACTACAACCACCACTACAACAACTACTACCACCACTACAACGACCACTACTACTACCACGACGACGACTAGCACATCAACAACGACTTCTACTACCACAACTACAACAACTACTACTACCACTACAACAACTACAACGACTACTACTACCACGACAACCACTACAACTACTACAACCACAACAACCACCACCACTACTACAACAACCACCACTACAACTACGACTACCACAACTACAACGACCACCACAAGTACGACGACAACAACCACTACTACAACAACAACTACTACTACAAGTACGACGACAACAACCACTACAACAAGCACAACTACAACAACCACTACTACAACGACCACTACATCTACAACAACCACAACTACAACGACCACCACAAGTACGACGACTACCACGACAACCACCACATCGACAACTACCACGACAACAACTACTACTACTACATCAACAACGACTACCACTACTACAACCACCACCACAAGTACGACGACAACAACTTCTACCACAACAACTACGAGTACTACAACGACAACTGTTTGTTCCACTGTAACTGGAACTGCTTGTATTTTTCCCTTCATTTACAAGGAGGTATTGTACTCATCATGCACAACCACTGACAACGCAGGAGTAGCCTGGTGTCCTACTTCACTGTACTCGACTGGACATGCTGAAAATTATGGCAACTGTGTTGCCTCATGCCCACGTAAGTTATATATTTTTTTACCTTATATCCTTGACTTAATGTTTTGCTACTGAATTTAGAGGGTCAAACTGCTACACCTTCCGTCTGTAAAACGTTACAAGGAGACAATTGCATCTTTCCCTTCCAGTACAATGATGTTAGTTATTCAGATTGCACTACTGTAGCTGATACTAGATTTTGGTGTGCAACGAGTCTTTACTCTGGAACAAATGAAGCCCTCAATTTCGGATACTGTAATTCTGCCTGTACTCGTGAGTATCTAGAAATATTTACTTTTTTTTTAAATCATATATAATTGAAATTTTCATTTGTTTGTCTTTGCAGAGGGCACCACAATTGCAAGCAATGGTAAATATTTCTTTATTTTCCCTTCAAGTTTTTATGTTCTGAAAATGTGTTCTTTGCAATTTAGTTTGTCGAACTCTGAGTGGACAAGCATGCCTCCTACCATTTGATTACCGTGGTACATCATACACTAGATGCACTAATGTTGATAATGGAGGTGTGGATTGGTGTGCTACATCAAAAGACTCTTCTGGTCATGCATTGGGTTGGGATAATTGTGATCCCAGTTCTTCTTGCCCATAAAACCAAATATTATTATTAATCAATTTTTTTTATGAACGGTGGTGGCTGGGTCCTGAATTACAATTTCTGTGGGGACTGTTACTAATATAAAATAACGTAGTATAAATGGTATATGTTTACAAATATAAGTTTATTTAAGTTTCTAAGTCAATAAATTCAAAATCATAATTAAGCTGGTTATATACGATCGTTTGTATGATTAATTCATTAATTTTTAGTACATACACTCATATTGTTGAAGTTATTTTCTATTTTGACCTTCATATTAATGTAGTGTTACTTAAAAACATTTTTAAATAATGATAATTCATACAGAGTAACTTGTGTTAATGATTTTGACAAATATTTATATATTTTCTTATCTTTGCTCCAGTGATGCCAATTTGCACCTCATTTAATATAATTACTTTGCTAAATTAATATATATTCTAAATGAGTAAGACTATAGAGATTTATATAAAGTCTGTATAAAGTTATCTTCCATGCAATAGGAGCCTTTACACTCAGAATAAAAAATCCCATGACTTTAGCATTTAATAGGATGAGATCATATAATGAGCTTTGAATAAATTCATTCTTTGTTTTAACCTCCTAGAACTATGCTCCTTCATTGGTGACCTCAACAAGCATTACATTATGCATAGCACTCGAATCCTACTAAGGACATTTTACCTCTGGATTTTTGGAAAAGCCCTTCCCCGAAATACTCTAAAGCGTCTTTTATTTACCATTGATGTCCGACTCCCCAAGTTCGAGAAGTCATATCTGCAAACATGGTTCCTCAGAATAGAGTTTATTTTTGGGGGTATAATCTATCATCTGTCTCTGAAAAACTCAGCATTATGGTATCCATACTTCCTGCACACGTTATCAGGGATTTCCCCCACGAGAAAGTGTCCAGTTAGTACGAAAAGTTACAAAAAGGAATTCTGAAATTTTGTATTCCTTTGCCTAAGGAAGGGGTTAGAAGAGAATTCGAGCTCATGAAAGACGATTTAACTTCACCAATGATTTTTACCATCTGAGCAGGCTTCTTTATCCCACATTATTAATGTCAGCTCTCAAGGAAGCTCTTTGTAAAAAAGTTCTAGTGAACTTAGTATATTTGTAAGTGTTGCAATGGAAACAAAAAAAGACTAGATCCATATGTGCTATCTTTGGTTTAGGAAATGCTGTTTCAAAGAAGATGACACATTGACAGGAATCTGCTATCCAACCTGGTGTGAGATTTTGAGATGTATTTTGTGGTTATCAAAGAAATAGGTTGGCAAGGGAAAACGAATTTAGCAACACAATTGGAAATCTGATTGCTCTGTCCTTATTCAGCTAAATACTTTCCATGACAAAG
The DNA here is from genome assembly GCA_963680855.1 of Lepeophtheirus nordmannii. Taxonomy (NCBI): domain Eukaryota; kingdom Metazoa; phylum Arthropoda; class Copepoda; order Siphonostomatoida; family Caligidae; genus Lepeophtheirus; species Lepeophtheirus nordmannii. The sequence goes on from OY804520.1 coordinate 14,122,675, forward strand.
TAAAAATTTGAATGGTATAACATCATTGGTGTTGTTGACAAGAGGCTAAAGGAATAAAATGTCATCAAACAAATTCAACACTGATTAACTTATATAGGCACTATATACATTTTAAGTCTCCACGATATGTCAAAAAGGACATCAGTAGAATCAGTTACAACTAGGTCAAATATTATCCCTACTCAACAAGCTCCACTCACCAAAGATATGATTCTAGATCCGGGAGCTGAAGCGTCTTGCATAGTAAAGTCATACTCATCTGCTGATAGGGTTAGAGGATCGTCTTGTACACTTTTTAAGCTTTTTTGAAGATAAGGAAGTTGGGGAAAGCTGAAACATGGTACACACTCAAATGTAAATTGCAAAAAATTGTTTTCAAATTATTTAAACTTTTAGTAATACAATATAAGTGTATTGTGTAAAAATTGGGTATCCTTAAACTGAATTATATTGAAGATATTGAGCAAAAAGTCATGTTTTTTTTCAATTGTTTTCGATCTATTACAGTATAGAAAACTAGATTACGAGTCAACACTTGACTAAATTTTTACTCAACGAACTTACATTTAGTGAATAAAAGCTAATATAATTATTTACAATTTGTTTGAAATTTGTATTAAATTGTGTAACCTGTTTCAACTTTCACCTACTTCTTTACGCTCAAAAATGCTTTAAAATTGTACATTTTTTAAATGAGTATAACTCTTGATTTCAAACAAGTACAACTGAGATTTTTATATCTTTATTATTATAATATGTATAAATGATCCACAGAAAATTTGAACTCTTTTATGCATGGGCAGAACTAGAAATTTTGTTTCAAGGGACTCTCTGCACCAGATGTTTTACATGACTTGACATTAAATCTTAAAAGCAAGTATTGTTTCGTTCAGAATCAAAATTTTTTAATGCAATTATTTAAAATGGGCCAACATTTCAATTTTTAACAAAATTGGTTTATTACTTCAAAAAATATAGCTAATCATATTTTTTAATAAAATCCGTTAAGAAAGCTACACAATGAAGAAGAAAAAAAATGTAAATTAGACCCATCATCAAATCTTCATATCTAAACTTAATTTTTTGTCCCTCTTTTATATAGAATCACCCTATAAGAAAGCTCAATATTACGGTTTATAAAAATAAATGGATTTATTTTGCAATCTTTACAAATAATTTTCCTATGGGAAATTTTCATAACAGGAGTGAATACCTTTAATAACAAAGGAAAAATCATAATTATTTATATCAATAAATTTCTATGAATGATAGTGAATATCTGCAACACTTGACTCCAAACTCCTAATCGAGTCATTTTCATGAGCTATAACTTAATTGAGACTAAAAACATGTGGGCTTGAATAGAACAATATCTGTCCCCTTAAAGAGTAAAAAAAAAACAACAACCCAAAGATCTAGTGACCTTTTGAACAAAATAAGAAGCTTCTTCTTGAGAAGAAAGATAGTGACTTCCTGATATTTAGATGAGGACTATGCTCAATGAATATATAGCTTTGATACCATTATTTGAAGTATTTGTGGTTAATACTATATTAAGTGACAACATCGCATGTTGAACGAGTGCTTTCTTTAGATTTTGGTCCTCATGTAAAGCCTTTCTTCCAGTACTAACTACCCTGCTTGTTGGAGGAAAACTGGACGAAGTCATGTCCTTTGGTCGTCTACTGCTTTACATTCTATAGAGATGGAGGCTACTCTGCCTGACTCAACCCATACTTTTATATATATACTTTAATATTTAGGAACATGAACGACACGTGAAAAAGGTTAAGATAAGTAATTAATTGGCGCTACGGTTAGCCTGAAATGTTCTGGCTAAATATTCTACAGCTTCTATTACTAATTTTTTTCCATAAATCCTCTGTAAAATACGCAAATTAAAGTTAAGTATTATAAAAATATCCAGCTGAATTATATTTAAGCCATAGTAGTTTGCTACTAATTTAGCAGAAGAGTAAATTTTAAGATCGGATATTTTTTTAGTCAATTAATTCTTCATTTATCGTTAAAAAACCATTTCATTTTATAATAAATTTATCTAAAAATGTGGTTGAAAAGATAATACTTTTTGCTGATTTTGACACGTGTTGTATTAAGCTTAGTACTTTAAAACATTAGCCCAAATTTTTAAAACGTGATTGTGGGAATAGTTACATCTTGTATTTTAATTTTCATGGGTTTAGTATGCATCATAAGGATAGTATGTTCTTGTAAATTGTTACATGATTATTGGGCATAACTAAATTAACCTGGATAAGTACGCAGTCAATACTACTTTTTCAATTCTTTTTGTAGATATGTCCCTGCATTAAAAGTAAAAAACCTTTCGTTAATTAAAAACAAACAATAAATTACTTTTAATATATAAATCTTTAATTTTATTATGATCAACATGTAGGTACAGTGAGACATACAGCATAAATACTAATAATAACCAAATGAAATAAGTATAAAGTGTTAAGAATAATTGTTATTCTAATTATTAAAAAATATAAATTGATCAATTAATTGATATTTAATATTAATACAATTGTCTTCCATATTTGCAAATGGATTTAATAAAACTTAAATAGGTTTTAAAAAATTAATCCAATAATTCAGAGAAATTGGTTGAGTCTAATTCAGTGGTGATTCGATGTATTTATGGTTTCAATAGAACTAGCTTCTACATTTCCTGATTCCCCAAAAAATGGATTTCTATTCCTAGATAAGATTATTCTATTATCTATAGAATATATTGTATATTAATATGTTACACTATAAAATTATTTCAAATTTAATATGTAAAGTAATAATAAAAAGTGTAAAAGCTAGATCTATTCATTGAGCCCTTAATGAAGATATCCTCTCTAATTAGTCTATGGTGATGACAATGTTAAACAATTTCTTAAGGAGGTTATAGATGATGCAGAACAATAGATGGTAAAAAGCAAGTATGTCGACGTTAAGAGACGAATACAATTATTGGATGGTTAAATGTATAAGTCCATTTTTTTATATAATGTGCAAAGAAACAACTTACAATGGAAACTCAACTCCACGCTTTTAGACGATGAGGCAACTAGCCAAGAAGTTGAAGATATCATTTTAGGAACAAATAATTCAATACCCCCAAATGAAGATATATTTTACCTTGTGGAAAACATGCTTTTGAAGATAAAGAGATTGCTTAGAAGAAAAGGAGCGATGAAAACTGAATGAAGTCGGCGTAATTTGCAAAGGCTTGAAGACATAGTGAGAAACAATCTGAGCAGAGAAGAAAAAAGATATATGGCTGATAAACTCTATAGAGAAGCTGATCTATTTTATAGGACAAAACTTAAAATACAAGCCGTAGATAACTTGTCTCAGTCTAGGCTTCGATGTATTGATGAAGATAGACGTAAAACCTCAAGAAAAAGTCTATCAATCTACAAACCTAATGGAGAGATGTCAAATGATCCTATATATATCTGTGAGGAAATTAAAAAGCATTTTAGTAAATTGTATAGTTGCTTCGATTGTTATGAAGAAGTGCTATGCGCAAGATGCAGACGTACCGGACAGCATTTTTGTGAGGAATGGAGATGTTCACCAGAAGGAAAACTTTGTATTGCTGAAAGAGACAATGATGCATTAGAGCAACATCTTACGGAGGAAGAAATTATACATACAATAAATTTTAATGGAAAAACCAACAAATCACCGGGCCCTTCTAGATTTACTTTTGAGTTTTATAAAAAATATGCCAAGATTTTATCACCCGTTTTGCTAAAATTTTATGAAAAAGTTTTAAGCTGTGGAAGTTTTCCAGTTTTTGCATCAACTGAACGAATTGTTGTAATTCCGAAACGGAAGAAGGACCCAGGACATATAAAAAATTTACGCCCCTTATCTATGCAGAACTGTATTTTCAAGATTTTTTCATATATTTTACCAAATCGTTTAAGTGGCATTTTAAGTTCTCTATTACATCCGTCTCAGTTTGGATTTGTTAAAAGGAAATTGATGGATAATATACCTTTTACGTTGCAAACCTTTTTAGAGTCAGCTGACAATGTTTTTGTTATGTCTGTTGACTTTTCCCGAGCATTCGACACAATTTCTCATAAATACATTATATAAACGATATATGTGAAAGAATTTGGGGATTATGTTATCAGAATGGTCGTAGCGCTGCTGGCAAACTCAAAAACATTGATTAATTATGGACCCATAACGCATACATTCGATAACAAAAGAGGAGTAAGGCAAGGAGATCTGTCTTCTGCCTTGGTTTTTATTATTGGATTGGATCCCTTAATAAGAAAGATCCACTTGAAAAATCAATTAACGGATTTTCCTCTCTTTCATCGCATCCAAAATGTTTTTATGCAGATGATTTAACAATGGTCAATTCTGGGAATCCTTTACAAACGATTAAATCTATAAAGAAGACATTAACTCTGTTAAGGGATTTTGCAGTTTGTTCCGGCTTAACAACTAATCCTGAAAAAACAGAAATCTTGAGCAATTATCATGAAATAATTTACAAATCATGGCCTCAAGTCAATTATGTCAAGAGTCTTAGGTTGTTGGAAGTTGCTGTGTTGAAAGGAATTTGGAGGAAATCATCTCGAGGATAAATCAAGCTTATACCTTTTTTTCATTTTTTAGTCTCAACTTTTGGGACAAAATAAGAACATGGAACACTTATATCATTTCAAAAGTGATTCATTTATTACGTATAACCCCATATGATGAAAGTGTTGCCTCACAAATCAACTAAATGGAGACGTCCTTCCTCAAGCATTCTAAGAAGAAAAATTTATCTATAATGCGGGTACATAACCCTATAAATTATGGAGGCCTTTCTGCTATATATGTTCCTTATCTTTGGAAATCCCTTAACTCATTTTAATTAGAGAACTGTGGACAGAGACCCATTGCTGGTGTCCGCTCCTTTCTTCCTTTTTCCCGAATAAATATTAAAATGATCCCTACGCAGGACTAAAAAAAGTTTTGAGGATGATTTCATGCTATTCGGAAAGGATGCTAAAATTATCATAGGGAATAAAGAGTGTTGTGTGTTCTCTTGAGAAATCCCTCAAATGGGAATTTCCCACAAGAGAGTTCCTAAGTGATTTCAGATTAAAGACATGTGGAGACATTGCTGGTGAAACAGCAATCTCTTTTATATTGCTGAATAGGATGGCATTCTTTCAATTTCAAATGGAAACTACGTCCTAGTCCCAAGGCCTGCTTTGCCAATACGTCTAAGATTTTTTTTGATGAGTGTTTCTAACATTAGGAAGTTATGCTATTTTCCAAATTTTGACCCTTTTATAGGGTACTTACAGAGAAGACAATTGAATCTTCTAGTGCCACGGAGTATAAACGTCTTAAAAAAGGCTTTGCTCTCCTCTTCTGAAAAATGGTTAAAATATCGAATACTTACTGGAACTCAGAAGTGAACACTAAGTTTTTTGGCGATGAAAAACGAAAGTGCGTATTTTGTGGAGTCAAGGATGAAACTTACCCCACTATATTCTACCATAGGGGAATATTTAGAGGGAATTTTTAGTTTTTATAAATTTAAGAAAGATAATTTTATCACTTTTTATTCTGGACAGGAAGATAATACTATCAATGCCATCATCACCAAAGCCCACCATGTACTATACGCAAAAAGATCATCTTCTGATCGATATATCTCCAGCGTACTATCAATAATAAAACTCCACTTCAGAACTATACAAAGTATTTCATAATTTTTTTGGACCATTGTTGTTGTTGTTGTTTTTTGCTGCACTTTTATGTTTTTTTAAACGACTTTTGATTTATGTTTTTTTAAAATATGTTTTTGATGTTCCATCAGTTTCTTGAAATTTTGTTCCCTGTTATGAATTTTTAGTATGTGTAATCGAATAAAGATATGCCGATATGGCCGAGAAAGAAAAAAAATGTGCAAAGAGTCTCTGAACTGTGAATCTTTCCTTTGTTTGTTCTCCAAATTTATTCTGGGGTCCCAGTGAACAGGAACAATCCCTTTTAAAAAAATACCAACTCTTTACCATTCTTCCTCATCCACACTAAGAAATGTGTCATCTGAAAGCTCTAAAGGTGGGATATTAGGGATATTATTCATAGATGAAGAACGTTTAGAGATTAACATAGCGAAGTTCTCAACCGAATAATAACGGCGTCATAGAACATAAAACAATAAAATTTGGGATTAGCGAGTGTATAACCTAATTCTACCAACCTAATATTTTTTTCCTTATCATAGATACAGTTTAGTTCTTGATATAAGTTAGAAAAAGTTTGCGGTTTTTCTTGAAGTGTCATGCTCCTAAAAAATACTCTGAAGTTAAATTATAAACTCTTGGCTACAATGTCTTAGCTAGAAAAAGATAAATTGATTTTTCTCCAATTCGTGTTTTTTTATCCACGCACATTTCTAGTTGACATTACACATATGTACATACTGTATGTACTGTATGTCTACAAAAATAATTTTTATCTTAATGTCTTTTAACTTACATTAACTCAGGTAAAGAACAAACCTTCTTTGCACACTCTTATAAGCAAGAACCTATGATTAAAATAAAAATGAATCCATTTCTAATTCACTTCCATTAAATATCTCAAAAGTATTTTCTGAACTTACACATATTGATGATTCTTTATTTCTTCAAAGAACTGTTAACCTTAAGCTGAAGTAACGTCAGAGAAAAATTGATATCATTTTCTGACAGCTATAATATTGTTTAGGGGACCACTGGCTTTTGTGAATCCATAACACCTGGGACTTTACCATAAGTATACATAAATGGAATAGAACGTTTCAAATAAATTGATTTTAGCTCTAAGATAAAATTTATGACCCAGATATTGCTAAAACGATTTATCCCACGTTTTTTTTTTTAAATGTCCCAGATATGGAGTAAAAATATAAGCCCAGAATGATTTAATGAGAAAAAAAAAAGGACCAAGTGCGCAATGTTAGTCAACTGGCTACTGACCCATCTATACTGAAGTTTTTATTTTCTCATATTTCACCACAATTAGTGAGTTTTGAATTTTGATACATCATAAACAAAAAAATTCAAATGAGGTTACATATTTACATATATATCTTCGGCTGTTTTCTTCTTTTCTTATTTTCACAAAATTAACATTTTTTTAAAGTTGAAACCTGATGGATTGAAGAAGCCCTCTCAATGTTTGAAAACAAAGTTCACAATAGTTTTTTTTTTTTTTTGTAAAATGGAATATTTGATTCAAATTATAACACTACATTAATATGAAGGTCAAAATAGAAAATAACTTCAACAATATGAGTGTATGTACTAAAAATTAATGAATTAATCATACAAACGATCGTATATAACCAGCTTAATTATGATTTTGAATTTATTGACTTAGAAACTTAAATAAACTTATATTTGTAAACATTTACCATTTATACTACGTTATTTTATATTAGTAACAGTCCCAACAGAAATTGTAATTCAGGACCCAGCCACCACCGTTCATAAAAAAAATTGATTAATAATAATATTTGGTTTTATGGGCAAGAAGAACTGGGATCACAATTATCCCATCCCAATGCATGACCAGAAGAGTCTTTTGATGTAGCACACCAATCCACACCTCCATTATCAACATTAGTGCATCTAGTGTATGATGTACCACGGTAATCAAATGGCAGGAGGCATGCTTGTCCACTCAGAGTTCGACAAACTAAATTGCAAAGAACACATATTCAGAACATAAAAACTTGAAAGGAAAATAAAAAAATATTTACCATTGCTTGCAATTGTGGTGCCCTCTGCAAAGATAAACAAATGAAAATTTCAATTATATATGATTTTTAAAAAAAGTAAATGTTTCTAGATACTCACGAGTACAAGCAGAATTACAGTATCCGAAATTGAGGGCTTCATTTGTTCCAGAGTAAAGACTCGTTGCACACCAAAATCTAGTATCAGCTACAGTAGTGCAATCTGAATAACTAACATCATTGTACTGGAAGGGAAAGATGCAATTGTCTCCTTGTAACGTTTTACAGACGGAAGGTGTAGCAGTTTGACCCTCTAAATTCAGTAGCAAAATATTAAGTCAAGGATATAAGGTAAAAAAATATATAACTTACGTGGGCATGAGGCACCGCAGTTGCCAAAATTTTCAGCATGCCCATTCGAGTACAGTGAAGTAGGACACCAGGCTACTCCTGCGTTGTCAGTGGTTGTGCATGATGAGTACAATACCTCCTTGTAAATGAAGGGAAAAATACAAGCAGTTCCAGTTACAGTGGAACAAACAGTTGTCGTTGTAGTACTCGTAGTTGTTGTGGTAGAAGTTGTTGTCGTCGTACTTGTGGTGGTGGTTGTAGTAGTGGTAGTCGTTGTTGATGTAGTAGTAGTCGTCGTACTTGTGGTGGTCGTTGTAGTTGTAGTTGTTGTAGATGTAGTGGTCGTTGTAGTAGTCGTTGTTGTAGTTGTGCTTGTTGTAGTGGTTGTTGTCGTCGTACTTGTAGTAGTAGTTGTTGTTGTAGTAGTGGTTGTGGTAGTAGTAGTTGTTGTCGTCGTACTTGTGGTGGTCGTTGTTGTTGTGGTTGTCGTAGTTGTAGTTGTTGTAGTGGTAGTCGTAGTTGTTGTCGTTGTAGTGGTGGTAGTAGTTGTTGTCGTTGTAGTGGTTGTGGTAGTAGTTGTAGTGGTTGTCGTTGTAGTAGTGGTTGTAGTAGTTGTGGTTGTTGTAGTAGTTGTCGTAGTGGTAGTAGTAGTGGTTGTTGTTGTAGTGGTAGTCGTAGTTGTTGTGGTTGTCGTCGTTGTCGTTGTTGTGGTGGTGGTAGTAGTAGTGGTGGTCGTCGTTGTCGTTGTAGTGGTGGTAGTAGTTGTTGTCGTTGTAGTGGTTGTGGTAGTAGTTGTAGTTGTTGTCGTTGTAGTAGTGGTTGTAGTAGTTGTCGTAGTGGTAGTAGTTGTTGTTGTAGTGGTAGTCGTAGTTGTCGTTGTTGTGGTTGTCGTCGTACTTGTGGTTGTCGTTGTAGTAGTTGTCGTCGTTGTAGTGGTGGTGGTAGTTGTTGTAGTGGTAGTCGTAGTTGTTGTCGTTGTGGTAGTTGTCGTAGTTGTTGTCGTTGTTGTCGTCGTACTTGTGGTGGTCGTTGTTGTTGTGGTTGTCGTAGTTGTAGTTGTTGTAGTGGTAGTCGTAGTTGTTGTCGTTGTAGTGGTGGTAGTAGTTGTTGTCGTTGTAGTGGTTGTAGTAGTTGTGGTTGTTGTAGTAGTTGTCGTAGTGGTAGTAGTAGTGGTTGTTGTTGTAGTGGTAGTCGTAGTTGTTGTGGTTGTCGTAGTTGTCGTTGTTGTGGTGGTGGTAGTAGTAGTGGTTGTTGTTGTAGTGGTAGTCGTAGTTGTTGTGGTTGTCGTAGTTGTCGTTGTTGTGGTGGTGGTAGTAGTAGTGGTTGTTGTTGTAGTGGTAGTCGTAGTTGTTGTGGTTGTCGTTGTTGTGGTGGTGGTAGTAGTAGTGGTTGTTGTTGTAGTGGTAGTCGTAGTTGTTGTGGTTGTCGTAGTTGTCGTTGTTGTGGTGGTGGTAGTAGTAGTGGTGGTCGTCGTTGTCGTTGTAGTGGTGGTAGTAGTTGTTGTCGTTGTAGTGGTTGTGGTAGTAGTTGTTGTGGTTGTCGTTGTAGTGGTGGTTGTAGTAGTTGTAGTGGTAGTAGTTGTTGTCGTTGTAGTAGTTGTCGTAGTGGTAGTAGTTGTTGTTGTCGTTGTAGTGGTGGTTGTAGTAGTTGTCGTTGTTGTAGTTGTGGTAGTAGTTGTGGTTGTAGTAGTTGTTGTCGTCGTACTTGTGGTGGTGGTTGTAGTTGTAGTGGTCGTTGTAGTAGTTGTTGTCGTCGTACTTGTGGTGGTGGTTGTAGTTGTAGTGGTCGTTGTAGTAGTTGTTGTCGTCGTACTTGTGGTGGTCGTTGTTGTTGTTGTAGTAGTAGTAGTGGTCGTCGTTGTAGTGGTGGTTGTAGTAGTTGTCGTTGTTGTTGTAGTAGTAGTTGTAGTAGTTGTTGTCGTCGTACTTGTGGTGGTCGTTGTAGTTGTGGTTGTAGTAGTTGTTGTTGTGGTGGTCGTTGTTGTAGTTGTAGTGGTCGTTGTAGTAGTCGTTGTTGTAGTAGTAGTTGTTGTTGTAGTGGAGGTTGTTGTTGTAGTTGAAGTAGTCGTCGTGGTTGTTGTAGTAGAGGTTGTCGTGGTGGTGGTGGTTGTTGTAGTTTCTTTTTTTTAACAAAAAATAAACTTATTTATTCATTGAAACTTTGAAATTTAGTTTATTATACGTATATATTATTTCAGTAAGAAACAAATATTTAAAAAATGGTTGGAAAGTATTCACATCAACATCAGAAAATTTGAAGTAGAGTTTCCCAAAACATAGTATTTGGGTTTTTTAAGACACAAGTACACTAAATATTAACCACAGATTCTCAAAATTTCATAAAAGAATACAGTCTGGATTGTTAGTTTAAACTTTTTTTGTTGCAACAACATTTCTCACAATTACATTTCAGTCATCATCTTTCAGACATTTAAAAAATACGAAAAATTCAATTTTAGCTTTTCACAAATGTACACGTATCTCAAACACAAATTAATATTTTGAAATAGATGTTAGTAACAGCAGTGCCAACATAAAAAAAAAACATTTATCCATTTTTTTTTTTTTGTCAAGAATGACTTGAAATTTGAAGTGCATATAACGGAAAGGACCATAGAATTCAGATATTTATACCATTTTTTATGAAGATTTGAACTTAAAGTTTCAATTTCATTTGTAGCTCAGACACGAGTTATTCAACTACTGAAAGTATCTCAATTTGAAAAGATATTTCAAAAGTAAGCGAAATTACAGTTTTTAATACAATTTTTTTTAAAATAAGCTTTTAAAGTTGATACGTGTAAATACACTTGATATGAATCTCGTTTGTGTATAAAACCTATGAAAGTTCCTATTAACGAGATAAGTTTTTTGTCGAATCAAAGATATGAGAGGAGAATAATAACATGAAATTTCCGTTGAATTTTTCTTATGTATCTATACGGAGAAGGCGTCTTTTTTCTCCGTCCTGCTTTAAATTGTGTTTTGAGTGGAATTTAAGTGTGTTTTGACATCCTTTTTTGATGAAAAATTCTTTTAAGTGCCGTAAGTTCACCTCCATTCACGTCAATTGGATTTTTTATCTCAGAAAGCGCCTTTCTGGGACTGAAATATGTCCTTGGATCCCCTGGAATAAACTAATTCATTGTTTTTGTTTATTTGTTCTTTTTTCGGAACATTTAAAAACAGAATGAGTAGCAAACCTCCTGGGAAGCCCCCTGATGACAGTTCTTTTCTGTCATCATCTGTCAATGATAAAAGATACTCAAGTGTTTTGAAAAAGAATAATGACACTAAACGAAGTGCAGTGGTTCAGTTGAACCTGGAAAGTAACTTCAAATGGAAGACTTTTGTTGGAGAACACCGAAGGAGTTGCATATAAAGGAGATTAAACATGTCGACATTTACGACATTACAATGTAATATGGCTTCAAGGAGCATGAGATAGTTGCAGCTATGAACATGTCTGTTTTTATATGAGATCCCCCATTGATGTACAAACTTGTATAGAAGAATTAAAAAGTTGCCACATAATAAAGATTCAAACTACAGATGGTTCTATGGAAGAAGTATCGTTTAAACATAAGGGTATTGATAATGTCATTATCAATAAATAAAAAAACTCTGTGTATCATTGTTTAACACATTCGAGAGAGTCAATGAAATAAGAATTGTTGAGTGGTTGAAATTTTTTGGAGGAATATTAAGTCATTTTCCCAAACGAAACCCCATTGACGAAAAAGCAGAATCAAAGTACAAAAGTTATAAGAATGTATGGAGAGACAGCGACTATGTTGTGAAAATGATAGTAGATCCGGCTTCAGTTCCCAAAATGTTACCCTTTGAAGGAAATCTTATAAAGATCAGATTTTTGGGTGTCAGGCTTTAGTGCCAGAAATGTTTCAACATTGGGCATCTGAAACAACACTGCCTAGAAAAAAGATTATAAACCTCAGAATATGAAAGATTTTTAAAACAAACATTTAACGAATGTAAAGCAAACACACCATGTCATGAAGAACTCAATGGTATTCCTAGCACTCATGAGAAGGGTAAAAGCAAAGCAATACTCCTATTCGGCCTTAGCAAGGGTGAATCCTCGGATAGAGCGAAAGCCATCAACAATTCCTTGTTAAGTACTAAATCTCTTATTGCAAATATAATAACAAATTATAAACCTATCTTTCACTTTGAATTGAGATCTATTGTACTTTCGGCTGCATCAAGGTATGCTGCTTTGGATCTCAAGATTCCTTCTCCTATTGATAATTCGTGGACATATGCAGCCAATGAAGTCAAATACTTCCCTTCCCTTTCCATCGTGTATAATGACATCATCTGACGACTTTTAAATGCTCAAAAGATTGCAAATAAATTTTATATAAAGTGAATTTTAGTCCCCTTTTTAATAGTTATTTCTATATAAAAGGAAACATTTCTTTCTTTCAAATGAGAAGTTCACCAAAAGTCCTAAACTATCAAAGACAAGGAGACCCCTTATCTCCAAAGTTGAAGCTCTTGCAGACGACATCACGATACTCTACTCTGAAGGTAGGAGGACATAAATAGTTCAATGAGTTATACCTTTGATCTGATCTTCAAGTTAATTTTGATAAATTTAAATATATTTCTAGCTGTTCGGGAAAATTAAGCTCTAATTGAGTAAATGAAGAATCGATGCTAAAAATAATTGGCACCTATCGTACACTGGAGGAAAATGACTAGTTTGAGAATCGTAGATATATCGAACAAAAGATAAAGAAAGCTGTATTTTGTTACATAAATTCAGTTGGGAAATGTCAATCTGCAAAAATATATGTATGTAATACCTGAATACTTTCCAAGATAGTGCATTTACTCAGATTGACACCATACTCAGAAGAATTTGCTGAGAAAATCGAAAAAGCTAGTGAAGAGTTTCTGTTTCCTTATAGTCCACCAAAGGTAATCACAAAAAGAAGAATTATACACACTTCCTAAGAAATTGGGAGTCCCAGGAATGATTTCCTTTAAGGTCTTGTTGAAGATTTTACTTTTTTCGATGGCTTGGTAGATTAACCGACGTTGCAACAACTTGGTCAAACATTTTGGGGGAATATTGAAGATATGGGGGTTAAATAATCGGAGATAAGTATTGAATCTTACAAAGATATAAGGAAATTTTGCAGGAAAGCACTCAAATCAATTTGAAAAAGTCTTATAAGGTAATCGCCACAATGGAATGGAAAGAGCCAACATGCGACAACAAACGTAAGGCTTTCCAATCTTTGACTTCTACCAAAAGAAAAATTAGATACATGGGAGAAATTTTTAACAAAGACGATTTTTTACGATGAGTGGAATCCTAGAAAGAGACAAACTGTTTAAGAAAATCGCAATCAGGAACAAGGAATTCGGACCACAAGATTCTTTTTATAATTACTTGAGAGGAATGGAAAATTTTAAATTTAAAGTTTTTCTAATATCGGATAGGAGAAGAGCCTTTCACGAGTAAATTGAGCGATTTAAATTGTTCAGCAAAGAAGGTTTTAAAATGTTTGGGGAATAAGAATTTTAGTTGGTCTATGTTTTGGTTAAAATATTTAGTAATAACAAATATCCGTCCCCTGAACTCCATTTTTGGTAGAACAGTAGACGACAAAATGTGCTTTTATGGTAAAAATTCTCTGGAAAACTCGGCTTATTTTTTGTTTGAATGTGAGACTATGATACAGTATGGAATCAAATAACGAGGTTACTATAACAAAGATTCAAAACAATTTAAAACCTAAAGATTTTTGTTTCATTTATACTAGCCTAATGGAAAATGAAATTAATTACATAGTGGCCCAAATTCAAGATATTTTTTATAATTTTATAAGTTCTAAAACAATACTCCCATCAAATGTTATTACTTATTGTAGAGAAAAGTATGATAATTTTTTGAAAAAATTGTGTGATGTAAATTATAGTTGAATATATAAACTATTTCATAAAGTTGTACATTGGTAGAAAGAAAAAAAAATCCTTTAGAAATCCTGTTCATAAAATGGAACCGTAAAGATTTTTTTTTAATAATTTTTTTACGTAAATTAACATGTTAAGTTTGCTTTTAGACTGTTTACCCGAATTTAGAGCAAATTTACTATAATGATACGCTAAAAATTCATTCTAATGGCATATTCTAGGCTCCTTGTTACTTCTTATGTAATTATAAAATCTCTCTTTGATCCTAACTTTTATTTTTCCATTACCTTTGATGCCTGAACAAATGTCAAAGTTTGGATTAAAAAAATCCAACACTTCCATTTCAGAATTTAATTTAACTATGTATAGCTTTAAAGAAACTTTAGACAAACAAGAAGAATATTTAAATAGAAATTAAATAAAAGAAAAAGCATATGACAAATTAAAGCTTATGATTTATTTTGATTCCCTTATTAATCATTGCCTACTTCGAAATTTGACTTTAAATGTGATTAAGATATTTTCATGATTGTTTAAATACCCTAATGATCAAAGCCAACCCAGAATAGGTTGTTAATCAAAAAATGTCTCTGATAAAAATAAAAACTATTATTTAAAATAAGGACTTCAACCCCATGTTTTTTTTTTCAAGTATTCTATATAATTCCAAAAAACAAGTATTTGTTGTTTTCATATTTTTTAAAAGGATGGACATTTAAAAAGGATCACACAGAGAGTTCATGAATAATAAATTTACATGTATACATACATAGTTGAACAATTCTACGTATAATCAATAAACAAAAAACACTTGGAGCAATAATGTAAGATGAATAATAAACAGACACATATGTTCACATATTAGATGGAAAAATAGAAATTCTACTATAATATGTAGCATATATATATTAAATATTTGATAGTTCTTCAAACTTTTTTTCATATTAAGTGAAAGTTGTATAAATATTTTGCATCTATATTAGCACAGCTTTAAACTTCATTTTTAGAGTGAAATAGAGTAATATTAAAAAGGTTTTTTATTCTGACAAAATACTCTTGAATAATAACAATTGAGCTTTAAAAATCAATGAAGCAATAAAGGAAATACTTACGTCCAAAAGTTGACACTACAAAAAATACCAGGACCAATGTTACCAATTTTATCGGAATCATATTGTCAGTTGCTCTCTGTAGAACAAATAATCAAATTAATAAATGTATATACTGAATTCTATGAACTGGACTGTAAGTATAAACAAACTAGACTTTATATAATTGAAAGTCAATCTCAAGTGTTTAATAGTAAAAACTTATTACTTGATTTTTATTTCTCTTCTATTCAAGGTGGAATTAATTAAGAGCATTAAGTTTGATTATCAGACCTGATGATGTTATTGAGCACTCCTGCGTTGTTGGATCAAATAAACTGTCATGATCATAATCTCTTTTAATGTATATACAAAAGTGTGTTAAAGTTTAAATCAACACGTTGAAATCAAAGTTGTTTTATGTTTCCTAAATAATACATAAATTAAAAATATATTTGTATTATTTAAAAACTATGTTTTTGCAATTTTCATGGAATATTTTACTAAATAGTTATACATTTTAAAGGAATGTTATTTTTGGGGTTATATCACTTAAAACGGGAGTGAAGTACGCTTTTTCTCTTATTTTGTGATCAATTTTGCCCCGTAAAACAACACCTTTCCATTCGAACAGAAAATTTCATTGAAAAAGTTCAATCAAAAAGACATAAATGTGTTGGTATTTTTTGAGATTTTGTGTTCGTAAATTCGTCAAAAACAAATAACATTATCTTGATACAAAGGTACTTTTATTGAAAAAAGTACATAAATGAGTCAAAAAAATTAACTACGTAGGTACAGTTATTATAATTTTAGTATGATATTTAGAAATTTTAAAACTCATTTCAGGACATTTATTTATTTGTAACTAATTTTGCAGGTTTTAAGACAACTTCGTCGAAAGTAATTTTGCCGAGATTACTTCATTATTTCGTTTCTCCAATTTTAAATGAGCAAATCTATAGTTATTTGACCCGAACTGATTTTTTAAAATTAGTTCATGTAATGGGGAGGATGTTTCCATAAGAAAAATAAGAGGTTTTTTAATTTCTAATTCTGGATTTATTCAATTCATGGCTCCTTCGTCAATCATTCCTTTCTTTCTCTTTCATTCAGCAAATTTATAAATTGTATTTTAGAATAATCCTTTAAATTAAACCGTTGACAAATCTACATATATAATTCTAGTTTATTATTAAATATTTTTTGTCAATAGAATATGAAATATTTTATGAAGTACAATCTCATGTAATGAGGGTAAAATCATGTACATATATAATGTAGTTGTTTTATAATGCTACCATGAGACGTTGATTCAAGTAAAACATGTCTTTTTCTTCATACACACCATGATGGTTCTAGCTACATAAGTTTTCTCCATTTTTTAGATTTGTAAAACATCAAATATTGACACTTTTCAATCATTGTTACTTAATCTTGTAAAAAATGAGTATTTCTAAGTCTTGTCTATATAATTTAATCTTCCAATACAGGTCTCTTTTTTGACCTTTATTGCATTTTAATTCATTTCAAATTAATTTTCTCATTACCATGAGAATAATTATTTCTTTTATTTTGAATTTTTTTATGTTAAAAACTCTAATTGATGCATCTATCACAAGGAAATAAGGACAAAGATTAAAGCTGAAAAGTAACATTTAAATGTATTTTGCTTCATACTAAATTTAAAAAATGGAACATTGTGACTATTTATAATAAACTTATAGAAAAAGAAAAGAATACAAATGTAATCAAGACTCGTGTTAAAGACAAAGTCATCTTTATTTGATTTTGTATTTGACTGGTTAAAAATAAATTTGTAATAAATATGTATATTAAAAGTTGCAACTAAATAGATCCAATGGCTCTTTATAATTGATACAGAATTAAAAATAACTTAATAAATAGCTTAAAGGGATCCATACTATAATACTTTTTTTTGTAATTATATGTATGTATTTCTTTGTATGTATGAATATAATATTTACTTAAGGGTTATCCAAATATACTACCGTATTTATTTTTTTTCAGACTTAAAATATATGTATATGATATACTTTTTTTGTCAAAGAAGAAAATGAAAATATATTTACTTGAAAATTCTAATGTTTAATTTCATGCATGAGAGTTTATCGAACATAATGAAAGTAATTTCAAAGAGCGGCACTCTTATTATTCCATTTCGATTACAAAGTTTCCATATTTTCTTGTTCATTATTTCATTATGTACTCTTTATTCCATTAACGATTTATAAAATGAAAATATAAAAAAAATTACATGAAGGTTTTTTATTATATTTGAGTAAAATATCAAAAAATATGAACTTTTGGTGTTGTTATGAAGTTGAATCGAGATACAAGGATTTTTTATTAAATTAAATATCTTATATTTATCTTAGATTGTGAATGAATAATAAGCCTGATGGAGTTTATTATTTAACTTAAGAAAAGCATGAAAGTATAATAATGTATTCTGCTCATGGTAATAAAAAACGAGAAATGAGTAGATAAAATGAAGGAAAATATGTGTATGCGTGTTATAGGTGGTACTCGAGGAGGAATATTTACAATATGTTTCGTGATTTGTTTGATAGCCTTATCAAGCAAATAAGAGCAATATGGTATAAAAAATGTTGAAAGATATACTTCTAATCTACATTATTCAAATAAATAAAAACCTCATATCTCGATTCAACTCAATAATTTTCTAGGAACAACTTCGAAAACTCCTTATTTTTTGATAATATACCAATTTTTAAATCAAAACGTGTCCATAAAGGACCTTTTTTTACACTCTTAAGGGTCATTTTCATATGTAAGGGACTCAAATGCAATATTAAAAATATTCTGTGGCACCAAATTTCAAGTTTATTTCTTTTAAACACACTCTAATGAACACTCTATATAGAACATTTTCACTGACGTCATAGATTGCCAATAAGCCCAAAGACATGCTATGTTACGGGCATATATGTAGGTAATATATTTATGAAGTAAAATTGACAATTACAAAATAAACTTCTTCATCTAAATGGATTAAAAAATTAAAAAACAACAACAACTAAACACCAGTACAGAATAGAAATTGATGTCAAACAGTGAACGTTGAATAAACTCAAATTGGTAAGTGGCAAAAATCCTAATAAAAATGGCTTGATTTTTACGATGAATTTTTTTTTTGGATGAATTAGGGAATATAAAAGTAGGTTTGATGTAGAAAAATATCTTATCGTTGCCAATGTAGTAGTTAATTTATTGGCTTCACCCCATAAACATTAATGGTTTAATAACAATCATATATATACATATATATTTGATAAACGGTAAAGATTTAAGTCCTTATATTTTCAGTTCCTATGGGGACATACAAATGCAGGGCAGTAGTTCACTTCCTTAGTCACAATTTACTTAACTCATATGTAGTCTAATCTATTAATAACAAGGGCGTGTCCCTTTCTTCGCTCGTTTGTCTCACACACATCAAGGAGAGGGTAGAATAGAGATAACTTAAGCCAGAATAGGATATAAGCAACGTCAGTTTTCAAGGATGTCCAAGGTCTTTGGAGGATAAAATGCCATTTGAAGACTTAAGAGGCCGAATATGAAGTTGTGTATGAAATCAAAAGTTTTAGGAAATGATTAATTAAAGGGTATTTATTGAGATCAAATCGAGATCAATGGAGACTGTTTTGATGTTCCCTGTTTCAATGATTGCACAATTCTCTATTCATGTAAATGGTCTGATGAAGAACACCGTTTTAAGGCTAGTTATAGATATATTTAGAATATAAAACTAATTTATGTATTTATTAGCCCGCAGAAGGATTTTTAATCCTTCTGCGTGCTACTACTTAAGTAACTCTACCGTGAGTCTTAGATTTCTAGTGGATTTTTGAATAAATTGAATAAAAACTATGCACGTTTTCTCTTTAGTTAAGGATTCTTATCGGGCACTTGACATCTCGTTTGAAAGCTGTGGATCTCAGCTCTTGAACGCATTCCTTATTAATCCGTTTGATATAATATTCAAGGAGTTGTTTTAGTACAAAGGATTTGGTCGACTGTTGGGCCTACTCTCGCAGACCTATGCTCCCAGGAGCCCCTTTAAGTAAAAAAAAAAAAAGACTGGAAATAGAATTTGCACTAAATACACTAGCAAATCAATATTTTTTTAATGCACAAAATGAGTATCCTTTAAGGCTTCAATTGAAGTTGAATTTGGAAAATGGGCAAATTAGGATTTTTGACGGTTGACCAGTGTTATAAGAGGGATTTTAAAAAAATGGCTGACTGTATAAAAAATAGTAACAATTGTTTCATTCAAAGATGTGAACGATAAAGCCAATAATAATTTTTTTTGCACGTAGTTGAGTAATATTATTAGAAGCTTTCCACTTCCAAAAAGTTTAAATAATGTTAAGTGTCACAATTTTTTTTTTACTAAAAGCCTTGAAACAATCCTTCCATACATGTCTCAAGGTTTATAATACTTGAAAAACTTATACAGCAAATTGATTAATTAGGATAAAACTATCAGGGGTACAAATATAAAATACTGAATGGGGTAAATACTACGTAATAAGTTCAAATTACAAGTAATTTTTAATAATTTTTTCATAATAAAGTAACAAAACAAGTCTTAAATGAAAGATCAAAATAGTTTTGATGACTCATTGAAACGTTATGCTGCACTTAATGATGAATTTATTAAATCAAATGAATGAAATAATAAGAAAAGAATGCGTGCTATACGCAATACATTTATTTTTTCTTCCTTTATGTCGTTAAAAATACATTTTATAGAAACTTAGAGTAAATATATTTTGGAGATTGATTGTTCAACTAAAAAAAAGTATTAAAATAACAAACATTCTACTTCAATCTATTTGAATGAAGGAAGCAGATGAAACTTTCAAAAAAAAAAAAAAAAATTGCCAATTTTCTGACTTTTGAAGCGATTTTGACAATTTTGAAAATGATACATTAATTTACATGACAAAATAAAAAAGTTACGGGGGTAAGACTCCCCCCCCCCCAAAAAAAAGAAACATTAATGTTCGCTACATAAAAATTGGCACTTTAGTATATATAAGTACATACCTATATACTTGAACATTATTATACCATAATCAAGCTGAAATAAATTGAAGAAAAACCATATCCAATACAAATGGTGTACGTTTCATGAATTAAGTAAGGAGCTGAAGAAGCTTTTACATGTTTATTTATATGTGTTCTTTGATCGTTCAAAACATAAAAGAGAATAAATGTAACGACTAAGATGTTCTTATAAAGTAAATAAAACCCTTAGATTCAAGGAGAATAAAAAACCCAGACACACTATTGAAAAATCAATAGTTTCATGAAACAATGAAACTTAATGAATTGAAAGAATGACGGTTGGGGTAAACTTAGTTATTATTAGTACTTTCATTCATTGAATTGTGAGTTGTGAAAAATTTGATTATTGATGTTCCATTCAAGTTATGCATTTACTTTATTTAAGGATCATTTCTTGATTGTCTAGTTTTTAGTAACCATTGTAACAAACATCATACTAAAAAGTGAGACACCATTGGTCACTTGAACGCTTTCTTTCTATACATGTGGAATATAATATATAATCACTATCCATCATCTTCTTGCATTTATTGTGACAGTTCCTACTTTAATACAAAAACAAACAAACAAAAAATACCCATAAACGTAACAACGTCTCAATAGAAACTCAATAATATAATTTAATATAAAGAATATTAATTCAAGACAGACATGTTTTGTAGAAAAAACTAACTTGAAAACTTTCATACAGCAATTTTGAGTCCATGTAAGAGAAGGGATAAGGAAGTCAGTCCAGTATAAAAATTATTATTAAGTTTGAGATGTCACACTTGTGAAATATCATATGAGACAAGCAGGGGAGCAGTAGTATATGATTTAAATACTTATTCATTCAAAATACCTCCTCTATGCCTTACAGCATCCGACAAATAGTTAAGTACAGATGTTTATGAAAATCGGAACGATTTTTATGACGCTGAATGAGCTAATGACTCTCATTTTTAATATGACGTTACAAACTTAAGGAAATAGATATTTTTGTTTGAAAAATAATCAACAAAGTTACTTCAAGCCAAATTAAATATATCTGTTCTTTGGCTTCAACCTGAAACATTGATTAATTAATTCTATTGTTGGGTTTTTTTAATACTCATTATTTAACATAAGTCATGTTTATAGAATCAACATTTCTTACGCAACAAAAATGGTCAAATGATACCATGTTCGAGTCATTGCTTGAATATTTATATATTTTATATTCAGTGCTTCGTTTTCGGACTTTATCTTTTAATGTATAAAAGTTAATGTAATCTTTGTAAAAATTTAAAATTGTTCATTTAATCTCTCATTGTCATTTTATGGTCTACATTACAGAAAACTTACTGTGTGATGTTATTGAGATAATGTTTTACGATTTTAAGAAAATGTTCAAGTGAAAAAATATTCGTGAATTAAATATTATTATTTATTCTTCAAAAATATGAATAATACTGCGTCATATTAACCACTTAAGTCTTTATTCTTATTTGATTCTATAAAAGTTTTAAGTGTTTTTTCTAAGTGCTAACTTTCATGTCATAGTCATATATAGGTATAAACTGATGCATATTTGTTTTTGATCATTGACATTAGGTAAAATAATTTGATTATCTCAATTGAAATATCAATGAAAAGATAAAGTGGTTCTAATGAAAGTCTGAAGAATCAGCAAAAGTTTATAGTTGAAAAATTATTGTGTATACATACAATTGCAGAGGGAAGAAAAAGCAATAATTTTTTATTTTTCCTTTTTACTTATCCGTGCTTTTTCAGAACTGCATTTATTTATTAAGTAAATATTTTCATATTCACCACTTATTTTAGTTCTTTCTTCGACATAAATTCCTAATTTTTCATCTTTACTTTACAAATGTCTAAATTTCTTGATTTTTCATTGTTTTAAATATTTTTGATCGGGATTTGAAAGTGAATACTGCATTATAGTTGATCATGGATGTTGAAAAAAGTGAAAGAGGCAGAATAAAAAATTATATAAATAATTACTACAAAAAATTTTTATAAATTAAAATTTTTTTTTTTTATTTCACACATTCTTTAAGAGTTTGTATATTATTTATAAAAACTTTATTTTAAAAAATAAACATTTATTTCATCAAAAAGACACAAAAGTATTAAACTCAGGAGCAATGTATCAGTTATGCTCAAAGTTGCTCAGTATGAATTACAAAATCTGAATGAATCTAAAATTGGATGAGTTACAAAGTTAAAAAAAAATATATGCTCAAACCGTTCATTCATACGCATACATTGAAGGATCTTTGTGAGAAAAACCCTTTTTAAAAAGGAGTCAAAATATAACATTATGTGTTGGGGTAACATAAAATCCTAAGGAAATTTCCAGATTAGGATTTGAAGGGGAAATGCGTAATGATTAAAAATATACTATATACTTGTATCTGATTTCTACCTAATTCAGTGTAGTCACTCTAATTAATATAATTTTTGTATTGTGCAGATACAAAAATCAAGAAATTTTTTTATCATACTATACCTTTTCAAGTTCAATATGGTAATAAATAATAAAAAAAATATTCCGGAAATTAACATAATAATAAATTTTATAATTAATAATAAAAAAAAAAATATGGTGAGACGAGGAAGTTTCAAAGAGGATACAGCAATGGAGTGGGTGTGTGAATGCTTAAGAAAAGCAAAAGATGTATATGGAGGGACAGCAGTACTTGTAATTAATAATGCTCCGGCACACTCTAGTATAGAAGATGTTTTGAATGAAGAGGAGTTTTCAATTCACAAAATTTTAAGACTTGGGCCTTACAGTCCTATGCTCAATCCAATTGATCATATTTGGTCAATATTGACAGCCTTTGTGAAAAGAGAATTAGCTAGAAAAATTGAGAATATTTTAAATGCTGAAAGAAATGATTGCAGCATTTTGGAGCAAATATCAAGAGCTCTGGAACAATTCATTAAAAGAGGAAAATATATGAAAGTACCTCCATGATTTGTAATGATTGTACTGCTAGCACCCAGAATCGTTTTGTAAATAGATGTGATTAATTTTGTTGACATGAGATTCTAATAAATTAATTATTACATTAAATTTCATGAATATTGTTCTTCATTATTTATTCCCATATTGAACTTGCTTATTCCCATATTGAACTTGAAAAGGTATAGAATGGTAGTAAAGTCATTTTAACCCAAATTTTAAAAGTTATTTAAACTGTTGCTTTTCTAACTCCTTCCCAAGTTATTTTTATCCTCTATCCTTCAAATATCGTTCTTTATTACTCTATTTCATTACTTGAGTATTATTTCAACCCCATGCCACTCTCTCTTTTACATTTTTTTAACAATATAATCATGTTATTAGTCCTCCAGAGTATGAGAAACTAAAGCTAAAAATGAAAAAAAACTACACTCTCAATTTATTAGAAATTTTTTAAAAGAATAAAATTTAGCATAATAGTCGGGTATTTGACACAAATTAACTAATCTTGTCCAAATTCAATACGTTGTGCTCATGATAAATGTGTTTTTTCGTATGTATGTATGGCTTGTAGTTTGTTTCTTCGAATGAATTAATAAATGAAAAAAAGTTTACAAATACTTGACATGATATATTGACGTGCATACATGCAAGTTTGATGTACATATTTAGTATGAAACCTCGTTTACATCAAAGTGTGTAGATAAGTGCAAATTCGACCAACTTTTTGCAAGAAAAGAACACATAAGAAAAAAAGGTGTGCAAAATATTTTTAAAAGCTTAAATATAATGGGATCGTTGTATAGAAAATACAATTACTTTAAAGAATGTTATTTTTATGAGAGCATGTTGTTAAGAAAAATAAATAGATGTATCAAATACATAAAGAGCATTATTTCTTTTCCTTAATACTTTTTAAAGGCTGGTTATTAATCAAGAGTATATTTTATCCATCTTTGCTATATAAGAGCATGGGTCTTTCATACTTATCTAAATTACTTAGAAATAGACAAATGAGGAAGACAATTTGCAAAATTGTTTATCGAATTGTATTATAAAAATATACAATGTACAATGGATGACTCTGGAACATTTTATGCATCAAATTGCTACTCCCAGTCTCTAGATTATGTCTTCAATGACAAATGGCTGTCAAAAAAACACAACAAAGATAAAAGGAAATGACTATATAGATCTTACAGAGATGAGAACTTGAACTCGAAACTTGTCTTGTAATTTTGAAGACTTAATACTTAACTTTACCCCAGAGACTCAAGACCATAATTTATATTATATGATTCAATTATATACAAAAAGTAGATGGTTGATCTAAACTCCTTACACAACTTATAAAGTCTTGAATTTGTTAATAATAATTTACAGAGAAGTTAATGAGTTAATATTAGTTTATAATGATATGAGGTTATAAACTAAAATGAAATGATGTCAATTATTTGCCTTAATTCAATGAAAAAACCTACACAAAGAGTAGTTCAATTACTGTGATAGTCAAAATGACTGACCAAGCATTCAAAGTGTTTAGTGGTTT
Organism: Lepeophtheirus nordmannii; assembly: GCA_963680855.1. NCBI lineage: Eukaryota > Metazoa > Arthropoda > Copepoda > Siphonostomatoida > Caligidae > Lepeophtheirus > Lepeophtheirus nordmannii. The sequence continues at coordinate 14,147,444 of OY804520.1, forward strand.
AGCGATTCTACCTAGTATTAAATGCTCATTAAATCTAAAAAGGGTTAATAATCGTTAAATCGTAAGCTCTGGTCCGGGACACAGCTATTCAATTAGAGATCCCGTAAGGAATGATCCTTTTAAACTATTTTTCATCACTGAGAACACTGATTTTTAATACACATTTCCAAAAAGAACAACCCATGTGTGGGGAACCACTGTTTTTCCCTCGATAAGAAGAGAAATTACTGTTGCATTAAATTTTAAGAGTATTAAATTTCATAAAATAATGAGAAGGTGTGATGTGAAATCTTTAGAGGATTTGATTATGTCTACAAACCGTACTTTTTTATACATTTTCTATATTTTAATTTTTTTTTGATCAGTAAAGAAGTGATAGTAGTAATTAAATCGTGTTTTGATACCAGTAATAAGTTGCTTTCTGAAGAAAAGAAAGTTTAAATCTGTCAGAGACAATGATTATTTAATGTGTGGTCTTCAGTCTAGAAGTCTATATTATCTTATGAATTAACCCTATTTTGACTTTCAAAAAAAAAAAAAAAAAAGAAAGAGACTCTTGATCCGATTCCCCTTGGTTAATATTTTGAAATTTATAAATAAAATATTAAAAAAATAATGATTTTTTTTATGGAAAAGACTAGGAGAATAGCCCTTATATGAAGTTACACCAAAGATATGAAAATTAGTAGGTACTTCCAGAACTGCTATTAATATCAACAGCATTCAAACTAAAGGAATTATTTCTTTATAATTTGTGTTTACTATAATGTACGCTCATAAAAAATCTATAATATTATATTAGTGATTTATGAATGATACTCGAATCATAATATTACTCAAAGTACCTACTTCTAGAGAGTTGAAAGTTGTTGTTTAGATATCTCACATAAGAGGTAGTTTTTTAACACAGCAATAAGTAGATTTCCACGGGTTCCTACTTCACCCAATATGTGAATAGATGCTGAAATTATCTATTTAATATAAGTGTCCCTTAAGAGAATTAAGAAATAATACTTATAATGGCACTTAAAAAATCTGTGTGACTTTCATACGCCCGTTTATAAATACCAGGGAAAATAAATCAAGAATAAAAGAGTCTATCATCACAGATTCAAGGATACTTTTCAAAGAGACTACCAGGGGCCACATGTGTGTAATTTATATTTTTTTGTTTTCTTTCTGAATGTTGGATTAAACTTTTTTTTTTTTTTTTTAATCAAAGAAAGATTAATGATCTGCCTTTTGCTATACGAGTCTAAACCTTTTTATTATTATCACATGGGAACATGCATTTCTTTATTTTTATATCAGAATGTATTCCCATCAATAGGAGTTTAAATGTAGAATAAAATACACTACGCCGGCTTCACAACCCCTCCGTTTTGACGACGAGTACGATTGTATTTTTTATATGTAAGGAACAATTTTCATAATTCAAATTGACCTCTAAGATTCTAATTTTATAACACTCAATTTCAACTCATTGTGTCTTAGATGACGTCCACATACGTAGAGTGATGATATATATTTCTTAGGAGAAGTGTGGATTTTTTTTTCTTATAAAATTGTCACAAATTGACACGTGGGATTAAGACCTAGGTATCGATTTATTTGTGATAGAGTCACGCTCAATGAACAATATCATATTGATACACCTTTCAAGAGAAAAAAAGATTTACAAATATTAATAATATATAATTCTGTCAAACAAAGTTGTTGCTCGTTGGAATTTGATAGCAATGACATCAATTTGTACTTTTTGTACATGTATGTATGTCAGCTGGCGACCTGCATACTAAGTATATTGCAGAAGTTATTACTTTTAATATTTTCAAGGTATTTAATGTCATGAGTAGTACCTCTCATAGATATAAGGATAAGACTGATTGCGTCATCTTGGATGTGGTTTTTAACACACACTTGGAATCCATTCTTTTTCACATCCCTACATATGTTGTATATTTAACAGTGAAATTCCATAATCTTCTTTTAGCTTTCGAACCAAAGTGTTTATTATCAATATTGAAAGTACTTCCATTTTCAAAACATTGAAATGAAAAACATCTAAATTACAATTAATCTGAAAATTTAATAAACTGAATCCAATTAGTAGTATAACAAAATATTGTAATAAAAAAATATATCACTATGATAAATATTGCATTTAAATCAAAGCTAAATGGAATAAAACAACTTATCTTTCTATGCATTAATTCGCTTTACTACTGATAGTAAAAATATTATTAACAATAAAATAATTATGTACTAACGATGATCCCCTAGTTAATGAAATTGCTTCAAAATAGGATATTAATAACTCCTTTGATGCAGACAATAAATAAATAAATATACAAAATAATTAAATACAGATATAACATTACAAATACTATAACAAGTCACAATCTTCATAGTTTTTCTCAATCCTTCCTCTAAGAAAAAAGACCGAAAACCAAAAGAAAAAACACGCAAATAGTCACCGATTGCTGTTAAACGTTTATGGTGAGCATGTTTCCCCATTTCGAACATGCAAAAAATGGTCTGGACAATTCAAAAGTAGTAATTTTGATGTAAAAGGCCAAATATATATTTTATAAAATTATGAAGAAGAAGAAAAATGGGACTCTGAGTGGTTTGGCTCAAAAGACGAACAGTTCTATTAGGACGGAATCCATAAGTTACCTGAATGATGGGAAAAATAGTCAGCTTCTAATGACTTTGAATAAAGCATTTTGATTTTTTCACAACCAAAGATCGAGTTTAATTTCATCAAAAAACCGGCAACGAATTATTTACAAACCTGGTATACAAGGATTTCAATTTATAGAAATAACATTTTAGGGTTAAGAACAAATAATAATCCCTGGTGTTCCTCCATAAAGTAGAATATTTGAACAAAGTAAAAATACAATAATTTTTTGTTTGTGTCTAAAACTACAATTACAAGGAATTCGATTGTGTAAAATAATAAGGCCTACGCGATATTTACTCATTGCTTTATTTACTATAACCAAGTAAATTTGCACCTTATTACGACTATAACTATTTTATTATTTGATCATAGGATATATAAAAAATCATCCCCACACACACACAAAAATGACCTTTTTAAAAACATAATGTTATATAGTTTAAAAATGATAATTTTTGACTTAATGATTCGATTTTTCCTTCTTAGAAAATTATTATTATTATAGAAGAGAAGACAACACTTTGTGGGGACACATGTATTTCCTTAATAACTGCTTTTGTGTAGCATTCCATTCCAACAAAGTAAAACAAACAAAAATACTTCCGAAAACCGTCGGATTTTGTAGTGATCAGATGACGTTCATTTGTTGAGTTGATATGAAGCTACTCAGCTAGAATACATAGCATGCCAGTATCAATTTTGATGTGTTTCTATCGTTAAATATTTTGAAGAGGGGAAATCATTATTTGGACAACAGCAATGGGTTTATCCATTTGAGGAAAGTACAACTATATATATATATATATATATATATATATATATATATATATATATAGGTAAATGAAGAGTGAAAACAATTTGTATTTGACTAAAGTATTTGAAAAGATAATAATTATATTTAACGACTTTTAATAGTTTACAAATTACTTTGATAATTTAACTATTTATGTATATACATAAATAAAATAGATTTATTTATTTAATTTAAAAGAACAATGAAAAAGAACTCGTTCAAAAAGACAATATATATATATATAAATATATATATATATGCGTGTATATTTATATTGAAGCTTATTTTATGCCTCATGTAAACCTTTATAATAAGGACAACTAAGCTTTGTAGCTGATATATTTATTTAAGAAAATGGACAAACTTCATAAAAATAACTTTATCAAGTGGCTTTAAAAGAAAAGAAAAAAACAATTTTAAAACTAAACACGGTCTGCATTGAATGCAATTTGATGCCTGAGAAAAAGAGCAATAATACTATCAAATCTAATTAATTGATACTCAAAATTCCTATGAAATAGTTAAATTTTGCAAGTGATGTTTTGAGACTAGTTTTGAGTGATGTGATGGAAAAAAAAATATTACATGATATTCTAATTTTTTAGCTTATCTTTGGGCTTCTTTAAACATGTAAATTATTTATAACAAATAGAAAAATAATTTGTTATTATATATTACATATAATACATTTTGACTGTACATAGTATATGTTATTTTTACAGTTTTTATATCTATTAAAAATATTGTTTAATCTTGTATTAATTTCGTTAGACTTATTTTTTCTTTTCTTATTTTTCCTCCATGTTCTATAATTTTGGTATAGTGTACAAAAATTAATGAAGCAAACAAATTTAATACAAAATCTAAAATATCTTTAAGATTAATTACACATAATTTCGTACAATTTTCGAACAATTTCTAAGGTTTCATAAGTTTAATCAGGAGTAACATTGTATGTTGGATGCTAATCAAAAGTTATAAAAATTTTTTTGGGTAAATTTCTGTGTCAGATCCTTGTGCTGGCTATCACAAGTCGTATAAATGGATAATTTCTTTATAAAAACTTTGTCTATTATGAATTTGAAGTCTCAAGAGTTCCTCCTCTCGAAATGAGGATGTTCTGTGACCACAAACGTTCCTTTTTTCTTGGCCACAAAATACCAATCATTGCTCCTAAAATATATTATAAAAAACAGAATTTGTTTAAGTCAAAACTTTTTTACAAGATCCCCCCTACTACAAATATAAAATGTTTCAAGTCAGAGAATCTCTTGAAAAATGAAAATTGCTGAGGGTTCTTATAAATAATCTATTCATTGATTCCACGCGTGACTCCCGTCTGATGGTAGAAAACACTTTAACAGTGACAACTTTTGCTGTTAGTCAAATGATAGTATTGACATACTAACGAAATCTCGCTCAACCTACATTCAATTCGTCTACACACTGAAACAAAATTCTTGATATTAATACCGAGATTGACAAAAAGAGAGGAGTTTGTTTTTCTGTACTATCTTTAACAAATAACAAATTAATATGTTTCTGACAGATAAAAGTTTATCAAGGACAATACGCCAATCTAATGAATAAATAGACAATTTTATAATCGATATTAATAATAATGTCTTTGTAGAATAAATAACAAATCTATAACAAACACATGTCGAATATATAAATTTTGTTTGTGACAGCTCTGTGTATTTTATTAAAAAGTGAGAGAGATGATTTATAGAAAAAATGTATAATAATTACATTTTATTGTATTAATTCATTAACATCTCATTATTCTATAATATGGTTTTCTGATTGCAATTGAAACTTTGTCATTACATTAAATAAAGTAGAACAAAAAAAAAATTAGATCTAACTATAGCGTTTGTTGGCCAAACATTAATATAATCAATCATGTTTCAGCGTGGCTTAATCGAAAATAAATTTAATTAATAAAAAAAAAATATTTATATCTTTAAGTAAATATATCATTCTACCTCAAGCCATGGGTGGCCTTTGAGCGTCTATAAAACATTTTTTGTACAATTTTATTTTATACTTTGTCATTTCGTCAAAATTTGATTTGAATAAAAATCATGACAAAATAAAGACTTTACATTTGAGAGTAAAAAAAATCGGTGAGTCTTTTCTAAAAAAAGTTAATTATATAGATGATTTTATGTAATGATTACTTATTAAAAAAAAACAGAAAGACCTTATTTTTTCCAACCTAATATGTACCTCAATATTCATGCAATGTCATATAGCCAATATTTGCGTTAAAAATAGGTTTAACGGAAACAACATGGATAAATAATATAATTTATAATATGAATCGGAACAAAAAATTTATGTACTGACGTCTTGGCGTTTGGGGCAGAAAATATTGTTGAGTATCATTCAGTTTTTGATATTGTTTACTAATTATTTGATCGATCAGTCTGTGTCTTCGTCAAATTCATCATTAATAACCATGTTTGACATGGAATGCAAAAATAAATTAAACTATGGACCCATCAATCTAATAATTTATTAATCAATATGATGTATAAGTAGAGAACGCCACTAATATTAGTAGACAACAAATCGTAAGAACCTCAATCAATTCTCATTGGTGTATCGACAACAAAAAGAAAAATTATCTCATTATTATCAATTTTTAGAAAGGTTATCGATACATTATCGATACCTGAGGTCATAAACACACGGAAAAACAATGATAGGCCCGTTTTGAGACCCTTTAAAACTTTAACAATCATACTTTTATATGTAACAATTTAACTTTTATAAATGTTAAAATATGTTAAACCAAATTGGTTATTCCTATATTCATTAGATTTTAGTGTAATCAATATTTATTTAACACTATGTAGAGTTTACGGGTATACCCATGGTCAAAAGAAGAAGAGAAAGCTCAAAATTTGAGCAAAAGTAATAAAAGTGATGAATGATTTGATGCACTCCATATTATTAAGATTCTACGTTGAGTGATTACCAAATTAAAATTAAAAATATTTGGTTAAAGGAGTGCCTAAGAGTGGAACAATTGGGAAAATGATATTTGTCCAAAAAATCTCATTGAATATACATACATACATAAAAAAAATGGTCAAAAATGCAGTCCGCTAAACTCTAAACAGTAAATCAGAGGATAAAAGTTGATAAAATTTGACTAAGAACATTTCTTTTATTCTCCCACAAAAATTACCTAAATAGCAGTACAGTTTGAGCTAATTGTTACTGCTATTAAAGGAGATATAATTAATTAGAGTGTTTAAAAATTCACTTAAAAAAACCTCATTACTTAGGTAATAACATGTTACAAGAAAAATAATATGTTAAACATATGTTATACATTTAAAAAGCATATGCTTATACACTAAATTGTCCGCCCACCAGTGTCTTAAAATATAATACGTATCAAAAAAGTTATTTTTCATAGATAGAATTGGATGTCTGTTTTTTAAATTGACACATTGAAATATATATATATATATATCTGATTTATTTTATATCATATATTCTAAGATGGAAGGAATAAGAATACAATATATGTACGTTTACAGTCTCAACACGTATAGGAAAACAGAGAGCAGAAACTCATTAAAAGTATACAAACTCAAAAAATAAAGTTGAAAATTGAGAGAAAACATAAGTTACTGGCGATAAGTAAAAAAAACAAAAATAAATGTAGGAAATATTTTATGATCTTCAGCTTAAGTGAAAAAGTTATTTCTTATTTCTTGTTCCTACAAATAACTCAAGGTTCATATATGTGCAAAGTAAAAGCATTGAGAATAAAAAAAATAAGAATTTCAAAATCTTGAAAACAATATTGGATATAATTTTACACATAATAGGGATTCAACTCTAAGCCCTTATTCACTTTAGTATAAATGATTACCTGATAAATATTCAAAGTTAATGTATTTATATTAACCTTGATAAATATCTACAAAATACGGAGAAATATAATTGAAAAATGGATTGACCAAAATGACAATAAAATGATTTTTTTTTGGCGGATAACGCTCATTTTTTTAAAGATCTATTTCTATTTTTACAATGTATTCAGTTCTCATGTTTTGATTCTGCATGTGTAATATGTATATTAATTGAATAAATTATTTAGAAAAAAAAACACAAAAAACCAACAACTAAACTCTATCCTGTCTTTTGATCATTTAAACAACCGACATTTTGATTAATTCTCACACCTTCATTTATAGGGGTAATTATTTGTTTTGATTCATATACATTTTATATGAATATTGTAGCATTTCTTTGAGAACTAAAATCTCTAAATAAAAATACTTTCAAATAGCAAGTTCCGAACTTGCGTACTTTGGTAAACTACAATGTTAATCTATATACGAACTGATGTGTACAATTTTTCTAAAAAAAGAGATTTTATAAATTAAGTGTAGTAGCAGCAATATCCTCACTTTCACACTCTCATCACGTCCTACAAAAGTTCTATCTCTGCACATATTCGGAACAAGTGTGATTTCACTTAAATTCGATTAGTCTTTTTAGAGTGACTAAACAATCAACAACAAGGAAGCTTCCTACTAATTACAAACATTAACCAAATTGAAAAAAGGACTCTATCCCAATGAGGATACAATAAATAACCCTGGATCCGTTATGAAAAATACATATAGGAATCCGAAACAGAAGTTCTTTCTGTTTTTAAAGAACTCCAACAAATACATTGACACGAAGGAGAGCATGTGTTAATGAAGGAATAGAGAGCATCAAGGATCTCTTTTATTCCAGTAGATTTGTCAAATCAAGTATAATTGCTGTCAACTCTCTGATCTAGACTACCTACAGAACAGTTCCATCAGTTTCAGACTGTCTTGTAGCTACAAGTTCAAGCTTCACTGACTATTATACATACAATTGAGTCACTTATCCTCAGGATCCTATGTTCAATAATTTATGCAGTATGGTTCTCCAGCACTGTTTTGTGAGTGGAATTAGGCAAATTAATGATGGGGTGCATACAAACCCTGGATGCCTGCGATGTGGAATAACTCATGATGATGAAATACATTCTAATAGCACTACTACCAACTAGATGATTAATTATTTTTTTTTTGTTTCCCATGTATCATTTGAAGAAACCTGATTATCTCTCTTCTCCCTCTCCATGATAACCTTCTATTGTTTTTTTAATTCTCTTCATTTATCATACTAAATTATATTTTAAATATTGATTACCTTTTTACTTAGCTTTTGTAGATATTTCAATGCATTCGCGTGACTTATTATAAAATTTAGTTTACTTTGTATAATATTGTCCTAGAATAATAATAATAACAAAAAAAGTAATTCAAGGGTAAAAAAAAATTGCATTCATGTTAATTGTAATCCAATCTTCATTTGTAAGTTCATGTTATACATATATTAATATACATTTTATTGCATGAGTAAATGTTTTTTCCAACAAAAAAATATTTTACATAAAGATTTTTGAGTATTTAATATCATTTGATTCTTTTTTTTTTTAACCAAATTAAAAACAAATCAAGAAATCTTGTTCTCTTTACTTCCAAGGTAATCAAAACACTGGTCAAGTACATATTTAGTATACATACCTATGAAAAGTTCATTGAAGTATTATCTTTCTTCTTTTTTTTGTATACTTTTCTGTAAAAGAAAAGTATTAATATATGTTATGGACATACTTATGTATTAAAATTTGACTCCATGCTTGTCTTAGAAAAGCTTATATTCGGAGATAGAACAAACACAAATATTAACTTCTTTGTACTTACCGTTTTGTATTTCATATATTTGCTGATAGTGCCCTGATTTTCCCATTGTGTATTTGTGTCCAATCAACATCCTAGTCAAATAAACTTTTTCAGACAAGATAATCTACTGTTGAGTAAATTTGTATTTAATAATGAAAAATGCAAGGAGAAGCAACTTTCAATCTAAATATTTGCTCTGTGTAAATATTAGCATAGTTTTTTTTATCTCTGTGAACAATTTCAAAAGATAGGAACAAAATACAAAAAAAAATTCATTCACAAACCCAGTTGATATTGATCCTTTCATTTCCTATATGTAAGTCCTTTCACTTTATTTACTCTCTTCAAAATCCAATTTCATATTATATTATATTATTTTTAAGCCTTGATGTCTCTACATAGTTTTTATTTCCTCTTGATTAGGAATTTACGCTCAGAGATTGAAGTATGAAATAAACTGAGCAAGTTAGAAATAAAAGTCCATAAACTTTAGAAACAAGAGAATCAAAATTTAGTTTTGTGATTTTGAAAGAAAAGAGGAAGAATATAATGTAAAACTCGGTCATATTGAAGGGATAAAAATCTCATTTAAAAGACGAAAAAAAAAATATTGCCCTTACGTCATCCCCAACAACTCAGTTTTTTTCCTTTTTTAAAGTCAGTTTAAAGTTATGTTTTCTTAATTTTTTTAAACTATACACAATTTTGTTAAATGACCATATCAACAACTATGTTTTCGATATAGAGCCACTTTAGGCTTATTATTATACAGTTTGTGATCTCAATGAAAAATTTCTATATATTAAAAATATTTAAGAATATTTTATTGTCATAAATTTTGTTTATATAAGCCATTATCACGTTTTTTTACCTTCTGCTATAGACAGATAGGTACATATACATATGTATGTACATATTTGTTCCTACTCGGTAAGTGGAATTATGCAAATAGAAAAATAAATTGTATAAAGAAACATACGATGGAACCAAGAGACATATTATGCAAATGCGAAGAAGATATTATTATTATTTTTGCTATGATATCAAATTGGTAAACCACATTTGTGCAAAAAAAATACATATATATATACCTTTTTCTTTTTGAAGAAAAAAGAAAAAAATAAATAGAAATCATGTCAGCAATGGCTCAAACTACATATAAGAAGCAATATTCTTCATATTTTCTTATTGATGAGCAAAATATACATACAGCTGAAGAAACTGTGATGATGTTAATTATTTTGTTCTTCTTCATTTATCACCTCATATTAGTAGTTTTTTGTGTGTTGCTATTTTGCTCGGAGTGTATCAAAAAATAATTATTTAGAAATTCAAATATTAAAAATTTTTGTATAAAATTTCATTTCTTTAGCTCAGAGCAAAGGTATCAAATCTGTAAAATTATTTTTGTTGATTTATAAAAAAACTTTTCAAGATCCATGTTACATTTTAGCAAATTTCCTTGGGAATTTTATTAAAAATATTGATTTATATCAACCCAGATAAATTTGAGTTCATACTCTCATTTAGGGGATAAAGTAACTTATTATGATTTGTGTACCATTATATTTATTCCCTTTACAAAATCCTCATTTTTTTAATCACCTCAATGAACTTCAAAATAAATAACAACACTACCATCAGTAGGTGCACTGAAGACCATTAAAACCTAAAGGCCAAAATTTGTACAATCAAAATTTAATATCAACTAATGGATGTCGTATTCATTTTGATTGTCACTATACTTTTGACAAATTAATATAAACAAATATTTCATTTATGAATGAATGAATGAAGGAAAGAGGCCCGTCTCCATTCCTGGTAAAAAAATAGAAAAAAAGAAAGTCACATCTAAATTCATATAAAATTACTTTTATTACGACACAATTTAAACCCTGCCTCACTCATTAATCAAATATATAATAAAACCTTCATATTAATAGAAACCGCACAATATCAAATAATTTGTATAAGTACCACATAATGGATTTCTACATAAAAAAAAATCTAATATTTATTTACACATGATGTTGTCAAATGTATTTTGATATTTTATTCCATTCAATATGTATGTAAATGCAATAAAATAACTTTTTTTACCTGTTCAATAATACTTTCTATAGAGTGATGAACAAAAATTTACTATATCTAATTGTTTGAATTTTTAAGATCCTTAAGGAAAATGCACAAAATAGGTAAATATAATTGATACAGACATAAGATAGGTATTTGACCAAAATTATGAATCAATGATTATTTTAGGTTCTACTCTATCTAATCTATGTACTACTACTAATAACAGTGAAAAGAATCTCAGAATATCTTTTGTACATATATATATATAATTGTGTACTTAGCCTCTTTGCTACATATGTATTTCAATCATCTGGATGTAGGGAGCTAAATTTTGTCATATAACCTCTTAAGACATTAACTAGTTTTTAATTCCCCAAGGGACAGTTTGTAAATTCGGTTTTTGTTTCAATTAATGCTTTTACATTTTTGTGAATTTTTTCGAACAAAAATCTTAGCAGTAAATCCTTGTCTGAACTTTGAGATGTCTCGTTTAATAATATAAGGTATTTTGAAATAAGTAATAAGTAAGTAAACATTAGTTCTTTAAAAAGTAATTATTAAAATTATTAATTCATTTAAGTAAAAATTTACAATAAAATAAAAAGTTGTTCAGTATATAGTCTCATACATATCATGACAAGGAGTTTATATGGAAAATATTTTTGTTTAAAACATATTTGGGCAAAACACCAAGAGTATAGCACAAAGTTGTAGAACAACTCAAATGAAAGATACACATTCATAGCAATGTGGAACTTATAATATCAATCAAAATATATCTATCACAATATAGTTTTTTTTATAATAAATTGGAAAAGTAATTTATGAACAATCATGAAATTTTTACTAAGTTATAACAGATTCAGAATAAAAAAAATTATTTTATTTAAAATAAAAAACGAGCATAGAGATCATTCAATGAGAAATTGACGAATGAATGTCGTCCGTCCATCTGTGAATTAAATGATTTTTGTATAAATAGACGCCAAATACTAGAAAAATAACGTTAGCTAAATTTTGCCTGGTAAATATAAACCATTCAGGAGATATAGACACAGGATTCAAGTACCCCTCTAGTCCATGTTTCTTAGAATCACAATTCACTCTCGTTGATGGTCGTTTTAACTTTTATACCTTTGAAGGTAGATAATTGAAAGCTTTGAGATTGGCTATAAAAAAATTATCAAACTTTTACTACCTTCAAACTAAAAGGTAAACTAATCTCCATAAATAGAAGCAGTTATATATTTTTTAAAAAAAATAGCAATTTTCTTCAAGCAATTGAAATGAGCTCCCAAACTTGGACCTCTAGAGAAGATTGATTAAATGTAATAAATTCAGCATCAGTATAGTGAACTTCAATTGCCTACTTTTTCTTGAAAAACAGTATTATAGCAAAAAGGCAGAGTTGTATAGTTGAATAAATCTTGCTAGCATAGAGAGCTAGGCAACAACTTTGTAGTAGGTGTTAGCCGACTCTGTATCAAATGACGTTGAATATTTTTAATAATATATTAATTTGAATTTACTATATTATTAACTAGAGCTTGTGCATTAAAATCTTACGATCAGCCCATTAAATATTCATAAAAAACGAATGCATGCATATTTACACACATATATAAATATTTGGACTCATTCCTTAATCCATATCCGCTAATTGATTCTTTATGGCTTTATTTTTGTAAATAATGTTTCCTTAATAATTAGGATATTACAGGTAATTACTCTAATCAATCTTTTTTAAAAAAAAGATATTATAGTAAGTATAGCCATAGTACTAATAATTATACTCCGTATAGTGTACAAACTATGTTAATTAAGTTTTATTTTTTCTTAAAATGTATTGTACATATATATATATATATATATTGTACATACTAGAATACATAATTCAATTCCTACAACCCATAAATGGTGCAATCAATTATTTAAGGAGCCTACGTCTCCATTCAATTTCATATTCCAAGATATACAAATATACTACAAAAGCTGTAAGTAACTCAAAAAAAATAAAAAATGATATGATGTATTACAAGTTGTAAATCCAAGATACATAATTTTCAATGCCGTGATTTAAAACATGGACAACCTTGGATATCTCTTTCTTCAATCCATGTTTAAAGAAATGGATTGATTACGATTATCAATCTTGATTAAGTTCATATGTCGAGCTTGCTTTGTTCCTGGAAGTAAGGTTTACATACATGGATAAAATTCATCCTTCAAAGCTTTCTCAACTCACAAAAAGAGCAAGAAAAGCAATTATGAGTTAGAGGGTATCCATGTTTCAAATTTGGCCTCTTTCCTCATAGAGTATTCAACTTCAAATCAATCAATGCACTTCCCATTTTATTTATTTTCAAAACAACGAAAAGAAGTAACACTAATCCAAGGATTGTCGTCAGAATTATGTGCACAAGGTCAACCGCTTCACAAATCACATTTTCATCAATCTTTTGGGCACAATTAATATCAAAATGTATGTATAAGATATGTATAATTTCAAACTCAAAGTGAAGAACAATATATGTATTTATAATATATGTATATAATTACTAATGCATAAATAATCATATTTATTCTTTTACTTTTCTACATAAAAAGTGCCTTTTTCGTAATTGCATTTTGCTTCTATCTCTTTTGAACAACAAGTTGATTGTATTTATACACAATCAACATACTACTGTAAAGGCACAAAAATATTTTAATCATTAATAATAGCTAGCTAGAGAGGGGTGTATCAACTCTACCTGTGGTATATATGTAAAATATATTTATAATTCGATTTCTACAAGCCATTCAGTAAATGACTGTTATTTTGTCATTACACATTTATCCATTTCATTGTCAAATTTCTCTTTATTTTTTGTGCGTACTTACAAAACATTTATAATTAACTTTTTTTTTTAAAAGCCTTTATCAAAAAATGTGGAAAAGCAACAACAAGAATGGTATCAATAAAAATAACAAAACAGCCACATATTTTTAAAACAACATTCGTTTAAAGTAGTGTATTTTTAAAAAGAGGGGAAAAGGCTTGATTAGTTTTTCAAAAAATAAAAAAATAAAAATGAAGAAAAGGAAATGTATTTTGAGGAAATACAAAAGACAGAATTAAACGTTGAAAAAGTTATCTCAACTTGAAGAAAGAGTTCAAAGAATACCTAATCTAAAAGTTTATTTTTGTGTAAGCACATTTCGTGTTTTTTTTATGTATATGTTTAAATGTTTGAAAGCATAAACTTTTTAATTATATATATATTTAATTGTATATGTATGTATCTACATAGTTATGTAGTGTTTGAAATTAATTAAAACATACATTGATGAAAAATATTTGAAAGCAACTGTTATAAACAGCAATTAGAAAGCACTTATGCAAAGGTGTTTACGATACTTTCTATGCTAACAGAAAAAAATATTTTTTGCAACTTTTATTCATATGTTTTAATTAATTATTTATTTTATAGGGGGTACTAGTTGGTCCACATGTTCTCTCTAGCACATTCAAATATTAAATAAAAAATATGTAGCGAAAAAATACATCTTTAGTATAATCAATTAATTAACTATTATTTTATACATTTTTACCATTTTAAGATAAACGTATTCAAAACTCAAAAAATATAATTAAATTTATAAGGACACTAATCGGAAATATTTAGGGAAATTTTTTAATTCAATTCTTAGTCAGTCATTAATATTTTGAGTGAGCTAATTTTTATAGCTGTATATTAAAGTATTTTCTATCGGGGTATATGTTCATAATTATTTAATTATCTAGGATGAATCAGGTTTTTTTTTTCATTATTCGAATATGTTTGAATCAGTTTGAACATAATATATATGATAAAATGATCCGATATATCTGATATGAAATAAATTTTTGATCTTCCAAATTAGAACTTCTGCGTTGTGTACAAATATAAATTCAAACGTAAAAAAAAAAATCTGACTTTCAACGTTATTTCCAATCAATAAGTGTAGTTATTTATAGTAGTGACTGTTTTATTCGTTTCTTCTATTCATATTTTTTAATTTTGAATGTATCACATTCCTTGAATAGAATTATATATTTCAATCGACAATAAGAGCTGTCTGTTTCCAAAACCAATTAACCAAATTAAAGCTTATACATATATGTTAGATAATATAACCATATATATATATCTAGTTAAATGTGCACCAACAATAAGGATGATTCTTCTAATGTGCTGCCGAATTTACTCAGGTATGGCTTTCTCTTTTCTCCTTTGTTTCTGAAGGTCATATAAGCTTTTTTTCCCCTACCATGTTAAGATTCATAAATAAAACATCTTCTTTCTGATAGTTTTTATAATTTCTAACAAACCAAAATCAAAGATGAAAATATTGAAATATTCAGTACCTTTACGATACAAAAAATTATTAATGAAATAAAATTCAAAATTTCTGGTTTACATCCTCTAAACTTCAAATTCAAATACTTGTTAAGTAAATTTAAAGCTTTCTATATATGTACTATATCTCATTTTTTCTAGTACACGCTCTGAACTGTATATAAATATATATATTGAAAGGATATGCCATTAGAAAATTACTTGGTACAAAATGATTGTATAAAACATCTAGTCGACAAAGTTTCAAATTTTTTTTGATCACGTGTTTTAATGCTATGATCATGATCTCTTATATGCTCAAAACCACAAAAATTTAGTTTAATAATTTTATTTTTGTGACCACAAGATCATTTTTACTCAATCGTGATTTTCGTCTGATAACGAAGCATGTTGCTTTACAAAAGTATTAAAACTTATTGTAGATAGATTGTACATTAAATTCAAAAAAAGTTATGAAAATTTCTGAACCTCTTTTTATATTTGAGAAAATTCACATTGAATGCTGAAAAATTAAGAAAAAAAAGCTTAATATCTTTTTCATTTTTGATGTTAAAAATAATCAATTTGTAGTAAGTGATAGAAAAATTATACATAGGAAAAATATAAAAAAGAACTTCCTTCAAAAGCCTTTTTTTTTACAAAAAATATTAATGATTTAATATAATTTCGAGAAATATAATGTATTACAATTATTTTTAAAGCAGCTTGTTTTGTTATCTTAAAATTATAGTTTAAATTGATGTTATCCAATGAAAACCAGGATTTAGTAAAAATGATCCTGTGATAAAATTAAAACCCGTGATCAAAAAATGCTGTTGATTAGTGAATTATTCATACTCTTCAAACAAACTCTTCTTTGTAATTAAAAAAATTAAATGCATTTATTTGATATTGATGCATCAAAGATCTAAAAATCGAATGCAAATATTAAAATTTATAATTGCTTATGTTCATATGAATATTTCGTAACTGCAGATAATTTGTGGTTCCATATCCAAGTACATACAAGTACTTATTTATTTTTGACTTAAAATATAGTGTAAAAATAATACAAACTGTCATTTGCACATATATATATTTCCTTCTCTAAAGATATGCGTAGTTCCAATGCTTGGCTTTCTAAAAATTCCTATTAATTATTTCCTTATGGTTGAATGAAACAAATTATACTATTTGGAAGAGCGTGTCGCAGCAGGAAATTTGATGGCTTCAACCCAACTTTTATTTATTTATATATTCGTGTATCCTTGATAACTACACAATCAGACATAAAAAGATTATAAAATTACATTGTTTGTATGTGGAAGACATATCAAAAGCACATAAAATTGATTGATTACAACAAAAAGAAGAAAACACAGTTACAGCATCATAATAGACTCAATTACTCTCTTTATCTCCATATATGTATAAGATATGGACGGACATAGGAGTCTCAATTCTAAGTAGTTTGTCAAAATAATACAATTATAGTATAAATATTATTATATGTTATATAACTTTTCAAAAGAGACTCATATGACTCATTTTTTTGATTGGATGTATGTACATTGTACAACTGTAGTTAGTAAAAGAGAACTTTTACTTTAAAGCAATTAAGTAAAAACAAAATTACATTTCCAAAAGTGTTTACTTTCATTGCAATTTAACAAATGTTTTTTTTTATATTGCTCGTCTTCAAAGCAATATCATCATTTTTGAAACATCAAATCATTCCCTACATAATTTATCAGACTCAACATTGTTACCATACACTTTTACAAACATACAATGCGATTCAGGAGTACTATCTGCATCTATCATAGGAGAAACCCAAATCCTCCAGCAAATGCTTCTTAGTTACCACTTAATTTGACATATTCAACAAAGTAAAGAACAGGTTTTTTATTTGAAACTCACAATGATATAAACGGAACACTATTGAAAAATGTTTAACCTCCCTGAAAGCACAAAAAATTAGTTGTGACTATAAAACATTTATAACAGTCATATCCATTTTTTAAAAACGTACTGAATTAATTCGTATTTCTTATATTTTATACAATAAAATGAATAAGGTGTATATGAGACGTCGTTTCGTATCTGATTTAAATTATATCACCCTCTCATAGAATAAGATTATGTTAAGATCTTCACAATAGCTTTTTTATAAAACTACAAAAATCAAGGATTTCATATTTCTGGAACCGATCATACATATGTACATATAATTGCAAAACTTTTCATTTTCAAATGCCAAAAAATATATATAACTTTTGTGTTTTTGACTCTATCTAAATTAATAATAAACAGACTGTACATAAATATTTGGACGAAAATAAAAGTTTAAATGTTGTCAAAAATGTAGTTTTTTTATTATAAAATGTTTTCATTTATGTCACACAGTAAGCAAAAGACGACTGCGAGATGCATACTCTTTAAAGTTTAAAAATAAATTGACATATTTTCCAAAAAAATCTAAGGAAACTTCATCTTATAAATTTAAAAACAATGATAAAATAAGAATAAATAAACACCTGTACAAAATACAACTTAATGCCAAAGGGAAATAGTGATATTTGAATCATATCAAAATGATTTTTACAATTAATTTTGTTACAGATGTATTAAGGAACAGAAATGTAGGAAAATTGAAGAAAAGTATTTGATCCTTGTAGAATTAACAACTTGGTAGGTAATAATGTAGAGGTAATTTTATTTCTAAGAGCAAATCTGATTATTGAGAGAAAAAATCCTAGTGTATTTGATACGTATAAAACCAAGAACTACTTTTGATCGTATTTTGCCCTTGAAAATCCGTGTTCTTCCAGATCAAAATATAAAGAAAATAATTATGATTTAAAAATCTGCCCCATTGAATAACATATAAAGCTCAAAATAAATAAATAATAATAATAACATTCTAAATTATTTTGTTGTCATATATGGATGTATGCACTGGAACTTTGGTAAGCACTGCAATAAAAACAAAGCACTCTATATCTCGATTTCAAAAAATACTAATTAAGTTTAATGTACTAAATTTAAGAATTCCCATATTTTCAAGGGAGATTTTGTGAAAGAAAAGAAGCCTTGAAGTACCTCATTACTAAGGCACTAACAAACTACTTAAACATATAACTACTACATAGTTATAAAGTTGTAACATCTGGGTTACTTACTTTTTCTCTTTCCTTCATGGGGATTTTATATGTATACACACAAACCTTCTCAAAATATACTAAAGAGTTGAATTTAAATATTCATGTATGTAGATAAATTTGTACAATATATGCATGATAAAAAAAAATATATTAAATCCGTATATATGTATATATATATGTATATATATATATATATATATATATACATATATATAGGCATATATTCTAGGCAGGATATGAGATAGTATTTAAAAGAAAAGTAAATAATCCTTGAATGAGTAATTGACCTTTTTTAATGTATATGAGAACAAAAAATATCATTGATAAGTTATAACTCATATCTATTTATTTCCATATTATTTTTCAATTTCTAACGTTTATTATGAAAAAATGGTGACAAATTTAATTTTCAAATTAATAGCCATAGCTAGCCACACATTTTTATCATCTCTGAGGTAATTTGTGAATGCTACATCAAAAAAAATTGGCCATCTTTGACCTCAAACCAATCATCGAGCCATTTAATAGCTTCTGCAAGATAATGAAAGTGCTGTTTTTTAATGCGTGGCCCATCGATGCGAACAAGTGATAATCTGATGGTGCCAAGTCTGGTGAGTAAGCCACATGCGCCAACGGTTCCCAATCGTTACGTCTCCACCAATTCCTGTCTAACTCTTAAAGGATGTGGCAGTACATTGTCATCAAGAAAAACTACTTGGATACGCCGCTTGAAATATTCTGTACGTTTTTGGTGTATAGCGCTGTTCAAATCGACCAATTGTCGTAGGTAGTGTGCAGCGTAAACTGTTTCGCCGGGTTTTAACTACTTGTACCAAATCATACGACGCTGATCCAAAAATACACACAGAAGTAATCTCGTTTGGCCGATGTTTTTGGGTTGTGTCCGGGCGGACTACACTGTACTCTGCTTAGAGCATGTTCACTGTATGCTTCTACAAACATTTGATGTGCTTATCAAGCGTTTTTCTTTAAATGAACTCCTAAAATCAAGGAAGTCCGCAAGTCGTAGTTTGAAGGTACGAAATTCGACATTTTTAAGAAGGAACAAAAATGCGTTGTTGAATGAAACTTCACAAACAATGAACTGAATATTGTTGCCAGATGACAAACAAAAAAATAAGACATTTGAGATGGTTTAAAAATACTGTTTGCACATCTGTTGTCTAGTAGCTGAAAGTCTCATTTTATAGGCATAGACCTAATATAAAGATAAACAATGAGGTTATATATTTTACAAAGTAAATTAAAAAAGGGAACAACTGCAGGGTGAAAAATTATCACATGACCATTTGAATATGAATATAAATTAATATAAATAATTAATAATTCGTGACTTATTCACTTTTCACCTCTTAGATCCACAAGAAATTAAAAATACAATAAATAAAAGTTTATGCAAAAGTGAGTTCAAAAAAAATTTTTTTTTACTGCTTCTGTATTTTAATCTCATCTGGAGTCATTTTTTTTAAGGTTAAAAAATGAGAAAGAAAAAAAAGACGCTCTAACTTAGAGCCTTATAACTTATAATATCATTTATGGAAAAAAATCTATGATAAACATAAAAATATTATTGTTTATAGTATAGAAAGAAAATATTGATTTAAAAAATATGCATCTCAAAGTTTGTTTGTTTTTGTTAAATTTTATATTTTAAATGAAGGAAATAAGGAGAAAGGAACACACGCTACGCGTCGTACATATATTTTTTCTCATTTATTTCTCCTGTTTTTATATCCCTCACAATACATTTACCTCAAACTTGGTAACAATACATTATTTTAAAGATTGTTTGCTCAACTCAAAAAAAAATTATAAAATAACTAAACTTTTATCGCAAGCTATTTGAATGATAATGAAAGAAGAAGATGAAACTTTCAGAAATTTTTTTTTGCCGATTTTCAAAACTTTGAAAGCATAAAATTAAAATTCTTTCAAATAGTATATTAATTTACACATATAAATAAAATAAAAATTTGGAGAGTAAGGCATTCAAAAAGCTTAAAATTTAATATGCATACATTTCATATGGATTTGCACTTTAATATACTTATATTTGAATATATATTTGTTTAAAGAAGTGTTTTTTTTTAAAAAAAAAATAATATTCCTAGTGTCAAAGAAGCATATAAATGCACAACAAAAAGGACAAACTTTCTTCTTCTTATTATTTTTTTGGAATTATACACTCTTTAGTTAAACCTTTTTATATTAACATAATAAATTACTTGAAAACTCGTTGCTTACCAATGCATTTTTAGGCATGTTTTATCAATGTCAATAATACTTTTTTATTTATTTATTTTTTACTTACTTTGTCAGTTTTTCGCTAGAGTAATTCCCTCAGAGGAAAATTTCTTGAATAAACTTTGAATATCATTTTTTTATATGGAAAAAAAATATCTAAGAAAAAAGTTTGCGCAATATATATATGTATATATATAATGTATGGTTGTATTCAAACCCCAAAAAAATGTAGGAACCTCAATTCTATATCTAAAATGTGAGTACTGTTTTAATAATATAATTTTCTATACAATAATATATAGTCAATTTAACTCTCAAATGACTGAGGCATAATTTCGACATTTCTATCTACTATAAATTTTTTTTAATAAGCTCATAAAAAAAGTTTTTTAAATTTGTAGATATTCACAGCTGTTTTATATTTCAAAACAACCTTCCAAATTAATTTCATGAATAATTTACTAGAAAAAAAGGTGTGCTAAAATTGCTTACAAACCCTAGAATGACTAAAAAGTTGACTACGACTTTTTAATTGGGCTGAATATATGTATATTAATAATACAGTTATGAATAAATTATTGTGATTTAAAGACAACAGTCATGACTTAGGAAGAATGATACATCCAAGGAATAGGAATTATGGGAAGGTGCTACTTCAAAAATTTTTATCATTAAATTTTGTTTGTTGCTCTACAAAATAAATTTCAATATGTAGTTATTTATAAATATTATTTTTCAAATAATTTTTTATGTTCAACAAGAAAAAGTGAAGATCCAGAGTCCTCATAGGTTTTATTTGTTTCAGTCATTACATAACAAATATAAAGCTATAAAGAGAATAAAAGCCTTATTGATACAAAATTCAATGATTGGCATATTACTCAGCTTGGTGGAATATTGAGACTTCATTTATTTTTCGAAGGTCTAATCAAATTTTAACACAAATTTTATGCTATAGTTAAGGGTATTTTAACTGTGAAATGAATTTTAGTGTTGGTAAATTTTTTGTACCAACTTGCCTCAGAGATAGTTTACATTGATACAGATGCAATAATTATCTCTAAACAATTGACAATAAGGGTGTTTATGGGTATATTTCAACCAAAAATATATATTTTAGATTCGTGATCCTTTTAAAATTACATATATGCAACACATATATGTATGTTCTTTAGCTTCGAGCCCATATATATCACTAAACTTACTTACATAACTCATTTAAGTATTAAATTAATCACAAATAATTATTTTTCATAAAATCAAAAGAGTTTCTAATACGTGAATCTCCGAAGAAAATTAATGAAAAAAAAAGAAAAAGAAAGACTCTGAGGTTGTAAATTCGGAAAATATGTTATAGTTTAGAAGAGTGATTGCTAAGCAACTTGAATGATTTGTAGCTAATGCATAATTAAATAGGTGACAATTCCATAAAAGTTATTCAGCACAGTTCCTAGAAACTTCCAAGGAAATTGTCATGTATCAACTATTCTGAACTTCAACTGGCCTCTCTCACCCCTTTGTCAATAGACTAAACAGTTTGAAAAATTATTTCCACACTTGTGCCATTTGGTTTTTTTTTTTTTGCACTCTTCGTGTATTAGTGCCACGAACTTACATTTTATTAGAAAGATTGAGAAGATCCTACTACTCGAACTGATGCGCACCAGGATGAATGGGGTATAGCTCTATATATATATACTATGAATGTTATCTGCAATAGATATGAGTAAAATGAAAGTTGTTAATTTAAGATATATATTGCAACTTCACATCCTAAGAATGAGGTACTCCAATTTCAATCCCATCAATTTGTGTGTATCATACATATAAAAGAGTATTTTGATGTAGCATCATCATTCTGAAAATCAACCTTCTTGGAGACATAAATAATAGCTCCTATACGCCAGTTTAATTTTGAATCAGTTTCCTTAGTATTTTCTTCTATATATTTTTTTATAATTAAGAGATGACTCGTGAGAAAAAGATATTCGAAATATGCTCTTGTTTACATCAATCTTCTTCTGAAGAAAAAATAAAGAGTATGTCTTACCATCTGATATTTTTCTAATACCATCATTCTTTATTATATTTTTTCGAGATAACATTTTTCTGAATTTAATTTTGATATTTCTTTTTTCCTTCCCGTCATTCGGTTTCCCACAAGAATTCAAATATTTTGTAAAAGTCTTTGAATTGTTTAAAAAATTGTATGTATTTATTTTGTCCTTGATATGCCAAATATGGCTTTTGTACGACTTCTTTTTCTTATCTTTATTTATACATACGAATATATAAACAATCTATTGAAGAAAAAATAAATTAAAAAACTTATGTAAACACAAAAAATAAAATGTGTTCCATCATTTTATTAATTAACCTTAAATTTTTTTTAAATAATACTCTTTGTCATACACACATTCTAACCAGAGTTTTTATTCATAATAATCAACAGCAAACAATAGGAACAGTAGAATTTTAAAGAGCGAGAAAGTTTTTGAAATTCCTTTGACAAAGTTCTTAGTGTGATATTTTAAAGTTCATAATAATATTTTGATCGGATTTATTTTAAAGGAACCAAATATTTGTTTTAAAACTAACTATTTCTTAATTTTGAATATGGTTTTAAATTATTTAGTACAAGTATTAAGCAAAACAGGTTTGAGACAAAGTAATGTTCGAGGAAATATTTTTTATTTTTTATTAATAAACCTTAAAAGTTATTTTTATTTTATTGAGTTTTTTCAAAAGAAGAATCCATTCGAAAAATCGTTCATATCATTAGTCATCATTGCTTTTCACTCTATCATAGCACTTTTTAAAACTTATGAATCATTTAACATCGTAATATCCAACCAAACCATAATATGTTATGAACTTTAAGCATTAAAATACCCGGGTGTGCTTTGAAATCCTGATACATTCTACAAATCACCAGCTATAAAATTTATATAAAATTTAGTTAGTCCACATATTCAATAACACCAAATTATCATTTATACTCAAATAAAAGTAAATATACGCAGATTATTTTAAAGATTTACATAGTTTAACTATTTCCATTTTTTAAATTGATTGATGAATTGAGAGCCTATAAAAAATTGAAGACATAATGCTAAATATATAGTTTCTTATGCATTTCAAAAATAATAATGAAAAATTTATAAATTAATACAATAATTTAAAAATCCCATTTTGATATGTTTAAATCTACAATACTTATATTTTTACCTTTTCAGGATCATCACCAAAACTTTGAAAAAAGGTGAATGACCTTTGTATTAAATAAATGGAACAATTGTTTTGTATCCTTTTTGTATGATTAATTTCAATTATTTTCAATGATTCAAATACATGATTGAATGAATAACAAGGGCAGGTCGTATAATCTTTTGATTGAAAATCAACACTTTTATTAGATTAAAAGTATTTGAAGAAGGTAACGTTAGCAAATAAGGTATTTACATAAATTAGATTTATCATATATATTAATATATTAAAATTAAAATTAAGAATAACTTAAAAAAACATCATACTTTAGAATTGCTTTATCCAACCAAGATAATTGCCTTCAATGATCAATTTTAATGAATCATTGGTTGATCGATCAGGCGGAAGAAAATAAAAACAGCAACTGATACATCATCATGGTTTCAGTCAAATGAATTGAAACGAAATAATTTCACTCCCAAATCTATCTAGATCAGAAAAATCTTTCCAATGCAAGTTTTTTAGATTGAAATTTTCAGGGGTTATACATGGAACTACACTTTTTAAATAGAACATACATACAATATTTTGATTAACCAGCAGAAAAAATAAATGAGATTCTCCTTCATCAAAAGCTTCATGTTCCTTCTTCATTCTATTTTGATGAAATATCAATAAAAAATGTCAACATTGATATTAAATTTGATAGTTTTTGATTAATTTTGTATTTTGTCTACCGGATTATATATGTATTTATTAAAAACAAGAACCCTTGATCCTGTATTTTAGATTCAAATGACATCAATAGACATGTTATTTTGCAAAATTAACATTTATCTTTGTGTAATTAGAAGAGCTATTCTTTGAACGACGCCGGGAATCATTCTTTTTCAACAACTCCAGTTATAAAATAATTACATATCTAAATATATATATATCCTAGAAAAGCTTTTAATTATTCTTATTATTGATATGCATATAAATTCAACTCATTAATGTACTATTCATATTTATCTTTAATAAAATTAAGCTGATTAAATAATTTTCTTTGCTTTAAAGTAGTTTTTTTTTCATTTTCTAAAGCATAGGCTCAACTCGTTTTTTGAGCTACTTTCTATGATTTTAGAATCGCACGTATGGTTATAATATGGTTTTAATTTGCTTGGTTTTAAAAAAGATTCAACGTTCATTAGGATCCAGGAAAAAAAAAGTTGAAGGTATATGAAAATAAGAAAATTAAAGATTTCAATGGATTACAATATATATTTTATTATTCGAAATCAGACATATCCATGTTGATTTCAAAATAAAAAGAAATTCACAGGTATATAACAACAAATTTATCCCAATAACGTTTGAATTTCTTTAAAAAAAATTAAATTAAGGTTTGAAAATATAAAAATGTATCCAATATTGTCGATGTAAAACATTTCTACATTTGTATTTTATTGAAAGAGAAAGAAATAGAATTGTACGCTATTGTAATATAGTAGGGACATATATGTAGCTAAATTATTATAATTTTCCCTACAAATACTCAACACCAATTTTACTACTTTTTTAAAAATCCAAAAAATTGAGCATTGGTGAAATAAATGTAATAATTTTTTGACAATTGCTTTGTATTTAAATTTCATCTTTTTAAAAATTATCAATTAGTTAAATATTTCTCAAATTTAATTTACTCAATATTTTGTCAATAAACAAAAACTCTATTGGAGGGAATTTAGAGCCATATGGACTAAATAAAAAAATATTTCAAATATTTTTTTTTGCAATAAAAAAATATTCTTTATATTGTTATTTTTTCAATACATTTATATTTTTTTTTGCTGATTCAAAAGCCAACATTTACTTACTTAAGAAGGAAAAAAAATAACAACATCACAAAAGTTTATTTTTGTTGCTTATTTTTTTTTGTATAAACCTTTTCTGTAAGCAGTATTGAAAAAATATTTTTTTCTTTGTTTCTTAGACAAATATACTACAAAAAAAATGGTTTATATAAATGTTTATTCTTGATATAATAATGTACTCTTTTAAACAATACAGAGCAAAACATCATCATCTTAAGATATTTATAAAACCAGCGGACAATTTTGTATATATGTAAGTATATTTTTTGAAAGCTATACTTGTAAATCTTTTTTTAAAATATTTTTAAGTTCAAATTAATTTATACAACAGTAACACTGTGTTGAAATTGAGGGTAACTATGTCTGCCAAAAAAGTATAAATGAACTTATAGAACAATTGTGTGGAATTAATATTTTTTTATACATTATAGAGGTAGTTAAGAATAAATTTGTAGGTTCATTATGACAAAATTGCTTCAACAATAGGATTTTACATGATTTGGATTGGAATAACTTCCATTGGATTAAAAATGATGTATGTAAAATAAGAATATTTGATATTAAAATTTGATAAGCTATAAAGTGGATTATAAATTAGATAAAAAATATCTCCTCTTGTTTTTTGATTATTTCTTCTGACTTCTTATATAGAAGCTTCAAAGTATTTTTATTAGTTTTATAATAGTATATGCTCTTGCATGATTTAACTATTTTTCATGACGTATGTTTGCATAATTCAGGGTAACTTGAAACACTCAGTTAGTTCTTAAGTATTATGACAACTAACTTATTGCTACAATATTGGAAAATAAATTTCTAATAGTATTATAAAAATCATATTATATATAACTTTTTTACATTAAGGGAACGTTGAACAAAATCATTATTTCAAAAACCAATTTCCGATGACAAAATATAATGTTGAAAAATAACATTATGAGATTGATGGACCCTTTTGAGACCATTAAACTATTGAAAAAATGATTATGGAAGTGAAATTTTTAGGTATGTCAATACTATCTGTTTCTATATATTAGAACATACATATATATATGCATATTCAAGATCAAAAATAATATTTGAACTCCTTTAGTGAACAAATTAGCACCATTAGAGCCGGGACAAGTCTTTAATACCCTGAAAATCAAAAAATACATAAATAAATGGAGATATATGTATTTTGAAATCATTTCAAGAAATTGTCTATACAATCGGCTGTTTAATCAGTCTCCATGAGTATCAATCAATCACATTGGAAAGGATATTATAAAAACTGAATGTTTAGTCAAAGAAAATATTTATTGACGCCAGCGTAATTGGGACGGTACTTACATATGAAACTTTGTCAATAGTTCTTCGATATGAAATTCTAACCCTTTGATTTTTATCATACTTGATTTCAAAATTGCAAGCTACATTGCCTTTTCAAAAAGTAATTCAAGTAAATTCTAGGGTCAATGTTTCGCAAACTGCGCAGTCTGGTTCGTCACATATTTGTTGTTATCCACAAATATGTGAACAATACCAAAATAATTTGTTCAATGTACGATTAAATTTAATCTATAAAAGAAAATCATGAAACGTGGGAGGTTTTTCTATTGTGACCTTCAAAATTATCATTATTTTGACAAAGTGTCTCATTTGACACACATATATTTAGATATGTTGCTAAAATAAAAGATGTATGTACTGAAACTGTTCGTGGGATTGTCGTTTTATCCCTTAATTTTATAGTATGAAGTTAAATCTGCTTTTTCTATACATTACAACCTATGTCTTTGTTTCTTTCTATACTCCATACGACAAAATTCGAAGGTCAGACACACATCTTACTTCAAGGACAGGCCTCTATAAACAAATTCCTTTTGTCAGCTGCTCTAACTTATTTACACACTAGATTGATGTTCATTAAAAAGTTTGAAGGTAAAAAGATATAAATCTATATATATTATTCAAATTGACATATGCCACATAAAAATGATTTACTGCACATAAGTTTTTTTTAAAAAAACAAACAAAACAAAAAAACTGCCTTAATTTGTCCCTTTGATGAAACAAATCAGCTGTAACTATTTGATACATGATTCATTAACACTTAATATCAAATAAGTATTCATGATGAAGGATTCTATAATTACAAACAAAGGAGACAGAGTATATTTAAATTCTCCTACATGCATATATTCAATATGAACTTGATTTATTGATATTAGAGAGGAAGGGAAAGAGTTTTGTTATGATTTTTTTTATAAGCAATTACCTCTTTTGTTCATATCCCAGTAAATATAAATTATGATAGAAAAACACTTGTGACATTGTTACTAGTGGAATACACATTTTTTTATTGATAAATGTTTTAAATATTAGATTTAGAAAGGAAAAATAGCTCTGTGTTAGAAACATATTTCGTATTTATTAGTCTTTAATGAAAAGCCATTGTATCCATGTTATAAAAAAATAGAATCCTTTTGACAAGGCTTAAATAATAATAATAATAATTTTGAATCTATTTGCGTGACATCTATAGCAGTAGAAGTGGGGTTTTATACAGTGACAGCCACCAAAACAAGGCAAAGGAGTAGACGAGGCACTAACAACACACTTTTTGATGTTATAATGTGTTATATTGTTGGAGCAATGTGTTAATAAATTTCGATATGAGCACAAAGTGGATTCACGTTTATTATTATTATTATTATTTCAAAGCCCCCCCCCCCGGTCCGCAGTAAAATTGTCAAGCGTTGACCGGTCCACAGTTTGTAAAAGGTTGAGGACCACTGATCTATGGGGTGCGACTTCCTTATAATTACTTCACTTTAATCAATTATTACGGCGAATGGCACAGACTAATTTTAATTTTTATGACGTAGTTCCCAGGTGACATATGTAAAGGGATCTCTGATCCATTTTGCCGTCATGTTTAATCAAGATGTCGGAGTAAGAGGTCAAACCTAGAAGGATAATACATTTGCTATACACTTATATGTGTGATGCTGATTAATATCCTTTTCTCTACTTTTTTTTTATTTCATAATTTTGTTTCTTGTTCTCTTTCAAAGCTATAAAGAATATAGGAAAATGACTTCAACACAACTTTTTTTCCAATAATACATAGTATGATAACTTTGACTGTGAAGAAGAAAATAATTTTTGAGCATAAAAAAGTATTTGCAGAAAGTGTAACAACTAACTTCATTTTCCCCTAATTATAAATGTAAAAAAAAAAAAATCGAAATAGTAATTTATATCTTGTCTCGCGTGCAAACCAAGCAATGACAAAATTATGGTTTTGTAAACACATTTTTACATCACTAGTAAATTCTTCTTTTGTTAAAGAATCTCAAATGAAAGTTATAGAAATTTGAGGATATTTTTCTAATAATATGTAGTAGAAAGTCTTTGTTTGTTTAGATTTGATCAATGGTTTTGAAAATACAGTAAAAAAAATTGTGTGTTCTTAGGAGCTTTTACATACATTTGATTCATTAAAAATCTATATTTAACAATTTAGTAACCATATGAATGCATATTAAAATGAACGCTACAAATCAAAATTAAATTATGAAAGAACAGGTTATTTGGTTTTTTTTTCTTAGCTATAACTTGGTATGAAATGATTTTTTTAGAGATAACCAAATGAAAGTGTATTATATATTTGTAAATGACAATAAGTACTAATGAAGAAAATATAAACTTAATGGGATGGAAAAAAATTCCCATCAAATAGCACAATTATTTATCAAAGTAGTTGTCCTTTATCTCTTGCTTGTAGCTTTCTCCAAGCTGAAGGAACAATTAAATATGATAAATTGACTAGGTTGTTATCAAGATATAATTTTAAAAACGTTGTTAATTGGAAAATAGTATTGGAATCTTTAGAGCATGAGGTCAATCAGATGTTGGATATACAATTACGTATTAACATTGGAAAGATTCTCTTTCTTCCTTCTCCTCTCTCTGAGCCTTATCCATTTCTTCTTCAATATACATACTCATTTCATACATTTCCTCATAAGAAAGACGGTCACTACAGACGAATTCAATTTCCATGTGCCTCTTCTAGTCAAATAGTGACGAAACTTTGTTCTTTAAATTCTTTCAATATTTTTTTGGAGAGATGCCTCTGGTCTCAAGGGGTATTGAAATGATGTACATATGTAGGAAACCTCCTTTCCCACCTCCCATTGTTCTGATTCTAAAATCAACATGATGTGAATTATACAAAAGAATTTATTGAGATGATTTCAAGCATCTGATTTAAATTCTAACTTTTGAAACGATCAAGTCTATAAACTCCCCTATGTGATCAAATTAAATTTCAGGTTGTCATTAGCAAAGGAGTCAGCTTTTTAAAGTATTGAACTGTATCGTAAACATAGTTTAGAAGAAAAAAACTTAGAGAACTTCTAGGCAAAGAATAAAAAAAAAAGAAGATATTTTAAGATATTAAAACCATCAACCTGTAATATTGCGTCTATAAATATATACACTCTCTAAATTTTGCATTCCATGAAACAAATTATACAATAAACAATTCAAATATTGTTGTCAAATTGACAGGAAGTATTTAGTTAGTAAGTGTATTTTTGTATAGAATTTGAAAGAACACATGAATCAAAACCAAAAACAAAGGAAAGTCATTATACATTTAGAAAATAATAATTGAAATGGGTTGAAAGGATACTAGGAGAGAAATCAGGAGTCTCAAATGTTTGTATCAATTTCCCAATTGATCTAAATCACACCTAATCTAATCATTTTTTCCTTAGTTCTTCTCTGATTAATTAATTCTAACACTTTCTTTCATAGATGTACCTTAAAGAACTGAAGAAAGAATTTAATATCCTTTATATTACATGAGCTTCACACAAACAAATCAAATAAATATTGTACAAATATTGTTTCAGGTACTTTAAGCATTAAACATTTTGAGAGAGCATTGATATTGGATGATATAAAGTATGATATGATATGATATATACATATATATAAAAAGTCTAGATATTTTTTTATAGCTTCCATTAATATTCAAATCATGTCATTGGAAGTTTTTCTTCTCTCCCATTCTTTACTTTTCTTTATACGTAGGATTAAAGAAGAGTAAAAAAGAAAGAAAAAAATATCAAAGCAATAAACACAATTTGTCTTAAGCTTCTCTAATGTATTTGCTTTAATTTTTTTTGGAGAGGGAATTTAGAACCACATAGGCACAAACTCTGGAATGAATAGTAATGCTATTGCTTATGATAATGCTTTAAAGTATGTAGTATACATACATATATTTACATATGTATGGACTTGTAGATAAGTACAATATTCAAGCAAAAAAAAAAAGGCAATTTACATATATGTATGTAAGTAGAGTAATTATTATAATAGTTTTGTCATAACACGATAAAAAGACAAGTGAGATATTTTGCAGAGTTACATCATCTAATATTTATATAAGCCTACATACATATAAATCTACACATAAATACATATATAAATGACACTTTGCTCTTCTGTCTTCATTTTGATTTAACTCTTGCAACATTTATTTATACTTTTAAAAGAATCCAAGGAATTGTGACAAAAAGTTCCACATAAAGATACAAGTTCTACAGAGACTCAAACACTCTATGCACTAGTATTGTTCAGTATCTTAGAGTTCCAGAGTGCTTATTACATTTAAAAAGGTCCTATACTTCATTGATACATCTATAATATGAATATATATACGTCATCATCAAGTTGTTTAATTTAACAAAAAAAAAAGCAAGAATAAAAAAATTTTAATAGCTAGACTCTGCCCTTGAAAAAATTCATCAGATACCCTTGTAAATGCATGAGTTATCGTATTGATCCTTACAGGAGTTTTTGGTAAATATTTTGAGTCAAAAAAGTATCAAAATACGGATGAAATTTTTGGTACCTCTTCGAAAGTATTGATATCTTGGCAACAATTGCAAAGGAAATTGACATATATATATATATATATTGTTTAATTTGTAAAAGCAGCTAATTTTAAGGCATTTTAGAGTAATTGAGTATGGACCAAAGTTATCGATTATTACCTATTTATATATTTTATTTCCCTATAAAAAAGCTTCAATTTTTTAAAATAAAAAAAACGAAATGACATCTTTTCTTTCATACAAATTAGATATAAAGTATATAATTACTTTACCATGAACAATCCTAGCATGGCCAGAGCAGAGGTTTTTCTTTTCTGAAAGTTCTTAATTTATATTTTCAAACTTAGTAGTCAATTTAATACAAGATATGTGTCAAATCAACAAGAAAACAAGCTTGTTTTCAAATATTGAAAAGGAGAAAATCCACTGTTAAGTTTTTTTGCTACATAAATGAAACAATCAAATATTTAGGAGTCATATTAAGAACTATTGCGCGCGGCTTTTGCAAAAATATCACTTTTAATCAAGAAAGCAAGGATTGTTTTTTATCTAAAGGAGCAATCAAATAAATGTTACGACTGCATATGGAGCCGATATGGTCCCCGAAAGAACATCCATTTTTTTCATAGCCCCAGATATTTATTTAGATGTTTGCATTTGACTAAAACCAGTTCATCTGTTTAAGAACTATTAAGAATCAACTTAATCCGCTATCGTGCTCACCATGAATCAAAGTAATAGAAAATACATATGTATTCATAAATACTAGATGTTTTTTATTCTTGATTGTGGCCAGTATTTTCTTCCTATAATACAGTTGCTATTATTGGAGTCATTATTTAATTAATCGAAATATACGTACTATTAATACAAAATAAAGAATGTCTTCAAGAATAATATAAGTGCAGTTCACACTCATTTTTGAAATATTTCAGAGTAACTTGGTTTCTTGTTGACTTGACACATATGTACTTAAAAAATAGCATAAAATCCTATATTTGCCCACACACAAGGCATCAATAGTATAAAGCCTGAATCCTCAATTTGAAAATTCCGAGTAGGCTAATTCTAGAATGTCAGGTCTCAAAATCTTCTAAGATGATCATATGCTATATGTCATGGCAATGGTAAAAATTATACAATGACAGAAGTGACTTTATTTGGGCGTAGTAAGTTATTTTTTCTGGATTTTCCAACCATTAATTTGAATATAAAAAAGTTATCTGATCAGTCGTTCTTTTAACCACCAAATAATAAATTTAAGTTCTTTAAAGTCCATATCAGTCAGGTTCTGGTATTGGTACATCTATAGAATAATGATTGTTATCTTTAACAACGTTCTTAATATTGTTAAATTACTTTTTCGACACAGTACAACATATTATTTATACACACACAAATTGCAGTTAATATGAATTTAGAGGACAAAAGAATTGAAAGTGAAAAAACAAAAAATTACAATTATAAGACGCGATTTTTCCTCATTGAACTCGTTATTTTGTTGTATTAAAAGATATGCGTCATAAAAATTTGTTTTTTTATGTGTACATGTTTAGTTTTTGCTTATAAAGTACATAGAAGGATTTACATCTGCTTATGTAAATTTTTATGAATATATATATAAAATCCTTTCAAATATGTACAGAGTAAGTAACAAAACAAATAGTAAATATATAATAAAATGCATATAGATCGAAAAAAAAATAGAAAGGTAAGGATAATAAAAGACATAGAATGTATTTCCATAAGTACGAATTTAATGATATGAGCCAACTTTTAAAGGGTTTTTTTTAGGCCTATAATTCGCAGAAGTATTTTCAGACACCATCTTTGTCTTCTTTTGTCACAAAGAGTTATAATCAATATATATTAACTTATTATGTACAGAGATTCAATATCAACTACAATTGGGAATGGTTAAAACATCATAGAACTGCTTCTAAATAGCTCTTTAAGGAGTGAGAAATGACCTACATCTTGGAAATATGTTGTGATACTTCATAAGTTAGTTCATATGTGTAAATGTATGAAGCATTATTTATCAGTCATATAGTTTATTAAATCATATTATTATTATTATTTTGTGAAATTGATAAATAACGCTTCATATATATATATATATATATATATATATATATGTATGTATTTAAATTAATTAAAAAATTTATGAAATATACATTGGTGAGTCCGACAAGATCTTGAATAGAAAAATATTAATATCAAATACGGTGGAAGTGACTTTTCTACAACTCCCAGAATTGTTTGTTTTTTTGGTGTCAACTACATTTTCGTTGGAGTTTCATCACATGAGTCTAATCCTATTATCTGTAGCTTTCTTTTGCATCCAGGACTCACAAAATTCATCAACCGTACCATTTTTTTTTGTTTTTCCGGTTGAGTAGTCACTATATTTTTCTCCTCTGGACTATGCTCGGAAGTTTCTTCAATTTACCATCATTCAATGTAAAAACCACTCATTTTGAACCGTACTCTTAGAATTATCTCTTATCATCAAGTTATGTCTTTTAACATGTATTCTATGATATAACGTTCAAGCAAAGCCATCGATGACAACATATTATTTATATGTTAACTTGAAGAAGCCCTTGTTTCAGCTTATTTATATAACTTTTTACTTGTAACCTTATATAATCAAGTTACCGAGTGAGATTTTCTTGTCTCCTTGAGAAACCAGAAACATTACTTTTACTTCTTTATTTACAAATAGGCTATAAGGCACTTTAAAGGCTTAAATTAATATGGCTTATATACTCTCTCGTTGTCAATCAAAGTCCCCTAAAGCACAGTGTTTTTTGAATTTTAAGTATATTAATTTTTATTATTAAATATTTCTCTTTGAGTTTGCTAATAATTAATTGAAGATTCATGTAAAAATTTTCCTCTTAGAAATATTTTTGCGGAAGAATAAATGTTCGTAGAAGAACACAAAAATAATAAGGAATTTAAACACATTGACAGTATATCCATAAATTCATTAAATTAATTCAAAATATGTACATACATAATAATGAAAAATAAATTACTTTAAAAGAAAGAAAACCAGGATTTTCTTTCGATGAAGAAACTAATAAAAGACTATTCATTTATGTAATAATTTGATATATTTGGGTTAAACTAATTCGAGATGAAGCTTCATTGACTGTTACTATACAATAGTTGTTAACACAAGGAAGTTTGAATTAATATATGAACATGTACATCCTGTTTATAATTGATAACAAATAATTTATTCAATGTTGAATAAATAATAAAACACAAGGTGACACCTCCTACTATAAAACGTTTTTTTTTGTAGAGTTTAAATTTTAATAAAAAAAATAAGGCAGCAATCAAAAAGTATCATTTAATGACACTTTTGTATACATAACATCAATTTGGCTATAAAATATTAACTATAACTTGTGAAAAAAAAAATTATAGGTTATTGTAATTGATTAAACTTTTTTATTAGAGTTAGAGAATAACTTTGTTTTATTTTATTTGTTTAAAAGATTTGAATTGTTAAAAAGTTTACACCTACATAATAAAAATTATTATTCAGGCAAAGAGATAAATTTTATTTCAAAAGTAGGTAAACGACAGTATCGACATATGAATAAATAGTTCAGAATTTTAAATTATAAAATTCAAGTTCTGATCACTTTATCAAAATACACTTTGCTAAATTTTATGCATATACGACATCTTGTAGAATACAGTTCGGTTGGACTTTAGTTAAACTATTTATTCATCTACATATATTCATAATAAAAATTAATTTTTATGGCTATAAATAGAAAAATATTGATATAAAAACAATCAAAATTGTAAAAAAAGTATATCCTTATACAATTTTATCATATTGGACATCTATATAGTTCTAAAGATAGAGTTGTTTGAAATATGCTACAATTCCTAAATTTGGCTTAATCCAATAGAATAGATATAAATGCATTTATATCTTGGCACATTAATATGATTATAGTTCTTATAATAATGACTTAAAGTTTTATTAAAATAAAAATTAATCCCTAATTGATATTTCATCAAAAAAATATTCATAAATTTATAAAAAGTTGGTTTTTAAGAGTGCTCACGTTATAAGTTTTTATAAAAAACAAAAAAAAAAAAAAACTCAGGGCTGATATATAGCAATCAGAATATCTTGGATAATGTAATTATTTACTTATTGCTTATCCCAAAAAAGTAACACTGTTGATAGTATCAAGAACAAAAGTAATTAGTTACTAATAATAGTTCTCAATTAAAAGTTGTAGTATTATATACTCAATAAAGTATGTTAATGAACTTGTGACAAACAAGAAAATCAGAGTTATTAAAACTAAAGGTTTTTAAGAAACAGGGTTAGAATCATTTTTTGTATATCGTTGTTATAGTGGAAGGGAAATGGAGCCTTGTTGATATCTCGGAATAAAATATATGTGTATTTAGTATTAACTATACATAATGTTCAGGTGCTAACATATGCCTCAAAATGTATCAAATCCTGAAGTATTGAGTTAAGTAATGAACAAAATGTATACGCTCTCCAAAATATTACATTTTCGTTTGAGAAAAGAAAATTGATTTTAAGCCACATACATTGAA
Organism: Lepeophtheirus nordmannii; assembly: GCA_963680855.1. Lineage (NCBI taxonomy): Eukaryota > Metazoa > Arthropoda > Copepoda > Siphonostomatoida > Caligidae > Lepeophtheirus > Lepeophtheirus nordmannii. Next base: position 14,184,113 of record OY804520.1, read on the forward strand.
TCAAGGGTTAACATATACATAATAATAAAAAGCATTATAGTTATTATTTTTTTCAATAATAATAATAAATGTTCCAAAATATGTATAAGAAAGAGATTCAAAGGGCTTATTAGTTATGAAATTGCTATGTTGATTTTTTTTAACAATTTTAATTTTAATATTAAAGATAATTCCTTTTAAACATTACTCACTTGCTTTAGAATATGAAAATATGTTGATTGATATTAGTCATTCTTCATCAATATAACTTTTATTATAATTGACTTGACAATTTAATGGTATATTTTTCATTTTATGTATCTACAAATTTTTTGTAGTGAAAAAAAAGAAGAAAGGAAGTGTTTTAGCTTTTATCCATCCCAGCAAAGCGTTAATGTATGTAGTTTTTAAATTTTAACTCCAAAGACCATTCCAAATAGAATGAAATGCTATAATAACTTCTTATGTCTGCTCTTGTGTCATATTTTTACATTTTTTGACTTCTTTCATTTGATCAAATAATTGAAGCATACATGTGTTTTATAAATCTAAAAATTTAAGTAACCCTTACTCAAAGACACTAATAACTATTAACACTTTTTTTTTCAGAGTTATAAATTTTAAATAATTTCCTCTGTTTATATGTAATACTTTTTTTAAACTAAATTTATCAAACATTTATAGTAAAATTAAATTGGTTTTCTCATTTATTTTTTTTATACTAAGTATTACACTGAAATCAAGTAAGAACAAATTAAATAGGTACTTCTAAGAGAATTAAAACATAATGTGCCTATTTAGACAGCGTGGTTCTGCTAATGTCATTTTATAGTGATGTATATTTGGTAAATGTTGTTTATTAACATTGTTTAAAAATAATTATGATTTAATTCTGGAGCCATATGTAGCCATGAAAGAATCCCACAGCTACTTTTAGATACCTAGAAATTGGTCTGGACCACATAGTAATATTAAACATACTTTTTATTTTATTTTGGATATTTAAATTTAATTAACTTAAAACTCTGAGTAGTAATTTGGTATGATCTATGCAAACCATAAAGGTTCAATACCTTGTTGATTGCTCTTGCATTAAGACCCATATTTTTCCATGGTCATTTTGGCTTAATCCATTTTTATTGCCCTTTAAACCAATCAAAAGTAGTTATTTCATTTAGTGATCAACTGACTCTGAGTCGACCCTTACATTTAATCAAAACGTATATGAATTTTTTGATAAATGATTATCCGGTACATATTTGTTTTGTACTAATTTGATTATTTTATGTATTTATTTAAGAGTATTTTTAAAAAAAATTTAAAAACGTTTTGGAATATTCAATAACCAAATACTTACATATATTGAGCAATTTTTGATGAAATCTAGCTCTAGGTAAGGCATTATTGTACTGAAAAATCAAATCAAATACTGTCTCAAGCTACAAAATGAGAAAAAAATTGGGAAATATCAAATTAGAATCGATGTTATTGATAAAAATGTGGTGACTACATACTTCAATTATGTGTTACTAATCAAATTCATCATTGCGAACTTGGCAAAAGTTTTAATATCATTGGAATAATAGACTCTGTGAGCAAGATTTTTTTATGCATTTCTACATGTAATCCTAAATTTATGCATGAGTAGCCCAAACGAATACTTCATCAGTATTATTCGGTGTCAGAGGATTCGACGTAATGACAATTCATAATAATTGTAATTTAATAACTTAATTAATATCAAATATATTGATAGAAGGAAGACTGGATACTGTTGTATTCGAGTTTGAGTTAGAAGTTAAGAAAATTAGACTAAAGAATACTTTTATGAGAAATCAATAACTGGACTTTTATTACTTTTAAAATATTTTAACAAATTAATCTTGATTAAAATATAATGAGATTTAAATTATATAAATTTGCACTTCCACAAGCCAGGGCCTTGACAATAAATATCAATGGTAACAATTATGTACATATATTTATAAGTGCTTTAAAAGTACAAATCAAAAATAATAGCTGTATTAAATTGAACTTATTTGTGATGGAAATCATTTGTCAACTTATCTTTGACATTTTGAATAAAACTGAATTTTGAGATGTTAATGTTTATTTTGGTAATAATGAGTCAGCCTTTCATTCTTTTTTTCTAGAACTGATGGCATTTGAACTATGCATTTATTTACTCTCAGTTGATATAATTTATGAAAATTCAAAATTCATTAACTTAGGAGACAGTTGAGAAAATTGTAAAGTTCGGTACAAAGGAGTCAGTTATAACTAGTCTTGTAATTGTTTCCTATTGTCATTTCTTTGTAAGTAGATAATAGTCAGAACAGGGTACTGATAAGTGCATAGTGCAAACACTCATGCTCTAAACACAAGTTAAAATATATATTACGAGGGATGTATAATTTATATCTTATTATATCTAAATCATGATACCCTTAATGTGTTTAAATATATTGCAAAAAATAGTTCAATACATTATCTTAATTTCTAACTTAAGTTCAATGATTTTTTTTTCTTGCAACTGTTTCCCGTATTCCTTGTATCAATAAATTGAATATTCATAAAATATTAAATTATAATTACTTTGATTTATCACTACACTGAATACTGGTGTACTTTTATCATATGGCACGGCCGCACATATCTAAGACCGTATTATTAATTGCCACTTGAAGCAATTTATTTTGTCAATTTATCAGTACACGAGCATAGTTTTCAAATGAAATAATGAATTATTAATAAATGTATAATAGTTATTTATGTATCAAAAATTCTTTAGAGACTTGATTAAAAATAAAAAGAGATGCACGTGATTAATTTAAAAAGATGAGTTTGTTAGTTACTCATTCCATGGAGAATTAAAGTTGCATTTTTCTACATATTTATTATGTATAAATATAACACATAATTAGCTGTTGCATTTTTCAGATAAAAGCACAATACAAACTTTTTTTAGAGCCTATTTTGTGATTCAATATACTGATTCGGAGTTATTTTGATCACCATTCAATATTATACATTTAATTTCATGAAACTCTGATATAAATTAATTATAAAACATAAAAAAAAATTTTTATAAAAAAACCCCAAGGATTTTAATTATATGCATAATTTGTAACAAAGAAGTGATTCTAAGCCAAAACTATTTTACTATAGTGAAATGACGATGTTCAAGGTGTCAATTTAGTTACAAGGAGCAAAATATTTATCAAATCAAGATATTTTGAGTGATTACTCTACCAGATACTTAGGATGTTACTATTTGCTAAGATTTATCTTATTATTTAACCCTCCAAGTACAGAGGAAATTTTTTATATAATTGTTTCACCGTTTTTTAGGGGGAAGTAGATAATTATTTTCTGAATTCAGTCTAGAAAAAAAATATTGTCTTTTGGTATTAAACGATTTTGTTTGTTCTTTTGATCTAAGTAATAGTATCCCAGCAAACACAAAACTTTGTTATTTGGGTCGCTAGGTTCTCGATTATCTTAAATATTTTTTTCCTTTCCTTTTCTAGCTTTATCGAGGCCAATTTATTCTGCCAAATTGTCATCCTCTAATTTTTTATTAATAACTATTAAGCCTTGTAGCAACTGATTTTCAAGTAAATGCCTCGTCAACAAAGTCTTAAACTATTTCTAAAAAACGAAGCTGAAGTAAGAGATTTTGTAATTATCAGATTTATATCAGTTTAAACATATGTACTTCAGGGTTGGGAAAAAATATTACAACCAAAGATGAATGAGGACTCATCGTGGGCTGAGAAGAGATGTTTCATCTAGTATCATTGGTTTTCAAAATTAAGAGCATTCTGGGCCCCCAAGAGTTTAATTTTTAGAGATTTAAGTAAATTGAACATTGATGAAGATATGAGAGTTTAAGTATTTAGTTATTAAGAGTATGTAAAATATTTTGCTGGTTAGATTGCAGAAACTTAACACTCTTGAGGGAACCCACGAAGTATTTAACTTTGATGTAGGAAATTTTAATCAATAGAATTGCTTATTATATTTGAATACTATTTCTGTCATTATAAATATATTTTCCTGTTTGTTATTATACCAATGTATATTCATATTTTATCGTGTATCATGTAAATATCTATTTATTTACAGGTCAATCAATCAATATCATTTAAATATATGTATGTATGTATATTTGATTCTGGTTTTAAAGGGTCTTAAAAGGTTTTTTAAACGTTTTTAAAAAGTTTTCTAATAACTAAAAGATTTTCGGGACCCTTTTAATACGTCCTAATAAACGTTTTAAGAACGTACAATACCTTTTACAAAAAAGTTAATAAAATGTTTTATATAACATCACAAGAACTTACTAAGAACGTTTAGAAAATATTCATTTGTTAGCTGACATATAAATCCATTGTGAAATTTATATTTTATATTTATACTGTACCAGGTTTTATTTTATGTACTTATAGGTCCAGAAAGATATAATCTGGTCGGGTAAAGTAAAGAAAATGACTGCCAATCAAAGACTTTACTTATTCTCTAAATTGAAAAAGGACAGATTGTGCTTGTAAGAAGATTCATAATCCAAGATATGCATAAATGTACTCGTAGATTCAAGTATGTATTGATGTAATTTGTGATTTATACACAAGAGTCAATTTGACATTAGGTAGAAAAAAGATAAGTAGAACTTTAAAAAAAAAAACTCTTTTCTAAACTTATATAGGGTATAGTAATTGAAATACTGTCTTTGTAAAATAGAAGTAAAGACAGTCACACGGTTAATATAAGGTTAAAAGTGACCTAATATTTCATCATTTGGGCATATTTCACAAATATCTATTCTTTATAATAACTATATAAATATCATTTATAGTTGTGTTTTTATCGAATGCTCTTTCTATTAATTAATTATGTATTTACAAATATACAAAGATACGTACATAATTTAATTAACCCTCTACTAACAAATGAACCAGTCATGCATTCATGTGTTAATAAACATCAAACGTGTGTTTTTTTTTAGATTTCCACACATCATTATTAAATGTATCGAATAAAAATTTACATATAATTTTACAAATAAAAGTTGCTCAACGCCGAGTAGACAATTTTTATCACAGTATATAACCTATTTAGATATAAAGTCGAAACTATGAAGTTAATTATTTATAATTAATATATTTACATAGTTATAATATAAATATTTCTTCGTACGTACATTTCTTTATATTTATGTCAGAAAAAATACACTTTTAAAAATGTAAAAATTTTTTGTATAAAACTTCTTTAAATAAATACAAGTTTGTTTCTTTGTTTGTTTTTCACTGCAGCATCAAATAGAATTTTTTATTTAATACAAATGATTTATAAAAGTTTATTGTGTAAAATTTAACTTACTAATGAAGTAATTAATTGTAAAAGCATTCATTTATGTGCTTTAAACAATGATGTTATCGTAATAAGTGTGGATAGTCACAAGATTATTCTATAAAAAGATGATAATAACTTTTTCATTAGGTTCTTTAGCAAAGAAAATGCTTATGAATAAGTTATGTGTTGATAAAAAACACAAAAAAATTGAGTTAGTATGAGAATATTTTGTACTTTCGATAAAAGAAAAAGTTGTTATTTTATTGCTTAATAAATGTGTTGGAAATTAATTTCAATTAGTGAATAGTTCCATATTAAATCATGTTATTGGATGTAATATGTGTACATATAATATTTTACATACAAGTGTCAATTTTAATCTTTTTTGACAATGAATTGATCAGCTCCCAAGATATGGACAAATTTATTATTATTATTATTGTCGAAATCGGAGAGTCGCACACCAAGTCTCAAATATCCATTTATTTCCTAAACTTATAGTTTAATGTGAATTTTATAATATATATTTGTAGATTTCTGTTGTTTGAGACATGGATTACATTTTTTAATTAAATGTAGTTCATAAAACAACCGCTAGGGGTGTCTTTCTTTATATGTCTCACGTAATCTCATGTAAAGTTCATTATTATAATTTTCGATACCATTTACTTAAAGCTTCTGCAATTTTGTGAAATGTTTTGTTAAAGTGTTGTTCAATAAATTTTTAGTTAAATTTAACAATGTCCTTGTTATTCTTTAAATCAAAACAAAGGGAAGACATGGTATTTTCATTGTTTATAGCTAAGTATGCTATAATTTTAATGGTCTGGCCCGCGACGTCTACTTAGGAGTTGTATGTGGCCCGCGATGTGAAATGAGTTTGACACCCCTGGCATAGAACATGATACAGTACATAAGATATTTTTTTCTGCTCCAAATACCAGAGTGTCTGAAAATTTCAGTTTTTGTTCTACTTCAAGTTACACTCTAGATTTTTCCGTACTTACTCTGAACTATAAAAAAAAAAATACAATAAATAATTAAACCTTTATCTCAACTTTGAGATGTCTAGTTTGAAAAGTGAGATCTAGTAAATAATTATTAAAATTATTCACAATATACATTATTTGTATCTGTATAAATATTTGGAGCGAGGTAGAGGCTTTATCATTTAATAAAAGTTGTCATACCGTATAGATCACTTTTTTTCTGACTCAAGCATCAGACCAATCTTTGGGTTATCTATAAATTCAGTTTTTGTTCAAGGTGTTTCCAAACAGATTTATTTTGTACAAAAATAATATTTATATAGAATTAAGCCCTTTTCCTAAGCTTTCCTAATATTGAAAAGTGCCAACATTCTGAAGTCTAAAATATTCGCTAACCAAGTGTTTTTCAATATCAGACATTACTATATGTATGTTTATCTAGTATCGATCCAAAGATTTTTTTTACATGTAGGACTCATAACTATAAACTAATGAAAATAAAACCCTTAAACAATTGTACAGTACCCTTTCTTTTGTGTGCATAACTCATCTATGATTTCTTTTAATACTTATTCCACATCCTGTGTTTTTCCACATTAGGAATTCCAAATGTGATATCCCATCGTTTCAGATCTATATTTTCAATGTTAAGCAAAAAGATTATTGGGAACTAGGCTACGTTATTAAAAATTTATTTTTGGTTGGCTTCATATTATAAATATAAATTTATTAAATAAGCGAAAACATGTACTCAATGTTAAATATTTCCTTAATACAGACTTTTGAGTAAAGTATTGAGTCTCAAATTTATTACGTAGGATATTTCATTTTAGTAACTTTATTAGAATTCACTTAGACGGTAATGGTAAAAATACAAAACAATAGATTTTGAAGAAAAAAAAATGTAAATTTTTTTTTCTAGAGAATAGTTCCTTTCAGGAGCAGCTGTAAGATTTGATGATCAAAGAACGTGGTTTTCACCAACGGGTGTCATACTCATCAGCTTAATTTTCATTAGAGATGTAAAAACCCCGACTGAAATGAAGCCATAGAAATAAAGAATAGACATATTGTCTGTTAATATGCTGTCGTGTCTTAAATAAGAGAGTGACTTATGAGGCAGATATTATTTTGCCATTTTAAGCAGCTTTAATTTTATCACTTTGAGCACATTGCTATACCAACCCATAAAATACAGTATCTTTTTATTACAAAGGAATTAAGATTTTTAATTCATTTGTAGTATCCAAACTATTAATCCATTATAGAAGTTAAGAAAAAATGATGACAGCACCTGTAGACAAAGGCAAATACACTTGCCAGCTGAAACAGTATAGATGTTATGACGCTCTTTTTTATGACGTTCTTTTTTTCATCTCTAATTCATTATGATAAAAATAAACAACTTTTAACGAATACTTTTTGCGGTAAACTCTGAAATTTATCTATGTATAGCGATGTTTCATTAATTCTAACGAACCAAAGATTTTAAAAAGTCGTCTTTTGATTATTAAGTACACATTATTAACATATTAATAAGACAAGTTTCTAATAATACTTCACGGGATGAATACTATAATTATTTTACTACAAAAAAAAATATTGAATTAGACAAAATACCTTTATAGTTTGATAGAATTATAATAATAATAATACTGCAACAACCATAAAATCATTTTTTTGGCTAATTTGGTTTGACTTATAAATACGTATATTCACTTTTGCTAGGAAAAAAATTTGCATATTGTTTACAAACAATGCAACAACAAAAAAAATATGTAATGACTGTTCATAACATTTAATAATAATGTGCAATAACACAGTTTGTTTTTAATGGGATGCTTTCTATTTTAATTTAAAGTTGGAATAAATGTTTTAATGAATAATAAAATGCAAATATTAATTTAAAGGGAAAAATTAGTAGTAAAAAGTTTTTTACTTCCAAATCATATAGCATATGAATCCATTCATTATGATGCATGGAGCATTATATACTTTCCGTCAGATTCAACCCTCTCTATAACACAATGATAATAAACTATGGGTTCATTTTGATTCTTCTCCAACTCAGCAGATCTTAAACTATTTAATTATTTATTGATGTCAAATGCCATTATCCAAAAATAAGCACGAATTAAAAAAATTGTGAAATTGAAAGAATGAAAGGATTCACTATGAAGAGATTAATCTACGAAAATAAATATAGTGCATTCATAAAATAAATCAACAATAAGCACTGAAAAATTTCAGAGTATGGTAAATTACAGAGGAATTGATGTTTCAATATCAAACCATCATCAATCGAAATAACTCATGAATCATAATCAAATTTATGAATTATTTTTCCACCAAATTTGCATTCGACAAAACTGGTTTCTGCAAATTGTCCTACAACCCTTATTTGATATTCATTCATTTAAGTTGTACTTAACTTGTTTTAACGAATATTCTGTGGATTTTTTTTTTTTTTTTTGAAGGAATGACAAATGATAAGTATTCTTTGACAGATACATACTAACATTTTATCTTTTCAATCCAGGACCCATCATATGAGGATTAAATACATCGATTAATATTGAAATAATCATAAATTCTGTTGAAAGCGGGGTTGCTATTATAAAATAACATTCACAAAATAAATACTTTTGATAAAGCATCTACATAGATAACGTATCATATAACACAATTACTTGAAATTCAATTGTCTCTTTTCCAAATGTGTATCTAACGGAGATAAATCAAGGGAAATTAATTTTCAGCATTATCAGTATTTATTCATAGTTTATTTCTTATTCATAAGAAGAACACTTAGAAAATGATTACCTGAGAGGGTCTTCCATATAAGTTAAAAAAGTTTTCCATTGAATTAATTTGATGAATAAAAATAAGTTTACCATAGGTAATGAATGGGCTTGAGAATTTTGACATTTTTTTATTTCCCTATTTTATATTTGTAAAAACAAAAAATCTACCATTTTTTTAATATATATTTTGCAATACATTTGTTGCATTACATTTAAAAATCCTCAGGATGACACTTTTACAGAACCATATATATACACAATAATAAATATATACAAAATATCAAAATATTAGCTATTTTTTTTAATGTAATTTGTTTAAATATGTGAGGATTTATTTAGAGACAAATATAATACAACATAAATAGTAGGTAAGTAAACCAAGTAAGACTCATTCCAGGCTATCAAATAGATTTGAGGTAAAAACATCATCCATTTTCTTTATTCTACGTGATGTGAGTCCTTTGGAATTCATGAATACCCACAAAAGATAAAAACAACACCAGGGTTGAGACTCTAACTTATACGAGCTCTACGACACAAAGACGTCGTCTGTAACTCAAATTTGTAAGCTGACCAAATTAATTAATTCATTAAGTGCTACAAATACCTGAGTAAACTCTCATTTGTTGCAAACCAATATAAGCTCAGATCATGTGCAATATGAACTCAGTTCATTTGCATACTCCCAAAGAAACATACATATCCTTCTCTTCTTGTGTGCCAGCATCGTTGAATTTGGTAGATATTCTGTACTTTAAAAAAAATATATACATTCTAATAATGGACTTCGTAAGTGAGGGTCCCAAAGTGATTGTTCAACACATGCATGAGCTCTACTCAATTAGTACCCATGAGCCCATGTCCATCTCTCCGTATGAAAACATGACCTATATGGAAAGTTTGGAGTATATGACATCCCTTGCATGTCGTGAAGAAAGGGATGAGATTCCACCAGAGTCTTCGGCACCTATCAGCAGCGGTAGTTCAAACAGTTATCAAGTTGCAGAGGATTCGAATGAGGAAGATGAGATAATTGATGTTGTAGGAGACTACTCCCCATCCTTCCTTCAACCAGAGCCAGAAGAGAGTCATAATGGAGTACACCTCATCAACTTAATGGATGGACCCATTTCTGCTCCACTTAATCAAGCCCCTGATTCCACTGGCTTCACTCATTCCCTCCTCTGTCACCCGTCTTTAAGTAGTCCCATTCACATATATCATGCTCACTACTCAAATGAAGAAGAGATTGAAGAGGATTCCGAGTCGGATGAGGAAATCCATGATTCCATTGATGCTGATGATGAATATTCTACAACCTCGGCGGCTTATTCATCATTATCCAGTGATGAAGAGGATTCCGAACCCATGGATTACATTTGCTATACTCCAATATATGATGAAGGATTAGAACGGCATGATTGATCCTTTCGTCTACATACTATTTTGTATTCTCCTATTCTGTATTATTCATTCTCCGCATTTTCTTCAGTATTATACATTATTATTATTACGGTTGCCTCTGAAAAGAATGTTCCTTCTGTTAGTAAATAAATAAAAAATATCTAGAAATATATTTTCCTTGTTTTATTACTCTTCTTATTAAATAGTTTGCTCTTAAGGGCGTAAAATAGAAATAAATATTAAATAATAATATGGGACTTAAGTAAGAATGATTCAATGACTCAGCAAACATTTGTTAGACATATACATACAATATGTAGCATACATATGTATGTAGAAAGGAGAGCGTCTTAAGGCACATATTTCTTATAAATACATTTGGGTAATAGGAATTTGGTTTGAAGGAACTTGCATACATTCTATACTCCTTTGACTACAAATTTGATATTACATATAACCTTTAATATCTTACTAAAGGTACTTGACAAGATATTTTGTTTTTAAATTTTGTTTTGTGTTTTTTCCAAATAAGCAAAACAAATTATTTTGCCTTCGAAAATAATATATGTAGCAATACAAACTCAAAACAAATCCTACAATTTCATAGAATAATTTAATAAAATATTCGGTGTAAGTTCCATAAATGTATGTATTTATTATGAGTTTTTGCTTTAAAAGGAGTTCGATGAATAGTTTATCATAAAATGATGATTAATTGATAATTTTGCAACGATCAGAGCCGTTGATCAAATGATATATATTAGTTAATTAAATAAATTAATAATTACGAATATGTATTAAATATCGTCGATATAGTCGATAGTTTGATGATAGCAAATATATGTATAATTTCAAACCAAGATAAAAATGCGAAAAAAGTAGGAAGGAAATTTAAATTGATACCCTCCTATTTTAATTGTCTCCAGAAAAAAAAACTGGTTTTTTTTAAATGTAAACAAAAGCTTGACCAATTCATGGGCTTGTCATTTAAATATGAAAATTGAGTGTTTAACTAAATCGCTTTATATTTAAAGAAGAACAAAGAAACATAATTAAAATTTCGAAAATTGTGATGTTAATGTATTTAAAAAATCGGTCGATTGATTGTATATCGGCATTTTTATTTCTTACATAAAAAATCGATATTGCAATAAATTTTAAAAAAATCAATATAATCATAAGTTTAAATAATATCAAATATGCCAAGTTTTAATATAAATCCACTTGTACTGGGCTTATATAACAATAAACTCTGCACTCAATGACATGGTGAAACGAATTATGGAATTAAAATATAATTAAATAAATATTGATGAAAATAATACTTTTGATGTAATTGTACTATTTAAAAAGTTTATGTTCATTTCACTCATACACATCTGAGTAGCATTTGGACTCACCTCACAAATAACTATTTATTAAATTTTGTAATAGTAAACTACTTTGACTCTAATAGTTACTAAAGACTACGGGAGTTTAATCAAAAAAATATATAGTTGAATCCGCAAAAACTTGAAATCTGAGGCGTTAAAGTTTGAGCAAAAAATCTATGTCAATATATCTCATACTGAAGATAGTAAATTTTGTGAGATTTTTATTTAAAAGTATTAGATAAATATAGAAGTACTTCTTTTCCCTATGAATTCTTTGATACTTTTCAATTATTATTTGGAGAGTTTCATTGTAGGTAAATACATTCTACACTTTTCCCATTTCTATATATATGTAGAAAAGTACTTTTTTAGAAACACGGGGAACATTAATTAACACCCACTTTTTCTTCATTAATATAAAATAATATTCTCAATGTTGTTGCTAACCTTTCTTAAATACCTTTTTCTATATTTTTTTTACTCTAAACCCCTATTTAAAGTCTTTAAATGACAAAAAAATGTAATTAGAGCTCAAACGACCGACTATTAACAGAGCTTAATACTTAAATAGTACAATAACATCAAAAATATTATTTTCATCAATATTTATTTAATTATATTTTAATACTTAAAAAAACTCAATTTCTATGATCAACTAATGATCAATTAATCGTAATACTTTTTGATCAATTTTGTTATTTTCTATTAGTTGAGGTTAGCTCATTAAATAATGTTACGAAAATACGTTTATGATTATGTGAGTATGTAGTTAGCTATGCGATCATTTGCTAGCTAAATAATTGAATGAGTTAAAACCTTGCTACAGTTTATCATACCTAGGTATGTGTCTTGTCTAATCATTCACAAGTTTTAAAATCATGTGGGAGTTTTATATCGGAGAAATTCTTTGTTTGTTCATTTCACTTTGTATTGTCGAAACGAATACCTGTTGTATTTCAATGGTTTTTACTACAAAAGTAATTTGCTGATAAGAAACAAACATGTGTTTGAGTTGATATATGTATCCTTTTTTTTTTTTTTTAATTTAAACTTTTCCAATTTATTTTTAATATAAGTTAATAAAAGAAATTGATGTTTCGGATAATAAGGGGGAAATGAGCACGTTTAAAATGTATTTAATTACACAGCATTATCAAAACATGAAATTTAATCTCTAAGTTTAATATACACAATGATGAAACCAAATTTCTAATAATTTTTTTGCAATGTCAATTCATATTTTTTATTTTTTTTTTGTATCTGAAATGAACTGATAAAATAATTATTCATTAGTAATAACGATAAATACATTTTAAGATTATGATGTAATGCTGGATCGTGTACAATCAAATGCAGCCCCCCAAAAAGGGCTAAATCCTCAAAATTCAATGCAATTTGGTATTCTTATATCAACATGTAAAAAAATATGGGTATTTACATATTTAACCAAAAGCTTTGTTCGTATAATGTTATGTAGAGGAACATACTTTTTTTTTATTTCTTTTGTTACACATTAATAGAAAAAAATATTCTGACCCAAGTGCAAGGGTATCATTTGACCGTCTGTAAATTCAGTTCTGTATTTTCAAGTTTATGTCATATTCTTGATTTTTATTTACAAAATGTTTTAAATTTAAATTTTGGCCATGAGACTGCCTTTACCTACAGGAAAATTTATGTTTTAGAGCTTGAAGCTGAGGGTTTCTAGAAAACAAATAGATGAATAATTATAGTTATTAATTATTAAGGTCTATAGCCCTCATTTTGCAAACTAAATAGGGAATGAATGCTATATTGCCAAGAATTTGAGTATATATGTAATAGGTTTTTACAGTGACGTCAAGAGATGAGCATATAATTGATCAAAAAATGAGTTTAAAGATACCCTAGAGCTTTTGGTAAGAAAAAAAAAAGAAAGTAGTTTATGCTCAGTACAGTGTCTCAAGGGGGCCACATTATAAAAGTCAGCTCCATTGTCGAATGTATACGTCAAAAATGGATAGACAGAAATAACTCTGCAAAGATACATACATATAAGATTCAGAACCATGACTGACTTAAAACAAAAATTTAAAATACTATGTCCAATATGCTAATTTTGTGATGAAAAATTTCTGATTTCTCTGAAAAATTATATTTTTTAAAGATTCAGATGAGTTTTTTTTTTAATGTACAATAAATGAATCTTCTATGACCGGATACTTCATAAATTTATAAAAAATGGACCAGACGCCCCAGAGAGGATATTAGGTGCCTCGTAGACTTGTCAGAATTCATTTTAATAATAGTATATAAAAAATCAGAAAAAGGAAAAAAAAAAGTACAATCATTTGACAGGTCGGAGAAAATCATTTGCAGGCTCCTTGTTGCCCTCGGAATGAGGGTTGCTAATCCTGGAAATAATAATGTTACAAATTTAATTTTAACTATGTCTATTTTCTTTCTACAAATATTTTATTTGTTAAAATTGAACCATAAGCATAGGACAAAGGCTCTGTTAAATTTGTTTTGTTTTTTTAACAAAAAAAAATCTCCAAGTTTGCACCTAAATTATCATGGGAGTAAATATAAAACGAATTCATAAATAAATATGAAAGTATTTATTCCACATGATTTGAAATTTAAAACTCCTCTCCCACTTTATTTATCTATGTCAACCATTCTTTTAAAAAATTTACAGTTTTATGGCCATAAAATAAATGGAAAAAAAAAAACTCTCAGCTTTTTATATACAAAATTCAATTTTAAAGTACATCATATATATTCTATCAAAGAACTATTATAGTATAAAAAACCTTACTTTGATAATTAAAGTTTACTACATGGATTATCTAGAGAGAAAGGAACGGTTTTATAATATTTGAATTATAACCATGTAGCTAATATGCAGGGGTTCAAAATTCAATTATAGTCAAGGAAAATGAAAAAAAAGATAAAAAGAAAAAAAAGATAGGAGCAAAAGAAAATAGAAAAAAAGGAAATAAGGTCCAGGTCCCTTATCAGTACTCTCAAAATAAAAGTAAAATAGTACAATACTAAAACTATGCAGATTGATTTATCTACTTCATAAACTGTAAGGTTCTATAAGATTATAAAATGATGCTCAGAATATTATCATTTTTTAATATATGTATATTTAAATTCCCTGAATTTTAACCGTATTTGGAATAAATGTAGAATAGATTGAAGACTTATTTATATACCTATGTACCTCTTAAGCAAAGTCATTAATTTGAGTGAAAGTTACAGATATTTAAATTTGACTCTGATCAATTTCCCATTTTGAAAGGGTTGAAAAATGTTATAAAAAAATGCTCTTTTGAAATATTTCACTTATTTAAAGCAAAGTAATATATATATATATATATATATGTAGTCAAAATAAACTCAATTTTGCACATTAATCAGTGGGAGGCTCAAATTCTGTCTTCCTACTTAAATATTCACCTAATAAATATACTCATTAACTTAATTGGCCTCTTCAATAAACATACATATATACAAGGGGAATATCAATTTATTTATTATGAGTGATATTAGGACTATAATTTAATATTAGACTTTTATAGTCTATGAATTATTATCATTCAATATAGAAATGTATTTGTATATATATATATATATATATATATATATAGTGTGGATAATCACTATCTTCACGGAACAAAAATGAATATAAGCCTCATTCAAATAATATAATTACATATTAATTTATATATGTATATCAAATATCAAAGATTCAACGGATATAATTATACAAGTTTTATAGACATATATGCTTTATATGAGTCCATAGAAACATATTTCAAGGATCCTCGTCGTTTAAGTTCAAATTTACATTCAGCTTGCCAATTCTAGAAACACATTACAGACATACTTTTTGAAATGAAACGGAAACTAATGGATAAGTGTATGATCATCAAAAAGCTATACTGGCATGTTCATTTCAATATTTTAGCAAAATTAGAAAAAAAAAAAAAACAGCACCATCGTCAATTGACAGGTGAAAAGTTAACTGTACTCAACTCATCAGAAGGATAAATGAATTCCCTCAGTCACTTTTCCATCAAATTCTAGTTTGAATTTTATTTTGAGGGAGGAGGGGGGAATTTTCCCAATCCCTAGGCAAAGTATTATTATAACACCTTTGAAAGAGAATTTTTCCTGACAAGATATTTTTAGATATATTTATGTGTATTAATAAACAATTTGAATATTATTAAATTTGTATTTCATCTAATTTTAGATAAAAAAAATTTTTTGGTGTTTTTTTTTCCAACTGTACCAAATATCGAGCAAACATTTTGAATTATGCTCTTCTAAGATATCATTTGAGTAATCTGGAACCCCTCCAATAATCTATTTTTGTACAAATATTTTCTTGTTGAAAATCTTCTATAAGACTCCATGTAGTTTCTTCAAACCCACTTATGAGAGGGGCCTACCAACTCTAAAAGCCTACTTCAATTTAAGTAAACATGTTAATTAAAACTATTTTTCAAGCCACTGTTTGGTTATTTATTTGACATTTACTCAAGAATTTGACCTTGAAGAACCAAATATATCGATTTCCAATAGAATTGTCAGCTCCTTACTTTAGCAATAACCAGAGTTGTAGTACTCGAGTTGTTAATCAAGTCATTTTTTATGAGCTTGCCTCGTAACTCGGAAGGGTGTGGACTCAGACTTGTTTTGAATTCAGAGCCATGTGAACTTGAACACCCAAAATTTGGACTCAAATACTACTTGACTGCATTATTTGAAAACTGGAAAATGTTGTAAATCATTTTTTAGGGAACGTCTGATTAAAATTAAAAAACAAAATACAAAACCCACACACATTGCGACGTGAAAAGCTCGTCTTTTGGCGCGTTGAAACGGACTTATAAAAACAAAAAAACATTTTTTTTGAAAAATATTTCAATCCCCTTTTGTTGAAAAGGGGTTTAACATCAAAAGCATTAGATATACTGATCTGAAAATCTGAACAATGTTAATAATTTACTCATATAACAAATGTCAATAAATCAATTATCAATCAAATATACATACATACAACACACTAAATATGTAGTCCTTGAAAATATTTCACTCTGTTCTTATCAAATTTGTGTCAGGATATCATTCAGTAAAATATGCTTAATTGAATAAAAACAAACTAAACTGACAGTACAAGTTATTTTTACTTTATCTTCATAATATTTCATTCATCAGACAAGAACATAAATCTTCTGCAAATAGTGGCTGTCACCTCAAGGGAGATGAAGTTCATTATCCTAATAAGAAAATTAAATATCTACTGGGAAATCAGATAATCTAGAAGGCCTTTAAAGGTTACAAAGGACTAATGTAGATATGGTACAGCTATGTATGTAGACAAATGGATTGAAATTACCTATTACAGTAGATCCCTTAATCAGATACATATAAAAAAACACATTAAATATGTCGTTTTTGTAAGATTAATCTAACAATAACAACAACAAAAAGTAACTAGATCAATGTGTCATATTGAAAGATAGAAGTAATTTGTAAAATACCTACATAGATGAAAAAGAGAATGACAACAAAGACTAATTTTTGTTTGTTTGCTTTTTGTTTTTGTTGTGTAAAATCAAACATTAAAAAAACTGATATTTTTTTGTTGATGGTTTACTTAAATTAGGATTTTTACTTAAATGATAGAACTTGAGATGGATTTGTTTGCTCACCTTGAAATGTTTCTCATAGAAAATTACTAACAAAAAATTAAAAAATTATTAAATCATTGTACTGGGATATTTTGAAAAGAGTAGCAGCTCGGTTTGAGCCAAAATGATGTTTTTCGTACAATGTGTATACAAAATCCGGGTTTTTCCCCGCTTAAAAAATTATCGATACATATTAACAAATTTTAATTATATATTTCATAATTAATTGTTCTTTGAGGGATATGCTATGACTGTCAACTTTTCACGTTTAAAATATGGCTTCTTTTAGAAGTCGGATTAGGAGATATATATCAAACCTGTCTGGATATAATGTTTATGTATCTGAGATAAGAAAACGGTACAAGTTTTGATATCATTTGCATTTAAGATCAAATTGAAGGCGATATATATACCTATTGTCGTCGTAAATGTATGTATCAAATAATCTACTAAATTTCTTTTGAGACATTTTATAAAATGTAAATTCAAATAACTTATCGGATTTATTCAGCATATAGTACTGCAGATTAACGAAACGTATTTTAATGTGGGTTTTAAAAAATCCTTTAATATATACTATACATATATGTATTATTAATGTCGTAACTTTAAACGACTATGTATAAAGATTTGAGATTTAGTTTCTTTATATTTGTTCTTTTTTGGGCTCCTCTTTCAAATACATATTTTTAAAGCAATAAAATTATACATTCAAATTGGTATTATGTTTCAAATCCTATTTTGTTTTTACAAATGTACATATCCATATATTCCAGTCTTTGCTGAAAAAGCAATTTGGATATTTTTGTGAGGGTTTTTTTTAGTGGAAACACACAACAAAAATAATCAATTCAATTAGATAAAGGTTTAACAATTTGTCTATGTATTTATTATCAATCACTTTATACAATGGGGACTCATTAGGAGAGGCCCTCTTCCTTTCAAAAAATTGATGTTTTGATAGATTTATTCTGAATAGAAAAAATAATGGAATTAAATATATCAAAGCATCACCAAAAATAGACAAAATGTAGTCACATTAAACCTGTTCAAAAATACTTTATTTGATATTGTGTTGGTTTCGTAATTTTCCTTACTTTTGGATATACAAAGAAATAATAATAATGCTATTATTACTTATTTTTTTGGTTTAATAACTTTTATGGCCTTTTGAGCCTTAAAGATTTGTAAAAATGTTTTTTTTTGTAGTTTATTTCATAGTTTCTATAAAAATAATAATTAATAAACGTCATAATAATCAGAGAAAATGAGAAAAAAAAATCAAAATTTGGACACTTTTTTGATTAATATATTAGTATAATTTTATCATGTTAATCTAAAACTTGGAAAGTTATGTCAATGGAGATACGTGATAGAATAATAATCATTTTCTAACATGTCTTTCATATGAATGTGCTAAAAAGTTATTTCTGATTTATTTATACAAATAGCATTCATATGTAGCACCAGGCTCCTCTTACACGGAGCAGATTTGGAGCTATTCACCCTGTACAGTGGTTCTTATCCTGGGTTCGATGGAATCATCCCAAGGATTCTATAGTTTGGTTCACTTCACTTGTATAATTTGTGACGTCAAGATCTGCTTGGCTTTGGAAAAAAGAGAACATTTTATTCTTCCAACTACGAAGGGTTCGATGAATGCATGTACGGAGTTTGTGGTGTTCAGTACCTTACACATGGTTAAGAACCACTGACCTAGTAAGATGGATTATTATGAACATGATTGTACTCATTAAAGAAGTTTACATTTGATGAGGAAGTGAAGTAGGATTTCACCAAAAATTTGACCAGAGATAATTCCATCACAGTATTGATGATATTTACAATGTATTTGTCAATAAATTGTGGTTATATTATGATATTCTATATAATGACATGCCAAGGAAAAGGTTTAACTAGTCTAGGAGAAGTTTAAGAAGCACAAATTGTATTTGACCAGGGAGTTTGGACTAATAAGCAAATAAATGAGTAAACAGCAGAAACAAAAGTAATGCTGGGATACTGTATTTTTCAGAAAATCTCTATAGACTAACTTATTGGCCTTTGTTTACACTTTCTATTGGACATCTTTAATCTTATGACCTACGGATTTGTAAAACCAGTTTCATCCGGTTAAAACAATGAAAATTGTATCAAAGCCCTATGTTCTGTAAATAAAATTAAGGTAGTGACTACAGTAGATAAGAAGATAGAAAATTTTTCTCAAATACTAACCAGTGAAACAATACAGAGATAATATTAAGTCTGATCTGCATACTACCATGAACGACGCTTTCATAGTTTCAAAAAGAACATTTTGACCAAAAAAAAAGTCTAGTATTTGAATCAAATACTATTTATTGATAAATTTGTTTGTCAGTTCATGTGTTTCATAAATTACAACATGAATTCAAATACACAAGAAGAAACTAATATTATTTTAATTGTTTTGACATAAGACTTTAATGTATTATTAATTCACAAAAAATTTAGATGAATAAGTTACTTATACCTCTTTTGACAGTAAATTAATTATTATCACACAAAAATGGAAAAAAATACATTCATTATTTGACCACGTATAGTCTACACTACTATGCATTTCTTTCCATTCATATAACTTCAAATTTTTGTATATACAAGATATGTACAAACATTATGAGATATTCATTATTCAAATATTAATATAAATTTCAATTTCTTCCCTTATTCTGCCATTGAACAATTTTTTTTATCTATATAAAAACCATGAAAAAATCTCAAAAGAGATATTTTTTTTTTCAAAACGATAAAACCCACGATGAAGACTTTCTAAAAACTGTACCTCATTTTTTTTTAATATTTTTATTTTGCATATCCAAAATAATGGGAAAAAATGTAAAACAAAGCAATATCAAAGTAACTATTTTTTTTTTCAACAGATTTAACCAAACATACTACAGCTTATTTATTAATGAATTCAGATGTCTATAAACGACTTGTACCCATTTAGTAATTTTTTAAAATCTGTTTTTATAAAAAATAACATTTTAAACAAAAAAGTAGGATTTAACCAATTCTGAGATTCATTTTATAGATGAAAAGAAAAACAAATAAAAAAAGAAACGATATTTAATTTCCTTTTATAATAAAGAAGAAGAATAAAAAAAATTCATTAACAAGATTAATCATATTTTATAAAAAAACGATGATCAAACTTTTTAAAGTAAAAACATGATTTAATCTTTCTCCCGAAAGAAAGTAAGAACAATCAATTGTAAACTGTCTTTAGTCTCATGTTTTTTATTTGGTAGGTTTGAATTTATTTCTTCCCCAATTTTTAAATTTCTATGTATGCCCCTAAACCATGAATATAAAATTAAATACAGAGAAAATTTAACAACCTTGATTGTAAACTTCAAAGTCAAAATTCTCACTTAATTGTAAGGGAAATCAGGATAATTAAATACTTAAGTTTATTATATATAAAAATTGGCAAAATAATTATTTTATTTTAAGAAGTTTAATAAGTAAAAACATATTGATAAAGATTAAATATTCATCAGTAAATTGCACGATCTAACGTCTTCCAAAATTCTTATGAATGATAGAGCATGTTTTTTTTTTTTAAAAAAAACAATACTCATATTATTTTTAGGTGTAAATTTATTTTTTGTGCATTTTACTCTATGCTAAGGTTCCTTTTTTTTTTCAAATTCTGAGACTCACAGCTTTCAAACGAGGTGTCAAGCCCCTCATAAGAGTCCTTAACTTTGAAGAAATCGTCTATCTAAATGTGTAAATTTTCATCCAATTTCGAGCAAAAATTTGCTAGAAATCAATGACTCACGGTAGAGCTACTTAAGTCGTAGCTTGCAGAAGGATTAAAAAATCAGTTGAATTTCTTCTTCGCGCTACTACTTAAGTACCTCTAGCGTTAGTTTTAGATTTCTACTGGACTTTTGCTTGAAATTGGATGAAAATTTATACACTTAGATGGACGATTTCTTCAAAGTTAAGGACTTTTATGAGGGGCTTGACATCTCGATTGGAAGCTGTGAGTCTCAGAATTTGAATGCATTTCTTATTAATCCATTTCATGTTATATTCAAGGATTTATTTAAGTACAAATGATTTGGCTAACAAAGTCTGGAAATAAAATTTGCATAAAATACACTAATGGAATATTATTTTTTAATGCACAAAATGAGTATCCTTCTAGGCTTAAATTGAAGTTGAAGTTGGAAAATGGGCCAAATTAGCTCAAAAAGTAGAGTCCAATTTTTCGAAAACCGTCTGACTCTTCAAAAACAATTTACAGATTTGAAATCAGCGTGGAAAATTAAATAGATTTATTATATTTATACCCTTTAAGATTTTCAACTATTGGCCAGTGTTATTATTTTGGCTTCGAGGTCAATCTTTGTAAAAAAAAAAAGAAGTCTTGACACTTTTTTCGTTGTTTTTTTTTTTTTTTTAAAAAAAAACAAGATAACACCCTAAAAGGATTTAATAGTTAATTTTATAAGATTTATTCAGCTTTCTTATAATTTGATTATATTTTAAATTAAGTTTTTTAACCTGCAGGCTTTACATATATATATATATATATTTCAATTTGATGATCAATTACTAAGAAATAAATTACTTTTTTTTTTCAATGTTTCTAAATAGGTTCTTAGGTACACACCTAGATTCAAATTGTCAAATCTTCCAACTCATTTTCCCTACTACTAAAGCAAAGAAAACAATTCTGAAAATTTAATCTTTATAAATTTATTTTTATGCAGAATGTGTTTTTTTATACAATTCAAGTGAAGATAAAGCGTTTGTGAAATAAAATATTTTTAAGTTAGTAAACTTATGAGCCCCCTTAAAATATATATAAATGTTCCAACTATGTAATGGAACTTCCACGACTTGAAGTGATGTTGATTAATTATTTTATAATAAAGTTTATGAGAAAGTCCCGATGATTAAAGATCCTGCAGACGGCCTTTTTCCCCTTGTAGTTTTTTTTTTTTGAGGAATGATAGATAAAACATTTATATCAATAAAAACACTAACGTGTATCTTCATTAAAATAGTTCACTGTGTTGTAGCTCAAGGAAGAGTCACTGTCATTTATATGTAGATGAGCTAGAATGGACGCCGAAGGTTTTTAAATACATACAATCTTATTAAATCCAATATTCTTTCTTTTTTTTCTTCTTTTTTTGTGGCTAATATCGGTTCCATATCAATATTGGATTCTACATTTTCAATGATAATATTTATCATTGCAAATATGAAATATACATTTCAGCATTCAAGATTTTTTTGATACATTTACTCTTAATGAATTTCAAAGACATTTTAAAAATATTATATCAATATGGGATACAAAATTAATCTTTTTCTAATTAAAAATAATAATTAAATACTACATATGTATGTAAATATCTAGACAATGCCAGACTTACAAGCTTTTTATTATGGCAGTTTGCAGATGAATGCATTAATTAAACATTATTTATTGGTATGAAAAGGCCTTCTTGTGATATTGATTTCATTTTCTTTTA
This sequence comes from Lepeophtheirus nordmannii, assembly GCA_963680855.1. Taxonomy (NCBI): domain Eukaryota; kingdom Metazoa; phylum Arthropoda; class Copepoda; order Siphonostomatoida; family Caligidae; genus Lepeophtheirus; species Lepeophtheirus nordmannii. The sequence goes on from OY804520.1 coordinate 14,207,247, forward strand.
TTGTATTTATGGGTACAATAAACATAGTATCGAACTTTACCATATGGAGCTATAATCAGTTGTTATATTTGATGCCTTTCCTTAAAAAAACATTTATTTCTTCTCAAAATGAATATATATCAATAATATTTTTTTTAAAATGTTATTATAAACCGTTGTTGATATATGTACATATATAGCTACTATTTTCTCAGCAGGCATCTGACCATCCAGACCAACATTTCATTATTTATTGTAATTCAATTAGGAGTCAAGATAATTGGAGTAGACAAATAAACACATTTTATTCAATTTTCTTTTATAGAATACAATTCCTTCAAATTAAATTATTTGTACATATAACTATTAAGGGAAAATATATACTAACAAAGGAAATATTGTGCTAAAGGAAAAAGAAGAAGTTGGTAACCATTTATGTATGTACAAGAACTCATGCAACAGACCTTTAATTTTTTAATACATAGTTGCTCTATGAATTTATATAGGAGGAGTCAATAAAAATTTATTACATCTCAAATCACTATAAAAAAAGGTAACATTATTACGTGAGAAGACCTCGTCATGCATCGTTTTTATAATTTATTGAGAAAAATTAATTGTATTGTTCAAGAAACGATCGTTAGCAGTACTCTACCTAATAAATAAATTTAAGCATCTAATTAAACGAGTTTTGATTATTTGAAATTATTCAAATAAAGAATTGAAAAATCAAATGAATTCATATAACATAATTTAAATGATATCCATCATATAAAAATCCGGGTTTTTTTTATGTATCTGGGTCAATATTTAAATATAAGGTTAATTCGATAAAATCAAAACAAAATGGATAAAAAATATAATTATCATAAAAAAACATTGGAGGAGAAATAAGTCGACAAAAAATCCTAATCAAAGTCGGGAAAAATGTTCCTATGATCCCACTTTTAAATAATTAAACTACAAAAACGTGATGACTTAACATCTAAGGTCTAATTTGAAAACTGACAATATATTTTAATTCATTGGATATTTACAGAATCATTGACAAACCTTTCCAAAGAGTATTCTTGATTATATTTTTCAGTTGTATATGCATACATTTGATAACAGAAAATATTGTAATAAAAATACCCAATAGGTTAACACAAATCGAATGTATAATATTTTAGTTAATAATTTGATTTTTGAAAGAGCTGACTCGCTTGACTTTCTAAAACATAGAAATAAATCTGATATATTAGATACAATATTCAGGTTGGTTGGGAGAGGAGCGAAATTTGGAGGGGTAATAGTAGAAGATTTTAGCAGCCTTTTATTCAATTTTGCATATATAAATCCATAGAAGCTATTCCTTCCCAGGTCCCTTTTTTTAACCCAATAAGGACCTAAGCAATAGATTTTCTTATCCGTAATTCTATAGCACTTATCGAAAGCAGGCTTACATGTTGTGAACCAATTGAAAAGAATTTATTGAACTATGGCAGTAAAGGAAATCAAGGATCTTTTGTCGTCATCATTTAGACGAAGAAATATTTTGAAGAAAGTTTAAAAATGTTTTTATTTTAGTTTTGTATTTATTTACAAACATAAGTTGAAGTTCTCCCCCGGAGTTATAATTTTAAACTACAAATAATATTTATATATGTAGTGTCTTCGAAATTAATCTTATAATACACAATTACTACTTTTGCATTCTTTGTTTGTATAATGAAAATTAAAAATGTTTATTAAAAAATGTCTGTAAATAAATCATTTTTGTGCAGAATTTTAAAGATAGGTTTTATCTTATGTTGTGTTGAACTAATTCCTCCCAAAAATGAATTATTATAGTTTTGTTAATTTAGTCATAGGCTGATCACGAGGTTAACTTTTTTTTTTTATTAATAGATATTTTAAGTGTTGAATAACGCATTGCTTCATGTATTAAAAAGAAAAAGAACATATGATTTGTTCTCAAATATTAAGTTTTTTTTTCTTTGAAGGAGGGGGGGGGGAAGAAAGTAGGGGTCGAAATACCTCAAGATTGCAAAAAAATATATATAAATATAAACTTTTGAAAAAGTGGATTACGAGATACAAATTTATCTCTTAACTTATATAAGGGGTTGTGTGATAAATCAAAAAAGTTTTTTGAACACCCTCAAAATATAGAAAGACTTAGAGTAATAAACAAATATTTCAGGATTTAAGAAGCAAGAGATTTCCAGGTTTGATGACAATTCAACTGAATTCATGAGCAAAAAATTTCCTACTCGAAATTAATATTGACAAATTTAATCAAGCATCAATCCATAACTTGGCTACAGAGAGAAGTGTGGAAATTGTACATTAGAAATTGTCTAAAAGAAGGTGCAAAGCAAATTAATTGCGTTTTATCTTTCCAAATAAAAGCCAAACCCTATGATCTGCTTGATAAACAGCCCACAGGATCATTCAAAAAGTTATTCTGAAAAAATAAAGACTGTGGAAAAGTTTCTAAGATAACAGTTGCTTGTAAGGAAAAACAAGAAGATTTGAGAAAACAAGGACTGGAGATAGAACAAATAGTTAATATGTCTATTTTTATATTTTATAAAAAATAGAAAATTTAGTTCAACTCAAAAAATTAAAAGACCTCTTCACAACGGCTATAGCTATTGATAATTTCATGAAATCCAAAGAATTAAATCAAAAGCAAAAAGTAACTTGCCTTACCCTTGAAATTAGTATGCCCATGATACTTTCTTATCTCTTCCTAAGACAAGCAACGTACTCAGGCTTTTAAAGAACCGTACAAAACATAATGTGGTAACTTATGTCAACAACTTAAAACTATATATCAATTACGTTGCCTCCAGAGCAAATTTCAATAGGGCCTTAGATGAGATGTTATATTCTCAAAAAGTATAAAATATACGTAGAATTCTAGGAAAAAGCTATTTGATTTAAGGATGTACATATATTTTACAAAATCAATTGATATCTTTGTAAAAGTTAAGCATAAAATGTATAGTTCTTAGAGGAGAACAAATAGTAAGAGAGTAAGGCATATATTATTGTATGATAAAATCTAAATGGTGCGTTGAGTAAAAAAAAATTAAAAACAAAGTCTTTATATTTTGTTGACATCTTTCAAACTTATTTTATTTTACAAAAAATTATTTTATTTTATATAAAAAAAAATTGTACTTCTTCAAAAAGACTTTTCCAAAATTTTCAAAAGGTATGTAAAGAAAATTTTTGATAATTTTTTTTGCTGATTCTTGTTTATTGTAGTAGTTTTTTTCATATAATATTTTGAGGATGTTCTCACATTCAAAAATTCAAAAAAATAATAATATTCTTCACACACACCCTACTTATAAAGTCTCTCAGGTAGCCTTATGCCTTAAAAATATGCATAATGTAAAGAAAAGTTCTTTTGAAGATATTCACATATAATAAATTATTATTTATTATTTTTGACATCTTATATAAGCAACAATATCTTATAAAAAATAAAAGTTTTCTCAGGCAAAAAAAAATAATTAATATTATATTATTTTATGGATATTTCATATTTTTGGCCTATTAACACTAATGCTCGTAATACTGAAAATACTTGACTATCACTAAAAATAACTCTCCACTGCTTTAATTTGAAGGTTAGAATTATTATTATTCTGGGTTGAAAATAATCTAAAATTATGAAAATCAGCAGTTTATAATATTCAAACTATATAAATCAGCTTTGCTTAGCATCAAAATTGTCAAGTTAAGTATGTACAATAATGCCTATATTAATTAATTTTACTTTTGCAGAATTACATAGATAACCCAAAGCTATTAAGAAAAGTAACAAAATAAGGACCACTTCAAAAGTGACACCTTACGGTTAAAAAAGAAGTCACGTGGACAAAAAAAATCTATAAGCAGGCAGTTTTTTTATGTTTCTTTGTTTTATAGATACTCATCTACACCAGGTGGAGGTGACAGGATGAATGTTGAACTCTAAATATTGAAATCAAACATTAATGAAAGAGTCAGATTATTGATACACAATTAGTTTGTTTCTACACATAATTAATTCATGGCTTAGCCAAATAAAATTTATTGAAAAAAAAAAAAAAAAACGAAACTCATAGCTAACACGAATAAGCTCTTCTAGAGGGTGGTTTGTGTAGTTTAAACGAATATTAATTTGATTTATTCAGGACAAAAATCCCATGTTTACTAATTAGTAAAAAAAGTTGTCACCACTAAAGTATCATTACATAGAAAAATGAATTGTATGTTTTTAATGTCATGGATATCAAAAAGAAATCTTTGTATATAGTTAAAGTACTTAATATGAAAGGAATACTTTGAAAGTCTACTAAAGAAAAAGTTGGCCCTGATACAAAAACAGACAACTTTCCATACATAAAACTAAACAAATCCCATATATTTTATATTTACATTTTCAATCAGATCTCTTTTATCTTGGATATTTTTTTCCCGCTCAGTAATACACAAATATATATTTATTGGTACAATGCCGTTCTACACAATAGATATAGTATTGATAAATTATGTAGCTTATACAAAACGTTAATTACATATTTACATCCATTCCTGATTTGTGAGGAAATGATAAAACCATTTTGTAATGGAAGAGAATCCTAGATTTTGATACGATACAAAAAAAAAAAAAACCCAATCAAACATAGAAATTAAATAAAAGAAAATAGTTGATGATAGTTAGAGCATTAGTTACTCAAAAAACTAGGTAAATCTTTAGAATTTGTACTACATATTATTGGATCTTGTGATATATGTATATGAAAATAAAAGAAAATCTATAATGAATGATAATTCAACCCTCTTATAATGAATTAAACAATAATTTTTATTTTCCTCTCATAAATCAATGTATTTTTAGCTAATGCTTTTTTCTCCATTTTTTTCCTTTTTAGAGTATTATTATTTACTTATTCAATGTCTATGAATATACAACCATACAAACAAGTACATATGTATACAGCAATAAAAATTCAATTATGATAAAAAAGCTTCAAGCCTTGTAAAGTTATTTTCTCCAAAATATGTACATACATGTACCTGTTGTTTTATTTCTGACCATTATGAAGTCTGGTGTATGAATTTTATGAATAAGTAAACTTAAAAAACAATAAAAATACTTTAATACTCTCCTTTTCTATTCAAACACAATGATCTTTTGTAAACATCGGAATACACATAAATAAAATTATAAACTTGAAAAAATACATATATTAAAGAACAAGACTCAAAATGAATTATGATAATTTGTTGTTTGTAGATGTATACAGAGTGCAAATTAGTTCAGTTTGTCTTTTTTTCAAAAAAAGGATCTGCTTGTTTTTTACTTTATTGAATGTCAAATTTTTCGGTAATTAAGTAGCCTTTGCAGGAGGTTTTAATTGGAAGAAAGTTACAACTGAAGAGCATCAAATATTTGCAAAAATTTATGGTGACGATGCTTTAACTAATAAGCTATGTAAAAAATGGTTTTGACGTTTCAAAAATGGTGATTTCAGCGTGGACAGCCAAAAAAAAAAAAAAAAAAAATTAAAGACACTGAATTGGAGGTATTTTTTGATAAAGATACAAGTCAAAGGCAAGAGGAGTTTTCAGAATGATTCAAAGTTACACAACAAGCTATTATCTTAATATCGAAAAACCACAAAAAACGGACCTAACTAATTTGTATTTTAACCTATAGCAACCGTCACCAGACAAATAGTTATACTACTAAAAATGGAGTTATAATTTAAAACTACTCATCCGGGTCAAGTTCACAATTACTTAAAAGCTTTTACATTCTAATTTTTTAGTTAGGTATTATAAATGACTAAGATTTTAAGGCTCTATGCGAATTCCTATTTACTAATATTGTCGTAACTTTAACTTATTTAGTTCTTTGTTGCTAGCCTGTTTTACTACGTATTTATGTATATTGACTCAACTAATTTAATCAAGAATTGTTCCCTTATATATGTTTATAAACTAATTTGGTAAAGGTATGTTGCAGCTCTTTGAGTACTTTTCAATTCACTCAACTAACATAAAATACAAAAAATATGTATACATATAAATAATCAAACTTATGAATCATCTGTAAGAGTATTTCCATAATATGCATTTTAATGTGGGCAAATTATACCATATATAGGGAAAATTGATATACATATAATCGATAACACTGTGCAAAAAGAAATGAAAAACTTGTGCTCAGTTTTTAAAAGTTACATTATAATTGCCTTCGATTTCAACTATGAGAAAAATGGAAAGTTTATGTTAAGAATTTTCCTTTTTTGATCTACACTTTGGTTTTGTAGTACGTAATATAGTTTCAAACTCATTTTTGAACATGAAGAAAGGAAGTAGGTGAAAACAAAACACTTAATAACAATTATAGAAAAAGGTTTTTTTTTTTTTTTTTAAATTGTTTTTATTACCATTTTTTTTCGACCTTTATACATTTTATATTTTTAAACGATAGAAATTATAACCTTATTTTTAATTAAAGAAAAAATACAGATCTTCATTTGAAAGAAAAAAAAACACCTTTAATGACAACTTACGTTTAAAGTGATTAAAGATTTAGTATAGAGAAAAAAAGAACAATAATATTGTAAATGTAAAGGGCTTAAAAAGTTAAAAACATTAAAAGATAAAATTAATTGGGATATGCTTTAAATATAAAATAACGATGCGTTTTGAAATTATGTATTAGTATTTACTTAGTTTTGTTAATTATTTTCTAAGTATTTAATTATTTTCCAAGTATTTAATTATTTTTTTCATCATTAAATCATCGATAGTTTTTATTACATGAGCTAAACTTTTTTTTTTTTTACAATAATTAAATCCATATACTTTAAAAGTAAAACGTTTCTAAAAATTTAAAAAAAAAAAAAGAAGAAAGTTATGTTTTTCCCCTTTAACTCAAAATTATATTTTGATCGTTATTTACTAAAATGAGAGATTTATAAGCCCCCAAAAGGAAAAGGATATGTTTTTTTGTTCCTCATTTTTATTCACTTCTTAAAACAATATATCATTACTTTAAAGACCAAACTTTATATTCATAGTATCATATGACTAGTTTTTAAAAATTGTTGGGCGAAGATTAACACTCATTTGTGTAATATGAACTCCTAGAAATGAATCTTCAAATGATACTTAATAGCAAAAAAAAAAGAAAGAAACAAAAAGGCCACTTTAAATGAACAAAAGCCAATTCATAAAAAATGCATAAATGCATATCATGTGAACTCATTTACATAGGAAAGTTGAGAACATAATATTCTTATATTCTTAATAGTTATTGAACATTACTTTTTCGTTATGCATTACATTTTCCAATAAATGTTTTTTTTAAATGATACATTAAATGCCATAATGTACAAAAAAAACAAAACAACGAAAGCTAAATGCTAGATTCTTTGAGGTAGAATCTTAAAATGAACACGTCAAAGTTTAATTATTTTTCTCCCAATAATTCATATCATTTAATCCAATGTTAAATATTTTTAAACATACGTAACAAAAATTAGACTAACAACTTATCTGTTACCAAAGGAACTCATTGATGCCCAAGAAAAAAAGGTTTTTTTTTAATCCATTGCCTGTACATTTTTGCATATATTTTTACTCAATCATTCAATTTAAACAAGTAAATCTAAAATATTTATTATTGTATGTACTTACAAATATAAACTATTGAGTAAGTCATTGGAGTATCGATACGAAAATGACTTAATAATGTATTATTAACTTTCAAATTTAACCCTAAAAAGTAGGAATCCCAATAAACAGATTGCGTAAGCTATTTGTGCGGCAAAACAGATTTTTTTTAAAAGAAATTCTCTCTCCAACCGGTTCTCAAATTAAAAAAAAAAAATAAAACCAAATTCTGAAAGCTTGATATATTCTGATTTATTTTATTCAATAAAATCATCTCGAGCCTCAATTACAATCTCAATTTAAGGGCAAAAGCGCGAGCAGGTCTTCACCACATGGCTCATTGGCAAACCCTGGAATTCTTCTTTATCTAACTGATAAATTTGTCTTCAGTGTTTGGATGGTTTGTTTTTCGATCGTGCCACACACAAAAAAATCCATTAAATTCGGCAAGTTTGGAGGCCGAAAGTCCAGCGAGATGAACTTGTCAAAACTGTCAGAAGCTTTTGAGAGCACTTTTAGGGCTTTTTCTAAGATATTGTATCAAGATATGACCCTTCTTTATCTTTTATGAATGGTAACGAAGGTTTTCGTCAATACTGAGCTGGATCTGATCGTCCAACTTCTCAATCAATTGCCCTGATAGACTTCCCTGGATCCTCATTGGCAACTTGCTGGATTCTAGCCGCAAATTCCGGGGTCTGAACACAGTCGCTTATACCTTTGACGTCAGCTTGCATTGCTGTTGCCTCAAAATCACGTCTCACCAAGGAGGGCTTTGTGTTTTTTCCAAATATATGGGACAACCAATTCATCAATTACTTCTATTTTTTTCCCCAAGTGCTGTAATTTTATATAAACTATCTAACAAAAAAAAAATTATCAGTTGCCTAAGCGCCAGCGTTTGCCCAAGAGAGCACACCAATGTGGCAGCATAGATATATTTGATCGAAAAACATTATGAATAGAATTTAAAGAAGAGTATCTTATAGAAAAAAACAATTTTATAGAATGAGTTCTCAAAAAATGTACTCTTAGGATCTTTTTATGTTGTCACAACACATGTATCAATACCAGCTTTGTGACTTGAATCAACATTTACCTTTTTATTCAAATCAAATATTAATGTAAGAAAATTTGCATGAATTCTCTCAATATAAACATTTTGTATACATTATATTTATTCTACAATAAAATATATAAAAAATAGTTTTTTTTTTTGTATATAATTTAAGTATATAACAAAAACTACATTTAATATTTATGTCTTCCATAATTTTTGTTAAGGAAATGAGGGCATAAATTAAGAAATACAAGAATGTGCATTGTGTTAAAAAAAAAAAAACAATAGAAAAAGAACAAAAAACTACTTAAAATTGTCTTCTTATGCGAATTTCTTTCTGAAAAGAAATATTCTTCTCAAATTATTCTTTAAAAGTGAAGAACTTTTATCTAAAAAAACACATACAAAAATCGAAGCAATAAATAAAATACATGTTACTTTAATTATAATTTATGATAATTTGTATACTATTGATACCATTAGATTTTACATATCTGTAGTAGCAGCATAAAAAAATCCTAGGAATTATTTTATTGAATAACGTTTTTCTATAGAATTGACTGTTTTTATAAAATACTTTTCTTTAAATTCTATTTAAAGATTTTTTGATTGATTAATTGATTACATTACAATACTAATAATAGATTATTTAGCTATTTTCTTTAGACAATCTTTCGAGTTACATAATAATAAATAGATACGTACAGCAAAATAAAGAAGAAAAAGAAAATCAACTGCAAATGTACTTTGTAAATTGAGTAACCTACTTCAATTTTGTATGAAGTATTTAATGTGAATATGAGTTAACCTTTTTCAACCCAGGGAACACCGGTGTCCCATAAATTCAAAATGCACAAATGCACTCCATTGTTAACCGATCTTTATTTTATTTTTTTTTTGTTTGATAGCTAGGATGTCAAACTACTATTCATATTGCATAGTTAGCCATAAAAAAATTAATTTCAATATTTTTCAAAGTACTGAAATTTACGATTTTTACACATGCAAAAAAAATCATTTTTAAACCAAAATAACTTTTTCGATATTCAAGGAAAAGATTTGTTTATCAAATATTTGCTAATATATACTTAAAGAATTATAAGTTTAACTAAAATATCTTTTAGTTCTAACACATACACTAGAAATTTTTCAAGACTAAGTTCTTCGAAACACAAGTGTCCCACTGGGTGTGAAGGGAGTTTTTTTTTTCTCCCAATCAACAAAAATGGCTTCATAAAATATTACCTGATAAATGTACATAACATATGATATAAATTTTCATCAAGTATAAGAATAAAAAATAAATTTACCTAAAGATAAAATAAATACAAAAATAGTACTGATATACCGTGTATTTTTAAGGATGAAAAAGTTCCCTTCACACCCTGAGGGACACCAGTGATAATGTACAATAACATTTAGATGATAATTATATTTCTTTTATCATAAATGACATTTTGAAATAATAATCAAAGACATACATGAGTTGGTTAAATACATGTCTGAGCGATATATTAGCAAGTTCATTAAATAGTTTTAATTGTGAATAATCATTTTAAAGTTTATCAAATTTTACAAATACTTTGCCCTTGAAAAAATCAAGAATTACAAAAAAAAAAAAAAAATCTGTGATCAATAGGCTTGAAATTACGTAGACCAAATTCCAAAGTCAAACATGGCTGAAGTATTTATTTTTGTTAATCCCTTTTTTTAATACCTTTCTGTCACCTTGATCAGGACAATCAATGTAACTAGAGGGATGTGCAATCGAATATAGTTTAATATTAATAATTCTAATTATTTCCATGATTTTATAACATTAAAAGAGATTAAATTAAAAATATGCTTATGATCCAAGACATGGACACACTTGCTATCAATAAGAATTAAACACTTTGTGCTCAACACAACCAGATCTGGAATGAGAGAGTCTCAACAAAGGGTATTTATTTTATAACAAAAAAAAATCAGATATTCGATATAACAACAAAGTAATTTATTCATTTTAAATATTGGCAATTGATCGCAGTAGTTTATATATATATATTGAATATCGTGGTGGACAAAACGTAATTTTCAAATCTAGGAAAACAAAGGTAATCTAATCAATTGAATGGAGAGACTCAGGGGAAAAACCAATATAATTGACGGTCATCATTGATGACCAAAAGATACATTTTGATAAATGTGTAATATGTCAACCTTATTACACGACTGCTTTATTCAACCTTTACTATTCATTTATATGGACATATTAGTATCGATATTTGAATGTGTGATCAGTAAACAACATATTTTCTTACTTTTTATCCCAGTCCTTATTTTCAATTATGTTTTAATTTCCATCCCCAAATCATAGACTCATTTCTTTATCCAGAAATTCATTTCTATTTTCTCCACAAAAAAAAAAAAAAAATCCATATACGTCCAAGGCTTATAGTTATGACCTATACATACAGTAATAATTAATATCAATTTTGGAGAGAGGATAATGTTTTTACACTGACCCAAAGCTGCTTCTCTTATAAAATACAATTACGACATCATTTGAGTGATAATGTGTATTGATCAATTGATGAACGTGTCTATAGTCACAAGAAATAAGTAGTACACTAATCCTATAAGAGAGCAGTTGGTAATTTAGGATTGATTAATGCAAGCTAGGGAAATAACTACTAATTCAAAAAATTATCCAAATTGAAAACATGAATCCGTTGTTCAAAAACTGTATTTGGATTATTATATTATTATTTGTTATAACAGATTTGAGGAAAATGTTTCCAAATCGTTTTTTCTTAAATTAAGTTTGGTCCAAAAAAAATAAATAATACTTTTCCTAGTCTAGGCATTTCTGGCGTTAGCAAGTATTATTTAGCTTATCGAGTTCTATATCATAGCTATTATTGTAGATATTAATTCTATTTATATTTGTATAAAGTATATCATTACTCTTTTATGTATTTCATTTTTAATACAAGAGTATATTTGAATCAAACTTCATCGAAATGATATTCTAACACAACTAAGAGGAAACAAAAAATTACAAAATAAAAAATCAATTTATTTTTTTAATAGTAAAAATAAAACATATGTTGAGCTCATTAAACCAAGACAATAATAGCTAATGCTAAAAACACTTCACTAAAAACTGTAGTTTCCCTTAAAAAAATATTTTTCTACAAATTTTCTAAAAAGTGATCTACTGTATTGTATTGTACAAGAGATGCGAGATATTTTTAGTATGACAGTTTAATGGCTATATAATTGTCACCTGGAGATGTTTTCAATAATCTGCGATACATTGATAGACAGTATTGACATCATCAACATTTGTAAATATTTGATGACATAATCATTAACGAACAGAAACGCAATAAAAATGAAAAGGAAAGAGAGTCTGCAGTAGGAATTTTGAACCATACTCTTGAGGAGAGTAAGTGAACCCACAAAAACTATCTGATACCTTTGTTTCATTTGTCTGTCAATTGTTACTTACCATATATTAAATAGTACTAATAGAAACTAATAGAAACTGAGAGGGCAGCAGTGAATTTGAATTGTCATAAACCCACGAGAAGGGGCAATTTTCTTTGCACATTGAACTACTTATAATTGTAGTAAGTTATCGTCTCTATGATAGCAAGAATCGAATTTTGCACTTCTCTCTTTCTATGTGTATATATATTTTTTTAGGTGTTGTGTAGACATTGCTATTTTATACAAGATGTAACTTGTAAAAACAGATTGCACAAGTTGCAATCATATAATAAGATGAAGGATATTAAAGGACGAATTGAAGGTACTTAAATATAAGTGCCCACAGTTTTTTCACTCCTAAAAGAGTAGCAAATGAGTATAATAATAGCCCAAAATTAAATGAGAGTACCAATTTATAGTTTGATATTAAAATGGCTGGTGGTATAAAACCTGTACAAACTTTTTTTTAGAGTAATAAATTTATCATCTTTCAATATTCCACATTTTAAAGGCAATCTTTGAAAAAGTAAATTAACTATTTAAAAAATTGTTTCATTTGCTACTCCATTCGCTACAAAATACAATGTTAACTAATTTTGATGCTTTAATTTGACTTATATATTTTGTAGGCATTTTATAACTTCTACTAACTTATTTTTCAAAAAAGTAACTCATTAATATTAATCAACATCACAATAAATCTATTGAAAAATTTAATCATAAGTAAACTTTTTCATTTAATTTGTACATCAAATCTAAACTACTTTATAAAAAGTCACTCCTGTACGCACTTAGAATTTTATTTTGTTATACTTTTTATGAGTTTTGTACATTTAGTGACTTGAAAGTTGACAATATTCATACAAAAATGAAATATTTAAAAAAAAAAAGCTTCATATAAGTTGATTAAGAACTTTTTGTAAAATAATAATGTGCCTTGTAATTTAGTTGTTTAATTTATGGTTATCATAAAAGTCATAAAAACTTTTTCCGAAATATGAAGAAAATTATTATCCATAACAGTTGAGAAATACACGTAGATAGGCTCTATAATAATTATGTACATACATGTATGTATGTTTATATACCTATGTTTAAATATTTATAAAACTTTTATCTGTAAAAAACATTTCTTTTTTTTAGATCAGAGAGTCAAACAATATTCAATTTTTTTTTAAAAATAAAAATGAAGTCAATAATTTCTTTTAAGAAAAAATCAGAAAAATAGTTTTAATTACTTAATAAATAAACCCTCAAAGGTAGGTGGGTGCTCCATTTTTGTAGGTACATGACATCACTTTTATCTGTAAAAATTATCATAATTTTTTGTAAAAATTCAATGCCCTGTCACTCATCAATTTAAAAAAATTTAAACGATGTAATTTATACATATCTCTAAATCGCATTTTCAGACATTTTAAAAAACAAACAAATGGATTTTCGTTAATGTTCCCAGAGAAAGGAGTTTGTTCATGAGATGTCCATTAGACACATAGGTAATGTCTGACATCCTACACATTGAATGCCTTTGTCTAAAACATACGGATAATCAACACAAAATTCTGATATTACTATTGAAAAGACAAACACACACTCAAATGCTTTATCAAAGATCAATGTTTTCATATTATACAAGTGTTGTTTAAATTGATCTCCTTGATCTCTTGACCAATGTAAGGATAAATACACATAAAACTAAATGTTTATATAATTCATTCATTTACTAGGACTAATGGTGATGAAGAAAATTATCATTCAATACATTCAATCCTTTTTAATGGGATCTCTATTTTGTTAATTTGATTAAAAAATACCATCAACTCATTAATCGGTTTTTTAATCCCAAACACTATAATACCCTTGATATAATTAATTTCATTATATTACAAAAATATAATCTAGCATTGTCAGAAAAACTTCAACAGCCTGTTTTTTTTTTGTTTTTTGCTCTTCTCTTCTCAAACAAATATAATTTCAAATTATTTGATAAAAGATAATTTATCAACTCACATATTTTTCTTTTCAAAAGCACGGATTTGAAAAATCTTCCTTCCATATTTCATGCCATCTCGAATAACTTTGACAAAGACGTACATATGTATGTACATATATTATAAATAATGTTTTTTTATTTTTTTCCCCCCTTAAATTTGATATAAAAATATCTAGTATATACGCTATAAACATATTGATATACTATAGACTTATGTACACTTACAGATATTCAATTCCCATTTTCCATGTTAAGAAAAAGAAAAACCTTTCATTGCTTATTTATGAATTGTTAGACTTTGAGTATACAAGCATAAATATATGTACATAAGTAATTAAAATATGTATATCTTTTACATTATTATTGAGTTGGAGATATCTGTAGTTTCCTGGTTTTAACACAAGGAATTGACAAGTAAAGTCCTTGAATCAGAATCATATTATGATGTTCGTAATAAATGTGTTTGACATACATATATGTATTTATAAACTATCTATTTTATTTTTTAAATGTGAAGTAAAAATCATTTTAGAATTTGTATGTTTATTCAGTAACTTGTTGTACTTCCTAACCAATCACTTGTCATATAATTCTTGAACAATTAATAATTCATCCGTAATTATAATCTTCTTGTTACCTTTTACATACTTCCTGTAAAATGTAATATTCGCATATTTCTCTATATAAAGTATAGGACCCAAGTACTTATACATATAGTGAAAAAAAATAATATAATTGGAAAGAAAAATTTATATAATCAAATGAATCATATAGGCCCTTAAAAAATGCAGTTTCTTCCTTTTCGATTAAAACTAATTCGGCCCTTTGAACAAATTCGTTTGAATCGATCACGTAGAAAAATTTGATTTTCTTCGGTTTCATTAAATAAATCAGTTCTGATCAATTTTTTTTAACGAACTCTTGATGGTGTCAAAGGATTTTCGTGAAGATGGATTCAATGACGTCAAATGGAGTTTGATGTTTTATATATATAACTCGTATGATGAATTTATGGTGGATGGTCTAAGACCGAAGTTTTGTTCAAAATATCCATGACCATGTTGATCTAAAAAAAAAAATCAGTTGGGACCAAATAAAAAAAATCGGTCTTGATTGGTTATCTTTAACTTTGTTTTGTAAATTGTCATGCAACTGTAACTTCTATTTTGAACAATAAAATTATTTTTACCTCTTTTTGGTCGTTGTGGTCGTTGTGGCGTAATATTTTGGCATAACGATAGATACATAACTTGAGAAAATCTTAATATTTTTAACTACGTGATCAAACTTTTCTTTCATATAAAACATAGGAGGTCTTGTAAAGAAAAAAGTGAATTGTTTATAGAGAAAAATTATTAATATATTTGGCAAAAGTAATGTTTATCATCTTTGCAAGACGCAACTATAATAAATAAAAAGTGAAAAGACAACAATTACTATTGCCAAATTATATATTAACTAATATGTAAGAAATTTTTTACTTTTGTCTATGATTTGTCCAATTATTATTATTGATTATGGATCAAATTATAAATTAATAAGAGTTTTTCGAATAATATTTTTTTCATCATAGCTATATAGTAAAGTAAATGGAAAACTCAAACATGACCGATGAAATAATAATTTGAGTAAGCAGTGAGCACCATTAAGACCTCAAGTAGGTTAAAATGAGACTCGCAAACCGAAAGTTGAGCATCCCATTTCAAAGTACTCAAATTTTATAACTTTAAAGGTTGAGAATAGATATCTTAGGTATATTTTTTTCTGTACCATGTCTAATATTGACATATTGACAATTAAGATATCACATATATTAATAACTTTTTTTTAATAATATACATAGAATGCAATTTTGGGTAATTAAACATTATTTTCCTCACCATGGATTATGTGCTTGAGTCAATTTTCATATGTAGTACATCAAAAAGTATTATAACTAATTGCCAATTGTTAAATTGAATGCTGTACATTTGTTTAAGTATTTATACTTCATTAATTAGACATATTACTATATAATGAGATAAAATATAGGTATGGGAATAAATATCTAATTGTAGTTCTGAGTTAACATACTAATGTTCTACAATTGACTGAATTGATATAACATATTTCAGCATTGTTTCATTACATATACTTTTATTCTAAAATATTTATTCATAGATCCATTGTAAAGATACTCACAGACAATTTATTAGAAACAGTTGCTCCTTTTTTTTTTCATACAAAGGTGTTATTTAAGAGCTCTAATGATATATCTGTTTATGCACGCAATAAAACATTTTAGAAAGATATATATATATATATAGGAACTAATAAGAATAGATCTTACTGTGTCCCTCAGCTTATAACATTTCTCTCCAAAATATGTATATTAATATATCTACTACCAAATAAAAAATAGCTCTAATGTTGAAGGAGAATGGCTAATTGTCTATTCACAAACTCATTCTTAGCCTCTTTACTTTTCAGATGTGAAACTTTATTTGATTAAATTTCTTTTGCTCATTTCTTAGATATCACAGATCAGGGCCATTTAGGACAACCATAGTATAGTAGATATGGCAACCCCTAGCGATAATAATTTGAAATTTGGAACTGCGACTCTTTGATTTGTCTTTTACTTAAAAAAAAAAAAATTCGGATTGTTTCTTTGTTTAATGTTGTTCCCTTGTGGCTATCAGCAAGTTGTAATTCATTTCTTAAAGAAAAAAAGTCACTCTTTAAAGCATTTAATTAGAAAAGACTTTGGCTTAAGATAATGATAAAAAATGGGGACATGCATATAAAAAAAGAGAGAGATAGAGTGGGGGGTTATTTATGAGTTGTTGACTTTTTATTTGCAAACATTTTGATGCAAATATGGCTTCATTTTTTGGTCTCTTATTTGTTGTTGCTATTTAAAAGCATTTTCTTAAAAATATTTTTATCGATTTTTTTTTGAAGAGAAACATTTATTATAAGTTTCCTATATATGTTTTCTATATATATATATATATATATATATATATATATATATATTGCATTTGCATTTGCTTAAAAAAAGAAAAGAAAAACTTTGCTAATGGATAATGAAAACTAGTGGGAAAAAAATGCATTCCTCTGTGAATTACTATCCGTTAGATTATAATCAAAACATTTTTTATATTTTTTAGTAAAACATATTATTGGATATTGAGATCATTTCATCCCAAATCACACAATGTTTGAAATCTCATACAATCAGTCTTTCATCAAATTAATTATATAGTAACAATTTTTTACGGCCTAATTTATATATTTTTTCTTCCTTGTAATAAATCTAAATAATCATTTTTTTTTTGTTTAACATTTTCGTCAAAATCTTGCTTCACAACAAAATTTTAACTGTTGCCTCTCCTCAATAATCAGATAACAAATCTAATCATTAAAGTATTTTTACAAGATGTATGTAATTTTTTTACTCAAAATAATTTCATATTTTTTGAAGACTCCTTCTTGAGCAGCTTTGACTGTATTCATTATCTCTTAAACTTAATTTTGATCCCAAAAAAATACAATTGTGCTTGTTGAAAATGATCTTTGAAAAGTGTTATTTATTTATTAGATATTTTTAAAATGCAAGTTGAACTATCGAGTCAACTATTGACACTTTTTCAACGAAAGTAGCTCATCATACGGTTATTTGTTTATGAAGAGTGCTGTTTATCTTGTTCCTATATTTGTTTTTTCTTCCTGACTTTTGAATAAGTAGTAATTATAAGTCTATATATTAGCCTCATTTGTCTGTAATCTAATTCCAGTTACGTGGAAAACACTTAAAATCTATTTTTGTAGGTATTGAATGATCCTTTAACAAATAAACTTTTATTACTTTTACATTATATATAAATTGATTTTACTAGTACTATAGGATATAAAATGAGATTTTGAGTCGGATGCAAAAAAAACAAAACATAAAAAGTTGATTTACTGTCTGCATGTCAACATATATATTTATATTAAGTAATTATTTAAGCAAGAGTCGATTCTGTATTTGATTTGTAGTATCAATGCAAATATATATATAAATATATTTATCTCTTTTTTCTATAGTGTAAATACAAGCCAAGAAAGATTTATGTAGTTTATTTTTGCAAAAAAAAAAGAAAGAATAATGATACAATGCTACAAAATAAAATCTTGGTTATTTCATAGAATTCAAATGTATAAGATTATAAATATATGTACGACAAGTATATATTATAGAAACATCGTTTACAGACTTTTAATTGACTCTGTATCGTTGATTCATTTGTTATGCTTACAATCAACATAAATAGAACAATATTAAATGTACATATATACCATGCTATACAGATCATTTGATTTACTGCTACATATCACAATAGGACAATCACCCTCCTGCTATTTACCCGCCGTTAGAGATGGCTCACTTATTTAGGTATGCGTATCTGAATGTGAAATTGGTATATATGTATATAGAAATTGTACTTGCCTTTGTATTACAATGGCTATGTGTTGAGGAGATATAAGTACAATTTAAAAATTTATGAATCAATGACCATCTTCTTCCTCGAGACTAAGGTCATTGTTTGTTTTCTTCAGAATATCTTGAATATAATTATTCAATTATTATAATTCCTTAGTCTTCCTAAACTTTCATAATAAGGACACTAAACAGTCGACACTGAACCTTGTCGAGTTCCCACAAATGTTTCTAACAAAATAATCAAATAATTTGTTAACTCCTAAACTCAAATACTTATTTGATGAATGGAGAAAGAAGATGAAGAATTATTTCGGAATCCCTTGCTGAAACATTTGCATTGAGATGTTTAATAACACATCTCAAGAGAGTGAAAATCTAGGTACTCAGTGAATGCTTGAATGACCTTGACCAACATTTGTTTCATGCCTAAAATCAAGATTATGGAGTTGGATAAGTTTATTTCGATAATTGTTTAATCGGATTTTATGAATAAATGCAGTGAATAAATAAGACACCTACAATGGAATGTACATAAATTGGATGGAAGGGAGAATGCACTTAGGAGGTGGTAGTTCAAAAGGTGATTGTTTAGGACAGGGGTGTCAAATTCATTTCACATTGCGGGCCACATACGACCCCTAGGTAGACATCGTAGGCCGGATCATTCAAATTTTAGCATACTTAGATATAAATAACCACAATATCATGTCTTCCCTTTGTTTTGATTTAAGGAAGAACAAGGACATTGTTAAATTTAACTAAAAATTTATTGAACAACACTCTTACAAAACATTTCACAAAAATACAACTAACTTAAAGTAACTAGAAAATCGAAAATTATAATGATGAACTTTACATGAATTACATTTAATTAAAAAATTTAATCCATGTCTTTTATGTATTTTTCCACCTTCAAATTATCCTGCGGACCTGATTGAACCTCCTTCCAGGCCGGTTCTGGATCGTGGGCCGTATGTTTGGCACCCCTGGATACAGGAGTAGATGCTTTGGAAACGTGTGTACTATATATATACGTAGAGCAGAAGAAAGGGAAATTCGATAGGAATCTCAACTATGGCGCATGAATAATAATAATTAGATATCCCTTTTGTGTCAAATGAAAATGTGAATGGAACATGGCTGTAATATGGAATAGTATGGGACACATGGGGCAAAGAGTACCACATCCCTCTCGACCGCTTATTGAAATACTAAGCATGTATTTTTTTTTTGCCTTGGATGCATGTATATCCTACAAATGTGACAAAACACCACAAAATAAAAGATACATATTTGTTGATGATGAAAACGGGTTTAGTTGAATTCCCTTTATTTCTTTATTTCTTTTTCAAAAGGATGCAATTTTTATTAATTTCAATTTGCCAAATTAAAATTCAAACCTATCCACAATATCAAGATATAAAGAGAAATTATGAAGTATGAGCAAAGTTTTAAACCATATTTGTCCAAGTTATGTCAAGTAACAGTTTAAATTGATACAACTTTTATAATAATACAGAGTAATGTGTCAGGATCCATAGAACTAAAACAAAGACAAACAAAAACTAAACAAGACCCAATTTTTGGGGACAAAGACATATGTATATGAATATTATCATCTACTAAAAAATCCATCAAATGAAATAATTTGATGCTAAAATATATACATAAAAGTACATAAAACATTTTAACAGAATTTTTTTATATAAATATTATTTGTCGTTTTGTGCCAATAGACACATCAATTTATAATTATATAAGTGCATACATAGTTGCAAATATATATACATACATACATACATACATTACTATATATTTAAACTAACTTTTTTCTATGTAAATGTTCATAAAATACGCATATATGAAGTTATGATTTGCTGAAAGAAATATATAAATGTTTAATTAGAAAAGTTTTTAAATATGATGTTAAATTTAAATACAATTCATATTTTCTTTCTTATTTTCAAATTTATATATTATTCAATTTTGCAAGGGAAAAATATTGTATATTTTTATACAAAAAATGCATTTATTCATTATATGTTGCTATAAAAGATCAATTATTCAATTACACAAAGTTAAGATACCTTTTACTTTATTTTAAAGATCAAAGAGATTTTTTGTTTTCATTTTCTATTATTTAACGAAGGTACAAACATCTACGTTTTATTATGGTATCAACAATGTATATTCATTTTCAAATTTATTTTTCATTTTAAAATTCAGTGGTTAAAAAAATCAACCTCTAAGTACTAGCATAAGAATACATTTCAGACAATGTCTTCACCATATTATGAAAAAAAATTTAGTAAATGAACGAAGATTATTTAAATTTAAACGATGGGTAAAGTAACTTGAGGGGAAAAATTCAAGTGGTGTTGTACACCTCAAATGTTATGGAAGCATGCAGCAATTGGAAAATAATGCAAAAATGATAAATAATCCCCCAATTGAAGACTTTACAAGATTTTTTTGGAAGTTTTGGACACTAAAAGTAAATTGCATGAAAATGATAAGTATATTTTGAAGTGAAGCCAAATATTTCAAATCCAGGAAGGTATATAGGTAGGAATGTCCAAAGAATGAACTGACTTTAATGTGTTAATAATAATTGAAGAAACAGCTATCTTTGTAAGAAATTTTCGAACTCAGTTGTATAGGATATGTACTAATAAGACGTCAGAATGTTATGGTTAGAACAACAGCAATAATATATATATTTAATGGCTTTATCAAGGGTCTTCAACTTTTTCTTACTTAAGCTCTACATTGGCATTTAAAATGATCAAATTGAAAACATATGCAAAGAGATTACATAGTGTAAAAAGCCAAAAGTACGAGTATTGTTCAATTTGTAAAGATATTACAATTTTAAAGTAGTGTTAAATAAATAAAAAAAAAAACACGGGAAGGAAAATGTGATTTTGGAGTTATTGACGCTCGCCGGTAAGAGCTCATTTGTCCATCTCAATCAAATTAAAATAAATCAAGTGTATCAAGGTATGAGTGTATAAGGTCAAAACACCAAGCCTAAGGAATACTGAAATGTTATTTCTGAGCTATTATTAAAAATAAGAGAGCTTACAATTATCACGTCATAATGCTCTGAGGGCTCCAGGTTGAAGACCCCTGGACTCTTAATCTCGAATTGCTTATATAAAAACTTACATTTAGAGATGTCACTTATTAAGAAATTGACCATCAGGCATTATTTCCAGACCCTGTTCCACCTTTGTATCATTTTCGTTGACCTCGATTAATTAAACTGGGAAAATAATTGTACACATCTTAAAATATTGTTGATGTACCTAATAAGAGATTTTGCAGCAATCAAAATATATTTGTTTATGAAAGGGAATTCTCACTCACTTTAAATAAATTCAATTAACATTCGGAGAATGCAATGCATTTTTGCTGCCCGTCAATCACTCACATGCTTACAAAATTCCCTATTTTCATCCGTATTCAATGCAAATGAAGTATTGTTTGATTTTCTAGATGAATCAACATACCTTGAGAGAGCTTTTAGTATAACTTTTACATGCTACAAGCAATGCATTAGATAAAACGCACTCAAGCAAATTACTTTTAACAAGAATCACTCTGAGTTTTCAATTAATAATGCTCTTGTATTTACATATGCTTATAAGAACCATTTTTTAATAGCTTCTGGGCACAAAATATTTGAATCAGAAATATATGTACTTATTACAACTGATGGGACTTTATAAATGTATTGATTGTCACATTTAAAGCCAATGTGCAGAGTACCTTGTCCGTGCATCAAATTAGTAAGAAAAGAATTAGAAATTGAGTATAAACTTCTATTCAGTTACTGCCAATTGCTTCTTTTTTTTTTAAATCGAGTTGAATTGATCTGAATTTTGTATATAAATTTTTGAAGTAGAAAATAAAAAGAGACAAAAAATTTTTTTTTTCTTCTTTCCCACTTATAAGTTCGTTTATGCATGTACAAAAGAAAATTCAATGTTTTTTAAGTCTGTTTAAGCCTTGTTTATGGAATGGATTCCGTGCCATAGCCAATTATATATGACTTCAAGCTTACTATTAATTTATGAGGTAAATTAAATTTATTTTATATAAGTAAGCATCTCTTTTTACTTACACACTATGACACTATTCAATTTTTGAATCATGGAACAGAACATTTATCTGACTTTCTTTTTTATTATTTATTGATCAGACCATCCATAAATTATATAGTAACATAAATAATAATACAGAAAAATAGATTGTTTTTTGAGGGTTTTTTTTTACATTACTTGAATGTTTTGTGTTTCACCATATAGGATACCAATGGATAATCAATTATATAGGATATTTTATGAATACTGAATGAATACTTCGTAGATGAAACTTTTCAATTTGTTTTTTGTTTTTTAACTTTTAGAACAAAAAACCAACTTTTTTCCTCATGTTTGAGATGATTTCATTGAAGATTAAAAGGCCACTCACTAATTAAAAGCTACACAGTCCATTCATAAATAAATATAAATAAAAAATGCTTAAAGACTTGTTTTTAATGATGTCTTTACTTAAATATATTTTTTTATAATTATGTGTAAAGCATTTACGTTAGTCCTATGATAGATTACTATTTTTTTTCTAACCCAGAAAAAAAAATACAATGACTGTTTTTATTTCTTTAAGGAAGTTACTCATAAGATAAGTATATTTGTACATATGTTATGAGGGATTCATTTATTTATTTTGTTGTTGTAATTATGTAGATATTCACTGTACTGTACTTAATAGGTTTTTAATTAATATGGAACTGACATAAACGTGGGTATCAAACAATTTGGGCTAAAAGCTCGTTTTATATCAAATTAGTGTACAAAAAATAGACTGTCAAAAAAAAAACACTCTATGCTACTAAAGTATCGAATGATTTACATAATTCAAAGGAAACTGTGAGGTTCAAATCTTATTTATAAATTCCTTCTTTTTTTTATAATTTAAATAAGTTTTTTATGCAATTTCTTAAGAATTAAATTAGAGAAATACTCATACCTACTTAATCAATCAAAGATATATGTAATTATTTTCCAAGTTATTTTTTCTTCAAATTTTAGATCAATCTCAGGTTAATCTCACACATGGTGAATGACTCACGTATTAACAAAAGTTAAATGGTCTTAAAAGCCAAATTACGTATAAGCATTGAATTTTTAATTTTTATTTATAGCAAAAGTTAGAGGATACAAAAATGAATGCAAAATTACTTCAGAATCTAACAGATAATTATTTTGCATGAATTCAAATTTCCTCCTTTTTTTCAAAATCAATTTCTTGTGGTATTTTTTTAACTTCGAAAAAAGAAAATATCTCAAATAGATTTCACCTGCAAAAGAAAACACATACTTCTTTGAATCATCTTAAAAAGTGATATATTCATAATAAATGGACTCAGTAGAGCCTTTGTATACATTGAGAAGCATATAATATTTTTTAAGTTCAAATCCTTATGCCTTACAACATTAGTTTAAATAAAAAAGTTTCGTAGGATATGTTGGAAATTTTTATTTATATTTATATTTTTCAAATGAATTAATAAGTAAATTTTGACGTCATCATTCCAAAGTTTGTTTTGATCAAGGAAAATGGTGAATGTGCTGATTCAAGGCAATTTTTCTTTTTTGTTCTTCATTTCCCTTCAAGAGCGTCTCCCACATATTGAATTATATTTAAAAAAAAAAAAGAGAAAATGCAATACTATAAAATCGATTTTATAGAGATCTTTAGAATCTGATTTTATTCAAATATCCTTGTCACATAGTCAGAGTTCACCTTTTATTTGTCAATGTCATTATATGAAGTTTTTTTTTATATATTCGTTCTACAGTCTGTGACGCCCAGCAAAAAACCCCTTTAATTTGATTCAATTGTTTGTAACTTGGAGAGAAAAAAAAAAGTATTGCATTTATATAAAAAGTTTTCATTCAACTATTTTTCAATTATTTCTTTAATCAATAAATAGTTTGACAAAATATATTTCTTCTTTGTTTTTTGTAGAACACAATAATGTAATCATATACTACTGATATGAATATATTAACAAGATTTTATTTATATTACACACATTCCCATGAATTTGTAAAAAATGGGCTTTCTTATCAAATATTCAAATTCATTTTTTATCGTTTTCTCTTTTTTTTAGATATAAAGTATGCCGAATATAAAAGAAAAATAATTTATTCAAAGCAGACTAAATAAAAAAAAATTTTTTTTACATTTTCGTAACGTGACTCCTAATTTCTCAAAAAAAACAAAAACCCTAAACAGAAACTTTTACACCATTAATCAACATTTATATGTAGGAAAGATCAGGGACAGTTGCAATTTTTATTTCATTTTTGACTCAATTACTGGTAACTTAGACATGTCGAAATTTAACACGACAAATCTGTCTGTTTTAGATTAGATTTATTGATTGATGATAATTGCAGCATATAAGTGAGTGCTTCTTCCATAAAATTGTGTTTCCCTGTAGCTGGGAACAATTCCCAATCGTTGAAGATGGTTGCAACAGCCTAGAAATTGAATAAAATTTTGAATACGAATGATTAAGACTAAATTCCAAATATTACAAATCTACTTCATAATCATGACTCTCTGCCCTTCTTTTAACTTTTTTTTGAATGTGTCAACACATTCTCACACAATTCAATGATTGCCGTGTATGGACTGTCTCCTATGAAACATATTAGCGAAATAATAAAATGTGTGATAAGTCATACGAGACAAAATAGTTTTAATTGTATAGGGAAGAGTAAAAAGTATGAAAAACTGACTTCATCATTTCAAAAATATAGCTCTTAAAAAAAATAAAATACTTCCATACCTCAAAATAAGTTTCTATCGAATACTCATAAGAAAAGTTGAAAACTTTGAATTTTTGTACAAATAATTGGTATTATTTTATACAATTGGGATTTAAATTTTGTGGTTTTAGCTTTTTTGATTTTTTTTAAAAAAGGGGCTCTTGAAACCGTCCCGTTTTGCAACTATGTATCCCTAATTTAAACTCCAATTCCATTAGATTCAATTTGTTTGACTTTTTTTATTTGCTAACCTATTTATTTCTTATCAGAGGATTTACACTGTAGAGCAAATGATACTTAAAAAATATCTAGCATAAATATTATTTAACTACCAAAAGATTATAAGAAGATAATATGTAAAAAAACCATTCATGGTGTGTGTGTGTGTGCTCAAACATTGTCTGAGATTATATGATCACAAACATTAAAACTGATAAACACAATGTAGGCTGAGTTGATTAAATAAATTGAGAATGTAAAAAAAACCCCAAAAAACTGTCTTTTCCCCCCTATTTTAAGTAGCTTTATTTAACAATGTAATCCATTTCAACTGCTTCACTTTTATATAAAACAAACTTCAGGGCGCTGTTGTGTAGTCCTAATCTGTGATATTCTAATGTAGTGGCCCCTAACCCCTTTTTATTAACAAGAATTGATCAATGCTATTTGATCAATTTTATAGACCCCCGAGAGGGGGATGTCAAATAAAGCTACATATAATATAACGAGATGTGAAAAAGAGGGAAATCCCGGCGAGTCTAAGAAATTTGAAAAAGAAAATGTCCGTTTGATTACTTTACATGATTTTTTATTTAGTTTATTTTTTCTTTTTCTTATGCGTTAAGAGTACTTTACATGGCAAATGAATTGATAATCCGCGCACCCTTTATAAAATTAAAATTTAACAATTACCTCTACTTTAGCAATTTTACAATATATGTATTTTTACAAATGATGGTTCTTTTATTGATTTTCACATCTTTAACAATATACTATTTTCATCACTGGTGGATTAATTATTTATTTTTTGAGCTGTAGATATTAGTTTACCGGTCAGTTGACAAAAGTTGAGCATCACTGTTCTAAAGATATGAATGCCACACGTTACTATTCCTTTATGTTCTATTCTCTATTTCAATTTAAGATATTTCGTTTCCTTTTTTTTAAACAGCTTAAGTCAAACGCCTTGACCATGAGGGTAGCTTATATTTAAATTAATATTATCATGCATGTAAACAGGCTATAAGAATATAATTAATTATATATTGTGCTTTTTAATTTGCAATAAACATTGACTAATAAGAAAAGTAGAGGAATTATATGTTCTACATTCAAAATATAAATTTATTTTCTAAATATTCTCTCACAAAATAGACACATTGTCCTATAAAAATAATTAAAATAGTAAATAGGATAATTTATGAGGCAGTTTCTAAGCTTTTTTACACCTAATCCCTAGGGTAACCATTATACATATATAGGTATGTACATATTAAATATAATATCCAGGACGGATATTCCAGATTACTTTGTACATATAATATTATTTGTCATTCATTACTCCGTGTTCCACATCTCATTCCTCCATTCCCCCACAAATATAAATATATATTTGTAGCCATTTCCTGGAAAATTTACTTTGAGTGGGATATTGGGAAATAAATGTTTAAATTTCGGGATCCAGTAGGTAAACAATGGATACTGTAAAATCTACATATGTATTATTTTTATATTTTGAAAAGAAATATTAAATTCTGGGAATATGTACACTATGAAAAGATCCAAAGTTAACAACCATTTCCTCCATTAAAAAGTTAATTAACAGTTTAAATTTAATTTGTTTTATTTTGTTTTGGTATTTTGAGTTTTTGATCAGGTCGATCCCTAGTTTCTATTTTCTTTTTCCATGTATCAATATATTATTACATATTATATGTATATGATGACTGATGATTGATACATTTGTAGACTACGGCCTATAAGGTACCTATAAAAGGGGAGAAGTACAAGGAAAGTATCTATCACACTGTTGTTGTAAAGATACAATATTCATATCATTTTCGTGCTTAATTGGGCATAGCTTATTCTCAATGCATATACCGCATTATTTAAAAATACAAATCGTAGGAACTTTAAGCCCGAGTGGTCTTTTAATATTCAACTTTTAATTTAGTTAATTAAAAAATATATATAATGAGCCTCTATTATGAAATACTAGGTACAATGCAGGATATCCCAGAAATATCCTGTGAGTGTAAAACCTTGAATACTAGTGACGACATATATAATTAATAGACTTAATTAGAGTGCATTTGACCCTCTTATTATTCTAGGTCACTTCAATTTAATTTAAATAATAAATTAACTCCCCCTTAGTATTGATATAATTAAACTATACTTTATAGTTCAAATCAAATATCTTCAGTTAAAGCGAAGTTATCATATTAATTAATCTTTCCCCTTGATTAATTAGATTAAATTTCCCTTCACTTCAATTAGAATTTCATTTTGTCTCATTACTGATTTTTTTTTAAATAAAAATCATGTGTAATTAATATTCTTGAATGATAGCAAGAAAAATGAAAGGGCTGGAGTAGGAACAGATGCTTAAATTAATTGAAACATCACAAACCCTTTACAAATAGTTAACTTTTTACTTCAAAAAGGTCAATTTTCAATTTTAAATGGCTTAAGAAATCTAAAACCTCCCATTCTCATTTTTAATCAATAGGTAGTTGACAAATATTTGATGCAGACAAAATTACAGATTGACCTGAAAACGGGAACGCCTAAAGGACACCTTTAATATTATATAATATAATAAATATTCTTTAATATACATACTTAAATTACCTTTTTATAAAAGTTGTTGTCATGCTTTCTTAATTCTAGTAGAGCAGATGTCAATAAATTTTCTTCATCGAGGGGATGGTTGCGGGGTAACCCCAACATTTTCAAATTGAGATAGCTCTCTGAAAAAAGGCCGAATTGGCCTTTTTTTTCTTTTGTACCTGATCCGTCTTGATCTTTTGCGTCTTTTGGTTTTTGAAATTTTCAAAGAAAGTCACTCTTTTATGGAGAAAAGGCCGGAGAAACACAATTTTAGTGTTAATTTTTGGTCGGGGTAAAAGTATTTTGCTTTAGATTTCCCTTCTAATTCATTTTGCTAAGAAAAAGGAGATTTTTTTATTGCTTTGAACGGAAAGTGATGAGGGTCATACGAATAGAAATTTATTTTCATTCAAAATACTCTTTTTTGAGGGGAAAAATGAGGTGTTTTTTAATTGAACTGTTGATGTTTCATGTGTGGCGGTTGAAATTCAATTTTTTACGAGATTTTAAGGGGCTCAGATAATTAAAAAACGACAAGCAAGGGTCTTATAACTATTGAATTTAAGTTTATATGTATTTGAGTTGCAACTTGCACGATCAGATTACAAGTAAAAAAATTGATATTGCACTTTAAATTTAAATTTAATATTATGAGGATAATTCAAAAATTAACTTTCAAATGTTGGTAGTTAATATTGTCATTTTTGAACACTCTTGTAAATTTTAAGGTACACAGTTATACATATGTTTTGTAACTTACATGTATGTACAAGTTGCAACTTCAACCGAACTTTTAACTTGATTGTAAATAATTATATTATTGGCTATTTTATAATATTCAATAATAACAAAAAGACAAAAAAAAAGTTTTCCTTCAATTTTCAGTCTGATCAGTTTAAAAATGTAAAATGGTTTGAATCCCAGGAAGCAAGGCGTTTCTCTGGATTAACATATTTTTAATGACATCATACTAGAAGTTGCTTTTATGCTCATCAGGACTCTATCAAATTTGACATCTCTAATTACACAGTATATGTATGTAGATGTGAAAAAGTGGAAATTATTCCAGCTTTCTTAACAATATACTCCTGATCACTCACTCCTATTTTTAAGATTCAAGCACCATCAGCCTGGTCATAATTTTTTTTTTCAGATGTACTTTTTTTTTTACACACCTTAATTATTTCACTATCACGTATTGTATACATAGTCAGATGTATTAAGTGCCTAAACATGATTATTTGTATAGTTAGCCCCCCAATGGGCATCATCTTCGTAGACTGCATAACTTCTTAACACAAATTGTGATAATCAATATTACTAATAATCACAAATTGAAAGCGTTTGAGATATTTTTTTAGTATATTTTCAAAAAAAACAACTTTACTAAGAACTTTGAATAATTGACTGAGTTATTTGATATTCCACTCGTATAACATTTTGTGGTTGAATGTCGTCATTTAAGTTGAAAGTATCACATAATGTTTTTTATTTAAAGAAAAATAAAACCCTAGGAGATGTTTTATAGTAGAAATTGTGTTTATACGTACATATGTAGAGTTGTTTTTTAGGCATAAAATCTTTTTACATGCAGTAATATTATGAAGATTAATAATACTTTCCCAGTTTGATTTATTATTCAATATGATGGTATATTTTTACATATTTAATATCAAACTATGTAAATCTTGCAAAAAAAAAAAGTAAAGGTAATATATATAAATTGCAGTAAGTTTGGTTTGAGGTATAAAAAATTATTTTTTATACCTTATCCTATCAAATATTGGAGCGTAAATAAATAGGGTATTTTGATAATTCCACAAAGATTTTTTATGTACACTGTAATTTGTAATTGCATATCACGAATTTGATTAAAAGATTTCGATGCATGAGTTTCATTCACGAGTCTACTCTCGTCATGGCAAATATATAAATACAAATTAATAGAAATTTGTACTTTATTAAGAAAAGTTGATATTCTATGTATGCCCTTTCAACAATATACTCATCAAAAAGTATCAAGGTAATACGATTTACAAAGTGATATTTGCTTTCTTTCTAAAGCAATTAACTTTAAAAATATATACTTGTTTGGTTTTATTTACAACTGGTAATCATAAAATAATGAACTGATTTATATGAAGTTACATGATTCTTTTATAATAGTTATTATCATTGTCGGCTGACATTCATTTTAGTCATACATAAGTCTCCCACTTCAAATGACCCAGACAGGTACAACAGAGTGATATACGATAATTGATAACAATAAATAACAACTGTATTTAAGGACACACCACGTCCGAGTACGCTAATACGGGTACTCATACCTACTCAGCTAATTATTGTAACTATCCTATAGAGAGATATATAACGTCCGATGTAAAATAAACTTACTCTCATTACTGACGTATCCGTATTCAACAATCTATATAGCATAAGAGATAACTGACGTCACGTACACAATTACATAGCTAGTTCTTCATGCTTAGCATTGATGATCCGTCCATTATACATATATATAGGAATGTAAATCATATGCAATTCGGGCTTGTAATAAAAAAAGAAAGAGAAAATCAACCTGGCAACCCTGACAATTTAATGAATGTCGAGGGGGGAAGCAGCTTGAGCTGTCATGACGTTTTACTGAGCTACAAGCTGCTATTCTCCATTATACATATATACAACAATAAATAATAACATTGATGAGAGGCAGAAAATTAACTGAAATTAATGTCAGGAAATTATATATTTTTAACTAATAATAATTATACGAGGACTTGAGCCCTTTTTGTTTACATTTTATTTGTTTTATTAAACTTTATGCATGTATTCTTCCTTCATGCGAGATCTTTACTATCAAGTAGATGTTCTCCCCTCAGTAATAAAGGAAAAATGATCACAGCTTTGGAAAACAAAAAGACCTGTTTGAAGAGCCAACTCCACTTTTTTATTACAAGCCCGATTTGCATATTACTTACATTCCTATATATAAACGCTCAAAGAACAAATTAAAGATGGTATTTAGCTGAATAGGATGTCCCTCTATATCTCATTTTTAGAAATTGTTGTCTTAGTGTAAATACATCCTTGAGCATCTCATATTAATATATTACCAATCATAATGAGTATTCTCTTTTACCTTAAGTGATATTATTATTATTATAAAAAGAAATAAATAAACAAAATTAGCTTTAATAAACATTTACTTCCTCAATAAAATAAGTTGAATTTAATCTAACAAGTGTTTTTTTTTTCCTTCAAGTTTCAACTCTTTTCGATTCAGCTTTAAATTTAATCGTTCAAACGTTGTCTACGCTCCAATTTTCAACTACATTGATTCAAAAGTAAATTTTTCTTAAAAAATGCCTTATACACAATAAAAACAATGTACATCAGACCAATTTTCAAACCCTCATAACTTTTGAAGGATTTGAAATTTAGATATATTTTAAACTTTTCAATTATACATATATATTGTATACATAATTTTTTTTATCTCAATTTGGTTATCTAAATCTGAGGTGGTGAGTTTCAAAATTAAATTAAATGTATCCCTCTTTTATATGAAATCGTTTTTATCTATGACTTGGGCCCTGGCATTAAAAAGTTTGAAGAAAAAAACACTAATACATGCATTGAGTAGGGATATGCTATAGTACTTTGAATTTAAGCACACACATAAACCGTCAGGTGACACCATACTGTAGTCAATTAATAAATATATTTTTGTTAGAGCTTTATTTTCTTCAATTATTCACCACTGATTAAATGCCCATTGACTAACAACAAAATGAAATTACTTTTCGGGATGAGAGTTATAATACTTATGGATAGATAACAAATCTTGATACACTCGGGGGTTTATGGGTCTTTCAAGGCATTTATCGATGCGCAATGGTTGATGGTACAATTGTAGCTCAATTATACATAATAAATCGATTATTCATGAGTGATATTATTTATCAATGTATGTAGATGTATCATTGCTCATGATTATATTCTCAAAAAAGAGAGCTTCCCGGTTTGCTCTATAAAATCTTGATAACTTTCAATGTACTTGTGTTTTTGTAGACAAGCATACCGCCTAGATACATCACGGCGATCTTTTTTTGTCCATTCGTAACCTCGACGCACAAAAGGGAAGAAAGAAATTTGGAAAAATAACAACCGGTAGCTAGTCTTTTGTACTTTCCTTGTTGCCAACTTTTGAATATTTAGATATATATTATACATTGATAAATTCTATCAATTTAAAAGTCAATCATTAATACTTACCATATACAATATTCACAAGTTCAAAAAAAGGGCGCGGAATTCTTGATTTAATATATTTTTTATACATCAAAATCTTTAATAATAATAATACCCTTTACAAATTCAAAACATTTAGAGTCAGCTGCTTTAAATCAAAAGAGTAAACTGATGACAAACAGCTGAAGGGAGAATACAAAGTGTTTTTGTTTATCCCAAAAAGCTCTTTTGTGTACATATATGTGTGTGTATCATGAAACGTGTAGTGCGTTCTACGTCATAATGTGACGTGAAAGAAATTTAAAGGAATATTTTTCAATTTTGATATACTTTTATGGAGACAGATATTTAATCTTGATTTATAGTTTATGCATACCTATGGACGTTTAATAATCTCATAAATTATTCTATTTTTAAAGGATAGTAGTACAAGTTCTTAGGTTTTTAATGTCACTATAAATTAACACACTTTCATAGATTGTCTTTATATGGATAAGTATATACTTATATATACTTTTCATTTTATGCTCCTTTTCAACAAGTTTAAATATTATGAAAATAATATCATACATAATTTTCTTGTAGTTTGATCATTATACTGTTAAGCATCGTATACAAATATTTTTCCGTTATATTCTACTAATGAAACTATACGTTCAAGTTATTTTTTTTACTGTGAGCCTTCTTTTAACAACATTTTTATATAATAAGATTTATAAGTAGAGATTTGAAAAGAAGCTCGTTCAAAAACACGCTCATACATTATATAATATCAAATAGGGCACCCTTGAATAATAAGAGGATATTAGACAATTACATTTAAAGGGATGGAGGAAATGTAACTGTCAGGATTTTGATGTTTTACGTAGAAATAGGATATTATTAACAATTTAGAGGTAATAAAAATGTATTAAGAATAGGGCCATAAATGAACAGCTTTTCACACCAGAGCAAGAGTTCTTTTATCATGGACTCATAAAAAGCTGAATTTCGATATTTCTCTGCCTAATGCAGAATGGATTTATATGATTATCTAATTAAACAATTATTGTAACTTCTACAATTCACAAACTCCGTTTTGGGGAATATGTGATTTATACGCCAGTGTCAGTATCTGAGAAGTGAAATTAATATATATATATATATATATATATATTATACTTTTATGTCAAATCTATAGCTTATATAAATCATTAAAGAAATACATTAATAAAATGGTTAGTCACCATCTGATATACATAGAATCAATTTCTTTTTCTTCAATATATTTAACCATTTGATCATCATTTAAAACTGTCAAAAGAACTTCAACTCATTTTAGAGTTACTTTTTAAGTAAATAAAATAAAATGACATAAATTAAATATGTATATATTTTCATCAGACAACTGAGCATTGATTTGGAAATGGAATAGCATTCCAAATTCATTTTTCTGGAGGAAATTAAAAAATATAATTAAAATTGATAGCACAGTGAAAAATGTACGTTGAATCGGTTATTATGGTAAGTTTAAAGATTTCAAATATAATTTAAAGGGAAAAATAAGTATTTGCAATATCGATGTTGTGACAAGTTACTGAACCAATTACACGTACATATTAAAAAAACAAGAACGGATAAGGATAAAACATTAAAAATACATACAACAACAACAAAATATTACTTATACAATGATGTGCTAAACTTTAATTTTAGAGACAACGCCATCACATAATGATTTATTCAAATTCATTCGGCAATTTCAGTTTTCTTACATGAGAGTAAGTAAATTCTCTATCATTCTAAAAATCCTTTCAGAATTACAATGGATGATTATAACATTTTTGTAAATGAAAAAAAAAAAAAAAAAAAAACCTTACAGTTCATGCTCATCTCAGTAAACACATTCCACAGCCACAAGTATCGAAACTTCTTCTCGTTCATTTCCAGCAATCTACTTTTGAATGGCTCAAGTACATATAATATTTTGACATTGGTATGTAGATTTTCTACATACCTCAAACTTATAAGCAGAGACTTGTATTCCTTGAGAAATTGTAATATAATTTTGATGAATCAACAATAATTCATATAACATAAAATGAGAGTATTTTTCATTAAAACGGGTATAATTTAAACAATTTTAACTCATTTTGTATCCTTAAAATTATTTATTTAATAGATGTATCCTCTACTTCTTGGCAACTGAGAAATTTAGGAGTGAATAAAGGGCTCTTGGTGGGCTTTTTTTTAATGGTTGTAGCTTTGACATTATTACATAAAGCCAAAGCTTTCAAGTAGTGTTTGTATTTATTTCATTTTTCCCTGGGCTTGTAATGATGAAGAGAGGGTGACAAATTGTAAATTTTCTATTATAAAAAGTAAATGAATTGATTATTGTAGTAGAGAAAAAACAGAAATACTAGCGATGTAGGGCCTAGGTTTTCATCAAGTATTATTATAAAAATTTGACTTATTAATAATAGAAAAGTTAATAATGATCTTATCGTATTGAAAAATTGCTTAAAATAGGCGATCTAAAAATAAGTTTGCTGAAAAATACTTGTTCTAATATATTTTTGATGACTCGTTGAAATAACGTACATCATATTTTAAAATCATATATTCTATTGTAAAGAAAAAAAGATAGCTGGGCCTAACTTGAAAGTACCATTTCCGCCTTAGAAGTAATGATCTAATAATTATAAAATAGTAAAAGTTAAAATATATCTCGAATAACAGCATAAAATGAAAAAAAAAATCAACTTACTTTGTTAATTTTTATCGCTATAAAAACTTATTTTTGAGCTAAAATATTGATAACAAGGGAAAAAATAATTTATTTAGCTTAGAAAAAGTATATTAATAATAATAATAATTGAATTCAACTCTCATTCTTGTATTATTTCCTCTAATTATTATTGAAATAAATTATTATACTTCAGAGTCTTCGTTTTTTAAAATAGGTTTGATTGTAGCTTTCATTGAAATATAACTTATTCTTAGTAGGTAATTGATTTTTTTTTATTCATTCAATTTTCAATTGAAGTAAGCATTGAAGCTAAAAGTCGTCAATCATACATTTGAAAATCTTATAACCTTATATTTTTTACTTTATGCTCGTATATGTATATTTGAATAATATATTGCATTTATTTACCTAATTCATACAAAGAATTCAATTCATGGATATAAAGTTAATTATAAATATGTTTTTCGGTTGGTCATTTTCAATAAATTATAAATAATAACATGTGTCGAACATCCTAAAAGTTCATTTTTAATTTAATTAATAATAATTAGTTACATGCAACAACTGATGTAGGTATATAAAAAGACTAAGAATTTGGTTTCGGTTTATGAATGACTGATATTTCTTAAGGAAATATTATAAGTATGTAGTTAAAAAAATTTCAAAATTAATTATATTTTGATATTTTAATTCATTCTTAAACTTGTTTCACAACATTGGCAAAAAAAAATAATTACGGATCCGAATACAACTCTGAATTTTATCACATTATGAACGACTTAGGGATATGAACTTATGAACTTATGGAACAACATGTTGGTTTATATAAAAAAGAAAAACAGTTTCATCTCTCTAACCAATTTCCATTTTTTTAATAAGCCATATATCTTATATTCTGATTTTCTTTTTTGAAAGGTGCAGTGGACGCAAAGGTTCAGAGCCTACCTTTGTGTCATCCTTGTCAAAAAAATGACTAATTTATCAGATGCAACAACAAAAATGGTCTATCCAAAGACAAGAAAAAATTGTTTATCAAAGATTTGGTGGTATCTAAAACACAAAGTCATTGATCTTATATAACAGTCCTTATTATATAAAAAAAGTCGTTAAAATGAGGTTTGCTAAGTATAAAAAAAAACTCACCAAAATGAATGTACGCCATATTTTCACATGTATTTGCATGTTTATTATTAATTATTAAAAGTAAAAATATGTAAAATGATATTAATTTATTATACAAAAAATGATATCTTCATACATATACGTTTATAACAAAGTTGTTAAGTTACGTAAAAATTTATATAATCTTCACTCAATTATAATTTGTGCAAGAATACACATTTGTTCCTTATTTTCCTTCCTTTTTTTTTATTTTTTGCAACTCTCACTAGAATATTTTGCAATGAGATTTGTTATAACTTATTTATATTTTGGTAACGATATTTATATCAGTTTAATTTAAATTGTGATTTAATCTGCAATAAACCATTGAATGCACATCTGGAATTTAATTAATAATACAATCATCTTCAATTTTTTTCTTTTTAATCAAAATTGGTTGTATGTGTTCCGTATGGAGATTCTTTAGTCCACATATTTTTAGATACTCAAATAGACCTGTTGGCTATACATTCTACATAGCAATGTTCCACTTCAATAATTCAGGCTATACATATATATATATATAAGGACACAACAGAGTGATACTGATACATATGTATATGATAGTATTATTAACAGCTATATTCAAGGTCACGCACAAGTACTGCTTAATTATTGTAGCTATACAAGGTCCTATAGGGAGATTAATAAAGTCAAACGTAAAATCAAACTTACTATACTTGAACAAGATCATCACAAAATATTTCCTCACAAACTAAAGCAGTATATTAATGGCTTTTAATGTTTAAAATCGAGCTATAAGCATTCAAGGGCTATAAGTGAATGGAGGACTATAAGAAATTTATTTTATATAAATTTGTAATCAACCCTTTTATTTTGTGTGTAGAAATAATTTCAAAATGATGAATTATTCCTTACTTTAAAAAAAAAAAATCTCCATCAATCACCCATATTGGAAAAAATTGCTTTACTCATTCATTCTGTTTCCTAATACCTAAAAATACGTGACGTCATTCTGTTAGAAGTAGGCCATTTTGTTAGAAGTATAAACAACCGAGTTTTATACAGATATACATATATCCTTGCTCCTCTGCACCATAACAATTTTTAATTATAAAAGCATTTAGAGGAAGTTTTCTCAATAACTATGCCTCCAAAATGGTGTCGATTTTGATTTATTATATGAACACCCTGTAACATGTTTAAATTTATCTACTAGTTACAAATTTACACCTTAAATCATGTTGTTGTAGAGTTTTAGTTATATTTTATACGAAGAATTTGGAATTATACATAATTTATCAGTTAATTAATTTCAAGGAAGTGTGAGTTTCAAAGAATCTGAGATTATATTTATTATATAGCAATGTATTATGTATATTCAATTGACAGGAAATTATCAAGAACAAAAAAGTAACGAGATTTACTAACTGCATAAATTTATATTATATTTATAAGTTCCCTCATATTTATTTAAATTATTTCATTCTTCCCTAATAAAATGTGCGCTACCATTTTTGATTTATTTTAGAAGACTTTTGAGTTTCTTCAAGTAAAAATCATTTATTGAAAAAAAAAAAAGAAAGGGAATTTAATATTCTACTTGTGAAAATATCAAATTTCAATAGTATATTGTAGTATTTATAATTTGAAATTTATGCGTAGTAGAGATTATTCTACTTCTTTTTCTATTTTACTGCATTAGAGTAACTCGTTTTTTTTGTTTTTGTTTTTTTTAGAAATGGCTGGAAATTACTGAGCTCTCAAAGTTTTAAAGAGGTATAAAGAAAATTTTTTTTAGTTGAATTTTGTTTTAAAAATAATATTGTTAAGCTTGGAAAGTGTATAGAGTGTTTCAGCTAAAATGTTTATATAATATAATAAATTTCATTTTGAATACATTATAACGTTTTAGTAGCTAATTATAAACTTTTTAAAGTTTAAGCACTTCTCTTGATCCCTAATCACATTTGAATAAATTGAAAATGTCTTGTAAGTAAATGAATGTTTTGTAGTAAGAATTGTCCAATGATTTTATAGGATCCATTATTTTTCAATTAATTATATTCGTGTATCTGTCCCTAATTTTATTGATGTGAGTTGCTGTAACTTGAGCTCAAGACATGATCCAAGATATCCATGCTTTTCTAGAACAGGGAATCTACGTCATCAAGGGAAGGGACCTGTTTTAGTCGCTGGATGGGCGGTTTTTTACATCTCTAAGTATAATATACATTATTCATTCAGCGGAACTTTTCGGACTTAAATATCATTCAACCTCTCTCAACATACATATGATAATAATATTTGTTTTATCTATAAATATGCAATATGTAGGAATGTGTAAAATATGCAAATGGGGTGTGTAAAATAAAAAAAAAGAGAAAATCAACCTGGTAACTCTGACAATTTGATGAATGTTGAGAGGGAAGCAGCTTGAGCTGTCATGACGTTTTACTGAGCTACAAGTAGCTATACATGCCAATCGTGGAGCAATCTGGCTAATTAGGACATTTTATGGTCCCATACAGAATTAGCATCATAACTGGCTATAACTTCAACCCCAAATGTTATTGATGAGTACGCTGAATCGTTTAACAAGACTATCAACATGGCATTAGATATTGGGTTTCCAAAAAGAAAAACTATGAAAGCAAAATCTCTACCCTGGTGGACCAAACATCTTGCTAAACTAAAGTATAAACTTAGCAAGCTCGAACCAAAGTGCCATCGTAGTTCCCATAGAGATGAATATCTTATGCAAAGAATTTTTATCGTTCAGCGCTTAGAAAAGAGCAGAGAGAATCATGGAGGGGTTTCTGCAGTAAAGAGGAAAGTCCAAAAGATAACGCTCAAATTATATAATATTAAAAAACGACGCACAACTCTATTGTTCTTCTTAAAACATATCAGCGCTATGCGCAATCACCAGGCGAATCACTAAAAATACTCAATAATGTTTGCAATTCCAAAAATGCCCCAATAGTCAACTGTGATTCCAAGAAGATTTTTGGCATGATGGGGATATACTTTCATCGAAATTAGAGGTCCAGACTCGAATTGAATTCAATTATTCAATATTATCTAAAAATTTAAAAGATTAACAAATATATCCACCATTAAAAAATGCAATAAATGTTGTAAATATAATATTTAAAACATTACATGGAGTATCAATCTCAAATTTTTGTACGTTCTGCCACTCTTGTTCTATATTAATCTTAAGTACGCGACCGAATTGAACATCCCAAGAAAAAACTTTTCATCAAGGAATAAAAAAATAATTTGCTTTAAAAATTGAAAAATTCATGCATATACATACATAGAGGTTAATTAATTAACCTATATCCTATTTTACATTCACTCTTTTATTGTATTCATGTCTCTAAAACAAAATTGAATGTATGTATTAGTAAATATTTGAATGGGTTTGGCCAACAGA
The DNA here is from genome assembly GCA_963680855.1 of Lepeophtheirus nordmannii. Classification (NCBI taxonomy): domain Eukaryota; kingdom Metazoa; phylum Arthropoda; class Copepoda; order Siphonostomatoida; family Caligidae; genus Lepeophtheirus; species Lepeophtheirus nordmannii. The sequence continues at coordinate 14,247,121 of OY804520.1, forward strand.
GAGCGAGGGCAGAGCATTTGAATGAAAGAACCTCCATGTGTTCTCAGATATGGAATATGGCCAAGGCAATCATTGGACAAAAAAGGGGACTAATCTCAGACTGGCTGTATGAAGCTATGACCAGACATATCATCTCCCATGGATGTCTAGAATGGGAACATGCAATCACTGCAAAGAAAAGTGAAAGGAAAATATGAAACACCTTTTAAAGGAAGGCACTCTTTGGAATGACTCTTACATTTCCATCGACACCAACAGAATGGAGGCAGTTCTGGGTATTTGCTCCTCTAGACATATACATGATGGAACAGGCGACGAAATCAACATGGAGAACGAAGTATTTCTTACGTGATACCTGGGATGGAATTGGTAATCTTCCAAGACGTCGTGGGCATCGATCCCATAGGGAGTGACTACATAAAAAGTAATCGTATATGGACAGATAATAGTAAGATTGAGAATCCTGACGCGATCATCTATACAAACGGGTCTAACGACGAAGATGGAAACACTGGAGCAGGATGGGCCATTACTAAAGGTGATGAATCAATTTGTCATTCAATGGTTTCATTGAATAAAGATGCTTCTGTGTTTCAAGCAGAGATTTTTGCCATAACACAAGGTGCAGAAGCTCTTTTCAAGTACGAAAAAACACTGAATAATGTAATAATCGGATCAGACTCCCAATCAGCAATTACTGCTATCTTTAATCCACTTACTACTAGTAAAGAAGTTTTAAAATGTAAGGAAACCATCATCAAAGGAATAATTGAGAAAAATATACATCTAGAATGGTGCAAAGGATATTCTGACATTACAGGAAATAAAATTGATGACCATCTTGCAAAGAGGGGTACTGAGAGCCAAAACCAGTTTGCTATTTGGACCCCTCCAAGCTACATAAAGAAGGTAATTCATGACTTCTTTTATCAAAATTGGTGTGACCGGTATAAAAAAGATCAGAGTATGGAACATACACATACTATGCTTAATAGACCGAAGTCGATGAGTATCAAGCTGGGAAGAGAAAAATTGAGACTCATTGTACATGCTTACACTGGACAGGGCCCTTTTCTATTCCACCTATGCAAGTGGAAGGACATAAACTCGACGTGCAATGTCTGTATGGAAGAATTACAAAGTGCAGACCATATCCTCAATAGATGCACAGTTACTTTCAACTAAAGACGTCAAGTCAAGCAAGGAAAAATGAAGACATTCTTAATTTTAAAATTTATGAAGTGCAGAAAAATGAAAAATATTGTTGAACAAAATTTAAATGTAAATTAGGTTTTAGAATCTACTGTAGTAGCACAAATACCCCGTTGTGTGTTCGTTGCCTGATATTTGTACAATTTTATTTGATGTATGTATGGCAAACAGTAATAAATATTTTAACTTACAAAAAAAAAGTATATATTGATAATGAATGATTTCTAATTAAGCACCAAAAATGTTCTGAATGATTAAACTTTACAACAACAATATAGATACTATTCTTATACCTTCCCCCCCTTTTTTTTATAGATACCTTATAATCTATAGTCTACAAATGTATCAATCATCATATAATATATGTAATATATTAATACTTGAAAAAAGAAAATAAGGAGTTGACCTCAAAAACTCCCACATTATTTATGGGTTGAGTGAATGATATCTAAACTGTTACAGATTCACGCAAATTGTATAGTATTTGGGATGTAATATATGTTTCCGGTACATTTCAGATGTTACAGGTATACTTTTAATATAAAAAGTGATATGAAGTACACGAGTTGACTTTTAGCATGCGAGTCGGGTTAAGTTGTGTATTTGCAGAATTACACAACATGCAGCTCCACTTTAAAATGTTTTATTAAAATTTATGGTTTCAATAAAAAATTGTTTTACTATTTATTTAGTCGAGTATTTATATTTATCAAGTTTGTATGTTGATGACTACGAATATTTTTTCTTTACTGTTAAGTGTCCTTACCTTATTAATAAATACAAATCCTCAAGATTCCTTATTTACATCTTAATTGACAAATATCAAAACATCATTGATAACTATACAGCTCTGAATTGAAAACATGCTTCACATTTTTACATTGGGATAGAAAAGGTTCTCCCTTAAAGGCAAGTAAATACATTTAATTTGAAAAAAATCTTGTATTTGTCTACTTTAAAAATGTAACATAGTACTGATATATGAAATATTAATTATTTCTTTTTCCAACACTCTTTTATAAATTTCTATATAAATAGTTAATAAACGAAACTCAACCGAACAATTAAGTAATACAAATACTTTATATTTACAAAAGGAAAAAAAATACCAAAATCAAATATTTACGTTTGGAAAGTCCAAAAAAAAAATTGCTTCCTTTATTTTTTCAACAGTATACAATCGTTTGAAGTTGTAATTGAATACTGTTTTCTCTTTTAATATTTAAAAAAAAACTATTTATGTGCTACATCAAATGACCAGAGGTTTCTTAATTAAACCTATAATAATTAGCTAACATAATATTTACAGTATTCATTCATAAATGAATATCAAATACAATTTAACTCTTTGTTAGTATCGTGAGATTTTCGGATTCACAAGTTTGATGACACTGCTTTCTAATTCAATTATAATTTCATCTCTTGTACTTTTTAGTTTGATACTTTTTTCAAATTTTATAACGTTTTGGTGAAAAGGATTTGTTTGGAACAATGTTTTATGTTATTTTTTTCTTTAGAGGGAGCTCTATAATAAATGGGAAGAACAGCTTTACTATAGATAAAAATATAGGAAAAACAGCATAATATTCTCCAAATGTATTCTTTTGGCTGATTTGGGAAATTCAAATAGGAGAATAAGAGTAATAAATAAATGGTTATCAAAATTTAATGTTTTAACTTTACCAATAACAGATTACAACCAAAGTAATGGTAGTAAAGTTAATTTTAAAAATAGAATGTATTTATTATTTTTTTCATGCCCTGAATTCCTTTAAGTATTTTTAGTATTTAAATTGATATTTACGGGAGGAACATGGACGAAATTCATTTTAAAAAATGCTACAAAATTTAAATAATGTAACTATTTACTGTTTCCTCATTTTTTTAACAGTCATAAACCTCAATTGAATTTTCGCAAGTTAATAATGTTTGATAAGCAAAACAACCAGGGCTTTATTTTTATATAATTTTAGTCAAAAAAGAAAATAATCTAGAAAAAGATGGAGAGAGACAATACAAAAAAGATTATCAAACACCATCGTGCAAAACACTCTCAAACTAGCATTGTAGAACAGGTTTTTTTTTAACAGGAAGACTGTTTACAATGTCAAAAGACAATTGGAGGCAGGAAAAGACTCTCGAGAGAAAGCCTGGGGGAGGTGTGTTAGTGATCTCTGGGTATTCTGCCATAACTTTAATTCAAAACACCGGCAGTGTCATTCTCTCGAATACTGTTTTAAATAAAATAGAAATAACCAGTTAGTTATGTGCAGTCCAGTACTGATTGATCCACAGACCGGTCCGCGGCCCGGGGATGGGGAACCACTGTTGTAGAAGACACATCTATTAAAAAAAAAGCCTTAATAGGTACTACAAATGAATTAAAAATACCACCCAAATCATATCTCTTAAATGTAAAAGTGTCTTTAATTACATATTTATAGGGAATGACTTATAAATTCGTTATGGTAGGAATATGCACCAATGGATTCGATTAAAACACCCATGGGATTAAGAAGCAAAAAAATTTCATCTCCCTTATTTATAAATTCACAGTGTATCAACTGACATGATTATCTTATTTTGGAACTTCTCTAGCTAGAAGGTCCCATATTTTTAAATGAAAATAGGTAGAGGAAGCAATGATCACTCTAAGAATAAAATAGAAGGTGTAACATTCCTCGAAGAGAGCAGGGAAACACAAATCCAGGGATTCATCTATGATTCCTACTTCATCTCGGGAAGAAATATAATGTAAACTGTGCCATGATGAGATGATGCCATCAATCCTATAAATTATTTCAATATCTGATGGATTCTAAATCTAGCCAATGGATTCTGTGAAATCTCTCCTAGTTCAAAGTATTCCAACTCATCTTCATGTCAATTAATTGTTCCAGAGCTCTTGATCTTTGCTCCGAAATGCTTAAATCATTTCTTTCAGTATTTAAAATATTCTCAATTTTTCCAGCTAATTCTCTTTTCACAAAGGCATTCAATATTGACCAAATATGCTCAATTGGATTGAACATAGGACTGTAAGGCCCAAGTCTTAAAATTTTGTGAATTGAAAATTCTTCTTTATTCAAAACATCTTAAATTCTGGAGTGTGCCGGGCATTATCAATTACAAGTACTACTAACCCTCCGTATACATCCTTTGCTTTTTTTAGCATTCACGCTCCCACTCCATTGCTGTAGCCTCTTTGAAACTTCCTCATCTCACCTTATTTTTTTATTTTCATTAATTATAAAATTGTTTTTTATTATTTATTCCCATATTGAACTTGCTTATTCCCATATTGAACTTATTTATTCCCATATTGAAAAGGCACAGAAAAGCTCCTTTATTTTTATAATGTCATTTTTGGTATGTTCTTTACGCTCAACGTAAATGGCTCTTTTTTAACATTTCTACCAAATATGTACTTCCTTTCATTTTATTACCTTTAATTAGATATCCTCCTCTTAAAAATTTTTTGCAATGTAAGAAAGAGCTTAAATTTTAAGTACTCCAATATTGTTTTTATTGAAAGCATAGACTTGTTGAGCAAAAAAACGGGGGAAATAACACATATGAAAAGTGTGTCCATGTTGGACCAAGAATATAAGTTGTCTCTCTATCAAATTTCAGCTCAATTCATTCAACCATTCAGATTTTCATAAGAGACATATGTACAGGTATGGTATATATTAAGATGAACTATATATGTATATGTATATATACCACTATGATCAAAAATTATCCGTAAATTCGAATTTAATTTTTTTGGGATTCTGATTAGGATATATGCTTTTGTTTTTAAGTTAGCTCTTTATTTGTGACAAATTACACGTCAAAATATTCATACTACTTTATAGGGGGGTGAAATTATTTTTGAAGATTAAATAAAGATTTTTTGACTTCGGATATAGTCGTTTATGTACATATATACACCCTGTATGGGATTAAATTTAAAAATCATCTATTCCTTCGCGTTATGCAACGTGGTTATTCAAAAAATTATATTCCATGTTTAGTTTATGCTCTTAATGTCGATAATTCAGTGTAGCGAGTGGTATTTAGAAGAATGTGAGGAAAATGCATACTTTTCAAAATAGATTCTGTGGAGTGATGAGGCTACATTCAAGTTCAATGGTTCAATAAACCACCATTGTTGTACCTATTAGGGACTCCACATCTTACTGTGTAATCTATTGAGAATTAAAGTGCTCAAGTGCCAAGTATATTGTTTCACAATGTGTGCAATTCTACTCCTTAGCGTAGTCAGAAGTGTCCAACTGACAGTTGGAAAAAACCCACCAATAAAATGATACTTGTAAATATTTTTACACTTTAAAATAATAAAAATTTAATTAAATATCAAGTTTGCAAATATTTATAATCTGCATACAATTTTTTGGCACACCCTGTATATACATATACATATATATATATATACAGGGTGCGTGGATTAAATCCGGCGCTAATGAACTCTCACGTAAAAAAGCTCTGCAGGACACAATTTTAAAGATAGGTTTGTTATTTTTGGCACAGATAGACATCTCTATATATATATTGACGATTTATTCAATCCAATCTCCCTCATTTTTGATCACGGCCTGGATACGGGATCTGAAGGACTTACAGGCCTTGGCCACCATGTCCTTGGACATCGACATAGCCTCCTCTATGATAGTAGTGATGAGGGAGTCCTTGGTGGTATTGGGAGCTCGTTTGGTTCGTGCATCAAGATAGCCCCAGAAAAAATATTCCATTGGTTGCAATCAGGGAAGCTGGGGGGACAGTGGGTCTTGGGGACGAAGTCGTAGCAGTGCTCCTTCAACCACTCCAGGCTCTTCTTGAACACATGGCAGGGCGCACTGTCCTGCTGCCAGACCCAGGGCTGGTCCCCAGCCACCCCCTTGATCCAGGGGAGAACCTTGGTGCTCATCACTCCTAGGTAAACCTCAGTTTTCACCTTCAGGCCTTTCTGCGTGCACCTGGGGCGGCTCTGGCGCTCTCCACCACTCTGCAGAGGTCTATAGTCTCCAGTAGTGAATTGCACAGCTCACCCACCCTATGGCAGGACACCCCTACCAGCTCCGCCACCTCCTTGTTGTTGAGTTCGTCGCCCTTGTTGGATAGTATCTGCACTACGGTGCACCTCCACTCGTACTCGTTCCACTTGAAGGACCACAAATCATTGTATATACTAGCCAAGATGTTCTCGTTGTGATCTGTTGTAGATAACTGAGCAGCTGATAGTCGGCAGAAATTTGAACTTTCTACAACTCGCACAACATCGAAAAAATATACACCGAAATCGCGCCAGATTTAATCCACGCTCCCTGTATGTATATATATATATAAAGAGAGAGAGAAATAGATAGATAAAGATAAGAAGAAGTGTTGATAAAATATAAACACTTATTAGATTTTTCTTTTTTGTTTAAAAATATGATAGATGCACGTAATAAATCGGCTCAATAACTTTTTATATCTACATACATGTAGCAAGAACAAATAAGCAGTTCTGCATTCATATTGCTAACATAGGCATATCTACTATGCACATATTCATTTTAGTTTATTAATAAGGGGAAATTGCATCGGAAAGCTCACTCTTGATTTGACTTCATGTACATACATAAGTGTCAAGTCAGCAAGAAAGCAAGTTTGTTTTCAAATATTGAAAAGAAAAAATTTTTTACTTCATAAATATAACGGCCAAATATTTTGGAGTCATTTTAAGACCTATCACACACGATTTTTGATAAAATGTCACTTTATATCGAGAAACAACCAAAGGATTGTTTTCTATCTAATAAAGTAATCGAATAAATGTATCGACTGCACATGGAGCGTATATGGCCCCTGAAAGAACGTCCATCTTTTTCATAGCCCCAGAGATATATTTATTTATTTGTAGGTTCCTAAAACCAGTTTATCTGTTTAAGAACTATTAAGAATCATCTACATCCGCTATCATGCTGCCCATGATGAATCATAGTAATAGTAACAACATAGTCATAAGTACCAGATGTTTTTTATTCTTGATTGTGGCTGGTATTTTTATCCTATAGTTAAGTTGCAATTACTTGAGTCATTATTTAATTAATCGAAATATACTTACTATTAATACAAACGAAAGATAATGTCTTCAAGAATAATATGAGAGCAGTTCTATCTCATTTTTGAAATATTTCAGAGTAACTTGGTTTCTTGTTGGCTTGACACATATCTAGTTAGGTATATTTATAAAGTTCTATAAAACAGTTTGCACACAAAAATATGTATCACTATATTGAGCATAAAAGAATTAAAAATAGAACAGGACTCAATGGTATTATAGTCTTTCAATGCATTTTCATTCAAATTTTGGCAAAAGTTATTGTACACCATATTTTTACTCTATGGATTAAATTCATTTTGAATCCACAAATATCTTCAAATTTGATGGTTTTAATTATTATGTACATGCCGGTATGTATGTATATTCAATATTGGAAAAGAAAGAAAATTGTATACATATGAAGAATAAATACGAGACAAAGTTTTATTACATGGCCACAGCTATGTGTTTTAAAATATAACCTAGTTAGATTTGTAAATGATTAATTATAATGACATAGGTAAGCTAAAAAAAAATGAATTCATTCAAGTATACACAATTTATTGTTGAGAGAGATTTTCTACTCTTTCCCCTCATTTCACTGAGTTTTTTATATAATAATGACTTTATAATTATATCAATGACTGATATAAGTTTCGATAAATACAATCGAAACTCTAATGAAAATGAGATAGACACCTAGACCAGACATGGGCATTCTACGGCCCCGGACCACATACGACCCTTTGGTTGGCTCTGACGGGCCAGCGTAAGGTTAATTGGAAATTACAGAATAAACATGTTTTCTCATTTCACTTATTCATGGATTAAAACTGCAATACTTTTATTTCTTGTATTTTTTATCTTTCTGTAACCCATTTCCAATTTGCGTATAAACTGATGACTGAGCAACTCATTCCCTTGGAGTCTCTTTAAAGACTCACATGATACTTACAACATAGACTTCGTTAACTCAATAATAAGAAAAGATATTGTATATGAAAGGTTTGGTTTATCAAATATATATGTATACATATACATGATTGTTATTAAATCATTCATGTTTATAGGGTGAAGCCAATAAATTAACCATTACTTTTGCAACGATAAGATATGTTTCTACATCAAACCTACTTTTATATTCCCTAATTCATTCAAAACAAAATTCTTTGTAAAGATCAAGCCATTTTCATTAGGATTTTTGCCACTTACCAATTTGAGTTTATTCAACGTTCACTCTTTTACTTCAACTTTTTCTGTACTGGTGTTTAGCTGTTGTTGTTTTTTTAATTTTTTAATCCATTTAGATGAAGAAGTTTATTTTGTAATGGTCAATTTTACTTCATAGATATGCCCGTAACATAGCATGTCTTTGGGCTTATTGTCAATCTATGACGTCAGTGAAAATGTTCTATATATGAGCATTAGAGCTTACTGCAATGAAATAAATTTGAAATTTGGTGCCACAGAATATTTTTAATATTGCATTTGAGTCCCTTACATATGAAAATGACCCTTAAGAGTGTAAAAAAAAGGTCCTTTATGGACGCGTTTTGATTTAAAAATTGGTAAATTATCAAGAAATAAGGGGTTTTCGATGTTGTTCCCAGAAAATTATAAAGTTGAATCGAGATATGAGGTTTCTATTTAATTGAATAATGTAGACTAGAAGTATATCTTTAAACATTTTTTATACCATATTGCTCTTATTTCCTTGATAAGGCTACCAAACAAATCACGAAACATATTGTAAATATTCCTCCTCGAGTCCCACCTATAACACGCATACACATTTTCCTTCATTTTATCTACTCATTTCTCGTTATTTATTACCATGAGCAGAATACATTAGTATACTTTCATGCTTTTCTTAAGTTAAATAATAAACCCCATCAGGCTTATTATTCATTCACAATTTTTATAGTCCACAAGGATAAATCTAAGATATTTAATTTAATAAAAAATCCTTGTATCTCGATTCAACTTCATAACAACACCAAAAGTTCATATTTTTTGATATTTTACTCAAATATAATAAAAAATCTTCATGTATTTTTTTTTTATATTTTCATTTAAAAATCGTTAATGGAATAAAGAGTACATAATGAATAATGAACAAGAAAATGTGGAAACTTTGTAATCGAAATGGAATAATAGGAGTGCCGCTCTTTGAAATTACTTTCATTATGTTCGATAAACTCTCATGCATGAAATTAAACATTAGAATTTTCAAGTAAATGTATTTTCATTTTCTTTATTTGACAAAAAAAGTATATTATATACATATATTTTAAGTCTGAAAAAAAATAAATACGGTAGTATCTTTGGATAATCCTTAAGTAAACATTATATTCATACATACAAAGAAATACATATATATATTTACAAAAAAATATTATATACTGGATCCTTTTAAGCTATTTATTAAGTTATTTTTAATTCTGTATCAATTATAAAGAGTCATTGGATCTATTTAGCTGCAACTTTTAAAGTACATATTTATTACAAATTTATTTTTAACCAGTCAAATACAAAAGCAAATAAGGATGACTTTGTCTTTAACACGAGTCTTGATTACATTTGTATTCTTTTCTTTTTCTATAAGTTTATTATAAATAGTCACAATGTTCCATTTTCTAAATTTAGTATGAAACAAAATACATTTAAATGTTACTTTTCACCTTTAATCTTTGTCCTTATTTCCTTGTGATAGATGCATCAATTAGAGCTGCCACTCTTATGGAATTGTATCTGGATGGATCATATTATGGATGGAAAATAATTCCTTATTTGATGTGCTTATGCAAGAGGTAGAATTTTGTGTGGCAGCACTGGCACCAATAGAACATAAATTAATTAACAAAGCATTCAACAAGATTTAACATATAAGCAATTATCACATTTTATATTTATATAAAAACAGTTGTATATATTTTTTTTACAAAATTTCAATAAATTTACATATGTACCGCTATACTATTTGTATGGTATATAGCTCTTCTTTTTTTTAATTATTACTAATCTACATATTTTTTCTATGAATAAATTACAGACATAGCCTTAACGTACTTACAAAGGGTCATTCTATTTATATGTTGTTGTTGTTGCTTTAACTATAAGAAAATTGCCATCTCAGCCTCACATCTATTTATAGATCCGGCGCCTAGATAACAAATAGTAATCAGAAGACCACTTGCAACATCACGAAGCGTAGATATTTAATCCCTTCATGTACTTGATCCTAGAACTGTTTAGAGATTCAGAAATGGTCTCTAGGGTATCCATTGACTGGAATTCATACTCCTCGAGATAACATAGATTATTTTTCACCCCATATATTACTCTTTGAATTTTGAATGTAATAAATTCAATGTTCAGGGTTTTTTTTTTTTTTTGGTAAGAAGAAGACGTTTGTATTATTCGAACCATTATCTTATATTTCTATTAATAAATTATTATGATTAGTTCATCGGAAAAGCTGCAGACTTAATTAAAACTCTGAAAAAATTCCAAATCGTAATTAAATATAGTAACCAAAGGTAGTTTCATACATCAGGTTGTAAGGAAGAAGGAGGAAAGTTAATAAAAAATTTTACTTTGAGGAGAACTATTATTTGAGAAATGCTTTTTAAAGTAATTTGATTCAGAACGTATTGTATTTTATTTTTATACAAAATTATTTGTTCTCACTGCTGTTTGGTAAAAATAATAAATAAATAAACACTTTTTTGGGTATCAACTCTTTGAAATGAAATCACTGCAAAAAAAAGCACGATGTGTTAATAATTGTTTATCTCTACAGATCTCTTTCAAAACACTTTTCAATCATTGTTACTTAATCTTGTTAAAAATGAGTATTCCTAAGTCTTGTATATATAATTTAATCTTCCAATACAGGTCTCTTTTTTTACCTTTATTGGATCGTAATTCATTTCATGAGAACCAGGAATGAGAATAATTATTTCTTTTATTTTGAATTTTTTTATATTAAAAACTTTTTTCAAGTATAGATTCTCCTCACGGTAAAGAGAGTCTGCCGCTGTAAATAATTCAGCAAACTTTAGAGAGACAAATATATGTAAACATATGTATCTATATCAATATTTGATATTTTACAAATCTAAAAAATGGAGAAAACTTATGTAGCTAGAACCATCAAATGGTGTGTATGAAGAAAAAGACATGTTTTACTTGAATTAACGTCTCATGGTAGCATTATAAAACAACTACATTATATATATGTACATAATTTTACCCTCATTACATGAGATTGTACTTCATAAAATATTTCATATTCTATTGACAAAAAATATTTAATAATAAACTAGAATTATATATGTAGATTTGTCAACGGTTTAATTTAAAGGATTATTCTAAAATACAATTTATAAATTTGCTGAATGAAAGAGAAAGAAAGGAATGATTGACGAAGGAGCCATGAATTGAATAAATCCAGAATTAGAAATTAAAAAACCTCTTATTTTTCTTATGGAAACATCCTCCCCATTACATGAACTAATTTAAAAAAATCAGTTCGGGTCAAATAACTATACATTTGCTCATTTAAAATTGGAGCAACAAAATTATGAAGTAATTTCGGCAAAATTGCTTTCGACGAAGTTGTCTTAAATCCCGCAAAATTAGTTACAAATAAATAAATGTCCAGAAATGAGTTTTAAAATTTCTAAATATCATACTAAAATTATAATAACTGTACCTACGTAGTTAATTTTTTTGACTCATTTATGTACTTTTTTCAATAAAAGTACCTTTGAACCAAGATAGTGTCATTTGTTTTTGACAAATTTACGAACACAAAATCTAAAAAAATACTAACACATTTGAGTATTTTTGATTGAACTTTTTCAATGAAATTTTGTGTTAAAATCTAATATACGAACTTGTAGGAGTCAATTTTGTCAAAATAAGGTATATTATTAATAAACAGACATTTTGCTTGAATTAAAAACAAAGAAAAAAAAGAAAACTTTATTGTACTAAAAAACTATTCGATTAATCTAGAATTGGATTTTCCTTCCAATCCTTCTCCATCCCCAAATAGTTGATATTAAGGTTAGAAAAAATTCATATCTGTCGATCTCTAGTATAACTATAGTCTATTATGATGCTAAGGTTTTGACTTATTTAAGCTAAAATATTGACCAATTTATCAAGTATTCATAAGTCAACAAGTCAAATTCTCAAGGAAATTGCTACATCAATAAAGATGTAACATGTAAGATGTATATAAGGCTCTTTAATCAACTTACGGTTCAAAATCCGTCAAAAATTAAAATACAAATATATGTATCTTAACATACTCAAAAAATCAAAACATTTCAGATTCATTAAAATACATGAAAATGGTAACATATTTCAGGAAGTAAGCACGATGTGCTAATTTTGGTGACAGATTTTATATTAAAAAAATGGATTTTTAAAGGCAATAATTTGTCTACAAGCAAGTCTGAGATAAAATGAAATATATTAATTATTTGGGTCTAACATTTTTTTTTGTTTTGTTTTTTCAATGTCTCTTTTTTGTTTGGCCAACAAATAAATATTTTTGACTACTTAAACATTTTAGTTACATTATATCATTGAGAACGATATAAACACAACATAATTTTTGTTAACATAAATTATTTTATTTTTTTTTAGTAACTAAAATTATTTTATATAATCAAACGTTAGATATTGTTTGAATGTAATCTGATAAAAAAATATAAATATTTTAAAAACTTGATCGCTTATATTTGTCACTGTTTATTCTTCGTCTATACACCATTGCTCCAAGTGTTTTTTGTTTATTGATTATACGTACAATTGTTCAACTATGTATGTTAATATGTAAAATTATTTTTTATATGTCCATCCTTTTAAAAATATGAAAACAATAAATACTTTTTAAATATCTTTTCAAGACAGAATTTTTGGAATCATGTCAGTAACTACTTTTGATACGTTCCATAAATTGACGATTATATTTTTATAATTTGTAGATCATAGAAAATCCAAAAATTCGTGTCGACAGAATTATTACAACATGACATTTTAAATGGTAAGAAAAAGCCTTTATTTTCTTTGTAGTCATATATAAAGGAAATTTGTTCCTTTAGTAATAAACACTCATGTTAAATAAGGATGTGGGTGGGTACGAGTACCTAAATTAATTGAATTTGCTAAATTATATTTGAATTTCAAAAGCGTAGAGTAAGGATGCAGTGTAGTAATCATTGATATACGTAACCTGTTTACAGCTTATTTTTATATTTGTAATTCATACATATTTGTTGAAGTGAAGTTCTGTGTCATCAAAGGGTTTATATGACACAAGGAGATATTCATAGTATCTTTTAAAAATTATTATTGAGAGGTAACACAAGTAAGTCAACAAAATTCCTTTCATGCAATTATATAAAATACTTGAAAACAAAAACAAAGGTTGAAACCCTTATTTCAAATAATAGTTCTTATTTTTTTAAATAAGAAACATTTTTCGATTTCTAAAGAATTTTTTTTTCTTTCTACCGAAGTACAACTTTATGAAACAATTCATATATTTAACTATAATTTACACCACACATTTTCCAGAAAATTATCACACTTTTCTTTACAATAAGTAATAACATTTGGATGGAGTATTTTTTTATAAGAGAGTTATGGTTACTAATTTTTCCAACCTAAGTTACAGGGCACCTTTACATTTATGTAGCAGAGTCATATTGCTATGTATTTTGCCTAGAGTAGTATATATGAACATTTCTCATTTCATAATGACGACATTTCTTTACAACTGTTTCAATAATCAAATTGCTTATTTAGAGAAAATAATGAAAGAAACATTTTGATTGGTGGATTTTTTAATCATTAAGTTTTAAACCTGGTAATTGAGTATTAACAATTGTTTATTAGATAAGTGGAGACAACTGTTCCTCAAAAATAAAAAAAAATACATTGAATTGAATAAATCTATCAGATATAAGAGTTATTTGAACGTTATAAAATATTAGAACCAGCAAACATCTATAGCTCCTTACTATGTCTCAGACCCTTAATTAACCATTACTTTTTTGGTCCCTAACAAAACTAAAAGAAACTTGATTGCAAAAATCTATCCATTTATTAGTAATTTTCACTTTATTTTATTCAGATATTATTGTTTTTCTTTAGCATTTCTATTCAAGTGTTTGGTTGATTTTTCTTTTCTTCAATTTTAAAACCGGTATTTTAAAAGCAGCATATTCAGAATCGTCACTTTCAGACAAATAAACATAGTAATCTTTACATTATTTCTTTAGGTTCTAACACCATTGTATTGTATTGTTAGTAGGGTTGAGTAGAGTTAAAAACAAATATAGTTACACACTTTCTTTACGACTCTACGTATATATGGTACTATGGCTCCTTAGTACATTTAAATTCTCGGCGTTTGTTGTAAAGCACATACCTACTACAATCACAAATTTTCTTGTAGAAGAACACTAAGCATAACTTATGTTTTTTCATTATAGTGTGTGAAGATATATAAAAAAAGACTGCATTTAAGGTCTAATTTTTTTTAGTTTTGCTTTAATATGAAATTTGTAGGACCAATATCGATTTTTTTTTTTTTTTGGGGGGGGGGGGTTAAAAAACCAATAACTGATGAATCAGTGCATTTTAATTTTTTTTAAATGAACGTTTGAGACCCTAGTAAAAATAATTATCAAGCAAATACCCAAGTACACACGATCATTTTAGCAAATCCATAGGGAGATCATTTCCCAAAAGTCAGATTATCATTTACAATTTGTTTTTTGAGTATTTTTTAAACGTGGATTCAGCTTTATTTTTGATAATTGTATGTTTTTTTCGTTTTGTTTTTTTAACAATAAACGATTACGTGTGTTTTCTTTTAAATCATGATATTTATGATGGTTAAAAGTGATGTGATCTACGGTCTTTAAATTACATTCATTCCAAAACATACAACAAACACTAATTAAGAGTGAACCGACTTTCACAAATGACTTCACAATATCAACTTTTTTACAAATGGTTCATTTCGTTTTTTTAAGTAAAATAAAATATAAGTAAGTAATAATAGAAAACTTTGGCTGGAATAGACGATTTAAAACGTTATGAGGCTGAAGGGTGTTACTGACATTCTAGTGATTTAATAAATTTTTTTATAAACATGTACATATTTCAGTTCGTCTTGACCTATTTTCAAGGTTCTTAACCAGGACTTTGAAACCCTGGTTTGGGAGTCTATAATATCCTTCTAAGATCTCACTAACTTCATGTTCCATTCCCTTCCATTAAATATTCAATTTGAATTTCAATCAAGTGTGAATCTTCTCTTTACGAGCATTTCTGATATTCCTGGCACAGAATTTTTTTTCAGGCTTCTTTTCACTATTCAGAGCCAAAAACAAAGAGTAAAATTGGTTTTTGTTGATCAGAGTATATTTCAATTGCTCAAAATGAATCAACACTATCAATTTACTTCTTACATATGTAATACCTTATTGAGAACCAAATATATGTATACATAGAGTGAATATGTGTTCATCTCAATGACTTTTTTCTTTCATTTACGGGAATATACATATATGTATATTAGTCAAATATATTGATATATAACTAAATCTATCTTACTCATACCATACCATAGCATATTAACTATCATGCAACTTATAAACATTGCCTTTACCAAGTTAAGTGTAGATCTTATATATTCATTAATTATTTAAGAATATCAATAATTTATTTTAGGTATATTACTTATCAATAAGTACTTTCTTTATCATTTTTGATCATTTCATTGACATAATAATTAATAAAAATATGCTGTAAATCACTGATTTGTATTAAAAATATATTATTTCTTGAATAAGCCAATTCTAGTTAAAGTAATTTAATAATCAACATGGAAACAAAAGAAAAAAAATACTATGTTACATTTGTACTCTTAATAAGTTTAAGAAAATTTAGTTCAAAACTTTTAGTACTAAATCAAAAAACACTTCCAGATTATCGTCTACATAAATACATAAAAGAAAGAATGCAAGGAGAAAATATGCAATAAAAAAGCAGTCATGTGGAATGAAACCTACTAAATTCTCCTTTTTGGTATGTTGAATGAAAATCTAATGGGGGGTGCAAAAATATGGGCAAGAATGTGAAGGAAAAAAAACGATGGGGAAAAGATATAAATTTGGGGAAATAAGCTAAAGGAAATGGGTAAACATAATTTCAAAATGTAAAGTTTAGATACTCAAGAACCTCCCCCCCCCCCCCTCCACTCAAAATTGTATTCATTGAGTTAGCTGAAAGTAGTATAGATATTATGTTATTGAATGGCATGGGGAAAACAGATGTGTTGGCTACATTTTGTTGTTAGTGTCATTTCCTATGTACCACCTGCAGAGTAAGTATCAGCAGAGCTTTCAAAGCCTTGAATATCTTGCAAATTGGAAGTTTCGAGGAGTTATGTCCTTGTGTCAACAACATCAAACGGTGCTAATCTATAATAACTCACAGCATAGTAAAACATTATTAGCCTATTTTAATGATATATGTATTTGTGTATGCTTATAGAGAAACTCCGTGTTTTATCTAGATTTTACTTTTCATACCTGTTTGATAATCCATATTCTATGACAAGCTCTGCAGAAACCAATATATGTATATTTTAAAACTAATTATCATATTCAAACAATATAATTTAAACAGTATTTTCGACATCAAGAGCTTTAATTGGATGCATAAACATGATTCGATTTAATGAAAAAAATATGAATGCTTTGAATTTTTATATCATATAGCCCAATATATACTATATTTATGTGCTCTGTAACCACCTCTGATTTTTTTAATTTTTTGTATACATGCTTCAATCACCAAATGTCAAATTATAGGTTATAGGTAAAATAATTCATCAACTTTACATATCCCGAACATTTTCAACTCCTGGGAATAACATTCCATCCCCGAGGATACCCTCACTTAATAAAAGTTCAATGTTTTGCTAAATGCAATACTCTATTCCTTATCTTTAAAATGTTCTTAAAGAAATACTAAGTTATCAATCGTAACATCACTTAAACGACTTCGAATTTTAGTAACAAAATTGCCAAAAGAACTAAAAGCACGTTCTGCTTCTACAATTGAACGGGAATCGTCATCAATCCTTGAAAAAGTAGCTTCGAGGATTGAGTCCAGGTTTTTCTATTCAGAAAAATAACAACTCTCTTACGAATTCCGAAAACCCAAAGCGTGGTTCGTCCTTCTTAGATGACTTTTTAAGAAAATAATTTAGTCTTTCAGCTACAAAAGTAAATCATTGGGCTTGTTGCTCGTTGGTTTCTTGTTCAATATTGTTTTTATCTAATTCAATTCCATTTTCATCATAAAGTCAGGAGTACAATTCTACCGCTGTAGTTAAAATTTTTGCCAGGACAATTTTTGGTGGAATTCATATATCTTCTGTTTCTCAATGAGGTGTATTTATCTAGAGTAATAGAAAAGTAAGATCTGTTTAGTTTTGAGATACTCAATTTCGACTCAAGTTTATCTAAAACTCCATTATAACATTGAAAGACTAATTTTTTAACTTAATTTTGGCTCTTCCGAAGTGTGAGGCTACGTCCAAGAAACAAATATCTCAGGGTGTCGCTGTTGGCAATGTAGCAAAAACTGGCTTCATTTAGAGCTATAAGTCGACAACTAGTTCATTTAGAGGTTCTGAATAAAATTTGATAAGTTTAAAAAAACTGCCAGTATAAAAACTTTTTAAAATACCCTGGGCCCTCGGAAGTGTTATCCCGAGAACGGGGATTTTTATAGTGGTAATTTCTCCGGGAACCCCCATACCCTAATATTAATATAACTTTATAAACCCGAATGGCAATGTTGTTTTTGTTCACGATTTTTCAATTTGTCTTCTCTTTATTTCGTTACATTTCGTCTATTTTATTTACATAAATATTATTTTGCCAAGAAGAACAAGTATTTTTATAATCAAACAATTATATTTATAAAGACTATAAATGTTCTAATTGTTTGGTAAAAATATTTATTTTTTAGTTTATGTCTAACAAATACCTATGGGTAATAGCTTTGGAACACAGGAGTAATAATACACTGTACCTAAAAAAAAAAAATTTTAATATAAAACTTATTACATTTTGTTTCATTAAACTTCACCACGTCCTCATTTTTTAAAAAAGAAAAGAGTTTCGTCTCGTCTTTGTCTTATTCTTAATTTTCATCAACAAATATATTTTGTCTTGTCCCGTCTGACAAACTTAACACTTGTGCAGAGAAAATCCTCGTTCTAAACTTTTTCATGTTGAATTAAATATAAAGAACCCAGTCTAATATATTTATTTACACAAGTACATATATGTACATTTAGGCTGGAATAGTTCAGGAATATATTTAAAAAAATAATCAAATTCCAGTTTTTTTCTTATATGTATACCTATACCAAAAAAAAAATCATGAACCGTCAGCATCAATTCATGGTCGTATCGTGGACTTTGTGTACCATCCCAGACAAGGCAAAAATCAAAAGCAACTTTTCTTTTAATTCTAAAATCAATATAAAATTAAATATCAAAAGATGCTGTTATTCATATAATTTATTAGGATTTAATGTTGCCTTTTAGCAAAGTTGTTTATGACTGAACGAATTCAGAATATGACTTTGTTTCATCTACTAATGTTTTGGATATTTCGGTTCACAAGTTCTCTTGGGTCCTTATTTGACAAACCATGGATCTTGGTTCGTGCTAAGTTAATTTTTTACAATCCTGACCTGATACATGGATGGGTGTTTGTCAATATACATATAAATGGCTCGCAAAAGATTTAAAGTGATAGATGTTCGAATAATTCCAGCTTTACTATCCGTTGTTAGCCCAGTTCGAGTAAAAATTAACTATGTTTTGTCTGCTGAAGTCAATCGCTAAGTGTTGTACACCTTTTGTTGACTCTATGTATTTTTTCCATCATAGTTTGTGCTTTGGCTGGCCGTTGCAACAAATTTAACTTTGAAAAACCTGGATCAATGGTAAAAAAACGATTCTTTTTATATTTTACAAGAAACGATAATTTAAAAAAAAAATATACTACTCATTTGATCTTTTAGTCTACTCCCGCTCCCTTCGCCCCTAGGATCCCCTTTAGCTCAAAACAAAGACTGAAAATGGAATTTACATTAAATACACTAGCGAATTATCATTTAATGTACAAAATGAGTACCTTATAGGTTTAAATTGAAGCTGAAGTTGGAAAATGGGCCAAATTAGCTCAAAAAGTAGGGTTCGATTTCTCAAAAACCGTCGGACTCTCGATAAAAATTAATTGCAGATTTGAAATTAGCATGCAAAACTAAATAAATTTTATTATACTTATACTTCTCAAGATTTTTTCTTGACTGTTGACCAGTGTAATGAACAGTATGATTTTTTGTTTTTTTGACAAGCTTCTCCCTGCCTCATAATAGTCTTCACCTATAGTTTTGAGTATTCATATAAAAAAACAAAATAAGACATTTCTTTCTCATCACAGTAAATAATATATAAATAATGGAATATAATTTGAATGAACAATGGGCCTCATATAAGACTAAAGTGAATCATAAAGCGTGACCCAAGTTAGACATTCTTTCAAAAAATGAGTGTACCTATTTCAAATGTATGTAACGATTAAAAAAAACCGGATTAAATTAATTTAATTAAAATGAATGACATGACATATCATGAACCTGTCTTGAATATCATCAATATAAGATACTTCTATGATTAAAAAATTCTATTTTCATAGTAATCCTTTAATCACTAACAATATTTAAGGGATACATTTTTCAATATCCCATTTTTGGATTTATTCACTCTTTGTCAAAGTTTTTCCTTCATGTTCTTTTTTTTTTTTTTTTTTTTTTTTTTTGACTGAGGATAATATATTATAGTTTTCTACATAATTTATGTATGAACAAAAATTAAGTTTGATATACATATATTTATTTATGACCAAGTAAAAAAACAAAAAGATAACCTTATTATAAGGCTTATAATATTTTCTTTTTAAGACTTCTTCTCAATGAACTAACTAATTTGCTTTTAATTAGGAATCACAAAAAATTAACTCGTTGTACTCGACTTGAAATAGTTGAATTTCAATCAGATTTATTGGTTGTAAACTTTATATCAATGAAAAAAAAATATTGCAACAACAACAAACAAAATATGTTCAAAAACATATTACAACACATTTCTATCCCCAATATATTAACATAATTACAAATAAAGTCGTTCATGCTTAATTTTTGGGCTATTCTCTTTGTATCTAAAGAGATATTTAGAGTTTAACTCTCAAAACACCCATTTAAACTTTTGAGTTTTTCATTTTTATGATAATTCCCATTTAGTTGCAGATAATTAGCTGAAATTTTATGATTTTCATTTTGACCAAGAAGAAATATAAAAAACCATGAACCATGAAATATTAGACTTATTTCAGTTCTTGTTAGACTATCAAATGAGACTTTGTTTTCTCAGTATTTTAACATGCAAATATTGCTTAATGTCGAAAACTATTTACTTAAAGTGATTCAAATATATATATATATAAAAAGTGCATAGTAGAATGTATCAACTCCCCCTAACTGGCGCATCAATTCTCTTTACAAGGAGGGAGAGTTGATACATTTGAGAGAAAAAATATTAACAGCCTTTATCTCGCAACAAAGTACATATGTACATATGCAGCTATTAACGGGTATTTATTTTGCATTTGTGCAAGAAAAAGCGAAAAGTAGTTGTTATCCCCACCTTGATAAATAAATTTATATTCGTATACATATAGCACTTATATTATATTATTTTATGTCAGTAACAGCACCCAAATTCATGAAAACGAATTGATATATATATAAAAAAAACCATTATTTGAGTTTATGGGCAAGAAGAACTTGAATCACAATTATCCCAACCCAATGCATGACCAGAAGAGTCTTTTGATGTAGCACACCAGTTTACACCTCCATTATCAACATTAGTGCATCTATTGTATATTGTACCACGGTATTCAAATGGCAGGAGGCATGCTTGTCCACCCACAGTTCGACAAACTAAATTGCAAAGAATACATTTTCTGAACATAAAAACTTGAAGGAAAAATAGAGAAATATTTACCATTGCTTGGAATTGTGGTGCCCTCTGCAAAGACAAACAAATGAAAATTTCAATTATATATGATTTAAAAAAAAAAGTAAATGTTTCTAGATACTCACGAGTACAAGCAGAATTACAGTATCCGTAATTGAGGGCTTCATTTGTTCCAGAGTAAAGACTCGTTGCACACCAAAATCTAGTATCAGCGACAATAGTGCAATCTGAATAAGTAACATCATTGTACTGGAAGGGAAAGTAGCAATCGTCTCCTTGTAACGTTTTACACTCGGAAGGTGTAGCAGTTTGACCCTCTAAATTCAGTAGCGAAATATTAAGTCAAGGATATAAGGCAAAAAAATATATAACTTACGTGGGCATGTGGCCTCGCAGTTTCCATAGTTTCGAGCATTTCCATTCGCATAGAGTGAAGTAGCACACCAGGCTACTCCTGCGTTGTCAGTGGTTGTGCATGATGAGTACAATACCTCTTTGTAAATGAAGGGAAAAATACATGCAGTTCCAGTTACAGTGGAACAAACAGTTGTTGTTGTGGTACTCGTAGTTGTTGTAGTACTAGTAGTTGTCGTTGTAGTCGTAGTGGTAGTAGTAGTTGTTGTCGTTGTAGTGGTGGTCGTAGTAGTAGTTGTCGTTGTAGTGGTAGTAGTTGTTGTTGTAGTGGTAGTTGTTGTTGTTGTTGTAGTAGTGGTTGTTGTTGTTGTCGTAGTTGTAGTTGTTGTTGTAGTGGTAGTGGTTGTCGTGGTTGTTGTAGTGGTAGTGGTTGTCGTGGTTGTTGTAGTGGTCGTAGTAGTAGTGGTGGTTGTTGTTGTCGTTGTAGTAGTTGTTGTAGTGGTAGTAGTAGTAGTTGTTGTCGTTGTAGTGGTTGTAGTAGTAGTTGTCGTTGTAGTAGTGGTGGTTGTTGTTGTGGTTGTAGTAGTTGTTGTGGTTGTTGTAGTGGTAGTAGTAGTTGTCGTAGTAGTTGTTGTGGTTGTTGTAGTGGTAGTAGTAGTTGTCGTAGTAGTTGTTGTGGTTGTTGTAGTGGTAGTAGTAGTTGTCGTAGTAGTTGTTGTGGTTGTTGTAGTAGTAGTTGTCGTTGTTGTGGTGGTCGTGGTAGTAGTAGTTGTCGTAGTAGTTGTTGTGGTTGTTGTAGTTGTCGTGGTTGTAGTAGTTGTTGTGGTTGTTGTAGTAGTAGTGGTCGTAGTAGTAGTGGTTGTTGTTGTTGTCGTTGTAGTAGTAGTAGTTGTTGTTGTTGTAGTAGTAGTTGTCGTTGTTGTGGTAGTTGTAGTGGTGGTAGTTGTTGTTGTTGTTGTAGTGGTGGTTGTTGTTGTAGTAGTGGTTGTTGTTGTTGTCGTAGTTGTAGTTGTTGTTGTAGTGGTAGTGGTTGTCGTGGTTGTTGTAGTGGTAGTGGTTGTCGTGGTTGTTGTAGTGGTCGTAGTAGTAGTGGTGGTTGTTGTTGTCGTTGTAGTCGTAGTGGTAGTAGTAGTTGTTGTCGTTGTAGTGGTTGTAGTTGTCGTTGTAGTGGTAGTAGTTGTTGTTGTAGTGGTAGTTGTTGTAGTAGTTGTTGTGGTTGTTGTAGTGGTAGTAGTAGTTGTCGTAGTAGTTGTTGTCGTTGTAGTGGTTGTAGTTGTTGTCGTAGTGGTTGTCGTGGTTGTTGTAGTGGTTGTCGTGGTTGTTGTAGTGGTAGTAGTAGTGGTGGTTGTTGTTGTTGTAGTGGTTGTAGTAGTTGTTGTCGTTGTCGTCGTGGTAGTTGTCGTTGTGGTGGTGGTCGTAGTGGTAGTAGTAGTTGTCGTAGTAGTTGTTGTAGTAGTAGTTGTAGTGGTTGTCGTGGTTGTTGTAGTAGTGGTTGTTGTTGTTGTTGTCGTTGTAGTAGTGGTGGTTGTTGTAGTGGTAGTAGTTGTTGTCGTGGTTGTTGTAGTAGTTGTTGTCGTGGTTGTTGTAGTAGTTGTCGTGGTTGTTGTAGTGGTTGTAGTAGTTGTTGTCGTTGTTGTCGTTGTGGTGGTGGTTGTAGAGGTTGTGTCTCCTTTGTTCACTCCTGTTGTTTTAAGAATGACACCACCCTCCGTTGTTTTTTCTATTGTTAAATAAAATAATTTATGATTGTGTAAAAATTTGCAAGTTATAATATTGTCCAAAAACAAAATTACTATTAATTTTGTATGAAGTAATACATTTTTACGTTATTATCTAATTTTTATTATCCTGAAAGTTTTTGTCTTTCATTCTACGAAAAAATCAAACCACCTTGCTAAGATTATAAATAAAACAAAAGCTCTAAATATTATTACAAAAATTAGGAGGCTCCTTTCCAGAATACAAAAATTATAAGTTCTGGCTTCTTTCTAATATTATACATTATTAAACTTATTATTTTCTAATTTCTAATTTGATATTAGATCTATAAATGGGTTTATGTATTTATTTGTGTCTAATCATTTCCTTTTTAATCCCCAGATATTTTTGACTAGCAATATCGAAAATCAAACTTGAAATCAAACCAAAGTTGCTTCTAAACTAGTACTTAAGATGTAAATATTCTGTTCTCTTAACTAAAATATTAATACCTCTAGGTACTCTAAAACCTTCAATTTTTTATCAATGAGGTGTGTACTTTTTATATCTAAGTAGGAAAAAGTAACTTTCATTTAAAACTTCCTTTTTCCAGTCAAAAAAATGATTTGTTAATGTAAATTTATATTCTGTCAATTTTCACCTACAAAAAGTAGTGTCGGAACGGTCTACAAAAAATATTAAGAATAATTTCAGTCCAGAGATCATAAGAAATCTTTACAAAGGAACTTTAAACTATCATGTTGGGATTTTATGATATTTCTAGAGTGGCAAAATATTGGACAATTTAGCTTTTCCATGTTATCCAAATTATATGTATCTTTATGTGTGATTCAAGAATCTTCTGTTCTCTGTGAAAGAGTATTTTCGAATGTATGAAATATTATATGTGTACGATAGGAGGAATCTTCTCTCAAATGATATGACTGAAATGTTGATAACATTAAACTCAAATTGTTACTAAATCCATTTTGTATTGTTTTTTCCAATGCCATTCAAATGTATTTATATTTTAATTCCATGTTTTTATACAATATAACAATAAATATCAAAAAATTAAGTATTAAAGTTAATAATAATCCAAATCCAACATATTTGTATGAAGATCAAATTTAAAAATCAGAGAATCGAACATACTGACAATAATTTTTAATAAATAAAATTAACTTTGAGTCTCTGTTTATTTATTCTTATTATTAGTATTTATTGACTAATCGGTCTTAGGACTGTTTAATGAATGAAAAAGACTATACCAATTATAAAAAATGACTGACTAGGAGCACAGTCTTAGGACTGATCCAACACTAACAGAAACACAAATAAAAAAAAATATTAAATTTGAGTTTTAGAGTTAATGGATATTTTATGTGTACAAAAAGTATAAATGATTCGACCACTATTCAATACTTTATATGGCTCTGGATATATCTGAAATATCTTCAAAACTAACGTTTTATTACATAATGTGCTTTGTTTTATTGATAAAAAAAATACGGATATTAACACTGAAAATAATTACAATTTAATGTTTGGATCTTTTTATACATCTGTACTCACAGAACCTCATTTTATCTCAAAATCTTGCATTAAAAAATCACTTTGTATAATACAAAATTATGGGTTTTAATTAAAAAAAAGGAAAAGAATAAATTTAGCCATTATTCTTCACACATTAAATTATAGTTCATTTAGATACAAAATTTAGGTGTTAATTATATATTCGTGATCAACAAACACAGAAACTTTTGTTGACTTGTGTAATTTTTTGTAAGTTCTATCCTTTCATTTTCAAATTTTTATAACATATTTTTCGTTTTTACAGCACACTTTTAAAATGTGCAGACTCTGATTATCAACTTAATACTTTTGTCATTTTTAAATAAAAAAGTAGACATGAAAAAAAGGTATGACACATGTACTTACGTCCATAGGCAACAGCAGACAATAGCAGTAAAGCTGCTACAAGGATCTTGGTTGGATTAATCATCGTAGAAATAATGACTAAGGATATTGTTTCATCAACAACATTATATATCTAAATTGTAAATTGATCAGGTGTTCTCATTTATCAATTTTTTAAATTAAATCTAATACACACGTACATAATTTATGCCTATATTTGAAACTATTGAGTGAGTAGTTTGTGTATGGTTATCAGATTTAATTTGATCAACTGTTAGTAATTACATAACTGATTACCTACAAAGTGGATACAGCATTCATTAGATCAGTACATTTCTGAGGGATCTTCTTGATCCTATGTATTTAAAAACAAGTCTTTTTTATAAAAATTCACACTTCTAGTCAAAAATTAATATTTTTAAACGACTTGTTCCTTAATTAAACTTTTGTACTGACGTTATAGATTGTACATATAATACTATCAAAGCAACATGTTGTTGGAGACATACATACATACATGATACTTTGTTGATGTATTTAATAAATAAAACGGGCCAATTTCCAAAAAAAGCTCGAGGAAACTTCACTTAGTGGTTTTAAAATTGAAGAAAAGAAAAATAAACCCAGCACTTGAATAGAAATGCTAAAGAAAAACAATAATATCTGAATAAAATAAAATGAAAATTACTAATAAATGGACAGATTTTTGCAATTAAGTTTCTTTTAGTTTTGTTAGGGACCAAAAAAGTAATGGTTAATTAAGGGTCTGAGACATGGTAAGGAGTTATAGATTTACTATTTTTGTTTGTCGGTCCTAATGTATGTAAATACACAGTAATAAAAAGAAAAAATATTTTTGATTGTTTATGTCCCCTAAGTGGTTTACTTTTACAACGATGACGTCATGTGAAACGCTTTTAGTCAATTCAATGTTGTTGTTTTATATTTGAGAAACAATTGACTCCACTTATCTAATAAACAATTAGTAATATTCAATTACCAGTATCAAAACTAAATGATTAAAAAGTCCACCAATCAAAATGTTTCTTTCATTATTTTCTCTAAATAAACAGTTTGATTATTGAAACAGTTGTAAATAAATTACGCCATTATGAAACGAGAAATGTTGATACATACTACTCTAGGCAAAATGACTCTGCTACAAAGAATTTATTCACTCATTGATCCCATATCATTAAACGACAGTGAACATAATCTATCAGAGAAGTTTGAATGCTTAACAACTTGTATAGCAAATCATAGAAGGGCCTCAACCAGTACAATTTAGGAATATGTACATTGTGAAGGTACAAATTACAATTTGTTTGCAAGATGTAACTTGCAAACAAATTGCAAACGAAAAATGAAATGAAACATTTATATGTAACCTATTTTTGCCTATATTTGGACCATTTGAATATTACATATACTCTTTGTGTTTCTATAAGAGTTTGTTAGAAGAAAAGTATTGAATGTAAAGGTGCCCTGTTACTTAGGTTGGAAAAATTAGTAACCTGAACTGTATGTTCAATAAATTAGTGACGTCAAATATAAGTTGGGTTACTTTTTTTGTTCCAATAAATTAAGTCTCCTTAGCCAGGATTCGCTCATATAATATTGAATGAAAAAATTAAATAAAATTTCAAAAAACCATTTTATTGTGAAAATATATTATAGTATTTCACTTTCTGGGCCTTGGTAAGTGTCTGTAAGCACAATTTTCGTAAAACTTTATATTATACTCTTGACATTTCTGTAAAAATATGTTCTGAACAAAAATACCGACCATATTTTTATTATCAACTTACTTCAAAGTTCAAACATGGTCCTCTTTCCATAAGACAAACTTTTGAAAAATATGTTCTTATAAAAAATGGTAAAGTTAAACAAACTGTTCGGTGCAGTCTATTGAGGGGCTCAGATGTCAAAAATCTATTTTGGAGTCTGGTTGGTGCAGAAGGGCAAAGTGAACTCTACAAATTTATATAAGATACGTTAATTTTAATAAATCAAAACGAGATGAGAATAGTTTATACCAGTTAAAACATGTACAAATTGTCAAAATTGTTCTGAACATGCATATACCCTGGTAGCTCAACATACTTTTGAATACGAGAGTAGTAAAATATAAAAAAAAGGAAAAAAACTCATAAATTCATTTCTAGCTAAGACATTTTTAACTTAAATATAAGGGATACAAAATTCCATATATGTTACATTACATTAAGCTTTTTCTAGCAATTGAATCCATTTTTGTATTTCATTTTCGCAATGAATGGTTTATTAAAATTTGTAAAAAAGTTTGCTTCTAAATCATATCTTACTCGTTTAAGTAAAAATGATGATAATATTATAGTGTGTGTACCCTTTATGTGCTTATGAATTATAATTCTAGTTCTTATATGTCTCTGAGAATACTACAGAATAGTAGTAGACTAAATAGTAAATGGTTAAAATTGCACAGTTAACCCTTGTTTTTTTTTTTTTTGTTTTTTTTCAAAAATACAATATTTCAAAATTTGAAACAAGTCATTTTCTTTATATATGTTATATTTATTTATGTACATTTTTTTTTCTTGTTGAACAACCCCCACTGACGAAATGTCATGCTCTATTTGGTAAACCGCTGCCCTATATATGTAGTTGTTATACACTTTGAACAATTTGATTCATTTTGTATATTTCATTTGTTGACGACATTATTAGTTTTTTAAGCTAAATTACATGGAAGCAATTACTATAAATATTGTAATTGTAGAATGATCATAAAATGTACAACAAAAAAAATTCTAAAAGCTTTTAATTGTGATTAAAGTATTTTATATTTGTTTCAATGATTTTAAAATATATTAAAGTTCCTTCAAACACTTTCTCAGCATGTGTCACTCAAAAAAAAAAAAATACTGTAAACATTGGCATAGAGCTAGAAATGATGTGACTACAAGTATTTGAAATAAAATATAGGTAGAGTACGTAAGAGAATTGAATACCTTTTTTTGATGTTAGTAAACTTTTTCTCTAAGAATTTTTTTGATCTTTTCTTTTAGTTTTAGCATATAGTAAAAAAAAACTACCAAATATGTTTTTATGAATTGACCCTAATGAAAAAAAGTTATTAGCATCTAGCTACAAAATTCTACATCATTCAAACTAATTCTGTTTTTGCCTGTTTTCATTAATTTTTTTATTAACAATATTTTTAGCAAGTAAAATATTTTATAGAATATATTTCTGTAAGAATCAATATATTAAAGTTATCTGAAGACATTAATTTTATCTATATCAACTATTTTAACGTTAGAAACAGTTTTACCGAACTATTATAAAATATTATATTATTTTATTTTGATGGATTTTATTTTAATCCAGGGTTTTTATGGAAATTAATGAAATTATAAACTTCATAAATATTTTTATGTGTACTCATTATTTGTTTATATAAATTAAACTTTAAACTTTTTTTTTAGATCCTACAAAAATTTGAAGCTTCATAAACTAGAAAGAAGAAATTTAATGTTGTAGCAAGGAAAGAAAATTTCTTTAGTTGAAAAGTATTTGTCAGTAGCTCAGTATCTTTCTTTCTTTATTATTTTTTTACATTGCTAACAGTGTGGTAGAGTGAAAAAATGGGTAAGTATACGAAAAACGATGCAAGTTTGGCTATAGAAGCAAGAGGAAGGGACGATTTGATATTCGACTCTCAGGGTTTTAATTTTTTGAACATCAATGGACGCAATTTACATTATGATGAAATATTCACGGAAACGGACTCTCGCAAAACTATTTTGGGATCAACTTTAGAAGCCTTCGATTACAGGAGCCATCGGTATCTGGACACTAGTGATTCAAGAGTGAGATATGTAAATAATCCATTTATCTTCATGGATTCCTATCATACCTCCATTGATTTAGTGACTGATTTCATCTCTCCAGATAGTTTCAATTATCCTCCCCGTGAAGATCTATTGAAACATACTGAATTATATGAGGATTTGAAATTCACGAATGTGCTTTCAGAAGACCAAGAAGTTCTCAAATCATATAGTACTTTTCAAGAGCAAGGAGATGATGATTTGTTTGAAAATATGGAGAAAGTGTTTAAATCATCAATGCAGTGTAAGAGTGAGACAACCAAATCCAAGGACTCCATCCATGATTTTGATGAAATGATTGGTAGCATTTTTCAAAATAATAATTCGAATAGTGGTGGGAGCCTTGTCATTGATAGAAAGTGGAATCAGCTATTTATTAGTGCTAAAGGCCATCGTAACAAACAACATAGACTCCAACTCTTTTCTCAAATAGAGAGAAAATTCTACCTTTTAAAACTTAAGAAAATACGAGAAATAACCAAAGTTATTACATATGAAGAATAACTTGTGGCAGCAGTGTATGTAACTTCAATATTAAAATAGTTTTTACTTCAAAAAAAAGCAAAAAAAATAAAGTATCATTTAATATTTTCTAAACATGATTCGAATCTCATTTAGATTGAATAAAATTTCATACAAATTTATAATTTGTAAAAGAAATTTGGTCTCAAGAGAGATTATTACTCTATATTTTCTATAAACCATATACTTTTGCTCAAAAAAAGTAAGTCAATAGTGTAGTGGCAACACCGTCCTTCTTTTATGTGATAAGTAAAGTCAAAATGAATAATGAAGACTAAAAAAAAAATATCAAATCTTAAAAATTAATCCTTTGAATTAATTTTTAAATTAGAACATTTCATTCTAATATTAATTTAGTTTTTAATCATTCAAACGTGACTTGATAAGTTATATTTGTCGTTTTTCTTCTTTCTTTTTTTCATGGTTCTAAGTATATATATATATATATATATTTTTTTTTTTGCATTATTTACTTTAAAACGTGATGTAATATACGTTGTTACTTTTACTACAGAATGATGGATATGCTATTAAATTTGGTTACTCCACGCTACATACATAGGTAGGAAAAGAAAACTACATGGAGGAGTTCTTTAAAGAAAATTGGAATAAGAAATAATTTGTGTAATCTAATTTGCATAAGAAGTGACTCTGAATTGTATTGAATGCAACATATAAAGGCCCATAAGATACAAATTATAATATTAAATGTCTACATTTTTGTTTTTTATATTAAACCTTTAATGCCAATTATATGTATTCCAAACTTTATAATATATGTACATATGCTATATAAAGATGTACATATATGTATATATAATTGCACAAAATTCAAAAAGAGATCAATTCATTTTGTGTGTTGTTTGAGTTCTAAGTACATACATATAAATGATGGTTGTTTAACTTTGATTTTCAGGTCTTCAAACTCTATGTGAAACGGACCAAAAACATGTTACGAGGGATAAGTGCTAAACTAAGTATTTTAAAGGTTAATTTTTAATCTTTTAACATATATGTGGTAAAGTGTTTATTGTGTAAAGTGTTGTTTAAAAAAAATGCATCCATTATAGTTTATTTGGAAGGCCAGTCAAACACCCTCTAAACGTTATTTATTGATTTCAGGAACACTTACAGACTTGGAACGATCATTGTAGATGTGTAATCAATGAAACTTAAACTATTTGTTTCATATAATTTTTTTGACTTATTTGATTCTTGATGAATAAACAGCTAAATTAGCTGCTAGTTAGATAATAATATAACTGTTTACGGAAGAAAATTCAATATAGTTGAAGGAAGAAATATCTTTTTGATCTCTGTTGTTGTTTAAATCTTATGTAGATTTTATTTGAATCAAATATTATACATCAAGTTAATTGAAATGGCACTCAAAATGAAGTCTTCTACATTTTGGAACCCCCTAGTCCATACATACAACCAACTACAGTAAGGTAGGAATTATGAGGATATTTGGTAGGTAGCAGAGATGTAGACTTGTACTTGCGACATTCAACTTGACTCCAAGTCGAAGATAAAAACTTTGAACTTCTTCTCAAAAACCTCAAATCACTTTGTTTGGTACAAGTTTCAATTACCAGTGACTTCATATTCAACTCTAGCTTCAAGTGAAAAAGTCTTTCAACTTGAGATAAAAGACATAAAAACTTGAATCCATCTACAATAAAATGGCTCGTAAACAACTTTGACCTAGTCCTTAATAAGCTATAAAATAAATTAATGAAACGTATCTCTTTGATTGAAGAGATTTCCTTGCCTCTGAAACAATTTTCCTCAACTCTGCAAGATGTCGCTTTTAGGGAACATATACTTTTACGTGCGGTACTAGCTCAAATGACGTTACATTATCATTTTTCATAGTGACTTATGTAGTTTTTTTTTCCCTTTGTAGAATTCATCTATTGAATTAACAAAGTAAGTTCAAGAAGATTGTATAGTAAGTAATTGAGTAAACTAACTATGCCACAATAAAGAAAAATGTTGTCTTCTAGCTAAAAAAAAAAGTTGAACTTCAACTCTGTCACTTCTTTTTTTTTTACAGCTTAAGGTATAAACAATTATAATTTTACAATCATTGATAATTGTGATGTATGTACATACACCTATAATGGATTCCACCAAACCGGAGAATATAATTAATTTTGTGGGAAATCATTCGAAAATACAAAAACTATATATACGTGTTACATTTCCTCTAAGTCGCTGGATTTTTAAAGATAATATATTATATTTTTGTATAGTTTATTTGTCAAATATTATAACAGAGCATTGAAATAAATGGATGATTACAAAACATCGTTTGAATTTTTACCTTCTTATTAAAAAAAATACTACTTATTTGAATCCATTTTTTATTTCTTTTCAACTTTTATGTATATAATTTTATTTATTCAAGAAAGTCATTCTATCTATAATCACATTTTGATTTCTAAACTCATCTATGATTTATTTTTTTTACTTCTTTACCAAAAAATAAATCCTGACTGATGGTTTCATTTCAACTCTTATTGTTGTTGTTTTTCCAAAAAATTGTAGAACTCACTTATTGGGACACGATTATAACAGAGTATGAATGTCAATGTAGGCTGTTATCACTAAACACGGAGTTTTCATCTGCAATTACACTTTATTTTACTGTATTGACACAGCTCAAAAGTTATATTATATTCAGTGATGTAAAAAACGGCGATTTTTAAGCGTGCGAGTAGTTCTCAAAATGCTTGTTAGTTGGAACCCTTCATAATATTCTTTCATCATTCATAAATCATCAAGCTGTTTTCCTTTTCCTTCTGACATAATAATTCTTATTATATGTATATTGTATTATCTATTATAAAAGTTACGATAATACCACACAACCTTTCCTTCAATTTTGGTTGAAAACTTTCTTAATGTTAATACCTTTCGAAAAAGTGACTTTATGGAAAAAAATTTGCTCGAAGTAAAATATTTATAATTCTATCCTATAAAATGTTTCATTTGCTGACATTTTTAATATGTTTTCAGCCATTTTCTTGAGTTATAGAAAAGGTAGAATAATTATAAAAATCATTATTAAATCTTCAATCATTGTTTTTAAAATATGCAAATATCTACAAACTTAAAGCTTTATTTTGTTAATGAATAAATAACCAATATTATCAAACTAAAAACTTGAAGATTAATATATATAGAGAGCAGAGATTACCATTTATGTACTTATTTTTCTTAAGAAATAATACAAATATTCAAATTTTAACAAAAATAGCAATAAAACCAAAACTAATGTACCGATTTTGAAATTTTGAAAATTTTCTGTTTATTTAAAGTAATATCCACAACTTTGATTTGAATAATATCTTTCTAAAACATCAATGTAATTTAATAATTACTATAAGTCCAAGTAGAGCTGTCTTGAGCCTAGAGCAAGGCTGTCACAGCTACATTCATAGTATTATATTTACAACAAATAAGCTGGCTTTCATGGTTACCATATCAATTTTTGAAGTCATCAAGGGGAGGGGCTACTCGAACGCTTAAAAATCACCGTTTTTTACATCACTGATTATATTACAGAACCTACATATGTATCAATTGTCAGCTGATGAGTAATGAACTAATTGCGACGAGCTTTTTTGTCCTCGACTCTTAAAAGGGAAAAGAAAAATTTGGAAAAACATATAGTATTTTTCTTGTTGCCAACTTTTTAATATTGGGCAGAGTTATTATTTAGACATACTATACACTCATAAATTCTATCAATATACAAATCAGTAGTTAACACTCTTATAATATTCAAAAATTCAAAAAAAAAAAAAAAAAGGACGTGCAATCCTTGATTTAATATATATTTTATATATCAAAATCATAAATAATAATAATAAAACCTTATTTGAGTTATTAACACGTAGAGTCAGCTGCTTTAAATCAAAAGAGTCAACCGATGAAAAACATCTGAAGGGAGCATACAATGTATTTTTGTTTATCCCAAAAAGTTTGTCGTGAATATAGTATTAAACAAAGTGGAAGTTGTTATTTATAGCTAATCGTTATCCACTCGTTCATTCACGGAGCTTCAAAGTTAAGAAAGATCTTCTTGATTGATACAGAAAGAAAGTTTTACGCTATTAAATGTTTTGTTATGAATGCAAATTGCTAAAAAAAGTGAATTTAGCAATTTATGCTAGCTATAAAAATTGTCTATACATATTACTCCTTATTCTACTATTTCTATATAAGTTGGACGTCACTTGAAGCAGAAGATTTTTTTTTATACAAAAATTGGAAATGAGTATTTTGGTCACTATAAGGGAAAACTCATTATATCTGGGAGTCGTTTTAAATGAATTATACTTTACATAAAAAAAAGTTACATAAAATGTATTCCCAAGAGGTGGACTGAGGGTCTCTTTTTTAAAGACCCATGGAAAACAACATCATTATTCCCTTAAAAAATTTTCCCTCTACACATGGTTTATGTATTTTATGGACCTTTGTGATTGGAATCTCCTGCTCAAGACTATGAATAGTATATAACTTAGTTTACAGAATATATATGGAGAACAATGTTTAGATTATAATTATACATTAGATACGGCAATCTGTTTTTTAAATTATACTTAAAAGTATGTCTGTAAAAGTTTATTTTCTAGGTACAAAATACCTTTAAATAAACTTAAATCCGACTACCAACTGATTGATTCTCTTTTTGAAGGAAGGGTAGAGGAACAAAATGATACATATAACTGTGTCCTTTAGTTATATTTGAATTAGGAGAAAACCATTGGATGGGATAAAAAAACCATTCAATGTAAGTCTTTCATTAATAAAACAAACTTTCAAAACCTTTAACTAACTTTTAGATCGTTGTTTTGTATACATATTTAGTTGAGATGCGTAAGTTTCGGATTTAAGTTAGTCAGAATTAGTTTCCTTGAGGATATACCAGGAATGAGAAATAATCAACAAATATAGTTTCAAAGTAAGTAGAATTAAAATCATGAAGGCAGGTATTGTTGCCAAATTTATATATATTTAAGAATCATATGTCAATTTATCTTGTTTGATGGAAAGAAACAACACCATTTAAATAGTGTATTAAAAAAAATGATGTACATATACGAAAATGTGTGTTTTAAGGATATTACACAAAGTCAATTTGAAAGAAAAAGTATTTAATTATGCTTTGATACTTTCCTGACCTTTTTTTTTTTTGCAAGCCATGAAATTCTTGGTATAAAAAAAAAAAAAGAATTATATTAAACAAAAATTCCAATTTTAAAGCCTTATCGATATTTTTCTGTTAAATCGTTTGAAGTATGTTGCAAGCATAATTTAATTATATTACAAAATATGACTTTTAATTAAAATTAATAATATAATAAAAAGGATATTAACGGTTTATTGTTCTATTTTTCATCATTTTTTTTAATATAAATATATATATATGTAAAATTTATAAGCCCTTTGATGAAAAGTATTAGCAATATTAGGGAATATTGATTTATGTAGATAAAATTCCATTTAATGCAGTGTATTAAATATCATAATTAATCATTTTTCTGTTTACTCTAAGCTTGCTATCTTATTATAAAGAAAAGTTTTTAAGTATTCTGCAATTGGTATATCAAGTTTAAAAAATAAATTTTGTATTTATAAAAAATGGGAATTGATAAGAGACCGAATATTTATAAATGGGTTTTATTTAGTTAAATAGGCATAGCTGTTTCAATAAATACACATATGATTTTTATTACACATATCAATCATATTTTTGGTAATTAATTGATTATAGTGTTTTACAATTGCTAGATAGAGTTTGCGAAATAAATAAACAGATAATATTTTATTATACCAATTTCGTCTATTTACTAAACATTAATAATGCCTCCCGTTTCCTCACAAATACGTCATAAAATATAAGTTAATGGCATCAAAAGTGGAGACTGTGTGGGTCATATCTTTCGGTGTTATTGCACTAACAAGATTTTTAATTTTATAGATGGTGAACTCGAATTAGCTCATATTAAAATGTTATACATTTTCTACTATTGGCTAACTACAACCTAGTAATAATGGCCTTTATGTTTTCTTTCACGTTTTGAAGTAGTCTCAAACAACATAATCCATCTGACAAAGACCAAAGCTGTTAGGAGGCCATAAATCCTTGGTGACAAGGTCGTAGCAATGTCATCATCGACTTGTTTAGCAAATAACATTTTGTAACACTTTTGCAAAATATGTAGATCCATATCCTTGATACAAATGGTCAAATTTCCAAGGTTTTATCAATATGTGTGTTATTAATATCTCCCTTGTTGTAAGTTTTTGAGCAAATAATCTCGAGGAGTACTCTCTATCGAAGAAAATTATAGGATAACAAAGGTTATAATTCTTCATTCTTCAATAAATTTGCTTGAAAAGAAGAAAACCACATTTATTCCTAGATAAACCCTTTCTTTCAAGAATAAGGTTTATAATTTGCCATTCATTACCCTTCATTATTCTCATATAAACTTTAAAATTCAACACTATAATTTGTAGAAGATATTTTTATTTTAATGTTAAGTATTTCTTGTACTACGAGCTTCCAATTTTATCTGAGGAGCTGAGTGATGTTTTGGAATCTGTGCAAGTTTTCTTGATTTACACAGTATTTCAAAGGAGATGATGCATACATTATATATATTGCTCGTGAAATTATTAGTTGATAATAAATTAAATTTTCTCATTCACAAAAAGTTGTCTCAAACACATAAAAAGTACAAAAATAATAGCCAATTAAAATTAAAAATGCTCAGAAATCAGCTTGGAAATAAAGATTTCTAATCAATATAACAAATATGTATTTCAATATCTCATAATAGTATTAAAGGGCCTTTGTTTTCTTAGCCAATTTCGTGACTCACCTACACTGGTATACTATTGATCCATATTTAATAGTAAAAACTTGTTATTTAACAAGTATATTTGTATGAATAGTAATATTGAGGACATCATTTAAGGTTAGTGTATAAAATCAATAGCTGAAAAGAGTAAATGTATTATGCAAAGTGTGGATAATTGTACTATTTAGTTTCCTTTTAATGGAGAAGTATTGAACAACAAATCGTTATATTATACGATTAATTTAGGTTCATAAAGAAAAATAGACACCTTCAAACTTGTGAAGCTTTTTAAGATCAGGAAGTACTTAACAGTCAACTCAATAAGTTATAGTTCCAATTGAATGAAACATATTTAAAGATATATATTGACCTTTTTTATTCAAACAATCATTTTAATTATTATGACGTCTTTCTTGACGTATTGTAAAATCTCGAGATGAGTCTTTAAAAAAATATAATTTAAATTGTTCTATTAAACTATGAGTTTTTATATTTAAATAAGGATCAAGATTATTTTTTTTGTCCTTAAATCTCCAATGATTGATTATGTGTAAGAACGTACTTATCTTTTAATGTATATCTTTAAATTTAAATTTAAGGTTTGTTTTTGTATCAAAAGAGACTTTCACTGATGAGAAAATTAATTGTATGTACTTTTTGTATATATTATTTTGTTTTTTCTCATTAATAGTGATTAAGTATGATTAAGAGTAGCAAAATTAAGAAAAAAAACACAAGAAGCTTAATTATTGCATTTATCAATACTCAAATAAATATTTTAAAAATAAAACGACTGAGGATATCAAACTGAAATAAAAAAATAAATACTTTCCTTTTTTCATCAGTAACGAATATTTATGGTGTGAAAAATAATGGCAAAATACACATTATCACCCAAAAACATCGGGGCTGTCACTTTGACATCACATGGCCCACCGAAGTGGTACGCAATCAATAACGTTCGAGTATCATGTGTATACAACATTAAATTTTACCAAAATAATTGGAATGTATGTCTTTTCGATTGGTGCTACGACTAAAATTAAACAAAACTTATCTCTTTGATTATTCATTTACCCATGGCAATTTATTAACCAACACTGTTCTGTCAAGTCTATGTCCTAATTTAAAAACATAATTTTTTAGTAATTTCTACAGTACTATGTTAACTACCAAAACAGTAACTTGTTGAACGAAGAAAATTAATTTAATTAAAAACATAAAGATATAAGTTTTAGGAATTAAATTATTTTCAAATGAAATTCATCAAAATTAAATATTTTGTTCAACTAAATTTTGTGTTATATATTTAAACTCACATAGCATATCTCACATATCTAATTGGATAATTGTAGAAATTTACGCACATAATATAACATTTATTTTTGTTAAATTGCAGTAATTCGTCTTATTTAGTAATTTTCAAATGGTCTTGCACGGAGACACATATTTCCCTATGATCATTTTGTAATGGTCTATTTTTTTTTGCTCAAGCAAAAGTAAAGAGATGGACCCACTTTTGATTGTATCTGATATCCGTATTTACTGATAACAAAATGTATTTAGTGTGATTTTAAATAACAAATGCCTTCAAAAAAAAACTTGTGGGGTAGCATTTTTTATAAAAGAATATTTTCTTTGAAAACAAAAAGTGTAAAAATGTATCTCCTACACTTTTTCCATATGACTACTTCTCCAAAACCCACCTATGATATCGTTATAACCCAAAGCTTCTACAAAACATAGCAACAAAACGCACCAGTTAGGTTAGGGAGATTTCATTGGCTATAAGACAACTTTTTTTCTCTCTCAAGTACATCAATTTATATCTGTAAATATATATTTTTTGTCCTTTGCTAAATTCATAGAGATTGCATAATTATATGTAAAGTAATTCATGATGCAATTGAATTCCCCTCGTCGACAAAAAGGTCGTCTTGTAGCCAACTTTATTTTGACAAAAGTTCTTTTTTCGCCATTTTGTTATTTAGCTTTAGCTCGACCGCCATTTAAGAAACACTGGTCTTATTATTTCAAAAAAATAATTCAATTATTTGTTATTTAATAAAATGATATATATATATATAGATATATATATATTTAAATCATCATTGATTGAATACATAATAAATTTAAAAACATGTGATATATTTTGATATTTGTGAAGATCGTAATGTACAAAGAGCTCTCCCTTTCTTTCTTTTTTCAATATCTAAAATTTCTAAAATAAACAAGATTTAAAATAAATTTAAATATTCACTAAAAAATTTTCAATTCCAAAAAGTTACAACTCATCATTAACATACTATAAATAGATAAGACAATTAAATGCAGGTATCAAGCTTCTTCCGATTAATATGGCTCTTAAACTGTTGCATAATCAGTCTTAGTGTTTGTGATGAGAAATACTTCACCAAAGGACCAGCAAAATCCTACAAAGAGCTTCCCAAACTAGGAATTTTTATAGTGAAGACAAAGTACAGTGCAACTGTAATTCGACGTTTCACTTTGTAACTATCTGCCCCATGTCATGTGTTGAGCCCTACCTTCAATTGAAAAAGATTCAATCCACAATAACATTTGTGCTTTTAAAATATTTTCAAGAGTGTTCTCGATATTAAGTGAGAGAACATTTCTTATGATTTTCAGTCCAGGGCATCAATAAAACAATCTAAAAGATCGTTATATATCTTTCCACAGTCTTTACAGGGAAGTGTGAAGCTTCATATCCCGTTGAAAATCTGGAATTAAGTATTAAATTTCCACCTATCATTTATCTTAGTAAGTGAAAGCAAATCATTTGATCAGTCCGATGCTAAACTTATATATGTACATTTAATCAATCAACCTCTCCAGGTAATGAAAAAAAAATGTAAAAAAAAAATAAAAGAATATTTGATTTACTTTCATTTTTCTTTTATAAAAGATGTTGAAAGAAAGAAAGGGAAAGTAAATATCAGAGGCTCTAGAAATGATTGATCCATTCAAATGGGTATGAAAATAAAAGAAGCGAATTTACTGCCTCTAAGAAGTTCAAACAATTTATTAGAAAGTTATTTTTTTCCATTAGTAAAGATTTTACCCCACGTATTTATTTATGATTATACAATAATACACATAGGTAAATAAATCGATCAGTTTAAACTATTTCACATGAACATATTTTAGAGAAATATTTGATACAGTCTGATTTTATATCAATGAATATAAAAACCTATTCCTCCCTCCAAATCCAAAGGATTTCCAAAGGTGGAGCTAGGAAACAATTCTTTTTTTCTTTATTGTCATATGTCAACAACAAAAAACAGGAAATTAAAGCAAAAGGATTCTCATATAATAATAAACGATCCGAGAATCTACAATAGTCATCTTTATATATCAAGCTGTTGAAATGATAGCTAAAGAATCTAGGTTGTTTTTTTTTTGTTAAACATTTTATGTAAGATATTATGTCCTGGAAGTCGGGTAGGTAGGTTCCGTCATCTACATATGAGATGTACTAGCAGATGTTCTTTCTAAAATATAGAATACATCTTGGACATACACTTAAGTGATTCAATTAATTTGCATATATGTGGGTATAATAATTAAGGACGAGAGATTTCATAAGTTACTCATCTCAAATGAGATGATTGGAAAGATATGGACTTAACTCCTTTTGCTATTGCGAAATTCAAAACATCTCAAGAGCCCAAAATAAATTAAATTTAAGGATTAATGAATTGTCCATTTTGAAAACTATGTATAATATCTCAATTATACATAAAAACCACGACTGTCACAACTTCTTACAATACGTTATGTATATTTGATAAGAAAAGTACATTTCAATACATTTATTTACTAATTATAAAAGCAAATCGTAAAAAGTACTATTTTAGTTTCAAAAACGAGAAGAAATCTAAGGGAAAAGGGTTCATAATTTTAATACCAATGGCTTTAGAAGTTTGTTTTTGAATTATAATTTCTTCACATAATCATCCTTTATTAAGAAGAAATCGTACATCTAAATGTGTAAACTTTCATCCAATATTGAGCAAAAATTCTCGAGAAATCTAATACTCACGGTAGAGCTACTTAAGTAGTAGCGCGCAGAAGGATTTCAGGTGGTTTCTTAATCCTACTACTTAAGTAGCTCTACCGTGAGTATTAGATTTCTCGAGAATTTTTGTTCGAAAGTGGATGGAAATATACACACTTAGATGGACGATTTCTTCAAAGTTAAGGATTCTTATCGAGTGCTTTACATCTAATTTGAAAGCCGTGGGTCTGGGCTCTTGAATGCATTCCTTATTAATCCATTTCATGTAATATTCAAGGAGTTATTTAAGTACAAAGGATTTGTCCGACTTTTGGGCCTATTCCGGCACCCTACGCCCTTAGGAGTCCTTTTAGGTCAAAACAAAGACTAGAAATGGAATCTGCATAAAAAAACCCTAGTCAATCATTATTTCTTTATGTTTAAAATGTGTATCCTTCGAGGTTTAAATTGACGTTGAAGTTGGAAAAAGGGCCAAAAAAGGTATAGCAAGTAGGGTCCGATTTTTCGAAAATTTTAGGGCTCTCGAAAAAAAAATTACAGATTTGAAATCAGTGTGCAAAACTGAATAACTTTTATTATTTTTATTTATACATTTTAAAGTTTGAAGCAACCTACGATAAAGTAACTTTATTCAAGCTCTACTTAACTTTGTATTTTTTCTAGTAGTAATCGATACAATAAACTAAAGTCATTTTATAAGCCTCTTCTTTTAAAATAACACGAAATAAAGTCATAGAACTTTATACTTTTTTAAAAGCATATATACCTTATGCTTCCTTTTATAAGTTAAACAATAAACCATAAACAAGAAGGTAACGAAATATACTTTTTATTACACACTAAAAAATTATGTTTAGTCTAAAATAAGAATATTTGGCACATTTGGTTAGCTTCTTTGCTTCAAACACATTTATGTAATCAGAGACACATCTATTGTAGTGATGATTCAAATATTTGCATATTATCTGTATTTGCAGTTTAAAAATGGGTTTTTCTTAGAATTTTTAGACATTATGGAATGAAAAATAAGGAGGAGGCGTAGGGGCAGCAAATTACGTACAATCCTTTGAGTTCCACGACTACTAGAAAACTCTGATTGATTCATATATATTAAAAAAAAAGTCTTTTTTTCATAAGTAATCGAATATTTGTATCTGCAAATTTTCATCATTTTAGAAATAATTGTATCCCCATAACTGCCTTTGAAGATATTTGCTATCACTGAAAGTATTTGTGAATTTATGTAAAAAATCAATATTTTGCCCAAGGACAGTATGAGGAAAATTTGCCGTGAGGATTTTAAGAATAAATATCTTAATGTATTTTAATAACTTTGTTATATCTATTCCTTGATTCAAATATTTTGATATTTGATGAGATCTGAGGGAGTTACATTTTTCAAATTTGAATAACAGATGTAAATATCTAATTTTATGGGAATATAAATAATATTATATGCAATTATTATTACATTTTAATATACATATAATAAAAAGTATGAAATAAGGGAGATCTAAAACATTTTCAACACGGAACGGTTGCAACAGGCCCTTTCTTGAGAATCAAAAAAAATATGTTAGCAAAATTTTCGTCACATTTGTAAAATA
Source organism: Lepeophtheirus nordmannii (assembly GCA_963680855.1). Taxonomy (NCBI): domain Eukaryota; kingdom Metazoa; phylum Arthropoda; class Copepoda; order Siphonostomatoida; family Caligidae; genus Lepeophtheirus; species Lepeophtheirus nordmannii. The sequence continues at coordinate 14,289,485 of OY804520.1, forward strand.
TGCAGAGCGGGGAATAACGGTGTTGGTAGTTACGCTTTTACTTTTTCCAGTAACGGAGTGACTTATTTGATTACTTTTTTCTCCCATTATAACACCATTTTACAGAAAAAAATGACTGTTACTCTAAAAAAAAAACTATAGTTGTGAGATGATTCATAGAAGCATTCCTAGAAAAAAAAAAAACCAAGAAAAGGAGAAAACAGTCTTTTTCATTTTCTAGCTATTTATACTTCATAGGAGACGACACTGACTTTTTTATCATTCTAAATTTTGCTACTTATAAACAAAATTTATAAAAGATTCGTTAACATATCTTTTAGATAATAATTGTCTATATTTCATGGTTCATACCTTACGGGCAGTACTGAGTAAGAAAGAAGGAATGAGTGGATGTAATAAGAATGCAAGTGGAATAAATAAGAAGGCTGGCCTCCAAGAAGGCCGAAGGAATGCGAAATAACTAGAAAAGTGCAAAAAAGGCCGAAAACAAAATAGAAAAAGGAAAAAACCACCCATTTCTCGCAAGGGCCGGTGTTACCCCACTTATGTAGTACAAATCATGATCACTATTTTTTTGTAATAATGTAGTCAATTTTTATTTGTTTTTGCTGTAATTTTTTATAATTTAATTATTGATTCTTTGGGGACTATCCCTTGATCTAATCTATCAAAATACACAAAATATCTCATAGAGGATACATTTGAGACATTGTGAAGTGTCAGTTGCAAAATTTAAGAGCTGAAATTGTCCTCAAAACGTTTTTTCTTCACTATTACTATTTTACATTTAAAATTTATCAGGACACTAGCCTCTTCAGGGTCACTCTTTATGATTCAAATGCTACATTCAAATGCAATTTGTAGAAAAATTAAATGTTGAATACTATAAGCATTAAATAGTTTCAATCCATAATAAACAGATTTAGATACCACCAAACAGAGAATTAATCCTTTCCCAGTCTCCCCTACATTTTGTTTCTTTAAAAGTTTCATTCACATTTGAAGAAAATGTTTATATGTAAATATTTATGCATGTAAATATTTGAATGCATTACAAGAGTGAACAAATGGTCTTTCTTTCTTTTTTCATATGGTTTATTAAGGGTCTTACATACACTTATGGGCAAAAAATATCAGGAAAATTTTTTATTTAATCATCAAAATTCATTTCACCTCCTTCAAAAGCCGTCATTCCCTTCGATGCAATGAAAATGTGCCAATGTTTGTTTTAATTTTCAAAATAGTTGCAAACTTTTTATTAAGTCAAAAATAACAAAACAATAACTGCTAAGTTTAGATTTGCTATTAAATTTATAAATTGAATGGTCGATTCTTGAGTAAATGGTTATGTATCTCGAGAAATAAACCACAGATTCTTAAAATTTCAACAGAATACAGTCTTTGAGAAAATTCATTGAGTCATTTTTTGAGTTCAACAATACTTCTCTAAATCGCATTTTAGCCGTCATCTTTTAGACATTTTAAAATAGCAAAAAAATCGATTTTAGCTCTTCACAAAAGGACGATGCGTATCTCAAACACTAAAAACTATTTTGAAGTGGTACTTGGCATAGATGTGAGTGAAAGTAATACCAACATAAGAATATAAGCATTTATCCCTATTGGAATCCTCCCCCCCCCCCCCCAAAAAAAAAAAAAAAAAAAGAAAAAAAAGTTAAATATAAATTTCCGGGTATTTTTTGCACATAATAGTACATATATATTGATATTATTCTTTGCTTTTCTTAAGATGAAATGTAAAAAAATGCTTTGAAATAATGCATGTGTTCATACAATAATTTATCAAGCAATAAATGAAATAAATTATATCACTGATGGATGCAAATTCATTCCTTTATACTCAATAACCAAGAGAGGCGTAGAACAAACGAGAGAAAAGAATAAGAGGAACAGTCAATTTGATATAAAAAGTACTAGGTCCACAATCTATTTGTCAGGAACACCTGTGAGAAGCTTAAAAAAATCAAATTTGTATTATCCTGAATAAAATGATAACAAGTGTGTCCTTGTGTATTTTTTTGTTTTGTTGTCTCTTCCTAAGCAACAGATTTGGTTGTTGTGTAACTTAAAACAAATATTAAAATACAGAACAAATCAGAGAGTTACAGCATTTGATTAAAAATTGAATACCTTTTTTCCAATTTAAGGTGTACAAACATTTGTTTTTATACATGTGGACGGCTGGAAATCGAGTATTTGTAATGATCACATGGAATTTAAAATATATTTTAGGAAAAGCTTAGTCAAACATTCTGTCATTTTCATTTCTCCAACAACATTTTTTTTTAAACTTCATTTTATGTAACTAACTCTGAGAGAAATTATTCAGTATCATGTGGATTCCATAAAGTTGAACAACGAAAGACTTTTCCAAATGTTGGTTGAGGGTTGTTGGATACGGATACGACAGTAAGTGAGAGTAGGGTTGGTTTACATCTGACTTTATTATTATCCCTTTTGGACTTTATATAGTTACAATATCTAAGGAGTATATGGTTATAAATGGTTACGAGTACGTGTACTTGGACGTGTCCTTGAATATAGTTGTTTGTCACATTATCAGTAATCATTTGTCAATGCCACATCTTAAATATGTGTGGATCTTTAGAAGGGCAGGTAAGTAGAATGTGTAGCCAACAAGGGTGTGATTGAAATAAAGAATTATTCACCATAGTATATAGATATTATTTTACTTCATTTGTAACGTCAAAAAATATCCATGTACCAAATTTGTTCTCTTTGATAATTATGAATGAACTATGATGATATCTTTAAGAAATCAAAAATATTAATTCAGCTTGCCAGTAGCCAACTGACATAATTAAAAGCGCGTTGGACGCTCGCTGAGAATGTTTCTTTTTTACAAAGTGAAAATTATTTATATTCAACTTCCTCGCACTCTCTTAAATTCTTGTCCTCATGACTGTTGGGCTGGCTGTGAATGTTTAAAAATGCCTAAACACATGAATTTTGCCACTATTAATGATAATATAATTAATGATTAAAAATATTCTTTTTTGGACACTTTACTGTCATAGGTTTCAAGATTTTTATGTATAGTCATAAATCAAAATATGCATAAAATCCTATGTGTAACTCCCCCAGCTATCAAGGAAGTAAAACTGGATTGACTTATTAAAAACCCTGAGAAAACAAATTGTGGGATGTGAATTCTCAAAATCATATTGGCAAATGGGGATTTGGTAAAAAGGGAAATGTAATAAATTATGCATGACTAACTGTATTTTAAATCTGTATCAAGAATGAATATTAGAATATTAATGATCTCTTTTCTATAGAAATATTATGTTTTTAATACTAATTTTATCGTGTAGTTTGCTTTCATTGAATGCTCAGAAAGTAAAAAAATGAATGATTTGAATGTTGATAAATCAAGATGAACAAAAGAGAGCTTTATGTAAGTGTTTCCATACTCCCTAATAATGGATTGTATCAACATTGTATTTTTATTTGTATTCATTGATTACTTTTTACAACAGTGTGTTCATACTAAACTATATTAAACAAACTAAAGTGTAAGTATATTTATTTGTATGATTAGGCTTGAGTATCCAAAAGAATTTTAGGGATTTCTTTAATTTATCCTTGTTAACTTGATAAGTTTGATAAGTAATTAAAGAATTAACTTACGAAGCACGTGTGTAAGTTTCAAAGTACATTTATTTAATGTAATTTATATTTTCTAATTTTGATGAGAAAGGTAATGATAATATACTCATATATTTATTGATAGTGTGTATTTTAAACTTTAAAGATAAAGTGAATTGTATTTAACAATTGACGCCAATAACTTTTCTCCAAATTTTTCATTGATGACCCCTGCCTTGATATTACTACTCGAGTACTGCTTTCAATCAGCATGTACACTTTCAATTGCTTTTTCTAAATATCGGCTAAGATATCTTGCTAAAGCAATCTTTTCTGACCTTATTGAAGGCATGAAGAGTTTGAAAAAAAATGTTTGCAATGTAGCTCAGGTAAATTTTCTTGTAGTTTGTCTATAACATGTCACAGTTTCTTACATGTGTTCTCCTCGATATCCAAATTTGATTAACTTTCTATTTGCTGCCAATTTATAAGTATTGTTTGAATAGGTTTGAGATATGTCTTTGACAATACCAATAATCATCTTTCTTGTATTTTTTTACCCCAATGCATGAAGGGCCAAATTCAAAAGAAGAAAAAGAGTTGTTCTTAATTATTTTAAGATCAAGTGAATGTCTAAAATCGTAATGTTCTCATTATAAATAATATCCTATTTGTATTTACTGACTTGCGTTATTGAACATTAAATTTTAATTTTTAAATTGTAATATTGTCTTTATATAAGCAGAAACAAAATGACTTAAAAGACAATAAAAGGACAATTAATAAATAGATTATATATTAACCCTTTAGTAAGATAAAGCATGAAATTGACTTGAATAAATGACTTCATTTTTCTTTTAATAAATACTCAGTTAAAATTGATGAAAAATATATATATCTAATTATTTACAACCACATATACCAAAACGTATTTAATGCTACAAAGTAGACCAAATTAGAATAAACATATATGAATTAAGCCTTTAATTACTGTTTGTAAATTAATTATTCCATAGAAATAGATTCTACATATTGTATGATTGAGTCAACATAAAAATATTTCATGTTGACTCAATCATCACCAATGCACGCGCAGCTAAACATGAGGACCTTTACTAAAGTCATGAAAAGTATGTGACAAAGACAGACATTCTATTACAAAATTCAGGCATTAAATCTATTGTAATAATCAATTAAAATAAATATAAATATCAATTACAATTACAATAATACATCAATGTTTAAATTTCTTTGTGGTGATTGTAGATTATGACTTGATTTTGAATCTATTTAAGTGGTCAACTCTTTTTAAATAACTTTTTTTAAATCAAAAAGGAAATAAATGGATGCAAATTAAAATGGCTAAATTTTTTTATAAAAACATTTATGAAGCTATCAGTAATTTTACCCATGACAAATTACATTCAAATTAATAATCCTGTTGAACTTGAATATGGGTCTCAAGCTCACGGCTTGCGGGACGGATAGTGTTCAGATGAAATTAAAATTTCTAGTAAGTTTGGTTTCATTCCTTCTGTTTTGTCTTTACATCTAGCAACCTTTTGAGAGCAATCATAATGTTGATGTGACCTGTAGTCCAAATAAGCTTGACACCCCTGAGCTATACCCTCTAGAATGCAAATACTTTTGTGTAAATGAGAGGTAACTTAGATTATATATCACTTACATACTTTAAATTAATTTATTTAACTCTTAAACAGATCAAGCTATCGAACTGCTCCAAAAAAAAAATATCTCAAAAAATAGGATTTACTTACTTAAATATCAAGGCCTCTCGTAATAAATATATTTACATTTAAGGAATTTATGATTATGAAATTTGAAAGGAAGTAAAGATATCTTCGTGTTGATTTTTTTTTTTTGAATTTCTTACTCAAAAATTGGCTCAAAAGAAAATTCGTGATTTACGTCTAAAATATCACTAATAAAGTTGAGAATTTCATTTAACTTTAATTGTATTGTCACACAAAAGAACCTTGTGTTATTTTGAAGACGAAATAAAAGATAGGAAATTTATAAACTATTTTATTTTTAAGATTATTGAAGATTTAGATGAAAATCTCTCAAGGGCTGGCTGATTATCAATATTGTAGCAAAGTTATAGTTATATATCTTGATTTGGATAAATTTAATCCCCAATTGTTGAAAATAGTAATATTATTATTGACTTTGCTAAACTTTTGTTCCTAGCCCACGTGGAAAGCAATTTAATTGTAACAAAATTGTAGTTTCATTCATAGGGCTACTTTTATTGAATTTTAATAAAGTGGGGAAAGACTTTGCTCAAAAGTTCAATAAAAAACCTGGAAGGTTTAAGTTTTTGGCCTTTGATAAAATTAACATAAGAATTTATACAATTATAGATTTTAATTTTGAAATTACTCAGAGCAAAATATTTCTGAAGAATATACTATTCATAGTAAAATGAATTTCTATTACGTTTTTGTTAAATTCTAGCTATGAAAATTGGTTTAATCTTGCAAGAAAATACTTGCTTTTTATCTTTATATGAAATTATTTTATATTTTGTTTCATTGAAATTTGATGAGTATCCTAATTTATTCATTAGACATATGTATTTGCAAATGTAAATTGCATCTTTGGTAATATTTTTTTTCTTTTAAAATTAAAGTTTTCAATGCTTTTATAATTTTAAGATATCAAAATGCATTTATTTTTTAGATTTTTAACATTTCTTTTATATGTAAGTTTAACTCCAGTGAGATCATTTATTAATTACTTTTTTACACCACTTTTAACATCAGAGAGAAAATGTTAGATGTTTGATTTAAAAAGCTAGGCCATATAAAAAATACATTAAAATGTAACGTAGACACTCTAAAGATACGTGTCTCTAAGTTATATTTTTTTATTTACAAGGATAGGATACAAGGAATGTTCTTTATGAGAGCTAGATCGTTCCTCGATTCTATGTATTTACTTTCTAAAATAAATCAATATATTACGTGACATTAACCCTTTGTTAATCTTGATGTTATTCAAGGAAGACTTTATTATCTTTGTTTCACAATATATACTGGTCAAACTTAGTATGTACCATTGATAGTACATTTGTACAATCAAAGTGTATCTATGCAATTAATGCCGATAACAATGTATCCCTTTTTCCTTCATTTGTGTATTTAAGGAGGCAAAAAATATTAAAGTAAATACACATGAGGATATGTCATATTATTTATAACCTACAGACCAATGGTCCTCAGCTTTTCTCTAACTGCAAACCGGTCAATGTTTGACAATTTTATTGCAGATCGGAGGGTTGAAATATTAATAATAACAATAAATGTGAATTCACTGTGACCTCATATGAAACTTTAATAGCACATTGCACCAACAGTACAATGCTATTATAACAATAGGAAGTAAAAACTTTATACACACTTTACCCAACAATATAACATATGTATTATAGCATTTTTTATTCATTTTAACATGAAAGACCGCTCGACTTAGACTGGGTCTATAATAGAGTGGGGGGGGGGGGCTTACTACTCTATCTACTTTTGGTAGGAAAAGAAGACAGTATTATGGTTGAATGCAAACAACAAAAGCTTTTTGCCCGTGAAATCCGATGAGTCAATTAAGAATTATCAACCTAAAAATAATTAACAATTATCCTGACTATTAATTATCTTTAATAATTTGCATTTATACTTAATATTTCTTCTTCTCCTACAGTCAGTTGATGACGTAGTAAATCCCCCTTAATTATTATCGTCCCAGACTTAGATAATAAATAAAACAGAAATAACTCATTAATTCTTGTGTTGCCCGATACTCAAAGGTCACAACGACGCAACATGTAATGAATTTGCAGACTATCTTGCGAAAAGTGGCATTAAGAAAACAATAAATGATTTCTTTCATAAAAGATGGTATAAGCGATTCACTGATTCTAATCAACATATGAAACACACACATGTGATGCTAAGAGAACCTAAGCCAAAGCCTGTCAAACTTCGTCGTGAGTGAGTGAAATTATTTGTTCAAACATACACTGGTCATGGGCCATTTTTCGCTCACTTGAGTAAATGGAATAACAGAAGTGCAACATGATGACGTATACATGGAAGACCACCTCATTAGCAGGTACCCTGCTCTCTCGTATGAAAAATATGAAGCCATGCAAGAAAAAGAAGATGGATATTCGAATTCTTAAGCTTAAGATATGTAAAAAGATGAAAAAAATTATTGTAATCAATTTTAATATTTAAATAGGAATTTAGTTTTTACTGTAGTAACGCGGATACCACATTGTGTGGTTGATTTCTATATCTTAGTATGTGTACATTTGTATTATTTGTATATCTACTGTAAGAAGTAATAAAAATTAAACTAAGTCACCCAGTACTGAATGATCCGTGGACCGAGTGTTAGGAACCACTACTACAGAGAATACAAAATTGTATTTATTGAAAACTAAAGACTTTGTACGACTACCTCATTCTTCAAATAGACAAATCCTTGTAAGAAGAATTAATGAAGTTCTCGAGACCAATTTTTGAAGGCCTTGCTTTTGCTTCAGTCTTGATCTCACTGTTAAGTCCAAGATCAATGCAGCAAAATTAAAAATTTTTATTTCTTAAAGGGAAAAAAGTAAAAAAGAATTTTTTTCCCTTGATTTCTGCCCATTAAAGTCATTGTACCATCTTGACATTGATATAATCTTGGTGTTGATCTAGGTCTTTACTACAACAATAAGTGTATATATTTAAATATACATGTAGATATACTTATTTATTGTATAGGTTTATGATAAAGTTTGATCATAATACACAAACAAACAAAATATCACTCAAAGTTTTAAAATAAGCAATAATAGATATGAGAATAATGCATGATTCATATGCAAAAAAAACCTTAAGACTGTATCAAATATTGTATTCAATTCCATTCCTTACAAATGCAAAGGAAATGATACATCAAGTATACTAATGTTTTCATAATAATATATGCATTTAGGCATGGAAATGAATTATCTTCTTTTGTTTACTATAAACAATTTAGATAAATTTAAGTCATTAGTACATAGATTTTACGTAGAGAAATGAACTTTACTTTCCTCTCATTTGACGTGAAAAATGATATTTTATGTACCTAGGTAAGGAAACTGCCATTAAATTAGATATTTAGATGTCTTGAAACAAGAAATTGACTTATTTTTTTAACACGTACATACATTATGTATGTGTATATGTATAATTGAAGTGGCATTTTAATTAAAAAAAATATTTCTGACTTTGATTTTGTTATTATGAACTCTGTTCTATCAACTCTATTTCAAACGTTTCAATGAGTCTCAATGATTAAAAAAATAATTAGTTTGATAGAAGAATTATATACGTCATTACTTTTTATAGATACTTTATTAGTTCGAATTTGTCAATAAAAACATTTAAAAATTTAGTTGTATACTCTGATTTAGAAGAAAAATAAAATGAAAAAAACCTTTCCATATCTCGTGAACTGATTAAATTAAGAACATTAATAGCCATGGTTGACATCAAAAAAAAAAAATTAGATTGAACTTAGTATAATTTGAGCCCTTAATTCGAAATATAGTCTTTATTTTTCGCTATCAGACAACAATCCTTCAGGAAAAAGCCATAAAGTGTTTTATTATATATATATATATATCCACATATATAAACGTAATATCTTTAAGATTCAAAGCTTTTTTACACTTGGTGTTTTAGATAAGGATAAATGTTATAGTTTCATTTCAAAAACTAATGTTTAAAGATTATAAAGCCCTTTTTAAAATATAGTTATCATGTTTTTAATTCAAATTATCTTTGTTTGAGCAAGAAATTGTACATTTTTTCTTCAGAGATGCATTGCTCTAAGGAGAATAAATCTAGAAAGTTAAGAAAACAAAACTTATAACTGAAAGTCAGAACTTTAATTTTATGTGCAGTTTTCCTTCAAAAACACTCCATATCGTTGTTAATTTGAGATAAGGAGATCAAAATATTTAAAGGCTAAAGCTCCTATATAGGGAAATTTTATTCTTTTATATTAGAGGGCCATTGAAGAAAAGAGTAGGAAAGAGAAAGATGGAGAAAGAGAGAGGGGGAAAAGACAAAAGATAAAAAATGTCGTTTTTCAACTCCATCCTCCTTGAGGGTCAAAACCGGGATCGATGTTCACCAATGGAGAAGTCTGCCGCTTGTACAAAAACGGTATCTAGGTTCGACTTTCCCTGGCTAAAATAATTGAATTGGAGAGGTAAAAGGATTACCTATTATAAAAGAATATCGACATTCTTTTTAGTTGCTATTGTAAAATGTGAGGACTTCATCCATTCTGAATAAAATGCTGATGTATAATGTAGTATTTTCAAAGTCAAAAAGTCTTATTTCTAGAATATTGCCGACTTTCAAGATGATGACGTCAAGTGTAGGCGCTATAAGGTTATATACTTTTTTTTAAAAGTATATAATTAATGACATTAAATTTAAATAAATTTTTGTATACTTTCATATTTTGTGATTTGTAATTGTATTTCCTTATACAGCTTAGAAAATTTTGAAATTAATTATTTTGTTTTATCTCGCCATTTGGCTCAAAACTTCTCCCAAAAATGTGTATATGAAACCATATAAAACCCTAACTTCAAAAACTAATTAAAAAGTATAGAGTACTGAAGTTTATATTTTCGTATTAATATGTTTGAATGTGGTACTGCACACATCAATTATGTGTTTAATGGTTAGGAAAATAAAGTAAGTTTTCAAAGTTCACGTAAAGCCTGAAGATTAATTGAATTGGGTTTCAAATCTATGAGACTTATTTCTTTTATTAGATGAAATAATAATGTAATTAACATGAAATACTGAATTACTATTAATTTCTTCAAAAAACCTATTCTAAAATATTAGTTCTTCTCACCGTGAACTTTCATCTCAGAGAACTTTCTAGCGAAGAAAAGAGCACTATAAACTTTCTTGTAATCGGCTGTACCATGTAATATATTAAATGTATTGAGGCATATTATTTAAATCTAAAGTTACAAAACAAATTAGCAAAACGAAGACCATGAATCCAAATTTAGTTGTCCATGAGACGACTTTTTTCTCCGCTAGAGGCGCTGGGAATACCATGAATTACTCTATTCATAAATATACGCTGTTCATTCAATTAAAGCAAGGTGAATGCTACAAAGGGAAAAGATTTATAAAATTATTATTTATATATATATATATATATACCTCAAAAGCGACATCTAGTTGGAGAGAAAGATATTTTTAGTTAGGAAAAGATCCTCGTTTTGTCACATTGTTTTATAGCTTTGTCTAAATCTCATGGCCCTAATCCATAGTTTTATGTTATACATTTATATTATATAAAAGAAGAAGTGTGTCAGTGTTATTATGTCTTTCTGCTACGAACTGCCAAACGTCTAGACATATATGTATGGCTAAAATGTTACATATTATATGTTCCCTAAAGGTTCATGGCTATTGTACTTTCCAGAGCTCTTGAAGTTGGACTAATAAGACTACTTGTTGAACCAGGAAGGGCTCCTCGTATGAGATATCATCCAGTGAGCATAGTTATATGAATGCACAATGGTGTTAGAGTTTATGTATGACAGTTACTCAGATACCCTCATTGACAGTAAATGTAATTTAGTTACTATGATCTGTGCCTTTTTCCTGTTTTGATTAAATTCTGAATTTTGTTAGCTCTGAAATATAACGTAATAATATAAGTTAATTGATTATAATCATTAACTTTTCAATTTAATCTACTCTTGATGATATATTTTCCTCTTGAAAAGGAAGATGTGTTTTTAAAAAGGATAAGAGAGCAAATTTAATAAGATCATTTTATCACTAACAAATTTAATTTAATATTTATTGGTATAATCGATGGACAGCTTTAACTTTATGGAAAAATAAAAGCATTAGAAAAATTAAGATCATTTGAAAATCTTTGGCAAAGAAACATTTGGCAAAAATTGGTATGGCCACCTTATAGGTATTCATGTTTGATTTTACATACATATGCATATCCATAAAGTATATTTAAATATATACAGCAAGGAGTCCTTAACTTAACAAAACTCTGCTCATACTAGTAGATAGAAAATCCGTGTGTATTCATGATATTATTTTCAGTATCGATGTAAAAACAAAAAAGAATTATTGTGATAAACCATTTGTTATTTGTTGCCCTGTTTTGACATAAATGTTCGTTCTACATACATCAAAACTCTATTAATAAGAGTTATCAAAGCAAATACATGATCTTTTAACCTCTTTTTCAAAAAGAATAGAAAAAGCTCGAAATTCCATGGTTGATAGTCAATTAAATCATGCTATCTAACTGTAGAACTATTATTTATTTCATGGTAAGCAATTGTTGACAGCTTAATGAAATGGAATTCATACTTAAGAAATCAACGTTCAAAATAGTTATTTATTGGAAGGAGAAGTCGAGAAATCAGCAGTTGAGTCTAAAGTATATAACTATTAAATAATATTTAAGTTAGTGAACTAATGTCATGGCAAGAGTAAACAGATAGAGAGTTGACAAAAAAATAAAAAATAAAAAAAGTTTTGTATCTGATAAATGAAAAAAAAATCTTTTTTTCTTCATGAATGAAGTATTTATCATTATTATTCTAAATGAATAATATCAATCTAAACAAAATTAAGTAGTTTAGATAATCAATGAAATGTACACCTGTTTTCATTTGGTTTCTATTTCCTATTTAGAATTATCAGAAATATTGATTAAAATTAATATTAGTTGTATACAATTATTGTTCATCTATAATTTATTATCTTCATTTTATATATTAATGTAAAATCAAACAGGGATACAACAGAATTAAAAATAAATATATCTAAATATCTATATTTTTAAAATTATATCAAGATCAAAATTACCTAAATTTTAAATGTAATCTAATTTGCCTGGTTTAAATTTATATATATATATATATATGTCAAGTCAACAAGAAAGCAAGTATGTTTAAATATTTAAAAGAAGAAAATCCACTTTTAAGTTTTTTTACTTCATAAATATAATGACCAAATATTTTAAAGTCATTTTAAGACCTATTGCCCACGGTTTTTGCTATAGTGTAATTTTTAATCGAGAAACCAAGGATTGTTATCTGTCCATTAGAGTAATCGGATAAATCTTACGATTGCACAGGAAGCCAATATGGTCCCTGGAAAAACGTTCATCTTTTTCATAGCCCCATAGATTTATTTAGAGACAGTTGGTTTATTTTTATAATTAGGTTGCAATTATTGGAGTCATTATTCAATTTATCAAAATACATATACTAGTAATACAAACGAAAGAGAATTGCTTCAAAAATATGAGTGCAGTTCTAGCTCATTTTTGAAATATTTAATAAATTGGTTCCTAGTTGACTTGACAAATATATATATATATATATATATATATATATATATATATATATATATATATATATATATACATATATCCCCAAACATCTATATTTCATTTAATTACTATACTAAAATAAAATAGTAAAATTTAAGATTATTATGAAATAGTTTAAAATGTGTAGGTTACATGTTGAGTATACGGAAAACAAGTGTCCACCTCTAAGCCAAACAATCCTACTTTTCCATGACCTCTCTCGAGTCCCTCAACGCATCAAGGAGACCGCCTCTTTGTCCTACTCTTTAATGTACTTGGGTCGGGAAAAGAAAAATCTTCATAGTGTCCTCCTTTTTGATGTTGTACATATGACCATTCTGATTGAATACCGTGGTATATAAGAACAATGATTGAACATTTGTGGGTGTATGACGTGTTACACCTTGCATCTTCAAATTTTGTTTTTATCCATTTATCCAACAAAAACGAGTATATAAATTAATTTGAAACAATGACCATCATTCAGTTCAATATTTCATTCGATTCAAGTCAGTTGTGATACAAAAAAAAATACAAAAAATAATGGGTTCGTCTAAGGAATATATGTACTGGAAGATTAATTACTGTTCACCATGAAATGATTTCGGATCAATGCGAACTTGACATTGTTATTGACCGCTATTGTCCTAGGGATTGATATAATCCTACTGGAGAGAGAGTCGTCTACTACAATGTGACAACGTCTCAGCCTTTGCATCAAGAAGACTTGATACATGGAAGTGACATCTATTTTGAGTATGAGAACGACTTTAGAAACGTTGGTGATGTGGTTGAAATTAACGGAAGGGAATCTGTGGAAGAAGTTAAGGAGAATCAAGATACATAACTCCTTTTTGAAGATCAATAAATAATCGTGACTGATTATATACTTGTCATAACGTTGGCTGGAATGGATAAGAATGAATCAGAAGATGTGGTGAATCAGGAACAACAAATTATCTTTTTTAATTATGAGTGAAGAAGTGGAAGATCAAGTTGGAGGCGATCACGAGATGAGTGCAGAATCTATAGTTTCGCCCGACTATGAAGATGACATGATGGATTACATCTCCGCCTTCTCCTCTGATATTTCCGAGGATTCAAGTAGTGAAGAGGATGACACAGGTTATTCCAAGAGTGATAGTAGTTTCTCTATAGTGAGGAATAAGCCGAGATTCCATCTGTATTCAATGATTTTAAAAGGAGTAATTAGATTAACTTGTTAAGACCTAGGCATTCATTCAGATGATAAACCTAATAATTTTACATTTTTTATCATGATTTGATTGTGAATATCTTTGAATTATATACAAATAAACTTATTTACTTATGAAATAAAGACATGTATTTATTTTAAAAAAAAAGAAGAAAATAATTGCATTGTTTTTCATTAGACACATCATGTCTAGGTTCTATAGTTCTCTATTTGAAATTGATGGATTTTTTATGGGAGATAAAATTAATGATTTTTAGTTTTTCATAATATTTAAAAACCTCAATTTACCTGACATTTTTTATCCTTTTTCTTGACAGGTACGCTAAAAAACAATTCAAATTAAAATATATGTCCAAATGAGAAAATACGATAATTTTACTACAATTAACCTAAAAATGGATACTATTTTTCAAACTTAGATACTGAGCAGAAAATGTTTTTTTAATACTTTTGAAAAGCCGGAGCGGGAAAAAATTGAAGAATTGCCGTAAAAAATTATTAAACTATGCTCATTAAAAATTTTAATGATGTAACTTAAAGGAGGGCAGTTCTAAAGCATTTTAATTTATATAAAATCAACTGAATTTTTGATACCAAAAATTATTTCACCCTCAAAAGGACCCATACAAATAAAAGCATATTCTTTAATATGTCCAAATTTATCCTCGAACACCAACGACACACAATCTAATATTTTCTTTCTCCCTCTGCAATTAAATAAAAAATGTTCGGGAGTCTCTCATTCAGCCTCACAAAAATGACAAGTCCAGTTTCTAGATCGTCAGACTTCAAACACAGCGTTTAAAAATCAGTTATTGATTTTTATAAATGGTTGGACATTCACTTCATTTGTGGAGTTCAAAAAGGTGGCGACCAAGTGAATAATTCGACTGAGTTCATTCTTTTCATTTGTGGTGTTCCATCAATTTGTACGTACCGTTTCCCTCTGCAGTGTTGGACGAAAAAAACAACAGAATTTGAGTCGAACATAAAGTCATATTCTCCAGCGATTATATTATATTAATAAGGAACTATAATAAATTTATTATTTAAATGGATTAGAATATAGATACAATCATATTTTTATAAGGAAAGATTCCAACAATCGGATGATGAATTCGACATTTACCTCCAAAAAGGAAAATAGTTCTAATGAATGATTTGTGAATTTTTTTGCTCAAATCTTTTTGGAGATGAACAAAGTGTCTTTGTCTAAATATCAGATGATTTAAAACATGAAGATAACTCAAATGAGTGTCAACGTTCAATTCAAGAGGAACTACACTCCCTCTAAGGATTGTGGGAAACTGTACAACTCCATCGTCCATGCCTTCTCATTTTGTCCAATTCTCAAAATCGTGAGAGATTTTGTCAGCCTCAACATTGACCGAATCAATGACAAAAATATTTCTCCTATTATTCTGTTCGGACTTACATCCAATCTCCGTTCTGCATCGACGAAAACAAAAGCGATAGAGTTTGCACTATCAAGCACCAGAAGTTTAGTTGCGGAGCGCCTGACGTCGGGAGAAACGATTGGGATGGAAGAATTAAGAAGGATTCAAATTTCTGCTGCTGCTCGTTATTCTGCTCTTTCTATCAAGATTCCGGGACTAACTGATTCCCAGTGGAGATATGCGGGGTACTTGGTTCGCTACTTCCCTAATTTCCCGACAGTACAATGAAGGATCTTAAAAAATTGTTACGTATTTATAAAGGTTTTGTTAAAAAACATAATTTTAATTAATTTACCGTATTTGTTGTTTGTTATTTTAAAGTTTTTCTTACCGTTTTAACAGTTATGTAATTTTTACGCAAAAAAATATTTGCACTTCATTAATGCCTAGATTGTTTACTTGTTGATAATGACTTTAATTTTTTGCGATTTAATTTTAAACTATAATTTTTATTTTTATATGTAACTTCGCTAAAAAAAAATAAAGTCCAATATATATATAAAAAAAAAGAGGAACTAATGGATATTAATTTGCTCTTTGATGACTTAAGTATTGCAGATGAAATTCAAACATACAACACTTTATCAAGATCACATTGTAACCTTTACTTTACCGATGATATAATACCAAAAGGTGGCATGAGTTAAGGGAACCGAATCAGGAACATCTTAAATTGAAAATCAAGATATCTTCGAAAAGGAAGTCCAATGATTCGAAAAAATAAATTACAGATCTGAAATCAGCGTGCAAAACGGAATAACTTTTAGTATACTTACATAATATATTTATAAGATAGAATGAAGCGTGAGATATCTACAGAGGTTTTATTTAAAACAATACAAGTATTTTTGGAGCTCTTCTAAGTATATTTTAAATGCTTTCATTCCTCAGAAAAAGAAAGTGAAGGTTTTTCCGAATATAATTTATTTTAATGGGTTCTTAAATTAATTATTCACCCTAATTAATTTATATTTTTTTTCTCTTTAAATAAATTATCATGAGCTTCTATTTTCTGTATAGATATTTACACAGTATGTACTATGTAGATGAATTGTTCACAAATATGACCAAACATGTTTAATTGTTTAATAGAATATGCTTTTTTTGTAAAATTAATTACAAGTGAAAGCCTAATACGGTCTGATATTAATAGTATTTTTATGTATTGATAAACAGTTTTTATGTTATGTGAAAGAATTAATGAGTGTCAAATAGAAGGAAGACCAACATTCCTCTATTATAAGACGATCATAAGGGTTGTACACACTTTAAATAATGCCACAATTCTATAAAATAAACATATAAAAAATATTTCTTCAAAAATCTTGGTAACCCGCAAGATCTTGAAATATTTGCGATTGAAAATGAAATATTGACCCTCCATGATGAGCCTCGGAGTCCTTTTGGCGATGGTCGATTCAAATTTCCGTTGAAGGGGTCTGCTAATAAGCATATCTTGCTGAGTCCATGGCATCTTAAAATGTCAAGTCCACAAAATGGAGAAAAGGTAGACAAAATATGTCAAAAATATTTAGAGCTATTCGACTTTCCTGAAAGTTGGTGAAAGAACATCTTGAGGTCATTAACAAGAATTGTTGAAAGGAAGAAGTTAACTACCCAACTTCAGATATCTGCAGACTTGATGAGATTCTCCAGGCCTTGTAAAGACTGTGGAACAATCTTTAATGACACTCTACTTGCTTTCGTCGATTGCCGAGCAGTCAAAATAATTCAAAGATTTGTGAGGCTTAATTTAAGAGGAATGGAGCGTAAATCATCCGACAAATATTGTAAAGCTATTGCTCTGCTTGGAATCAGTAGCAGTAGCAATTCACCAACTGCAAAAAACATAAATAATGGAATTCTTAACACAAAGGCACTGATTGCAAGAAAGATAACTTCTTATGAGCCTCTCCTGCCCTCAGAGTTGAGGACAATTCTACTGTCGGCAGCGGCACGATACGCCATCATGAGCCTAAAAATACCTTCTCTCTTCGGCAATTCGTGGATAACGGCGTCCAAAGAAATCAAGTATTTTCCATCTGCTTTGCCCAGCCACAGGAAACTTATAAAGAGAATTTTAAACTATTAAAAATGTTGAATGGACTATTTTTATACTTGGACTTATGTTTGGACTTCATGTATCTGTTTAGTTATTGATTATGCATTGTGTTTTAAAGTTGGACGTTCGTTGTTGAGGTAGAAATTTTAAACTATAATTGTCATTGATGTATTTTATTTACACATTTACCTCAACTTATATGCATATATTTTTACCTGTATATATCCAAGAACTGTGAAATACAAAAATAATGATAATAATAAAAACATACATATATTTCAGAATTAAATAATGGCCTAAATTTCTTAAAAGATTCTACAATTTGATGGATAAATGTATTTATTTTAAAATCCTTACGACGAGTTTTCCCAACGGCGAATTTCTCTGGGCTTCATTAAATATGTATAAGTGCACATAACGAATTAATTCAGGGTTAATAACTAGCGCAATACATTTTAGTGTACTCTAACGAATCCTAAGATCCTGATTCTTCGTGAAAATTAAAAAAAATATTTCTGATCAATAGTGTCTCAGGATTCTTATCGATATATTGATAAAGTGTATTTGATTTCAAATCAAAAGTGAAATAAAAGTAGAAAAATGTTTCCTTTAATTTAATTTTCATGAAGAAACGGGATCCCGGGAGTCGTTTGAGTCCCTTAAAAGGTAAATTTAATCAAACTATTTCACTATTCCAAAAAATATTTATGATAAATATCTCGGGTATAATGAGTAAATTATAGGCATAATAATTAATTAGTCTAAGGTATTTTGCACTTCTCCTTGTATGGTGACATTGAATTATAATAACTGAAATTAAAAACATTTTAGAAAGGTGCATTACTAAACTAAAATATTTATTTTTATCAAGAGTCGACAGGAAAATGTGCACTAAAATTGCAACTGAGGCAAATTTTGATGTAACAAATTTAAATAAATAACTATCAAATCCTCAAAAATTGGAGGACTGGGTTTACTTCCATTTAAAAACTTTTGGAAGACATTGAATTTCACTTGGTTTAAAATTTTTTTTTGATAGAGTCCCCGTATGGACGGAAATTTTTTGACTGATTTTTTTGAAGAAAATGACAAACCTTTAGAGGAAGCAAAAGGTGGAGGTCTAAGAAAGAAAGTTATTACTATAAAATAGATGAGCTCTTTCCAGAAATATAGCCGCAGAAGTATGTATTCTGTGCATTGAGATGGGCTGGCGAGAGCCTATGACTGAAAACAACCGGATATGTTTTTTATGTCAAGAACTTCGCTGAAAAAGAAGATCACGTTTCGTGGGGAAGCTTTTAATAAGGAAAACAATTTCACATTAAATGAAATTTTAGAAAGGGAGAAAGTTTTGAGGAAAATAACTTTTTTTAAAAGAGAAGTAGGTTCATAGAATAGTTTTTTTAATTTTTTAAAGTTCACATGGAATAAGAAAATAAGATTTTTATTATTGGACAAAAACACGAAAACCTATTTGTTAAAACGAATCAATAGATTAAAAGATATTTTCAAATTGAAAAGTTCAGCAAGAGAAATCATCGAAGGCCTTAGTTCCCTAAAGATGAATTATTCACTGGTTTGGTTAAGATACGGGATGGTTACTAATACGCAGTTACTAATAGCATTTTATATTAATATAATATTTTACAGACAGTTTGTTTATTTTTATACTGGTCCCCATCAGGACGTTATCAATCGAGAGTTCAGTTAATTTTATATAAGCTAAGGAGTACACGAACACCCCTCCCAAAATATTTTACCCAAATTATTGAAAATATTATAAGCCATGAAATTAAATAATAATGTTTTAATTAAATGTTGTTTATACAGAATAAGTTGTACTTGAGTACAAAAAAAGAAAAAAGATCATACTCCTCTTTCTCAAGTATTCGAAAAAGAAATAAATATTTTAAGGGTTAAGGGTAAGGGTGGAAGCCCTACGAAGAAAAAACCTACGAGAAAAATTGGAAAAACTTAATTAAATGAAGGACGTTGGAGTAGATAAAACTGAAAAAACATAACAAGGTATTAAAATATGAAAAAATGGGAAGAATGATCTGTACCAAAAAAAATCTGGCCGAGAGAGAAAGAGCAAAAAATAATTTGAAAATTTAACAAATAACCACGTACAAAACCAATCTAACTCCAAACGAATATCCGAGATCTCCAGACGAAATTACATCAAGCATTAATAAATATAAAAATATATAAATCTCCTGGAGTATTTGGACGTTGAATAAAATTTTAACTGGAATCTTAAACGATTTACTGGGAAAATTTATGGGAAACATCATACCTAGGGATCAAAAGGGCTTTATTAAAGGGAAATACGGCGAGGATATCTCACGTACTATCCAGATGCAATCGACTCCATTGGTCGTGAAGAAGATAATTTTACCATTTTACTTATAGACTTTGAAAAGGCTTTCATCTCTTACAAGTTTCTCGTTAATCAGCCTGGACGATATAACATTCCAAGGGATCTGGTTGGGAAGATATCAACGACGTAAGCAAACTCGAGTTCAAAATTAAACGTACCTATATTCCATTTATCAAGGGGATGCTATTTCTCCTTCCTTATTCATTATTGCTATCAATACTAAATAAATTTCTAAGGGTTGAAATTTTCACATTTACCGAAATGGAAGGCAAGTTTACCCCAGAATTGAGTGATGATGGCTCGGTACGGGATCTCGCTTTTTTTTTTGTTGACATAACTTCATATTCAAATGTCTTGAATTCAAAATTGCAAGGAAGGGGACATTTGGTTCATCAGTTGTACAGTCATATCCGAACTTTTCAAAACAAAATTCAACTCTGGGAAAAACAACTGAGAAATGCAAATACTTACCATTTCCCTACATTGGGAAATCATTGCAAAGCAGGCTGCACTTTCTATGTTGATGAACTTGTAACAATTCATAAAGAATTCAAAAGTAGATTTCAAGATTTCAGATCACAAGAAACTAATCTACGTATTTTCTCGTCACCATTTGATATCAGTGTTGAGGAAGCTCCCGAAGAATTGCAGATGGAATTGATTGAACTTCAAGGTAACGAAGATTTGAAACAAAAATTGAGGGATTATTCGCTACTGGAGTTTTATAAAAATCTACCTACAGAAGCTTTTCCCAGGATTACCGATTTTGCAAGAAAGAAAATGTCTCTATTCAGGAGTATTTACATATGTGTGCAGCTGTTTACGAAAATGAAACGTGTAAAATCAAAAACAAGATCAAGGCTAATAAGATAATCATCTTGAAAATAACCCAAAAGTAGCCGCCTCCAGTTTTTCCCCAAACATTGAGACACTGGTAAATAAACACTTTGCTCAAATCTCGCATTAGAATAAGGTTTTGTTACAGTTTTTGTCATATGTAATTAATGTCAGAAAATTATATATTTTTAGCTAATAAGTCGTAAACTAATAATTACTACGGGGAATTGGACTTGAGCCGTTTTTTGTTAACATTGTATTTACTTCATTAACATAAATGCATGTAAATTCTTTCGACTGTAAGCTTTAATAATGGGTAGTATATGGAACAAGTGCAATCCAAATAACTCCTTAAGCCCTCTTTCTCCGGGGCAGTAGCTACATTTGATTCTAAAATGACCTCAGTATGCATAAATGCATTAAATAAATATATTTTTTTATTCAGTACAATATAATAGAATGTGATTAAGTCTTTTAATGAATTCGGTACAACAACATAACCAGCTCCACTTTTGCATTCGTTTATTCTTAAGATATCCTCGTGATTAAGAGACAATATTTCGAAGATTTTCCTGTAATATTTAATTTTGGGATAAAAACTTTTCATTTTTTTATTTTCCTTGTCAATCCAATCGATATAAATTTTCTGCCAATTAGCGTTGGCTCGAATATAAGTTAGTTTTGACTTTTGAGAAGTTGATTTTAAAATATTTGAATAATTATTTTCCTTCTTTTCCTTTTTATTAGGTAGATCATGCACGTCATGCTCGTCAGGTAACTTAGGAGGGAGAGGTATCATGACTAGGAATGTAAAAAATATGCAAATGGGTGTGTAAAATATAAAAAAAGAAAAAATCAACCTGGTGATCTTGACAATTTGAGGAAAGCTGAGAAGAAAACAGCTTGAGCTGTCATGACGTTTTACTGAGCTACAAGCTGCTCATCTATGTATACCATAGATGAGAGGCAGAAAATTAACTCAAATTAATGTCAGGAAATTATATATTTTTAACTAATAATAATTATACGAGGACTAGAGCCCTTTTTGTTTACATTTTATTTGCTTTATTAACCTTAATGCATGTATTCCTTCATGCAACATCTTTACTATCAGATAGATGTTCTCTCCTCACTAATAAAGGAAAAATGATAACAGCTTTGGAAAACAAAAAGTACTGTTAAAAGTGCCAACTCCACAAAATCTTGCGCGCGTCATTTTGCATATAATTTACATTCCTAGTCATGAACAGTGATATAAAAAACGGCGATTTTTAATCGTGCGAGTTGCCCCTCCCCTTAATGACGTCAAAAATGATATGGTAACTATGAAAGCCAGCTTATTTGCCGTCGATTTAATACTATGACTGTGGTTGTGAGAGCCTTGCTCCAGGTTCAAGACAGCTCTTCTTGGACATATATTAATTAATTAAATTAAATTGATTTTTTAGAAAGATATTATTAAAAATAAAAGTTGTAGATATTACTTTAAATAAACAATAAATTTTCCAAATTTCAAAAATGGTACATCAATTTTGGGTATATTGCTATTTTTGTTAAAATTTCATTATATGTATTATTTTTTAAGAAAAATAAGTAGATAAATAGTAATCTCTGCTCTGAATATATAATTAGTTTAATAATAATGGTTATTTATTCATTAACAAAATAAAGCTTTAAATTTTTAGATATTTGCACATTTTAAAAATAATGATTGATGATTTAATAATGATATTTATAATTATTCTACCTTTTCTACAACTCAAGAAAATGGCTGAAAACATATTAAAAATGTCTACAAACGGTACATTTTATAGGATAAAAGTATAAATATTTGACTCCATAGAGTCACTTTTTCGAGAGATATTAACATTAAGAAAGTATTCAACCAAAATTGAAGGAAAGGTTGTGTTATATTATCGTAACTTTTATAATAGATAATATAATATACAAATAATAAGAATTATTAATTAAAAGGAAAAGGAAAACAGCTAGATGATTTATGAATGATGAAAGAATATATTATAGGGATTCAACTAACAGGCATTTTGAGAACTAATCGCACGCTTAAAATTCGCCGTTTTTTACATCTTTAATCATGAGTCATGAATGTGAAAAAAGAGCCTAGCAGCAAGGCACACCCAAGATGTTGTCACAAGAAATATGGTACCTTTGAAATAAAGCAGAATTCCAGGTGATTACATTTGAAGTAGTGGAATGTAACATATTATTTTGGCGTTTTATTTAAGAATAGATTATTATTATTTAGCGGCATTAAAAATTTGTAAAGAAGAGAACCCTAAATTTGTTGCAATTAATGCCATAACATGATGCCTAAGTCATTTTTGCATGGACTCGTACTTGACACTATAAACCTTAATATATCTTTGTTGGATTTGCACCTCAAAAATACTGCACTTAAGTGAATCCTATAATTTATATTACATATTTCTGAAGCACATTAATTAAATTAAATGGTTTTATTTAACCGTCAAGTGGCTATTTTTTATTTATTTAACGGTTTATTTGTCATAAATAACTATTATAAATACTTCAAACAGTCAAAAGTAACACATTTTTTAATCACTTAAATTTTTCATAGAAAAATTAAATAGGATGAAATTTCATAATGATTATCTCAATTATATATATATATAAGATATATTATAAGATCCTAGGTTGGTGAAATGACATCTAAAAGAAATTGGGTCAGAACCCTTGAGAAAACTAAACATTATACAACACATTTAAAGTCGTAATCAAGAGATAAATATAAAGATTTATTCAAGGAACGTAATTGAAGACAATTATGATATCTTTAATTTCATCACTAACAAGACCAAGACGCTTGTTTCCTTGAATGTCCAACTCAACATCTTTTTAGTCAATTTCATGTTCTATATTGAAAAATCCAATCCTCCATACTACGGCATTTGAAAGTAAAGAAGTGTTGTCCAAGATTAAGAAATAAGTTTAGTGAAAGGATATTTCCACCATCATGTCATGTTATTACACTTGAATCACTCAAAAGTAAATGTCTACCTATCATTGAGTCAACATAATCCATAATCTACGATAGCAAGCTCATTAAATACATAATTATTTCTATCGTAAACTGTGACGCCTTGAGGGTTCTCAATTCGATTAAGGGGATGAGGGATTCGATGATCATCAGATGGTACTCGAACTCCGACAAAATTGGTGATATTTAATGACAATAATGAAATTACCTCAGTAGTGTAGGAATTCAGGGAAACATCCCAAAAATCTTAAATGTTACAGTTAATACAATTAATATTTTTGAAATTATAGCTTCTATTTTTAACATTTAATACTTATTATGGCTTAGGTTGGTCATTACAGCATTTGCCAACTCTTCGTAGGACGATAGATTTGGAAAAGTCCTTAAAGCCAATGACAACTCTGATAGACGGAGGTTTCGTCCCTAGAGCGATTGCCTACTCATAATAGGAAACAAGGGATTTGGAGAAGTCCATAAAGGCAATGTCGAGCACATTGACGTACAGAGAATTGAAATCCCTGTCGTAAATCCAAGCATGTTCACGTCGATATTCGACAATTCATTCCAACAGGAATTTTATAGAAATATTTGATTGTTTTTCAGCAGAGTGTTACACGTATTACACAAATCATGCCAGATCTTTACTACCAGGTAGATGTACTCCCCCCCCCCCCTCCACCCCACCCCAGTAATAAAGGAAAAATTACAACAGATTTGGAAAACAAAAAGTACTGTTCAAAGTGCCAACCCCAAGAAATCTCGCCTGCTAAATTTTGTTTGAATTTTACATTTCTAGTTATGGTATATAAAATATTTATTTTTAGTATCGATATAAATTAGTTTTTAAAGTTATCTCTACTTTTTTTCAGAAGTGTAGTTTTAATTGAGAAGCTTATCATTATGCATAATCATAATGAACATTTGATAATTTTTTTATTAACGAAAAAAAGAAACAATCCATTTGTATACAAAAAGACAATCTTTGTAATAAAAAAAAATGTAAGACAATTGTTACTAGAGGAAAGATGTTGGAAACACTCAGTGACTGACATGTTTTCAACATATTCATCGGATGTTAAAATATAATTTATTTCTTACTTCCATTTTTTTTCTTTTATACACAAGTGATTCTTGCTGTGATCAAATCTATTAGTTTTATTAAAGAAAGGAATGTCTGCTTTTGAAGATTAATAAATTGTTCATTTTTTATTTTTTTTAAATAAGACATTTTGACACCCTTTGACCCTTAGAAAGCCGCCAACGGCATCTACTGTTATTAGTGACCATATATTTGATGAACAAATATAAAAGGGCTTAATTTAGAAATGACGTATAAGGATTGGATATAAAAAAATTTCCAGTAATATCATATTGATTTTTTCTTCAACAAGTACCTATAGAAGCTCAATGCGTGTAATCTAAACTTTTTAAATACTATCACATAACTATAAGTACATCAGCCCTAATTTTTACTTCACTAATCAACATTCAAGAAAATTTAATAAGAATCCTATATCTATAATTGTCATTCAATATTTTGTTATTTATCGTATTTTTCTTTTAATAAATTCGAGACTGATTCAGTGTAAGGAAAAGGTAGAGAAATACTTGAAAATTAGGTTCATTTGATGTACAAATGTAGTTTAGTTACATTGTACATTCATATAAAATATGGTTTTATTCATATTTTATAAATTAATATCTAATTCTGAGAAAATGAATGATGTATTTTTCGTTTTTAAAAGAGCATACGATGCAGCTCTTACAACGTAGTCTATTTGAGCAGGAAAAATATTAATATTTTCGACTTATGCAATGAGTAGCTATTGGTAAAAAAACCATACATGTACATGTAGGATATACAATATTTAAACAACATTTTCTATTTTTAATGTATTCATAAGCTACATAAAAAACATTTGAGACGCTCACATGATATTGAGGATACATATTTGCTGAAAAATACTCATTCTTGTAAGTACTATAAAGTACATTCATTAAAAAATAACAAAATTATCAAAGAAAAATTAACAACTATAAGCTTTACAAAGTGTATTAAGTAGATTTCTTATCTAATTTTTCAAATTATTGAAAAAACAAAACCAATTTCATATAAGAAGATAACTTTAATTTGTGATAAAAGTCTCCACCCTTTGATATTATTTCTAGTCACTAAGGTTAACAGAACTAGTATCTTCTTAAAATAACATTTTGAAGAAGAAAAAAATGTTAAAACTAAATGATTTTTCTATAAAAAAAACTCTAAAAATCATACAAATGATAGTAGAGAGTAAAATCGGTATATTTATATTTTTTAAGATATGTAGGATTAAGTGGGTGATGAAATGGGTATAAAATGAACACATATATATGTATATCAAGTTATATAGATTTGATGATTATAAATTTGACATTAAAGGATAAGATAATTTGTCACAATTACACAGGTCTACAAATTTGAACTTTCAAAAATCTTTTGGGGTATAAGTATAATAAAAGTTATTCAGTTTTGCTCACTGATTTCAAATCTGTAATTCTTTTTTTCGAGAGTCCGATGGTTTTCGAGAAATCGGTCCCTACTTTTTTAGCTTTTTTGGCCCATTTTCCAACTTCAACTTCAATTTAAGCATAGAAGGATACACATTTTGAGCACTAAAAAATGATGATTGGCTAGTATTTTTTATGGAGATTTCATTTCTAGTCTTTGTTTTGACCTAAAAGGACTCCTTGGGGCGTAGGGTGCCGGAGTAGGTCCAAAAGTCGATGAAATCCTTTGTACTTAAATAACTCCTTGAATATTGCATGAAATGGATTAATAAGGAATGCATTAAAGAGATTAGACCCAAAGCTTTCAAACAAGATGTCAAGCGCCCGATAAGAGCCTTTAATTTTGAAGAAATCGTCCATCAAAGTGTGTAAATTTTCATCCAATTTTGGGCAAAAATTCGCTAGAAATCTAAGACTCACGGTAGATCTAATAAAAAACAAGTGCTATAGACTGTAGTAGTAGAGCGCAGAAGAAGACTCTCATATCAGTTGAAGATAACCAAATTCAAAAACATGGATCTCTTATTCAATTACAATTTAAATTTAAAGGAGTGGGATCGCAGGGCCATGGATATCCAATGAAAGGAATAGTGTTCCTTGATGAATCATGTCTCAGTACCCTTCATCTTCATCATCATGGATATGAAGGGAACTGTTTTGAGGAATGCTGGATCAGTCGCCTTAATTTGAAGAAGACGGGATCGGTGTTTCGACGTGCTATAAAATTAGAGATTCATCTTCATGAGAAGGTATTTATCATTTGGATCATCTTTGAGTACACTAAGAACAATTCCCTCTTCAGATTAAGAATAAACATCGCTGTTAAGTCAAGAATGGGAGAAAGAAATGAAGACTCCATTGAGGAGTCAATGTTTGTATGGAAGAAACTAATCTCCACATTCATCTCAAAATTTAAACCGATGTTATCGCTTATATCGCTACGACGGCTCTTGTATACACTGGACTCTCGTTTCATGGCTGTTTCTAGTCTACTAACACACATCTTCATTCGAATGGACACTTTTTTACACTCATGTACCTATCACATTACTGAAAGTCCCTTGGTTTACCGTTTATGTCTCTCAGTACTGGGTCCCCTTCTTCATGTTCTAAGTGGAGAACAAGGAATAATCATGAAGTGTCTTTGATAACGTCAATCGTATTCTGAACAAACTCATTTATTTTTTATACCATTTCTGATTAGGAATTTTATGTTTTTCATGAATTTGTTATATTGAAGAGACTAAATATTTTAATTTATCAACATATACAACTTATTGTACATAATTATTTTAAGATTTAAAATATAATTTCAAAGAGATCATAGATGTTTGGTACTAGATTTACACTTGAGCTTCTTTTCAGGCTCATCACGATACAACATTCAACAATAATCTCCCATCATGCTTGAATTCTAAAACCCTTTATATCTTGCTTCCATTTTTTTAATATCTTGATGAAAACATTCTCCCTGCTCGTCACTAACAGCTCCTAAATTGAGCATTTTGAGCCAAGACACAAAAAATATTCATTTTTCTAGAAATATCACAGAAGCAGCAATACAGGTTTCAGATACACAATTTATTCATTTTTCCCCCACTAAACAAACGTCAGTTATAGCTTGCAGGAAATAGATCGTCTTTTAGTAGCACATATATTGGTAATCAGACAATTAGTTTGGATGAAATCTGTACACTTCATTCAAATGGAATGTTCCCTGCAGGTTATGAAGGTATAAGTTCTACATTTGAAAGTGTAACCGAAGATCCAAAAATAGACATTGAATTCATTCATCAAATCTTAAAGAATAAATCTATAAAAATATTTGAAACCATCGGAGTTTCGAATAAAATTGCTTGGGATATATTTCAAACTGCCCAAAAAATAAAGATACTGTCCAAGTTCGACACAGATAATACTATAGATTCTATTATAAACCATTCAGTAAATATAATTAATGCTTCATTCAAGATATTTTCGTGGATTAAGCCCGCCGTAATATGTATATCCACTATCTTGATCGTCCTTCTAATTACATATTTCATATTTTTAAGTTATAAAGTTTATAAGAAAAGAAAGAAATCACATCAGAGCATTCTACATCATAATCATATTATGTTATCAGCATTGTAACTACCATCTGAATCATATAACTCCTTGTCAAACATTGATGATTGAATAATTATATAAATTATGTTATGTTTTTGATATATTTTGTATTTGAGATCATTCATTAGAAATGGTATAAAAAATAAATGAGTTTGTTCAGAATACGATTGACGTTATCAAAGACACTTCATGATTATTCCTTGTTCTCCACTTAGAACATGAAGAAGGGGACTCAGTACTGAGAGACATAAACGGTAAACCAAGGGACTTTCAGTAATGTGATAGGTACATGAGTGTAAAAAAGTGTCCATTCGAATGAAGATGTGTGTTAGTAGACTAGAAACAGCCATGAAACGAGAGTCCAGTGTATACAAGAGCCGTCGTAGCGATATAAGCGATAACATCGGTTTAAATTTTGAGATGAATGTGGAGATTAGTTTCTTCCATACAAACATTGACTCCTCAATGGAGTCTTCATTTCTTTCTCCCATTCTTGACTTAACAGCGATGTTTATTCTTAATCTGAAGAGGGAATTGTTCTTAGTGTACTCAAAGATGATCCAAATGATAAATACCTTCTCATGAAGATGAATCTCTAATTTTATAGCACGTCGAAACTCCGATCCCGTCTTCTTCAAATTAAGGCGACTGATCCAGCATTCCTCAAAACAGTTCCCTTCATATCCATGATGATGAAGATGAAGGGTACTGAGACATGATTCATCAAGGAACACTATTCCTTTCATTGGATATCCATGGCCCTGCGATCCCACTCCTTTAAATTTAAATTGTAATTGAATAAGAGATCCATGTTTTTGAATTTGGTTATCTTCAACTGATATGAGAGTCTTCTTCTGCGCTCTACTACTACAGTCTATAGCACTTGTTTTTTATTAGATCTACCGTGAGTCTTAGATTTCTAGCGAATTTTTGCCCAAAATTGGATGAAAATTTACACACTTTGATGGACGATTTCTTCAAAATTAAAGGCTCTTATCGGGCGCTTGACATCTTGTTTGAAAGCTTTGGGTCTAATCTCTTTAATGCATTCCTTATTAATCCATTTCATGCAATATTCAAGGAGTTATTTAAGTACAAAGGATTTCATCGACTTTTGGACCTACTCCGGCACCCTACGCCCCAAGGAGTCCTTTTAGGTCAAAACAAAGACTAGAAATGAAATCTCCATAAAAAATACTAGCCAATCATCATTTTTTAGTGCTCAAAATGTGTATCCTTCTATGCTTAAATTGAAGTTGAAGTTGGAAAATGGGCCAAAAAAGCTAAAAAAGTAGGGACCGATTTCTCGAAAACCATCGGACTCTCGAAAAAAAGAATTACAGATTTGAAATCAGTGAGCAAAACTGAATAACTTTTATTATACTTATACCCCAAAAGATTTTTGGCTGTTGACATGTGTTATTTGACATACACTTTAAAAAATATTCTAATAACGAAATGTTTATATATTATATATGTTAGTCTTTAAAACCAAGTTCAATACCTTAATCTAGCATTAATATATTTTTTGCAAAATTACGAATTTATAATCATCTAAAGGGACACTCCTTGTTCCATGGGAAACTTTTTGTCGACTAGTGTAATGTATGTATTTTAATTATATTTCATACTACTCTTGGGTGTTACGATCCTGGTTCTTAATTATAATTGACCAATGCACATTTTTTATTTATTGTGGTTACATAAGTCCAAAATGAAATAGATGCTGACTTTATAAAGGGAAGAGACTTCACTTTTGTAGAATAATGCTTCTAAATAATATACTACTTTATTATTAATGTAAATACAACCATTGATCAAATGAGGGATGAATGGACATTCACGTCAGAAGTGAAGCTAATAAAAAGTGGAAACAAAATGAAGTTATAAATTGACTGAGTTCATTCCTTTCGTCTTTAGTTTACAAGTGATATTCAATCAATTCGTACCCTATAATTTTCACAGTGACAATGGCTTACTCTGTAGTCCATAACGAAAAAAAGAGAATTTGTGAGGAGGAGCATGAAGTTTCAATTTACAATGACCACACTAACTTAGATAAGGAACTATCTAAAATTTACAATTCATATGGATTAGAGTACAGTCATGATCCTGTTTCTATACGAAAGGATTCCGAGAATCGGTTGATGAGTTCGACCTGTATCGCTGAAAAGGAAAATCATCTTGCTGTACATGAGGAATTTATCTCAGAACTATTTGGAGATCATATAAGTATCTTTGATCACAATACAGATGATTTAAAGTGGGAGGAAAAGGATCAGCATTTACATCAAGAGGATCTATTGGACATACATTTCCTCTGTGATGATATAAGTATTGCTGATGAAATTCGAAAATGTAATGCTATATCTAGATCCCTTTATAAAATCTTCTCCACTGACGACATTATAATAAAAGATGACGGAGAATGCCAAATTACAGACACCTTAGACTCAGATATCGGCCATAGTGAACTCTTGAAAGTCGAGACACCTTCGAAGAAGAAGTTAAATGATGTTACAAGTCGTAAAAGAGATTTTGAGGACAAGGAAAACATTTACAAAAGCAGTCCAAAAATTCCTCGTCTTGCTGGTTCGAAAATAACATGTTCCTTACCTTTTGAGGAGATAGAAAATCAGGCATAGTACATATTGTCTTTATCTATATAACTTACTTTTATGTATTTCTTATTTCCCTCTTTATTTATCTGTGATGTATCTTTTTATAAATATAAACATATTTGAAATATAACCTTTATAAAATATTTATAAGTGTTTTGCGAAAAACTTTTCGAACGAAGTTTGACAGAGAAATAAAATATATCGGTATAGCTCATAAGGATGATAGTCAAACATAAAAGAATAACAAAAAGGATATTTGAACTTTTCGAGCATCCTTCTAAAGAATTACCTTCTGTAGACTTTAACTCTCGGGAGATCATAAAAGAAATGGTCGAGTTCTTTTTTTTTTTTTCAAAGGAATATTCACTTTTTATATGTATTAAAGATTTGTCACAAAATATACAAAGCTTACTCTAATTTTAAACTTTTATTTAAGAAATGCGGATGGTTCGAGTAAGAAGTCATCTCCTTAATTTGAGGGAATAAATTATGATCAAACTAAAGACCATTTTTAGTGATTTGAATGTAAATCTTGTATGTAAAAAAAAAGTATTCTTCAAATTGGGAATGGTATTCCATGTTGTAATAGATATAACTGTAATGTAGCTTCTTAAACCTTTCCATCAAAACGTTTCATCAATCCCATTGCAACCCCAATATTGAAATGTACTTAATAAATAATAGAGTTCAATGATTTTAGGGGAAAACTGTCGTCAAGACTTCTTATGGCAACTGAAGAATTTATCTACCTTCAAAAGTGGCTCTGGCCAAGATAAGTCATTTCTTTTCTTTCCGTTGGAGATGGGATAGAAAGCTGAGAAAGATCACAAAGCATTAGAACTCGTCTCTGAAGATTTGAATATAACTCATATTGATAATATTTATTATCATTATTAAATTTGAAATTTCTATAGTCTATGGTATTGAAAATATTTTATACTTCTCAATTTTTAAATTCTCAAGGAGTCTGTAGGTTTCTAATCTTTCCTTCGAAATACAATCACATATGATATTTACTCTCTTTTTTTCACCTTCCTTGGGAGCTGGTCAAATGAAATACAATTATTTTATTGGGTAGAATTACGATCACAACTACCCTTCTGTATTTTTCTTGTTGCCAACTTGAACCGAGATATTATTTAGATATACCACACTTTGATAAGTTCTACTAATCACAACCCAATCGTTAATATTTGTATAATATTCAATAATTCGAAGAAAGGGCCCACAATCCTTGATTTAATATATTTTTTATACATCAAAATCATAAATTAATAATAAATCTGCTTTAAATCAAAAGAGTCAACTGATGAAATACAGCTGAAGGGAGAATACAGTGTGTTTTTGTTTATCCCAAAAAGCTCGTCGTGTAGGGAATATGAAAACAAAAACAAACAAAAAACAACAGGAGAATCGAATAGACATTGAACTTCAACGTTCAAGGTTAAAACCCAATTGTTTAATATAAATGTAACGGAATGTGTAATAGTTAGTTGTCATACCATTTTATTTTTAGTTATCGATATTGAACCCCTTAACCAGAGCTTATGTATGTTTCATTGTATCCCTATTGGTACTTGATTTTCTGCCCTTCATCTTTCTCACTCAAAATTCCACAAAATATAGCTCCAGAATCCATGTTCTCGAGTTGATCCAATATTTACAAGCGACAACAGAGCTCTCGATAAATCTAAGTAGAAGTAGTCTATGGTTTTTCACCATTTGGATTTTAAGTCCAGATATTCTTAAAGCTTATTGTTTTTTGACTTAAATGACTAATTAATCAGTAGAAGATATTGAATGAATGAAATTAATGCATTGCTACTTTTTTTTACCATTATTATGGCTCTACTAAATTGAAGGCAAGTTGTATCTACAAATATATCACCTCTTATTTCTATAATATTTCATTTTTCAATGTATTAAAAGTATAAAATCCAGTGATTTTATTACCCAATCCTCTTACAGAGTTTGGATGTTAAAGTAATGTAACAAATAAATTTGCATCAATGATGAAATCTATCGTACAAATGAACAAAACAGAAACAAAATGAAGTTGGAGACACCTGATCCCATTAGATAATTTGATGCTCAAATTACAAATTTGTAATAATCATTCAGAGTCAAGAGTTCTGTGCTTTTACAATATCATATTTTTAATTAATTGGTTATACTTTTTTTAAGAGCTCTTAAAATTTTTGCTTGGAATACGCTAATTTTGTGTAAAAAATGTAAATGTAAATATGTATATATATAATATTGTTCTGTAAGAACCATTTATTTGAATTCAGTGTTTTAAAATATATTTTACTTGGTTGATAGTCTATTTAATAATTCCATCACAATGATATCTTCATTCTTCATATAATAGCAAGGATAGTCATCATTTAACAATAACAAAATAATTTCTCTTCTTAAAAGTGAAGGAAGAACGGTCTGGAATTAGTTGGTACTTAGCCAAGTACCGCATTCCTGCCAACTATTTTTTATTTAATTGGCGGGATATTCTACGCTTATACAATAATTACACTAATGATACAGATGAAACATCATTCAGTACAAATATTGTATATACAACACGACTTTATTTTTAGTCTATCTCGCAGCCTTCCCACCCAAAATAAAGGTTAAAAGGGACTCAAAACCATTTGGGAAATTATAAAATTATTCCCTGCTGAAGGATTATTCTTTATTTAAAGTTTTATCCCCAAAAAAGAAATTGAATGTAATGTAGTTTACAATAATCAATGACTCAAATTGATACATGTATTCATTTATATACATAAATATGTGAGTTAATTTTAAAACAATACTCTCATTTGTTTCATCCCGAGAGCCTTGCGTTTACATATTTTCCAGACACAAATAAAAGTTTCTCATCAAAACTCAGCAAAGTGCCGTACACATAAAAACGGTTTGTGAAAACTCTTGAGTGATTTATATCCGCGGTGCTCTCTGTACATGATTAGATACATACATTGTGTATGGACAATAAATTTGTATGGCGCCCATTTTTTATTAATTGGCTGATTGAAAGTCCAAGGATCAAAACGGATGCTTGTAATATAAAATGATTCCACTCCCTAAAAACAATAATTTACTCTATCATGAAATATTATCTAGTCAGCATTCCTTCAATTGGTTTGAAATGATGACAATAATTATTTAAGAATTGATTTCAACTTTGATTGCATTTCATCAAATCAAAGTTACAAATCGTCATCATTTTAAAAACGTTTACCAATTACCAAACTATTAATAAATTTAATTTAATTTGACTTCAATTATAATTATAGAAATAGTAAAAAAGGTCTAAGTATTAACGGATATATCTTTATATTTAAAAGTAAGTTATTCCCCTAATTGGTTTCCCTCATTTAATTTATTTTTGTACATATTTACATTTCGATCTAATCTTGTATCTATACTCTTAGGAAATTTAAGAACGTCAAACTTTAAATATTATTATATGATTTGAAATAACGATCCTACTTTTTAAAATTAATTCAAATTGAACCTTGCTAAGCAGTTAGTGTCCCTATTATTAAATTAAAAATAGTCAAATACGTGAATGACGTAATGTATAAACAAACAATTCATATTTGCCTTTTTTTAATTTTATTTTGGATGAGAAAAGTTTGAATGATGGCTATGACTTGTCTATTACAATACAAAAAAGTAGAAAATAGTAGAGATAAGAAAAAGATAATTAAGAATTTGATTTTCTCAAAACATAAAATTAGACAACTTAATCAAGATAAAAACTAAAGAGAATATGCATTGGTCTAACATACATATATCATAATGAAAATATAAAATACTAGTGAATAATTTTCTCTATTGTAGAAGGGTACTGAAGACCATCAAGTACTCAATATTGGATCAACTCGAGAACATGGATTCTGGAGCTATATTTTGTGGAATTTTGAGTGAGAAAGATGAAGGGCAGAAAATCAAGTACCAATAGGGATACAATGAAACATACATAAGCTCTGGTTAAGGGGTTCAATATCGATAACTAAAAATAAAATGGTATGACAACTAACTATTACACATTCCGTTACATTTATATTAAACAATTGGGTTTTAACCTTGAACGTTGAAGTTCAATGTCTATTCGATTCTCCTGTTGTTTTTTGTTTGTTTTTGTTTTCATATTCCCTACACGACGAGCTTTTTGGGATAAACAAAAACACACTGTATTCTCCCTTCAGCTGTATTTCATCAGTTGACTCTTTTGATTTAAAGCAGATTTATTATTAATTTATGATTTTGATGTATAAAAAATATATTAAATCAAGGATTGTGGGCCCTTTCTTCGAATTATTGAATATTATACAAATATTAACGATTGGGTTGTGATTAGTAGAACTTATCAAAGTGTGGTATATCTAAATAATATCTCGGTTCAAGTTGGCAACAAGAAAAATACAGAAGGGTAGTTGTGATCGTAATTCTACCCAATAAAATAATTGTATTTCATTTGACCAGCTCCCAAGGAAGGTGAAAAAAAGAGAGTAAATATCATATGTGATTGTATTTCGAAGGAAAGATTAGAAACCTACAGACTCCTTGAGAATTTAAAAATTGAGAAGTATAAAATATTTTCAATACCATAGACTATAGAAATTTCAAATTTAATAATGATAATAAATATTATCAATATGAGTTATATTCAAATCTTCAGAGACGAGTTCTAGTGCTTTGTGATCTTTCTCAGCTTTCTATCCCATCTCCAACGGAAAGAAAAGGAATGACTTATCTTGGCCAGAGCCACTTTTGAAGGTAGATAAATTCTTCAGTTGCCATAAGAAGTCTTGACGACAGTTTTCCCCTAAAATCATTGAACTCTATTATTTATTAAGTACATTTCAATATTGGGGTTGCAATGGGATTGATGAAACATTTTGATGGAAAGGTTTAAGAAGCTACATTACAGTTATATCTATTACAACATGGAATACCATTCCCCTTTTGAAGAAATCTTTTTTTTTACATACAAGATTTACATTCAAATCACTAAAAATGGTCTTTAGTTTGATCATAATTTATTCCCTCAAATTAAAGAGATGACTTCTTACTCGAACCATCCGCATTTCTTAAATAAAAGTTTAAAATTAGAGTAAGCTTTGTATATTTTGTGACAAATCCTTGGACCCTCATCTTTCTTTAATACATATAAAAAGTGAATATTCCTTTGAAAAAAAAAAAAAAAAGAACTCGACCTTTTCTTTTATGATCTCTACAGAAGGTAATTCTTTAGAAGCATGCTCGAAAAGTTCAAATATCCTTTTTGTTATTCTTTTATGTTTGACTATCATCCTTATGAGCTATACCGATATATTTTATTTCTCTGTCAAACTTCGTTCGAAAAGTTTTTCGCAAAACACTTATAAATATTTTATAAAGGTTATATTTCAAATATGTTTATATTTATAAAAAGATACATCACAGATAAAAAAAGAGGGAAATAAGAAATACATAAAAGTAAGTTATATAGATAAAGACAATATGTACTATGCCTGATTTTCTATCTCCTCAAAAGGTAAGGAACATGTTATTTTCGAACCAGCAAGACGAGGAATTTTTGGACTGCTTTTGTAAATGTTTTCCTTGTCCTCAAAATCTCTTTTACGACTTCTAACATCATTTAACTTCTTCTTCGAAGGTGTCTCGACTTTCAAGAGTTCACTATGGCCGATATCTGAGTCTAAGGTGTCTGTAATTTGGCATTCTCCGTCATCTTTTATTATTATGTCGTCAGTGGAAAAGATTTTATAAAGGGATCTAGATATAGCATTACATTTTCGAATTTCATCAGTAATACTTATATCATCACAGAGGAAATGTATGTCCAATAGATCCTCTTGATGTAAATGCTGATCCTTTTCCTCCCACTTTAAATCATCTGTATTGTGATCAAAGATACTTATATGATCTCCAAATAGTTCTGAGATAAATTCCTCATGTACAGCAAGATGATTTTCCTTTTCAGGTATACAGGTCGAACTCATCAACCGATTCTCGGAATCCTTTCGTATAGAAACAGGATCATGACTGTACTCTAATCCATATGAATTGTAAATTTTAGATAGTTCCTTATCTAAGTTAGTGTGGTCATTGTAAATTGAAACTTCATGCTCCTCCTCACAAATTATCTTTTTTTCTTTATGGACTACAGAGTAAGCCATTGTCACTGTGAAAATTATAGGGTACGAATTGATTGAATATCACTTGTAAACTAAAGACGAAAGGAATGAACTCAGTCAATTTATAACTTCATTTTGTTTCCACTTTTTATTAGCTTCACTTCTGACGTGAATGTCCATTCATCCCTCATTTGAACAATGTGTGTATTTACATAAATAATAAAGTAGTATATTATTTAGAAGCATTATTCTACAAAAGTGAAGTCTCTTCCCTTTATAAAGTCAGCATCTATTTCATTTTGGACTTATGTAACCACAATAAATAAAAAATGTGCATTGGTCAATTATAATTAAGAACCAGGATCGTAACACCCAAGAGTAGTATGAAATATAATTAAAATACATACATTACACTAGTCGACAAAAAGTTTCCCATGGAACAAGGAGTGTCCCTTTAGAAAATTATAAATTCGTAATTTTGCAAAAAATATATTAATGCTAGATTAAGGTATTGAACTTGGTTTTAAAGACTAACATATATAATATATAAGCATTTCGTTATTAGTATATTTTTTAAAGTGTATGTCAAATAATTGTGACAAATTATCTTATCCTTTAATGTCAAATTTATAATCATCAAATCTATATAACTTGATATACATATATATGTGTTCATTTTATACCCATTTCATCACCCACTTAATCCTACATATCTTAAAAAATATAAATATACCGATTTTACTCTCTACTATCATTTGTATGATTTTTAGAGTTTTTTTTATAGAAAAATCATTTAGTTTTAACATTTTTTTCTTCTTCAAAATGTTATTTTAAGAAGATACTAGTTCTGTTAACCTTAGTGACTAGAAATAATATCAAAGGGTGGAGACTTTTATCACAAATTAAAGTTATCTTCTTATATGAAATTGGTTTTGTTTTTTCAATAATTTGAAAAATTAGATAAGAAATCTACTTAATACACTTTGTAAAGCTTATAGTTGTTAATTTTTCTTTGATAATTTTGTTATTTTTTAATGAATGTACTTTATAGTACTTACAAGAATGAGTATTTTTCAGCAAATATGTATCCTCAATATCATGTGAGCGTCTCAAATGTTTTTTATGTAGCTTATGAATACATTAAAAATAGAAAATGTTGTTTAAATATTGTATATCCTACATGTACATGTATGGTTTTTTTACCAATAGCTACTCATTGCATAAGTCGAAAATATTAATATTTTTCCCGCTCAAATAGACTACGTTGTAAGAGCTGCATCGTATGTTCTTTTAAAAACGAAAAATACATCATTCATTTTCCCAGAATTAGATATTAATTTATAAAATATGAATAAAACCATATTTTATATGAATGTACAATGTAACTAAACTACATTTGTACATCAAATGAACCTAATTTTCAAGTATTTCTCTACCTTTTCCTTACACTGAATCAGTCTCGAATTTATTAAAAGAAAAATACGATAAATAACAAAATATTGAATGACAGTTATAGATATAGGATTCTTATTAAATTTTCTTGAATGTTGATTAGTGAAGTAAAAATTAGGGCTGATGTACTTATAGTTATGAGATAGTATTTAAAAAGTTTAGATTACACGCATTGAGCTTCTATAGGTACTGGTTGAAGAAAAAATCAATATGATATTACTGGATATTTTTTTATATCCAATCCTTATACGTCATTTCTAAATTAAGCCCTTTTATATTTGTTCATCAAATATGCTCATTACAAAATATCTTCAGTGGTTAAACTCAATATTAATTTCTGTTACTTTGGTTAAAATTATAAGAAAAATGTCATTAAACTTCTTATATAAGGAGCATAAGTTTTAAAAACATGGATGTATAATTTTGTATAACTCAAATCATTTAAGACTTATTTTCTTGAGTGAATTGATAAAAGTGATCTTATTATTTATTGTTTATTTAGTCATTTTCTGATAGCGTAAAGTGTTTTCTTTTTAATTATGTATAATATGTTTCATTAGATGTAGAGATACATCGCTAAACTTAAGTGGGCGAATTGAACTATCAACTATTCTTGTTTTGAATAAACACTGAGATATTGTATTTATATATTGTATATATGCATTCAAGAACTGAAATTGTTAACTAGGTAATTTCTAAGGACAAATTCATCAGCTTATTTAATAAAGTCAATAACTTTTTGAAGCATTTCCATTAGAAAATTAGAAAGAAGGTTAATTTTGGTTTTTAAGCTGAAAATGTGCAGTGAGTATATTTATATTAGCTTCGAAATAATTTTTGAGGATATTAAATATGACTTCGAAAGCTAAAGATTGTTTAAAATACCCAAGTGGTATAGTTATTTTATGACAACAACGACAAAATATCACTAACATGTAATTGTACAAACATCTTATTAGATTGTCAAATAGAATTTTTCATCAAAAACGATGTTTTTCACCACTACGGGCCGCGTGATTTAGCTAGTGCCTCTCCGGATGTAATATAAATTATTGGTTAGATGCATGTAAATGATGTCATGATCAGTGATGTAAAAAACGGCGATTTTTAAGCGTGTGAGTAGTTTTCAAAATGTCTGTTAGTTGAAACCCTTCATAATATTCTTTCATCATTCATAAATCATCAAGCTGTTTTCCTTTTCCTTTTGACATAATAATTCTTATATATATATGAATATTATATTATCTATTATAAAAGTTACGATAATATCACACAACCTTTCCTTCAATTTTGGTTGTAAACATTCTGAATAAATAATTCAGAATAATTATAAATATCATTATTAAATCTTGAATCATTGTTTTTAAAATATGCTAATATCTAAAAACTTAAAGCTTTATTTTGTTAAGAAATGAATAACCATTATTACCTAACTAAAAACTTGAAGATAATTATATATTCAGAACAGAGATTACTATTTATGTACTTATTTTTCTTAAAAATTAATTCAAATAATGAAATTCTAACAAGAATAGCAATAAATCCAAAACTAATGTACCGATTTTGAAATTTGGAAAATTTCCTGTTTATTAAAAGCAAAATCTACAACTTTGATTTCAATGATATCTTTCTAAAACATCAATTTAATTTAATTAATTACTATAAGTCCAAGAAGAGCTGTCTTGAGCCTGGAGCAAGGCTGTCACAGCTACAGTCATAGTATTATATCGACAGCAAATGAGCTGGCTTTCATAGTTACCATACCATTTTTGACGTCATCAAGGGAAGGAGCTACTCGCACGCTTAAAAATCGCCGTTTTTTACATCACTGGTCATGATAGATAAATGAGTTACTTATGACGTCATTGGTATGAAAATAATTACAGATTTTTCTTGACGTTATAGAGAATCAAACCTA
Organism: Lepeophtheirus nordmannii; assembly: GCA_963680855.1. Lineage (NCBI taxonomy): Eukaryota > Metazoa > Arthropoda > Copepoda > Siphonostomatoida > Caligidae > Lepeophtheirus > Lepeophtheirus nordmannii. The sequence goes on from OY804520.1 coordinate 14,330,329, forward strand.
AACATTTCAGAAGAGGAGTAAAATACATAATATTATATCTTTTCATCATTAATTACTTTTTTCCTAAGTGAGTGTCATTTATCAAATTACATTGGGTTTAAAAAAAACTAAATTTGTAAAGAGATATTATTCATTTCACAAGGGATTGATATATTACTGAATAGCACGGGGTCACATGCAGAGCTGCTATGAAGCATGTTATTAATTGAATTCTGGACTGAACAAACACTACATATATGGTTCAATATCTCCCTGGTAGACAAATGATTCTAATTTTTTTATTAGTATCCGTAATGCTAATATGTGTTAATTCTGACACAAGCCAAAAAATATACCAAAGGGGTGTTGAACTTTGCACACATTTGTGACCGGCGCGTGCACACTTCTTTTATATGCGCACTCGTAATAAAACCATAGACAGTCCGAATAATAACAATAATAATGAATAACTAACAAGGTATTCAATCAGTTTGAAAGTGCTGTCTGGCGAGAAGGTTCTTTCCTGTCAATTTAAAAAAAAACTATTCTTTTATCTTATATAAACAAGTAAACATGGCATCATCTAAAGTAGTTACTTTGAACGGATCAAGAGTTGGTCAATGTACGGATGAAGTTTACCTCTTGGATTCTAATACAACCACTAATGCTCCAGATAACATAACTAGTCTCGTCGATGCAAATGGAGAAGAAGAGATCCAAAATGAGACTATGGATCCAAATGAGGAGGAATCACTCACAGTACTTTACTTTTCACATCAAGAGGATGAATACCATGGGGATCTTGATTCTTTGTCAGAGACTCAGTCTACAGGATCTGCTTGCAGCATTGAAACAGAAAGTTCTACACATGAAACTGCTACTCCTACTTATGATGTGATGTATGTCTCAGCTTATAACGAGCCAAGAATCGAGGGGCATCCAGGGGTTGTATTCGTCGATTTGCAGGAAATGGGAATTTATGCGTCAAATGTATTTGTGGGCCAGGACTATGAAATCCAGTATGATTCTAATACAATCACAGATTCATATGAAATCTTTTCTGGGATCAATATAGGTGAGGGTGTCATTTCTTTCAACTTGTGTTCTTCTGAGGACCAATCAGAGGAATATGGAGACTTCGAAGAGTTGGACAATGATGAAGAACGCGGTTCTGAGGCGAATCCAAATGGAGCTGTGGCTGATTGTTGATATATTTCTCTCATTTATGATTCATAAACTTACAAATTCATTCAGTTTCATTCTTGACAAACCTTTACATTATGAAATATTTATATTCTTGTTCGACTATAAATAGAACTCAGTTGTTGTAATTAAGTTATTAAATTAACATTTTACAATAACAAATTTTATATTATGTTTATTATTATTTATCAATTCAAACAAAAAATTATCTAAAAGTTCATTAGTTGGTAGTAGAGACGTCATTTTCTAAAATTAGTGTTTTTATACCTTTGTTATATCCTTATTCAAATGCTCCTTTTATATCCCTCCACTCAAAATTAAAAGTTGGTAAAGGAAATTAATAATTCGCTGGTAAGTAGCAGAAATATCTATAGACCAAAATAGGTTGAACTTAGTAGAGTTTAATTTCTTAATTCCAAATATGACTTAGATTCTTCAGAGGAAGGCCATTTTTATTTTTTTGCACTTTTCATATTTTTAAGATACTCTCATAAGTTAGAAGAGTGATTTCAGTTGTAAACAATAAAAAATATTGTTTCAAACAATTTCTAAATCAAAGAAATGAAACATTCTACAGCCCTTCATGGGGACAAAAATATATTCGTTGAATCAAAGCTCCCATGATACATCCAGATAATGGAAGAGAGTTGCACTTGAGAAAATCACAAAATATGGAGTCCAAAAGTAAATTTCAGTACCCTTGATCATGTGTCAGGCACTCCAGAATATATTGACGAATAAATTGATCTGAGGGATCCGTGCCTAAATAAATTAGACAAAAGATGACTAATTCCAGTCTCAGGGATTCGCACTAAGAGAGGAAATCTCGAGGTGGATCCTCTGTCTACCAATCCATTCCAAGTATTCGAGTAGTGATACCAAGGGGTTTATTACATATACACAGACTCTTCTATTAATAAACAATGACCCCAGATTCCATCCTCAAAAGCCAAGAGGATTTACATTGAAAGTGGATGTTCTACCGCCTTCCCTCTCTAGTTCTCTCTTTTCGTCTTTCTCTTCTTCTGTGACTCTCTTTCTTTGTCCTTCCAATGGCAATCAGCTGGCCAATGGCCTACCCACATGAACATTATTTATAAAATTCTCCCGAAAAGGAGCTTTAGAGTTAAAATATTTAGAAAATCTTCTCTCAAATTGACGGTGATAGAGATCATTTTTTGAAAGATTCTTTACATTTAATTAAAGTTCAAACAAATTATTTATACACTTTCTTAATCTATTCTCCATGGAGCTATAATCCTCTAAAGAAAAACATCAATTTTCGAAATCAAATAAAGATGACATGAATTTAAAACATGATAAAAGACACCTTCAAATTGGTTTTACAATATTTAATCACTAGACTTTTATTCATATGTACATCATTTATCTCTGTCTACAATGCTAAGCGTAAAAAAAGTCCCGAATCTTAAAAATATGTTAAAAAATGTCATTTTTGCCTGAAAAATCAGAGCCTTATGGAGAAAAATTATGCCAATATCTGGAGTTATGGATCAAATTACATCGATTTCTGAACATTAAAAAAAGTTTGACTTTGTTACGAGTGTTATTAATTAATATTTACTACGCATATCACTATAATAATATTAATAATAAATAATTACTTGATTAAACACAATATATTGCTGGGTGATTGAGGCACCTACCAATAAGATCTATTAGTAATAGACTATTACATCTGGAGAGGCACTAGCCGTTGCGGTGAAAAATATCATTTTTGATGGAAAATTCTAGTTGACAATCTTATATTATGATGTTTGTACAATTATATATCACTAATATTTTGTCGTTGTTGTCATACAATAACTATACCACGTGGGTATTTTAAACAATCCTTAGCTTTTGAGGTCATATTCAATAACCTCAAAAAATATTTCGAAGCTAATAAAAATATACTCACTGCATATTTTCAGCTTAAATTTCAAATATAATATAACTTATTTTTTTTTTTACAATGAATTTTTGACACATCACTGACAGGAAAATAATCCAGGAAGAAGCTTGATATCACAAAGCATTAAACTTAAATTTAAAAAGTTTTTACCGCCCAAGCAATGAATTATTTCATCAGTTCATATAAATATATTCACAATTAAGAGAGGTATATGAATTGACAAACTTGTTATATCATAGGTTGTTATTTTTAGTTATTTAGATCACAATGACGAGAATATCATTCTAATTTAATTGATTAAATGGTGATCAATGCATATGAAGCTACTGACTGAATGGTTGAAATTATAAAGATGAAATAGTTAAGCTATTTTGAATTTTGTTGGGCTCTCCTTCGTCCCACATTTGTACATTTTTCCAACCACATACAAATATTTAAATAACTCATAGATAGGCATGAAGCCCTGGAGATATATTGGGATATGGGTCTAAGAAAATTTGTTTTTCTAAAATCTTAGAGATATTACTATGTATAGGACTGTTGGACTCGAGGAATTTGTATTCTTACTAATTCACACACATAAAAGAAAAACATAACTATTCAGCACTAAAATAATTTCCTTGGTCTATCCTCATCATTAATTGATACCAATTTATTATAACTCTACTTTCAAGCCATAAAAATAGCAAATATTGTCCATAGTCCTAATATGTTGGATGAAACATCATGAAATTATCCTTTCGTGTTCATATTTTTAGAACAGCAATCATGTTTACGGGTCAATTTGACTCAAGCATGTTTGATTGTCCAAAACATGTTTTAAGCAAAACAAAGAAAATCTCCAAAAGTACTGTCAATAATTCTTGTATTGATACATGGCTAAATAATCAAATTTAAATCAATGGTTCGATTCGAGGAAATAAAAAGACTAGTTATAAAAAACATGAAGAAAGAGACAGAACAAAAAAAAAAGGTCAAGTCGCTTTGTACATATATGTGACTTATGTGTGATTTGAGTAAGGAGAAGAATCGAACACATAACGGGTTATTCTGAAAAATGCAAATAAAGAAATAGTTTCAAATTTTTTCAAATGTTTTATCTCAAGTTGGATCAAATTGACCTGAACAAAGCAGTATCTACGTATGTGAGATGACGATGTAAAAGGTTTGTAGTGCCAAACATGCAAAATGATTAAATTAATTAAGTCAAGCAGAAAAAGTTTATATGGTATAAATATGTTTTTCAGGTCTTTATAACGGATCAATTTGATCCGAAACATGACAAAATTAATTATTATATTAATAATAATTAATTAAAGTATATTTTAAATACTATGTTTCTTTATGGGTGGATGACAAGATTGATAATAAGAGTTTAATTAGGTCCTACTCATTAAACTATTTGTATTCACTCATGTAGTTATATATCCATAGAAATAGAAAATTGAGTAGATCATAAAATGTTTAAATGGCTTGGGCCAATACTATCTAAAAAATACATGGCGAGGAATACGACCTGCTTTCATAGGTACATTATTCTTAAATAAATAAAGGGTTACATTTGTCAGTACATGCCTAAGACCAAGAAACTGCATATTGCGATAATTGATTGCTCAAATTGTATCATATGATACAGAATAGTTCAATAGAGACTATGTTGAAGTGTGACATCTGAAACAGGAGGTGATTATTGGGGGAAGGGAGAAAATTATTGATTGTCCAGGGGGGGGGGGGGAGGGTATATTATGTCCTAGGATGTATTATATTATACATTTCTGATCCTATGGTAAAGTTAGATAACGTTTCAATACATACATAAATAATTAATTAACCTCATGACTCCTTCTACATCAACATTAACTACGTTTTTTCCATCAGTTGTTTATCCATTAGTATTAGCGTTATAAACGTTTGATTTTTCTGAGCTCAAATTGTATGTATTGTTACTATGAATAGAAGAAAACTCTAAAGTTAATTTTGGGCTCTTTTTCTTTTTCGAGGTGTGGTTGAGAGATATACGGAAAGATATCTTTGTGCTAATCTTTACAGATAATAAACAAAAATATACATATTGTAACATATTTACATATTCATAAGAAATTTATACGTATATGTAAATATTTTGATTGAAGTTACAAATTTATTGATGTAGATAATGAATGAAATATCTCCGTGATTCTTATCTAAATAAACAAAGTTTGATTAAATCTATATCTATCTATATATATATATATATAGGAAATTGTTCAATTTTTGAAGGATATACTATTATTTTATGGATATGATAGTCTTTTAGAGAAATTTATGATCAAAAGGGCCTAATTTAAATTAAAATAATATATGTGCAAATATCTACATATATTATGAAAGAGTGATAATAAAGTTTTATTCAATGAGAAAAGGGATGAGAAGAATTTAATCATTTATCATATTTTACTTTTACTTTTACAAAAAAAAATTAATTACAAATTAATTTTTAAAAGCCGTTGCATATTCATGTTCCTATACTACGCATAATTTTTGAAATATGTTTGTTACAAAAAACACTGAGTGAAGAAACAACAAATAGAAAACAAACTTGACACAAACGTATTGATCTTTTATATTTAAACTACAAATTAAATTTCAACATGTACCAACATTTCCACATTCTTAAATTCACCTCATTATGTAGTGATAAGGCCTTGTCGATTATAATGTTTAAAAAAGTTGTATCTTCTCTCCAGTACGCCCTAAAATAAATAATTTTACATGTGTTATATTTTTTGAAATTTGAAATGTAAAATTATAATCTTTCGTTTGTTTCTTGTGTCTATTCTTAAATTTTGGCAAATTGAAATAACATTTACTTAAAACAAAAAAAAAAACAAAAAACTCTGTTCAAATTGTTTTATGTTGTAACTGAAATTGATTTCATTTATGAGCTTGATAAATGGTGTTTGAAACTAAAAATGAAAAGATAAAGAATTTCACAGCAAGTTTTAACAAAAAAATTTTTTACATATTTACAATGATATTTAAATTGTTTTAACCTCAATATAGATATTGATTTTTGGATTTTTGTCACTCTCTAAAATGACGAAATACCAAATTTCAAGAGTTTATATTCAATATTTTTTCAAATTATGAATCAATGACAAATTGGGAATTTTGATGAAGAATATTTGACTGAAAGGCGATTTTGAAGAGAAATGCAAAATAAATTTGACAATGACTCATGGAGTTTATATTACTATGCATTTATGATTTCCCTTCAACTTTGAAAGAACAAACGTTACGTTATTGGTCACGAATCAAAACTATTGAGCGATCATTTATTTCATAGTAAGAGTGCTTTCATATTCAGGCTCCTTAGTCAATCATTCCTTTTTTTTTACATTAAAAAGTGTTTATGATGTGACATGATACATAAATGCATTTTAAGATAATGCCATTGACTAAAACGTTTAAGAAGTACAAGATTTTTTATGAATTTCATTTATTAAAGATTTGAACTCAAATGAATAAACGAACTGTTGAATTGAAGAATAATGCAGATGAATCATTATTTTTTCGTAAATAATGAAGTCTGACTGAAAGTAAGGCTTCATGAATCCATGTATTAATTAATTATTATTTATTTAGTATCCTTCGGGTAAAATTTCTTTTAAGCCAAATGTTCTGCAGTGATTCGGAAAATTGTCGACCTGGAAAATATAGAGAAAAAAGGTAAAGCGACTTTCAGTAAAAGTTTGTTAGAACAAGTAGGAATTAGCGTTTTAGTAAAGTGTCAATATCTCATTCATAGCTGATATTTAAGAGCTAAAATCTTATGCATTCAAAATGCAACCTTTTGTCAATTAAGAAATGCCCATTTTTTGTATTTTTTTGTATGAAATGACCCATAGTTTTACTTTGTAAATACATACATATACTATATTGGTATAAATAAATCCCAAGTAAGAATGAAACAATGTTCCTTATAACCGAGTATAAATGAATACCAAACAACTATATTATAAGCATGGTGGAAATCATAGAGATGTCAAAAAAGAACAAATTTGAAACTTAATGATCCGTTGTTACATTTATATAATATTTATTTTTTCTTTCATTTTCTTATGGACCATACATACATGGGAGGTTAATCTTATCTACTATATTCTTAAACATTTCTTTAGAAAAAAAAATCCCCATTTTTTTATTATTATTTTGTTCATTTATTTAGATCAAAAAAAGGATCAGAAACTAACAATGCAAGGATAAAAGAAAAAGAGAAAAAAGCCATCCATTGAAATCCTTTTTGTAAAGGAAAATAAGCATCAAATAATCTTATAAAGTCTATTTTTTTGTAAGCTATCCATTTGTTACTTCTCTGGCCTTTTTATTTATGTTCTTAACGTTGACTCTTTGAACAAAAATTAGCTACTGTTATGTTGTGAAACATTCCATAATATATAATGAATTTTTTTAAGGGCGATGGGAGTTAAAGACACATTCTTGAAAGATAAACGGGAGTCGTTTTGTTAACAGATGGGTCTGTTGAAATTAATTAAAGTCGTAAAAAAAAAATGTGAAAGTTATTCGAAAGAAATGGGATCGTCTCTGAACTGAATTTAGGCTCTTCTTCTGCTCAGAAATGTTGAATTTCAATGGCAATTGCAAAGAATAATGTCTTATGTAGAGTCAAATTCAAGTTATGGTGGATGTTAAAATGAATAAATTTATAAGTTATTTAAGAGCCGAGAAAATATATACTCGGCAGCTAAAGTGAATATTATACACCAAGACATTTATTGTTCTTAAATACATCGACCCAGAAAGCCTAGGAAGATAATTAATCCGTGGATCCTTCATGAAAAGCCAGGATCTTAAGAGCACCCAACACATACATAATATCTGTAAAGATAAGACAAAAAAAGACACTAACTCAGTTTTGATTTAACTCACATCAAAAATGGTTGTGCAGAGGAATTGTGTCATCCTTCTTCCCATTTAGGAGTAAATTTGAGGCGTTTTTTGTCAATGGCTCTCATCTACTCCAGCCCTTACAACACAATCCACACTCTCATCGAAATAACATACTTTAAGCCAATAGTATAGTCTCCCGACGGACTCCATGCAACATGACCTCTCGACCGAGTAGCTTTTAAAAGTCCTTAAGAGTTTCTCGAAGAATTGGACGACGCAGATTTTACAACATTGTTTGTGTTTATGTCACACCCGACTTAAAAACTGGTTTTGGATAGAGTATTTTATTCCCTTTCTGATCATCTACCCTTGCCCCCTTTTTGTTTCTTTTGCTATTTATTGAAAAGTTCTTAAAATGTGTTGCTAACAAAGGTAACTGCGTTACATTATGTATTGTAACGCAAATAGTATATTTAATATTATTAGTGTTAAATGTACAATTTGCTCATTCCAATGGTGTCGTTAGTTAGTTATCATTAATTAATTATTATTATAATTTTAGACAACACTGATATACTTACTAAGAGTCCTTTTTTTTATTACCGGTTTTTGATTTCCTTAATTATAAAATCCTCTGCTCATATTATTAAGAATAATATTCCTGTTTTTTTGTTACTTTCTAAGTCTAAACTCGAGCACAAAGACTTGGATTCATTATGAATGACTCAGTAAACAGCTTTGGCTCATACGCAATGAATGAGTACTAATTTTTTTATGTAAATTCCATACATTGTTGCGATTAAAAAAAAACCCTCAAAACAGACACTTATAGAGGTACACAAATGGATTGTTTCATTAAACTATTTTTTAACGAATATATGGAAATATTTTTAATTACAGTTGAAATAAATTATGAAACAATGGTTTATATTTAATTATTATCAAAAGATTAATAAAAAAATGAAAATATAGGAACAAACATAAATTGTGTCTACGCTCATTTAAATCATTAATTAAATTAATAATGTTAAATACAAAGATAATTATGCATTAATAGGATTTAAAGATAACTCGATGAATACGTATTTGCTAAGGGAAGAACACAATTGAAATCCATACGCAATCTAATTATTGAAAACTGATTTTCATTTGATACCTTTGATTAAATAAATAGTAAAATTTCGAATTGATTTAATAATAAAAAAACTGTAGTGATCTAATTAATTAATTAATTATTCTCCATAGTTAAAACAAGTTTAATATAGTGGTAGTGTCCTTATTATAATTTGTTACTTTTTCTAAATATAATTAATCTTAATAAGTATTCAGAACATTATCAAGAAAATGGAACATGGCCGTAGATTCGTAGAAGGTGCAAAAGATTAGCATAGGTTAGAAAATTTTAAGATGAGTTAGTTTACTTACATACACAGCTGTCAATTTTTCTATTTCACAAGTTAGTGTTCTGAAAATTAATTTGTTATATATGTACATACTTCAAAATTTGGGAAGAATACAGTAACTGGCTAGCAAAACATAAAATTTGAGTCTTTTTTTTTTGGAAGAAAGTTTAAAAGATGCTTTAAAGATTGATATGTGCCAAATTCTCTACTATTCACTGTATTTTTCAAGACAAAATGAGTTGATTAAATACATATATACATAAAATCATTATTCAATATACGAATAGGATACCTTTTTGCCCTATGAATGTCCTGATTTAATGAACGCGAATTATACCATTCGGAAACATTCATACTATAAAAAATATATTAACAGTATCTTTCTTAATGTTGACATAATTATCAGGGTTGATAATTTTTTTTAACCAATATCGATTTAAAATATACATATATACTGATACATATATCCAATTAACAAGCGGAATTAGCTATTAATAAATATCATCGTATTTGAGAAAATTAATTAGGGATAGCAGAAAAATCGGCAGTTCACAAAAAGTGCATTAAATTTATATGTTTGTCGAATAAGACTGTGTGATAGGTCAAATCACAGACAATTCATAGTAAATTTCATGTGTGCAGGCTATTGCCCGATTGTTGGATAATTAATTATAATCATCTACTTATTTAATAGTAGGGATATTCAAAGCAAATCAGCAATTAGCACTACACGTAAAAAAAGGCAAAGGTTGAATTGAAATGTGAAAATGCAATAATAACTTGATTGAATCAATTTCATAATCCTACTTTACTTTTCCTTAAAATGTATTCACAGCTATTTAAATACTTTTTGCATTAAATTTCACAAATAGTTGCAAAAATAACAAGTACCCTATAAGTATCATAAATTTAATTTTTCATGATGATAAGAAATAAATTGGGTGTTTCCCATAGTTGTACAGTTTGATTTTGCCCCCCTCAGGAGCAGTGGTTCTTAACCTTGTTGGAGGCACAAACCCCTGAAACTGACTCACCGAACCCAGGTTAGGAACTACTGCTCTAGAGTATTCATTACGTGTTTTTCTAGCCAAAATGAGAGGGAAGAGGAAGGTATGAGATTGACTTATACTTAGATAGCAAAGCAAAGTATAATTTAAAAAAACTCTGCCTCAATGACTGAGGATCAAAGCGACTTTGGACAGAATGATTTAGATGAAAAAGGTCTGTTCATAGTGATGTTAGCCTAATTAAACTTTCAAATGGATGCACCCTTTACCAAAAGTTAGATACTTAAGATCAAAATAACCATCTTTATAATATAATGTGAGTTATGAGTAAAATATATGGACTTCTATGAATCTATTATAATAATTGTGGTATTGAAAGGAAATGAAACTTGAATAATATAAGAAGAGCATTTGATTCACAAGATTTGTAGTTTTATTCTAAGAACCCATTAAAATCCTTCACTTATCTTACTCAGTAGGGATGTATCGCTAAGTATAAAAGATAATTGTAATTTTACTGTACAAATTCAATCGACAAAATAAAGAACTATAATAAATATGTCATGCAGAGGGTGCTTTAAAACAAGACACCTTATTAAAGGAAATATAATTGGGACAGGGTTTTTTTTATAAGTCCCATACTAAGGATCGATACAACCCTAGTACTACTCAGTCATGATTGAAAAATATATATTTGAGATATTATACTTATCGATCTCATTGAATGCAGTGTCAAGTATCTCTTTCATCATTTTTGTAAATATATATTTTATAATCAATGTCCTTTGCATAAAATTAATTATATGTTGAGTATTGTACACACTTGGTACACACAAGATTAATCTATTATCATGCAAATGGCTTGCTTTTTAATTTATTTAATATACTTCATCATAATACATATTTTAAATGATATGCCTAGTCATAAAAGAAAATAAGTAATAAAATAATAATCTTGTACTTATGTAGATGTCTGATAGCAGAAAAAGACCTAATTTTGTCTAGCATCCTTTATTAATTGAACTAGATCCTTGCAATAAACAATTTTGATGACATTTTAAAGTTATAAAAGCTTTATAAAGTATAAAACTATTTGTAGATGTCTCTTTGTCTTTCTGTAAAAACAACTAAAGGGATCAGGCTTAGTTTTGGCATGTGATCCCCACAGGGCATTGTGCTAAATAGAGGCTATTTTTTGTCTTTGAAACGTCTTTGAATTCAGTTTTTGTTCCACTTAATTATTTACTCTTGATGTGTAAGTAAAAGCGTATTTTATACTAAAATTTTAGACGTAGAGCATTCGGTTTTTGACTAAAATTTGACATGTCTAATATAAAAAATGAAATCTTTAGACTTTAAGAAGTAATTATTGAAATTCATTCATCATAAATGTAACCACTATGTAACTTTTTTCCTGCAGATTTTTACTGTGTGACATAGGATTGAACAAAAGTTACTTTTTTCTTCTCCAATTACCAGAACGTCTATAAATTAAGTTTTTGTTTCAGTTCATGTAATACTTCTTTTTTTCTAAAAACTTATTTTAATTCAAAGTTCTTGACCATATATTATGAGGCATTAGACACTTGTTCAAACTTTGGGGTGTGCAGCTTGAAAAATGAGGTCTCTGTTTTCACTTCTTAAAAGATTGTTAGTTAATGCACGAGAGATAATGAAGTACAATTATGATTTGTTGACATTTCACTTAATAATAGTCATTAATTGGTCAATACTTTGTGGATAGCTAAGAACTTTATACTAATAAATATATTATATTAAATATACACTGTCATAAACATATTTTTATTGGTAAGTAAAAAGTTATACAAAAAACTACAATTAGTTTTATTGTGTGGAATTATTAAGAGAATACATTTTTATATATGTACATAAACTCTAACAATAAGTGTATATATATATGAAGAGAAAAGTCCAATTAAAGTAATATTAGAAATGTAATTAATTTAAGTACATAGGAGTCTCTCATAAAAAGTTTTACATCTCTGAATGTATGTTAAAGACATGTCTTTTTTTAAATAAAGAGTATCCAACTGTCTTTACCCTCTGTTTAGAATAGTAGAAAAATCAGAGTTTTATTATTGAAAGGGAAAAAACACTTAGTACCATAGTTCAATTTTGAATTTATGAAAATATTTTGACTTTTTTTTTCATGAAAAGTTTTCCTATAATTAATGACCTCTTGAATATATTATTGAATATCTGAGAACTTTCTGTGGCGATTTTAGACGTTAATCAAAAGCCACCCAAACATTGAATAATATAATTAACTCAATTTTTGAAAAGAAATGGTTCAACAAACAATCACTCACTGAATCCATCTATAAAATAATTATTCATGTTTCTAATGAAGGAGTTATTTTATGATGCCCGACATCATTAAATTGAAAATTCGAATAATTTTAGCTTCCAATTGATAATATTCATATTATGATAATGTAGTATTCAGGATATCAAGAAAACAGACAAATAGCGCAGTCTCGAAGAAGATGCAAAAGATTAGAAATTAACCAATTTCAAGCTGTATAAGTTTATGTACAATATTTAGTGTCTTAAACAAGAATGTAAAATGTACTTTGCGTGGAGGAATACCCTCCAAAATATTTTCACGACGAGCTTCTTTCTGCACTCGGAACCTTGACTCTAAAAAGGGAAGAGAAAAATTTGGAAAAACTAGTGGTAGCTACCCTTCTGTAATTTGCCTGTTGCCAACTTTTTAATATTGAGCAGAGTTATTATTTAGATATACCATACATTGATAAATTCTATCAATATCAATGTCAATCATTAATACTTACCATATACATACAATATTCACAAGTTCAAAAAAAGGGCGCGGAATTCATGGTTTAATATATTTTTTATACATCAAAATCATAAATAATAATAATACCCTTTTTGAACTCATAACACGTAGAGTCAGCTGCTTTAAATGAAAAGAGTCAACTGATCAAAAATAGTGTTTTTGTTTATCTTATTTAGCTCGTTGTGTTCCAATCAAAAAATTACCATCTGGAAAATTGGCATCAATTCTTATGTTTGTGTAATGATTCATCTATCTATCTGTAATTTTACGGATGACAATTTTCCAAGGAGTGGTTTTTAAACTTCAATGGGGTTCTGAGGATATCTTACAAAACCAGTAGGCCTGATGTTGCACTTTATAGCCACTTTATGGCTAATGAAATTTAATTTACCTAATTGTACCTATATCTATAGTATTTCTATTTGTCACACTAATAAAGTTTAGGAGTACATGGGAAAATTCCAAGGAAAGTGACTCTCCAAAATTGAATTATGCATACATTTAAACCAAATACAACTCCTATTTGAAATCAATGTACTCACTCAATATTTATTTTGTTATATTTGTGCCCGCTCATTTGTCTGAGTTTCCTTTCCGCAAATATCTTTCTAACATTGTAAGTTTGTTTGTCCCGTAAAGTGAGTCGTGTGAATAAGCACTTTATTCAATTTTGCATCAAAACTCATCAAAATATGAAAGAGGGATCCTATTGAAGACTCCTTTTATAAAATCCATAGGTGTAGATCAGGGGTAACAAAACTACGGCCCACTTGCCAGATCTGGCTTGCAATAATTCCCTCATTGACTTATTCTCGTAGCAAGAAATGCATATTCTTAATTTAAAACACAGCATCCGTTTTTTTTGCTTACATAAAAGATTACTCCACGACTCCCCCCCCCCCCCCATCCGTTCAATATTGCTACTGCGCCTATTTGGAATTATTACTAGGAATGTAAATCATATGCAATTCGGGCGTGTGATAAAAAAGTGGAGTTGGCTCTTCAAACAGGTCTTTTTGTTTTCCGAAGCTGTTATCATTCTTCCAATATTACTGAGGGGAGAACATCTACCTCATAGTAAAGATGTCGCATGAAGGAATACACGCATTAAGGTTAATAAAGCAAATAAAATGTAAACAAAAAGGGCTCAAGTCCTCGTATAATTATTATTAGTTAAAAATATATAATTTCCTGACATTAATTTCAGTTAATTTTCTGCCTCTCATCCATGTTATTATTTATTGTTGTTTATATAATGTAGAATAGCAGCTTGTAGCTCAGTAAAACGTCATGACAGCTCAAGCTCCTTCCCTCTCAACATTCATTAAATTGTCAGGGTTGCCAGGTTGATTTTCTCTTTCTTTTTTTATAACACGCCCGAATTGCATATGGTTTACATTCCTAATTATTACAATCATCTGACCCCCTCTGAAAAAAGTTTGATGACTCCTGGCGTAGATAAGTAGAACTCTTTTTTTCTCAATACTAAATCATAACATTGTATAAGAGAATTAATGGAAATATAATCTCAATGCAAGAATAAGGAATAGCATTTTGTTCTATAGACAACAGCTTCTCATTTTCTTATCATTTCAATATAAAGCCATAATATATGCAATAACTATTATTATACGCCTAACAAAAAGAAGTAAGAAAAAAAAATGCTTTATGTAAAATAATATTTTCTTAATCTGAGCATTGTTGAAATAATTATAATACATTTAACTATAAGCTACACGTGATATAACTTAAAAGGCTGATAAAATAATATACATACATTTTATATAGACACTGGGATTGGTTCGGTCCCAAAAAATGAAACGGTTATTTTTTATATTTTTAGGATGTGTCCGATGCAAAAGTTACACACCCGGGTTTTTAATTTAATTTGTTGAAGTATTTATGTTTGTTATTCCTCGTCATCACAGTTCTGAACAGTTTTTCTATGATGGAACAGTGCTGAAGGATATCATCTACGTCAGTGATTCTCTACTAAGATCCACAGGGTCATTTTGTTGCAACCTACCAGTTGATAAGCACTTGATATAAGTAGATATCAACCATGTGATGCCATCACAAATATATCTGAATTCGCTAATAGGTATAAAAATTCAATATTTATAAGAATGATAAATACTTTAATTAAGCCTTAATTAACAACCTCGGTATCTCAAAAAAAAAAAATAATATCATGCATATACAAGGCTACAGAAATAGACAGGACAGAGGTTGTGTACCGTTTTTGAAGGTAGGATAGCTTGTACATATATACGTGGGAAACAAAACTTATAATATGGCCTTTGAAAATAAAGAAATATATTTTATTTTTAGACATAAACGGATATTAACTCATTTGAAAATTTCTTGTAAATTTAAAAGAGTTGCATGAGAAAGGGAACATTTGCACCTCCAAATATGTTAATTCATCCTCTTTTTGAGTGATCAAAATTTGAAATTTTATGTTCATAGCCCTAGAAATCAAGGGGTTGTAGAGAGAGAGAGAGAGCAAGTGCCCTCTTCCCCCAAAACGAAAAATCTTATTTAAAAATTGCTCATTTTTCAAATGAGCAATTTTTAAATGAAATTGCAGATCTCTCAGTTGAACTCCAATAAGTTAATGAGATATTTAGACTAATGAGTGATGTAACAACATCTCTCATGTTATATCTTTATATGTCTTTTGGAAGTCAATTTCCACTTTCAATGTCATAGACACAATAAGTAAAATAATGATAGTTTTACTGAACAAATTTATCGGTCAACTGAAGTATGTACATACTTGATATTTAAATTTAAGGGATAAGGATTTAGAGGGTGTTTTGAAATTTAATACTTGTTGAGGATCGATAATAGGGTCAGAACAGTTTGAGACAGTATGGACTTTAAGTCACATATTAAGGTCTGATACAACCATACCACAAGCTATTTTAACTTATAGCTCCATCCATTTTGAGGAACTAATTGATTTATCTCAACTCTATGTTTCCTAAGAATGTCCAAATAATGAATATACACATGGGTCTGGAGGCAAGTGTAACAATTACATTAAAATTTATGATTTCAATAGCTAAATTTAGAACTAAGTTACATGTTTATTATGTAGATTTAAAAAAAGTTGTTGAACACTTTATAATAGCACTTGCCAAGTTATGACATATATACGTCATGTGAGCCAAAAATATCCTATTTGACTTACAGTAACTCATCATAAATTTGCTCTAAGCTCATATATTTTTATAGATGCACTTGATAGTTATTCCACTTTTAGAACTATATAGATTAGACAAATCAAGTACAAAATCAACACATTCAGGAGTGTGTAAACTATGGCCGTTGAAAGGGTGTTTGATATGAGGGGGGAAGAGCATGTAGTTTAAGACGTAGGAGGATCCACCATGTAAAATGTAAAAAATATGCAAATGGGGTATGTAAAATAAAGGAAAGATTGATACCTTTCATTGGAGGGGGCGAGGCATCAGTTAATAAGATGGTCTCCTCCATGTACTCATTTAACGTTGCACTTGTGTTTTTTCTCTTGCTTAGTGAGCCAGAAAAGCCCTATGAAAAGTATAGTCTTGTTCTATAACTTATAAGTCGTATTTTTTAACGTCCGAGTTTGACACTCTTCGTTATCGGCTTTTTGGGCATGACATGTGTATGTTTCATACTATGGTCTCTTTTATACCGGCCACACCATACTTCATAGAAGAAATCATATATCATGTTCTTCATGTAGCTGGGAGGTACAACTATGGCTCTTAGTTCCCCTCTTAGAAAGGTAGCCTGCACACACGGATCCTGTACTATCAGAATGGTATCTGCACCAATAGAGATGTATATGTTTCTCACTCTTTCTTTTTTTTAGGATCTCTTTATATTTTTAACTTCTTAATTGTAGTGAGTGGATTAAGGATAGTAGCAATTGCTGATTTGGAATCAAATCGAATTATTACATTAGTTTATGCTTCAGAAGGGCTTCCACTGATTGTGTGATATCAAAAACCTCTGCTTAAAACACCGATGCCTCTTTGTACAATGAGGCCTTTGAGTGGTAAATTGAGATATCTTCTCAAGTGATATCCCATCCAGCACCGGTGTTACCATCTTCATCTTTAGATCCATCAGTGTAGATGATTCTGTAAAGGTTGTGAACCCAATAGTTGTCGATCCAGATACGATTGGTCTTAATGTAATCACTTGGAAGATTCATATTGGCTTGATTTAGTATTTTGTCATTATAGAAGTGGTGGCCACGACGCCTCGGAAGATTGTCAATACCTTCCCACCTTGATTTTATTGCTTGTTCTTTTATGTACAAATATATCAAAAGAAACGATGTCCAATACGGACTCCATTTCTGCTGTTGGCATTTCGTAAGGTAATATCTTTCCATTGTATGATTCTCTCAAGCCCTTTAAGTATAAAGTTTGAAAGAGTGATTGGTTTGAAGGATTTAGAAGAGCTGTTTATCCTCTCCACAATTTTAAAATCTCAACATAGTGATTTGAAATAATTAATATCTTAAGAATACCAATTTAAATCGTGAGTTTTATTTTATTGTATAAGAAAATATATATAGAAATCTGAAATACTAGATAATATGTGACAGAAAGACATTTTTGAATAGTCGTTATTAATCCATCAAAGTAATATGCTTTATACAAATATTTTTATCAATTTTTATTTCATATTTAAATTTTAAATAAATATTAAAATGGGTAGAGAGATACTTAAAGATAAAACAGGAATAAAAAAACCTCATGTTATAAATTAGTATAAAAACATTCAATCTAAACTTTTACTTAGCCAGAAGAAAATAAGAAAGAGACATCTAGTCAAGAAAACATAGAAAAGTGAAAAAAAAAATATGTATACGATTTTAAAGATACAAGGAGAGTGCTCTTGAAACAAAGACACTTATTGACTGTTGTCGTTCACACACGATGAGAATCATTTTTTCAATATTGATAAAATAATAATATAATATTTTATGCAACATAAACGAACAGACATGATAAGATTCCAAAGGAATGAATGCATTATCAAACCCAAGTCAATGTTTCACCCAAAAACCGTGATGTTACTGAATATCAATATGCTAGATAGGTCTGGAGATACTTAACTTCTTTGAAAACACAAATTGATGTCCTTTGTCATTGAATAATTAAATCAGTTAAGCTTAATGATGATTTGACACTGTTACAACGACAAAATAAGTTGTTAAATATTGAATTTAGAGATATAATGTCAGAGGTATGAAAGAGTATAAAGACAGGGACTCCCAGGGATAAAAATCCCTCGTACTAAAATTTGTAACGAGGAAAATAACCTTCAAACAATTACTCCTGAACTTGATTCGAGAGAGTTAGTTATGCTTGGGATCCATAAGAATATTGATTCTTAGGAGTAGGAGCGGAGCCTCCTCCTATGATCCAATTGGTGAAACAAAATTTCTTCTCATTGCTTATTCAGCCTACGAAATAAACCCTGAAATAATTAATTGTGATGTATAATCTCAAAAGTAAGAAGGCATTGATAGATACTCACAAAGATAGAAAAGATGGATTATAAATTACAGTGAGGATAAATCTCTTCAAACAGGCCTAGGCCTGGAGATGCTGGACAACCATAATTACACAAAATTACGATGGGTAGGTACCATTTTTCCATGAAATAAAATATAAATGAAGCTCAATGATTTCTTCAAAGATGATTCAGGATCCTCATAAAGACAAAATAATCTCTGAAATAATTAATTGCGTTATATAATCCCAAATTTATAGACAAGTTGATAAATACTCACAGGAACGGAGTGATTGAATTCTAAATTATAAAAAGAGAATGCTCTTTAAATAGAGACACTTGATTATATTCAAATTAGCCGGTATACACTTGAAATCCATTATAATTTATAACACAAATTGATATTAGAAGTAGCAACAACTTCCTTTTATTATTTCCATTGCTCATTGTTTCCATCTGTTATGATATTGCATCGTAGTAAACCATAAAATATTGAATCCAGAGTAGAAATGTCATTAGCATTGAAGCAAAAGACAATGGAATATTTTGACTCTAAGTTGTAACAGGAAGAATACTCTTACAAAAATGACATCTGAACTCATTTAGATATTATACGAAAGAATGAATTGAGTATTCAGATTTGAAAGACTTGAAAACAAAATACTTACTCAAATTGATTACTATGTCTAAACTACTATATATACGACATAGTCCAATACATAAGTTAGGAAGATCAAAGTGAAGAAATATCTACTGTAATCAAGATCATAAATATTCGCATTAATAGGAGTAAGACCTTGTTACTCTGACACATCAAGGTAAGATAATTTGGTTAAAATAAATAATAACATCAATATAAATTATCGAAGATAAATGTAAATCTTATCAGACGATGATGAGTCAATCCCAAGGGACTTGAAGTTTCAAACATGTAATGCCTGAAACCATATTGAAATTTATGCTATCAAACTTATTTACAATGAACAGAAAATTTTACCTCATCCTAAGAATGTTTTTCCGGGTAGACTAACATTTGAAGAATACATATGAAGGAATCCTCATGCAGAAAAATAAGTTTACAAAATAGTTAACAGATTCAGGATATACATAGACCCTAAAAGCTAATCAAGTTTCAAGATAAACACTTAGCAAATCAATTGATTTATGAACAAAACATATGGCAACCCATGTTCTTTGAATGTAGAAGCCTTTGTCAAGTACATTTTAGCATACATAGGATGTCCTATGTAAATCCAAAAGATACTATGGCTTATGCAAATTTCTTTCAAAAGAAGAAAGAGTTCAAATAACAGGATTTAAAGACGAGGCATTTGAAAAAGATTGGAATCATAGCAACTAGATAACAGATTCGTTTTGTAGGGGCTTTGTAGATAGAATCCCTAAAAGTACATTTAAATTTATGTTATCAAACTTATTTACAATAAATCGAAAATTGTACCTCATACATCTTCCGAGGGAATATTGGTGTATTACCTGGGGACATCAACCTCCATCTGCGAAGGTTAACCACTTAAACATTCCAATCGATCTCTTTCATTAATTATTCCCATTTATTTATGTTGGTTCCATTCCTTGAATTATATGCTTTTGATGCATCTTCTTTATCCTTTCTGCGATTTCATGGGTGAAGCTTAATGATGATTTAGAAACCTCACATATTATAACGAAAAAATAACCGTTTAATATTGGATTTAAAGCAAAAAGGACATGGATATGAAAGAGTATATTATAGATAGGGACTCCCAGGGATGAGATATTTATAATTAAGAACTATAACGAGGAGAAAACTATTCAAATAATGACTCCTAAACTTGCTTAGATAGGCCTGGAGATTCTTGAGATCCATAATAATATTGATTATAAGAGTAAAACCCTCTTTCCATGATCCGAGAGGTCCTCATTTATGATTTAGCCTTCTGACAGTGACGAAATACACTCTTAAACAATTAATAGTTATGTATAATCTCATTAGTAAGAAAGCTTGATAGATATTCATAAAGATAGAAAAGTTGGATTGTAAATTACAAAGAGGATAATTCTCTTCAAAAAGATATGCTTAATTATTTTCAGACAGACCTTGGCCTGGAGATGCTGGACAACTATTATAACCCGAAATTACAATGAGTAGTTACCAGGTACCTCCTTCCATGATTTTTTCAAAGATGAATGATAATTTAGACTCATCAAAGCGACAAAATAATCTCCGAAATAATTATTTGTTAGTTATAACCCCAAGCTAAATATACGTTGATACGATGCTCACAGGAACAGAAATATTGGATTGTAAACTCCATAGAGGCGAATGCTCTTCTAACAGAGAGGCTTCATTATATTCAAATTGGTCAGGATATTCTTGGGATCCCTTATCATACAAATTGAAATAATAAAGTAGCAACAGCTACTGTTATGAATCAACACTCGACAAATCGAAATAATAAGTCAACTAATCAATGCGATTTTTCTTTATAAATAAATACTGATTGTATAGGTGTTCTTATAGACTTATAAATAAAATCCCTAATTAATAGACAGTTTTGTCACCTAAGCATTGGTTATATCTCAGAACTAAATAGTTCCACAAAATCATTGAGTCTATACTAGACAAAAAATATCACGAATTAGCTATTCAACGCGTAAAAAACTACATAAATCAAATGTTGGACAGAAATAGTTTTCGAAACAGAAACATCTTATTGATTTGTGTCATAATACCATTATACTTATTACTATTTTTAAATATATTTAAAAAATAATTTTTTAATACAGACATTCATTTTTTAATATAAAAAATAAACATAATTTAAAATTACTGATACACAGAAGAATAAAAAGTTATCATAGAACTAATTCTTCAAAATGGTCGATTGCTGAAAAATATGCATTCTCAAATTTCTTACTCTCCATTCTGGACTCTTTTCTTTTTTTTTTTTACTCTGGAGTTAATCTGATAGAAGTTAAATAGAAGGAATGTTTTTCTTTGTTCTTAAAAGTAGTTCCATACGATGGACAGAGTCTTCAACAAAATGTTAAGTTACTTCATCCATAAACTCAGCCATTATAGAAAAAGAAACAAGAAGATCCTCCTTGATAGAGATGAACGCTTCAGTTTGTTCCATCAAAAATAGGGAGGTAATTTCCATAGGAAATGAGTCTCTCCATCTAAGATTACGAAAATAAATTACTCTTCCTGGAAGTACTAGAGTCTTCATACCAACAAAGTCTTTCAAAGAATTCAAGTACCATATCCTCACAAAATTACCCATAACGTCTGAAACATATATATTTCCATATGAACTACTAGCACATTTTTCGTGGACCATTCTGGCTCATCCACTTGAATAACGACACACACAAAGTTTACAATGTTCAAATTACTTTTAAAATCATATTCATTCATGACGGTGTCAAATATGGATGCCAATGATCGACTATTTCTCTTGTGATTATTAAAATAATTATTTTCAGTTCTTTCTATTTCTTCCAAAAACTGAGCATCAAATTCATCCTCGCCAAAAATATCATCTTCTCTTTCTAATGATTCATATTGGCAGGTATTGACTCTGGTTGAAGAGCCAAACTTATCAATTCTTTTATTACACAATTTAGAAAGACATTCGCCTGGAAAAAGTTTCTTGACTTTGTCCCTTCTGAATTTGTTAATATCGATACTTTCATTAGAACCACAACTTATAGATCCAAGGGTGCTGATTTTTTTAAAGCTATTATTTTTTCTGCTTGATCTGTTGATCTTTGTAGGCACTTTGAAAGGAGGAATTAAAGATAAATTGCAAGAATTAGTCTGACTTTGAAATACCTCATTGAGATCTTCGCCTTCAAGAAGTTTCTTGGCTTTATCCATTCCAGATTTGCTAATATCAATACATTCATTAGAACCACAATTAATAAATCCACTAGTAATGAATGATTTTAAGCCATTATCACACCCGTTTGTATTTAAACGTTCGGTTAAACTTGCCTTAAATGGAATTATGTCAGGCCCAAGTGTATAATCCACTAGTTCATCTTATTTTGTATGTTCGCCACTCCACATATTAAAGGAGAAGTAGATTAATAATAAATTCCAAATATTATTGCTAATTTAAAGAAGTTATTCAATATCGGGATCCGGTACACATGTGAAATATATGAAATCCGGTATGGATGTGAAATAGCGCGCCTACAATTATTATTTAGTTATTCAGTTTTGCAGACTGATTTCAAATTTGTATTTTTTTTTCGAGAGTCTTACAGTTTTAGAGAATTTGAACCCTACTTTTTGAGATAACTAATTTGTCCCATTTTCCAATTTCAACTTCAATTGAAGACTAAAAGGTTACTCATTTTTTGAATTAAAAAATTGTGATCCGCTCTCATGAAGAGCTTTTGTTAATGATAAATTAATTTCTTTGTAATTCAATTGTATTCTGGACAAATTCATTTATTTTTAATAACATTTTTAATGTAGAATTTTATGTTTTTTTCTATCAATAAATATTGATGATAATTAATTTATTAACCTAAAATAATCTAGACATTAACGATTTTTACCTATTTCTTTAATATGAAACTTAACCCTTAATCGCCTGAGTTATTTTGATGCTACAAATAATCATGGAACATGCAAACAATCAAATTATTTCTTAATAAATTTCAAAATATTAAATAAAATTGCATAGAGTTTGATAGAATCGTCACGAGTATATACATATTATTATTATTTATTAAATTTAGTGAAATAAAGTTATCTTAAAGCTACTCAACATCTATCGACATTTTAAATCGATGAAAAAAAACCTAATTTTTATAAATATCTAACATTGAATTTACGAAATGATTTTAATGTTTTTCTAAAGATTTTTCAGATTTTAATTGGTGTTTCTTGTTCTCATTTCGGAATACAGTAATTTCCTTTTCTTTTCACACCTTTTCTCCTCATCCATTTCTTTATACAATTAGTAACTACTTTGTGTTTCTTTTGTCATTTCTATCTACAATTCTACTTTAAGTACTTACTACTAATTTAATTTTAAAATCGTTTTAGTTTAATATTAAATATTTTTTCCTCTTTCATTTTTCGAAACTTGATTAGGAGTTTGATTCAAAATTAAAGCAAAAAGGTACAAGAACAGAGAAAGATGAATAGCAGTCATAAGTTTGAAGTAAAAAAATATGAAAGGTCAAGATTAGAGAAGAAACAGAAGGTACCTACACACAAGCAAATATAAGGAAACTGTAGTGCCAAAAACTGTATAGGACTTATGGGTCTAATTGATAATTAATTTACATTTTATAATCTTGTCCTTTTCTCTTGTTTTTATTTCTATTTATAAATCTTAGTCCATCCTGGAATCTCGTTCCATCACATGATGCAGTCGACATTAAAGTATTGTCAAATCTTCAATCTCAAATAGATCATTTTCAGCCTTAAAAACTGCACACACAAAGCAAATCTAGACTAAATATTCAGAAGTTTCTAAATTACAGTTTATGTCAAAGAAAGATGAATCTGAACGAAATAATTATGATTGTACTAGACTCAACAGCTAGGTATGTAAAACGACCTGTCGAACCTTTTCCGTCCCCATCTGACTAACAACACCCATTCCTCCCTTGACAAAATACTTTGCTTCCCATATCTTTTTTCGTGAGATCGATCATATCCTTAGAAATTGACGTACAAAAATGGATGCACAAAAAATGTCCCAAGAATGGAAAATTGGTTTTAACCATTTTAATTTAGAGTATCCGAGGATTACAATATTGAATAATACTTGTATGCTTATGAATGAAAGTTAGGATGAGATGTGTGTCGAAGTTTTTCGTCTGCTGTTTTATATATGTATATTAAGATTATTGTCAAACCATTCACAGTTACTTGGATTTTTTAATTAATAACATAGTATTGTTACACTGAGAACGATGGATGTAAATGGAATCCACACATGTAACTGTGGATAAAGATGCAAATTATTTTAATTTTGTAGGATCCATCATTTATAAGAAAATATAAATTAAATTCATTATATGTTTTGCTTAGTTTTCCATTTCATTTCACTGTTGTTTATAAATATAATATATGTATATGTATACATATGTTTAACCAATGTTATTTTATTCTATCTCTGTTAGTTATGAAGCAACAATAATTGGTAGGTAAGGTATGGCTTTATTCAAATCTTCAACCTCGTATCAATGCATAAATCCCTGAAATAAGGAATATTCACATCAAATCATGGTATTTGATCAAAAACAATTGTTACAAATTCTTAAGTCGTGTTCTTCTACGTACGTTATTGTAAATCACAAAGGCTACTGATTTTTTTTTATAGAAGGATCATGTACATACATTGTATATAATGTTTTTTTTTAATAAAATCTTAGTATTGGATACGGCGGGATACGACAGTAATGAGTAGGAATGAAAATCATATGCAATTCGGGCGTGTGATAAAAAAGTGGAGTTGGCTCTTCAAACAGGTCTTTTTGTTTTCCAAAGCTGTTATCATTTTTCCAATATTACTGAGGGGAGAACATCTACCTGATAGTAAAGATGTCGCATGAAGGAATACACGCATTAAGGTTAATAAATCAAATAAAATGTAAACAGAAAGGGCTCAAGTCCTCGTATAATTATTATTAGTTAAAAATATATAATTTCCTGACATTAATTTCAGTTAATTTTCTGCCTCTCATCTATGTTATTATTTATTGTTGTATATATAATGGAGAATAGCAGCTTGTAGCTCAGTAAAACGTCATGACAGCTCAAGCTGCTCCCCCCTCGACATTCATTAAATTGTCAGGGTTGCCAGGTTGATTTTCTCTTTCTTTTTTTATAACACGCCCGAATTGCATATGGTTTACATTCCTACTCATTACTAGGAATGTAAATCATATGCAATTCGGGCGTGTGATAAAAAAAGAAAGAGAAAATCAACCTGGTAACCCTGACAATTTAATGAATGTCGAGGGGGGAAGCAGCTTGAGCTGTCATGACGTTTTACTAAGCTACAAACTGCTATTCTCCATTATATATACAACAATAAATAATAACATAGATGAGAGGAAGGAAATTAACTGAAATTAATGTCAGGAAATTATATATTTTTAACTAATAATAATTATACGAGGACTTGAGCCCTTTTTGTTTACATTTTATTTGCTTTATTAAACTTAATGCATGTATTCCTTCATGCGAAATCTTTACTATCAGGTAGATGTTCTCCCCTCAGTAGTAATAAAGGAAAAATGATCACAGCTTTGGAAAACAAAAAGTACTGTTCGAAGAGCCAACTCCACAAAGTCTCACACTCGGCATTCTGCATATTATTTACATTCCTATATATCAATATCACTCTGCTGTGACCTTATACATATATAAATATATATATATAGTTATGATTATTGAAGTGGAACATTACTATTTAGAATGTAATCCCAAAACTTAGGATTTCTTGTATAGACCGTCCATTTGAAGTGTAGTCCAAAGAAAAGAAAATTTTATACAAATTTGTAACTTTTCCGCCGAATCAATAACTGATGATTTTATAGATCTCTAATTTCCATAATTAAAAATCATATATTGTAGAGCCATACTGACAAAAATTTCATTTGTTGATATAAAGAAAAAATAAGAAGTCATTATCACTTTGGAATAAGAAGAGCCCCCCCCCCCCCCCTTCTCCTCCAAAGTATTTATATTTTCCTAATAAACTGATATTATCTTCTTGAGTCGCAAAAAAATGTTGTAAAAGATAAATTCTTTGCCATGAGGAACAATTTTACTCTGTAAGTGATGGATTTCGATTTTTAATTCACGTGAATCATGTGTAGATGAATCTTGAATGACAAATTTTATGAGATCCGTGTTTAGACTACTTTTTTGAGTTGAAGGATGTGTTCGTTATTCCACTTGTTAAAATTGAAACTGATTTATTTATAAAATAAATTTCTACACAGAACATTGATGGATTTTATATCAAAATGTATTTATTTATAATATGAAAAAAAAAATGTATAGAAGATAAATCAAATTGATTTATGTTCCATAGAAGAAAACTTCTATATTTTAAAATAATATTGTGATAAATACATTTGAAGTGCTCTTGTTATTTTATAACACTTGACTTAGACTTATGTTATGTAAATTAATTATTGTTTTTCTGTAGAGTAATATTTGATTTAGATATATCAGATATTATAACGCTATCACATATATCTAATTCAAATCGTGTTGCTACTTAAGTAACTTTATGGGTAGATGGAAGAAAAAAAAGTTATTGGGGTCTGAGCTGGATATCAGTCTGTATTCCTTAGACTATGATGGACCTTAATCCTAGTCAAGATCCAGTATTGTTATCATTTACGGATCCAAAATACATATATACCAAATGTAATAAATAGTATTTTTAGTCAAATTATTTTAAAACTGTCTATGGGGTGTCATTAATGGTCATTTTGTGGAATTTCTTCATTCGATCAATAAATGATGAATCATAATTTGATCAAAAGACATATTATCACTGCAAGATATTTGTTTGACTTTTATCAACTGACATATGTTACAATTGGCTATTCAGTATTTCTAATTGATTTTTGTAGTATGCGAGTTGCTTTAAGGGCTGGAGCCAAAAGTAAACTATAGAATAAGGTGAATTGTAATCCTATTATTAAGGTGAGGAGGAATATTGCCCACATAGCGACATTTACAAAGTTTAACCCATTTCATTCCAGAATTCAGGGGGACAAAGAAATGTGATTTACTTAGTGTATAATGGTTGATATAGGTCCTATTAAGACTATGTATAAGTTTCATAAAAATCAATAACTATTTACTATGATTTTAGGACTAGTCCCATTTGGGGATCATGGAATGTAGGCGTATTATTCATAAATTGTTATCTTCATATTAGTAGTCTTTTATTCAAAACTTTGTGATGATAATATCATTACTTTACAAAACTACCACTGAACCACACAGAGTCACATATTTGAGTTAATTTTAGTTAAAATGGTATTCTTCGAAACACTGCAAATGAAATCCAAGGTTGCACTGTCGACATTGCTTCCTGGCATTTTTCTTGCACACTTTACACTTTCTTTGTTTCCCATCATCAGTTCTTTCTAAAAAATGCTTTTCACCAATAAGGTTGAGTGGCTTTGGCAATCTCAGGACCTTAACACCAGGCTTCTTAGGTTTTGAATTGCTGTCAGTCTTCAACAATGCTGTTGTTACAAACACTCTAAAGTCGAGGAGGTCCATGTTTTCTTCCGGATGAAGAAGACTGTACAATATATGACTGTTGACAACAGCCACATCCAGACAGTGAGTTACCAATGAGAAATACCATTTTTTACTCTTTATGCCCACTCTGTACTTCTGAGTCTTCCAATCAGCTAAATCCACCCCGAGCATACCAGCATTATATTCTGTGATGCACTTTGGTACTTGAACTGGTTGGCCTCGACGGTTTGCCTGTTTCATTGGATTTACTCCATCAATATTTGACAGTACAGTAACAATGCTATTGTCCTTCCAAGTGCAAGCAAACAATCCAGAAATTACATCAACAGCAGTTTTCAGGAATCCCTTTTCTTTCTTCATCAAGTCCTTCTTTGCTCCAAAAGGATTTCCAGGAAGTCTGTTGAGTCTGACGGTACCAGAAGCCTTGATACCAAGTTTTGTAAGACTCTTCATCAAATCCATGTTGGTAAAGAAATTGTCGAAGAAAATAGAGACACCAGAAGGTATTTTCTCAAGAAGATTCAAAATCACCTCTGTGCCAACATTCTTTGGTCTCGGTTGTTCATTGGCTCCCTGATAAACAAAAAACTTGTAGGTATAACCAGATGTGCTGCACAGTGCCCACTCCTTGAATCCAAATCGTACTGGTTTCCCCCTGATAAACTGTTTTATGGGGTGTCGACCATAGTACCCTACTATCTTTTCATCCACGGAATATTTGTCACTAAAATACCCAAATTGCAAGAAGTTTTTGTTCATTTTTTCTATCAAAGGACGTATTTTGAAACAACGGTCCTTGCAATTTTCAGGAATTTCTAGGTTGTTGTTCAGATGAAAGTATTTCTTCAATGCCATGAACCTGTTTTTGGGCATGGCTTCCCTAATAATTGGACAGTCAAAGTTGGGATGTAGACTCCAATACAGTTCTTGCCTCGGATAAGGGCGATGCCCAGAAAACAAAAGAATGCCCACAAATACCATATAATCTTCAGTGGTGCAGTGAAAACTTGGATCATTCTTTTGTGCAGCATAAATTTGGCTTTGGTGTTGTATGATTTCAAATATACCACTCATGTTGAGCATAAACAATTCAAATGGATTTTTGTCAATAAATTCACGAATCAGTGCTTCAATGACAGGTTTGTTAGTGTAGTTATCAATTGTGGGTACAGTTGGCTTGGGTGCAGATATCTTCCATTTGGGGATTTCCTTTTGATCTATCTTCGCACGCTTAGATTTCCTTATTGATGCTTGATCTTCACTTTCATCATCTGTACCTACATAAACTTCAACATTTCCAGGCACATCCACAATTTGAGTTTTAAATATTTCTTCATCATCAAATTCTTCTGCATCACTCATTTCATCAACAGTTTCTGGTGGAAGTTCTATGATATCAACAGTCTCATGTTGACAATTCGCTGGTAATTCTTCTTCCAGGGTTTCTAAAAACTCCACAGCCTTGTCAATTTTCATAAACTTTCTAGGTTTACTCATTTGAAAAAAAAGGTAAAAATGTAGGCAAAATACCACAATCCCCAATTGGGACTTTCATCATTCAACATGACAAAAATGAATAATATGAGATAGAGAGACTAAATACAGTACACTATGATAAATATGTATACACTTACTTTATATTTGATAGGCATGTTAAAATTTACACATAAAACAAATACACAAAATCTTACCTTGAAGTTATGAAGTTGAAAATTGGAAAATAGTACAAATTTGAAATGAAATTCAGAACAAACAGTGTTCCCAATGTAAAAATTTATCAATGCCAAAATAAAATATTATGTCTCTAAAATAATATGAAATAATTAAGTTTTTATAAAACCTGCAAACAAAGAAGAAATTTCACTCTAAAATGTGGTCCCCAAATGGGGCTTATGGCATGAAATGGGTTAAATTAACTTTAATAAGTTGTTTTGTCAGCTAGATAATAAAGGAAAACAATTTCTTTGCTTTAATCCATAGTTTCAATACTTACTAAAGTCTATTGTCCTGAGTGAATTTTCCTAATATTTGCAGCTTTTAAAAAACAAGGAAAAATGATTCAAATAGTAAAATATGACTCATGGAGGGATGGAAAATAATTTATTTTAGGGACGAAAAAGTCCAAACTCATTGTGATACATCAATAAGTATTTCAAATAGTAAAAACAATTTGATACAATTTATTTAGACTAATTAATTAGCCTAACTTTAGTACGAATTTTACAATCAAATTATCTAATTTATTGTTGTTTACATGTTGACCTCTGTACTTAATCAATAAATAAATACAGAAGAAAAGAAAAATACTTTTAAAGTTTCTAGATATTTTTTACTCATAATATATATATGACCCTTGGAAATAAATTAATTTTATAAAAAGTACTATTATAGAGACTAAAAGTATTAGTTTTAAATAAAAAAATTTAATTGTAAATGTTTTTAGGATCCTATATGTTGTTTGGAATCAGTTTTTAAATGCTTCTGTTCATTTTTTGAAGTTCGATGGTTAAATAATTAATTAATAATTATCTGAAATATTCATTTAAACAACATTTTTCACAATTGTATAATCGTCATCATCTTTCTGACATTTGAAAAAAAAAAACGAAAAATTCGATTTTAGCACTTGACAAAAGAACGACATTCTCAAAGAATATATTGACAATTAATTTGGCACAGATGTCGATAAGTGTAATACTAACTTAAAAACAAAAACATTTATCCCTATGGGAGTCACAAACAAAAATAAATTAATTCATATTTCCTGGGTTTTTGTACTCATAGTATTAGTGCCCCAGTCATGATGATGATAAAACAAAATAAATACATCTCTTAACTTTGTTTCAAGTATTTATTAGCATACGTGAACAGAAGTAATAGTTTTGTGAATTCATTTTAACAAATAACAAAATATGAAAGAAGTTCAAACATGTGTGTAATAATCATGAAAACGAACTTAATGGTAACTGCGAAAGAGAGAGAAAGAGAGATAATTATGTAGTTAGAGGTAAAATAATGAGCTAATTGGAATGTCTCAAAGAATTCAATATAATCATATATGTATAATGTAAGGATGAATGGTCAGATATGCAGAATTTGGTTCATGATAAATTTCTTTAAAGCATAATTACTTATAATTACTTATATAAAATGTATACGACTCTTCACCAAAAAAAAAAAAAAAAAAATGGATATATTATAGGCTGAAATACGAGTATGTACATAAATAAACAAATTCATTAGTAGACATTATTTTTGTTACAATGGTGAATTAATGTGGCTTTTGATTGATTTTTACTTGATTTTTTGTCTTCTGTTTTTGAATCTTCGAATAAGTGACGGGGGAATTAGTATACATTGATGTAGAAGTAGGAATTATTCGATCATGTTATTGATTAATTAATCACTTACTAAAATATTTTAAAAAATCTGCAAAGTTCTGCTCATTAACTCAGTTACTAAAAGAATAAATAATAATAAAAAATGATAAGATAGACAATAAAGCAAAGCACGAGGTTTAGAAAAAAGTTCCAAAAGCTTTTCCAGCCATTCCACCAAGTCCTTTGGTCATCATTCCTCCTAACTTCGCAGCAGATTGCTTTCCCATATCAGCCACTTTGTCCACACCTCCAGTTGCGAGGGCATCTTTAACGGCTCCAGCAGCAGCAATGGGATTCGGGGGCACTTTTCCAGAGTCTGATTCATCATCATTGAAATCTCTACAATAAATAAAAGTTGAAATGGATTAGAGAGCTAAGGATTTGTAAGGGTTGTTCATACACCACGGGTGTAGTAGTATCATCATTACTCTGGTCATATCCATGAGCAATAATAATAATAATAATTATAAATATGGTTGTACTTCATGTAATCACGTTGAGTCTCATCGTTTTACGTTTGTACATAACTTGTTACATTCGATTATATGTTTTATGCACTATGAATAGAGTCATTTCTGAATGAAAATAAATATTTTATTACAACATATAATAATATGTATTAGTCGTGCTACAAAAATAAGTAAATAATAATAATAATAAAAATTACACTTTTTTAATAAAAACATCTACATACCTATTTAGGTTATTTAAGGCATTAAATCATAATGCCTTCATGCAAACTACATACTCCTTGCTAACAACAACATACATATTAAAAAGAACTAAGCATTCATTCTAAAAAAAAAACATCTAAAGAGTCTTATTTTATGGATTATTAGTGATAGCATCATGTTTAACCCTTTCAAATCCAAGAGGTATCAAAAAGTATTTTTAAGTTGGAAGTTATGTTTTTTGAGGTCAAAATGACCCTACGAATCTAATTTGATTTGAATAAAAAAATTGTTACTCAATCCGTTTCTCTAAGAAATTAATATGGGACACTGGTGTTCCTCTGAGTGTGAAGGGAATTTTCTCATCCTTAAAAATACACGGTTATTCAGTACTTTTTTCATACATTTATTATTCTTTCTTCTTATATTCTACTTGACCAAAAAATTGAAAAATCTTGAATAAAATATATATATATATATAACATATGTTATGTACATTTTACAGATGATATTTTATGAAGCAATTTCTGTAGATATATTAATGAGAAAACTCCCTTCACACCCAGAGGGACGCTTGTGTATGTATTTCCCAAATAACTTAGACTTGAATAATTTCTAATGTGTTCGATAGAGCTAAAAGATATTTTAAGCATATAATTCTTGAAGTAAAAATGTATTAACAAATAATTTCCTAAAAGAACGAAAAAGTCATTTTTGTTGACATTTTATCTATCAAACAAAAAAGAAAACAAATATCGGTGGACAATGGAGTGCCTTAGCGCATTTTGAATTACCGGGACACTGGTGTCCTCTGCGGCGTTCAAAAGGGTTAAATGGAATGTCATCTACTCTACTTTACATTATTTACAATGGATTTAAATTAACACAAATAATGTACGAGGTTCTTTCCAAACGAGTGTCTCCATGATCAAAGAGGTCATATATAGTTAACTAATATTGTACATATATGCAAATAGGTACTTTATTGTCGTCTTCCTATATTTTTAAATATATTTGTATGTCAATGATCTGGGGTAAATATTAATTATAGTAATTATGTATTTATGATCATATTATTGATAAGAAAAACACTTGAACAAACAAAATAATGATCTACGATTAAAAATCATTTTAATAGCAAATAATAATTAATTAATTCATTTCATTCACAAATGATGATAATGATGCAATACAAATAAGTATTTGTCTATTTATTTATTATTATTATTATTTTGAAAGTGTGTCCTAATTATATATATATATATATAAAACCAACAACTAAGATTTATTTAGTGTATGTGTTGTTGAAATTAACAGACATTTTTTTATTTAAATTACGTTTTATGTGTACTTATATCAAAAATAGAAGGAAAATAAAAGATGGACGCAGTGTCTACCTACATTTGACCAAATCTTACCCAGGATTTTGAGGGTTAGTTTGATCTCCACTAGCCCCTTTAGTCGATGGTTGATTTCGAGACTCGCTGTCCCTTGAAAAAATATAATTACCTCTATTTTTTTTTTCAAATTTATGGGGAAAATGGGAAAGTTTATAAATATATATATATATATATATATATATATATATATATATATATATACATATTTTGGGGAGTAATGTTTGGATGGAAGGTTCATGGATTTGGTTATTAATTAAGAGTGCAATTTGAATGATGGAACAACATAGCATACTAATAATAGCTCCTAATTTCCAAAAGGCCTAACATGTTAAACATTGAAAGTAAGGATGGATGATAGA
Organism: Lepeophtheirus nordmannii; assembly: GCA_963680855.1. Lineage (NCBI taxonomy): Eukaryota > Metazoa > Arthropoda > Copepoda > Siphonostomatoida > Caligidae > Lepeophtheirus > Lepeophtheirus nordmannii. Next base: position 14,364,148 of record OY804520.1, read on the forward strand.
ACTCATCGTTATGACTCATCATTGTTTTTTGTTTCTTTTTAAATTTATTAATGAAAAAAAAAAAAACATTTGATGTGCACAGATACATAACAATCAATTCAAAAAAAAAAGAAGGAATTATTGGGTGCTCAAATGATTCATACAAATTCTGGGGATTTATGAGTAAACAAAACAAAAAAAAAAAAAAAAAAAACACAGTCAAATGATTATTAAACCCTATCACACTTACCCATTATTTTCTTCGGCTTCAGCTCCTGTAAGAACACAAGCTGCTTCCTCCGTCGTCATTCTTTGAGTTATGGCTTGCCAATGCTGCGAATTAAGTTTGTCCTCTTCGACTCCTTGAAGCTCATATTCGTTGTATATTTTCTAAGATTATAAAAATATAAAGGAATATCATTTATAAAAATGATTTATATTAAATCAGAAGGTGGTAACTTATTTATGTATACAGAGAAGCAAATAGTTTTTTTTTTTTTCAATAGACACAAACCCATGCAGGCATGTTATTTATATATATTTTTTTAAAAGGCCTCCCCTCCTCCCCTTCCAAAAGGGACTTGTAGGGATTGTTAAGTATGGAAGTAAGTAAGTAAGTAAGCATATAAAAATACGAAAATGAAATTAAATGAAACTCACTACAATTTAAAAATTAAAGTAATGAAAATCAATATTTGTTACTAAGGAGAAGGGAAACTACTGATGCAAAGGAGGTGACACGGTTGTTGTTGTTGTTGTAGTAGGTGTGCTTGTTGATCCAGACGAAGGAGATGAGTTTGAGTTGTGAGGTCCACCATAGTGAAGTGGATTTGCTAGCTCAATCTTTCCTTTTTTCGCTAATTGATGATACTCTGTTGTGAGTCGCTCCACAACAGACTGATAGAGTCGAGTTTTTAGATTATTCTTGGATACACCAATAGCTTCAGATTCTCCTCGAATTGTCTGAGGACATTTTAATCACATTTTAATCACATGCATATATATTTAATTTATATATTTTTTGTTTTGTTTAGAGTCAGAAACATGCGAGTAGAGAAAAGAAAAGAAAGAGAGATACAAACAGAGTTACCATATGATGAAAAAAAATAAATTGTGAAGATTGCAAACTATGTATGTTTCATGAAAGTATAATATTTGTTAAATAATACAAAACAAAAGTGTTTTGACTAAAGAAATGAAGTACTTATTTAGTAGTAGTGTCTTATTATGTATGTAGATTAACTATGTACCTACAAGAATAGTAGATATATAAACTAGCACATGCTACGAAAAAAAAAGTATATTTAACTTTTTTTTAATGGAACAAAATATAGACATATATATGTTACATATATGCAGTAAACATCTACACCTATGTAGGGTAATAAGGCTGCATAGTTAAGCCCACATACCTTGACAATGTGAGCCAGGCAAGTACATTGATAGGGATGGAGCGAGCGATCCAGTCTATCCGTCAACCATGTACAAAGCATTTGAACCTGCTCTCCATGCCATCTCTCCATGACATTCAAAACCCAAAGATCATCAGATATTTTCTTTGCTATTTGATCCATATTTGCACGGATGAAAGACATGTACTGCTTACCAAGGTCTGAGCCAGTACCGGTAACATTATGCTTATTCTACAATTAATTATATTGCATTAAAAAATCAATCAAATTATGTAATGATAAAAACCTTACCGTAAATGATAGAATTGATCCAATCACACTGCCTTCATCATAGCGTCCTAGTTTGGACAATACACTCTCTAGAACGGATACTAATTTAGCAACTAAGCCAACTTTCATACTCGACAATGTTCTTTCAATGATTTCATCTATTTTTGTATGATATTTGTGCTGAAAGATACAAAATAAAAATGAAAAAATAACATTGGTTTTAATTTCCTTAAAATCATCTAATAATTATTATTGTAAATGCACATTTACTAAATGGTTCATTTCTTTAGCATTGAGAAATACAATGCTGAAGATGACTCATCAATGCAATTACATATGTTGTGCCTTGAAAGCTCTTGACTAAAATTTTACTGGAATGTCTTGTTCAACTTTTGTACAAAAATAAAACTTTAGTCAAATGTCATTTTGTAAAACGTCTCATCTTTATATGGTTGACAAATCCACACATGAATCATTCAACAGGGTTCATTGAATGTCCCTAGATATATATATTAAAAATATCCTCCTCTTAATGTAGTTTACTACCTAATCACCTAGGTCAGAGATTATCGACTCTTGGGTAGCAAGTACTACTACTAATAATAATTACAGGTTTGAAATGATGTTTATTTATATGTAAAGAATAGAAAATTAATATTAGTTAGGGGTCCCTTGGGTTCCAAAAAGTTCACCAAAATCTGACCTAAATGAATAAATACGTGTTTTTTTAAAGGATATAAATGTGTATCTAAATACTTATTGAGGTAGAATTGAGGCATAAATATGTAAGATGTAGTAGGGTGGTATCCAAACTATTGTTGTACATACTCGAGGTTACCTCAACTTTTAGCAAGACGCGAAGGGATTGAGAGCAAGAAACAAAAATTTGTCCTTGTTTTTTCAAAAATAGGGACAAACAAAAATTATCTCTCTATTTTGAGATCAAGTGGATGATACAAAGACTTTTCAAAATTGGTCCTAAGATCGTGACCAATCTCAAAAACTATGTATAATTATAATCAATCTATAACTATGTAATTAGTACATATTAGATAATGTAGTTTCAAATTACATAGACATTGGAAAATTAGCGAAAAAATATAGCTATGAAATAAGATATGAAATATAATTGTCCTGAAGTTTAAGGCTTCCTCTAATCTCACCTCTATATTTCATTGAGAAAAGCCTCTCAAAAAGTATCAATTACAATATTTCTTAGCCATGCATTTGTTGTTTTAATTGTTTGTTTTTATCAAGTAAAACTAATAATCTGTAATATGAATAACAACTATCTACAAAACTAAAGATAATAAGTAACTTAAAAAAAAGAATAGAAGTTGCAGAAGCTATTATTTTATTTGTTTCTCTTTTGTTCAAAAGTTCAAAAGAGAGAGTTCTGAATGAGAGCTAACAAGAACTAAAACCTTTCGTTTATCTCCGGAGTCATCATTAGTCTTATCCTAAAAACAATATAATAACAACAAAGGAATTAGCAATGTAATTACATAATAATAATAAGTAAGTAAAAATAATTCATTCCTTATTATATGTTATATGCCAAACTTACCCCCATTCCATCCACAGAGCATAATTTATAAGATTGATTCTTTGCATCAATAACGACATTCACCATAGCACATATTTCGGAAGGAAGAATATAGTCCGTTGGATTCAAAAGTATGCCTTTCTTTAAATGGTTTTGAAATGAGGCATCCGTTCTATTCAAGTAGGGGTTGAATAAATTCATATAATTCATTCATTGACATAAAGTGTATATATATATATATACATATATATATATATATAGAACAAAGAAGCACTTGTGACTCACCTTTGAATACAGGATTCTATCATATCACAGGCCATTAGTTTTAAACGAGAATTAAGATGTGATGCAAACTCTGGATCAGGCCAATGAAGGTCACGAATAAAGGATTGTAAAGCATCCAATTTCCAAAAAAGATCCTCAGATGTTGCGCAACCATTGCTATATGATAGAAAATTGAATTCAATATTATATAAGACATGGATGAATCAGTTTTTAGTTTGAGAATGAAATCTATAATTCAAATATCATTTATTTAATTATAAATCTCTTGGATTCAAAGTCATTTACTTTATTTATGTAAATATATATATATATCTGTACAGTATATGTATTTTATAATAAGAAACCTGGTGAAGATTCCTAAATGGTTCAAACTTTCTACTAAGTAAATCAATGCATATACATAGAATGTCATTTTATACTCCTACATATAATATTATATAATACATTTAGGCTAAGAATCCGAGAATAATCATTTAAATGATACTTAATTAATGTCCAATCATTTATTTAATTAGTTTCTTATTTGTTTTGCTTATAAATGAACACAAATGAGGTTCAAACAAGTTTCCAAATCAAGGCGTTAGGTTAGGCCGAAAGAAATACAACATATAAATAACAATTTGTAAGTGTTTACGGAAAAGATAATTAATGACAGTTTCAAATCAGTACTAATAGAGCGAAAAAAAAATCTTTTTGATTGAACAACAAGCTTGATCACTCGAAAGCTGTTGCCGAACCGCTAAATTAATAATTTTGTGGAACATCCAGTAATGTCATTATTTACACTTTTGACTAATACTACATAACTTTAATTTCCTAACAGTATGTAAATAACTTTTTAGAGGTCCCATCAAAGTAGAAAACATGCATAAAACAATGCCTATAGAAGGGCCCGATCGATATATTGACTAGCTGATTCAATTTGCCTATTTTACATAGTTTTAATTGCATCAACAATGCCCTGAAATAGTCGATTATTACCGATATTTTATTTCTTTAAACAACAAGATTTAATTTTGATCGGTTTTTTGTTTGACTACTATTTTTACCAAGATCTCAAAATATCCATTTGAAAGGAGGGGGGGGGATCAGTTGATTAAATAGTTATCCATTTTTCAACCCAACAATCTTCCATATCGGTCGGACCCTGGTCAAATACTTTTACTATTAAATGCAAGTCAAAAAAATGATTCATATGACAAAAAAATTTTACTAGGTAGATACAGTATACCTTTATTTATGTAAATTATCTCATATATAATTAGATAATGATGATATTAGTTTTTGTTAAAAAAAACATTTAGTAGATTTTATCAATTATTAATTAATTATTTAGTTATGCCTAATGAGATGAAACACAACACTTAAGTCCTATGGTAAGTGTTTTTTAGAAGAAAAAAAAACTCATGAGATAATCAAAAGCTAATTTTCGAAAGCATTATATATATATATATATAAGAATCTACGAATGTTAAGACATTTTAAAGATTTCCACAAAAAAGAAATTAAATATTTTTTTTGTAAGTTTAAACACGTAGTAAGTTTCAATTGAGAGCTCAGGCATCTGTCAGATGGTCCTTTGACTCTTTATCTAAAATATCTGTCTTTTGCTTTTTTACAAAGTAATTGATGAGAATGATTCAAATCGTCTATTGTAGGTATAACCACTCACAAATTTGGATCTCACGACCTCATTTTTCAAGATTTTGATCTGGGACTTTTTTAAGCCCGTAAAGAAATGAATAATTTACATGAATTAGCAAACTTAAAAAAGATGAAAATGCAAACTACATATATCCCTTATCATTCGCAAACTCTCATATGTATGTATACAATATACATAAATAACAGCAATCTTAAATTGAAGTTTTTAGTTTTATGAACCAAAAAACCAATAAAAAAATAAAAAAATATGGAAATGCCTACAATGTATAAATTTCATTTGATAAAGTCTAAAATCTATGAATCAGCTAATCAAAAAGCTAAAATATCAATTACTTTGCAAAAAAAAAAAAAAAATACACCCCACAATATTTGTGTATATAGGTATGTACAAAAATAACATTAGAACTAAAACAAAAATACAATTTTTTAATTAACATTTTTTTAATTCTAGAAACGCTACTACATCCCATTAGCATTTCATGAAGGGTCTTTAATTCCATTTTAAGCAATGAATAACTGCTTTGTTATATTGCAATTAAGTATGCAAATGCATTTATATCTTAGATTGAATTTAATAGTGACCCTATTTATTATCGGAAGACCTTGATGTAGGGAACAAATGAATTAATATATTTTACATAATATATATATACTTTAAGTGACAGTAAAAATGAACTGCATGGATTTATGATCAAGAAACTGCACTCTTCGAGCATTACACCTCCATGGTTGTAGCAAGCATTTGCACCAAATTCTAAGTCATATCAATCGACTTTATGTTAAATCCTTCTGTTAAATAAAATAATAGTAACTATATAAGGTCCACATATTTCATGAACAGCTGATTTTAGTGGACTAAATTGCCCTACATTTTATTTATTTTTCTTAAAAGCTTTCCTATCCAAAATCATCCAATTCTGTGAAGGTAAAGTTTTTTGCATTAATTATTTCTTATTTTAGAACTTCAATTAAAAATGCAGTTGACGAAACCTTCATCAATCAGATTTAAATTTGCCATGGAGTCTTAAATGTCCCAGAGGTACGATGCCTGAAGAGTGACGCCTCGTCCAAAATTTCACTCATCCCTAATGTACATAGATGTGAAGTTACTTTTAAAACATTCAACATTGAACACTCAAACTACCAAGGCCGTCATTTTGATGGATCTTAATTGAGTACTACTACTTATTGAGAACCAATGGAGGTTATTGTTTGATTTTGTGTGGTTGTTGTTTTATTTATGCTTTTGAAGGTTGTTAGCAAGCTGTCAATAGTTTTATTAATTGCCCCATATTTTGATATCATTTTCAATAACCCAATTTTTTAATGTTTTCTTCTATTAGTGTGACTAGATTGTATTCAATTTAGAGCACTGAATGAATTGTAAAAAGATAAGGATATATTATGAAACACTTGTATGTATATTAATAATTCCATACGTTCTTATGTGTCAAAAATTTATTATCATGTTTTGCTTTCGGAATAGTGAAACCTTCAATTTAGCGTACTTATGTTAAATTAGAAGGGTCCAAATTCAAATTTATATAAGTAGGTATTTACTATTTTCCTTTGTTTTTTTATTATTGAGTAAAAAAATAAAATTAACATGGGGCAAATTCCAGATCCATTAATTTTGCAAGTAACTAATTACTTTTTTTCTTTGTACAATTCATGACGTTACTTATTTGGGGTAAATAACGAGTAATGAATATATATATATTTATAATTTTTTTTTTCCATGTAACGTGCCTGTTATTGATTTTAAGAGTGTGTATATACATAATAGACCTAATTATGACATGAGAAGAAGAGCCGTCTAAATGATGGTAGTTTGTGGTAGATTGAGTCATAACCAACTTAGGACTTATGATTGTTATTAAATTATGTATTAAAGCTATTTTGAAAATGTTTAAAATCTATAGTTTGTTCATTTATCATAACAAAATAATATACCAGTAAATATTTTAAACCGTCAAAATGACAGCATTGGTAGTTTTCGTGCTACAAAATCCCCATCAAGGGATTCCAGAATTGAGTGAGTTTATAAAAACTAATACTAAATAATATGTATATTACAAAAAATGACTAAAGTGATGATAAAAAGCATATCAAACAGCGTTCTAAGACTATAATTTGAATTTATTTTTGAATGATTTTGCTTTGTTTTAATTAAATGGTTTACCTTGGCTTGCCAACACAGGGTCTGGGCACTTTTCTAAAGAAAATTTACAAACACACAAAAAAAAAAAAAAATCAATGAATACATGAGTGTACCATAATTTCCTTCATTTCTTTAATTGGAATGAATAAAAAAATTAAAAAAATATTGAGATGAGATTATAATAGTACCCTTTGATTTCCCATCGTTCCTTTTCAAATCCTTTATGAATGGATTGTGCGATGGAGGACTCCATCAAATCAACATATCGAACAACTTGAGGTGCAAAAGTATCTCGGATATGTTTATGAAATTTTCCATTTTTTAAATTATCATCTTCCTTAAGGTAATCGTTCAGGATTTGAAAGAGGGGAAAGGAGTCCCAACTGCAATAAATGAACACATTACACATGGATAATAAATAAATAGATTCTATGTACTCACGTATCTGGGGGCTGCTCTGCTAGAACAGTATCCATATCCACTCCAAAAAGAGACCAAAATATTTCCGAATGCTCAACCAATAAATCAGAGAACCAAGCAAAGGCCTAGAATCATAAAAACAATACTACTCTTAAGCAAAGTGCCTTGTAAAAACTAGAAACGAAAAAAAGTTATTAAATCACATCTATGTATGTGTGTATGCATGTGATTTTGTTCTGGATCAAGAGCTGCTCATGCATCAATGTGAAGGCAGCAAAAGTATGATTGTCTACATCACTACTGATTTGAATCCATTATTAGGGTTTATTTTCAGTGTTTTATTCATAAGAGAGTCCTTTTCAAATGAATGCATGTATTTTGTGCATGTATGTAGAGGGGAAAAGGGGTGAGACGACAAAGTATGAAACTTGTTCAAGTCCTTTTAAGACGGTTTGTAGATTGTATTTAGGTATAGTATGCATATATCTGTCAAGTCAACAAAAAAGCAAGTTTGCTCTCAAATATTGAAAAGGAGAAAATCCACTTTACAGTTTTTTTACTCCATAAATAGAACGGCCAAATATTTATGAGTCATTTTGCTAAAATGTCACTTTATATCGAAAAACAATCAAGGATCCAATAGATTAGTCGGATAAATGTGTCGACTGCACATGGAGCCGATATGACCCCTGAAAAAGCGTCCATCTTTTTCATAGCCCCAGATATTTATTTAGTTGCAGTTGACTAAAACCAGTTGTATCATCTCTTTAAGAACTATTAAGAATTAACTACATCCGCTATCATACTGCCCATGAATCATAGTAATAGTAACAACATAGTCAGAATTACAGGGTATTTTTATTCTTGATTGTGGCCAGTGTTTTTTTCTTCCTATAATACAGTTGCAATTATTGGAGTCATTACTTATTTAATTAATCGAAAAAACCTATTAATACAAACGAAAGATAATTGCTTTAAGAATATGAGTGCAGTTCACACTCATTTTCGTAATATTTCAGAGTAACTTGGTTTCTTGTTGACTTGACACATATGAAAATTAGATGATGAGAGTATAAAAAGTGTAGAATGTGTAAATAATAATAATAGTGATAATAACGAATGAATGAATGAATGGATTTCAAGAGAGTGATTCATGTATCACTAATGTGTATGTAGATTTGAAAATCCATGAGATCAAAAACTACAATTGTTCATAAATAGGTAAATTGTGAGTGACTCAGTTCTTACTCTGAAACCCACATAGGACATATATATACATATAATACAAGAGGAGTAGGGGTTCTTTCATTAAGTTTCTTGGAAAGCTTGCCACAAGGGTTTTAAAATAAATATATGTATAGATACCTACACCTTTTTTTAAAAACCTTATTAATGAACATTTTAAGACAATTTTGATTTGACTTCTATTAATTTGCTAACATTCAGGATCTGAAGGAACGATTTTGTTGAGGGATAACAAATTATTACCATCTGGTTGCTAAATAATACTTTTGGAAAAATCATCATCACTTGGAGGGGTCCCAAACAATTTTATTAATTTCAATAAATATCACTAAACCTTTATATATGTAATTCGAATGCATTAGATTCTTTAAATGAGACATGTCCAAAGTCCTGGCTGGGGGCCAAATGCGGCCCGTGTTCAATTTTCTTCCAGCCTGCAGCTCACATGTACATAGAATTAATACATTTGGCAACAATGTTGATACCTGCATGTGCTAAGGGCTGCCATATACATAGATAGTGGCTAAAAGAACGTCCATCAAGGTCGACTCCCTTACATTTTCAAACCACCAAATCTGGCCCCTTTGCAAAAAGTTTGGACAATCTGCTCTAAAGTATATTAAATCGTTAATATTTTTTTTAATTTTATTTATTACAGATATACAATTTTTTTTCATTTGCTACAAATTACTTATTTTTAGCGTCAAAAATGAAGAAGATATTAATCTCTAAACAGATTAATCATTTTTTCTTAATTTTCCAGCATTCAATTTGAATTTTCTCAAACATAAAAAGAAATACAGAAATATTCATTAGTTTTTATAAAATTTCAAGATATTTATTCACAATAAGTTTGTTTTAATACTTTTGTAAAGCAACATCCTTCTATTTCTTAAAAATTTAAAGAGAATTGATATTATAAAACGAAAATCAAGATTTGAATAAAATTTATCCTGTGGCCACAAAAATAAAATTATTAAACTAAATTTTCGATTTTTGTGTTTTTGAACATTAAAGGGATCATGAACACAGCATTAAAACCCGTGATTAAAAATATTCTTAATTAATTATAATTCATCCACCCAAAACCAAACTAATTTTTAAAAATCTTGCCATTTTAGAGGAATTTTCGCTATTCTTTAATTTTATTTTTATTCAAGTATCCTGTTCATGACTTTTTAACATCAAGTTTTATACAAAATGTGTTGTTTGTTTTGTAAAGCCATTTGATAAAGTTTTCCAGAGTGAGTCTTGAAAATGTGTCCATTTTCTTTCATAAATTACAACAACTCCATAGTTACTCCCAAAATGACGTACATTGCAATTTGTGACGTCTGTGAAAAGTCTCCAAACACAATTGAATACCCCTACTCTAAGCCTATAGGTAGCTAATAGTCTTGCGTATATCAATCCATCTTAAAAATTGTACTATAAAGTTATCGACCCAAATAATATGTCTATGAAATATTGGACCGTACTTTATATGTACATATGAAGTAGTAAAAACAAATTTAAGTTTAAAATGACACAGGAATTATGTAAACTTGTAAATTGGTGCAAAAAAAAAGGGGGAAGGAGAACTGATCAAGGTCTATGTAGGACTATTAAAGGACCTTGGGGGAGGGGAAACTCTCAGAAGAGTGTGTTTATGTATACATATATACATAGGTAAATATAATTTTCACAATAGTATAAGATAGATAAAATGTAGAATTTCCAAAGAGAATTTGTCAAATAATGGATGTTGTATTAACTCTTTGAGCCTCGATATATATTTATATATACACAACAACAACAAAAATAACTATAAAAATAGGAATCATGCAAGACACAAACCGATAGAGGACATTGGGATAACAGAACATACATACATACATAAAATGTAATAAAAGAAAAAAATATGTACAAGGAGCACTTCACTTACCGGTTCCTGGAGAAATTGATAATGAATGATTATTTTTCATTACCAATATTTTAAATTTTTTTTTTTTTTTTTGAAGAAGACGGGTGATGATGGATTTTAACAATCGTGCACAAACAAGCAGTTGCAGAGAGCAGAAGTTGGTGTTGAGGTGATTGATGTTTAACAATAAAAAAAATGAATAATAGTAATAGAATGGGAATATGAGTTGATGGTGATTTTGAGTTACATATTATATTAATAGACTCTTGTAAAATTGCAAATAGAGGTAAACCTAAAAATCAATGTTTTTTTGTGTCGTTTATTATCTTACATTGTTTTTCATAAAAAAAAAAAAGATAAAGAGAGTAGAATAAATAAATATATATAAAAAAAAATAAAACAAGAAAGAGAATTGAAATGAAATGAAATATTAATTCACTTACATTTTGAAACTGAAGTGATTCAAAATCCAATTAGAGTTGAGTATTGAAGGTGATTATAGAATTACCAAAAGACAAATGAGAAAAAGAAAAATACCAACATTAGAAATCAATAGACTCATGATGACTTAATGATTGTTTTAGGCATGTGGCGTTGTATATAAAAATGAAAAAGGGTTGACAAAAATAAAAGAAAGTCACTCACTCACACCAGCATTAATTAATTAATTATAGTGTCAAAATCATAAGCGTTATTTAAAAAAAAAACAAAAAAAACAAACACCTTTTTACTCTGATATACATATACTCTTACAGATCCTCATGCAGGGTGTATGAATAAAAGTAGTGATGTAGTACATTAGGCTAGGTATTGGTTTGAATCTAAGAGTGCTCTTGGCAGTGTTGAATCGGCCTACAAAAACTATATAGACTGATGTCCTTTCAATCCTATTCATGAAGAGCTTTTTTGTCCACTCACAACCTCGATTCTCAAAGGGGAAAATATTGGACAGAGTTATTATTTAGATACACTAGATATTGATAAATTCTATCAATATACAAATCAATCGTTAATATCTGTATAATATTCACAAATTCAAAAAAAGTGTGCGCAATCCTTATATTTAATCATAAATAATAAAAAGTTCGTAGTGATTTGGATTCATTTTATGAGTCCTAGGACCGGTCTTGGTCGGTCTTACAGTATTACGTAGTTTAAGTTGCTGAAGTTTCAGTAGCTTTTTATTTCAGTAGTCTTTGTTTTTATTGTATTCTTCAGGACTGACTAATCGATCCTAAGACTGTTAAGTGTGTGAAAAAGATTATAAAAAGGTTATAATACAAAAAAATTGAGAGGGGGGGGGGGAAGAAGAGGAAAGATTGATTAGGAACACAGTCCTAGGACTGATCCAACACTAGTTCTTGGCATGAGGAGTGTCTAAATTACATATATATATATATATTTTAAAAGAGGAATTCAAATATTAGCTGTTTTTTTTTCTTGCTTTTTTAAAATTACTTAAGTCTAAAATATAGGTACATCAATTTGGTATTTAAATAACTGATACAACTATTGAAACTGCTATCAATTTGATATTTAAACAGTCATTTATGCTTTAAAAAAAATCTTTCGTGTAAATATGTGTTTGGAAAAATCATGGGATGATCGAATGCAAATTATCAAATATATTTCATTTTTGAACCTTTTGGACCTTTGAACCAGATTGAATGTGAAAGCGATTTAGTAAAAGTTTCAGCAACCATTTTCCCTAATATACTAATGCCATATCTTACATATACAAGACCCTCATTTGAAATTTTGTGTAGATTGCACTGCCTAGATGTGAGTCTTAATTGTCAAATGACTCTAATTGAGTAGAAAAACTTTGCCACTAGTAAAGGGGCTACCAAACAAAGGCCCACTATTGTAATTCATCTAGCCTACAGTAGATACTTAAATTTGTTAATTAAAACATAATGTACTAACATTTTATGAAAATGAATCATTCTAATAACACAGGTCAACAAATTTGAACTTTCAAAAATCCTAAGGGGCTTAAGTATAATAAAAGTTATAACCCATTCAATATTTAAATCTCAAAGATTTGCAAATTTACATTTTTTCCCTGATAATTTATTCCTTCCCTCCCATTTTGTATTTTTGATTCCCGATACAATTGGATTAGAGGTCTTATTCAATTAATTATTACTATAAACTTTTATGGTCTCAAAATTTTATCATATAAAAATATGTGTATATGTATAGTATTTTGTGTACAAATGGATTTTAGTTGAAACTACATGACATAGATCTGTGAAGTTTTCTTTTGTGTTGTGAAATACTTCTTAAATAACTGTCGTAAAAGATGTCAAAAAATTACTCCAATAACTTATCGAACATATGGTGGAATTTTAAATAATTAAACGTACATTTTTGTTTTAAGACATTACATATAATTGTAGCTTGCAATCACATTAAACAAGTTATCTTCCACCTTGAGGATTATCATCAACATTTTTGAGACAATATACATATATATATATATATTTATTAGCAAAAAATTTAGCCAAATAATCATTTGACCCTTACTATGTGTCATTCATTTTTTCAATTATCTAGGCGACTTTGAAAATGTTTGGTAGCCTTAGTTCAAAAATGATCTTTCACTCACATAAAATGCAATGCTTTAAATCTTAAATCTCTTTAAGGTAACATTGATTTTACCATTTTTCCTTTAGTTGATATCAAAAATGAAAGTATCGTATTTTCCCATGATTAAGAGATCCTTTTTTGCTTCAAATTTTCACTTTAAAAATAGAGGGTCTCTTATATATGGAAGTAAGTGTTTTTAGTATCAGGTTGTACTTTTTTCCAGAATTTGTGCTTAAAAATTAACAGGGTCTCTTATACACGAGAAAATACAGTACTTACAGTTCAAGAATAACAAAGTAACACAATATTTAAAAATCTGAATCTACATACGTTAAATTGATGTACTTATGTAGACATTTTAAACATACAAAATAGACTATTTAAAGACACTCCTCTTTATTGATTTGAAAAATAAACGTGTTAGGCTAACTCTAATGCCTGGACATACAATAGTATGTAGATCAAATGAGCATCAGAGCTGAAACCCAGTGCTTCTTAAACTGCGTAGAGGAAGAATTTCATTTGAAAGTAAGCAAGTTTTACAAAGGGATTCTCAGCAACCAAAATTATCCATTAAAAAAGTCTTTAAAAATCTTTTTTCAAAAATCCCCTTTTGTAGAATGAGGGTGTGGAGGCGTGCAGATCAACAATTTTGAGCTGCACTGCTCTAGCTAAATTCCTTTATAATATGGAATGCTATAATTTAATGAGCTGAATCTACATCAATTTTCCTTGAATCTACGAATAAACTCTTTAAATAGGTATATGATGGTATTCTTTTAATTAATTTGCATATGCCAAGAGGTAAAAAGGTGTTTTTTCTTTTCTTTTTTTTTTTTCATACTTATACATTTTTAAGAAGGGAACAGAGTAAAGAATAAGATTGAAATAAAAAGGAAATAATCGCATTTTAAAAGAAGATAAGGTGAGGGGATCAAACTTGAACAACTATGTAAATGAAAGGCAAAACAAGACCAAATTAAAACTATGTATTTTTAAAATAAAGGAAAATAGAGAGAGAGAGAGAGAAAAGGGTAAACATATGTAGAATAGCACAAAACATTAGGTATCGAGGCCAATATATGAGTGATAATATCTATTGTCATTAATATTTAAAATTAATAAATAATATTTAAGACTATCTATATTTTAATTGTATGCAAGTGAACTTGGATAAAGAGTAGGTACTATGAATGAATTACAAGTATAAATACGAGTTACACTCTGAAGTCTTTTAAAAAGTTACCCAAGTTCACAGTTCATTTAAAAAATAAAGAAACAATTTCTCGGATAAATACTTAACATTAATTCAAGGGTAATCAGTATGGGATCGGAGAAAATATAATTACCTCAGCATAAAATTCCTCATTTTGCCTCAGCAAATCCACACAATGCTCTGTTAGTCGAATGAGATCCTCCAACTTTTTACAAGGAGGAACGATGACCTCTCCAATTATTTCTTCTTGATTACTATTCAAATCAGCTGAAAGGTTAAATGAGGTGTGTATTTATGTTGACATAAGTAAAAACAACAACAATAACAACCACGAAACAAAAATACAGCCAAATACGGTTATAATTAGACAATTCATTACCTTCAATCCTCGCCTCCTCTGAGAGCCGTTCATAGTTGACCAAAGCCGCATTTTCCAAACATGTTTTAATAACACCCCTTACCTCAGCCTGAGGTACAGGAGTCGCAATGTCTTTCATGAGTACTCTTTCCAGCAGAGAAAGTGTTGCTTTGAGAGCCCCTTCAGGTCGTCCAAAAGGGAAACAAAACCGGAAATTTGTGATTTGATGCTCTAGCAAAACTCGAAGTCTTTCTTTGATTTCACTAAAAGTTTCCTTTTCTTCTTGAGTCACGGTTCCAACGCCGTCGGGTCTATAAAAAATTAAATGAATAGAGATTGAAATGTGGTGGATCCATTAATACGAAGATAAATAAGGAGGGATACGTCATTGCAATGAGAGTTTGAGGATCAATTCCCTGTAGGAAGGACTTGGGAGAAGGTCATGCAATGCCCATTCAAAATAAATGCTATTCATAAATATGTATATAAGTTATTCTTAACACCTTCATTCAAGGATAAAAAATATATTGGGTGGATCGTCGTAAATAGAGTCGATTGATGAGTATTTTTAACAATGTGTATGAGAAAGCAAGGAATGCTTTAATTCAATATTTACTTATGTACAAAGGTCACTCTGATAATATGCAGGTACATTTATATGCATCTCATTCTCACATGGTCTACATATTACTACTACATAGTAAGGATAGTTTATAATATGTAAAGCAATAATAATTTCATAATGAAAATGTAATGTTCAAGCCTTTTTAAAAGAAAACAAAGTCTTCAAAGTAATTCAATGATAGTTATCAATACTTATGCATCATCCTCAAAGAATGAATGAATGAAAATTGTACTTAATTACTCTAGGATCAAATAATTCATTATATGTAATCTACAAGAACGAATCAAACGTATCAAACTATTTACCCATGTATGATGTAAATACTCTTAAGGTTGTTTAAGTTCTTTTTATATAGTTATAAAGATAATAATAGTAATAAAAAACATGCAATCATTAGTACAACTAAATAATAATTAATCAATTTATTAAGGAAAGTTATAATTATGCCTATATAATTATAATAATTATATGAGGAGATAAGTACTATAAAAGCAATCCATAACCATGCAAAAAGTATTACATATCTATTATGTAATATGTAACGTATATGAAAATAAATATCTTGGTTAGGTATTTATTTTTTTAGGGCCCCTCTAAAAGTAAAATAAATAATGGACGTTTACCTACATATTATGTGTAAATTTGTAAGAGTTTATCTACCTATATTTAAAAGAATAACTAGAAAGGACTATACATTTATGTACATATCTATTTAGCCTTTTCCAAAGGAAAAGCCTTCATTTTAATCATTTTTTTACGTATATTCATTTTGTTTAAATACATGTGTGTTATGTGACTTAGTATGCAAGTATTGAGAAGCATGCTTCGTATGACTACACGCGGGTTACTTGAACGCTCAGTTTTTAAGTATATTGAAAAATTCTGAATCTTTTGAAGCGCAAGGATTCATTAAGTTCACAAAGGTACTTAGTTCATCTACATATTATTTAAAGAGTCGTATTTTTTCCCTCATAGGGACAGACGAACTCTTTATTATTATGTAGTCAATGAAGTAAATATATTAATATAATTAAAGAATGTTAATTATAGTTATTATTCTGTGTAATACATTTTATGAAGTATTTATCAGTACTTGGAGTAGAGATAATAAAGTCTTTTCCTAACTCTTAAAATGGGACAAAATAATAGGGATTCTTTGTTACATTTTAAATTAAATACATATATCTAAAAATCAAATAGAATTTTTAATGAATTAGGTGAGCTAAAAGTGTCATCGTATTGAGTAGACATGGACTCATTGATTGAAAGGACTCATAATTTATGACAAATATTACTGTAGTTGCAACATTTGAATTCATAGCAGTTTTGATTAGAATGTCAAAAATAAATCTTTTTATTTTTTTAACTTGCTTTAAGAGGTCGGCTGTAAAAAGTATCCATCCTCATCAAATGCATCATTGTAAGCAGAAGCTCCTTTGTAAAAATTCAATAAATATAAGCCAGAAAAACGCTGTAGCAGTAGTCAAATAGATATAATAAGCAAACGAAGCAGCAAAATGCTCAGCAGATAATAAAAATAGGATAATGAAATCAATATTGAAAAAAAGTATTTAGGTTTGAGTCAGGGTTACAAAAAAAATAATCATGCAATTGTTAGTAACTAAAAGTAACATAGTCATAACTTCTCATCAATGATCATATGAATTAAAGTACCATAAAAATGTAAACAATAATTTTACGGAACTTTTTTTTCCTTTTTTCTCCTCTCAACCTCGGTACTTTCTTTCAGCTTTAATTGATTCATATCTTTCAAAACCTCAATATATTTAAGCATTGAATGCAACCAGCATTTAATTAAGAAAAGAAACCCACTCTGAAGGAGAAACTCCTCGTAAAAATAATTTAGTATATAATAAATATAAAAAAATAACTGAATAATGATTATAAAAGCACTCCATACAAATATTACAAAAAAATAAAATAGTTGAAATAAGATAAACTGTCTAAGCTACCAAGTCATACTCAAAAAGGAATAAGAATATATATCTAAAAAAAATATGTAGAAAAACAGTAGAAAAACTCTTCCGATTCGTCTTAATTGATTTCTTTTGTTTTTGATTTTTACCTGTTTGGCTCAAGTGATTGTGGATTGCTCACAAGAGCTTGAGATATATCCCCCATGGGATTACTCGGAACACTGTAATATAATTTTTAAAACATAAATGAATATCATTCCTCCTTTGATTAAATATAACCTAATAATATAATATAGACCTAAATATAATGAGAGCAGTATATGTATGTACTAATTAGATAATTAATGAACAGCGATGTCTCTACTCTGTATTTTGAGCTGAATAAATCTTTTAACTCTAAAAAGAAGATTTTTATAATTAAATCAGTAAATGTCCTCATTAGTGATAATTATTATGAATAAAAACTCCTTCTGTATGTAGGTATGGAGCCCAGTATTTTAAGTATAATCTCATTTCATGTACGTAAAAATTCAATTTTTGAACAAGACGACCAATCAACTTAATATGCACATATACAAAATTAATATTTAGTCAATATGTTATGTATAAAAAAATAACAGAACAAGAATTTATTGAATATACATATTATAAAGAAGTACAAATTAGTTCACCCCTCCCCCTCCCAACGATGGCTCTGACTGGCATAGTGATAGCTGGTGTCAGTAGTTTAAGAAAGAATAGACATATTTTGTATATGACATTCAGCTTATATAATTTTGAGTTTCAAACAAAAAACTTATTTTTTTACTTTATTGAATATGTCAAATTTTGTGGGAGGTTTTATGTTTCTGATCCTTTCATTGGAAGACAAATGCAACTCAAGCGCATCGAATGCTTGTAAAACTTTAGAGCAACAATGTTTAAACTGATAAATCATTGTTTTTGATGATTCAAGAATGGTAATTTCCGCATTGAAGTCAAACCTCGCTCTGAAGAGACAAAAAAAGTTCAAAAACCAAGAGTTGGAGGCATTGAAAATCGAGGAAAATCCAAGTCAAGAGCAATTGCTGAATCATTGGGAGTTATGCAACAAACTGTTACTGTATGATCAAAATCCATGAGTATTATTCACAAGCATAAAACCCCACAAAAACGAACCGAACTAATTTGTAGACCCAATATATAAAATACAAGCCTTAAAATTTGCTGTAAAATAAATAATAAAAATACATTTTCTCCACAAAAAATATACAGAAAAGTAGCACATAGAGTTAAAGCAGGGTATGTCATGGATCAAATAAATTAGAAGCAAAAGTAGTGAGAGTTAAATTTGGATACATTAAATTGTAATTTAAGTGACAATGAGGGGTAAATGAGCTTAAAAATTGTTGAACGTTTTGATGTTGACAAGGGATACAGAAGAAATTAAAGTTCAATAATAATAAAAATGTTGTGTTGACTATGATTAAAACTATTATTAAAATATCCAATCAATATTTTACTTAGTTTTGGATCCAATATCAATAATTTAATGTTAAAATCAGACCTCTTTTGTTCAAATTGTGGATATTTAATTGTTAAGCTTTGGTCGTTTACTTTTTGAATAATGTATTACTTAATATAAAATGAATACTAGAAAATTGATTCAAATATATATACTATACAAGATTCAATAACTTTATATTCACAATATAGATAATATGGACTTCGATACCAAAGTTTTTAAAAGGAACATACAGACTAAATATATTTATATATAACTGTTTTCGAACAAATTAACTTGTAGCAGCCTGATTTTTAATATTTCTTGTTTCTTTTTCTAAATCAAATGACTCAAGTCAACACAACACAAAATAAAAATAATTAATTTTTTCTAATTGACTAGATTTGAAGGCAAATCAAAGAAATGTTGAACTGTGAGTTATGGGGAGAGAATAAATAAATCAAGTGAATGGAAAATAAATACAAATTAGAACCCTACAATAAATGAAGGATATATATTATCATTTGCCAAGACATCCTTTAGCCTTCATTTATGTATCTTTTAAAGTTTAAAACGTAAAAACAAAAAAATAGGAAATAAGTGAAAGTAAATAGTGAAGGAAACGATCATAATTTTAATTTTATTCTCTGCTCCTTTTGGTCCATTGATACATACCTATCCTTCGAACTATCATCGAAATATATATATATATTTATAGATATAGATATGTGTATAATTAGAGTATAATTAAAATATATGTACGTATTTTAAAAAAAATTGAGACATTCAAAATAATTCCACAGCTTACATCAATATACTAATGTTGAATAGAAATCCAAATACTTTAAGTAACTTTTTTGAATATATAATTAAAAAAAAAAAAAGTGAAAAACATCAACGTTACAAAAATCCCAATAAATAAATAAATACTAGAAAATTGATTCAAGTATATATTATACAAAATTCAATATCTTTATATGAACTAAGCTCATTGAATCCTTACCTATTTCCATGAACATGACTAGCACAAAAGGCGTAGCTAAAATGTATCAAATTGGGATCAATTAAAATATTTTTTTCAGAGCGGTCAAGTAAATCAGTCAGATATTTCAAATGTCGAAAGCACCCTCGAACTCCATAACGAGCACAATATTCATCTAGTACAAATATTTGTCCAGGTGTGAACCAACCCTGTCAAAAAAGGAGGGGAAAAATCATGAACAGGATAGGTGAGGATACTTCTTAAAGATACAAATAGAAGAACCTTGATCCCTAGACACCTACCTCCCTCCATTTGCTATTATTTTTTAAAATATGACTCTATTACGGTGCATCTCACTCTCTGAACAGTAAAAAAAATGGATATTCTAAGGATACAAAATGACATCGATCTGATTTGAGTTGTTAAAGTTTTTTTTAAATATACAAATTATTATGGATTTCATTGTATACTCTAAAGCAGGGGTGGATCATAACTTTAACTAATAATATTTGAAAAGTTATTGCATTAAAAAATATAGTTATCTCATATTTTAGATATGATACTTAACGTATGTACTATGATCTTAAATAGACACAAAATTTTAGTATAATTTAATTTGGAAAGAAAAAAATCTGCTCGCATTCATAAATGGTTACAAAATTGGGAAGTAATTTTTTATGTATTTTTATATTTAGGGAAATGTGTGAAACACATTTTTATTATTTGAATATATGAGTGTAGGTCCAATTAATAAATTCAGTGGGCCCTGGTTTCCCCATTTTCACTGTAAAACACTGCAAGTTGATTGTATACAAACAGTGGGATAAGTTCAGAGAATGAGACCTGATAGTGGTGCATGCCATAGAAACAGTGTTTCTATGAGAAAAAATTGGCATAAGAACAACATTTTTACAATTGAATGGACAAATTAGGATCAAATTATGTTTTCTGAAAATATTTTAAAACATCCAAATTTCAGTTTACGAAATGGATTTAGATTTTATATAGAAATTTGAATCCTACTTCTTTAAAAATGGTTTTTTAATGAAAAAGCCAGACAGCCTAAAATAATTTAACCCATTTTACTAAAAAATTGCCAAATATCTAGAGAAGAGGCTGTAGAAGTGTCCTCGGATCTGATCCTTTCTCAGACTAATTCAAATCCTAACCAGAGAAGCAAAAGGATCTAATAATCTCCAATCTAAGGCTTTTGTTTGTAGATATGAAAAGTGTTTATCGTGATCATATGTAATTGGCTCTGCAGCGATATATTCCTCCATCCCGTGTTTTCTTGCCCGATCCGCATCCGCTGTTTGAAAAGAAAAGGTAATAAATCTAGCACATATTAAATGAAAGTTTTAAGCCCTTACCCCCTTGAGCCTTAGCAGCAGGAGATGCGGATTTCCCAGTTGATACAGGTGGTGTGGGCTTATGTGCTTGACCCGTTGCTCTGTAGAAGGCCATGACCCAGTTATGAGCGTCAGACTCGTCCTCAGTTGCGAAAAGAACAGAGTCTCCCTCTCTCACTGTGTTGAAGAAAAACTTTCCACCTTCCAAATCTTGAGTAAAGAAAATAAGTCAAAACGGGGTTTAAATTCAGAGTTTATTCTAAAGAGAACAACTCTGAAGGTGAGACTTAAAGATTCTTATTTTCTTATCAATCTTTATATCTCTTTCTTTTTTTTTAAAAAAAGGACTATATTTGTTGATATTATTATATATGAATATGTATAACTAAGTAACATGACTAACATAATTTCTTTCTTGATAAAATGTGTATTGTATGTATATATAGATGTATAAAAAAAATAAGAAATGAAAGAAAGAAGGAAGATCGAATAAATTGAAGGTGTGGAAGAATTGCTCTTAAGCCACCACAACAATGTTACACTAAGAATCTAATGAGTAACAATTAGGAAAAGTTAGAATTGAAAGCAAATGGATGAATAATGAGTATGCAGAGTTCTGTTGCCTTTTGCAAGTCATATGATGTTTAAAAAACAACATGCAAGCCTCGAATCACAATGATTGACAATACTTTTGATTGGCAGCTAAAATGTATTAAGTCTACAAAAGATACCATTAAGTTTTACACCTTGATGACACAAACATGAAAATAATCTCCTTACAGCATGACTTTGAAATGACTATAGCATGAATAAAATAATTATATACATTTAAAATACATGTAAGGAAATAAAAATCCATGGATGTGTCGTCATGGGTAATAACTTTGTTCTGTCCCAAGGAAGTTAGTGTACTAAAAAAAATATAATAAAACCCTAGATTTTCAGCCTACATGATAAAAGCCAGGCAACTGTTTACCTAAATAATCATATGGCCTTATAGTAGGGTGACCATGTTTTGTTTTATTTCCAAATTAATTTTAGGGGGAGTTAGTATTGGTTATATTTTAATTATGACTTATTGAAGAAATCTGGAGATTTCATGAATTTATAAATAAAAAAAAATTCCCACACATACACAAAAAAAGGATAATTTACATTTATTTTGTTCTTTATTTGTTTGGATATTACTCAAACTATGATGGGCTTTTCATAGTCTGGAAGTGAGTGTAAAAACCTATGATTATGTAGCCTGTCAACACAAAAATGAGTCGTCCCGATCATATTTCCAACCTCAAATCTTTTGTTGGATTTAAAAAATTATTCTGATTAATTGCCCTTAAAGGTCCCTCAAATTCCCGGTCATAATTAAAGTAAGGCTTTCAACAAAGGTTAGCATTCATAAGGACACCCCAAGTTATTTGAATGTATATATGTAAACTCTATAGTTGAGGGAAGTACATACAAAAATAAATTAAGAATTTCTAAATAATGTTTTGACTCATGTCTCAACTCAATAATCGAGAAAATACATCCGTCAAGGTGTGCCATTTCAACCCATTTAAAAGGCATAATAAATGACTCCTACAAATATCTATCTATCCATATCCATGTTTGTCAATAATTACTACATCCTTGAGTCTAAATGACGAATCTTGAGCCTATTTTGAAGTATAAACGTAATCGAGGATATCTCACAATTATGTGTTCATTTTGAGTAAGAAAGGGGTCGTCCTTGAATTAGAGCAAATGATTTGATGAGTAAGTACTTCTGGGTATCAATACTATCAATGAATCCACTAATTTATTGGTCAATAGTTTTTTGATTAGTCTTACTCAAAGCTTACTAGTTGATTTGAGTGGGGAAATTATTATACATAGAAGTAAGTTGATTATTAATTAAGTATTAGAGTGGGTAACTAATGAACAATAATTGTACTCAATTTGAGTACTTTCATGGAGATGATACATACCGAATGATATTAATAATGTAAGTTAATATTAATATTAAGAAATAAGAAGTAAAAAAAAATATACGGATCTACAAAATAAATGATAAAATCTATTATAATGATGATAATAAAATGTAGTCATGATAAGAATAACAAATAATATGATTGATGACCTACAATTTATGATAACAACTTTGAAATTCTATGAATTATATTTGAATTTACCCGCGATTTTTTTTGTCTTCCCAGCACCTATTATTGTGTTTCGAATATTTTATCAACAAAAAGAGAAAAAAGAAATGAAAATCGTATTAACCAAAAAATATCACAAAAGGCTCATTCATTCTTAAAGGTGATTATATTATAAGAATTAGTGCCGTAGGTATGTTTGCACCTATGTAAACCTTGTCAATTTACCTATCGAGTATTTATGCATTTAAATTTGAATAAAAATAATACAAAAATATTTGAGAAAATACTCACTCATGTGAAAAAACATAGCTAAAAAAAAATATGAAAATATATTAGAATAAATTAAAAACTTTACATATATGTGTCAAGTCAACAAGAAAGCAAGTTTGTTTTCAAATATTGAAAAGGAGAAAATCATCTTTTAAGTTTTTTTACTTCAAAATATAACGGTCAAATATTTAGGAGTCATTTTAAGACATATTGTGCACGGTTTTAGCTAAAATATCACTTTTAATCAAGAAAGCAAGGATTATCGCAATCGGATAAATGTGTCGACTGCACATGGAGCCGAGTTGGTCCCTGAAAGAATGGTCATCTTTTTCATAGCCCCAGAGACTTATTTATTTGCAGTTGGCTAGAACCAGTTCATTATCTGTTTAAGAACTATTAAGGATCAACTACATCCACTATCATGTATTTTTTATTCTTGATTGTGGACAGTGTTTTTTTTTCCTATAATACAGTTGCATCTATTGGAGTCGTTATTTAATCAATCCAAATGAGAAAGAGAATGTCTTCAAGAAATTGAGTGCAATTCTAACTCATTTTTGAAATATTTCAAATAAAATTGATTTCTTGTCGACTTGACACATATGTATGTAGTTATATGAATTCCTCAAGAGAGGAGAGGAACTTACCTCCGGCAGGCTCAATGTAATCAACAGTGTATCCATCCAACTGCATCATTTCCCCTGGATCCGACTTCTTTGGTTTATACGAACAGATTGCAAATGTATATTGTGAAACTTGAATTAAAACAAAATAACGTTTTTTCCATTTTTTCCAAACGGACTTTCCCATGGCATACATGTATCCACAATGCTTCATGTTCATAGGTTTATCCATTCTCACAGCCACTTTGATTTTCATTTCCTTATCTGGAGAATTTTTACCAGTTTCGAGCTTATACCACTCTGGGGCCTAAGAGTTAGTATACACATTTGATACAAAGGATATACATATATTGTATTACTATGAGCAAAAAATGCAGTATTTTTTAAGGGGGGATTCCCATAGGGATACAAGTTTTTGTTTTTAAGTTGATAGATCTCTTAATGACATCTGTGCCAAATTACACGTCAAAATATTCATGAGTGTTTGAGAATTGCGTCCTTTTGTAAACATCTAAAATGCAATTTATTGTTTTTTAAAATGTCAAAAAAATGATGACACAAATGCAATTGGGAGAAATGCTCTCTCAACCAAAAAAGTATCAATGAATATTTCAGAGTGTATTATTTTAAAATTCTGAGAATCTTTCGTTTATTTGCCGAGATACATAACCTATTACTATCAAGAAAACCGATCCTCCGATTTTTAATTTTAAGTGCAGTTCTAAAATTCTCTAATTATTGACTTTTTGATTCCAGATATTTTTGCACAAGGTTGTATAAATCAATAGAGGCTCAATAGTTAAGTTACCTTGGAACTAAGGGGTGTTGGATGTATGATGACACGTCCCATTTCTTTATCATCCAGGGATAGCATACCCGGATTCACAGTGTTTAATTTGACCTATTCAAATATATTTGGTGGTGAAAAATAAATATACATTTATACAAATAATTGCTGGAGAGGGTTAGACCCTTCCTTACTTTAACTATGGGTAGGGGATGGGTCGTTGTGAAGTCTCCTTGTGTGTCCCACATGGGTTTGCTCACTTCAACTTGATCTGTAGCGAGTTTGGAAGAATTATCGACTTCCATTGTGCAATAAATAACGCGAGTGGAGGGCAACGATTTCAGATTTCTAACTTCGAGCACAACGACCTTATTGAAGAGATGAGATATGAGTATAATTCATACATTGAGTTAGGTCCTACAATAGAGAAAAACAAAACAGCAACAGCTTTATATTACCTCAATTTGAAATGAAAGAACAACATCGGATTTGGAAAGCGAAGTAATGACGGGCTCGTCTTCATCATTACGAGATATCGATGTAGACGATCGACTGGAAGAATAAATAATTATATTATCATCAACAATCACATTAATTTATCTTTGATCTTGAAAGGAGTTATAATAATAATACTTGAGGTAAAATATAGTTAAAAAGAAACATTTTGTTTCAGCCACTGCAAGGGAACCGTAAAGGTAAATTTGTTTGATTAGGAGAGAAAATTTATACTCAAATATTTACAACATTGTTGGTTGTACATAAGTATTATTACCCTAACTGTAAAATGGAAAAAAACAAACATCACAGATGAAATATTGACAAAAAAGAAAAAAAAGACCTTTTACCTTAGTACAGATGATCTCCTGGAAGAAGAAGAAAAAATGCGATGATTGGAGAGTTGTTAAAAAAGCAAATAGATAAAAGTCAAAATAAAAGAAAAAAGTTAAAAAAAGAAAAGAGAAAGAATCAAGGAGAGAAATATAAAGATACCAGTCAATAAAAGACAACCAAAATTTTACTAATTAACAAAACCTCTCTCTCCTTAATACCCATCTTCAATCAAAGAATCCCAATTTACCCCTATCACCATCAATACTACATAGATACATATATAATTGGGACAGTGGTACATCCTTCAATCAAACCTAAATAAATCCCTGTGCAGAAAGTTCACTCTACTCAATTCGTCACCGTGGAAAAAGTTCACCGTGGGGAATATTCACTGCAAGGAAAAGTCACTGTGGGGAAAACTCATTTGTATTTTGGAAAAAAAAATCCACGGTCAATGGTTGTAAATACTATATACCATATATAGTGACTCAGTATATTTTCAATAAGAATAAATTTAACTGCTCTGTTTGTTGATTCTCGACGTGAAGAGGTAATTAATAGATAGTTAGTAATGTCACATGTAAATGCCATATCTACATAAATGTACAAAAATAAGTAATAACAATTGTACAAAAATATTGTTTAACCAGTCTCCATTAACAGAACAGCCGAATATAATAAGTGAACTAATCACAAAATATTTTGTAATGATTTATTATCAATAAAAAAAAAGTATTTACAAAAATATAGTAATTGAATTTTTCCCAGTTTCTCTCTTTATTGTTAGATAGGGATTTATATATGTAAGCACCAATAAATATCTTTATTAATTACTTCTTCATTATTCTAATTACTTGTAAATTATCTTTTTACTGTAATAATAATCATTATAAGATAACTTATGTACTTTTATATAATACATTTTCCCCCGGATTGAACACATGAAATAACGGCCCATATTGGAATGAAAATTGAGTTCTCCAAAGAATAAGTTTCTTTCATGAAAAAAATATAAAAATACTTTTGTTGCTCAAAGGTTGGCTCAAACTTATCAAAAAAGTGTAAGAATACAACTTAAAAATTTTAATCAAAATACATGTATCAAAAACCAGATGTTATGCGAAAAAACTAAATAACGTATGATAATAATAATAATTACGATAGATATGGAGCACCTAAGATTCTAATTTGTTGACCTACCAATCTAATAGCTCTTACAAAATTACTATGTAAGTTTTCCCACCGGTGAACTTTCGACACTCAATTGAGTGCGATGAACCCTACCTTAATTAAATGAAGCCTTTCAAAATAATTATGGACAAAAGTACTTATATAGACATTTATTACACATATAAACCCATGGTACTATAGATCTACGAAGTTTCTCTCTACTAACCAGCAAAAAAAGAGTAATATTTTACAATTGCTAAAATATTCCGGAGGAATATATCTTTTAATTAATCGATTCGTTTTACTGACACTCCGACTAGAAGAAACGTGTCTACAGACAGAGTCAAATCTAAAAATAAAATAAAACGATAATAATAATAATAATTTACAAAAATAGGTTCATTAAAGCATATTTGAATGGATTTGGTAAATATTTAATAATCTATCTGACATTCTAGGTGTTGTATCTAAATAAGTCTGTCTGTAAAATATGTTAGCATTCTACCTTTTTATGTATTATAACTACATACGTGCACAGGAAATCAATTTTCTTTAGTATTTTGATTTTTTAGAAAGCATCTTTCACTACAACACAAAAAAAAATTCTTTTGATGTAGTATTTGTGCATTTATTGTAATAACAGATGGAACTGAAGTTTTGTAGTTTTTAAAATGGATAATGAGGGTAATTGATAATAATTATTATATAGTTATGTATGTAATTACATTATTAAAAAAACATGTAATATCTACACATAAAATGATTCAAAAGGTTATCTACCTATTAATTAAATTACATCATTCCAGGTTCATGATATGTATCTAAATAAAATTTGCATAAAAAATGCATTTTGTCCTCTCTTTTTTTTGGCATCTACATATAAGCAGTTAGACTCTTAGGTATTCCCATTTACACAAGTCTATTTTTAAATTTAATGGCGCCATGATAATTATAATTATTATTAGTGTTCCATCTTTTGAATATCAAAGATATATGTATATTCAACCCATGAAATGATTTCGCATTTTTAGAAAGTGAAATGTCTACCCGGTTGGTCCAATAATCCTGTTTGATATTTTTTTTAATATCGAGGCAGTAGACTAAATGTATACTATATATAATTTCATTTCAAACGCATCACTTCAAAATAGAGTGAAAAGGGATTGAGATCACTTATATATACATACATAGGTAAATTTTATTCAAGATTCAAGTGAAGATATAATCATATAATCAGAATGAAATAACTCATTCATCAAATATAATCTCTTTGACCATTGGATTTATCTTAATGGTCTGATTGGCTTTAAATAAATCTGCTCAGTCTCCTGATTCAGCTCTTGAAGGTTAAATTAAAAACTCTCCGTGGTACTATGACATCAATACGAGATAGGGCTCATCTTCAATGATAGCATTTATAGAACTTTATGTTGAAAGGACATATACATATATATATCTGTATATATATTCGGAGAGTATAATTTGAATATTTGAAATTCCATATTATGTAAAAATATGTAATTTCATTTGACAATTTGTCAAATACTCAATGTCAAATGATGAAATATTTCTTTATTTCATAACAATTCTAATAGGTGTATACATATACATATATCATTTGTATTGAACATAAAACATACTGATTTTTTTTCAAAAAATCTCACTTCCTTTCATCTGCATGCATACAGTTTGAATGTTATAAAAAAAATATAATTAAATAAAACTTTATGAAAAAGGCTTTGTCCTTTTAATATGCACAAAAGAATGCATCCGATGTAAAATAATTTACATGGATAATACTTTCGAGTCATTATTCGTCAATATTAAATGATACAAAAGTACTATCGGATCATTATCCGTGAGTAATTTGTCAATGGAATTCAAAAGATTCATACTATGAAAAGTTGAGTATCTATAAATAATACGTTGGCCATCGCTAACTAATAAGTAATACCTGGGTATACATATGCGCTCACTTTCATCTCATGGGATGAATAAGCCTGCTATTCCAAATACATAGGTACACATTGTATGTGTTTAACCACAGGTTGCCTCATTATTATTCCATGATGAGGACTGAACTAATATTATCTGTTGTATGTATGTACATATAAAGAGTCTCTTTGAAGAGCAAAATGATATTTTTACTCCTCAGGTAAGTACTGAGCAGATTGAAAATTAAAGAATATGTATCTATGTTTTTGAGAAAATAGGAAAATAGTTTCATCCATTCTGCTAATATTGGGTTTGTTAATTTTTTCCACTTAATTCCTAAATCATTCCTTGATGTTAAAAATAATGTATCAAACAGGATCTAGGTACAAAGTAGAGCCCTTTAAATTTTTTTATTGTAGATCATAATGTGGGGATAGGTAAGAACTGGAGTTGTCGAAAAAGAGGGATTCCTGGCGTGTAAAGGTGATGTCTCAAATAATACGTTAGCAATAGCAAAGAAAAAGTTTGTTGATGATTTTAGGAGGCCTCATTTCGTCCTCTCCTCCTGGATATACATTCAGAAAAACAAAAGAAAAAAATTGTATCCGCACACCCTACAATTTATCTTCAACAAATATATTACAAGTTACCAACTGACAGGATTTTTGAGTGAATGAATTTCTACCGGAATCCCATTTTTTTTTTCGAAAGCTCTGTACACATTAATTACTTTTACTGGTGTAATTTGATTTTTCCTTCTTTTTTGATGAAGCTCACTGAAGGGTTTTGCCCCACAGTTTGAAAAAAAAAAAACCCCGAAAAACTCTGCTCTACTAGGTATAAATGTGAGGAACGGACAATATTTAATAATACATAAATTGATCCTTGATTTTAATACATGTATGTAATTATATAGCTCTGTATTAGACGATGAAGCAAGGAAGGAAAATATATGACTGGACGTTATGAAACTTCGATTTGAATATAAATATTTAATGAAGAATCATACATTGATGAAATCGTAGCAATATGACTCTAAGCATTTAACTAACAAAAATCAATTTACGTACAATTTTCTCTAGCTCTTTTCAACTCTTAAGCTCAAGAGGGAAATTTTTACCTTATATGTGGATCATATCCTAAGGTTGAAATCTTGAAATAATTAGGTATCCCTCCTCCCAAACTATCTATTCCTCAGTATGTTTCTTTACATACATAAAAATATGGAGGGATAAATACGACTGAACAAGTTTTTTTTTCCCTATATTTTTTCTGCACTCGCTATCAAAGTTAAATAAGTATATTTAGAAAAAAGAAGGAATAAACTTTAAATATGTAGACTGTGTTTGATCTAAAAACTTGTGTACAATATATAAATTTACATAAGTACATAAATATATATAAACACAAATTATATTATTTTTTAAGAACTGTTTAATTAACTTATTCAAAAGTATTTTAAAATAGGGATTTTTTATTATTATTTGATATATGAAGCTATTTTGACATTTCATTAAATATTATGTAAAATTTCTATAATATTTTGATTTCAAATTCCTCCTCCATGCTATTGATTTATTTTTTTATGTTTTATCTTTTTGTTGCCTATGTAGTATGCAACATAATTAATTCAGTACTCATATTATGTAATTCTGGTTGTCTTTAAAAATAAGCAAACTCTGATGTATGTACATCTATCTAGGTATCAAAATAAAATGTTAACTTTACTCACTTTTTCTTAAACTTAGGAAGACCTAATTTAGAGTCAGAGCTTGGACCTTTCTGAACTGGCAAGGATTCTAAGTTGGACTTGAGAGTGTTGATGGAACTATTTAATTCCTCAATATACAAAACTTCCATCTCCTTCAGAACAAATTTGGGCATCAACTTGCGATTCTAAGAGAGAGAGAGAGAGAATATAGATTCTGACATGGTGAATCAATATAAGGTCTATGCCAAGAAAACGTACGTACGTACTAATTCAATAGCCCTAGGGTTTTTGTATTATTATCATTTTTAGTTCCCTTAGGTATGTCCTTATGCTTTAGCACATAAGGTCTACATATATCAGTGTTATAACCATGAGGAGAGAACACTTGGAAACTTGTGCAATGGAGGATGAGCTATTGAAGACAGATGCTCTCTTTTAGTATTTTTTTCTGGGCCTTCCTCACTCCACTTTGCAACACTCTAAGGGACACAAGCATACTATGCTTGTGTCCCTTAGAGTGTTACTCCTCTTTGGATATAAGTCTGGTTACAGATAACAATTTTATATTAATCTGACACAGAACCTACCCTTTCCATCTCCGTAACCTTTTCTTGCCTCGCGTCTAGTTCACGTCGAATGGCTGCTGCTTGCTCATCGGTGGATTCCAATTGCATTGCATTGTACAAAAGTTGATGTTCAAATTTCTTAACATTAAGGATTTGTTGAAACAAATCATAGAGTTGCTCCTTTGTCATAATCTCATTCCCTAGCATGGCAGTGGAGGGTCTTTGTCCAGGTCTTCTCGTATCCTCATCTAAAAAAAAAATAAGTGTTTTTAGACATTCTACACATAAATTGAGAGTACACTGTATGCTTCCTTGGTTTTCCTTAATCACTTAAAGTTTTTTATTCACTTTTAAATCCAAGTTTTATTTATTTTCAAAATAATAATAAAAAGTTAACGTATATATAGGTAAATTTGGAAAGGAAGGAAGAATATTGCTACCTCCATATGTAGGTGCATAATAATCGAATTTCCGAATATTATCTCATATTTAAAAAAAAAACACAAACATCAAAAGTTAGTTTTCTATTTAAAAAATACTTTGAATTGCCGCAAAATCCTATAGTTTTTGACTTTTTGAAATTTATTTACCTTCAATCTGTAAGTTTTTATATCAATAGGTGTAGGTATGTACATTAAATACATTATAGTTATTGATATATAAATATACATTAGAGGTCTCCATTTTTAAGGTAACTTTTTTATTTACTACATCCCACAATGTACTATTTATTGTATTCCTTTCGACATTCCTTTAAAAGGATTCATAAAAATAAGACCAAAATCAGTCAATAGTTGGGCATAAAGATGTGAAAAACCGGGCATCCAGACTGTCAAAAATAAGCCCCTTCCCTTGATGACTTGAAAAACGATATGGTAATTATGAAAGCCAGCTAATGGTATCGTCTATGTATTTACAACCTATCATTTTTTGTCTCCACCAGAGACTGCATAGAATCATAGTAATAGTATCTACATGGTCAGAAATACCAGATGTTTTTTATTCTTGATTGTGACCGGTATTTTTTTCTATAATTATTTAATTAATCCAAATATACTAGTATTAATACAAACGAAAGAGAATGTCTTCAAGAATAATATGAGCGCAGTTCACACTCATTTTTGAAATATTTCAGAATAACTTGGTTTCTTGTTGACTAGACACATATACAACATAACATTATAAATACGATTATATGTACATGTACATATAGTATGTTTCTGCCACGTCAGATCAAGATACAAATGTTGAATGTACTATGTATAGATTTAAAATCCGTTTGAAGGGTCCACAAAATGTAAAATCTCAAAAAAGAAATTCACTTTCCTTTTTTTTAAAAAGATTTTTAAGGTGAGTTATTTTTTGATGGTTGTTTAAGCAAAGCAGTTGGAAATGTACTCAAATATTGACCATCAAAGAGAATATTTATTTAAGACGGTCGACCCTGTATTTTTTTCCATCCACAAGGGCTCAAATATATGTATTACGTAGTTATAAAAAACTATCTAACTCAAGAAAAGTAATAAATTACATAGAGGCCAAAACAAAAGTATGGGTTTCCTTCCTGCTTCATTGTTCCTCCATTCTTGGGGGGTAATTTAGCAACGCACATACAACCTCCCATAAGAGCTTTTTCAAGTTATCTTATATAGCGATTCATATCTACATACATATATGTGTGCCAGTCCAATATGAATATTGAATGTTCCAAATTAGGCATTTTACATACTTAGTCTTAATTTCCAACTTTTATGGGTCATATATAAAAAGGGAGAATAATTTTCATTTGTATCAAGTTTGAAAGAGTGCTGTAGGCATGGAAATGAGGGAAGTTTGGTATACAATACTCAATTCAACGAAAGGCATATTAACTATTTTCTTAAGAAATAGTAGATATTCTTAATCCTTACTACATAACAATTTAAAAAAAATGTTGAAATAATAATAATATCATTCTTACCCTTCATTAAGGCATCATATTTTGCAAGCCAGGATGTAACCACAGTGTCTTTACTAAGACCATCAATTTCCGGAAGGGTACGAATTCTCTTTTCAATCTGGTGTCTGTAATGACGAAATACAATAAATAAACGAAATATAGTATTATAAATAAATACCACTATGAGCACAAAATATATAACGGGAATCAAAATTATTTATTTAATCATCAAAATTCCTTTCCTCCCCCTCGAAATTTAGTTCCTTGATGCAATGCACATGTGCCAACGTTCTTTCCCATTTTCTTAAAGGTTACAAAATTTGTCTTAAGTTAATAATTACAGAAGTTTAGAACTGCACTTAAAATTAAAAATCGAAGGATCGGTTTTCTTGATAGTAATAGGTTATGTACATATCTCGGCAAATAAACGACAGATTCTCAAAATTTTAAAATAATACATACACTCTGAAATATTCATTGATACTTTTTTGGTTGAGAGAGCATTTCTCCCAATTGCGTTTGTGTCATCATCTTTTTGACATTTTTAAAAAACGAAGGATTACATTTTATACAGTTGTTCACAAGAGCACTCATGAATATTTTGAAGTGTAATTTGACACAGATATCAGTGAGAGTACAACCAAATCGAAAACAAAAACGTGTATCCCTATCGGAATCCCAAAATCCCGGGTTTTTTTTGCTCATATATGTATATGAAGTCAAGATGATTGTGACCTACCTGAAAACCTCTCTACAATCATGTTGACTTAAGGCTCCTCCATTCACAATTTGAGCAACTCTATCACTTTTTAAAAACACATCCAAATAAATTTGAATACCATCGTGGAAAGCATCGTCAGATGGGATCTGCGTTTCACCTCGTAGAAATGCCTGAATAAATAACAAATGAGCATGTTAGAAAAATATGGAGACAAATAGGGTTAAAGGTGATAACGTACGTCTCCCTGGGTTTTCATCTTCTCCAATTTATCCTTGGATACTTTGAGATGGCGTCGATTCATATCTGAGGGCTGCTTGGCGTTGAAAGGATATGCAATGGCTCGAAGTACAAAGACATAGAGCTGTATCCGCATTTTACGATCCTCCTCTTCCCTTTCATGCTTTTCCTAAAAGGATCACACATGCAAAGAGAGACAAAAATTAAAAGGGTTGTATGATTCTATTTATGTATTTATGTATGTGGGTGAGGGGGAAATCTCTTTACGTTGAGTTCTGCTTCTGTGAGATGTTTATCTGAAGTTAAACTAGGAGACGGTGATCCATTTCGATCTGTTTTTCCTTGACCTGGAATGGATGAAGACTTGGCACTCCCATTCTCCAAGGTTGACATGGGACTATTGGATCGAGGAGCACTAGACAAAGAATTTGGAACTTCAAGATGTCCACCTCCTGGTCCTGAGATCCCTCCAGGACCTCCTTTTCCCATAGAAGATGCATTATTGTATCCCTGGCTTGCGAGTACGTCCTCGTCTTCTTCCTCACTTGAACTAGGCTCCAACATGGCTCAAGTGATGATGGATGGTTGGGATAGTTCTTCTAATTCGATGATGAAATATATCTAGAGAGGAAGAACATTAAAAAGAAATAACATGAGATAATGATTTTGAGAGGGGTTGAATATGTAGATAATTGAGTTGATAGTAACTTATTTTCCATAGGGTAAATATCATTATCAGTTTTTATTTCTAAGAAAAAAGTGTACATATATGTATAATTATTATTTATATTTTCAAGTAATAATATAAAAATGCATTCTGTGTACTAAGGAATCAACAAACCTTCATCACCATTGTTGTTTTTCTTGCTACTAAGACTCAAGAAATAATGTCCTTTCCATTCCATTATTAAAAATATATTGACAATGGATTTAAAATAATGATTTCGAAGAAAATGTTTTTATTGGTAATAATAATAATAAATTAGTTCACGGGGGGCATCTCTGATGCTTTATAACATAGGTAAGTGTGTAAAACGTTAATTATACTCACGTTGAAATGACAACAAAATAAAATCAACGTGGGAGAAGGGACTCAATCAAATAATACCATACAAACGACTTCTCTAAGATGCCATATAACCACTCTGTAAGGTTTATCTAGGTATACACATAGAAATTTCCTTCAAATATGTACAATAAAAGGATTGGGACTTAACTTTAGCCAACAAAAATATAATTAGATTTTATTCACATTCTTAATAAAGGGTTACCAGTAGGGGATCCATCTTTGTGGACCTTTGACTGCCTCAAATTGAATTTATTTTGTTCTTTTTGATAACCTTTTCTTACTCTTTGTATGTATTTAAGAGGAGCCCTTGTTTCCAAATGAGATACAGTCATTACCTACTGTATGCCCCTATGTCTTCTAATTCATTCATTATACATAGTATTATTCCTTCTCATTTAGTTAAAGTTAATAAAGCAAATCAATAATTGTTCTCTATAAGTCTTTGAGTGAGTTCAATAATAAAGCCACAAAAAATGAGAGAGATTCATTAATGAATTAATTAGTGTATCCATTACCCGTCATTAAATGTAACTACAGCTCATGGAATAAATTCTATTATCATCATTATTTAAACACAAGTTTGAAAAACAAAAAAAAAAAAAAACTAAATACTACATCAAAATTTTGACATTTCATTGTTGGATATGTTTAATTTCCCTGGAGGAAATTTAATTGTGTTGCTCTGTCTAATTCCTTTTTCCCTCATAAGGGGAGTGACAAAGTAGCTGGTGTAGAAACAGGCGATCTTAAAGAGTTAAATGAGATTCTTAGGTGGTGCCTGCTTTGTATGTATTCTTGCATGTATATAATATGCGGTAAGGAGTGACGGAAACTAGGATATTATATTCTAGCGGCGGCATTTGTTAGCAAGTTGTAGCGTAGATTTTGATTTTATCAGAGTTAAAATACTTTACAAATTAGGGTAGTTTCATCAAAATCATATTTATTTTATGAGAATATCTTCCTTCCAATACATATATTTATATACATATATATTTGCAGCAAGATATACGATAATACATATAATCTATGTCTACATATATAACGTAACATACTATATAAGTGCATATTTAAGTACCTTTATGGGATACAATGAGATACTAAAAGTGTCTATATGCATAAATTAGTACTCTATTGATAATTATCCCTGGGATAATGGGTAAAACAACTTTCATAATAATTAATTAATGTAAAAAGCATTTAAATGCACAGTTGTGCTTCTATTGAATTCTCATTCCTTGCACATTCAACAGACATGCTGCTGACAATTTCATCACTCTATGTGAGTCCAAATTAAGTCTCAAGTGTTATTTCCCTAATTTGAAGCCTTGAGCTCAGAATCTAAGACTCAAGAATTGACTGACAACAACAAAAAAAAAGTAGTCACAACACATAAGGAGTCCTTACTGTGGTTCGATGTTATTTCGTATACATACATATGTTGTAGTAAAATAGTGAGTAGTCCGGATATCAAACATTTACCTGGCATTGAACGGCTAAGCTCAACTTTAATAAAATTCGACAAAACTTGTAATGTTCATTTAGAAATGAGATATTCTCAATTACTACATATATATGTGGACCTGAAATGAGCTTCAAATAAATCTGAGGACTCGATAAAGATATTAAAAGAATTGAGAGTACTGACTTGGTACTTGATGATACAAAAGGCCTTTGTACTCTCCATTAATATTTTGACTTGCAACATACATACATACATACATACGTATGTTGGATCTTTTTTCTATTTATGATTATAATATGTATCAAGTCAACATGAAACCAAGTTTACCTGAAATATTTCAAAATTGAGTGTGAAACTCACCCATATTCTTGAAGCCATTCTCATTCGCTTTTTGTATTAGTAGTATATTTGGATTAATTAAATCACAATCAAGAATTTAAAAAAACATCTGATATTGCTGACTATGTAGATAGTTACTATTTCTATGATTAATCATGGTAAGCATGATAGCGGATGAAGTTGATTCTTAATAGTTCTTAAACAAATGAGCAGATGGTTTTAGTCAACTGCAATCTCTGGAGCAATGAAAAAGATGGACGTTCTTTCAGAAAGCAATTTGGCTCCATGTGCTGTCGACACATTTATCCAATTACTCTACCTATGGGATAGAACACAATCCTTGGTTGTTTCTCGATGATTAAAAGTGACATTTTAACAAAATGACTCATAAATATTTTGCCATTATATTTATGAAGACAAATAACTACTGTCAAGTGAATTTTCTCCCTTTCAATATTTGAAAACAAACTTGCTTTTTTGTTGACTTGACACATATACATATATATATATAGTATCTATAATCTTCGCACAATTTAACAAGTAAGTCAACATATTATCCACCTACCACCAAATACATTTATAAAAACCTATTTATTTTCTCAAAGTTTATTGCTTTTGATCCGTAAAATATTTATGTACATATGTTGTTCATGCACACATTTAAGCTCACATACATACTTATTACATATATATCACGTACCCACCTAGAAACATTTTAACGATGTGCTCCTCTGTATCACAGAGCTTATTTCATTTCATCCAATTGAGTTTTACTCCCTACTCCCCATTCTCTTTGAATGCTTATACATTCTAAGTATGTATGTCTCTATGCCTACCTCGTTAAGTCAAATCAATAACTTTTCTCTTGATTAATAGTCATCTTAATAAAGAATATAATTAAGTACAGGACTCTATGGAAACTATTTCCTGCTATTTGAGCATTTTGTTGGTTCTTGGATTGCTATAGGTGTATACCTTGTTTTAATATTCTTTTTGTACGATAAACCATCGCTTAGTTGATCGTTTGTATGTACATTTAGTCTATAAATAATACATTATTATACTTCTGTACATAGCTGAAATGTATCAATTTATGTACTTAAATAGAAGAGCCCTCGATAATAATAATAATAATAGAGTAAAACTAAATTTGCCATTGGCTCACGGAAAAAAAAAGTTTTTCAAAAGGATAATATTATAGCTACACACACACATTCTAAAAGTTTTTGGGAATGCTATCAGATTCTAAATCAATATAAAAAAAATGTGACTCTGCAAAAGAAGAAAAGACCAAATAAAATTTATCATTTAACATTGTTGCCTGTCAAAAAAATATAAAATAAATTAATAACAAAAACCAAAAAAACATCAGGCTTTATACGACCGTCTGATAAATAATAATAATAATAATAATAATAGCTATTGTTTCCAAGTCGAATCAATATCAGTGTAGATCACCACACGTCGTCATATGACTATTATTCCTATTATTACCCCTGCAATGAATAGAGTCATTGTCTTTTTTAATTATCTTTTGTCATATTAACACAAATCATAACAACCATTATTGACATAGATTCATAAAGACTTGAACCTTTTGATAATGGTCTACCCGTAAAATAATATGTACATTATTATAGTACTTTGGTTAAAAGTCCTCTAATTTGAAAGAATATATATATATATATATTAAATTCACGAAATTTTTTGCGTTGATATAAATACACAAAACCTCGATTTATTTATCGTAACGTGTTTTCTAATTATTATTATTTATTTTTTTGGCGCAAGGCGCAATATAAAAATATAAATATATATACACAAGGCACAATAATGGGTTATAAAAGCGATAGTCAATGTTCAAATTCGCCGTTTTTTTTTTTTTACCTTTGTATGAAGCGCCAAATGCAAAAAAATGTCATTAAAGCGAGAAATGACGTATGCAAAAACATGAATAAATAGATTATAATTATTATCAAATGAAAATTTATATATGTACATTCTTAATTATGTCATAATTATCATTATATGGATGGACTGTATCAGGGACTCTTAGCTAGTCATAGACTGAGACCCGTGTATGTATTGCGACCCTTCAAACTAAACAAATATCTTCATTTCTAGATTGATAACTTTTAATCAAATCTGACATCTGAAATGTTTACACCTTAAAATATACTTTGTGTGATTTTATAGAGCAAATAATTTTAACTTGTTTTAGATAGCTTGAAAGCATCTACCTCATTCTAACACAGAGAATATTAAGTTTTTAAAAATACAAATAGCTCAAGGAGTGTGAGTCTTTTCAGTCCCTCTTGGAGTTGCTTCACGTCTTTAGGTTTGAGAAGAAGCCTTGCATGTATTTGAGAATAAAATTATAGATCCTTTTTGATCAGCTCTTCATGACCCAATTTTGTGTCGCAGCCCATCTGTTGAGAAACGCTGGAGTGCTATGTTGTCCATCTATAAGAGAGTATAAGTTCATTCTAAAGAAAACACATGTGTCAAGTCAACAAGAAAAGGAGTTTGTTTTCAAATATTGAAAAGATGAAAATCCACTTTTAAGCAGTTTTTTGTCTTCATAAATATGACGACCAAATATTTCGGAGTCATTTTGCTAAAATGTCACTTTATATCGATAAGCAACCAAGGATTGTTGCCTATTCAATAGGTAGAGTAATTGGATAAAGGTTACGGCAGCACATGGAGCCGAGTTGGTCCCTGTCCATCTTTTTCATAGCCCCAGAAGATTAATTTAGTTGCAGTTGGCTAAAACCAGTTTATTATCTATTTAAGAACTATAAAGAATCAACTACATCCGCTATCATGATCACCATGATGAATCATAGTAATAGCAACTATCTACATAGTCAGCAATACCAGATGTTTTTGACTCTTAATTGTGGTTGGTATTTTTTTTCCAATAATTAAGTTGCAATTATTGGAGTCATTATTTAATATATCGAAATATACTATTAATACAAAAAGAGAAAGATAATCTCCTCAAGAATATGAGGACAGTTCACACTCATTTTTGAAATATTTCAGATAAACTTGGATCCTTGTTGATTTGGCACACATAGAAATCATGTTTGATATCTTCCTAGTCAATATGTTTCAAGTCAACTAAAGATGTAAGGGAACTTACTCAATACAAGTACGTACATATGTACCCCTATCAATATATTGTAAAAAAAATGCCTTCTTTGTATATGCATAAGTTAATCATTTTGCAATTATGTCATATCCATTCATAGTATGCCATGACAAAAAGTGATTATTTGTCATTTTACGTATTTTCCTACACAGTTTGAAGACCAAGGTATATGTATGTACATATTACAGAAATGTAAGATATATTAATGATAAATTATTATTTGTACAAAATATCATAAATGCAATTAATTAGATAGTATGTAGTAGTAAAATCCAGGATCATGGCTCCATCTATCATGACAATTATGAAGTTATTAAATTTATAGCTGTTTACTTCATTGATTTTGATAAGTTTGCTATAAGTTTTTTAGAAAGAGCAGTACTTACCTAGAATTGCTTTTCTAATTGAAGGATTTGAAATCCTTCCTAAATATTATGAGGAATGGACTGAAATACAAAATTTACAAGGTACAAATGTACATTTTATGTAGGATAATATCTATAAAAAGATGATTGGCTTGTGGATTATTTGTATTTTTAATTGGAGGAGCCAGGTACTTAAAAAACCTTCTAGAGTAGCCATGGTGATAAAGTACGACATATTTTATATAAAATTAATAAAATACGTCATACTTTTGACGTCATTCAATTTATGAACTATACCTATTGTATTATCATTATTTAATTACTTCTCAATATATTTTTCTCCATTGCTATAACAGATTATGATTATTTCAAGTACTCCGTTTGTATGCATAATTCAAATGCTTTTTTTTCTAGTCATAAGCAGAATTGATTGCATGCATATGTAGATAAATTAATATATGGTGTACAGTTAACAATTATTGGTATATTATTTGAAAGGGGACCTCCAGCCCTCACTACAATAATGAATTACATATATTTTACAAATATATTAATTATTAATAGTAATAATAATAATTACAAATTAAGACCTTCAACCTAGTTGCCATGGGGCAAAAATTAATCTTAATAGGTAAGAATGCGAATTTTGTAATGAAAAATTACAATTTTATCATTCAAAAAAGAACATTGTGAAATAAACATTCAGAAATGAAAAATTAAAGAATTTCTCACCTACATACGACCGTCATCTTAAATCAGAACAAGTAGCTGCTGATATTCAAAAGGGTCTTATTACAGTGATACTAAAATGTATCTATGTCTCCCTCCCTCCCTCCCTCTAGCCCTCTCCTCATCCTCTACAAATTAGTGTCATCCCAACTACAAGGTATATACGGAAACTGTTCACGAGGCAAGTCTTGTTGCTTGACTAACAAATAACCTTTTCACATGGAGTCTGTCACGGACGAGTCGGAAGTTGTAGTTGAATGAGACCTAAGGCGAACTTGAGTCTCAGTTCTCAACTGTATTGTTATTGGTTATCATCAATATTAAAATGAATTTAGAATTAAAACATGTTTTTGAGTCTCAAACCTCAAGTCGATTCTGAATTTAGGGTTTAAATAGACTTACATAAGTCCAAGTATTGAGCTCTGGTATGTATGTACATAATACACACTTTTTAATACTAAAGATTGATACAATATAATGTATCTCGCAACCTTTCCTAGCCGAAGACGCAGAAAAAAAAGGGTCAAAATCAATCAAATGATAGTAACTGATACTAGCCAATTCTCCTCAACTATAGAATTATTCTTCATTTAATTCTGAGAAATTGTTGACAGCTTAACAATAGCTAATTAGAGGAGTGTTGAGCCCATCAATATTTTAAAACAGTGATACAAAGGGACAGCTGACAAGAAAATACATACATTGTGTAAATATTCATGCTAGTCACATAACGATGTGTATCTATATGTACATGACGTTTTTGATTTTATACAGAAAAGTGTTTGAAAAGCTCTCTTTTTGAATTTTAAATCGTGCAAGGAATTTGTGTCTTTTGTTGAGGGGGAAGGGATCAAAATTCATTTGATGGATTGTTTTATAAAAGTACGAAATAGCTATCATCAAATGATTAACATACATTTGTATACATTTCTTGATCACATAATATGTTGTAGATATACATATTTCAAGAATGACAAATGAGTACTCTAGGTCTCTACGCGTATTGTATGAGCTGTCTCCTCACTCACTTGATTTTCTTAAAGTTTATTGATGTATTAAAAAAAAAAGAAGAAAAACGAAAGCAACTTTTTTCTGGGAGTGTTGATCACTCCCAAATCATGTCTGTTGATATTTTCTATTATTATTTATATATGTATTTGTTTAAAGGCAGTTTTACACAACAAAGTAGGGAATCCCTCAAGTCCTGAGGGATTTTCAGACCCATTTACGCGTATAAACTTTTTGCTTATGCTCTCTATACGCGCTTACACTTCCCTTTCTAATTATAGATTAATACATACTGAGACCTACTCTGCTGATTTTTTTTCAATGCAAGTGTGAAGTCAATGTATAAATATGTGTTTCTATATATGTAGTTGATCCTTTTCTTTACATGCATAAGTTGTAGGCCAGCCAATGGTCGCATTAGGCTCTCTTGATCAAGTTTCGCAATGATACGCCTCTCTTCTCATCGTATTGTAAACCCCAACAAACTCTTTCTGAACGTAGCAACACTCACAACTTTTTATTTATTTCTATTTCCTTGAATCGGATTCAACACTAATATTGTCGTTCCATTTGATGTGGCCATCATATTTATTGAGAATGCCAATGTGGCTCCCTTACATGGGCAAAAAGTTTAC
The DNA here is from genome assembly GCA_963680855.1 of Lepeophtheirus nordmannii. Taxonomy (NCBI): domain Eukaryota; kingdom Metazoa; phylum Arthropoda; class Copepoda; order Siphonostomatoida; family Caligidae; genus Lepeophtheirus; species Lepeophtheirus nordmannii. The sequence goes on from OY804520.1 coordinate 14,407,274, forward strand.
AAAACCCAGGGATAAAGGAACGTTTATAGGGAACGAAAAAGAATTAAATAAGGGATATACATTAAAAAACCAACTTAGGACTCATAGGATACATATGTACACATATGTACATATTTCATTTTTCTTCCCATAAGAAGGCCTAAACAACCTACTTAAAAGGTGCTACATCACTGTTTACCTCAAATATATGTATCATATATGCATTATCCTTAATAAATACTTATGTTTATATTTTTAATGGTTTTGAATTATATAGAAGTAGATTGTTCTACTTGGAATGAGGGTATTTATCTTTCATTGTCTATTAGTGAAGAAACTAAGTAAATATCTCCATTAAGCAATTTGTGTATAAATATTTCAGATGAGTAATTCTTTATACGCCAGTGGTGCCGAAACTATAGGGGCCCCCAAATTAAAAAAAAAAAAAAAATAATGAGATTGCCTGGTCTAACTATAAAATAGTTTTGATCATAGATCAACTTGAGACGCCATAATTATCGAATATAGAGTACAAAACTTCTTCCTTACCAATCCACTCCGTCACCGCTGTTAAGCACTTATGTGTAGGAATGTAAAAAATATGCAAAATGCCGCGTGCAAAATTTTGTGGAGTTGGCACTTTTAACAGTACTTTTTGTTTTCCAAAGCTGTTATCATTTTTCTTGTATTACTGAGGGGAGAACATCTAGAATAGCAAATACAATGTTAGAAAAGGGCTCATGTTCTCGTAATAATTATATAGTTTACGACTTGTAAGCTAAAAATATATTATTTTCTAACATTAATTTCAGTTAATTTTCTGCCTCCCATCTATGGTATACATAATATCATTTATTATTGATGTATTTATTTGTATATATAAAGGAGAATAGGAGTTTGTAGCTCAGTAAAACGTTATTACAGCTCAAACTGCTTCCCTCTCAACATTCATCAAACTGTCAGAGTTATCAGGTTGATTTTCTCTTTTTTTTTATTTTACGTACCCAATTTGAATATTTTTTACATTCGTACCTATGTGGTAGGTAATGATTTAACTAATGATTATTACGAGAACAACATGAGCCCTTTTCTAACATTGTATTTACTATTGGAGATATTCAATTTTCAATTCGCTCCGAGTTATAAGTCACATCAGTCAAAGAATGCATATTTAAGAAGGAAAAACATATGTAAATCACACTGGAGTATGTAATAGTTGCATCCCCAGCCAAACTACGCGACTTATAATCCAAAAAATATGGTATTATAGATATTATTAAAATTTTATATTTTCTTTTAACAAAATTTACAGACAAATATTGACGTAAACTCTTTAATTCATTTTTTAAAGGAAAATGTTTCTTCCACAAGGATCAAATAACGAATCGGCAGAAATTCAAAAAGAAGGACAAAAATACACATCTTTTTTCCTTTTTCTAATTATAAAACTATTATTTTTCTCAACTAAAGTCACATCCCTACCCCTAGAGATTAAAAAAATTTGAATATATATATATATATATCTATATATGTATATATATCATAGTCTGTCATCTCAAGCATCATTCGAAAAATCCATTTTATATCCCATTTTCAATTCTTAAAATCAATATATGATTTACTTTATAATAAAACTCTTTCTTTTATAGTAACAATAGGTAATCCTTTTCCTGACTAATATGAGCAATCAGAAAATTAATTTTTCGGCGTGTAACTAAATATAGAAGAAAAAAATGTCGTACACGATGCTCAAAACTCATGAGATTTAATTGAATGACGGATTTTCTCTCCTTGCCTATTCGAAGAAAAGCATTTACGTAGAAATGGATTATATTAGTAGTAATAATAATAATAATTTGTAGCCTTAAATATATATATATATATATATATATAAAGCAATCATAGAACCTTGAAGTATAAGTACATCTTAGGAAAAGGATGTCTAAAAGAGCAAGGAAGCGAGGGAAAAAAGACATAGTGCATACTAAAAGTCAATAAACCATCAATAGTAAACGCTCATTCAACCAACCGTGAGAATGGTTCTCGTTGTTTTTATACATATGTAGAAAAAGTAAATAAGCTTCTTTTTTATATCAAATTAAAGTAATTCCATCCATGATTTATTGGCAATAATAAATTATGGTGTAAAAAATCGTTTTCTAATTTTTGATGATTGGCATGCTCTCTTTTAAACAATACATCTCTGTATCAATGGATTAACTTCTTAAGAACCACTCTTGATTCATTCGTAGACAAAGTTGTATGATGAAGCTTTATATTTTATACCTGTGAATTTTGAAAGAATATCCGAGTACTAAAATAACATTTTCTCATGTTTTAAAATTATAATTCATTTAAAAATTGATTTAAACTACTATTATAAATGGGGCAGTCAAAAATTGAAATTTTATTATTTAGTTATGACGTCGATTAGATCATAAATATGATTAGTCAATTGAAATAAGCAATATGAAAATATGGTTACATATACATTAGTGTACTCTAAACAATTTTTTTTTGTACTTGTAGGTATGCGACTTGAATTCATCTATTTGTCAATGTATCGATAAGGATCGAAAAAACCCTGTATATGAAAGTTAAATAATATGTCTTTTTATTTACAATAGAATTTCATAACTCAACTGGCAAAAATATGCGACATACATGATTTAAAATCTGAAGAAAACTTTGCATCTAAGCTTGAACAAAACTTTGGGTCGGCTCATGTAACTTTTGCAAAAAAAAAACAAAAAACGACATGTTTAATCATATGTCCCTAGTTGCCGTTGATTTGGAACTTCCTTCCAGAATGAAGAAGCGTTGAGTTACGGAGTTACTGTGTGTATACCTTTTTAAGTTCAATATGGGAATAAACAAGTTCCATATGAAATAAATAATATATAGAATAAAAAAAATTTCCAGCCCACTCTAGGGTTAAATATGTATTGAATGAAGAAGAGTTTTCAATTGACAAAATTTTAAGATTCTGGCCTTACAGTCCTATGCTCAATCCAATTGAGGATATTTGGTCAATAATGAAAGCCTTTGTGAAAAGAGAATTTTGAGAATATTGCTGAAAGAAATTATTTAAGCATTTCGGAGCAAATATCAAGAGCTTTGGAACGATTAATTGAAGAAGGACTAAATGAAATTACCTCAATGATTTGTAATAATTGTATTGCTAGCATCCAGAATCGTTATGTAAATGTGATTAATTTTGTTGACATGAGGTTCTAATAAAATTACTATTATATTAAATTTCATGAATATTGTTCTTTATTATTTATAAAAATTTTGAAAAAAGAATATATATTATTTATTTTATATATAACTTATTTATTCCCATATTGAACTTACTCATTCCCATATTGAACTTGCTTATTCCCATATTGAACTTGAAAAGGTATAGATGTTTCGTAGAATTCGATAATTTGTACAAGTATTTCAAATGAAGAAATTTAAAGTTCTTGTACTTCAATTATATTGATTTTCAACTAAATAACCCACATATTCAATGACATGTTTGATATAATAACATACAAGGGTCTCTTCACTCCTAAACATATATAATAAAAAAGTAATTTTAGTTTATAATGATAGCGTCAATTAATAGGTTGTCACTAAAATGACTGGTTCTTATACATACATAATTTAAAAAGACGTAATGAGACATAAGTAGAACTTGTAGAAGTTACAAGCCTAATTAGATATATCAAAAAGTATAAAAGAAAGTAACAAAACGCGCTTTTAAGCTTCCAAATATTTTTATTCTTTGGCTATGCTTTGGCCCAAAAGATTTCTGTTTAGGTGGTGAATAGGAATCGTAGTTTAATTTCCTACTACAAAATTATTTATCATCACTTTAAAAAAAAAAAAAATAATAAAAATATGAAAATTGAATGACACATTCACAACAGCAATAGAGTTGATATCAAAAAGCTATTAAGATTTTTTTCGATTCCAAGTTAGAGATAGCTTTTTTCTACTTTACTGAGTGCAATATCCTACACAATCTGATTTTAGGGTTTTAGCATGACCAAAAAAATGAGGAAATTGATTGTTATTACGTCTGAAGCAAATCCTATAGAGCATTTTCAAGTGATTTCACCATTTTGGCAGTGTTGTAGCAAGCATGAAATGAGCCCAGAGTAGGGATTGAAAGTGCCTATCTCTCTCATAACAAAAATATTGCTTAAAAGTTTAAATTAGCTCAATACATTTAGTGCTTATATCGAAATTTTTCAACTTTTTTCGTTCTTTAGCAAACACATTTTTCAATCAAACACCCTGGATATTACATCATCTATTAATATGACAGTAAATTTATAACACATACTTATAACATAGAAATTAATTACTACGACAAATTAGTGTGTAAAATCATACAGGTTGAAAAATACTGAACTAGTATAGGACCATGAGGCAAGACTGATATATATATATATATATAACTATTACAAAAATATAATAACGGAAATAAGGGATTCAATGTATTTATGTTATAGTTTTAAAAATTATAAAACAATAGCTTTTTTTTTCTTGCTTTTTTTTGAGTAAGTTCTTATATCATCGAAAAAATTGTCATGTGGGTCATTTCAAATCAACTCCACAAATGTTTTTGTTACGAACATCACATAATATCATATCTTTTAGCATATAATTTTTTACTCATGAAACAAGAATGTGTGCCAATTTTTATATACAACTTAAAATCACTGGCTCATGAGATATAAGTAATTTATTAAATCCCTCGTGCCAAATTTATATTTCTTGCAATGTATTTTTACTGAATGTCGTATGCGTTGAAATTTTGACTCTAACAATTGTAAAAGGGTGAAAAATATTTCATTCAAATCTAAAATGAAATATTCTCATTTTTTCAAAAAAAAAAAAAAAGAATTTAAAATGGGAATATCTTTGTTTTTTTAGATTCAACAGACTCAAATTTGATCAATTATAATCAACATATATAAAAAAATATGTGACTTTTTCTGTCTATATCAAAATTTGTGCCATTTTTTGTTAAAAGTTATATCAAAATGACAAAGTTTCTTAGTCTTAAAGTGTTAGTATTAGAACATATGTAATTCTTAATTAGTTTAAACTTTGAAAAATTTCTTTTTACTTTTATAGTTTTGTATAAATTGTTTTATCCTAGTTTTTAAAGACTAACTCAATTAACGTCTGGGTTTTTTTTAAAAAAAAGAAGAAAGTTATAGATTATTTACGAATGGCTAATACTATAATAAACTACATAGCCTAACTCAGTGTCATAATATCTTTGTTTCTAAGGCACAGGTCTAAACTATATGATATCCTATTTATCCATCCCTTATTTTCACTTTGTTTGAGAGTAAAAACACAAAAACCTTACAAATTTATTACAAATTTTATTTGAACATGTGATTTGTTCAGCCATCTTGAGGTAAGCATTTAATACGAATGATTAAAAGTCCTTATTTAATTAATTTATATCTGTAACTATATATGTAGTTTTTTCATTTTAAAACATGAGATGAAGTTGTCATTACGAAAAATCTGTTGATTTTTATAATAAACTACATCAAAAAGGCAATCCTTGACGTCAATTCATATACTGCTCAATATACGAAAATACATTTTGCATGTTCATGGGTAGATTATATGACTAAAAGGACCTTGAAATGAAACACCTCCCTGACACAAAGTGTACAGTAATAAATGCTAGAACTAATTAGTAATTTGGAAAGATTCATTATAGTACATTATACATATACTATTTAGTTTTATGTTGGACAAGCATAGAAATTATTCAAAAGATACTGGTGTTATTTGTCACAAGGGTACATACATATTTAAAATTATTGTGTAGGAATATTATTGTATTTTGGATTTCCCATTGAAAGAGCATTTAGCTCTGGGGTTCGACGGATATATTAATCAGCCAGTTTTATGAAGCTCTATATTAATCGGTAATGGATTAAAGTTGTCCGTTATTACTGATATTTTATTTCTCTAAAAATAAAATATTTCCATTTTTTTAAAATAAAAAACGAATGTATCAAAAATTGAGATTTAAGCCATCATTTATATATCAACATTTCCAAAAATCTCTGTAGATAAATTACTAGGATGTAATTTATCAAAAATTGGATTCATAATAATATGTATCTATTTTGTTTTGGACACTTGGTGATAAGGAAAATGATGATAGTCATTGGAGCTTTTGTATGTAGATTTTTACTGGAATCTCAGCAGTTAATTTGAAAGTCTCTACACATAACAGATTTAAAACTGCAGTGGTCAAAATAACTATACTCGAGACGAAGATGATAAGACCATAACTAATTTGAAAGGTAGAAACAAAAAACCCTCAAAAATTATGTTGTTCCGAGAACAAAAATCAATTCTGAGAACTCTATTGGACTACATACATAAGTCCAAAAATCAATATTGGTCGAGCTCTTGTATAATAACCCCGTGAGTTATCGAATATCTACGTACAAATGCAAATACATCCCTGCAAATATTGTAAATGCAATGATTTGCTTATTCACCACATAAAAGTCCTTTCCTGTCACTCTGGAAGTCATCTATGTATGATTATTTTTTTTAAGCATAGTCAAAGAGCATGATAAATAGCTGAGAATGAATAAATGAGTCCCTCTACGTATAATTGTATTATTATTATTTTTTATTTTTTTTTGGTTCTTTGGTCGAGGGTGAATCAACTCAATTAACCCTTTAGGAGAAAGGAAAAAAAAGAAAGAAGAAAAATGAAATGAATATATATATTGAATGACTGGTGATCCAGACACTCCCTGTTTTAGTAGCATGATTCCTTTTTATATAGAGCTACATATATGTGTAATATAAATATTGTCTAGTAAGATTCTAATTAATGGGTATGAAGAAGACAATAATGAGGCAGTTCTAGGGTATTCTTCTTCTTCTTGTTATTATTATCCAATAGAAGACTTTTAATATTATCTTCTACGAAATAATTAAGAAATTATTTACAGATACAAAGTCAATTATTATTGAAGAATCCTTGTATTGTATTTATGCACATATAAGGGAATGTTGATGGATTCTACATAAGTATGTTCATTGATGTACATATGTAGTCAGTACATAAACAATGTTCATCTGTTCATCATTATAATGTACGCAGGTATAGAAACACACATACATATATACAACTGAACAATAGGTACACCTGTTAAATAATAATTAAGTGTTATAAATATGACATTAGACATAAATTAAAACAAAAGTAGTTCATTTATCCATAGACACGGACTCTACATATATATACATATATATATAAAGGAGTGTCCATAAAGTGATCTTCAAAAAAAAAGAAAGAAAATAAACTTACCCTTAAACAATTATATTCGTGATTGTCGAATCCTCCTTTTCATAGTATGAAAATTATCCATCACCTCCGGTTCACACTCATGCAAAAATGCAGCAGCTACGCATTACTCTGGTGGGTGGGTGGGTGGGTGGTGGTTGCTATATATGTATATATAGGAAGAAAAACCTCGTGACTTTGGTATTTTCTTATGCTGCCAACGAAGGATGTGAAACTTCATATAATTGCATCACTTTTCTTCTATATTTATATATATGTATATATATATATATACGTGAAGCCCTCTCCTTGATGCTCCTTCTAGTTTCTGAGCCCTGTTTTTTCCTTTAGTTTGTAGATAGAGTTCACTTCTTTTTTTTTATTCTTCTTGATTCGAATATTTGAATTTATATATATATATAATACAGAACATGAATTGTCAAAAAAAAAAAAAATAATAGCCTCAGTATATTGACGTGGAGAAGCAAGTTTACTACTGTTATTATTTCTACGTTCAAGGCCTTTTCATTTGATAATAAGTGTGCTTTTTTTTTCTGCTACAGAGAAAGGTCCCTTCCTATGACTGTTTCCTCCTGAGAAGGATACGCCAAGTCAGCCAAAGGATTTCTCCTAGAAAGGTGAAAGGGAGGGAAGAGAGAAGTTGTACATGCATGTGTTGTGTCTTAATATACATACACTATGTGTATAGTATGGAATGCATGGAGAGAGAGAAGTACAGGAAGAGGGCGGTTGGAAGAGAACGGTTAAAATGGAGATATTTCTACATAGTACTTTTTTTTTTCCTCATACAATTGTTTCTGCATTAAAAGCTATGATAATTCCTCACTATTTCATGCAGAAATAGTCATGTATGTATTACCTAATTAGGGTAACGATTTTTTGGAAATTCAACAAGAAAATAATAAATTTTTTTTTTAGAATATTTAAGATATTTGAACCATTCCTTTTTTTGTTTTGTCTTTATAAAAAATAAAGACTTTATTTTCGTATAAAAATATCACACACTAGATGAATTTATAAAAATATTACTTGAACGCAGAATAATAATAATAATAATCATACAAAAAACAAAGCAACTTGCCCTATGAAATTGTATACAAGGAGTTCCATAAGTTAGTGAACTACTAAATTTAGTAAAAAATATTATTTGTCAAAAATAAGAAATGTACATATTAGTTGTGAATATTTAGTAAATTCAAACTTGTATTAAATATATGTATGTATATAGTTCATATCCCTTTGACATGTCTTTTGGTTATGGCATTATATTAGTTTTTGTTCTGACGTCATAACTTTAATGTTTTTCAGCATTTGTGCGCTCTATTGTTGAAAATAGTGCTTTTAGATTTTAAACAAATTACTATTTGCACAAACTTCAGAATATCTGTAGCAAGTAAAGTGCGCAGTTTATGCTAATAAACCTAGGACAATTGATCAACCAAAACAAAATATTTGGCGAGAATGGAAACAAATTTTAGAGGGCACTTGCCAGAAAGTTTGTCAGAGTGATGTCAAAAGATTTTGAAAATTTCATAACAATTAATACACCTACTTTTGGGACATCCTCTGTGTAATCAACCAATTTATGTACCTTCTTAGTAGGGCTTTGAGAAATATGTAATATCTTTTAATGTCAAATATTACATACACATTTGATTTTTTTTTAAATGTGAATTGTGAAAAAGTGTGAACCTTTAAAACTTTGTTAAAATACTCTTCATAAACAACCAAAACTTTAAGAAACATTCAAAGAGTGACTAAGGAGCACCTTGTCCAATTTGTACATAAACACATTTATTTTTACAGACACTTTTGCAATTACATTTATTTCCTATTATCTAAGGAAATAATTGCACAAAAAATGTTTTAATACAAATTATCTTGAGTTAATTTTTATCTTTAAACAACATGCATACACTTGTATCTATATTTATAAGTAGAAAAACACATACTACATCTCAAAACGTAAGTACACAATTATTAAATAGTTCTATATATGTATAATCTGGATTAGTATCTTAGGAAGGATCCTTGTTTTCACCACTTTCAATATGAGACATTTTGTTCTTTTTTTTTTTTTGCAGAGATTTAGTACTTGAGTCCGGACCTATGTAGACTCTATCTTTGTATGATTCCCCCACTGTTCCTTGTGCAAATACAAACATGATGGAGACAGCTTCATTTAGATCAAGTTTGTTAATAATTTCAATTAACTTTTACTTGTTGTCAGCATGGCAATGGAGCTACCAAATAATGAAAATAAGACAGGTCTAACAAAAATATTATAACAAAAAAAAAAAAAAACGGTCAAAATTCGGGAACACATTATATAAGCAAACATCTTCTACCAGTTTTACATTATTTTGCTTTACAAATATAATATTCATCTATGATCTTTTCGTGTCATTATCTTATTGTTCCATATTGATCTAAATGAGATTATTAATTGTGTTGGAGAGGGCTGGGTTGTACTTTAATAGATCAATTAATTCATCAATTTAATGTGAATAATTTATAAGAGATTTTTGAATTGAAGCACAAAACTGAAAAATATTATTTTCATTAAAACTAACAAATGTTTATTTCATATTTATTCATATTTTTACGATAATAACACTAAATAAAAAATATTTAGGTACTTGTAGTATTGAAAAGACATAATTTTGTTTCATAAGCATACCCTTCTTTTGGCACATTGAATGCCTAGGACTTCTCCTTGGGCTTGAGTGAAATATATAATTATGATCAAATATTTTTCTGATACCTATATTAGTTTTTATTAATACTAATAAACTTCCATGTATTCGATTTAAATTTAAGTCTAAAAAGCATTTTAGAAAAACAAAAACAAAGTTATCTAGTAGATATTTAAGTTTGGAGTTCAAGAAAAGCTCTCTTTTTAAGGCACGGTTCCAAGAAATTCAGTATCGCACTATAATTTTATACAAATGTACTTAGGTCATAATTTGAGGGACTTTCTATATTTGAATCTATCTAGAAAATTCTTTCTTCCTTTCAAATAAAAGTAATAAAAATTGAAGGGATTGAATGAACAAATATATTTACATATATGTATAAGCATTAAATTTCTTTGAGAGGAAGGAATGTCTCATCTAATTTTCGGATCAATATGAAGATAATCCTTTAGTTTCAAAAAAAAAAAAAAATCTACGAGTCGTTAATTAATAGAACGAAACTGTGAATTAAACTTGACTTTGATAGCCAATGTTTTTGGCTTTGATACATAAAGCTATAATAATTGCTAATTTGTGTAGTACGAATTTTGAGAGAAAAAATAATGATACTTAAAATTAGGATTCATAGTCAACTCTCCAAAAAGTTATTTGAAAATTATTTTTGTAAAATAGATTCCTTAAAATAATAGCAAATAAAAACTATTTTATGTATGGAAATAAAAGAGGTAGCCTTTGGTACAAATAATAACAATCCATCTCACCGCCATTTTGTCAATGGAACATTAAGTTATTGATTTTATGTTTTTACAAAGTATGTAACTAAATTTGATGATGATGACTCATCTTGTCACTCTTTTTTTTTTCACCATCGTTTAATATTATTCCCTATGGACTAAATTAAGGTATTTTTAAAGAACTATACCTCTTATACTTTCTCTGGGAATTAATAAACAAAATAAATTATTCACACAGACAAAAAAGTATTGATAAATAAATAGAAGAGTGAAGATTATGAAACCATTATGGAAAGGTTTTTGTATTGAGGAAACAAAATTGTTTTTCCTTTTTTTTTAAATGATATTCAATATACTATGAACAAAAAAACATTTTTCAATCTTGTACTAGAGCAGTCTATAATCTTTTGTGTACTATGGGTCTGTATAATACAGAATTTGTACTTGCAATAAATGCGACAACAGTCATATTCTTTCAATATTATTATCAGTTAAAGGATTTCAGACTTCTTCATAAAAGACTTATGATCCAAAGAAATTGTCGAATCAATACTTGAAAATCCACTATTGAATTAATAACTATTTGTATAGTTAAAAAAAATTCTGAGAATATAATTCGAGTCGATATTGGAAGAGATTGATTTTCTCATCAAAAAAAAAATCAGATATAACACGGATATTTTAATCTAACTTCATTCTTGACTCGACTTCGAGTCGTATCAAAAGTAGGGATGAGACTTGACATGAAGTTCAACTGAAGCATATTTCTAAAGACTCGAACTTGACTTAAACACGAGCATAAAAGCACAAACTTGACTCAGACTCGTAAGAAATGACTCGTGATCATCTCTCCTCGTACATGTAATATGTGTCAAGTCAACAAGAAACCAAGTTTATCTGAAATATTTTACGAAAATGAGTTAGAACTGCTATCATATTCTTAAAACAATTATCTTTCGTTTGTATTAATAGTATGTTTCGATTAACTAAATAATGACTCCAATAATTGCAACTGTATTATAGGGAAAAAATACCGGCCACAATCAAGAATAAAAAACATCTGGTATTTCTGACTATGTTGTTACTATTACTATGATTCATGGTGAGCATGATAGCGGATGTAGTTAATTCTTAATATTTCTACAACAGATGAACTGGTTTTAGCAAATTGTAACTAAATAAATCTTTGGGGCTATGAAAAAGATGACAGTTCTTTCCGGTACCAACTCAGCTCCATGTGTAGTCGACACATTTATCCGATTGCTCTATTGTGTAAACAACTAATAGCGGTGTGAGTATCGATATACATATAAGAAAGTGTTACGTGATATGTGTCTAGTCAACAAGAAACCAAGTTTATCTGAAATATTTCAGAAATGAGTGTAAACTGCTTTCATATTTTCTCTTTCGTTTGTATTAATTGTAAGTATATTTCGATTAATTAAATAATGAGTAGAGATGTAAAAAACGGTGATTTTTAAGCGTGCGAGTAGTTCTCAAAATGCCTGTTAGTTGAAACCCTATATAATATTCTTTCATCATTCATAAATCATCAAGCTGTTTTCCTTTTGGCGTAGTAATTCTTATTATATATTATAACAGTTACGATAATATCACACAACCTTTCCTTCAATTTTGGTTGAAAACTTTCTTAATGTTAATATCTCTCGAAAAATGACTTCATGGAAAAAAAATTGCTCGAACTAAAATATTTATACTTCTATCCTATAAAATGTTTTATTTACTGACATTTTTAATATGTTTTCAGCCATTTTTTTGAGTTGTAGAAAGGGTAGAATAATTATAAATATGATTATTAAATCTTCAATCCTTGTTTTTAAAATATGCAGATATCTAAAAACTTAAAGTTTTATTTTGTTTATGAATGAATAATCATTATTATTAAACTAATTATATATTCAGAGCAGAGATTACTATTAATCTACTTATTTTTCTTAAAAAATAATACATATGATGAAATTTTAACAAAAATAGCAATATACCCAAAATTGATGTACCGATTTTGAAATTAGAAAATTTCCTGTTTATTTAAAGTAATATCAGCAACTTTGATTTGAATAATATCTTTCTAAAACCTCAACTTAATTAAATTAATTATTATAAGTTCAAGAAGAGCTGTCTTGAGCCTCGAGCAGGGCTGTCACAGCTACAGTCATGGTAATATGTCAACAGAAAATAAACTGATTTTCATATTTACCATATCGTTTTTGACGTCATCAAGGGGAGGGGCTACTCGCACCCTTAAAAATCGCCGTTTTTTTACATCACTGATAATGATTCCAATAACTGCAACTTATTTATAGGAAAAATATACCTGCCACATTCAAGAATAAAAACCATCTGGTATTTCTGACTATGTGTGCAGTCGACACATCCTTGCGCAATAGGTCTTAAAATGACTCCTAAATAATTGAACGTTATATTTATGAAGTAAAAAACTTAAAAGGTGATTTTATCCTTTAGAAAATTTGAAAACTAATTTGCTTTCTTGTTGACTTGACACATATCATCATGAATATATTCAAAAATACCTTTAAGGATTAAACATAGTAAAATAATAACAAAATTTATATAAAAACCCTTAAAAATGTAAAAGACAATAGTAGGGATCTTTAGCACAAGGGTAGGCAACCGCTGCCATGGGTATTTACCATGCATCAACGAATAAACGAATATTGAGGGTCCATATAGGTAATTATTTTGATTATATAGATACAAACACGGTGGTAAAAACTGGGATATAGGTTTCATTTGAGGTCCCAAAACTTCTGAAACCCCTTTCATATTCCCTATAGTCTAGATTTTACGTTTCCAAACAGGCAATTTTTTTTTAATGTACAGTTTCTGAGAAAATTAGGGTTTTATCTTGATCCATCGTGTTTTTTTTTTGCTAACGTTAAGAAAAAGTTCAAGGATGAATTAGGGTATGAAATAGGGACATTACAATTTAATTTATTGTAATGATATGATAGATACACTTCTTAGCTACTCAAATATTAAAATTTTATTGAGAAATATTCAAAATTAAAAAATTGACAGTAAATTTTGTGACTTCCCCCGAGGGAAGATTGAAAAATGTTCTCAAAGACGTAGATTTTTTATAAGAAATTAATCGTTTTTTACTCAAGGAATAGAGCATCATTTTTAAAAATAAAGAAATGATAAAGTGTTATATAAAGAAGACGGTTCATGAATATGCATCTCAGACATGTCAGATTTAAAAAAATGGAAACAAGTGTTGTATTTTATTGAGGATCAGGGTTCATTGAACATCATAACTATAATATAAGTATTTGTCATAACAAATAAATAATGGATGATACAAGTGCCTCGAATGATTTTGAAAAAATTTGATTCTTTGCTTTTTGATTATCCCTTAACAAAAGTTCTTTTTTTTTTAAAAAAAAACACACAGGGTACACTAAATACATAAATTATATTAAAGAACTTTTGTTAGAATGCAAAGGCAATATCAAAGTATAAATGGACAATTTTTTGCTACATCACTTTAAATTTATTAAATGCTCCAATACCATTTTTAATTTCTTTAAAAAGTAAAATCTGGAGTATAGTGAGTTATAATCATACGAGGAAAAAAGTATGAAACTAATTTTTGAAACATTTACAAACACTATTATACTTATATACATATATAATCGTAATCATGTCAATAGGTAAACGAACAAAAATATATGTGACTTGATTGACTAATGTATATATAAGCATTTATTAATTATTAAATAATAATAATAAAAAAAAAATTATGGTACAGATGCTTCATGGCTACATTGGGTACAAATTTTGTTTAGGGGGGAGGGGTGGAGTGAAACATCAGAGTTTGATGATGTTGATATTGCTACTGAACCATTAAATCCCAGTCATAAAAAAAAAGACTGAGATAATTTTTTTTTTTCACTTAGAGTCCAAAGAGTTTATAGAGTGTAACTTGAATAAGTAAGTAAGTCCTTTACGCGTGAAGAATAAGAACTACACCAACTTACTCTGGAAAGAATAGAAAGCACCTTCAAAGGAGTCTTACTTTTAAAACTATGAACTATTTAATTTTAAGAAAAATATATTTTATATTTCTGTGAATGTGTAGGTTACGTATGTGGATTTAAAATGTTCAAAATAATAATAATTAAAGGGGTTAAAGTATACCCTAGACGTGTATTAATGATCATTTTTGACACTATTCATTAGTATTAGTATTTGTTTTAGTTAATTACTCACATTTAAAAAATATACTATTTAATTATTTTTTTCATTTTACAAACATGGTTCAATACATTTTATTCTCGGAAGTTTTAATTTTTGGTTCTACTTCAACAACTATTTATTGTCTAAATATAGCTTCATTTTTCAACATTTAATTTTTTTTTAATGACTTTAGAAGCAAAGCGTTTTTGAAAGTGCACCTTTTTAAAAATGAAATGTTTGTATTTTTCCTTTCGTTCAAAATGAGATCATAATTAATTGTATTACTGTCTAAAATCCCTCTTCTTTAATAATACATTTTTTTTCATTTTTACATATTCAAAGTACAAAAAAATTGAGAGCATGTTTTAAAGCAATAGATCTTTTTCTAATATTTTTATTAAATAGTATTTTCAGTGTTTTCATGTTGAAAAAATAAAAAATGAATTTTTAATATTCACTGGAAAAAAAAAATCAAAAAATCAATTTGTAGAGCATAAAAGCAAAATTTACACTTGTGTAATATATTCATCAAAATTTTTATCAAATATAAAGTATATTATCATAAATATTCATCATATCTATTAGGCTTTATTGTTTTTTGTCTCTTTTTGGTGCTATTACATATTTATTTGATTTCAAAGCGTATTATTGAGTGATATTATTCTTTATATAACTTATAAAGAGGAAATTGTATCAAAAATTGGCACAATATTTGAAAGGGAAAATGCCTCATAAATAAGTTATCTATAAAATGTGTTTGTCATTATGATAATACATTTTTTTTTCTACTCCCAAAGATTTTTCACAGAAAAGCAGACACAGAATCAAATTTAAAATATTAGACTATGAATAAAAACTATACAAATACTCAGATGCAAAAATCACATTATGTCAAAGAAAATAACACAAATCAATAAATTTGAAGTGTCAAAAATCCTAAGGGGTATCCTAAGTATAATAAAACTTGTTCAATTTTGCACGCTGATTTCAAATCTGTAAATTATTTACTGAAGTAGTAGCGCACGAAAAGATTTCAGCTGATTTCGCAATCAGTCTGCACGCTACTACATTAGTGGCTTTACCGTGAGTCTTTAATTTCTAGCAAATTTTTGCTTGAAAATGTAGTAAAATTTACATATTTAGATGGACGATTTCATGTTAATTAAGGATTCTTATCGAGCTCTTGATATCTCATTTGAAAGCTGTGGGTTTCAGCTCTTTAATGCATTCCTTAATAATCCATTTAGTGTAATATTCAAAGAGTTATTTATGTACAAAGGATTTGGCTGACCCCGACGCCTATGCCCCCAGGAGTCCCTTGAGATCAATACAAAGACTGAAAATGAAATTATTATTAAAAATACTAGCGAATCATACTTTTTAAATGCACAAAATAAGTATCCTTTTCGGCTTAAATTGAAGTTGAAGTTGAAAATGGGCCAAATAAGCTCAAAAAGTAGGGTCAAATTCTCGAGAATCGTCAAAATCTCTAACAAAAAATTCACAAATTTGAAATCAGCGTGCAAAACTGAATAACTTTTATTATACTTATACCCCTTAGGATTTTTGACACTTCAATTTTGTTGACCTGTGTTATTATCTTGTCTTGTATTATGCTTAAATGAATATTCCATACTGTTTTCTTTTGAAACTTTGAGAGTTCTTGGTTTATTTCTTGAGATACATAGCCTAAATTTCAAGAAACCTACCATCCGATTTTTAATTTTAATGGCAGTTCTAAACTCAGCAGTTATTTTTATGTAGTTATATTATTGACTTAATACAAATTCTGTAACTGCTTTGAAAATTAGAAAAAAAACGTTGATACATGTGCACTTCATTTGGAAGTGTACCACTTGTGAAGGGGTTGAAATGAATTTTAATGATTAAATAAAGATTTTTTGTTTTTTGTCCATAGCAGTATGGGCATTCAGAACATTGTAGGTTACCATCTCATAGAATCTCAAATTAATATCAATGGACACTCGTTAGAGTTATTGTAATCAATTTAACTCACGGTGCTTTAATGACTTATTGGGGTATGAAATATAATAATTAAATGAATAAACTGTATTAAAAGTGTCATTTTATTCTTAGGAAAGGAAAGAGAACATGGATAAATGTTACGGTCCATATGATGATAAATGCAACGCAGTTGTTTTGAAAAGGAAAGCTATAAATGTTGATACCAGCATGCTTCTATAAATGGATATATATATATATATATATTGGTAAATGTTTGTATATAAAAGCTCATGCATAGAATAATATGTACTGTATCTACCACAGGAAAGAGGGTCTAATCCTCCACGTCATTCTACATAGAACTGTTTAATTGCTCTAATTATACACATTGCAATAAATGTTTATCTATCTTTATATATAGGTATGTAGACTGTATATAAAAAATGCATTTCCAATTATGGAAGAAGTAAATGAGTTACCCAAGTGGTGGCAACTAATTGGAATAAAAGGATCCACTTGGATATGTCAAGATTGTCTAAAAGAAACGTTAAATTTTAATTTGGAATATATATATATATATATGATATAAATGATGTTCAACCTTCATCTCAATTATACCTTTTCAAGTTCAACATGGGAATAAGCAAGTTCAATATGGGAATAAATAATAATAAGCAATATTCAGGAAATTGAACATAATATTAAATTTTATATTAATTATAATTAATGAGCATAGAACTGTAAGGTCCAAGTCTGAAAATTTTGTGAATTGAACTCTCTTTTTCATTCAAGCCATCCTCAATCCTGGAGTGGGCCGGAGCATATTCAATTACAAGGTCTACTGGCCCTCCATAATCATCCTTTTCTTTTCTTAAGCATTCCACTCTATTATTGTATCCTTTTTGAAACTTCCTCGTTTCACCTCATTATGAACAAAACTCAAGGCTTAATCAATACATCCAATAGCATGAACATGGACCCCTTTAGAGACTGATGCAAATGTAGAGCCTCTGCTTTCACTTGGTTAAAGATCCATTGATTTTGAAATATGAAGATTAAAGTTAGTGTCGTCCATAAACAAGATTGGTAAATTTTGAGACAACTGATAGGAAAGTAGTAAGCATTCAACAAAGTCTTTACGTTTACTCCCATGTTGAACTTGAAAATCTATAGACTCTATATTAATAAAAAGGGTTACAGCCGATAACCTTACGTTGCAAAAAAAAAGTTAACAGTTTGTTATCAAAAATCTAATTACAGATGTATTTTCAGAAGCCGCCATAGTTCCGATATCCACACCAGATACATATGTGATTGACTAAGCATATTACAAAAATACGTCAATAGATAATGATGGGTCTAGAATTTTTTTACTGATATACATATTATTTTTTCTTTATTCCTTTATGTTCTTGTTACTTTTGTCGTCGTGATTCCGTATTTGATAATTACATACGTTTTCTTCAAAAGCTGTCTTTTTATTTCTGTTTGTTGAAATGTTGTTAGAGCTGCAGTAGACTCATAAAAAACTAATTATTATTATTTTAAGCATTCTTAGCTAAAAAAAACCCTGATGTATGTGATTTTACATGTACACATAGGCCGAATGTCTATAAATAAAAGAGAACCGACGAATATCCTCCCCTCTTTACTATATTTTAAGAGAATATGTTATTAGAGCTAACTTAACTATTTTTTTTAAATATTTTCAAATTAAAATACTTATAAAAATACGGCACTTTGTAAATAAAAATATTTTAAATTTAAATCCATCGTTTAAAATGCACTCCTTATCGCCGAAGTTTACTTTTTTTGAATAAACGAGAGGTCAACTCTGATATATATATGTATATATATTTAAGTTATCTTGAGTGGCAGTGCAATTTGCAGTTGATAATAAAGCTGAGTTTTATGCAGATAAAGTTAATAAATCCTGCAATAATAAGACACACCTGTAAAAGCAGATGTAAAAGGAAGGAGGCTTCATTAGAGTTCAAAAAGATTAATAAAAACTGTATTTGTTAACAACATCGATTTTTCTATGAGTAGAAGTCCATGGATTCAATCAGTGTAATTATCTATTTCGGTACTTTTACATCAAGGAACGATTTCACATCCAGTATTTGTGTGATATATCATCCCTTGGACTTTAAAGATGATGCATTCATTCTGTAGTATGAGCAAATCTGATTGAGAGATTAGAACATCAAAGTGACTCTGGATCACGTTCTCACGACTTTTGGTGGATTATTAATTGAAACAAATAAACGAAATATCTATTTTTAAACAAGATTGAAAGTTTCAATCTATACGCGCGAGCCAATTTTCACCAAACAATTTTTACAAAGGTTTGAAAGAGTAAATAATTCAGATATATAGAGCGCGATGCGAATGCTCGCGCTAAAAATGTTTATTGTCCGCCAACTTGTGTTGTGATAAAGACCACTCTTTAACTTTGACCAAGACTTTAAGGGATCGAGTCCATGTTGAGGCTAAGAGGCATACTATGAACTCTGATTGTGTGTCAACCCGGATTCTTTGATATTCCTTTGAAGCATTATCTCTAAAAATATATGTATATTGGTATAAAATATGATATCATACATTTTGGAAGATCACAGAAAATCTTGACTATAAAAAAATTAACGTAACATATTCTTTAAACGTTGTCTATTAATGATGGCAAATAAAACGCTTTTTACAGAAGTCACTGAGTGTATAATCAATCGAATGCAACGCCATATTGGTGGACGCATAGTTGTTGATAAAGTTATTTATACAAAAATTGAACAAATTCAAGTTTTTTATTCTTGTAAACTTTAAATGTTAATTGATCTAAAACGTCCTCCTTTTGTAATGTTAATGTCACATGAAAATAATCGACATTTACTAGCAAGACATTCATTAAAAATGATATAATATATTTAGCAAAGTTACTTAATTATGGAATTAAATAAGAAGTATTGACATAATTTTTATTAAATGTATTTAAATAAACCTTTCTAATATATAATATTTATTTCTGTAATTAAATAACTATTGTAATTGTGAAGGCTTCTCATTCGAAAAGGCAAGAATGTTAAGGTCTTCTCAATTGTCAGGATCGATTTTAATCTCGTCTCAGTCTAGACATTGTCTTGTTCTTTACCCCCTTCGAAGTATCAGGTTTATGAATCAAGATCAAGGATAAAACAGCAAGATTAACATTTTTTTGGTATTTTATTCATCTAGGATGATTTGATCTTGACTAAAACACTAGATCAATGATCAAAATAAGAGAAATCCTTAATAAAATCTGTTCTTTGATCAGAACAAGAAGATTAAAAAAAGGGTGAAAATGGTACATTGCAAATTTCAAAACTATCTATGATTTGTAAATATTGTCATTTCTTCGGATTATTTCTACGGTATTTTTGATCCATAAAAAATGCTCAAAGCTCCACCAAGACATTCATAACATCTACTTTTATTTGGTTTAAGACTTTTTGTGACGTTTTAATAATAGTTTTGCATAACTTTCTAACTTTGTTACCACGTTATAAAGAAGAAAAAAAAGTTTCCAAATTTCAAATATTTCTATACATATTTGAAAATATATATAATATATAATAAATTACTTACTCAAAACAATATGTACATATAAGTTATAACTTTTTCCTTGTTTAGAAGCCTCTACCAAAATTAGAAAATATAAAAAAATATAATAAATAAAAAATGTTCAGATGAAAAATATTGCAAATGAAGTTTAAAAATAAATAAATATCATAAAAATAACGATAAATTTATTTTGATCTTACCCCCTGCTAAGGTTTCTATATTTTTATGTATATTCCTTGGATTTTGAAATGAAAAGAGAAGAAATAGGTTGATTTGGACTCAAAAAGTTTATAACTATTAACTTTTTACTACTTACTTCATATCATATGTATGATATATTCAATTATCATTGATTGACATTGAACATGTGAATAAGAAGTACTTCATATTCAACAAC
This sequence comes from Lepeophtheirus nordmannii, assembly GCA_963680855.1. Lineage (NCBI taxonomy): Eukaryota > Metazoa > Arthropoda > Copepoda > Siphonostomatoida > Caligidae > Lepeophtheirus > Lepeophtheirus nordmannii. The sequence continues at coordinate 14,428,220 of OY804520.1, forward strand.
TCAAATATATTTGTATCTTGCTTGATATTTAAGTTAAATAAAGCGACTGCTTCGTTCCTTCACTCCAAGGAATTTTAAGTTCTTTTATTTATAATATTTAGTAATTAAATATCATTTTAAAATCTGTCAAACTACGAACATTATATGATTTAGATAAAAAAAAATTGGTTGTATTTCAGTATCAATTGGCGAATAGTTAAACTATTTACAAGAAGCGACACTTATTGTACATGTAGAACATTAGCTAAACTTAGCAAAAACTTCCGGTAGAGTTATCAAAGAATATTTTATTTAACTTTTCATTTGTTTATTTATTTAGATTATCTCTCAACCTTTCTTCCAAAAAGGAAAAAAATTATTTGAGTTTAAGGATACTTTTTATTACAATTATGTAATTCTTTCAAGTCTAACAAATCCACATTTATAACATAATACGTACAAGTGACAAGAGAGTACAAATCAACAGCAGACTAAAACTATATACACACATTTTGAATTTTCAACACTATATGTTCGTAAAAGGATGCTAAAAAATATTCAAAATGTTATTCCCATGGGCAGAAACCTTGAAGCTTTTAAACACACCTTTTATTATTTATAGTTATATTCGTGCTTCTTTGCAAGGTCCATTGCTTTGATCTTTGACCAATATCAAAGAGAATCAAAATACGAGAAGAAGTGAAAAATTATAGAGAATAGAAAATACTTAACTTTGAATTCAGAGTTTTACTAATTATGAAACATGTTAACTTTTCTAAGAAATTCCAAATTATGACCAAAATTCCCATCTTTTTCCTTCTTAATTCTTTCTCTTTAGTCGAGCTAAATGAGTGGTCATTTATTATTTTATTTTATCGAATAGGATCATAATTTTAGAAGTGTAGTACATTCATTCAATTGATAAGTATGAAAAATAATCGATGTAGAATTATTTTTTCGGTTCTACTTTTAGAACATTCTCCTCCTTAATTCAAGGCAGTTTAATTTTTACAAGCCACTCCCACTTATATACATACTTGAAGTGAGGATTTAGAATGCGTATGATTAAAAAAAATTTAAAACCTAATAAATAATTATTGTTGAAGTCAGGAACAATTAATTTAGTACAAATCATGACAGAACAAAAATGTTGAAATACCCTGAACATTAAGTCATTAGGTATGGAAAATTTTTGATCTTGGTCTTGAAGAAAGAAAACTTTGAGGAATGGATATAATTAAGCATTCAAAATGGATTCCATGACGTATTTCATGTAGCTCATTCCTATTAATAATCCATAAAACCAACAAGAAAAAACAATTTGTACATAACAAATATTAAAAAGTGTTAAATAGAGCCACCCCATACATTTCTCTCCCTATATACATGACGAGGTTTTAGGAAACAACAAAAATACAACCATGATTTCTCCCTGTTTCTCAGCTGTTTGTCATCAGTTGATTCCTCTAATTTAAAGGACCTGACTCTACGGGCTATGAAATCAAAAAGGGTATTATTTGTATGCATGACTTTGATATATAAGAAATGTATTAAATCAATTGAAATCAATTTTGAATTTTTAAATATTATAAGAGTATTAACGATGGATTTATCTATTTGTTGAATTTATCAATGACTAGTATATATAATACGTCGAGCTTTTTTGTCCACTCGCAACCTCGACTGACAAAAGGGAAAGGAAAAATTTGGAAAAACAACTGGTAGCTACCCTTCTGTATTTTCCTTGTTGCCAACTTTTTAACTTTGGGCAGAGTTATTACTTTGATATACTATACATTTATAAATTCTACCAATATGCAAATCAATCGTTAATACTTGAATATCAAAAATTCAAAAAAAGGGCGCGCAATTTAATATATTTTTTATGCATCAAAATCATAAATAATAAGAATACCCTTTTTGAGTTCATAACACGTAGAGTCAGCTGCTTTAAATCAAAAGAGTCTAATCATGAAAATCAGCTGATGGGAGAACACAGTGTGTTTTCATTTATCCCAAAAAGCACGTCGTGATAAATGATAACTCTGTCCAATATTAAAAAGTTGGCAATAAGGAAAATACAAACGGCTATCTACTAGTATTTTTTTCCCAAATTTGTTCTTTTCCCCTTAGAGAGTCGAGGTTGCGAGTGCACAAAAAAGCTCGTCATGATAAAGATACAATAACATATATTTTGCAGTTGAGCTAATCACAAAACCTTTCTTCATCATTTGCATAAATAATAATAATAATAATAGTAATAAAGAACTAGCTTCATTATTAAACTTTGTACGTCATTTAAAAAAAAAAAAAACATTTTGCCTCTTGCTGAGATGTAATTTCTTTTTCTTGAGTGCTCACTTGGAATTTCCGCTCGTTAGTTATAGTTCGTTTATGAACAATAGTTATTAATGTCTGGTACTAAGCATACACATAATGTCTATGCACATATTATATATTTAAAAATTCTAGAGTCAATTATTGGATAGCATTATATATGTATCATTCGTGTATCGATATGTATGTACATGAATAAAAGTATTTTGACTGTGAGTCAAATGTTTGTTTAACCTGAAATAAAAATGACGAAATTCATATTGAATGCTTTTTGATAAGGAAGGAGAGCCTTGGATATTTACATACATATTATAGTGTAATATGTATCACTTATTATGGTTCAATATTTATTGAACAAATATTCACCTTTATAAAGATTACTCCTGATTAGGAAGCTATTTTTGAGAGTTATGTCATTATGAGTAACATTGACTCAAAAGTCTTTCAAATGGAATTATTCCAAGTATAGTATTGGTGTGATAAATGTACTAAAGGATTTGACTAGAGGGCTCTACCGGGACTCCCTTCACTTATGTTCTCTTAAATAGATAATTATTCTTATTTTTACGAGTGATATGTATATTATGGCGCAACATGAGATACTTTGAGCTCAATTATGAACGTTCGGAACACTAATAAAAGCAAGCCCACTATTAGTCAAAAATACATAGGAATAGCCAGAATTATGAGTAATATGTTGAGATAAAGTTGAGTTTAAGGAAAAAAAGAGAAATATCAGTTGGTATGACTATTTTGGTATTCATTATGAATTCATTTTTCTCTGTATCGTTGAGCCAATAACTTGCTGCAATGATGAGTAGTTCAATTTCTTATTATTAAGAAAGTGTAATGTAAAACAATCACGTCAACTTTTGCGAAATTCCACGCTCAAATCATACTATAATTAAAAATTTCATTCAATACCCTTCATATTTAAATGAGATTTTTTCGAATTTTGTTTTTGTGAAATGGGAAATTACAGGGAAGCATGAATATGTGCAGTGAATCAAATATATTTATGCAAATAAAATTTAATTAAATATATATATAAAAAAAAATGCACTACTAATGAATTATAAATATAATTAGTTTTACAATATAATGACAATTACTAGAGTCATTTATAGAAATAAAATACTTTATTAGTATAATAATAACGTTCACTAAATGTATAATATTTACAAGAGTTTAACTATATTCATTAGATGAGTGATTAGTACCTGTAGATATTTCTTAAAATAAGGTATTTGAATATTTGGAAAATATTTCAACAATTTAGTTATTGAATAACAACCATCAAATTTTATTGAGAAACGCCCTTTGTTATCCAATCATAACTTGGAAAAAATGAACAGACATATTATTTTTTTATATAAGGGGAATCATGAAAGTTTTCATTTTTATATGACATGGATTATATAAAACTATTAGACGTCAATCAATCACTCTCTTTGTCTTATTCATTCATAGACTATGTATGTTCTTTCTACTTGTTTCCATTATTGGAAAAACATGTATAAACTTAAATTAGACTTGGAATCAAATCTCTAAATTTAATAAATTTGCGCTATAATTTTTTGGAAGTTGTTTGAGACATATGTATGTATGTATGTATGTACACTGAGGGATTCTCAATTTTTTGATCCACAAAAAACTTTCTGTAAAGAAAAAAAATAATTAAGAGATAAGGCGATATGGGAAAAATGGGTTTGGTTGCCTAGAAGATCCAAAAATTTCCTCTTTCGAGTTACATTGTTTTCTTTTGTGAACAATAATATTTTATTCTTACAAAATCTTCAATTTTTCAAAATGAACCCCCCTGACATTGAGAGTTCACCTTCAAATAAATAATTAATAATGAGTTCTTTTTTCGTGAAAAGACCAGGGCTCTATCATTAATTTAAAATTATTTTCAAAACTTTGTAGCAAGCTTTGGACAAATGGATTCCTAATTTCCTCATGTTCAAAACTCTGTTTGTAGATTTGGTATTGTCTATAAAAGAAAGTAATGAAACGACAAGTTTTCAGTTTCCAGTTTGCTTAGAAATATTTACTGGCTGATTTTTATGTCAGATAGGAACAATTAACCTCCATAAATTTATTTGTGAATATATGCACACAAATATATGAATATATCTCAAAAGTGACATCTTGGGGAGTGAGAGGTGGGGGGTTATTTGGTTGCCTAGAGGATCTAAGAAAGCTAACATTAATATATGGTTTATATATATTTGAAAGCAAACTTGCTTTTTTGTTGACTTGACACATATACATACCATATATTCGCTGTAATAGGAACAATACTTAGAGAGACAGCTCAAAAAGCCAAAACAAAATCTGTTTTTATTTCTTCATAACTAACAATAATATGTACGTTTCATCATTTATTGTTTTACAATGTATATATTTTCCGATAAAAAATGAATATTCATTTTAAATCAATCACAGAAGTATCGTTATCATAGCATGAGAGATCATTCCAATAGGGCAGCTCTTTCATCGACAATATGTATAACGCTGCTTGGATCATAATACTATGCAATCCGCTATACTCAAATAATAGATTGTGCTATTTTGTATGAATCAAGGAACTTACTAATACCCGCATACTTCTCATTATGTAGAGCGTCTCTAGTGATAATAGTGATGTGTAGATAATCTTTCAAATATGTAGAAATTAACTGGATTAATAAAACACGATATCCATATATTTAGGTCCATATCTATAAAATGAGACTTTCAGCTATTAGGCAACTGATGTCACTTGGAGTATTTTTAAACCAGCTCAAATGTCTTATTTTTTTCGTCTGTCATTTGGCAACAATATTCCGTTCATTGTTTGTGAAGTTTCAGACAAATTTTTTCTCATTTTTCTTCGTTGATTTTTTGTTCAGATTTGAAGAAAAATGCTTGTAAAAGCTTACAGGGGACAAGCTCTAAGGAGCTTGTCCCAGTGTTTCAGGTCGTTTGAAAAATTCTAAAGTGGTAATTTTAGCGTGGAGAATGAGGCCAAACCAGATCGCTTCGGCTGCAATGTAGTACTCTGTGTTTTCTCGGATCAGCGTGGTACGATTTGGTACAAGTTGTTAAAACCCAATAAAACAGTTGACAGTCTACGCTACTAGCGACAATTGACCGATTTGAAGAGCGTTTTACGTTTCGATCGCCGTATCCAAGTAATTTTTCTTGATGACAATGCACCGCCACATCGTACAAGATCTACCTGTAAATTGATGGAGACGTACAATTGGGAACCTTTGGTGCATGCAGCTTACTCACCAGACTTATTGCCATCAGATTATTACTTGTTCGCATCGATGAGTTACGCATTAAAAGAAAATGTCTTCAATTCTCACGCAGAAGCTTAAGAAAGGCTCGATGATTGATTTGCGGCCAAAGACGGTCAATTTTTTTGAGTCGGCATTCAAAAATTGCCTGAGAGATGGGAAAAATGTGTTGCTATCTATGGTTATTATTTTGAAGATTATGTTTGTCACCTTTTTTATTCCACAATTAACGTGAGAAATTGAAAAATAAAGTCTCATTTTATAGGTATAGACATGGTATATATTTGTTAATTAATATACACTGTGCCAAAGAAGTATTCGGAAATTCTTTTTTAAATTTTCCACGTTGAGTATTATATATTGTATATGAGAGCTATAAAATAATTTTATCTTCTTGGTATATATTATAAACAATATATTGCGTGAAAATATTTGCCTTAAACGGCTAGATTTGTGGCAAAACAATTTGTGGGTTTTCCATGACTATAACGCACCATCTCATCGAGCAACGATTATAACCGATATTAAGACCAAAAGATCGATAAATACCATCAACCAGCCGCTTCATTCACCTCATCTAGCTCTGTGTAACTTTTTTTTTCTTCTCCAGACTGAAATTGCGACTCCGGGGAACCAGATTTGACTCCATACACGCCATAAAAGAAATTCGCAGAGGGAGTTGAAGGCCATCCCTGATATTTCCTATAAAAATTATTTCAATGATCGAAAAAAAACGTCGGCACATGTGTATCGCATCAAAAAGAGCATGTTTTGAAGAAAGTTTAGTAAATATTGAAGAGGATGTAGATTTTAACGTTTTATTTTAATTTCCCGAATATTTTTTTGTCACAGTGTAATTAGTTAAAGAGTCGGAAACGTCACGCCTCGTCTTCAAAGTATTCATTCGGTTTGCTTGGATTGTATCATCATAATTGTTTGAGCTATAATACAAAGGAATAGATATGCGTTCCAAGATATTCTATTAATCAATATTTCTACTGATATGCATAGTTAGGGGAAGATACTTTGTTAATATTGAAAGTAGATTAAAGGGAAATATTTACATATATGTAAATATATTATAAAATATATTGTATCTTCATATCGTTATGCATTTATTCATACAGAAAAAGAGAGAGAAGGAAATATTTATACATATTTAATAAAATATATATTCTTAACAAAGAATGATTTATATTATTAGATAGTTTGGAAGTATTTGGATATACAATGTACATAATATGTAAAATACTCATCCCTGAGAAAACTTTCGTTGCCTTTCTCTCTCTATAGAACGAAACCACCCATCCTTCAAGGACACCTCCCTTGATTACTTATCATTTTTTATATAACATTAAAAAAAGGTAAAAAAAAGTATGTACACTTTTCCTGCTTTCTTACGTGACATCAAAAATGGATCTCGTGTTATGTATATGTATTTGTTATTTTAATACTTTATGTAAATATTAAATAATTATATAAGCAGGTAAAATAGGGCCAAAAGCTATAGCAAGGCCCAAATATTATATTCATTTATTTTTTGTACAAATACTGATTGACTAATAATATTGTACCTCGATACAGTATAAATCTCTTGTATGACGCAATATATCTACATACAATTGTGGAAAAAGTATTTGTACAGAGCCAAAAATACTTTTATATTTTATAAAAACTGAGAAACAACTATATTCTTAAGAATGAATTACGAGATCGTTTTCTTCTGTGGCCAGTGTTTGTCTCAATAATATCTAGATCCAGTTGTTCATTTTAAAATATATAAAATTATTCAAATTGAAAACGGACGCTGCATATTCATATTCAAAGCACTCATTAATCAATAGTCATGCTATGAGAGGTATTACTGTACATATTTAGTCAATTTTTATCATAATTAAATACATAGATTACACCTAAAGCATAAGACCTAAATTCTTCTTTTTTTTCTTATGATTTAACTCAGTGTTTCTCAACACGTTTTTACCGATAACAAACTAATGATATTTTAAGAATATTGTAGTTACATTTGCAAAATTTACTTCAAATAATCAAGGATTGAGAGCCACTGATGTCATCTTTAAAGAAACTACCATCAAAAAAGTCCATAGATTTGTTCATAAAATAAGATAAAGTTAGTTTTAAGGTGAGTTCACTCGGACATATCAAAATCAAATCATTTTAACTATTATGTATCTATACATATATTCAATTTCATTTCCAAAAGCTACAATCTAACGAAGTAAATTATTCTATTATTTCGTCAATTCACTTGTAGGAAGAGAATTGAAGAACATGGTAGGCTCACTTACGAGAAAATGCTATTAGCGAGCAAAAAGCTCGATCCCAATACGAGTTTCATTTGATATGATTATAGTTAAAATATTATATTTTTATATTTGTTAAAATTTATATGAAATATTAATAACTTTAAACTAATTTGGGTTCGAAAGAAAGGCTTCATCACTTATGATGAGGTTGTGTGGTATATATATATATATTAAAATAATTGCCATTTCTTCTGACTAAACGTTGGAGTTTACTTAAAAGTGCAAGGAATGAAATATAGTTATAATGAAATTAAAAGCATTTTTATAAAATGTGGAGACCATAAAATTCCAGTCCAATAACGAAGAGATGGATAATATAACATAGAATTGAACTGATTTCATATCAAAACAAAACATCACTCTTGAATTAGATAAAGGTGTGGGATTTCAATACCTATCTTGAGGTATTTGGATAATTAGCCCTTGAATTGATTATAATTATGAGAGTAGATAGGAATGTCGTTTAAGGCCTCATTATTTTGATAATGCTGTCTCTTATGGTGCACAAAGAGAACTGGGGAATAGTCAGGGGGAGAATCACCTCTCATCAGATTCATCAATATGGTGTTTGATATGGGGGGGGGGGGGGAGCATATAGTTCGAAGCATAGTAGGCTTCATAATTGGATCCGATGGTTCCAAAAGAATCATGAAATTTTAACCCCTTAGATTGATTAAAAAGAAACTTTTCTTTCAGAGGAAGTAGGATTTGATTTCATATTAAACTTAAAAAATCTTAACCCTCGATCAAATTTCCTCTCCTCCCCCCCCCACACACACACACTCGATGTCGACGGCCATAATCATAAATTATGAAAGCATTTTATTTTCAAGTATACCTGTATTATTATTAGTATTCAAAAGGTTGAGTATCCTTCCTTTTGATATCTCAATGCCGTCGACGAAAATAAGATCGACAGATAAAATATAGCGTATGGGTAAAGTTGTCGTAGACTGTGTCCTAAAATAATAGCCCCTGTTTACGAATATTCAAATCAGCATGAAATTTGAAAAAAAAAAAATATTTAAACCAACAAAATAAATTATTAACATATATTTTTATAGGGTTTATACTGTGTTTATACAAGATTATATGAACACTTGAATACAGTTGTTTACTTAGAATTTGAGCTCTAGATACATAATTTTTGTCTCAAAAGCAACTTTTGGGGATTGTTGATACATTATATGTGCCAAGTCAACAAGAAAGCAAGTTTGTTTTCAAATATTGAAAAGAAGAAAATCACCTTTTATGTTTTTTTGCTTCATAAATATAACGGCCAAATATTTTGGAGTCATTTTAAGACCAATCTTGGCCGGTTTTTTTTTTGCTAAAATGTCATTTTATATCGAGGAACAACCAAAGATTGTTGTCTATTCAATAGAGCAATTGGATAAATGTGTCGACTTTTCATAGAGGTCCTTGAAAGAACGTCCATCTTTTTCATAGCCCCAGAGATTTATTTAGTTGCAGTTGGCTAAAAACCATATGTTTAAGAAGTATTCAGAATCAACATAAACCGCTATTATGCTCACCATGAATCATAGTAATAGTCAGAAATACCAACAGTTTTTTTATTCTTGATTGTGGCCGGTATTTTCTTCCCATAATTCAGTTGCAATTATTGGAGTCACTAATTAATTAATCAAAATAACCTATTAATACAAACGAAAGGGAATGTCTTCAAGAATAATATGAGAGCAGTTGATACTCATTTGAAATATTTCAAATAAATTTGGTTTCTTGTCGACTTGACACATATGTAATAAGTCAAAATATTACACTTTTAAAGTTGCTAAAAACTCATAATAGCAGTATACAACCATAAAAGAATGTATCATCAAGTTTTTCAGCACAATAAGTTACTTGATTTAGATTGTACCCCTCCTGGTAGTAAAAAAACACATGAACGAGCAATAGGATATCACTGGGTGTGAAGTATTTAAAGCAAATGTAAGAATCTACATATAATAAATTAAATATATATTATTATATAAATTATGAAAAACTGCGCCTTCACTCCGTGTGGGGTCTACATATAATTTTTTTCCTTCATAGACATATACTATAAACTTTCATGTATCTACATAAACATATTCATCTTTGTTTTATAATATATATACATACATATGAGAATAATTTAAAATACACGAATGTACTTATAAATCGCATTTATTCAAAAAATAAAAAGGTCGTTTGAGTCATAAAAACAAAATTTAAGGAAAATCGTCGTAAGGGGTCTGAAGTTTATAGTTAATGTATGCATGTGGGTCTTAAATATACGAAAATAAATTAAAAAGGTTACAAAAATTGAAAAAACAAACAAATAAAAGCAGTGCATACAAAATGAAGAACTTTATGTTATGATTTATGTTGAATGAAAAACAAAGCAAAGAGACTTAAAAAAGTAATGGTTTGGGTCAAAGATATACAACATAAACACGTGGCTCCAAGATATGATTTTGTACCTATGTACTTTAATGGTTTTAACATAATTTTACACGGATGTCATCTTCTTCTTGGCAAACACAAATATGAATATTCTCAAATTTGCATGAAAGACGTATTTTGTCCCCCATGTACTAAGTTAAAGCGTGTATGATCCTTACAGTTTTTGCTCTTTTGTGTAGACCAAGGGTGTCAAACATACGGCCTGCGGGCATGATCCAGCCTGCAAGTAGGTTCAATGAGGCCCGCAGGATAATCTAAAAGTGGAAAAAATACATATAAGACATGGATTAATTTTTTTAATTAAATGTAATTCATGAACTATCTGCTAGGGGCACATGTTAGTCTTTCTTTATAAGTCTCATGTAATCTTATGTAAAATTCATTGTTATAATTTTTGATACCAGTTACTTAAAGTTTGTGCAATTTTGTGAAATGTTTTGTAAAAGTGTCGTTCAATAAATTTTTAGTTAAATTTAACAATGTCCTTGTTCTTCTTTAAATCAAAACAAGGGGAAGACATGATGATATTTTGGTTAGTTATATCTCAGTATGGTATAATTTTAATGGTCCGGCCCACAACGTCTGCCTAGTGGTTTTATGTGACCCATAATGTGAAATGAGTTTGACGCCCCTGGTGTAGACTATATAGAGTTGACTGGCCTACCTTTTCTGTATAGAATACTCCAATTTATAAATACAGATGCGATATATATACAATCTCAGTCTAATAATTTGTCATCTTTTGAATTAAGGAACACTATAGTATATTTGTAGTTTCTTTTGTATACAATAGGTAATAATGTCAGACATGGGTGTTGTAATAGAGGGGATGAGTATACCTCCTCCCCCCCCACACACACACACACTTTAAAAAAAAAAAAAAACAATGTAAAAATAGCTTGAATATCCTGTCAGTAATATGTAACGTTATTTGTGTAAAACATATGAACTGCTTCCGACACCCCCTGATGTCAAATGAATAGGATCAGTTTATAAATACATATATATAGCTATATGATGGTATCCCTTCAAATCTATCCATGCCTTATTTTTGGCCAATCTATTTGTTGAGGATAAAGTAGCAAATTCCCAGCTGCTTCATGATGATGAAAGATATTCTCAAAGTTGGAATCTCTTTTTTGTTCCGATCTGGATTCGAAATATTGCAAAATATATATGAATATGAATCGTTTCTTTAAAATAATTCATAAACATGTATTTAATACAAGTAAATTGAAGGTTTAGAATTAGAAATGAAGAGTAAAACTCTTTGGATTTACAAATATTTATCTACTCTTTTCACTTTGTTAAAACAGATTTAAAAGACATTGTACAGTAGACAAAAATAGTTATCTCTAAAAACAAATATTATTTCAACAACTTATATTTACTAAGTGAGTTTAGGTATGTTTTTTTGGTTGTTGTTTTTTTTTTGCATAATTGAATCTTGGAAAAAAAAATCCCTTGGATAATTAATTGTAAAGTTGCTGATTGATGTGACTTATTAGGATATTTTAAGTGCTTTTTTATGATTATGAACCTATGTAAGTTATGAATTCATTAAATATATGTACATACATAATACAATCTAAGCTTCAATGCATCATATCATATCCATTCCTTTTTTTAGTGGGAAAAAAGAAAATAAATTAATGCATATGGATTATGAAAGGGAGACGTCTTGCATTCAAAAAAAGAAAGTGCATATTGACTCGAAACGAGCGTTTTATATTTAGATGTAGGTTCTAGGTTTATTATTTTGTAATCAGACAATCTTTTTGGAATATTTCTTCTTTTGTTCATAGTAGATATTCATAGCTTACCAAGAGCTAATTCGAGTTCAATCAATCAACGTTTAGAACAAACATCCTTATTATAGTGAATTATACTAAAATCGACAGCTGGTAATACAATATAGCGTTAATACTTCACATTAGTGGAAATACGTTATGCCCATTCAAAGTATTTAAAGCCCTTCCTAGAGAGTTTTTTATTATCGACTTACACAATATTAAATTCAGAACTTCTATTATGAATTGTTATTTGACAATATTAAATACTACTACTAGTAATCAATAACTAATAGGAACTGAGAGGACTGAGGGGGATTTGTAGGAATGTAAATAATATGCAAAATGCCGCGTGCGAGATTTTGTGGAGTTGGCTCTTCGAACAGTACTTTTTGTTTTCCAAAGCTGTTATCATTTTTCCTTTATTACTGAGAGGAGAACATCTACCTGATAGTAAAGATCTCGCATGAAGGAATAATAACATGCATTAAGGTTAATAAAGCAAATAAAATGTAAACAAAAAGGGCTCAAGTCCTCATATAGTTATTAGTTAAAAATATATAACTTCCTGACATTAATTTCAGTTAATTTTCTTCCTCTCATCTATGTTATTATTTATTGTTGTATATATAATGGAGAATAGCAGCTTGTAGTTCAGTAAAACGTCATGACAGCTTAAGCTGCTTCACACTCAACATTCATCAAATTGTCAGAGTTACCAGGTTGATTTTCTCTTTTTTTTTTTTTACACACCCCATTTGCATATTATTTACATTCCTAGGGATTTGAATGGTCAGAAATCCAGGAGAAGGGAACAACAATCTTTCTTTGGCATGATTTTTTAAGTATTCGAAAAGTAACCAATTGTAATTGTTGAAGGTTGTCACTTTGACAACACAGAGAATATTGTGTTAAAATTGATAAATTATCAAGATAGTCGTACCGACTCTCGTTTAGCTTTCCTTCCTCAAGATTTTGCCCATGTCATCAGGAAAATGTTGAGATGGGATTGAGTTTCAGAAGGGATTTGAAAATATCAGCTGGGTCCAGAACCTTGATAAACAATTTAAATTCAACCTTCTGTAGCTCTCTAGTTATAAATATATATGAATAACAAATGTATTGATTAGTTCTACAGCTGGGTGGAATGATCTGATTGACTAACTATGTACTACCATATTTTTCGGATTATACGTCGCACCAGGCAAAAAAAATACACAATTCAGAAGGAAGAAATATATTATATAAGTTGCACTGGAGTATAAACCGCCATTTTTTATTAGTCGAAATTACCAACATAGGCATAGAGCACCCCCGTGCGGCTTAGTATGAAAATAACATGTGAAATGATATACACGTCGAGCTTTTTATTCCACTCCCAACCTCGACTCACAAAATGGAAAGGAAAAATTTGGAAAAACAACTGGTAGCTACCCTTCTGTATTTTCCTTGTTTCCAACTTGTTAATATTATGCAGAATTTATTATTTAGAATTTAATATATTTTTTATGCTTCAAAATCATAAATAATAATAATATCCTTTTTTAGTTCATAACACGTAGAGTCAGCTGCTTTAAATCAAAAGAGTCAATTGAGAAAAAACAGCTGAAGGGAGAATACTGTGTATTTTTGTTTATACCAAAAAGCTCGTTGTGATAATAATGTGTTAGTATTGTAATTACACACATAAGTATAAGTCACACCCCAAACTATGAAAGAAAAACTGCAACTTATAATCCGAAAAATACGGTAGCACATAGTTAGCCAATCAGATCATTCTACCGGCTGTAGAACTATTCATTAGTTAATACACCAGATATTAACAACAAAAAAATTAGAATATTGACAAAATCAACGTCAGAATCCTGATACAAAACAAGAGTAGAGAAGTATCCAGCCGACAAAATATACTTATCAAAAATCTTCATGTTAGTGGGATAAGGTCGTTAATATATGCAATATGCATATATTAATGTCTATATTTTCTTGCTATTTTAAAACTTTTTTATTTGTTTTGATTTACAAAATGTGATTGAAAGATTAAATATAGCAAAAAGTGGAATTCTGATGCATTTTTTCCGTTCTAAATTGTCTAAATATTTAATATTGAACCAAAAATAGTCTACAAATTAATTAAAATGCTCTTGAATGATGCTAAAAAATTGAAAAATAGGATACATTATACATACTACATAATATTTTTGAGCCCTAGTGTAGACCCATGCAGTGTATTTAAAAAACAAATTATTAATTTTTCCTCTTATTGTTTTTGTCTAGTAAAGTTAAAGCTAACTAATAAGATTAAAAATTTGTCAATATTACTCAATTAACATATAATTATTATTATTTGTGCCTTCCTATCGTCACTATATTATGTATGCAACTAAATAGCTTTAACATAGATATTTTAACCCATATACAGTATTACTCCCCTCTCCCTCACTTTCTTTTCAACTTAAGAGTCTATGCGGACTCACAACCTTTGTAAGGCGTTGTTAATGAGAGTGGGTGAGTTAGTATAAGAGCTTAAATGTTATGCTTATAGGGTGCGCATCTCTTTTGAAATGTATACTTTTAAAAATCACTAACGTCATCTGGCGTATAAAAACTACAATTATTTTTTTAATCCTTGTTAATACCCTCCATATGTGTTTTAATATAAATATAAATGAGTGAGCACATTTTGTTTTTCCTAAGTATATGAATGTATTTAAATGTATGGGTGTAAATATACATATTCAAATACACTGAAATCAATATTATATTCAACAATATGTAAATATCATTTCTCTTACGTTTTGTTTTTGATGATTAAACAATTTTGATGTATCCTCCAATAGACTGATCGGATATATTTCAGGTTCTCTTACCCATCAGTGGTGGATTCATGCTATTTTTTCTATTTACCTCGTAAAATACATAAATTTCTCTGAAAACTTCTGCAAGCTTCAAAAATAATATATTAAATCTTTTCAATGCAATGTATCTGATTAATCTACATACACCTTAAATGAGAGCACGAATCAATATCATTCTCATAAAGATCGTTTCAATGAAATATGGAAGACAGCAAAGCAATGAATGAATGTAATGCCATTCACAATAGGAACATACAAAAAGAAAGATTGACTCGAAGTAATTTAAAAGATAGTTTTTGTCATGTCAACTCTTGGTCTGAGAACCCAAGTAGATATTCAAGAAACTTTGAATATCATTGTACTCCTTCCTACCATTGTTTCTTCAAAGTGTACTTGAAATGTCATCGAAATAATACAGCTCTAATTTCAATTCAACACAAAAATTTCTTTATGAACATCTCATATTGGGGTTTGTTCAAGTTTATGGATCAAACATTGAGGAGATGAAGGATGACGTTTATTTTGAAGATAGCTGATGGAACAGAAAGTCCTAACATTTGAATGGATTACCCTGAGTTTCTAAGTCCCTTTAATGATATATTTTCTGAACTTTATCGTTTATGCAAGATTACTGCTCGTCTATGTACAATTTAGTAAGCACTCATTTACGTTTAATAAAGAGAAAGAAGCCTTTATCACATATAAGTGTCCTGATTATCCAAAAAAACAAAACATGGAAAAGCACTTGATTTGACCATTTTTATTGAATGATTTACTAGGCAGTATATTGACCATACCCTAAAATTGATACAATATCATTGTGGTGCTTCATACGTAATGCTATATAGATATTTCATGTTTAACAATTGATTTCACAAAAGCTGCGACAATATCATGCAACCTTTTCTTTAAATTTGGTTCCTTAATTTCTTTTACCTTTATTAAAGTATCCCTTGAAAAAATTATTTGAAGAAAAAAAATGACTGTATGTAAAAGATTTATATTTTCCCTATATATTTACATTTAAGTAGGAATTTAAATTATATGCAAATGTGGTGTGTAAAATAGAAAGAAAGAGAAAATCATCCAAATAACTTTGACAATTTGATGAATGTTGAGAGGGAAGCAGCTTGAGCTGTCATGACGTTTTACTGATCTACATGCTGCTATTATCCTTTATCTATACAAATGAAGACATCAATAATAAATAATAACATTTTGTATGTATACCATAGATGAGAGGCAGAAAATTAACTGAAATTAATGTCAGGAAATTATATATTTTATACAAATAAGTATACGAGGACTTGAGGCCCTTTTTTTTCATTTTATTTGCTTTATTGACCTTAATGCATGACTTCCTTCATTCGAGATCTTTACTATCAGGTACATGTTCTCCCCTTAGTAATAAATGAAAAATGATTACAGCTTTGGAAAACAAAATGTACTGTTCGAAGAGCCAACTCCACAAAATCTTGCACGTGGCCTTTTGCATATTATTTACATTCCTGCATATAAGCCAGTTAGTTGTGATGCTTGGTGTTCTAAGACAGAGGTTCCCAATCCCCGGGTTGAGGACCAGTAGCGGTCCAAAGATCAATCAGTACCGGCCTCACATGAATTAATTAGTAATTCTGTTTTATTTATTATGTATGTCTGAGAATTACTACTTCATTTACAGACTGTAGGTGATTAAGAAAATACTAAGTATAAATGCGAATTACAAAAGATAATATATTGTGCAAGGTAGTTGTTAATTATTTTTGGGTTGATAGTTCTTAGTTGACTCATTGGATTTCACGGGCATCAAGCTACAATGCCTACTACAGGTTCTCTACGCTCTTTTGTAATTTGTACATATACTTTATTTTTTCCTCTTCTCCTACCAAGTGTAGATTGAGTAGTAAGCCCCTCTCTATTATAGTCCGGTTTTTTATTTTGAAATGACCTTTTTCTCCTCACTTGCACCCCAAAAATTAACCCATCCATCAAAATGAGTAAGAATTTGGCGTCTTTCGAAAGTTTCTTTGCGAAAGGTAAAAGACACAATGAAGAGAGAGAAGAGCAGCATACAACTTCCAATAAAAAGAAAGTTTTTAGCAGACAGTACTAGGAGTCCTATTTGGATTTATCGCCATAGGTGATTCCCCCACACCAAGTTCGTTCGGCATAATATATGGAGACCGGCTCTCAAATGAGGCAATGAAGCCTTTAAAACTGCATCGCCACTTAGAAACCAAACACCCAGGAATAAAAGAGAAGGTCCAGGAGTATTTTGAAAGAAAAGATCATGAACACAAAAGACAGAAGAAATTACTGAGGGCCTTCACATCAGTAAATGAAAATGCACTGAGAGCATCATACTTAGTGGCGAATCGTATTACTAAGGCTAAAAAAGCCATTCACTATTGGTGAAGAACTGATCTTGCCCTCCACTAAAGAAATTACCGTGAACTTCTTGGAGTGGATGCTGTTAAAAAGATATCATAGGTATACATTAACTCTGTGCATTGAGGAAATAGCAGAAGTCATTGAAACACAGTTGTTGGAGAGGGTTGCTAAAGGAATGTAAATCATATGCAATTCGGGCGTGTGATAAAAAAGTGGAGTTGGCTCTTCAAACAGGTCTTTTTGTTTTCCGAAGCTGTTATAATTTTTTTTCCCCTTAAGAAGGTAACATCTACTTTACCTCAACATAATGTTTTACAAGAAAAGAACAGTCTACAAAAATTATATCATGGAGAGGTACAAAGGAAAAATTAAAAAATGGATATCATTCCTTGAGGAGAATGGAGTTAATGATATTTGTGAATATAATAATGAATCTGAAGTAACGTATTGTAATGTTTGTGGTTTGATGTTTTCATTTGTAACATATATAATGGAGAATAGCAGCTTGTATCTCAGTAAAACGTCATGACAGCTCAAGCTGCTTCCCCCCTCAACATTCATTAAATTGTCAGGGTTGCCAGGTTGATTTTCTCTTTCTTTTTTTATTACATGCCCGATTTGCATATGATTTACATTCCTATTGATAAATCACCGTGGTGCACACTCCCGGTTGATGAATCTACAGATGTTGACAGGAAGGCGCTTCTGCTTGTTTATGGGCAATGTATTTATTAGGAGGATATGTGCATGGGGATTTGATATGTGGACTATCATTGCAAACCAACAAACCCACAGATAGGGCCATCTCGTTCCAAAGAAACAAGTGGAGGGCTCTCATTGATTTAACGTAACGGACAGTAGGTAATATGTAATTTGTTGGAGCAATTTAATGGCAAAACTAAGGATCATTTGGTTTTCCCGGCCTAAAAGGAATGCTTAAAAAATTACTGAAGTTACTACAGCAAAAGCTGCAGTAACCAGCGGACAAAAGAATGCTGTATTTTAAAATAGCTCTATCGATTTGTAAAACCGAAGATTATTATTACTATTTTTTTTTAAAACTTATTTTATTTTCCATGCCCTTCCCATGATCCCTATTCCTTAAAAAGTAAAAGCCATACATTCAGTAAAAATACATATATATAAAACTGTGCATAAGTATATGGGGTTTAAGAGTAATATTTACATAAAATGAAATGTGAAATACAATAAATATAAAAAAACAGAGATAAAAAGAAATACATTTAAATGCATGCATATACATTAGAAAAAAAATGTGCTCACTCATTTATATTTATATTAAAACACACAAGGATTAAAAAAATAATTGTTGTTTATATACGCCAGATGACGTTAGTGATTCATAATATATATATATATATACAAATATATATAAAAGAGATGCGCTCCCTATAAGCGTAACATCAAAGCTCTTATATTACCTTACCCATTCTCATTAACAATGCCACACAAGGGAAGCGAGTCCGCATAGACTCTTACGTTGAAAAAAAAGTGAGAGAGAGGTGAGTAATAAATAACAGGAAGAGCTTATCTCTAAAAAAAAAAGGAAAAACGCTCATTATAAAAAGGAGGACTAAGAAACAAATCTTAATATATTAAAAAAAAACACAAGCAAAATTAAACACTCGATGGACATCGAACTTGAAAATGAATTAAAGTAATATAAAACCATAAAAATGATTTATTTACATCAAAAAGAAGATTGATGATAAGAAAAAAGAGAATAAAAAGGAAGACACGAGGTCACTGTCAATATATTAATATATATGATATATGTATATATAAAATTGCTTTGATTCTACAATTAAAATCATAGAGTTGTATTTTTATTATGTAACTCGAATTAAATTCGAAGGAAAATGCTTAAAAAAGTTTTTAAATCAAAAAAAGAAGTCTATCCTACAAAATGACGTCCTCACAATGAACATAAACAAGACACACAAAATGTACGGATCACAGATAGAGATTATGAAATAAAAATATGCATTTCCCCGGCCCAGTTTAAAGATTATTTAATTGTATAGGACGATCTATATAATGAGTGAGATGCTGATAGGACACGTATACTTTTTGCTCATGCCCAACTTCCCACTCATAAAGTGGAATACCTCCTTAGACATGACACTTCTCCAATTAATAATAATTAATCAGAAGCAGAGTGACATTGTCTATGATTAAGGTCTTCCCAATATAACTGAGAACAGCACTCTTACAATCACATTCATTATATTTGTCTCTTTTTTTCTTTTCCTCGAGCCACAAGAACTCTATGATCGAAGGATCAATAGTATAAACCTCATCCCCTTTCACCGCGATAATGTCGAGTTCAAGGTGAGACTTTTTGTATGGGATATGGTTATTCAAGTTAATAAAGTTATAACGTCCTAATGTTGTAATAGATTTGTAAAGTTCCATCTGTATGAGTTCAGAGTGGATTCACGTTTATTGTTATTATTATTATTATTATTACTATTTCAACCCCCCCCCCCGGTCCGCAGTTAGAAAAAGGTTGAGAACCACTGCTCTAAGATACATATAAGAAATATGTATTCTCCAATAGATATTTAATTTTTTTTCTGTTTCAATTTATAGGTAAGTGCTCAGTTTTATTATCTTTCTTTCTCTATTAGCTAAAGAAAATGATATTTTAACTAAAGTTTGGAAAATGTAATGTTGGATGCTATACATATACATAAGTAAGCACTCTTAAAAAGCAGAAAAAACAAATTTAAAGGAGTAAAATAAAACCTATAAATTTACTTTTGTACATACATACATGCGTATATATGTCCTATGTACATACAAAGAATGAATGGGAATTGTTAAAAAAAATGAAAAAATGAAAATAAGACATAAAATATTTAGTTACTGCAAAATACTAGGTACTATAAACTTATATATATATATATGTTTATATACAATAATAAAATTTAAATAATAATATGTATTTAAGAATAAATATAGCATAAATTCTTATGAATTTATTATATGTTATAATGTATTATTATTATTGTGTATGGAGATACTAGTACGACTGCAAAGATTAGCTGAAAGAATTGTTGATAAAGATATTTATTTACTTATATATATATATATATTCACATGTGAGGTACATTCAAATTATACATACATTTACCAAGATGCAGACACACACGTAAAAAAAATTAAAATATTTTAAAATGCATATAATACTCTTGAACATAAAAGAGTTTTGTTTTTTTTAACTAGGTACCAATAAATCATATTATATGAACTCATGTACTTTGAATTCCCTTCCTTTCTTTTTGTTTGCCTTCTTCGTAGATTCTCATTTGATAAATATTGAGAGTTTATTATAAATTATGTATAGAAAAGCCATTCATAAAATAGTACTAAAAAAATTATTTAATACCTAAATTTTAGGATATCAATTCGAAGAGTCTTTGGTTGTCATTATTTTGTATAAGTAAACTGATGCTTACATGCCCAGCCATTACTTGGTAGTCATGTTTGACTTACTGTATAGAGTTGGTATGAGAAAATGTAGGGCCTTACCCTGGGGCTGTATAGTTATATATGGTACATAGTTCAACTTACTGAGATGTTTTTTTTGATTTACTTACAATCTTCAAAGTTTGCAGAGGTTATACCAGGTCTATACCCCTATGAAACGAGACTTGATTTTTCAATTTCTAATGTTTATTGTGAAAAAATGGTGACACATTTAATCTTCAAAAAACTAGCCATAGCTAGCAAGACATTTTTCCCATCTCTCAGGCAATTTGTGGATGCTGATCCAATAAAATTGGCCATTTTTGTCCGCAAACCATTCATGGAGCCATTTTTTATACTTCTGTGTGAGAATTGAAGAGCTATTCTTTTAATGCATGATCCATTGATGTAAACAAGTGATAATCTGATTGCTCCAAGTCTGGTGAGTAAGCTGCATATACCAACAGTTCCACCAATTACTGGGTCGCTCTTGTTTGATGTGGCTGTGCATTTGTCATAAAAAGATTACTTGGATACGCCGATCGGAATATTCTGGACGTTATCGCTGCATAACACTGTTCAAATCGACAAATTGTCGTTGGTAGCGTGCATCGTCAACTGTTCACCAATTAAAATCACCAATTCGGAATTTTCTAAACCACCTGAAGCGTTGTGCTCTGCTTAGAGCATGTCCATTGTAAGCTTCTACAATCATTTGATGTGCTACAAATAATAGAAAATCAAAGAAGTCCGCAAATCGTTGTTTCTAGGCACGAAATTCGACATTTGTAAGAATGAACAAAAATGCGTCGTTGTTGTTGATTGAAACTTTTGATACAAACAATGAACTGAATATTGTTGCCAGATGACAAACAAAAAAAATAAGACATTTGGGAGGTTTTAAAAATATTCATTCAAAAAATAGGCATTAATCAAATAAATAAACACTTTTCACCTTTCTTATGAATGAAATAATATATAAACGAAAATATGATAAAAAAATTTGTGAATGACACCATCTTAGACATGAACTATGCTCATCAGAATATATTTTTAAAATTCTATCAATCTTATTTTCTCTACTATCTAGAATTCAATATTCACATTTCCAATTATGACATTGTCGTCGTGAGTAGGAGCCTCTTCCCACTCCGTTGAAAACATTTTCTAACCTTGTGTGTTTTTTTATAGGAAATAAATAAAATTTACTCAGTGGTTGCCTATCTAAACAGATATGCATTTGATATTGTTTACAGTAAATTTAACTTAGTACATTTTTGAAAAGGAGAAAAAAAAGTCGCTCCAATTTCATACAACAAATTGTAGAATAAGTTGAATTGCATGCAAGAACTAATTAATACTATATAATATTCCTGTGAGGTCATTGACATCCTCGACTATCTATAAGTTACATCAAATATAATATATTATGCAGTGTTTACACAGTTAGCTCACAGCTAGGATTAAGACTTCCAAAGAGTACAATGACTAATGAGGAGGTGGAAGCGAGACTTATTGAATTAATACCCAGAGTTGTAAATTCTCAGCTCTGCTTGCAAATAAAAAAAGAAAGTATAATTTGAGCTTGTAACCTTGACAATTTGATGAATGTCTTTGAGAGAAGATAAACACAAATTCTTACCTATCAGATGATTATATATTATACCAAGGGTTCTCAGCTAACTCGATTGTGTATTTTATTTATTATATATAATTTGTAAACGGTATGTTTTATTACTTCATTATACGTGGTTAGTGTTACAGGTTTTCCCCCAAAAAAGTTAAGATATAATGATAACATAATTGGAAAATAAAAAATAGTATCCTTGTTAATATTAGCTACATGTTTGTATAAAATTAGGGGGGTCAATTACTTCTATAACTAGAGTACACTTCAACATTTAAATCAATATTATTTAAGGAAGAATAAATATAATTATATTTATATCATAAATATTTTTATATTTTTAATGTTAATGAGAATCTTTTAATTCTTCCATTAGAGGTTTATGCTTCTATTTTAAAGATCTATCAAAGAATGAACATAATGCTTTAAAAAAAAGAATTAGTCTTCCAAGAGTTTGTCCTTTTCAATCACAAAACTGCATTTTGTCTTAACAAAAGTTCATTCCCTAATCATTAGTAGTATTGGGGAATTTGTCGAGATAGAGTTGAGTTTGATGAAGAAAAAAAATTAAACAAAATAGTTGGTAACCTGTACAGTAACATCCCTGCCGTCTTAGTAACTTGAAGTAAATACCCTTTTGGTGTATTTTCTTCCATATCCTTAGTCATAAATCATAATGGAATTATGACTAGGATGTGGAAAAAGAGGCAATTCTAAAAATCCAACCGATATGACGTCATCAAAAATATGGTACCCTTGAATAAAGGCAGAATTTTAGATGATTACATTTAAAGGGGGAATGTAGCGGTCATTTCATAGATGTTTTAATTAATAACAGCTTATTATTAATACTCGAATCTGAATCGTTATTGATGCTGGTTTGTTTGTTGAAAATATTCAGATTTTTCTAGTGACATCCACGGTTGGCATATCTCATAATTATATATTATAAATCATTATAGAAATCGAGAAATGCCATATAGTCGGCATATTTGAGTTTCCATATGTATCCACCTCCATTGGCGGTGATCTAGGATCTTGGATAAAACCCTTTAGACATTTTTAAAATTAATCAAAAATGCACTCATTCTTTATGAATTGATAATAAAGGAGTATAACAAGAAGAAGAAAAAGGTAAGGAAACAGCTTGAAAAGAAAAATGTTTACATATTACCAATAGTCGTCCTTTGCAGATACGCCAAATTGGTTCATTTTTTCCATACATACATAAATGTATATTGTCATAACTCCTAAGTAGGGATGCAACTTTTGCAGAGACAAATCACAATTTTGTGGGTTAAAAAAAGGAAAAATTTTTGATACGTATGCTCTTCTTTTGAAATATGTTTATTGTTGAACTGTTGAAGGAGAAGCATCGACCCCTTAAAGAAGAATAACATAATTCTTACTAACATTGGTTGTAGACTTTATTAAATATATATGATATAAATATATGTAATTATAATATTTTTTAAAAATAATATTGTTTGAATGTTAGAGACTCTTCTCATTAGAGCAATAGTACAAGTAATTTGTCCCCCCTTATAATCATATACACGTGCAATTGATCAAAAGTATCATAAGTTTCTCCTCGAACTCTACAAAAGTCGCATTCTACTCACCAGACATGATTTATGAGTCAATATGTGCAAAATGTTGAGATAAAAAATTGGCAAAATTTATTAGCAAAAACAGTAGTAAAATAAATATCAAGTCCCACAACTTATTATTAAGAAGTCACTTGTAAATTCCTTTAGTTTGCATATTAACCTTTAAAAAATAAAAAAGTACCTAAGTTTTCATTTAAGAGCGTGAAGTTAGTTAGTTTCTCTTATTTCTCAAGCTATTGCATTTCAATTAAGTTGGATTTTTATTTTTAGATAATTAATTATTTTTTAGGAAGGACCATTTTTTTTTTTCATCACGTCAATATTAATTTTTTAACATCTTGTCCTCGTATTTAAAAATAATAAATCTTTCATTTTAATATTTGAGATAAGGTTTTGGTAGGAAAATTGACTTAAAAAAATTCCGAAATTTTTATCTTAAAGGTTCATAATTTATGTAGTGTAACAAACCCATTAATTGAATTCATATCAAATCTGATATGTGTATATTTTCTTTCAATAGCATATCTTTTAATCTCAAAGCATTTCTCCACTTTCAATAAAGTGGTTTAATTCACCCTCAACCCCCCCCAAAAAAAAAAAAAAAAATCCTCTACCCAACCTTTTTTGTTGGTTATTTTGAGATATATATGACCATTCCTCTATTTGACTATGGCTGACCCATATTCACTACGAGCTTTTTAGTTCACTCGCAACCTCGACACTCGAAAGGGAAAATAAAAATTTGGAAAAACATATGACATCTACACTTCTGTATGTTCGTGATTGCCACCAACTTTTTAATATTAGGAAGAGTTACTTATTATTTAGATATACTATACATTGATAAATTCTGCCAATATACAAATCAAATACTTAACACTTGTTTATTATTATATAATTCAAAAAAAGGGCGCGCAATCCTTGATTATATATATTAGAATCATAAATAATAATAATAAAACCCTTTTTGATTTCATAACATGTAATGTCAGCTACTTTTAATTGAAAGAGTCAACTGATAAAAAAGAGCTGAAGGGAGAATATATGGAGTATTTTTGTATATTTCAAAAAGCTCGTCGTGATTTAAGAATCTTATTTGATCTGTATTTACGTCATACATATGAATATATTTGTTGTTATCCATCTTTAAAAAAATGAACTAAAAAATATTAATACATCGATACAGAAATAGATAAAATTGTATTTTAAACTTACATATGTAGATCCACTCCTGTTCCTAGAGAAATAATACAGGTCAACAATAAAGAAGAAAAAGTAGGTTTCAAATCTTTATAATTGTATTGTTACTTTAGGCACTTATTTCAGATCTGTAATGAGTTTATTCGTACGAAATCCAGTTCTTGAGAAATTTATATTTGTATTTTTGAGTGCTTGTACATTTTTTATAAGTTTGAAGCAACTTTCAAGGGAAAAAAATCTACATAAAAAACCCTATTCCTTCCAAATTTAATGTTAGGTCTCAATATGGGTTATTATAAAATATTTCATGTCAAATCACCCAAAACTAAGAAAATAAAATACAAATATCCAAAAATTCCATCAAAATACCCTACATATGTATAAAAGAAATTGAAATACTCAAAGGAAGCATAAGAAAAGATCTTCCGGTATGAGGAAAATGAACAGTTTTATTCATGACAATTTAATTGCAATTATTGTATGTAATTCGTATTTGTCCAAGTTATGCACTTTAAATTAATATAAGTGGGGGTTTTTTATAATTAAATGAACGTCAATCCTCATGTCTAAGAGAGAGTTTCTATGTGTAATTCTATACAATTGACTTATTACATTGAGCCTTAGAAAGTCCACGAAGCAAATATTTAAACTCTTTTCCATCAGTAACATTTTAAAATAGTCACCTGGGATTTTTATTCATAGTAGTACACATTTTTACGTCCACTCAAATGATCTAATGAACTATTTATTCTAGGATATTAATCTGAGATCTTGAAAAAGCATTGATGAGTCAACAACAACAACAACAACAACAATAATATATATGCATTGTATGATTCAATGATTTACTGGCATTTAGATTCCCTGAAATTGGGAACGTAATACTAAAATAAACAAGAGCATTTAGCGATATGAATATTTAAACAAATAGAATTAAAAATTATCAAATGACTAAATTGCAAATTGCCTACATTAATCAAGATTTTAATTAAGGAAACAAGTGCTTGGCTTTATTTATTGCTTATGCTTACATATACTTTTTTATGTTTTTAATTAACTATCATGGATTTTACTATATGTATACAGAGTAGTTTAAAGAAAAAAAAATTCATACTCTTCATATTAATTTATGCGATATTAAAAATAAATGTACATATATAATTATGTAGTATAAATGATGCCCTAGGAAAACCCACATGGCATGGAGTAGATAAGGAACAATTGCCTCAAATCATAAATACTTCAAATACGAGGATTTGTTCTGAACTAAATGTGAAAAAGCTTAAGTATATTTTTTTCAAAATAATATACCTCCTCAATAGCCTTTTGCCATCATCAAATCCAGATTTCTGTCCATCTTTTGAGGTCAATTTCTGAGCCCAATTACATTTCTACTCCCTTCCAAGCCTTTTTTCCCCCTTTTTTTGCCAGAGATAGAAATCACCAACGTAGAAGTTAACATAGGTTCAAGAATATTGACATTCTAAACGTCTGAATATTGTATATTAATATTTTTGTGCTCTGGTTGTACTGATTACTTTATTATTTACTTTGATGTTGAATAACACGAAATCTGGGATTTGTTTTGAGTTTGTAATCTGCGGGGATTGATTTGTATATTCTTTAGTGCATTTTTGTTCTCAACTAAAGAGTATCGTATACAAGATAAATAAGCCTATAATGATCTTTTTCTCAATATAGGTGATAGTAATTAAAATCTCATTTTGTAATCAAAGATATAATATAAACCTTCAATTTTTTTTAAAAACAACCCCAAAAAACACAACTTCAAAGACACATTGAAATTATTAAAGATTTATTTCTTTAAAAACAGTTTAAAAATCTTATTGCTCCTCTCAATGTATTAATATACATTAGATTCTTAATCTTTTGTCCTTTCTATCATTTACTTTTGTTCATGGAGCCTTCATCGGGATATTTGTCCTTAATGTACATATATATTTCCAAGTGTTTTATATCAAAGGTTGTTATTCTTATTTAGAAGGGAAACACATTTTTCTATATAGCGATGTGGTTTTGGAGATCAATTTTGATGACGTAAAGAAAACAAGGATCAAAATTGTCTTTTATTAAAAAAAAGGCCATCAAATTTCCAATCTCACAATGTAAGATATATGAATGTATTTTATATTGAGACAATATAACCATAAATTAATCTAAAATTTCTTTAATTATTATTATTAGGAATAAAATATATTTGAAATTCTTCTGAATTAGGATTGTAAAAATAAAGAAGAAATTGAAAATTGGAGTATATTTTTAAGGACTCGATGTGAGTGACTATCATTTATCTTCATGTTATTTGGAATAAACATTGATTAATTTATTGACGACATGAAACTAAGACTTACACCTCAACTCAGACTCCAAGTTAAAAACTTTAGACTCGAAACTTGACTCGAACTCATGAGTAGTGTAGAGCTGAAGATCCGGTAGTTCAGCACTTGAATCCAAGTTGCATTCAAATCTACTCATTAAACTGCAACTTCAGACTCCTATCAGACTCAAAGTCAAAAGACTAACAACAAGACTTGAGCTCAAAGACTCGAATCTTGATTGTGAATCGTACTAAATGACCCATGTAGAGTTTTGAATATGAATCCTTACAATTTGTCACATAGACGTGAGGGTCAGTATTTAATCAGAGGTCGCATAAAAGGGGAGGTCAGGGACGGTCATGACCCCTTTCACTTTTTTGAATTTACAAGAAATTTAGAATTAATAAATTTTTGTTTGTCACTACAAATAAATAAGTTTCTTTATCTCCATTGCTCCATTTCTTTTGTACACTACCTTACTCTATTTAAGTGTAGAACGACTTTGGGCAGAAGATTGAAGCAGTCATTCAAAAAATAAAAGGTCTTGAGAAGACATCTGAAAAACAGTTGATTTCTTTGACCAATATTATAATGAAAGATATAATTAATCAAAGCACACATGATAATATTCACAATTGAAATATTCAAGTGCTTGAATACCTTTCAATTCCTTCTGCTTTCTTGAGCCAAAAAAAAAAAAAATTCTATGGGAGCATAAGATTGATTAAAGGAAAACACTTCTAGTTTCATCAGATAAACTACCTCCTTTTAACCCAATTCTGTCTGTATATTTTCAATTTATTGGAGATATCTACATAATATGTACTACCAAGATAAATTCATTCATGTTAAATAAGCGTTACTATTAAGACAATTTATCAGTTAGGTAGATGTTTTTTAGTCCTTCTTTCGATTCAATAGTACAATAGGAACAATTACTCAAACATATTATATTTCTCAAAGGAATTTCATTACGAAATAGATTATTCTTTGCATTGTCTCTCTGTATTGGTGAAATTAAATTTGTTCCTTACACATAATCCCATAAGTCCTTGATTTGTATATTTTATTAACTAGAACTATTATACTCGTGTTCGAACTTGTCATCTTTTTTTTTTAGATGTTTTATTTTATGTTCAATATTATCAATTAGGTATTTATACTTTTCTATTTTTAAATTTGATGTTTTATTAATTAATAACACTTGTCAACAGTCAAAAATCCTAAGGGGTATAAGCATTATAAAAGCATAAATCAAAGACTAACGATAGAGCCACTATGTAGTAGCACACAGAAGGATTGCAAAATCAGGTGAAATTCTTCTGTCTATTGCAGTTGTTTTTTAGTAGCCCTACCGTCTTTAATTTCTAGCGAATTTTTGCTCGAAATTGGATGAAAATTTACAACTTTAGATGAACGACTTCTTCTTAGTTAAGGAGTTGGTTATCGGGTGTTTGATATCTTGTTTGAATGCTGTGGGTCTCAGCTTTTGAATGTATGCCTTATTAATCCATTTAATGTAATATTTAATGAACTATTTAAGTACAAAGGATTTATTTATGGTCCTACGACCCCAGGAGTCCTCTTAAGTCAAAACAAAGACTGGAAATGAAATTTGCATTAAATACACTAGCGGATCATTATTTTTTAATGCTCAAAATGAATATCCTTCTAGGCTTAAATAAAAGCTGAAGTTGGAAAATGGGCCAAAAAAGCTAGAAAAGTAGGGTCTGATTTCTTGAAAACTTTAGGACTCTCGAAAAAAAAAAAAAAATACAGATTTGAAATAAGCGTGCAAAACTGAATAACTTTTATTATACCCCTTAGGATTTTTGACTGTTGACCTGTTATAATTAGATATATTTTAATATTAATAAAAATAAGCTAGAATATTGTCAATACTCTCAATATTAGCTCAAAAAGTAGAGTCCGATTTATCGAAAGCCGTCAGATTCTCGAATTTTTTTTTTTACAAACTTGAAATTAACGTGCAAAGTTGAATAACTTTATTATACCTATACCCCTTAGAATTTTTGACATTTCAAATTTGTGGACCTGTGCAATTGATTAGATAAATTTATTATTTATAACTTTTTTTCAATTAGTTTATAATTTATTAAGCAAATGGTTTTCTATTTTTATATCAGATATAATTTGGTTGATTACAAAATTAACAATTATTTATTTGTCTCAAAAATATATATATTTTCACTTTATATTTTATCCATTTAGAGCTGTAGTCAGGGACCCAGGTTATATTTTTAAATTGAAAGTGACAGGATAGTTGTTGTTTTTTTTACATTTTAAATATTGTTTTGCTGTAACAAGATCCCACAAAGAGTATCGTATTTATTTATTTATTATTTAAATGTTTGAAATGTTTTATTTTCCTCCCTATTAGTATAAGTCTATATATTTGCCTTTTCACAAGTCCATCCAGTAAAAAACCTCTCAAATACAACCTATGATAACATAAATAAATGGTTTTCAAACGCATGTAGAAGCTTACAAATAAATAACTTTTTTGATGCTACTAATTTATAAAAATATATATTTTTTTTGTCTTTTGACGTAATATAAAGCCAAATAGTAGCTTTTAAACTACTCGACTAAAAGTAATGGGAACTTTTTTTATATATAATTAAAATTTTCAATTAATATAATGATGTAAATCAGGGTTGTCAAACTCATTTCACTTCGCGGGCCAAATACAATCCCTAGGCCGGACCATTAAAATTATATCATGTCTTCCCCTTGTTTGATTTAAAGAAGAACAAGGACATTCTTAAATTGAACTAAAAATTTATTGAACAACACTTTTAAAAAAACATTTTCAAAATTGCATACACTTTTAGTATCTGGTATCAAAAATTATAGCAATGAACTTTACATGAGATTATAACATGAGACTTATAAAGAAAGACTAACATGCGCCCTAGCAGAGAATTTATGAATTACATTTAATTAAAAACTGTAATCCATGTCTTTTATGTATTTTTTCCACTTTCAAATTATCCTGCGGGCCTGATTGAACCTCCTTGTGAGCCGTATGTTTGACAACCCTGATGTAAATGAATTTGACATGAATTAAAAAAAAATATAATTTTTATAAAATAAATGAACATTTTATAAAGAAGCTTCAAAATTGTTTTTATCTTTAATGTAATTTTGTTTTTCAGTTTAAATATTGCCTCTAAAAAAAGACAATGGAGACAAATGCATACACATATGTATGTAGACTCAGTGTGCTGACATTCAAAAAATAGTGTTTTGTTGAATCAGCCTTTAGTTATAAGTATATAAGTAGTATACCTGCATTGATTTATATGTAAGTAATAGTAAGGAGGGTAATAAATATATTTTTATATTCACTTTGATGATGCTCAAATTTATTCAAACTACAAAATGGGACTGTGAATTATTTTGAATAATCATATTTTTGTAAGTGTATGTGTCTGTAACGATAGAATACATAGCTACACATGTGATTCTGACAATGCATGAATTCTCATCCATGAATCATTAGAGACAAACATCATCAATGGATAATAAATCCTGGATATTTCTATCCCATACCTACTTTTTTTTGCCTATATTGTGAGAGTTTGGGTAATAACTGCATATACATATATCTACAGATTGAAGAGGGAACAATATTTCATAAATGATAATAATATAATATGTATGTATGAAATTGATTTATTGGAGATGAAGCATTCATCTCTAAGCATAAATTTATTTAAATCTAGGTATGTACAAACATACATTATAATATTATTGAATAATTCCTTTGATTACGAGGAGAAAGAACTTCTTCAAAATGCTTCTTAATCTGATGTCTACAAAAGCAAATAATTAATTATTATTATCAAGAAGTTTTAGGTAGTTGGAGGAAGCTTCATGGATCTGTAAGATCTATTCAAGATGAGTGAGGTGAGTTTCGGAAGGGATATGCAGAAAAATTGTGCACCAGTGTCTAATAGTGAGAACATAATTCCAAAATGTTCTTACTCTTAAGGTTTTGAGGATCTCATGAATCCGTCCGGGTATAAAAATGTTTTAAAGACACTGGAAAGGAAAGATATGCCGTCAATTCAAAATATGGATCACCTCCTTTCCAAAGTACACTCACAAATAGTGGATATTTTAATTTTTGAAGTCGCTGTGAGTAACAAAAATTAAGAGCGTACTACAAGGTGAAGGAAGTTTAAAAATGTATTTAAATATCTTGTGGAGTAAATTCAAAATATGTACTAATTCAGCGAGCTTCTTACAGTTTTTAAGAGATATAATAGTTATTAGTATACATACATTTACCTATTCTATAAGTTATCTCCTATTTTGAATCGTAATATAATCAAACTTAAATGCGACTCGCGAATCCATGTTGTTAATTTTGATGTAGATGTTATTTTCAATATTCACATTCAATCTTGTCAAAAGTTAAATGGAGCTTAAAATCATAATTTGAAATAAAGGAGGATATTTGTAGATGACGAGAATCCTCGAGTCTTATTCAAATCTGTGTCTTCTAACTTTGACTCCTAAATAAACCTTGAGTTCAAATCGATGTTGCAATTTTTAAAAACAAATCTGGTGAATAAACAGGCTCTTTGTTCTTACTTTTTCTTTATTTATTGAAAAGCCCTAACATGAAGGACTGTACAAAATACATTTGCATGGATAATATTAAGCCCAATGTTAAGTTCTTCTTTTCAATTTACGTCTTATAACTATGACGTAGTACTAATACATAACATAATACTAGTTGTTATTAACGAGACTATGCTATGAATATATTTTCCATCATATTTATGAGTTCTATGAATTAATAAGATATTTCCTACAAGAAGATAAATTGAACCGATACTTATTCATGATTATTAATGATAGCTATAATCGGATAGTTTTTTTTTTTTTTTTTTTTTTTTTTTTTTTTTTTAGTAATGATTCTACTTTTATTCTACTTATTTTTACACAGTGAATTATTTTCCTTTCTAACTATATAGAGTGAAGAAAGTTTATTGATAGAGTACATGGCATCTTGGTGGATTCTTAACTTGGGATCCTGGTATTAAACCTAAGTTCTACTTAACACTGTTTCAGGGGATGTCAAGCGCTGGGTTTTTTTTTTATGTATTTTTATTTATCAAAATACAATTTTTGACTGATTAATTATACATTATATTTATACTGATACTCCTGATTTTATTCTACTTTTTCCACTCAATTTCGCAATGAAGTTTAGTAGGATATGTCCCTTGACTGGTCTGGTAGACATATTAAATAAGTGGATAAATACTATAAATTCAAAAGCAGTATTTTCCAATAGTCTTCTTTTCATTGGCGTCTAAGTTCCTTGGTTCTTTATTTCTCATATCCAAGAAGTACCTGTGGAATGAAATCATGGATGTACGATTTAAATTGATATCCAGTGTATCCAACAGCGTCATTGCACAATATGCAGTGCATTACTTTCAATATATTTCTAAAATATTCTCTAGGCTAAAAGAGCATTTTGAAAGAAAGCTCAATAGCAATGACGCTGAATTTGACTAAGAAATCATGAAAGTTCGACCGTGATCGTCATAATTCAGATAGTTTTTTATCAAGCTTACACTTATGGTGTCTAATAGAACTGTGTATAATTTGGTATTGATGGACATTGTAAATTGAAACATAGTATATGTCTACAATCTTGAAACACGTTTGAATATTGAAATATGATTTTTACAACCATTTATAATACTTTTTTGTCCACCAGAGAGTACTTTAAAATTAAAATGGTAAAGACTAAACTGTTTCATGAATTGGATAACCCTGAACCAGTTCTGAAAAACCTGAAAAATTCAGTTCAGTTAATTTTTGACACCCCCCCCCCCCCACCAGAAAAATAAATAAATAAAACATTCATACCAATTGTTGCTTCATATATATATATATATATATATACTTAGTGGATAGGCAGATATATACTCCAAAACTAGTATATGAAATGATTTTTGGCATCTGATCCCTCTTGAAAAGATAAGCTATGTTTTTGGCTCCAAGCCCTAGAGCGTCTTTGATGCGTCTGTAAATTCCTTTTTTGTTCCCAGTTAAGTTATATTTTTGGCATTTTCCGACAAACTTATTTTGAAGAAAAATCCTTCTTAAATGAGCTTTGAATTGCCTTACCAAAGATTTCTTGAATTGAGTAAGTAATTAAGTCTTGAGATAATTTGGCTGATAATTTATAATAAATTATAGTATATTAATTAAAATTATTTAATTGATTCCAATCACACCATACAAAACCAAACCTAAACTTTTCTACAAAAAATAGAAGAAAAAAAACAATATTTTAAGGAGTGATCTGAATAACTAAAATTCAATTTTTATTTCTTTCGCTCATATTTTTTGAAAAGAAACCTAAAATTAATAGTATTGAATATATCAATGATAAGTTTGAAGTTTATAAATATGTATATGTCAATTTAATGTTTTTACATTTTAAAACCTTATACTATTTAATCCCTACTCTTCAAGCATATAATTGTTTCCATTTTGTTATGAATATAAAAATATATCATGTTAAGAAACGTAATTAGGCTAACAATGCTTTTAAAAATATGTTTGTTTATGTTAAGTAAACTCATAAACAACTTACCATAAACATGGAAAGTTTGGACAGATCTTGCAACCTATTTTTCAGTAGTTTATAATGGTAAAAAAAGAGCTCTAAAAAAAGTATAGTCACTTTTTTTTTTCTAGCAAGAGCAAAGAAAATAATTCATTTATATGTACTTTGTTATAAATATATCTCGTAAGAATCAACATTATCATTTTGAGAACAGAGTGCTGACTTCCTAGAGTCCTTTTATTTACAAAATATTTATTTTAATTTTTGGTTTGTTTTTTAATTGGAGATGATTTTTTAATCACTTTAAATATAAGTACTATTAGATTTATGCATGCCATAATTTGCAGCCCACTAACTCAGTCGTACCTAACCACCGGTCCGTAGGGTAATTTAAACCAGTCCACAAAAGACTTTAATTATGTAGATATTATATTATAAACCTATATATAGGTATACAATTGTCAAGCCATGACCAATTCACGATGATAAAATGATTTGGGAGCACTGCATTAGCTAACTTTTTTGTACGGAAAGTACAATATATAAATATTTTCATAAATTACATGGGCTGAAAAGTCCTGGGCCTAAGACATAGATGACGCTAGTTTTATTGCATTCACGTCCTTTGTCAGTTAGTTCTGAGTTTCAAAAGGCAGCTGTTAAAACTTCATGATATTTTATTCATTAGTTATTGTGCAAAGAGTGACGCTACTTTTGTTATTTTCAAAACAATGGATCAAAAGCAATTTTTTATGTTTTAATTTTACACTGCTTCTTGATGGGAAAAAATACCGTTCAAGCAAAGCAAAGGCTTGAAAAGTGTCATGGGGACTCTGCTTTATCAGACATAACAATAAAACGTTGATTTGCTGTCTTCATCTATGATGCAACACGCAGTGGACGTCCAAATGAGGTGGTAACATCAGGAAACAAGAAAAAATCAAAAAAAATCATTTAGAATGATCGAAAAGTAAAGTTGCATGACATCGTAAAGATATCAAAAAAACGTGTAGGCTTTATATTGCATGAGTATTTGACTATGAGAAAGCTCTGCACAAAGTGGGTCCCGCATTTGCTCACTGTTGACCAAAAGCAAGTACGTGTTGATGATTCTGAGCAGTGTTTGGCCATGTTTAAACATAACAAACCGAAATTTTTGCATCGTGATGTGACAATGGATGAAACATGGATCCATGACTTCACTCCGGAATCAAAACGATGGTCAGCTGAGTGGTGAGCAATTGGTGGCCTTCGTCCAAAGCGACTGAAAGCACAACAATTGGCTGGAAAAGTTATAGCCTTGGTATTTTGGGTTGTGCGTGATGTAATATTCATTTTAATATCAACAATGAATATTATATAGCGTTATTGGAGCTTTTGAAGGCCGAAATTGCAAAAAACGACTGCATATGGCAAATAGTTTCATGAAGACAACGCACCGTATCACAAGTCAATCAAGGCAATGGCAAAACTACGTGAATTGAACTTCAAATCGCTCCCACATCTACCGTATTTTCCAGAGTTGGCTCCCAGCGACTACTCGTTGTTCACAAACCTAAAAAAATACTAGGAGGTAAGAAATTTCGCACAATTGAAGTGGTTATCGCTGAGGCAAAAGATAAATCATTCCTCAAAAGTGATATTGAAATTTTAGAGTGGCGCTAGAAAGATTGTGTTGTTCTTGATAGAGATTACTTTGATGAATAAAGCTAATCTTGAACAAAAAAAAACCCGCGTTTTCTTTGTTAAGCCCAGGACTTTTCAGCCCCTGTGTTACGTTGTATTCTTGAAAATTATCAATAACTATAAAGAGAGAGAGAAAAAAAAACAAATGGTTTATGATACAAAAAACAAAACAAAAAATAAATGTATTCTAGCTGCTCAAAAATAATGACACTCGTGTATAAAAAAAAATAAGTACATGCTTAGTTCACTGCTAATTTAATGCACTTAATAATACAATTAAAGTCTGTTGCAATGCATTTGAAAAAAAAAGTGCTCATATGGTTCATAGGTACAAATAATTAATTATAATATGATATATTTATCATCATCATGATAAGAAATATTAGTTCAATAAACAGTCTCAGTGATAAACAGTCTTTTGGGTGTAGCATATTGTAAAAAGCAAAAAAAAAAAAAAAATGAACATAAATAAATTTGACAAACTTTATTTGACTACGTACAATGGTTAGTATAAATAGTATTTATGTATGTATGTACCTATTAGTTTGACAAGATAAGAAGAGATTTATAGTTTTTTTGCATACACAAACCTAATGAATTTGTGTACACATATGATATGTATGTATGTGCGTATTAATTATATATTAGTATGATAAAACCAGGTTTGACCCTAGATTATACTAATAATAGTTATACCTTATTTTGAGAAAGGGAAGTTATAATAATAATTACATACATACAAATTTCCATTGAAAGTTCAATTTTCTTTTGAATCTATACACAACACAAAAATAATAACCATATTAAATAGAGTATAAAAGAAAAGGTTAAAAGCTGAATCCTAGGAAGTGAATCATATTGTAATGACTTATTATGCATAAGTAGTAACTATGAGAGGTAATTAGAAATTAGTAGGAAATACTCATTTTTGTGGTGAGTTGTGAGGCATTCATTTCATAAGAAAAGGTAAAAAGAAGATTTGAATAATACGCCATACATATGTTGGGGGAATAACCGAATAATTCTAACTCACACACACACACACAAAAAAAAAAGTATTTTAATAACCAATGTTTCAGATTTGAGCAAAAAAATCCCATAACAAGAGTTATGGATCTTTTGAACTCAGCTCTGATTGTCTACACAAAATTCCCCTCAAAACAAGTTCCTATTATATATATATATATACATATATAACGTACAGGACCTCACACCCTAATGTGGACTAACTCAAGTCCTTTAGAGTGGCTCCATGGGACAACAACTTGTCAAAGGAGTTTGCCATGGACTTCAAGCAACGTATAAAGGCTGTGATTGATAATGAAGGTGGTCATATATTGAGTGAAAAATGTTTTGCAAAACCGTGTCTACATGTTTTGTTAATATTTTTTTTTTAACAATTTATGTACATGAGTCTCTGATGATATTTCTCTTGATTAAACTTTCAAATATATTTTGAACAATTACCTTGCTTAGATTCTGTGCGTCAAAAAAAATGCCAATGGTCGTTTGAGTATAAAACACAAAAATTAGCCCTTCCAGCCCTAGTATTAAAGAGCCTTCATGGAAGTAATAAGATATTTTTACACGTGAGTATGAAGTTATTATCCTTCAAGTCTGTTTTTTTTTCTTAAAGAACGCTCGTTTGTAATATTTAAAAAAAAAATATACATTCCCTTAAATGCACAGAGCAAAAACTGTGAAACAGTCCAAATTTTGAAATATATTCTTCCTTAATCTTATGTACTCCCATCAAAATAAGTATTTTAAGCTATTTTATACTTTAGTGTCTATTTGTTTTATGTACTTTTTTTATACATATATCCATTGTAATTGTAAACATAAAAAAAAAAAAAAATATGAATGAGAGATGTCTTCTTCAAATTGAATATCCAGATATTTTTAATTTACAAAGAGACCCAAGTTACCATTCAGAGTATTGATAAATTAATATAAAAAGGATTATATTTATATAACATACATGACAAAGCTGGATTATTACCTCAGCTCAGAATCACAACCGTTGAACATACGAGTATATTTACCTATTTATGGCATACACTACGTAAGTGAAAGCCATAGGGAAAATATATGCCGTTTCGAAATGACCGCTGACATAATATTTACATTTGCAAAGGTTATGGCAACTCATTCCAAGCGAGGAAACTACTATGTATATGTAGGTAGATTTTTGATGGAGTATAGGCCCGCGAAGCAAAGTGAAACTATGATTTCATAGGTCCACTTCTTAATTGCATTTTCCTTTTTGTTGAGCACATCTCTGCCCTTTTACTGTGTATCAATAGCCTTTCTAGACTGAGGATGCTGTCTTCTTACCCCAAAACATTAGAAAAATAAACAAATACAAGAGAAAGCCTTCAAAAATTGAGCTTTTTACTACGAACAATTAAATATGTAACAAGCTTAGTACTTTTTTATATGATGTAGGTATTCTAACATGGAGCTAGAAAATCCGTACCTTGTTAGTTAATGTTCTTACTTTAAATATTAAAATACCTATCTATTTAGTTTCTTTTTCCTCGTAGTTTACCTTCGACTGTACAATTTGTTTAGCCAATCAAATGAAAGGGCAGAATAAGAATTAGATATTCAGAATAAAAGATAAATAAACATTCCTTTTCCTGTTATATTTACCATATTTACCTTTTTACCATAAAAAACTCGACCTCTTTAAAAAACAACAGGGCACTTTTATATGCTGCTCCACCAAAAATCCACTCTATATATGTATACGTACAACAAACAAAAAACCTTCATTGTTTCTTCAAAGCAGTTGCAATATTTCATGAGAACTAGACCCTTAAGAAAGAAATACTCTTTTATAAATGAAATGCCAATATTCACGCTGCAATTGAATCTTTTGGACTTAAAAAAAAACACAAATGAAGAGCCAAGGAGTTATTCATCAAGGGACAAAACATTTTTTTTTTTTGTCCTAACTGGGAACATTGTCAACATTTGATGGGGTCACATTTCTGAGGAAACTTGTATTACACATGAATGATATCTCATCCATTTCATGTCATGTGATTAAATATTTAGTAATGTCCATATATTTGATCATTTTGCGATTTGTTCACAAAATAGACGAAAAAGATATTACAATAAAGTTTTTATAAAGAAAAAAGAAATTTTGTAAATGATAATCCCTGACATCAGAACTTTCATCATTAAAATATTCATGTTAAAAAAAAAGCAACAACTTTATTATTCATATTTCCTCTTCTTTTTCTCTCTACCCCTCTCTCTGCTTTCTGTTGTTACTATTTGAGAGAAAATAAATAATTAAACATCTTGACAATCTTATTCAGACCTGGAGCAAGATACTATCGACTTTTGAACGAAAATTCGGGCCTTTATTTAAAAAAAAATATCATCCATCTCGGAACATGATACTTTATTCATTTAAAATATTGTGAGTTGTATGCAGTAGTCATGAGAAATATATATTTTGAATATCGTGGATGTTTCCAATTTAGAAAGAGACTAAAGATGTAATCTTATTTTTAACACAATGTGTAAATGAATCGTAGGTATCAGTGTATTCAACCGTCATTGATGTCAAAAAGATAAATTTTGATTTTGAAAAGTTTTATGATACGACACAGGACTTATTCTTCTAATTTTTTTGGATTGCAGTGTGAGATTAGATACACATCAGACGGGCCTCGGTCAGCAATTAGGATTCTTACAACACTAATTATAATTTAAATAATCAGTTTAATAGTAGCAAATCTACATAAATAACATATATACGGATCATTCCATATTAAATCCCTCCTTTATAAAATAAAAAAAACCAAAAAAAAACCAGTCTTTTATAA
Organism: Lepeophtheirus nordmannii; assembly: GCA_963680855.1. Classification (NCBI taxonomy): domain Eukaryota; kingdom Metazoa; phylum Arthropoda; class Copepoda; order Siphonostomatoida; family Caligidae; genus Lepeophtheirus; species Lepeophtheirus nordmannii. The sequence continues at coordinate 14,468,061 of OY804520.1, forward strand.
TCTTGGTAACTTTCTTAGTTTTTATAATCTTTAACATCACCTTGGGAGCTCTGGATAGTAATAAAAAAAATACAAATTGGTTCGTCATGTGGCTCAGAACAAAATAAAAGAAGAAGAACCTTTAATAATTGTTGAAAGAGGACTTTGGAGACTTGTGTACAGTGCAATTTCCTTCCCTTTAACTCATTTAGTGATTATAAGGGATCTCTTAACGGTCTCACACCAAAAAATGGCCTAGTACAGAATCTCGACGTCCTCTTTTTTTCAAAGCAAATCCAAGATAATTTTGGATAAACAGAAACAAATTCTTCCAATCATCAATGTGATGAAAAAAAGTAGATGAAAAGTTTTATAAAACCAGATTCGACCCACAAGATTGACTTACAATGACCTCTCCCTTTTACATTAGAATGCTTTTTCGATAGTTTTTGATTATAATGGTCTAGGGAATCTTCTATGCCGCTAGGTTTGACGATTCCAAGATTCTTTGAAAAGTCTCTCCAATTCTCTCCAAATCTCTCCAAATGAGACTAGACTAGTGATGAGGAATGTTCGTTTCCTGGCAGATATAATGGAAGGGAGTCTATTTAATTTCTACTTATTGAATCTATGCCTTTCTTTTTAAACAGAGGATAAAACATTATTTTATAACAACGATGCCATTTATGAATTCAGTCTGATTTCTTTTTATTCCTGGCTCTAGTGAGTCTCATTAGAGCAGAATTTACTCGTCTCTATTAACTTACTACAAAAACACCCTTCAATGGTATAATATTATATGTAATATGATATATTAATATTTTATTTAAAAAAATATTATAATTGGAAAATATTTTTATAGAATATCCAAACCAAAAATACTCCTTTGATGTAAAATGGTTTTTTAAAACATAAAATATGTTACAAACAAATACTATATTTTTCAAATTAAAAAAATAAATAAAATATATCTTAGTTTTTACTTGTAAACTACAAAAATTATCTTTTTACTTTTAATATGAGGATTGGTCATATTTTTGTATTTATAGTCAAAGTAGTATGAGTATCAAAGTAATTTGAAGGGTATCAAAGTAATTTGAAGGGTATCAAAGTAATTTGAAGGGTATCATTTACCTCCTGAATTAGTGGCCGTACCTACGAAATGAAAGTATTTTAAAAATTACCTTTGTGAGTCACAACTTTATGGCTATAGCGTAATCAAACAAGTTGCTCCGCTTTTTGGGAGTTTCTTAAGTTATATTTTTTTTACTTATTAATTTGTTTTTGTACATTTGAGGCATCTATTGCTTCCCTCATTCTATGAACAAATCATCATAATGGACGTGAATAATACGGGTGCCATGTTACTCTTCATTTTATTATTATTCAGAGTGATACGTGATATGAGGGTTGATATGTAATGATACATATCAAATTACACATTGAATGACTTGTATTCATAAGTCAGATTGCTTTAATTAGTTATTTTTCTACGAACTCAGTCAAAAAGTTGGGTTCCATGAAACATACATATAGTAATTAAAGCATAAAATATAATATAATAGGGAATACCCAAAATAACACTACGTAATCTCGTATAGACTCCAATGAATAGATTGAGCTGAGTTTGGAATATAATCCCTTTGGAGCACCGAAAGAACATAGATAAGAATGTAAATAATATGCAAAACGCCGGGAGCGAAATTTTGTGGAGTTGGCTCTTCGAATAGTACTTTTTGTTTTCCAAAGCTGTTATCATTTTTCCTTTATTACTGAGGGGAGAACATCTACCTGATAGTAAAGATCTTACATGAAGGAATACATGCATTAAGGTTAATAAAGCAAATGAAATGTAAACAAAAAGGGCTCAGGTCCTGGTATAATTAATTATTAGTTACAAATATATAATTTCCTGACATTAATTTCAGCTAATTTTCTGCCTCTCATCTGTGGTATTGATGTCTTTATTTGTATACATATATGATGGAGAATAGCAACTTGTAGCTCAGTAAAACGTCATGACAGCTCAAGCTGCTCCTCTCTCAACATTCATCAAATTGTCAGAGTTACCAGGTTGATTTTCTCTTTCTTTTATTTTACACACCCCATTTGCATATTATTTACATTCCTAAACATAGACAACTTTTTATGCACACCTCACGCAAAAAAGGCTCAAAATCTTATTTGAACAAGATCAACAAAAAAAAGAAAGAAAAAGAGTAAGTTATATGAGGTTTTTGGTCCGATTTAAATCAAAACAATTAGACAACCCTGACATAGAAGTTTGCTTTTCTATTATGAAAACTCTTCTTCTTGTATTCAAGCTCTCCATTGATGGATGTTGATGATGAGCAAATGTCTTTGTCTGTGTCATCTCGCTTTATGGGGATGAATGTTTTATTTTAAATTGATGTGAAATTTTCTTACACGATTTTCATATTTATCTGTTTTTGTATTCGCAACCGAAAAAAAAATTGAGAGCGTACCAGAAAAGAATAACAACTCCCAAACGAATGAAAACTTATTTTGTCTTTATGAGTAGAATAATTACAATAGTGGTGATTACGAATGGATCCTTTTTTAACCTTTCCTTCAATGAGAGAGAGAGAGAGAGAGAGAGGAAAGGTCAGAAATTATTTGTGCAACTACGTTATTACTCCCAACCATTGGACTATTATTTTGGTATTTACATATGAACCCAAGAATATTCACATCTTCAAAAAAGCTAATTTGAGTTCAAGGAATCAACGTTCAGACACTCAACAAGAGGCTCGAGTATACTAATCAATAAGTGACAAAGATTTACAGTTTTTTTTTTTAATTTTTGTTACTTAAACGAGGTAACACCTTGTAATATTATAATGGCGATAACTATTCAATGCCATTAGAGTACTATAATGGTAGGGTAGACCCGGGAGAGTTACAACAGATCCTTTGTCTCTAATATACAAAAAGATCTATGTTCACAAATTTTTTTTGTATATATGTATGGTATAATATGAATCTAATACAGAGATAGTGGCAACATTAGAATGTTCATTCATTGCAGTCATATATAGCTATTGGATAATCTTTAAATAAATTTAATCAATAGATGAACTATTAAATTTTGGCTGTTGTAAACTGTCAAACTGGCTCCCAAATATACATAGATCTAAAGACAAAACAAAAATGGTAACAACTCTCCTCGATTTCCCTTAGATTTATTGGAAAGTACATATGTTCAATTAAGACTGTTTACAAGTTTTCTCTTCAAACAATCAAAAACACTACTAAAAACTAATTAATGATGAAATATATATATATATATTGATATATTTGATATAAGCATATGTGTGTTAAGAAAACTCACACATACTTCTAGGGCTCATTAAACATTTCTGTATTTATATGTATACACATTTTATCTCTGATATGACACTTTTGAAGCCTGTCCTGACAATGTCATTTCATGTGTACTTAAGTCGTTATAGTAGTTCATATTTATATACATAGATACACCATCCTGATTCCTTAGATGCCACTATAAATAATAATTCACTAATTAAATTAATCACTGTCAGAATTGTAACGATCCTTAAAATGGAAGAATTTGAAAGACTCACAGCTCATCTTTTCCCGTTCCACCTATCTCTCTTAGAAAAAAGTATCAAAATTTAAAGCATTCTCTATGTAACAAAGGATCATACTCACTTAGATTACGATCGAGTACCAACGTCAGTTGACCAATTGAATTCGTTACCATAAATGCAGATTAAAGTGATGACTATTTTCATTTTTTGTTTGGAATTAACAGTTCAATTCCAAAATTGTGACTTACTCAATCAATGAGCTTAAATATTATCTTTTCTTGAGTATTCTTTCCATATTACATTCCATCGTTGACATTTGATAAAATATTAAGAATTTTACAGTCTAGGCCATGCATGGGCAACCTACAGCACGCGGAGACCTTTGAAATCTACATATAATTATCGTATAATTTAAAAAAAATCTTTCTATTAAAAGTTACCCATCAATATACAAAAATCATAAATGATAAAATCAGTTGTTTAATAATTAAATAAGTATAACTATGTATGCATGCATATTTTGCAAAAATATAATTAGGGCTGTGGACCGTATAATAAAAATGATTTCTTGGTGTACCTATGGAGTATATGAAATTTAATCATCGACAGTATAATTATATTGGTTTATGTCAAAAAAATAAAACAACAGTTAAATTTGATTAAAGGAGTATTTATAAGAAAAAGTAATTTTTGGAGTATGGGAGGGTGAGAAGGGGGAGGTTGGCTGTAAATTATTTTATATTTTTTATTGAGTGCTTAGAATAATGCATAAAATTACGATTAAAGTTTAATTTGATATTAAAACCCTTCCTTATTATAATTCATGTATTTAAAAATATTTCCTTTATTTCTTGACTGATTAATTAATTATAATTAAAGTTCAAAATCGAGTAGAAACTCGTAGTGAAACTCTGTAATTGATAATTTAGAAAAACAATGAATACGAAAAGTATTTTTACAATTACAATGTCCTTAAAATTTATTTGCCAGTATACCCCGAACATTATTACTAAATCAACATTATTTTTTTTTTTGTGAAATCCCTTGAACAAAAGGAATCTTAATGTCTAATTGAAGAATATTCATTTTTTTTAAATTACTCTTCGACTTAGAGTAATAAGGCTAAAAAATAAATCATTTTTCATATTTAAATTTTGGTCTATTCAAAAGATTATTTTATAACTTTGAAAGAACTTTTTATAACAAATGGATACAAAAAGATATAATTTATGATCATTAATATTAATACTAATTAATTAAAGATCATTTTTTCTTTAAATTCAAAAATACTACCTTCATTTTTTGTATTTCAATGTAACTCTGTTAATAGTATATTACATGTCCAATGTATGATTTACCTTCAGATCAGATCGTTTCTAGGCGCGAAATCAAGGCAAAATTCACAGATAATGTTCCTTGCTTAATTGTAAACAATTTATATTTATCCTTTAACTCAATTCAAATAAATTGATCCATAATTGAATTTTAGAAATACTTTTTGACGACCCTTTTCGAAGCAACATTAATTAAAAATGCATTCTTAAAAAATAACTAAATGCCAAGTTCAAATTCACATGGTAACACATGATGCTTTACAAATTAAAAAAAAAACATTATTTATACACAAACATAAAATCCTTTGAACTCTTCAAAAGACTTTAATTTCAAGTCATTTTACTTTAACCGAAAAGAAAAAAGCGTTAAAGAATCCGCATTAAAGCTTTTTTTTAACCCTTATACGTCCTTTGGATCATTTTGACCCATTCTTAAATTATAATTCAATAAAATTGTTACTTCTATGCCTTCTATTTTTATAAAACTTGATCTCCTTAGCTAATTATTTGTTCTTTCCATGTCTATTTGATTAAAACGACAATTGATTATTAAAAATTATAATAAAAAAGTTTTTGTTACACATAAGGTCCATGGGTCATTTTGATCCATGCACTATTACTAAGACGTCAATGCAAGAAATTGCATCTAATTAATTTTTTTTGTCTGAACGGATCTTTCTTTGTTTTTTTGTTGTCATATTTCATAAGCATCGCAGTTTATTATAATATTCAACATGAGTAGTTCAAAAAATATAAGGGTACAAATGGCTATAGAACTAATTTTTCAAGAAAGCCAAGACCAAAGTGAGGATGAGAGCGTTGATCCATCTGACGTAGAAGACAATTTGGACTTTGAATCAACATCAGAATTTTCTATGCACGTGGACTCAGAATAATCACTGCATACACTTGAATCAAATCAAACTATTTATAAATCCAAGAATGGAAAAAAAGAGTGAACAAATTCACCAGCACGACAGCCTCCTCAAGAATCAGAAGATATAATCAAGATGAAACCTGTTCCTACAAGATATGCTGTTAGCCATGTCTTGGTATATACAATCTTCGTTTGAGCTCTTTTTATCTGACTCTATTTGAAAAATAATATGAGATATGACAAATCTTGAAGGGGGACACGTCTTCTGTAATGAGTGGTCGGTTATTGACAAATTAGAGCTAAATGCCTATTTTGGGATCCTTATTCTTACAGGTATATATAAGTCAAAAGGAGAAGCGACCGAAAGTCTTTAGACCCCTAAAACAGAGAGACCAATATTTCGTGCAATTATGCCATTGAAGAAGTTCAAAATTTTATTCAGAGTTCTTCGATTCGACGACAACCAAACAAGAAACCATAGACGTCAGAAAGATACAATGGTTCCATCCGCAAAATATAGGATAAATGGGTAGAAAGGCTTTCCTACTATTACAATCCTGGACCAAATGTAACTGTGGACGAGTGTCTAGTTAGATTTAGAGGTCGTTGTCCTTTTTTGACAATACAATCCTTCAAAACCTGCTAGGTATGGGATTAAAATTTCGGCTGTATGTGATTCAGTGTCATCTTTTGCGTGGAACATGCAAAATTACACCAGAAAGTTAAGTGGGGAATGTGTTGAAAAAAAATCAAGGGGAGCGGGTAGTGCTGGACATGTCTCATGGTCTACATGGTACAATATTATTTGTGATAACTTTTTTTTTACATCTTATAACCTGGAACAAAAAATTCTCCAAAAAAAAAAAAAAAAACTGACGATGGTTGGTACTGCTCGAAAAAATAGAACTGTTCTTCCCAAAAAAATATTAAATTTGAAAGGGAGCCAAGTAAATTCCTCGACTTTTTTATTCACAAACACAACCAGCCTCGTTTTCTACACACCGAAAAAGGGTAAAAATGTTGTAGTTATGAGCACACAACATAAGGGAGGAAGTTATCACTAGTAGAGAAGATCGTAAGCCTAAAATCATTTTTGACTATAATTCGAACAAAAATGGTGGTGATAATTTAGATAACTACTAGCGTGCAACTCAAGCCAAAGAACCTATGGTTATATTGGATTTATTGGAATATACTGGATTTGCCAGCTTATAATGCTTTTACAATTTGTATGGAAATAAATCCAGAGTTGACAAAATGCTCCCAGTTACGGGACTTCGCAAAAATGTATGCAGAGAATGATGTACGTAACTCCACTTCCAAGTTCTAGTAACACACAGTACCAACGTCAAAATTCTAAACTAAATAACCTTTTGCCATTCTAAAAAACGACCAGTAAATGTATTTCTATTTCAGTAGACTAAAAGGAAACGTTGATAGGTTTGTGGACCTTTGAAGGATTCTTTTATATATATATATATATGTATTATCTTAATCATTAGAAACTAAAAGAGAAAATAAATCAATTAAATTTACGTAAAAATTTGTTCTAATTTATGTATATTTTGTATGAGAAATTTGACCCAAAGGAGCTTCAACGGGGTATAAAAGTAAAGACCGTATAAGGATTAAATAAATTATTGTCTTCAAAAATTGCGGAACAAGCAATCTTCTGATATTACATAATGTATTAAAAACAAACAATACTAAACATTCATATATGGGATATTCTTAATTTTCATCATTACCATAAGTCTACAAAGGGTAAACTTCTCAAAAAAGTGACAGAAGGGAACAAAAAAAAATTAATCCTACAAAATCCTCATTTATTTTAAATGTACATACGCTTCATATTGACTGAGAGCAAGTCATATTAATGTGCTCAGTAAATCGATAACCATTTCGAGAAATAATAAATAAGAATTAATGGTCAATTCAAAGAGTATATTAATATTAATATTTAATAATAATAAAAAATCACTAATTGTTTTGCATGAAAAAGAAAGCTGAAAATATTTTAAGCAACTTTTGTTTCTATCAATATTTGATTTAGGGCTTTTTTATGTTCTCAAAATAGGGCACAAAGTTTTAATTTGAAGGGTATATTATTTTGTTTTGTTCTACCTGGAAAGTGTCCTTGGTTAGAAGGGCTTTGCAAAGCAAAACTTCTGCACTTGACTTAGTTGGTGTAGCCACTTAATATTTAATAATAAAATCTACTTATATATACTCCTACTATTATCATATTATTTAATTAAAGGACGTTCGGGCCGTTTTCTAAAGATGGCTCTACTGTTATAAATATTTCATAGTATTAGCAGGTTTTGGTTGTTTCAGAGAGGTTAGACATTTGTAACTAATAGTCAGTTTATATTACTTTGATACAATATTGAATATTATCTCAAATTTTGAGGTGACTAAGCAGTATTTGCAGGAGGTTTTATGTTTCTGCTTTAATTGGGGGAAAAAGTGCAGTTGAAGCGACTCGAAATCATGTAGGGAATGGCTTCGATGTTTCAAAAATGGTGATTTCAGCATTAAAGACATGGACTTTAATCACACAAAAACGGCTTGTTGCATAACTCCCAATGATTCTGCAAGTTTCTCTTGCGTTTGACTTGGATCTTCATTGAGTAATGCCACCAACTATTCTTCTTCAATTTTTTTTGACTGTACGGCTTGTACACCAGATACATCAGATTGTGACTGGGTATGAGGAATTGATGTACTACGACAACTCAAAAGATTGCAGTCAATGGCAGCAATTGAAAAGGTCAATTGCTACCATTGACCTCAACTCCAACACCAAAGCGGAATATTCAAAGGTCGTGCTGTGTATCTCGTGGAACCAAAAAGGTGTTGTACACTATGGGCTACTACAACCAGGAAATTCGATTACAGGCAGTCAACATAGGCTACAATCGATTCGTTTGAGCCGTGTATTACGAGAAAAAAAGCCGTAATATGAGCAAAGACATAAAAAAAGTTGATCTTCTACACGATAACCCTCATCCTCATGCTGCAAAAGTCATAAAAAAAATTTTGGAAACCCTCAAATGAGATATTTTTTAAAAACCCACCATATTTGCCAGACATTTTTCCCTCTGATTACTGGTTGTTTCGACGAATTCAGCACGATTTGGCAGCTCACCGGCTTCCTTCTTTCAAAGAAATCGAAAATTGGCTTCTAATTTAAATATCCTCAAAAGACGAGACCTTTTTTCGACTTGGAATTGAAAAATGGCCTGAGAGGTAGAAAAAAGTAGTAAACAGCGATGGACAATACTTTGGTGTATCTGTTGATTCATTTTGATGTGAAATAAATGCATTTTTTATCCCAAAAAACGGACTGAACTAATTGGTACTCTTAATTTTTTTGGCGAATCAAAAAATTATTCTTCTTTTAATTTTGTCAAAATATTTTTTTAGAATTAGCTAAGTTTTCTAAAATGCTAAGCAACGTACTGAACGTACAAAATAACTTTGGAGCGTAAGAAGGAAATTGTAAGCTTTTTGTTGTCTTAACTTATATTTATTTTATTTTAATATACAAGATACTTATTTACAATGTATACATTTGTAGATTAAAGATTTCATCCCTTTGATGTTTGATTACTCAAAGGCTCTATCTACATACTTTATGTATTTAGAATGTACAGACTTAAAAGATTTACGTTGTAGTTACTTAAATTTACCGAAATAAAATACTCCAAACCCCAAATGTTTTGATTAATAAATTTACATACATTCAATATAATTTCAAATCATGGACCTTTGATAGTATATGTAAATTAAAGGACTCAAGGGAAAGAGTGAGCACTCAACTCAAGGAAAGCATGTTTTGTCATTGTCTTTTCTGTTTAGTTTAAAATTGTCAGCGGCCATATGTTTATCTTTCGAGTATCTTACACATGTTAAGTGAATATAGCACTTTCTGCTTATAATAACTATTTATCATAACTAACAGTTGCTTGGAACATATTTTCCATCAGAGTTGTGGAGTTTTATGTAAAAAATGATCAATTACGAGTAACTTGTACCCAGATATCTCGTTCATGTGAATGTTTAGCTTTCCAAAAAAAAAAAAAAGTTGAAGTAAGTTGAGAGCCGATAGTTCAAAAAGTTGTCAAGTATTAAAGTCAAGTCTTTTTTTTATACTATGTCAGGGACGTGAAAATTCAAAATCATTCGAGATTGGATTTATAAAATATAAATACAATATATTGTAGGTATCATAATGTTACCTATGAAGTAAAGTCTAGCCTGTTTAGATTTGAAGCCCTGTTGATTGTCATAGGTATGTAAATATAAGGAGGTCACTAGAGTTCCACATAAAGTAAAATCACGTACCACATAGATGGAGAATCAATGACCTCGAGTATAAATTTATCTTCACCTAATTCTTAAATCAAATGAAGATAAATCAATATGTTTGCTCTGATTGTCTATGCTTTGTCAATTTAAAAATCAGAGGTCCTGTCGTTTACATTTATAGTATCAAATTGTAATTTTTTAAGAATTCACTAAAGCATTTAGAGTTAAAAAATAAATTATGTATATTTTTTTACTCTGAATTTATTCTTTAATATTAACTTATAAGATAAACTGTTGAAAAATGCATCATTGGAGATTTACATTTAAATTAAATTAACACGAAATTTATATTGAATACAAAATTCCAAAATGAAGTTCTTTGATTCTTCAAACATATGAAATGTCAACCAGTAACTACACATAGCAATAGTTCCCTAAGGTTGCGACATAAGATCTTATTTCTTCTTTTTTATTTATGTAGTTGTTGTTCATTTTCTGAGTGTCTGTTCTTTCCCTTGGGCCCTTTAGTAACATGCTACGTATGATTTAGTATGAATCCTATGACGTAAAAAAAAAAAGAGTCAAATCCAAAAAACACGCCCAAGATGATGTCATAAAAAATAAGGTACCCTTGAACAAAGACAGAATTTTAAACGATTACATTTGAAGAGGGAGAATGTAGCTGTCATTATTTTGCTGTTTTACTTAAGAACAGGTTAAGATTAATAATTTATGTATGTGTGTTAAAAATTTGTTATAAATAGAACCATAAATCCGTGGCTACAAATGCCAGAGCATGAGACCTGAGTCATTTTTACATGGACTCTAAAAAAGCCAAGTTCCAATAATGTTGTTCTGTCTATTGGTTAACAAAATTACTTAATACTAAATCAATACAAATAAGAGTATAAACTTTAATGTGCCTTTGTTGGCATAGCACCTTAAAATTACTATACCACTTATGACTTTCTAATCAAACGACTATTCTAGCAAACTAAGTTCTACAGACTAATTCATATGAAATTTTCGACATCTAAGAAGCAAAATATGTATATAAATTATATTTTTCAGAGAAGTCTATAATTCATATTACACATTTAGGAACATCAAAAACAAATTAATGAAAAACAATTACATAAAAATGGAATATTAAAGTTATTGAAGATCAATAAACAGGAGATGAGCTAAACTTGAATTTTAATATTAGTTGAAAATACATTCCCTCATCATTACAAATAACGATTGGAATATTTTAGTAGATATTAAAATTCTTCTAGCCAATGCTTATTTCAGAAACGATATTCTTCAACTGGATGTATCAGGCATTCTTCATTATTATTTGTTTTTCAATAGTTCAAGTGAAATATCTTGTCCACTTTTGTCACACACATAAATTGAGGCATTCTTTCTTCTGAGGCTTGTTTTTTTCTTGCTTAAAAAAAATGATGAATCAACAATGATTCAATGAATATGGTCTAGCTATTTAAATTTTTCTTCACATCTAAAATAGTAGAACTTATATGTTGAACTTATCTACATAACATTCCGACTGCTTTTATTCATATATAATAACGTATAATAATAGGTTCAAGTGTTATGGGAATTAAATAGGCAAGACTAACTAAGGAAACACCCATCCAGACGACACATCAACACTGCAATCATTGATCAATCCTTGTGATCGATAACTTATGTATTTTTGTCATTATCAACATTGTCAAAAATGTCTTCTTATCCGGGTCGATTTTACCTTTCCTTATTTCTGTTCTTTATATATTCATGGTTTTATTCATTTTATTTTCATATTGGTTTTTAATTGTATATGTCATGTTTTTACTTTGAAATACATAGCAGGGGAGGGGTATCTGGTAAATCTCTTGGTTAGCCACTTTCGATACAGGTCATTCGGACTGTTCAGTCCTTAATAATATTAAAATGCTTTGTAGAATGACCTATATGGCTATTTATGATTTTTAATTTTTATCCCTGACTCGGCATCGGCTGTAAATCCCAAAGATGGTCCCTTATAGGCGGGGGCACCTCCTCATGTTTTAACAACCAATCTGCCTCACCAGATATTCCATCCTTATAAATCTATACTTTTCCTCAATTCCCTGTTAAATTTAAGAAATTACGACTCGACTTACGAGCTCCAATGATTAGATTACGGGAAATCTCCAAAAGATATGGATTTTTTCGGGGTATTTCTCCATAAGTTTGACGAAAATCAGATGTTTAACGACTGAAAATAGGATATTACGTACATGAAACAATCGATTTAGTTTGGTCAAACGTGAAATCAGATGTACTTGAACCGTTATTGATACTATACTTATTGAGTAGGACCAGATTTCTCTTGAGACATCAGCGATTTCGAAGTCTCATGATACCATGATATACTCATTATAGAAGTCGAGAAATTATATAGCCGGCACGTCATCCCACTCGTATCCTTGTCGATTTTTCAAATGTACCATCACCATTGACGGCGATCCAAGATCTTGGATTAAATCCTTAGGCATCCCAAGGGAAGAAGCTTAAAAAGAACAATATTTACAGATTGCCAACAATCGTCGTTTGCGGGCTCGCTGTATTGACTCTTTTTTCACATCCTTAGTTATAATGACTTGTGTGCTAATTTTTAGTGGTTGTCAATCTGCACAGGACTGTTATTTTCCAAATATGTCATCATCATAGTTCCTTAATTCTTAAAGGGATAACATGTAGCACTAATTACGTATATTATTGTAATACACACCGTATACAAATAATAATTAATCAACAAACTGTCTACTTAGAATCCCTTCATATAGTGTAACCTTCTGATAGGATATGAATTTGTGTTAACTTCCTCTCAAAGGTAATTAATGTCTTTTTAAGTAAAATGGTCAGGGTTGCCTGGTCCATTTTCAGTTTCTTTCTATTCTACATACCGGTAGAGCTTAGAATTTACAGCAGCACAATAAATGAGTTGTATTACATCTATAAACTAAAAAAAAAAAAAAACTTCTCCTCTGCATATCAAAAAAATTAGATTACCACCTATTATGTATAACAATGAGGAAAAAAGCACAAAAGTTCCTCTAAATGGCTTTTTCCATTTCCAATATACAAAAAATGATTATTGATTACTATTGGCCTATTTTCTCTGGTAGAGCTAATATTCTTAATGGTTTGAAAGTACATATATGGCATAGAAAAAATTACCTAAATAGGAGATGAGACTCCTTTCAGTTTTAGACTCAAATATTTCCGTTCTTAGATATAGCAACAAATATTACAAACATTTATTGAATAAAGATACGGAAGAATCCCTGGAACTACACGCTGATTCGTTTCAGAAAGAGTTTTCCGAATCAGCACCAACTAGCAACATGTGACCAATGCAATAGTTGTATTTTATTTGCAAAAGACTTGTGAAGACCGATTCTGAAGTTTTTGCTCAAAAGCAAAGTTTTCTTGACATTTGGCATCGAACTCTGAATATGTCAAGTAATGAGACGGTCAAACTCCAGGATTTTACTCTACCGATACAACAAAACATAAACATAATTATCAAATTGAATACTCAGCAATTCCACGAAGCTTGGGTCTAGGAAATTATGTTAAAATATGCAACATGAATTCATGATTTATTAACACCCTTAAACTATGTTACATTTATCAAATCTTATGATTATAACGAACATAAATACAATTAATTTGTCTAATAATATCTCCATTTAAAAAAAGAATAATTTTCAAAAAACTTTTCATTCCATGTACATATAACTTTCAAAATCCACCCTAAAACTTTGTTTAACTTTTAAATCAAAAGTCTTTAATAAGAAAATTAGACAATTAAAAAAGTTGATTATATAAGTCTTTAAACTCTCCATAAAGTTACATCAAATGTATCATTAGACACTAAAATCTATTTCAATTAGCAGTTTTTTACATCTTGACATTTTTCCAGTGAAATTATTTGATAATAAGTTTAATTAATTTCTTTAGATATTATTCATTTTGTCATTTTAATTAATTCCATTTGTTAGTTTAGATTTCAAAGATCTTCCTAATCAATTTCCATTAAAATATATATATATATGCTTGTTTAACTTTGGAGTTGTATGACGTCATACCCATATAGATTATCTAACAAAGCACTCATAGCAGCTAAATGGATCAAAAATACTAAATCTAGTGCACAAACTATAGAGTAAACAAGTCTTACACACTCTTGGACAACTAAAATGCTTTCCTGTTGTCACAGTGGAAATGATATTTTCTCAATGATACTTTAAAATTTGATATCTGGTAATTTACACAATGAATACAATAGCCCTAAAGACATCAATGTACCTTCTTTTTCTTTGCAACTATAAATATTATTTCTCAAAAGCTTGATAAAATATGTATATTAATCTAAAAGTGTAGAAAAACACAATTTACCAACGTGTTTTTCTAAGTTGTATTTCCTACTTTAATGTCACAAAACCTCCCACTAAAAAACAAAAAAGTAGGAACGTTTTATTATCTTGATCAAAATATTGGTAGGAATTCATATTAGTTATGTTCCTAAGATAGTCGATAAAAGTTAAAACAAGACGCTTAAATAGGTGTAAAGTAGCCGTTTTTCTACATAAACATTCATTTTGTGTATAAACTAAGATTTTGTACAAGTTGGAAAGGTTTGCAGACAAAATGTGGAAGTGTCAAGTATTTTCATTTGAGAGTCTCTGCTTTAGAAATGCCAAATAATATAAGGAAATACTTTCCAATACTAAAAAAATGTTCAAAAGTTATCCATTTCTATGAAATGAAGCTCAAATACCACAAACTAATAGAATAACCAACTATTTTTCAAGTTTCATTTATCCAATTTTGTATTTAAGCGTTGTTTTGTCCTAGAATCAGTTTTTTTAATTATAAAAAGTGATTGAAAAGTCACAAATGCATCATTTTATTTATTGACTATCGTGTATAAATTGGTAATATTTTTTTTTTTCATATTGAGCTATCAATATTATAAATTTATGACATGGTATATGTTGTGTTATTTACGACATAGATCAGACCTGTATAAAAACAATAAAAAAAGATGAAAACTATTGAGAACAAAAGTGAAAAAATAAAATAATAATTTACCATTATAAAGCTTTTATCAGAGTAATTGAATTCATATTTCTTTCTAATATAATCTCATAATGTCTCGTTCATTCAATTTTGCAAAATGTCACTACAAATTCATAACTTCTTTGTTTATTTATTTTTATACGTATGTTGTGAATATTATTTGCTTTGACTCAAATGGATTAATCAAGTGTAAAAAAACAATATTATTATTATTGCAGAAATGTAACATTAGATAATATTAAACCAGTAAATGGTTTTTTCTTCATCTCTTAAAAATCTTGGAGGTGTTCAAATCAGAACTTTGCTCAAAGATAGTGTCATAGATATCTGTCAGTGACGTCATCATCAATTCATCTTGAACATTAATGTGGACATATTTAGTCTAAAATTAAAATAAGGACAAACTATTCTCGTTCATTTTATATAACATATCCAAATTTGCTTAACTCTGACGTTATACTCTTATAGCCAATAGAGTATGAGTTATCTCACAAAGCATTCATAGTCGCAAGAAGGCGCAGAAATCCTGAGACATAGTCGACAAACTACAAAGTAAATAACGCTCATGACGTCATACCCGTATAGACTATCTCATAAAACCCTTCTAATAGCAAGATGGATCAGAAATACTGGGTCTAGTGTACAAACTATAGAGTGAACAAGTCTTACACCCTATTTGTCAACTAAAGTACTTTACTGTAGTCCAAGTGAAAATGATATTTTCTTAAGGGCGCTTTCAAATTTGGAACGTTTTCAGGTACTGATGACACAGGTCAACAAATTTGAAGTGTCAATAATCCAAAAGGGTATAAGTATAATTGCACTTTGATTTCAAATCTGTAAATTTTTTTTTTTTCGGGAGTCCGACGGTTTTTGAGAAATTGGACCCTACTTTTTGAGCTAATTTGGCTCATTTTCCAACTTCAACTTGCATTTAAGCCTAGAAGAATACTCATTTTGGGTACTAAAAAATAATGATCTACTAGTGTATTTAATGCAAATTTGATTATCAGTCTTTGTTTTGACCTAAGATGGATTCTAGGGGCATATGTTGTGGGAGTAAGCCCAAAAGTCGTCCAAATCCTTTGTATTTAAATAACTCCTTGAATATTAAATCAAATGGATTGATAAGGAATGCATTAAAGAGCTGAGATTTTACAGCTTTCAAACAAGATGTCAAGCGCCCGATAAGACTCCTTAATAAAGAAGAAAACGTTTGAAAGCTGTGTGCAAAACTGAATAACTTTTATTATACTTTTGACTGTTGATCAGTGTAATTAATAGGTACAAGATGTGAAAGGAAATCGATTTGAAGTCCCCTAATATGAACTGATACCAATCTATTAATTAAATTATTATTTTTATAAAAATAGTTAAGGATTACTCTATTTTTCATTGCATGTATTCTATATTTAAAAGACTCATTTTTCAAGTTTACAACTTGTATATAAAGTTAAACCATTTACAAAAATAGAAAATAAAAAAATAAAAAATACTCAAATAAACATTTTCAACTTTGGAACATAGTAAATACAAATATGAGTTAAATAAATAAAAAGTTTGTTAGAATTTCTTCTTCTATTTTAATATGAAATAAAATATATCTCTAGGAGTCTTTCCCTAAAGTTTCTAATGAACACAGGTAGCTATAGCTACAATTGTTATAATTTTTTGTAGGTTGAGAAGTGTTTTTTCATTCATTCCAATTTTGTCAAGCAGTGCCTCAGTATCTACTCCAGTATTTATTATTTTTTATTTTTTTGTAAATAGGGGATTCCAAGAAGTATTCATTTTTTTTTTCAAACTTATAGGATACGTAAGTAAAAACAAAAAAATAATACTATATAATATTTATCTGCCCGCGTCTAAATAGTTTTTTTTTACTTTCTTTTTTTTTTTGCTTGGTTTTGTTTTTTGATAATTATTTTTGTAGAAAGGATGTAGGGAGAATTAAATAAATAAATATCATTTCATATTATTTTTAGAGGGGTGCTGGACCATATGTCATAACTTGAGTTATTTTTTTTTTTTTTAAAAAAAAAAAAAGGAAGATTTCTCTTAAAGTCAAAAAAATCAAAACAAAACTCTCTTAATGATATGATATGTAGCCATAAAGAACAGCATGTCCACTCATGACGTTTGAACTACTTCCTTCGAAAGAGGTGCTTGAATTAAAAAAGCAAACTACAAAAAACAATGTTTGGAGTGTTTGATATTTGTTGGGAGTCCTTCTTTTCGATAGCTGAAGGAACAGGTGGATGGAAACCTCCCCCCCCCCCTTTAATCTGATAAGTGAAAACTAGACCTGCATTTATGATAAAGAAAATAAGTTGTCAAAAAGTCATAAAATTAATTTCATTTGACACTCTTTGTTACTTGATGCATGTCTAGGATCGACGGAAGATATGAGTGCGTAATTTAATATGGTAACTCTGATAGACATCATGTCAACTGATATGCTTTTAAGTCTCAAATAACGGAGAAAATAAACAAGGTTCTAATGTGTTTTTTTTTCTCTTTTAATCCAATGCAGATTTTATTGAACGCATTTTGTATGCACTCATTTTTCATAAAATGTGTTATTTATGACATTTTTATATTGCAAGACATTTAAAAAAAAAATTATTTGTACTGTCAAAATACTTCTATTTAATAAATGTGTCGTTAATTATAAGGCTTAAAAAATTCCTATACTTAATACAACATGTCAGTTAACATGATTTTGGACGAATCGATGCTCGTTAGAAAGGTGCCTTTTTTTCACATGTTTAATCATGGAAGGTAAATTAAATTGGATAGAAATATCTTTAGATTTATCCTTTTATTTTTGTCATAGGGGTAAGTCTAATGACAGCACAGATATTGAAGAACTACGCAACTTTATTGCTTTTTTTTAAACTTAAATGGAACAATCTATATTTAGAACTTATTTCTTGCTTTTCGAGCAATTTATAAAATAAAAATCATCTAATACGTTTTTATAGAGATTAATCAAATTATTTATAGCTCTATTTGCTGGTAATTTTTCGTTGATTTTTAGAACAAATGTAATTCCATTGAGTATAGTTAAATAATTATTTATAAACTCGTTTTTGCCAGAATCAAATCTTTTTTTTTTAAAAATTGTTCATATTTATATTCTTAAAACATGAAAATGATTCCTTTAGTCAATCATTGTACATATTTTAAGGATTGTTTTCAGAGATCATTGGTTTTGAATATTTATTTAATGTGATCAAATTAATTGAAATTCATGTTTCATTATTTTCTATGATTTGCCACAGAGGAAGTGTATTAATTACTTTTTATAAGTTACTGCTCTGAACATTTTTAATAGTTTACATTATTCAATGCCCATTTTATCATCTATTTATACAGTTTTACCGTATGTATGACCTGAAGCAAACATAAATGTGTGAAACATCTTTTCTTTCTTAAAAAAAAAATTTATATCAAATATATATATATCTATATAAATATTAAATCCTATTTTTCTTCATTAAATAATTTTGAATCTAGTTAAAGCCCTAAACATCTGTTGTGTGTGGTCCATTATTTGTATTTACCAGAGGTTTTCAAACTTTACTAAGTTGCGTTCTTAGCTATAAAAATTTCATTAAATCTCGTACGAAGGATACAATTCTTATATATTTAGATACTCTTAAATTATTGAGTGTATTTGACTCCACTCTTGATATATGTTTTATTTATTAAGTAGTACCCGGTGTTGTCCGGGATTTATTTAAATAGGAAAAGGCACAGATAAAAAAAAAACATTACATTTACTCTCGATGAGGATATTTGAGTAACTCTCATATTATTTTCATTCTTTTTATGAATTCATCAAACTATGCTTTTTGGATTATATTCTATAAATATTTTGACCAAGAGGAGCATTTTGTATCTCACAAATAGCCATATTAGCCCAACGGTCATGTGAAGAAGAAAAAGGTGCTCTTTCACCAAGACAATGCACCATGTCACAAGTCAATAAAAACAGCCGCAAAATTGGTCGAATTGCGTTTTGAATTGCTACTGCACCCACTGTATTTTCTAGATCTGGTCCCTAGCGATTACTGGCTCTTTGCAGAACTCAAAAAGGCGCTCTGTGGAATGAGATTTGACTCATTTGAAGAAGTGATTGCCAAAACTGAAGTATACTTTGAAGGTCTCGATAAATCCACTGTAACTCGATAAATCATTAAACTAAATGTTGTGAAATTTTGATGATAACCTTTTGAAGGTTGGTGGAAGGTTGAATTAACTGTGTCTTTGCAACAATTCTAAATTAATATTTGTTGAATTTTTCCGTCTTTTTCAGAATTTACTTAAATTCAGAAAATTTTGGTTTTTCATGACCCTAGTATGATTTTCAAACTAGGTCGTGGTCATCATTGTCAAGTAACTTTTTTTAGCATTAAGCCAAAATTTGATCTAACTTGGATGATTTATATTTTTCTCCCAAGGGGTCAACTAGCTTGGATTCGATTTTGTTCATTACATTAAAAATATGAAACAGGTCTTGAAACACCAGAAACGCTTCCTCAAAAACCGTGTTTTTTACAGTTAAAAGTCTGGATAAAATGAAGTTATCATCAACTTGTCAAAAAAAAAATGGAACTACTATTTTTCTAGATATTTAACTATAAATAATATTGTCATCCTTGAAATTCTGAGGAAAAAAATACACTTTGTCATTGTTTTTTTAAACATTGATTTGTTTTGTTTTTTTGAAATCTTTACAGCATATGAGCAAAAAATACCAGGAAAATTTGTATTTTTTCTTTTTTTTGAAATTCTGATAGGAATAATTCTTTTGTTTTTATATTGGCACTATTACCATTGACATTTGTGCCAAATTACTACACAAAATATTTATTCGTGTTTGAGATATACATCCTTTTGTGATCTGTTAAAATGCAATTTTTCCTTTTTTAAAATGTCTGAAAGATGATGACTAAAATGTTGATGAAACCAAAAAAGCTTAAATGAATATTCCAGACGGTTTTTTCTTCTGACATTTTGAGAATCCCTGGTTTATTTTTTGAGATACATAACCTATTACTAAAAAAAACCGACCATCCGATTTTTAATTTGGATAGCAGCTCTAAATTTAGCAGTACCTAAATTGATATATGTAACTTTAAAAGTATGGCAAATTCTCTTCAAATATAAATATATTTTGTAGCCATTGAATTGTTTTGTCAAGCTGTTGCAAAAAGTAAGCTAGCTAAAATTTTATACCTCTATGTGATTTGAATTTTTGTAATACGATAATAAACGACTTTTAAATTCCATTGTGATCAAACAAATCTTAAAACTCTCATTGAGTATTCCTCCTTAGTCCTCTGGTGAGACATTTTCCCTAGTTAAAAAAAAAGTGATTACACAATTTTAAGAAATATTGTATCCATTTATCTATTTCAATCTACATAAAATAATGGGATTTAAATTCTAAGAAATCCCAATGTTCTGTACATTTTCTTTTGTATATCAATTTTTGAAAAAAATTATTCATTTTAACACATTGTTTCATGGATGGAAAATACAAAAGTCTTTTTTATATATTTAAGGGTTCAAAACTATCTTACTTCCTAGAATTATTTAGTAATTCATGAATATATATAGATGTAGTATTATGGCTGGATAAATTATTCAAGCCTCTAATAAATTCATTTCCTTACTAAAGTATCATTGAATTTCAAGTAAAAATCTTAAGAGTAAACTTTTTTTAAATTTATTTTTAGATATTCATAATTTGTTATGAGGATTTGGGAATTCCATATAAAATTTATATAAACTTACTTTTTGTAAAATAACATTAAATTTTCTAGAAAAATAAATCTTTTTTTATATGTATGTATTATAATTATTTTTTTATTATTTTATTCTGTTCTTTTATTTTTTTACTCAATACAAAACAATGTACAACAGAGAAGTAAATCAGAATCTGGACTTCTTACATACACTAAATTAAAAGTTGTATAAGTCACCACAAAGGAAAACATGGCGATGAATTTGTAAATGACATACGAGAGAATGAAATTTTTAAAATGAAATTTTTCTTAGTAAGCCCTAACAATCTTCTTCTTTTTTTTCTTTTAATAATAGCGTTATAACGAAAGGGAAAGTAATCAAATTTCTCTCCTGATTAAAAAAGCAATGGTGTTACTTTTGACACTGTTATTTACATTTCTGGTTACAACTTACAAAAATAAGTGTGAAATGTGATAAAAAGTAAGGATATCTGTCACAATCTTACAAACAATGACACTCTGAATTCATGTGGACAATTGTTAGAGTATTATTTCCTTAAATAGGGTATCCCTCCGGATATACCTCATTATAAGTAGGAATGTAAATAATATGCAAATGGGGTGTGTAAAATAAAAAAAAGAGAAAATTAACCTGGTAACTCTGACAATTTGATGAATGTTGAGAGGGAAGCAGCTTGAGCTGTCATGACGTTTTACTTAGCTGCAAGCTGCTATTCTCCTTTATATACACAAATGAAGACATCAATAATAAATAATAACATTATTTATTATTACCAAAGGTGAGAGGCAGAAAATTAACTGAAATTAATGTCAGGAAATTATATATTTTTAACTAATAATTATACGAGGACTTGAGCCCTTTTTGCTTACATTTTATTTCCTTTATTAACCTTAATGCATGTATTCCTTCACGTGAGATCTTTACTATCAGGTACATGTTCTCCCCTCAGTAATAATTAAAAAATGATAACAGCTTTGGAAAACAAAAAGTACTGTTCGAAGAGCCAACTCCACAAAATCTCGCACGCGGCGTTTTGCATATTATTTACATTCCTAATGATAAGGGGAAATCATATTCGACAAGGAGTGGAGAAGAACGGTTACTTGCAGTAGTCTGTACATGCAATTAATGTTTGGAACCGATTTGACTAATAGATCGACCCTCGGCATTTCTCAAGACTGGACAGCAGCTCAAAGAGTAGTATCTGAGCGATTCAACACTAGATATAATTCGCAAAAATCCCCCTAAACGCTTTTTCTTCCAAAATCTAGAAGGTCCGGCGTTGTTGGAGGAAAAGACCTTAAATAATAATGCTCTATCTGTGTATTCGTGTCATTTATTTTATCCATTTGGTGACGGAAGATTTAAATTCCCTCTAAGAAGAACCGCTCAAATTCATTTAATGCCAAGGCCATGGCACCTCAAGATGGAGTTACCTAGTTTTGACAGCAAAGTTAAGCGCCTAATTGATTTTATATTAAATTACTACAACTTCCTGAAATATGGAAGCATAGAATACATTAGTCTTTAGTTGGAATCCATGACGGGAGGAAATTTACAAGTCAATTGGAGCTATCTGCAAACTGTATATTTTTTTCTGAGCATTGTAAGGACTGCAGAAAGCTTTATAATGATACCCTGCATGCATTTGTGGATTGTCCTGCCATTTCTATTCTAAAGAAATCTGTTTGAATAAATGTCAAAGGACTTGATAATTGTAAAAAAGCAGTGGTGTTGTTTGGACTCCAAAAAAGAAATGGATTCCGTTCCAGCAACTCTAAAGCAGTAGACTACGCCTTGTTGAACGCCAAAGCACGGATTGCCAGCTGTCTAACAAATCGGGAGTATGTAAAGGCAACGGACCTGTGGGGAATTTTGATATCTGCTGCAGCAAGATACACGGCATGTTCCCAGAAGATTCCGTCTCTTTAAAACGATTCCTGGACCCTCGCTACGAAGGAAGTTAAATACTTTCCATCATGTTCTTCGTCTCATTTAAAAATTATCCGTAAAATTTTAAAGAAGTTTTAAGTAACGTTATATTTTGTGCTATTGTTTATGTGCTTGTTTTGAATGCTTTTGGTTTTTGTTTTAAGGATGTTTTTTTTATTTCTGTTGCCGATATGTATGCTTGAAATGTTATATTATTCTATATCTAAAAAAACAAAGCACATTCTAGATGCTTACTCTTAACAATTGTTGACTTTTTAAACATAAAACATCCATCTCACCCACAATTAGAGTACTCCTCCTTGGACTGAAAGCTTAAAACATACATAATTTTAATAATGAGTAAGATGCCTTTAATTCAGGAATGGAGAAAGGGACAGAAGGCGGGAGGGATGATCACCCTTGAAATGCCACACAATATAAAATATATTCTTTAAAAGGGGTTTTCATTTATGTATTTATATATATATATATATATATAGTATAATAATGATAAATAAAAGTACATTTGAAGAAGACAGAACCGATATGAAGTTCAACATATTTCTACACTCTTTTCATTGTACTCTATTTGCTCTACACCATATCCATCAAAATGGATAATTGAGCTCTCTAAAAGGATACATAATCAGAAATAGGAAATAATACTCTCTTAAATTGAGGCTCTCTTTCTCTTTATGGAAACGTGGGACGACTTGGATCATAATAATCATAGCAAAGAGAGAGAAAGACGGAAAAAAGTAAAGGAAAAGAAAATGAGATCGTGGTTTCAAGAGGAGCTTTTAAATTATTATTTTTTTTTTGAGTTAGTGTTCTGTCAAGTCAATTGATCTCAACACAAACAGGAATTATATGAACACATTTGTATTTGTTGTGCTTCATGGTACAGATTCAAGTCTTTAGGAAGATCCCTTGATTTATTGGTTTATCAACTTCTTGTTTTTTTTTTTTTTTGTTTGTTTGATTCATTTCATGTGAGTATTGAATCATTTGTATCTTTTTGTGATTTGACTCTTTACTAAGAGTAAATTATTGAGTGCTTTACTTTTACCTTCTGACATTGACATATACAAATGTCAAACATTTTTTTAAACATTAAATATTCAACTTTTTATATTTTGACTCACATCACTAAATAGAACTGATATTTGACCAACCATTTCCTAAGGGAATGGATCAACTTTTTATCATTTGGCTTTTTTGATACGTATTCCTTAAAAAGTTGTGACATGATTTTTAAAGAACGAATGGAATAGGAATAACTTATACCATTAATCTATAGGTAGTAGGTTAGATTGAACAAAAAAAAAATATATAATCATCTTTAGTCATGTTTTTTGATACAATTATTTGTATTCACAATGTCTAATTATAGTCGCAGTGACGGCTGCTCATCTCTTCCTCACAGTTTTGATAATAAATTAGAGAAAAGGAATGAGCATGACAGGATTTATGATGATTCATATGGACATTGAACATATGGTATTTTTGCCTCTTTTCATTATTTAGCTATAGTGACAGTGTTTTTTTATGATTTTAAAGGCCTTATTGCAATTTCTTATTTGTTTTCTTTCTCTCTTTCTCTCCCCCCCACCCCCAGTTCCCTAAAACGAACAAAATTATAACAACTTCTTTTTTTATTTATTTACTTGATAATGTCCATCATGTACCTACATTTAATATTTAATAACAATAGTTAAATAATAATAATTATCCAAAAATGTATTTAAAAAACATAAAGTAAATTACCTATTCACTTTGAATTTGCTATTTCTCCTGAATAAAATTACTTCTCTTATCATTCCAAGGCATATCTTTTATATATATATATATATGTATAATTATACATATAGTTATGTTCTCTGGAGAGAATAACTTTATATTCATACAAATACCTAGGGTTTTAAAGTACATATATCGAATCTTTTGTTTTCATATGTAAACTTAAAATTTTCTTGAAAATGTATACAGTTTGAAATTTTCAAATATATATATCATTGACTCAACAAATTGCTTATAAATATATATGTATGATTAAGAAAAGCTGTTGATTCATTATACAAAAAATCAATTCAATTTAATTGCAAGTAGAGAATTAAAGCACATTGCAAAGGATATGTATTTAGATTCAAAAAAATCACTTACACAAAGTATGTAGCATAAATCTTGCTGAATTTGTACTTATGAGGTGCTCTATTTTCTTGACTTCTAACTCTATTCTAATTCTTTAATATATCAAACACTTGGCAAAATAATAAGATAATGTGACTTCATTCCTAAGAGGCTTTGTTTTTATTTTCTCCAATTTTTTCCATTAATATATATCAAACGAGGTGAACGATATAATAGGATCTTGTCAAAACGCTCATTAATTTGTATTTCATGAAATTTTTTAATTAATTATACCAATTTGCATACTTTTTATTTTAAAATATTATGCTGATAATGTCATTGTATATTAGCTATTTATTCAGGGAAAATCCTTGACAGCCTAAATTAAAAAAGGTTTTTGTTGATATATTAAAAAAAAATAAATGAAACATTTGAGAATTATAAATATATTTGAATGATCTGGAAATTTGATCCTTGATCTCCCTTTATTGTAAATTTTTTAATCTGTTTTATTTTTTTATAAAGCAAAAAAAAAAAATGGAATTTTAGTCCTTTCTTAGCAATCGAAATGATGCTATACATTATTTGTATTCCTCTCTCTCTCTCTCTCTCTCTCTCTCTCTCTGTAATATCATTTCATTTATAAATAAATAATCAAAATTATCGAGAAGTTTGAGGGTTGTTTTTTTTTTTAAAAAAAGATAAAAGGGCTCATTTTAATGATGAAATAACAACATATCTTAATCTTAAATGGAAAGGATTTTTTTTTTCATTTATTTATTTGTTTTCTCATGTACTTTTATATATATTGAAAAATATATCAGAGTCTTCCAAATGCACATATAAATCAATTTGTTGACAACAAAAGCAAAAGCAAAAAACGACGTTTCATTTAAAATGTCAATTTTAAAGTTACTCAAACTAAAATCCAATAAAATCAATCCAGGTATAAAAAATGTTGCTGCGTAGCTCTACTATTATCCAAGGGCATATTTCAGCTTTTTAGACATTGGATGAGAAATTGCTTAGAAAAAACAATGTTGTAGGTCTACTGGGATGATTAATATTGTACTATCTTTATATAAAGTAAACAAACAAAAAAACTTCAAAGAAAATGTTTTTGTATTTAATGTTCACAATGTTCAAAGACTCATATTTAACAAACTTTTTTTATTTAAATCATAACTTTATACCTTGATGAGTCATGATATTTCTTCAAATGAATGAATGAATGATTTTTACTTAAATTTTGAATATAAATAAAAATTTGTTAAATAAAATTTAACAGAATGTTTATTATGACACACTTTATCTCTTGACTTTTTTCCAAAAAAAAAAAAAAAAAAAACGAATGCAAAATTAGTTGGATTTAACCAATTCTTTTCAAATGAAGGATTATATATAATTATAATTATTCATTTAAGTGTAGAAAACTGTTCAAAGGATAACAAGAGCTAATTTAAATTACAACAATCAACATTTAAAAACACTAATGAGGAATAAAAAAGATAAAAATACACGGTTAACAACAAAAAATACAGCCTGTATTTTCATGAGTGGTTTAACAAGCACATTTTTATTTAAATTATATGCAAATAAGTAGATGAAACTCGCAAATGTATTTTAACAAAACAACTTAAAATATGAAGAACACTTAGGAATGAATAAATTAGATGAATATTTATTTATTTTTAAATATTCGACCCTTTACACTTTTATTCGTGATTTAAGTTATGCATATATTTATTTATTTATTTTAATATAATGTAAATCTGTCAAAAAAAAGTCAATAATTGAATAAGTAAATACGTTAAAGTATAACCAAAATAATATCAACAAAACCTTCCAAGTACTAGGTGGAATAAATACTAATTCATTTGACTCCAAATTAAAAAGTGGAATATTATTCAACTTAGAGTTGTAATGGAAGGGATTCAAATTTGTCCTCTATTGTCTACACTCTATGCAAGTTCCTTTGTATAATATACATATAACAGAAAATGGATACCCGTAGTCAATTGTTTTATATCTATAAATGTATATTGGAAATGATCAAGAGCTCCCATTAGATGAATAAATATCCTTTACCTTTTGTTTTTCATTTTTTTTCTATCACTCACGTACTCTTCATCCAAGGATTCTAAATTTTCTTCCATTATCCACCTTCTATAGCTTAAAATTATGTAAATTTCCCTAGTGAAATGATGAGTTCCATAATTTGAGTAGTACTTTAAAGATTGGAATTATAGTTATGTTTGAAATCGTACTTCATAAGCATAAAGGTGGGTTTAGAATAAGACGTAAGAACATCGTGGAACTTTATACTAAGAAGCTTTTGCATACATAGTCAGGCTTACAATTTACGCAATCTAAAGAAGGTTCACTTGTAATCAATCTTTGTACTTTACCCGTTGACTTAACTCAAGTAGTCAAGTGAACGTAAGGATTATTTTGACTCGCATCAATGAGTCTGAGTACGCCTGATGAAGCTTTCTAAAGAAATGACTCTCATTATGTCATTTTGTAGAGCCAAAGTAACCTCTTGTTGTATTTCAAACAGTTAAAATGCGTGCCGATATCGTGAGCAATATTGCTTCCAAAAAATGTGGCACTGGAGTAGGCGAGTAGGCTAATTACTCGATAAATACTTATTTGTCATTATTCAGAGAACAAATCTGAAGCAATGTAACTAACATGAAGTCGAGTAGGAAACACTAGTCACCATTTTTTTTAATTTAAGCTTTCAATTTTGGGTGTTTTTTTTTCAATGATAGATAAAGGGGACGGAATAAGGGCGCTACGTGGGAGGATATTAATTTAAAGTTCCCACATAACGGACTAAAATGATGATATTTAATTATGTTCATTGATGACATCTAAGGGGATATGGATGATAAATGTAAATATCCCACTTTTACAACTAACGTTATCTACCTAAAGGAAAAATTAAATAAATTGAAATATGCGTTCAATCTCCATTATACACATGGAGACTTTCCGTACCTCTATCAAACTTTTCTTTGAGAAAAAAAGAAAAAAAAAACAAATACGACTTTATATGACTATTGGACCATTTATTATTTTAACCAAAGTGTTTTGTTGACCCCTTGACAAGTTTTAAATTGAATTTCAATTGAAAAACGTTTAGATCATGATTAAGGTGCAAAAGTTAAGAAATTAACCTGCTGTAAATGTCATGTACAACAAGTCTAGAACTAACACCTATAAAAGGCAGACTAGCATTCATACATATATTTATAAATCGTAATAGATACGTAAATCAAAGAAAAAAGGGGAAAATATTTAGCATAAATTCGTTACATTGAAATTTGAAGGACTGCATCCAAGAAGCAGTATTTTTCAATATTTTTTTTTTAATAAGGGCTTATAAATCATTATATATTATATTTTGTATATTTTTTTAATTTTATAAAAAAGCCATTAATGCATTTTGAGACTAATAATACATTAATAACAGTAGGAAGGAGGTTGTTCATTCATAAAGATGAAAAAATCATGTGAAAGACAGAAAAAGTTGCTCAAAATTACTTTAGAAAATAAATTTATACCTACTCTTATATGAAGGTTTCGTAAATACAAGTAAGTTCCCTTTATATAGTTGTTGTCCAAGAACTCTATGCATGTATTTTACCTTCCACTATTTTCATTACTTAACTCTTATCTTACTTAAATGCTGATGCAAGCAAAAACTACGTCTAAATGCATATATATAAGCTACCAGAAGTTTTTTCATAACTTTTTTTTTTAAGTCGAGGTTTGGATTCAGCGAAAGCTCGTTGTGATGTAATTAATATTTTTTGTTTTTGTTTCCTACTTTTGTCCCAAAATGAACTCAAATTAAAATCATAGATATTGTTCTATAGTCTAATCACTCTTTACTGTAATTACTATTCAAATGAAATTGATTCTTATTGGAGAAGGAGAGAATAGCATAATTGGTTAAGGAAATGTGTCATAGTGTCTTCATAGTGTCTCTGACCCTATCATTATTTCCTAAAAAAGACTTAAAATGAGCCAAGCCAGTTCTTGGACTATTCTTTATTCATTTTATAATTGTGATGTTTAAATTTAGCCAGATTTGATTCGATTTCAATTGATCCAACTTCAATACCAAAGCAAACTTTGGATCAATACGATGCAAGAGTGAATGAATAGATGTAAACAATAAAAAAATAATACTCAGTAATTTTTGATTGAATTGCATTATGCTAGTCAGAACCGTTTATAAATATAAGGTAATGTCTTAGAACCCCAATCTACCAGGGGCTCTCGTTTCTTCATAATGAGTCTCTGAGACATGGTACAAAGAAAATATGCAGGTCTCTATAGGTATA
Organism: Lepeophtheirus nordmannii; assembly: GCA_963680855.1. Classification (NCBI taxonomy): domain Eukaryota; kingdom Metazoa; phylum Arthropoda; class Copepoda; order Siphonostomatoida; family Caligidae; genus Lepeophtheirus; species Lepeophtheirus nordmannii. The sequence continues at coordinate 14,497,447 of OY804520.1, forward strand.
ATTAAAGATGGTACATGGGTAGAGCTTGAGGGGAAGGTGACCTATGGGGTTATTATGACCTTTTTTAACATCAGCTGCCTGTTTTATGATTTTTATGACAAATACTAGTACAAAGAGCCTGGGGACCCACTCATTTTCCTTTTAAAAGCCTCAAAGCAAGCATGAAATGCTTATAATCAACACTCATATACCGTTTAATACTTTAAACTGAAATAAATTAATATTTTTCTTTGCACGGATTTTCTGCATTTCTCAGAATATATTTAAAATCAGAGATTTGAATGACAATCTTCCATGCCTAATCTCCAGCACCGTTTGTTACAAAAAAACAATAAACACACAAAGATTACTCAATAAAATAACGCATATATAATAATAAGTATTTACAAATATGGCGGATCTGAGCCTAGAAAACCATCCAACTAATTAAAGGTAGAACGTAGAGCACCCATAGTTAATTTAAATTAATTACTTTTTGTTAGTAAATTATATGTATGTCTACATATATCAATTTTTTTTGCAAAAACGTGAAGAGAGGCAAATGCTTTTTGGGTAATCCAATGATTGTGCGTCAAGTTTTTAATTACAATCACAAGTCATGTACAGCTCTCAATTTTTTTTTTATTGATTAAAAAAAAATGTCAAATATACTCATTTCTATATAAGGTTTAATGAAAGATTTGATATATAAAAAAAAAAGAAAAAGAGTTTCTATTTATTCAACAGGTTATGCTTCACTATTAATATGTATATTGAAACAAACTTTTTCAATTAAAGGAAACAAAGAGAGATGTTTTTAATTACAAAAAAATAAATAAAAAAAATTCAATAACAGATTTTCTCCTTATTTTTTTAACGGAACGTTGATTTGTTAAAATTACCATTAAGCTGTGATTATCCCTACTATTAAATAGAAATTGGCTCAACAGTTGGAGAGAATGACATCATCGGCTGACTACGAGGAGTTCCCTCCGGGTCTTTTCCCCTTCTTTTTTTTTTTTTTTTTTTGAAAGAAAAAGTTGAGGGATATAAGTGAAGACTTATGTGTGCTTTAAAAATACTAAATTTTAGAATAGGATAAAACGGGATTTACATAGAACATAACATGTTTCGTATGAACCAATTTGTGAATAGGATAACAATATGAGGAAAACGCTCAATAAACTATTTTTTATGAATCTCTATCAATATATATGTATATTTACATAAAATAACCAAATTCGAAAACTCAAGTTGCTTTAAAATCCAATTTATCAAATTTATGTTTTAAAGGGAGCTCAGTATGAATGACTCATCTCAGAATGTCAGCTCCATCTACAATTGTAGTGGAGCCACAGAGGAAGAGTTTCAAATGTTTGCAAGAAGTAATTGGTGGATAGATGGTCTGGGACAGTTGATTCTTTGCTCAATAGGACTAACTGGGAACACTGTTGCAATCCCTTTGCTCTGCTCACGTGTAAGTTATGTACCTAACACTAGAAAAGAACTTTTTGATTTATCCATGAATAGGAATGTAAATAATATGCAAACCGGGCATGTAAGAATCAAAGAAAGAGAAAATCAACCTGGCAACCCTGACAATTTAATGAATGTCGAGGGGGGAAGCAGCTTGAGCTGTCATGACGTTATACAGTGCTACAAGCTGCTATTCTCCATTGTATATAATAACAATAAATAATAACATAGATGAGAGGCAGAAAATTAACTGAAATTAATGTCAGGAAATTATATATTTTTAACTAATAATTATACGAGGACTTGAGCCCTTTTTGCTTACATTTTATTTGCTTTATTAAACTTAATGCATGTATTCCTTCATACGACATCTTTACTATCAGGAAGAGGTTCTCTCCTCAGTAATAAAGGAAAAATGATAACAGCTTTTCAAAACAAAAAGACCTGTTTGAAGAGCCAACTCCACAAAGTCTCGCACGCGGCGTTTTGCATATTATTTACACTCCTATCCATGAATATATCTGAATAGAGTTTGAGGTGACTCCTTTTATCAGTTTGAGCGTTTCATTTTATATTAAAAAAACAAATTGCTCATCATTAAATGCTTTAAATTACTTTCATATATAGGGTGAGTGCGCTCTTTAACAACAAGCTTCGGGCGCACGCTGATGTGCAGTTATTGCACTTAGGCATTAAATTTTTTTTTTCCTCGACAGCTGAATGTTTATGGGTTTATCTTAAAATAAATTAAATTTGGTTGTCAAAGATCGCACTCATAAATAAATTTTCTTCAATATATGTAAGTTGAAGGTCTTACTTTTATAATTCATTACAGGAAACATAACATTCGAATATCATTATTTATTTAAACTCAATTTCCACATATTCTAAATATGTATGTATCTATATCTAGGTGTCTTGCACTATATATACATACATATGTAGGTAGTTAGAAGTTATGAACTTTAGCTACAATATATATATTTAAAATCCCATGAATATTTATTTCCACATTTTAAATTTATTGAGAAGGTAATTTAAATTTACAAATTTAGTTTATTTGTTTGTAGAATAAACAAATAAAGGGATGAGTTGTAGCTCTTTTCTACAATCTAAAACCCCTATAGCCAAATATCTCTACGTATGTATATTAATTTATGTTTCTTAACAAACAAAAATAATGACTAATTAACAAACTATTCAAATGATATTTATTAATATCGTTGTTTGTTTTTTTCCATTTTAAAGAAACTAAACTCTGTTTTTTATCGACTCCTTGTTTGTTTGGCTCTATTTGATAATGCTTACCTCATCTGCTCTCTCCTTGAGTCCCTTCGATCACACATGCCACTCCCTTGGAACCAAAATAACCATACCATCATGTATATACACCTTCTGTATCCAATCCATAATATAGTTCTCTGTTGCTCCATTTACATCACGGCTGCAATTGCATTTGAAAGGTATGTAAATACCTACATAGAATAATAGACTCTCACTTCTGAGAGTCTATGCACTTACAAACATAACCCGATTTTATTTATTTTAGATACTATGCCGTTTGTAGACCCGTGGAGTATCGGAATCGAATACTAAGTGATAGAAACTCACCCTGGATCCGTGTACTCATCACTTATCTATTACCTGTGATTGGATTTTGTGTCATATTCAATATTCCAAAGTTTTATGAATTGGATGGTCAGGAATATAGAGACTCGTATAATCAAACAAGGGTAAGACTCATTTAAATTATAATTAACTACATATATCTAATTGTATCTGTCAAATGGTTTTTTTTTACACACATACAGATTGGTATAAAACCTACACCGCTACGGCTGAGTGACAATTACATTGTGTATTATCACCACTACACGCGGCTCATTGTATCAGGAATTGTACCGTTTTGCTCACTTGCATTTTGTAACTTTAGGATCTATAAAGCTGTCATGCGACGAAAGCAGAGTAAGTTGTATGAGATCCTTGATGCTCAAAATATTAGAGAAAAATGAATGTAAAATACAAAATAATGGACGTGCTAACACTTTCTTTAAGAAGTTAGTCCACAATTACTTGAATGTTTCATTTTATCTAAGTTAGAGCTTATTTTATGCTAACAATACTATCTAAAAACAAACATTGACTTCATGAATAAGTACCTCATTCAATATAAGTAAATACATTGATAATTCTGAGAAATAAACATAAACGAAATTATAAGAGGAAAATGAAATAAAATATTCACCTATTATCGGATCGGATTTAAAAAAAGCCAAACTTGAAATATTAGTGATAATAGTATATACTTTATTTTGAATCTCTTACACATTGATTTAATGCGGAATTTGGCTTTAAATGTGATAATGAACCAATATTTCCTTAATTCTTATTTTTATTATTGGGATATATTTTATGATCAATAACCATAAGTATGGGATCTCAGAATGGGTGTATCAAAAAATGTCTCAAATAAAAATGAAAGAGCATTATTTGAAAAGAAAATATGACTCAATTTTAAAGCAACAAATACTCATATATATGTACATAATAAATGTGTCAAGTCAACAAGAAAGCAAGTTTGTTTTCAAATATTAAAAAGGAAAAAATCCACTTTTAAGTAGCTTTTTTACTTCATAAATATAACGGTCAAATATTTAGGAGTCATTTTAAGACCTATTGCGCACGATTTTTGCTAAAATATCACTTTTAATCAAAAAAGAAAAGTCTATCCAATAGAGCAATCGGATAAATTTTACGACTGCACATGGAGCCGTAAAATGTCCCTGAAAGAACATCCATCTTTTTCATAGATCCAGAGATTTATTTAGTGGCAGTTGGCTAAAACCAGTTCATTTATTTAAGAACTAATAAGAATCAACTTAATCCACTATCATGCTGCCCATGATGAATCATAGTAATAGTAACAGCATAGTCATAAACACCAGTTGTTTTTTATTCTTGATTGTGGCTGGTTTTTTTTTCCTATAATTAAGTTGCAATTATTGGAGTCATTATTTAATTAATCGAAATATACTTACTATTAATACAAACGACAGAGAATGTCTTCAAGAAACTGATGGCAGTTCTAATTCACTTTGAAAATATTTCAGATGAACTTGGTTTCTTGTTGACTTGACACATATATAGTATATAGGTTAAAAAAATATGTAAAAATAAGTTAATTCCTTCTTCTCATCCATTCTCTCTCAAGACTTTTACAGAGTCTTGAGTGGGGTACGGGAAAAGAGGGACATTATTAGGAGAAAAAGGGACATTTAAAAAAAGATGGGCATTTCATATTGAAGATATATGAGTCAGATTTACCAGTCAGGGGGTGTTCACATTCAAGTTCATCTAATTCCCGAATTTTTTTTTTTTTTAATTCTGGTTAGATTATTACTTGCTTTACCGTTTTTATTTTTGTCAGCCCTCTTGAATGGCTACTTCTCACGAGTAGGGTCCATTCCTGCTTTTCAAGATATACTATAACATTACGAACTTTAATAATAGAACTGTGACGTCAAGAAATACTAAATATAAGTACCATTTCTTTATAATCTTATATATCATTCTAGATTATATAAAGTAAAGTTATTAAAAATACTAAGTATATTTCCGTTATTTCCCAAAGTGACTTCATAAAATAGACAACATTTAACATGAAATATTCATGAATAATAATCATCATAAATTAATTCATCCATATCTTTAAATATCCCCCCCCCTCCTACTCAGAAACAATGTTGCAATATGGAAAATAGCACTTATAAGAACAAAAATCAATCAAGGGAAAAAATAAGGCCTTATTTATTTATTGAGACTATTTTCCCTTCATTATTAATATAACTTTATGACAAATTAACCACCCAAAAATAATCAATATACTAATATAAGCTAATGATTGCTCAAAAATTTCGGTTAAAACATAAATTATGACTCTATGAGTTGAAAATACAAGTAAAAAATAATTTTACTTTGTATTATATGTAAATGCATAACTTCATTTACATAAGTCTACATCTACATTAAATTGACAAATGATTGTCATCTAAACATCTCAAAATTGAATGATTTTTGGCCTAATAGATGCCTAATATTAAAAATGTGACAAATTTCTTTGTATCACAATAGAACCCTATTGATTCTTGTTAATATTTTTGCTATAATTTTTAGACCTCTAAAGGTAAAGTCTTGAAAATTTGTATTAAACCATTTGATAGAGGGAAAAATACAAACGTCAAGTAAAAAAAAAATGAAAAAAAATAATATTTTGTGCACAAAAAAATTAATTTAATTACAATAATAATGTCACAAGATCGGCTATAAAAAATAGCTACACTCTTAAAGTTAAAAAACAAAACAAAACTACTCACCATATATAGACACACCTATAAGTACTTACATATGTATATATATATATTTTTAAATGGTATTTTCTTCTAATGATCAGCATGAGCTCCCAAAGTTGGACTACTGACTACTCAAAATAAATATCTTATTATTCTTTTATTAAAAGCTGAATACATTGGAATATAGTGTTAATTATTATTATTTTAACACTTTTTTTAGTTTGAATAAATGATCTTTAAAAATTATATTAATTAACTTTCTGTAAAATGTATTTTTAGTGACATAAAAGATGAATAAACAAAGGAGAAAAAATAAATGCACAATATAGAACCTGCATTCTTTTGTCCAAATTTATTATATTAATTCTAAATTTTTTATTTAAAAAAAAAAAATCATTCAACTTTTGTCAAATGACTGGATAGAAATTTCCAAGACATTTTTTTCCTCTTTTTTTCTTGTCAATTTGACATGAAAGGATCCATATGTTATGCTTAAGATTTGGAAGTCAATATTTTGTTGAGTTTTCAAGCACCTGTATTTATTCATTGTTTCATATTAATGACATTAATATATATTTATATATATTGCTTCCTTTCATTTCTAAAATTATGTATGGATATTAGAATTTATCACTTTTATACTTTATTTTAAATCATTTGTGTCAAATTTGTATGAATTATTTATGTACAAAGGTACATTAAATGCTATAATTATAAATGTATTTAAGATCAAAATGGCGGCGGCTCCTCCGAGAACGACACAGAGAATCGTCAAGCCATCCTTCTTATTCTGATAGTCCTCATTTTCCTTATTTGCAACACCCCACGCATATTCCTAACCTTAAAAGAAACATTCAGTGTTAAGCAATGGAAGGAGGACTATCTCCATGGATGCAAGGGCCTTCCCCTTTGGCTTCTCTTCATGGGCTCCTTTTCACATCTCCTTCTCACTTTCAACTCATCCCTTAACTTCTTTCTCTACTGCATGATGTCCAGCTCTTTTCGAAATGTCATCAAAGACTGCTTCTTGGGTCATGGACGGATCAAGAATGTGTTTACTTCGGAATCAAGGATTCTGCGAATGAGTGTCTCGAAAACGAGGAGCAATGTTCTTCATACGGAAATCAATCAGGATGGTGTTCTTATGACTGCTTTATAATAATTGGATTACCTTCATGTATCTGTGTGTATATGTTTAAATAATCCATGAAGTGTGCGTCGTTTCTTGTAATATATACTATATATGCAATATAAATTCTAAATAAAAATTATAATTTTCGATAACATGTGTTAATTCTTTTAAGTTACATATTTAGACCTTTTTGAGAGACGGTTTGAGTCATAAGTCTCTAACCGTCTCACAAGACGAAAGGACAATTGATATCTGTTACTCGATCAAATTTTGATGAATTAATATAATATAATAGATCGTATCCTCTGGTAGAGTTATAAAACTTCTTAATGGATTGACAGCAGGGGTGCCAGAACAAATTCACAATTGGTAAGGGGGGTTATTAATGGCACAAATATCACACAAATGTGATATTGATGTTGTTGTTTTTTTTGGGTTTTTTTAAAAAACAATGCCCCCACTCCCAGTTCTTAGTATAGGGATGGGACTTTTGTTCAGAAAAAATACTGGTCCGTGATTAGAAACATTTGGTACAATTGTTCTTCTTTTTTTTTCTTTTCCAGTATTTTATTAAAAAATATGATACAATATCAATCCTTAAATATTATTGTTGAAATGATGATGATTCCGTCATTACAATAGTAATTCAAGTAACAAATATATGGAGTATGAGGTAATATCAGTAAGAGTATTAATTCAATAGTACCATATGTCTTGTTACTATCTTCTAAACGCACTCTCCCAAAATTATAAATTATTATTTCTAAAATAGGATAGAGCTGTAAATCCTGAGCATTTATTTACCCGCTTTGATTTTAGTAGTTGCCTATCTGTACATAATTTATTGCTTTTTCCTAATATTTTCTATTATTTAACCAATAAAATGCCCAATCGTGTGAACTCAAAGATCGTTAATATCTTTCTCTGTAAAATGGTACGATAATAGCTGATATATGTAGTAAAATGTCATGACGACTGACCCTGCTCTCCTCCCAAACATTCATCATTTTCAGGGTTGCCAGGTCAATTTTTGCTTTCTTTCTTTTTTTATATATAGACCCACCGAGCTTATGAATTGAAATACGCCTGTGCAGAGCATAAACATAACTACGTATATAATTGAGTACTGAACTATTCAAAAAGGGAATTTGATATTTATGAAATGTTACTATTGTAATAAATAGCATATTTTACCCATCCAATAAATTTATTTGGTTGCTGAGGGCAAGAAGTTCAAACTTTAAATATTTACCTTTAATTATCCTCGTTAGATTATTTACTTATATAGGTACATACAAGTTTGTTCGTTTTATTGTTTGTTTGCTTTTCAATGATTAATCGAACTTTATTTTTCATCTGGGTACTTTGTTTAAAAAAAAATTATTTATATTATCAAGAAACCTTTTTACTTAAAAAACTTTATTTTCATTATCGTATTTTATAATGATGTATTACGTATGTACATAAACATCAGAAGCAAACATGGGCGGGAGTACCATTCTGGAAATATGTTCATAGATATGTAAAGTATGTAGGCCTACATGAGGTGAATAAAACCATATATATGTACAAACTACATATATTGAAAAGGTTGTTTGATTCCAGTCTTTGAGTACAATTTTGATAATGGAATTCAACTTTGATTGAAATTAACAAGCAGTGTTTAGTTAAATTTACGTTGTTCATTTTTTACTCTTAGAGAACTTTCACTTTATAACGAGATAGAATGAAATTTTGAAGTGATGGATCAATTTACATTGAGAAACTCAAAAAAAAACAAAAAAAAAAACATAAAAAAGGTTGTAACTTTTTAAATTTAATGATACACTCGAAGAAATATTTATTTGAAATTCCAAAGACTAACATATTCTATAGAAACAATACAAATTGGAAGATTGAATCATTTATTCTTAATTTCTTGATATATTATTTGTACCTCCATAGATGTGCATAAAATTGAGGTATGCTTCTAAAAGTGATCCCATGTACTTTTATTTATTTATATATCGGCTAATTAAAGCCATAGTTTTTCCAATTTTATTTATTCCCCATAAAAGGCACGTTATATTATAAATATAAAACATAAAGTTCTAATCAATATCAAATACAAAATGTTTTATGGTTAAACTATTGTTTGTTTTGAGATTATATTTAGTAGAATGTACCGTTTTGGGCTTATTACTATTTTTTGTGGCTATATCAAAAACAACATTTATATATATATATATATATATATATATATATATGTATATAAAATGTACTTACATTTTCTTTTTAAAACTAAAATGCTTCTGATACATTCAATTTACAAACAAATTGCTTTATATATACATATTTAAATGTACATATATTATGTTTTTCTCCCTAATACAGTTCCATCGAATAAACGGGTTATTTGTTATTTTGTTTACTTGAGACAATAAAATCCTCTGAGTAAATATCTGTTGTAGAACTAACCTTGAGAAATACTACACTCCTTTAAATAATTACCTCATTTTCCGCCAGCCTACGGATTATTTGCTGATTTATTATGCTCTATGTAGCATCAAAAGCAAATAGTGGAGGAGTTTACATGGAAAAATATCCATAAAAGTGGACTCTGAGGCAATTTACACCCATTGTCATGTCCACTGCCTAAACTTAATCTTGTCAGAGTGACTGACCTGTCTGTATCTCCTTAATCTGTCTTGTTTGTGTATTTATGCAGGAAGAGCAAGGGGCATTGAGATGAATATAGACGCATCTTAAGAATTAGAGAAGGTGTTTTGTTATATATATAAATTTCTCAAAAGGCAAATAAATTTAATGTATATTGTATATTCATGAACATACATTTGAGATATTGACCTGTAAACTTTCTGTAAGCTTGTTCATATAATTTTACTTTGGATTTCATATAAATCTACATTGATAAATATAGTACGAAATTAAAATGCACAATGTTTCTACTGAGAATTTATTTATATATATATGTATTTTAGAACATAAGCTTTATAGAAGCACATCTTTTGCAAACATATTTTTTAAGAACCCCTATGGATCAATCTTGCTAGCTTCCCCTTGGCCACGAGAAAAAAACAACCCTAGAAGCATGTTTGAAAAAGAGGAAAGTTTTTTTACTTTTGACTCATCTCAAACTCTTAATTTTTAAGGACAAAATGTAAAATTGTTTTGTATTTTTTGTTGCTGTTGTTGAGTATGAAGACCCATAAAACAAAGTAGTAACATATCTTGTCGCAGTTTAAAATTTGAAATAGTATAAAATGGATAAAAAACTGCAAACTTTGACACAAAAGTGCTCATTTTTATAGCTAAAACGTCAGCGTACCATGTCATAAATAACTTAAGATACTTAAAACTTTGTATGTAGCATTTATCTAAATTGTTTTTCTGTAGTTAAAAAAAATTACTACAACTTTTGAGATGAATTGTGATCTATTATATCAAACTAATCATTTATATAGCTCAAATACATAGTAATTACTTGAGTTATTAAAGTGTTTAAGTGCAACAATAGATTTTCTGCTGAAGATAATAGAAAGAGTACTTATAAAAAGTTGCATTCCTATATGCTCATTATTGACATGGGGGCTTAAACGTGGAAAAGGGGATTTTTTTAAAAGGTTCAAATTGACTGTTTGTAAACGATTCATTCCGTCTTAAGTTTAAAGCTATGGGTATAATTTTGTTGCTGTATTTAAAATCTAGGATGAATGGGATGATTTCAAAACTTGGACTCGAGTTCCTATTTTAAAGACTTGTGACTCGACTTGATCTCATAATCAGATACTTGAATTGGACTCGAATGCTATGATTCGAGACTTTATTGGATTTTATAGCATTTTTTGAAAAAAAAAAAAGTTCTCATAATCTTTTCAATTTTTTATAAGAGGGTTGACCTCTTCATAGTAGTACCTTATACATACATTGTTATTGTAAATACTTGGAATATACTTTCCAAATAAAAGTTTTTTCACAGTCATTTTAATTTTTTTCTGAATAAAAAGTACTCTTAAGTAGCTTTTATAATAAAATATAGGTACATTTTAAAAAACTTAAAAATAATTGAAAATTGGTAAACTTAGAAAGACATTAATTTTTAAACCCTTTAGAAAAACCATATGGTATGAATACACTCTTTTCAAGATGTACATAAATATAACAATGGTAGGTTGATGTTATGAAATTCTTTTGACAGTTATTACGTTTATTACATGTGTCTACACACAAAGGAAGGAATTCAAATATTTATACATACATAGAATCTCATTTTATGAATTTCTTTTTTTACCCCTTGCTCTTTGCAAACCCCATGAGTAGAATTGAAATATTTAATATTAGGCCTGGGAGGATATGTGAATAACATGAGGGTCTTATAAGATAATAAAAAGTAGAAGTAGAAGTTATTACAATTTTGAAAGAGAGATTGAAGTTTTTGGATCTTCATGAATATATTACTTAGTAACTGGTTCTTTTGATATACATGACGAGCTTTTTGGGATAAATAAAAATACTTGATGTATTCTCCCTTCAGCTGATTTTCATCATTTGACTCTTTTGATTTAAAGCAGCTGACCCTACGTATTATGAACTCGTAAAGGGTATTATTAATTATTTATGATTTTGATGCATAAAAAATATCTTAAATCAAGGTTTGGGCGCCCTTTTTTGAATTTTGAATATATTACAAGTACTAACGATTGATTTGTGATTGGTAAAATTTATAAATATATAGTATATCTAAATAATAAATTCTGCCATATATTAACTAGTTGGCAACAAGAAAAATACAGAAGGGTAGCAGCTACCAGTTGTTTTTCAAAATTTTTCCTTTCCCTTTTGTCAGTCGAGGTTGCGAGTGAACAAAAAAGCTTGACGTGATAGTTGGTTAAATATATCCAAAAATTAAGAAATAAATATTTCAATATTTATACAATAAGCGATGATATTTTCTATCCAATTTGAGACATATGCATTTTTCCATAGATCCATCCACTTTCAATTAGAAGAGAATAATAAATTCTCCAAAGAATTTATAAAAAAAAACATCCAACTCCCTCCTGCCCCTAGACATTACTATCTTTGAAGAAGAACCTTTTAATGTACTATTAGCAGATGTGACCTTTTTTTTATCGGATTTTTTAGACCCCGTATTTCAACTAAATATTGGAAAGAATCGTTAAAATCAATTTAGCGTTTCGTTGTTTTTCATAAAATCTTGTTATTGTATACAATCATCCTGATGGATGATGCCCAAAAGTTCCTATTTTATTTAAGAGTTCTATACGCCTCACAATTTCTTTTATAACCTTTCTCCCAATATCCTCTTCAAAAAACTTTATATTATGTTCCAAATCTGACGAGTAGCTTCTTAAAATATTTATCTATTCCGAAAAAACTTTATCTGCATCTCTCGGCAGCGCCTTGTGTATTTTTATTATAATATTTACAAGATGATAATTTGATGACATTGTTAATTACCGGTCTTGATATTTTAAAATTCTGCGTTGGCAATAGGTTGAACAATTCCATTTATATAATTTTTTGATCCAAATTACATAGGCTCTGGAAGATAATTTACACTCTTGATTCTTGAAAATATGAATGGCGAGACGAGAGTCAAATCAATAATTGATTAGTTTTACTATATCAACTACATGCAGAGGAAAACATTGACAGTCTTTGAGGGATGGTAGAAGAAAATAAACACAAATTCATATCTTTCAGAAGAACATATTATATCAAGGATTCTAAGTACACTCACTTAGGTGCTTTATTAATTAATTGTAGACAGTGTGTATTCCTCCATTGCACGTGATGATTGGTACATTTTCTCCCCTCAAGAATGTAGGAACATAGATAACAGTTTTGGATAATTACAAATTATGTATATATGTATTTACAATCACTAAAAATTCACACTCTTGTAAAAGCTTAGGATTTCAGTTCTTATAACACTAATCAATTCCATTTTTAATCATAGGTCTTAATGATGATGTGTTCATGATCCTTTTTATCCTCAAAAATACAAAAATTGTAAATTTAGCTCAATAAACGTATACGTGTCAGCTGGCACTGAGAAGGACGAGACTTAGAATAGGAGATGCAAATTTTGAAAAAAAGCTAGCCTTTGAAAAAAGCCTCTCTGAGCTAGAACTGCTTGGAAGTACGACACTATAGTTCCAAAAAAAAAATTATAAACATTTATAGGCCAAAACTGAGTCCATGGAGGCCTCAGACAGAATCTATCAAACTCTTGCCTGGCTGTGTCAGTCAAGTATAGTTGCAACCGATCTAGATAAGAGTATGGCTGCAAAGAGATTTATAAATTAATTGTAGTATATTAAAATGTAATATAAGTTATAAATAAAAAACGTCTTGTATTGTTTTTTTTTGTTTATATTTGTCATTTTTCAAATATTTCATCAGCTGTATGCTCCAGGAAGATATTAATGTTTATCTACATTTCATTCTACATAATTACAAATATGCATATGGTCACCAGATACACTTTACATAGCTTTCAAAAAAAGCTAACTTAGTGTATCAGCCTCTTCCCATTGTTTGTGGTGATGCAGGAGTTTGATTTGAGAAAAGGTTTTTATATTGAACAAAAATTAATTTATTAACAACAACAAAAAAGCATCTGTTTCTTTTTTAATCAGTTAAATCAAGTCAATAATAATATTAATGCATTCAATTAATCAAACAAGATCATTCAATATTAATAGTATAACTATATACATAGATACATGAGTTCCCTTTCAACTAGATTATTGTATAACAAGTATCTCTATTAAGATATATGTTATACATATTTACCTTTTCTTACATAATATTGATATTAATCCAAGGCTATTGATATGTGAACAAATATCTTCATATTCAAGCTAAAATTGATTCAATCTTTTTAGAGAGAGATATACACTTAACAAAGAAATATTTTAATATCTAGATATTACGACATTTTAGGAAATTTCCCATCTATATACATAGATTATATTTAATTGAAGTGGATAATTGAACTGTAAATGAACATTGAGCTTAATGCTCTTCATTTCAATTCAACTTTTTTCTTGAAGGTAAGGCTTGCAAGAAATCTGCGGCTAACTTGAATGTTCTGAGGGAAGATTTGAAGTAAAAGTAAGAAATTATTTGGGTGGAAGAGATGAAGTTGGAGAATTTAAGCTGTCATAAAGGCCAAAAGGGAATAATAATTCAAGTGATTTCCCCCCATTCCCCAATCAACCCATAACGACGTATTATATTGTGAGCTATCTATTTTAGCTCACATAAACAACTTTTTAAACATAAGTCAACATTTCTTTTAGTCTCTGTTTTAATGGCACATCACCCCGTATTTCTGGACAAAAAATTGTACCAACATTAATAAATGTCAAGTTCTTTATCTACATAAATCGTATGCCACTCAATAAGTAGGTTCACAAATGAACTGGCTCTTGAAAAAATCTAGTAATGATTAATATATTCAAGACCTAATTAACTTTCAAATATACAATATATTTATATGTCATATAGAATGTGGATTATTATAAAATGTATACATTCTTATGGACAAATCAGAGAATGTGTACATTCCATGGATTGTCAATCATAGAATGTGTATACTCAAAATTTGATCTTACAGAATGTGGAAAAGTATAAAATGCAACCCAATGCAACTCAAAAATACCCAAAAACTATATGGAACATGAGTTTTCCATATTTGACTCGATTAGTTGCAACGGATTTAAATCTTCACGTGGGTAGAGTAAGTAACGTTTATAATAAAAAAATTATTTAAGTATAATGTATTTGCATATTATTTAGCTGGATTTTTAAATAATCAACGAAGATTCTCTTTAAATACAAGGGTAGTCAGCAACAATTTTTAATGTTTTTTTACCCCGTTACATAAAGATGTTTAATTTTTAATAATCGTTTTCTTGTTTAATGCTTTTCCATATTCATATTCACAATCTATGGTTTAGCCCATAAATTGTTAACATTCTATGATTTGTTCAGAAAATGTAAACATTTTATAATAATCTACATTCCATCCGACATTTATATATATGTAAGAGTGAAAAGGAAACACGTTATTCATTAAAGAGTATTTAACCCATAATCAGAGGATATAACATCATATAATTTTTTTATTTTTTTTTTGGTTAGAAAAATGAATGAATGCCAAGAGTAATTTAATGTTTTAGATTATCTATATCGATAATGAAGAAAATGTTCCTAAATAAATTACTAATTGACCTAGGAAACAAGTTTTATTGGATACGAATCAATTTGAAAGGAAATTATGTGTTTATTAACTCACAATTTTCAGTGTCTTAGCTAAGATTACCCACCTACAATACAGCTTTGAGTACGACTGAGTGAGGTGCGTAGAAATTTTCTTCCTACATAAAGTTATGTACATATTTGGAGTTATCCCGAATAAAATAAATATTCTGGTGTGAGAATTTTTCTTTTCCTGAATGATATATGTGTAAGAATATTAATATTGTCATATTTGTTAAATATTATACTATATGGTCCCCATTTTTGATTATATCTAGCAAAATAAATTGAAGTAGCCATTTGTCTTTAAATACATGAAATAAGCCTATAAATTATAAATACTATTTATTTCTTGATTAATCGAAACCGTATGATATTATCATGAAATAAGAGAGAATAATATAATCCATTTGTATCCCCAGCCAGAGCCATATGTGGTTTTTGATAATCTCTTTACTAACATTCCTCTACTCAAAGAGATATTGAAATGAAGGATTGGTTCAACTGGCACTTTGAGGTAAAATAGATGTCTAAGGCTAATATTCACTACATGGGTGATGCTTTCACTGACAGCCTTTCAGTCAGGCGGTTTTGAGAAGGTGAACCCACCTTTTTGAGCTTTTCTTTTTACCCATTTTCCAACTTCAACTTCAATTTAAGCCTAGAAGGATACTCATTTTGTGCATTAAAAACCCTAATTTGCTATTTTATTTAATGAAAATTCCCTTTTCAGTCTTTGTTTATACCTAAAGAGACTCCTGGGGACATAGGCGGCGGGAGTAGACCCAAAAGTCGGCCAAACCCTTTGTACTTAAATAACTCCTTGAATATTACATGAAACGGATTAATAAGGAATGCATTCAAGAGCTGACACTCACAGCTTTTAAATGAGATGTCAAGTGCTCAATAAGACTCCTTAACTCAGAAAAAATCGTTCATCTAAATATGGAAATTTCCATCAATTTCTACTAAAAATTTACTAAGATCTAAGACTCAAGGTAGAGCTATTTAAGTAGTTGTGCGCAGAATGGTGCTTTTGTCTATCACTAGAATGGGAATTTGACTATGAGGCTGATTGCTATATATTTAAGCCTGGAATCCTCTGTGAATAAGGTCAAATCTACCCAATATGGTATTCCCTATTTCTCTGTAATTATATCAAACACAACGCAAATAATTAATTAATTAGAGATTATTCAAGGGAATTTTCTAAATCCTCATTTGGATTCTCATTAACATTTAAGATGCTTTATTAATCTATTTCCCTTGATTTTTTTATATATATTCTTTTGGCTCCCTGTATTTTACATACATGGATTTACAAAGAAAAAACCCAACTAAAGAGATAGATAGAGTCTTAAGTTTTATATCTTATCTCTGTATATATTTACATATATGCATATATTATGTGATAAAGGTTTTAGGCTCTTAATAAAATTACTTTAGTTAAGTGAATAATAGTCTAGATATGTCTGTATATATTTTCTTCAGTTTCTTTTTTTCTTTAGATATACCCTCACACGGTGGTAAAAACTGGAGTATAGGTTTCATTTGAGGTCCCAAAACTTCTGAAACCACTTTCATACTCCAGTCTAAATTTTACGTTTCCAGGTGTGCAAATTTTTTTAACGTACAGTTTTTGAGAAAATGAACAAATGAACTTTTCTCAATTTATTAAGTGTTGTTCATGAAACTTTGTAATTATTTATAAACAAAAAAATTGATAAGTTTTTTTTGTTGATAAAATGACTTATATAATATATTGAGTACAAAATTGAATAGAACATACTTACATCTGTTTTTTAATGATTGAAGTTATTTATAGGATATAATAGTTAGTAGTTTTTTCACAAATTGCATTTGAATGAAAATGAATTGTTGCAATACTTTAAAAAAATAATCAAATTTGCCTAGAAAATTAAGGAAATTAGATATAAAGTTTTTTTTTACTAATGAGTATCCAAACTTTTTAAGGTGTTAAATTATTTATTGAATTTCAATCCAATGTACAACATTCAGGTATTGTAAGATTTTTATTCAAAATCACAGAGTAGTCAGTACTATAAATCAGAAAAATTTACGCCGCATCAATAAGATGTTATAAGTTACAGCAAAAATAATGCAAAATAGACTCTTTCAAAAAAGTTACTTTTACTATTCAAAATCAAACTTTATCAGATATCTCAAATATCATGGGCAGTGTTGAGTAATATTACTTAATAGAGTAATAAGTTACTTTTTATTCAATTAATTGCAAAAGTTATATTATTACATTTACTTATAACTCCTCAAAAGCAGAAGTAATGATATTTCTTATATTTTCTTAGATTAATGATTTAGCGAACAAATTTTGACGAAAATTGTGAGAAAAAAATTTTTTTCCCTCTTTTTGAACGACTTTTTTTTGTTAACAAAAGGTATTTTAATTTGACGTACAAATATTTCTTTTTTGACATAAGACTACTACTTTAAAAGTAATATATGTATTTAGCTTTGTATTTTAGTACTAAGTTATATCGTTGTGTTATTCGTTACTAGGTCAAGTAATGACTTATCATTCATGAATTCTTATAGATCTTTAATAGATAGACGAGAAATTAATGATTGATAAGGGTAGAAGGGATTTATTACATAATTTTATGGACTTTCCATATTTCTTTTTGGCACCAATATATTAAATTTTGCCACTGTATCAAGGATGTCTTCAAAAAAATATCAACTGTTGCTCAGAAGCTATTTAACAACGTTGTTAAAAAACTCAAAACTCTAATGACTTAAAAAATGTATGTTATATGCTCCTGGTTCTTCTTGAAAAAGACACATCAAACCTATTCCTACCCAAGTATCATGACATTACGACAAAAATGATTCGACAATATTGCCAAGTTTGATAAAGATAAATCCAAAACATTTTCAGAAGATAGGAATGAAGAGCAGCTGAATGGGCAAAAGTGTTAGAGCAATTATAAAAGCGCAACGGTGCATGAAATTGTTTGTACATAATATGTCTTAATTATTTATCGCACTTTAAATATAATGTATTTTTTTTTTCTGTTAATGTCATTTAAATTTATTGTCTTTGTAATGTGCACTGCATTAGTCCCTTAATATATGTACTCGGATTGTATCATATCTTTATGTACTTTTTATAAGTTTTAAAACTAACTTTTCTTTTTTTTTACTATATAGTTCTCTATTGCATTTTACCTAGAGTGGATTTCTAGATTTCACGAAGTCTATGTCGTTCCTTGTATTGTTTTAAACTAATATATTATTCTTTTCTTTTTTTTGTAACAAATTTCCATTTTTCTTTGTTTTGGCAAGGAGTCAGTTATTTTTTATACTCATTTTGATTTCATTTTATGCAATAAACATTACAGTTTAAAATTATGATTTTTAAAAGTTTCCTAAAATGTTTCTTATTAAAAAATAAACTCTGATTATTCTTTAAATCTCAATCTAGTCTTTTTTTAATATTACCTTATGAAGTAAATTCTTAAAAATGACTTCATAACTAATTACGCAACCTTTATGAATGACATTGATTCTAACTTCAATTTAAAACAAGGTGAATTCTGCGAAGGGAACAGTTTTTACTTTTGATGTAATTTGATTTATAGATTGAAGAATCTAATTATCTCTATGGCATTTTTATTTCATTACCCAAAAGGAAAGGGTTTTTTATTTTCCAATAAACTCAATCATAAAAAGAAGTTGATATTATGTACATATCTATGTATATCTAGTCTTGATTTTAATTCATGTAATTATTTCTTATGCTCTAGATATACATATATAGGGATCTACTGTGGCACATACCTAGATAGTTGGATGTGATCCGTATCATGGCTTTATTATTGTTATTATTATTGCCTGTTTCTATCATTATTGGTCGCTAATCAGTAATATAAATATGAAAAATTCCAATGACAAACTTCAGTGAATAGATATTAATCCTATTTAAGGCCCTATTGGTAGATACATACATATATAAAAGAGTTTAGAAATACCAACAAGGAACATGAAATAAAACAAGACACATAGTAAAGGACATTTGCAATAAAATCAACAACTCACAAACATCCAAGATAATTAACTGTTTCAAGAAACTCTGGGTTATTTGTCTCATAATATTTCCTCAAGAATTTGTACATATAAAAAACTTATAAAAATTAATTATTATTAAACTCGATTTAGTTGTAAATG
This sequence comes from Lepeophtheirus nordmannii, assembly GCA_963680855.1. Taxonomy (NCBI): domain Eukaryota; kingdom Metazoa; phylum Arthropoda; class Copepoda; order Siphonostomatoida; family Caligidae; genus Lepeophtheirus; species Lepeophtheirus nordmannii. Next base: position 14,516,881 of record OY804520.1, read on the forward strand.
TGATTTCATGATATGTGCTGAATTGGCTTTAGTAATAGAGTTATATCTAGGGATGGACACTCTGTTGAGGTGAAAGAGCGTACCTGAAATTACTATCTGGTACCTTAGCATTGTATCGGCTGATTGTTATTTGACAATATTAAATAATACTCAATGAATGGTGGAAACTAAGAGCACTGAAGTGAATTTGAATAGTATTCTAAGTATGATTTATTGATAATTAGGAAGACTTAATTTGAATTTATTATCGAGGTAGGTGTATCAACTGATATTTTTTTTTCCTTCTCTAAATTCTACACTATTTCAAAATTTTGCCCATGTCTAGTTATATATTCCTTGTCTTAATACCATTTAAAAAATATTAAACTGTTGCCAATTAATGATTTGACTTCTTCTAAGTAGAATATTAAGAATGAGGTCACATGATTATTCTTCTTATATTGCTCTTGATATTATAAAATACATTATTACTCTTCACATGTTTCCTCTAATATAATTAAATCTTTGTGAACCATTTGTTACTTATTCAATTTTTACTTGTACATACAAATATTTGTTACTAAATTAACCGATTAAATAACCCATTCTTATCCATTAGTAATATTTTAGAGCACCGCATTTCTGCAGTTTCATTCAACAACCCCCACTGATTGAGATATATTAGTGAAAATTGGTCAATTTACTAAGAAGAAACTAAGAATATCAAAAGAAATTAAAGAAGTGTATTTATTAATCAAAGGTTATACACGTCTTAGTATAAGGGATCTTATGCATAACTACATATAAATAACTGTACTCAAATGATTTCTTATAGTTGTATGAAAAAGGCCAAAATAACACGGAAAAAGTTTGCCACGACATTAAAATGCTGCATATTTGCTGCCTGATTTAGCACCATGGCTTTTTTTTATTCCTTAATATTAAAAAACATATTATTGGTCAAATATTTACCACCAGTTAAGAGCTTAAAACTATGGTATGGAGTTCTAAATATCGTACACACTGGAAAGAAATGTGTTTACTACTATGAGCAAAAAAATACAAGGAAATTTGAATTTAATTTTTTTTTTTTGAATTCCGAAAGGGTTTATTGTTTTTGTTTATCAAGTCGACACGACTATTACTGACATATGTGCCAAATAGCACGTCAAAATATTCATGTGTGTTTGAGATACACGTCCTTTTGTGAACAGCTAAAATATGAATTTTTACTTTTTTAAATGTCTCAAAGATGATGGCTAAAATGTAATTTAGAGAAAAGTTGTTGAAACCAAAAAAGGCTTAAATAAATATTCCAGACTCTATTCTTTTGAAACTTTGAGAATCTTTTGTTTATATCTCGAGATACATAACCTATTACACAAGAAACAGATCATCTGATTTTTAATTTTAATAGCAGCTCTAAACTCTCAGCAGGCAATTAATTCTGTAATTATTGATTTAATAAAAATTTTGTGACGGTTTTGAAAATTGGAGAAAAAAAAGTTGGCACATGTACACTGCATTGGAAGGAGTGGTTGATTCCCAATAATTTTAGCCCATACTAGAATGTTTTGGTCGAAGGGGGTTGAAAGAGTGCATTTAAAGTTCCATAGTAATTAGTTGAAATAAACTTTTAATTAATTATTATATACATTAATAATAAACCTATCATTTCATATCATACCATTAAAACTTGAATCATTTTTGAGATTATGAGCATGAGCTTGGATATATCCATTAATATGGATCAAATTTTCCGTAAGAAATAGTTTCAATTAAGAAATATTGTTATTGTTCCATGGAATTCCTCAAAATATAACATATTTTAGTCAACAAAGTTATTATTTAGATATATTTTTGGTTGTTTTTTCTCTGACGAAATTAAGTAGCTCTGACCTGAATTTTCTCCTTTTTGTTTTTCCTCCTTTCTATTGGCTTTATTGACATGCACAAGGTAATGGCATAGGTCAACATACTTTTTTTTACTTAATTTTAGCAGAGTGATGATTAAAAAATGACAGAAAAAATTTATTTATTTTGCTATAAACAAAGTATGTTACATAGCACTTAAATGGCTTTTATATGTATAGGTCAATAACCTTTCAAATAAGTTCAATAAAACTCAAATGTCATACTTATTATAAAAAAAGAAAGAAAAAATCCCCACATTTATTTTTATGAGGTAAAATATTTCAAATATCAAATTTTGTCTAGTTTATGTTATATTAAAACTAAATTAAAAAAAAACACACACACACATCTATCGCACGCTGCAACAAGCTATTTATTTAATTTCAATATGACATCTTTAAGACGTCATATTTTGTGAGTATTTTTTGAATACAATACTTTTTGGGCAAAAGTAAAAAAAAAAACTATTTTAGCTTTTTTTTATGGTTCTTGTAATATTTTGTATCTTTGAAAACACTTCGAAAATGGTTAAAATATTTTATATTATCAAAATTATTTAGATGTCCCCTTGCCATAGCTGTCAATTCTTTTGTTTTGGAACTTAAATCCATTTGATCAAACTTTTTTATAACTTTTAAAGGTTTTAAGTAATTTTAAAACTTTTGATATTATGTAGTCTTCATAGAACACATGGTAGAAGATTTGAACAATGTAGAGCCTTTTCTTCAAAATATTCCTTATGATTTTGTTCTCCATATTCAAGCAAACTCCACAAATGAATATGATGAGAATGAAAACTTAAATGCTATGAATAGATAAACACTCATTCATTGGATGTTTAAAGAACCAACGTTTTATATATGCATGTACATATAAATGTATAATTTCATTCAATTCAAATCCTTTAACCATGTTGTAACCATAAAGTTTAAAAATTAATTATCACTGGTCAACAGTCAAAAATTCTAAAAGTTAATCAGTTTTGCACATTGATTTCAATCCGTAAAAAAAACATTTCGGGTTTTTTTCGAAAATTTACGCACTTAGATTCACACTTAAAGAATCTTATTGGGCGCTTGACATCTTGTTTGAATGCTCTGGGTCTCAGTTCGTTAATGCATTCCAAATTAATCCATTTTATGTAATATTTAAGGAGTTATTAAAGTACAAACGTTTTGGCCGACTTTTGGACCTACTCCCGTCCCTTACGCCCCTAGGATCCCCTTTAGGTAAAAACACATACAGAAATTGGAGTTTGCATTAAATAAACTAGTGAATCATCATTTTTTAATGCACAAAATGAGTATCCTTCCAGACTTAAACTGAAGTTGAAGTTGGAAAATGGGCCAAAAAAAAGCTCAAAAAGTATGATTCAATTTTTAAAAAATACAGATTTGAAATCAATGTGCAAAAATAAACAACTTTTATTATACTTATACCCCTTAGAATTTTTGACAGTTCAAATTTGTTGACGAGTGCTATCATATAATTTATTTTCTTATGAAAAATTTAGTTAAGCAATTTAGTTTTGAAAACAAATCTATTATACACCGTCAAATCAAAATAATCTTTGAACACACATACAAACGAAACTTTTATGATGATTCATGGATTTTTTGCTCTATGGTTATGCAAAATATACAAATAAAAGTTTTTATTCCAGTTGCGAATCAGAACCTCAACTCTATTCTAGAATGAATTCAATATTTAGAATACAATAGCAATACTGTAGATGATGGAACTGATTGTTGCTACTAACTTTGATCTATCTATAAACAGAGTAAATTTTCCGTGCTCGATACCTTAGAAGACATTTTCTATATAAAAATTGGATCATAAAATACAATTGCTAAGTGACTCCATCCCTTAAAAACGCACACTTTTAACCACTTGAAAGAAGGGTTTGAAACTTTTTTTTTTCTGTGAGTAGTATAATATATCATTCAATTCTAATTCCAAGGAAAATTGCCTATTTATGTCAAAAGAATAACTTTATGCGCATTAATGGATTATGCTCAACTTTTAACATTTATTTCGTGATAAAAAATTGCTTGTATCTTATAAGAATCTCGTCATAAATCAAATTTGTGACATTATTTTAATGTATATTATATTTATCCATGCAGTTACATACATATGTATAAACATAAACAAAAGTATTGCAACTCATTAGTCCTCCTACACCTATAGGCATTTATAGCCTTATAGCTCTATGAATATCCATTCCCTTAAAAAATACATTTAAACCACATTTTGTAATGCCATAAGTGTGACATAAGTCGTGGGTTTTTTTATCACACTCACAGGCCAACTTTGACTTGAATAAGACTCCAAGTCAGCAGAAGACTTCTTTTCACATTTTATTAATGGAGTGTGTAGCGAGGGCTTTAGCACGGGGATTCATTTACTATTTATAACTCTAAAATTCATGAATCAAACGCAAGAAATGATATGCTAAAAAATGTGTAACTGTATCAAGAGGGCAAATAAATGCCCTTTGGGACTAGTCATCCGTATAAATGAAAAGATGTCATAGCTAGAGGGGGGGAGGGAGGGGGGGGGGGTGAAGTAACTCAAATGTAGAAAAGCTTTACTTCCTCATCCTCACCCTTTGTTTAGAACTTAGATCTGCAACTTTCATCTATTCAAAAGCTATAGCTGATTTGATATTCAAAGTTAGGTAAAATTTGAAGTAAGATGCTGTTGTGATATTTAGATTGACCTTTTAATGACTCAATATCACATGAAGCTTATTTATTGATGTCATCATAATACATATATTTGTATGTATAAAAATCTTTTTATAAATGTTACTCTCCTTCATTTCATTTCAAAGGAGGGATAAGGAAAATATGATGCAAAAGTAAAATCTTTTTTGATTACATACATAAAAAAGTAAAATTTCGATCACAATCAAGAAAAAAGAATTTTGACAAGTTTTGATTTCAATGACAAAAATTCTCTAATTTAGATCAAATAAAAGCATTATAGTATTGATTAAAAAATTAAATGAGATTGAGTCAGGATTCTAATCCCTTGATTATTTTAAATTTATTTATAGTTTACATATCTTTTATGTGTGTATGTATATCATTGCTTTTCATAGTAGTAATATATATATATATATATATATATATACAATACATTTGATGGAAATAAAAGGCTATTGAAAATCGATGCGAGATCTATGTACTTCCTAGCATAATAATAGTAATGACGATAGAATCTAAACGCTCAAGGCATTTTCTGCATTTATGAAGAACTTCAATGAAAGAACAGGTCAAGAAAAAAATCAATTTGATACTATCATTCATTTATTCCCTCTAAGTCCTCATGAGATTGGAATCTAAGTATAATTTCTAAGGGTCTTTTTTTTTGACGTGAAGTCAAGAGATTCAATGATACAAATTAAAAAACCCAAAGTTGACTCGGCATATTCTTCAATTTACTCAATCTCAACAAATAATATTATAATAATGACATATTATTAAAAGTTTTAAGTTCTAAATTTTTGTTTCAAAATCAGGGGCTCTTCACATGTTCAACGTAAAAAAACTGAGAAAATAGCATTGAATAAAAATTGTTGACTATTAAATCATTGAGGAGACAGACTTTTCTTCATAGTCGAGTGTATTATGAGCTATTGAGGTGTGTTAATTGTTTTGTCATAATATGGAGTCAAATCGAACAATAGTTTCTCAATCTAATGCATAATTTCTCAGCATTAAGATGTTAAAAAGAGATAATGGGTACATAAAGCAAAGAAACTCTATAACTGATTGATCATAGTGTCAAGATAATATACATTTTGAAATGGAAGAGTTCCAAATATCGTTATCTTTAAATTAATTTAAATGGGATCGCATATGGAAATGAGGATTGCCTTAATGTTAAAGAAAATATATCTCATCTTTGTATACTTATTGATTCCTCGATATTTTAAAATGACACACCTTGAACTCGGAGACACTCCACAGTTTGCAGTTTACTTTTGTTTTTTCTTATATTATGTTGACATTGATTCGTAAATCTTAGATATTACAACCCTATCAAGCAGTGTTTCCGTTAGCCGACATTTACACAACTTTGGCTGGTAAAATCTGCTGATGCCTTGTATTTTGTAACCCTTCCGGTCACAGTGTCCGGTAAAAATATCCACATGCCATTTCAGCCTATTAACCCATTATAGAAAATAAGTTAATTTATTAAGCATCCTAAAGAAGCACTGAAAAATCTACACACTGAGGGGGTTAAATTGGCTAAGATAGCTTGTGCGATCCCCGTCGGCAATGTCCCAGCAAAGAGAGGTTTCTCTCTCCAGAACCAAATCAAAGCAATGCATCACAGTTGCCAGGGAGAAAACAAAGTAACAAGACTGATGTTCATCAGAGAAACACTCGCCACCTTTGAGTTTAAATCAGCTGCTGCAGATTTTACTGCAGCAAAAAGGCGTGAAAGTAGGCTGAAACAAATTATACTCTACATTCTTATATGTATAGCCTGCATATACTTTCATTATCATTTTAAGCTTATTAAATTCAGGTGATATTTGAGCAGAATTTCAAACATTTGTCCGGTAAGTTAAAGACCTACCAGTCACGCTATCCGGCGTCAATTATTTCTAGAAGAAATGCTGGTGTCAAGTTCAAGCCTGTTTTATTTTATAAATAATAGCTCTTAAACAATAAATGTGATTTAAATAGGGTGAAATCGTTGTCTACTTTGTAGTTTGTTTACTGAGGCTCAGTATTTCTATTCCACCTTGCAATTACTGACATAAAATATCATTAGAGGCACCAACACCAGTTCATAGGTAAGGGATCTATTTTTGTAAAAATGACATCACAATTTAATAGCACGATAAACATTCATCACACGGCTATGAGAAACAAAAGACTTGTCACAATGAAAATGCTCTTCGTCATGCAATTACTATTTTGCAATAACATATTATATTTCGACATCCGTGAATAAAAGGACTAATGTATAAATATTTAATGAGTACCTTTGTGAGTCAACATCTGACCATTAATGCGGGGAAAAGTGTTGAAAAAGTGTTCATCTTAGCAATGTTACTAATTGTAAGTCAATAGTTATAAATATTTTTTTTTCGTACACATAAATTTTTACGAAAGGATTTCCCTTATACATCATTCTATAGTTAAAATTGTAGCCATGTGTGCAATATTCTTGATGCAGAAAAAACAATTAATTTTATTTGATTGATGGATTAAAAGATTTAAATATCATGCTACTAGAATGAAATGAACCTGCTCACAGTTTGAGTTACATAAAAGATAATTACATACTCAAAAATTCATTCAAATATGCGGGATTCCCTATTTATTTTATTCTAAAATAAACTGTCATTTTTTTACGTAAGTGTTTTGATTAAATAACCTTCCACATTTGGAATTTTGTTTTTTTTCTTTTTTATTATAATTTTTGGAGCTATTCTATGTCTTATCCATTGTACATATTTGAAACTAATTCCATTTTAATACGAAATAAATGACATTTCATACGCGTATAAAATATTTTTATATTCTATCATACTTACAATTTTTATCACAATCTTGTTTGATGGATGTATGTACCTATTATAATCAAATTAGAGCAAATATTTTGAAAAACATTTGAAATATTAGATAGTGAAACATATTGGTGTAATATGCAGAAACCTATGAAGGCCTCAAATATTTAGGAAAGACGTAGGTATTTTTGCTATATAAATGATATGGTTTATTTCAAGCTCCAAGAACAATTAATTGTAATATTCGTAACTAGAAAATGATTGTTTGCAAATTGTTTTTTCATAAGACTTACTCTTTATTCACAAATGACGAGAGAAGCTAAAATTACAATTAATTACATATATATTAATTGATGTAGATTTAATGTCCTTTACGTAAAGGATTGAACTTCTCATAAAATTGTATGTACTCTAAAAAAGACTATTGACATGGAATGCTAAGGAATCATTGATGATTCGTTGTCCCCAATGGGTGTAACTTTTTGAATTCTTACTTAGTAAAATAAGTCAACTTACCTACATTGACCAATAAAAAGACTTCTTCATCAAAGGTATAAAGAGGAAATATCATTTAATTGTATCATAACATTTTGAGTTACATAATCAAAATCTGAGGCCATTTGATTTATTTTTGAGTTATTATTTGATTGAGTAGATAGAAAATATTTGTATTGATCCTCTACGAGTTATGCATTTTCAATTATTCCTTATTAAATGAATAAGAATCTTATCTTTAATAGTTGGTTAGAATTAGGGTTGAGAGGAGTTCGAAAAAATGGAGATTCACGATTCATTTTGCTACCATTGTAGACCCGAATCAATTCTAGTTCTAGAATCCAGTCACAATGTCAGGCTTAAATATGTTTACTAGATAGATAAATTTTTATTCTAGGGATAGTCAAAAAAACTACAACTTACGTATCTCTGAGGCGACGATTCAAATATTTAATTGATTATTATATTAAGTCTTCATTGTTGCACAAAAAAATAGATTTAAAATAGTTATAGAATATACTTTTAAGTCTTGAGCTGAAAATTTAATCAAAATCTGGGTTCGATTCAAATCCTAGTGCGGACTGGTTTTTAAACATACATAAATATTTTTATACTAAATAATATTTCAATGCAATCTTTATTTTGTAGTAGACATCTTACTTTCAGCCTAAATATTATGTACATAAAACTTATACATGTATACAAAAAAATTACTTTTTATGTAGTTTGAGTGACTCTAACATTTAGTTAATAAAGAAAGTGAGGCTAAATACTATACAAACATAGTTACTAGTCATGTATCGAATATCTAAAAATAGTTATGTAGAGCACAAAGCAAGGGACTCGTACACACAACTAAGATTTGAGTTCCACTTAAGTCTTCAATTTTTATTGTCCCTCTCTGTTAAAATTTTGGATTTATAATTAAATCTCAAAATACCCATTATTTCGTCCCCTCCCCATTTGCACATCTTATCCCAGTTTCACCACTCCTCGAAATCGGCGTTACAAAGACTCGACTTATGTTCCAACTCAAAGACACAATTCTCGGACTCGTGTAAAACATGACTCGTCAACAACGCAAAGCTGGAGACTTGTACTTATGACTTAGACTTAAGTAACCCTTCATTCACATTAAACTGGAACTTCAAACTTGACTTGGACTCAAAGTGAAAAAACTCACAATTCGTTTTATACTCGAACTCAAAGACTCAAGGCTTGACTAGAAGTCGTAAAAAATTATATGTGAACGGCTCTGGTGGAAAATTACCGGTTACTAATGAGCGTAGGATACCAGTAATTTCTGGAGGTGTTGTCACGAACGTAAAATTAAATGATTGATAATAATTATTATTTATTTAAATATCTAACAAAATAAATACAAAATCAGAATCAAGTTAACAATCTCTAGTTTGATTATGTATAGAATGGTTACATATATTTTGTAACTAATCACCTATTTTGTCTCTGATACTAAAATAATGTTTGCACAAAAATATGAACATACCTCGGGAAGAACACTGATTTAAATTAATGTTTATGAAATATGTACATAATCTAGGAATTGTAATATCCCCAGTTCCAACGAAAAAAAACAATACCTGGTAATTTGAAAAAAAAAAGAAATCAATATGTATGATTGTAAAAACACAGCCAATATAACGTCATGGACATATGGTAATTTTGAGGAACAAGCTGATATCCAGTCGACTCTTAACTATGAGAGGGAATGAAAAAACTGTTATTCTAAAGGAGCTTTTATTTAATACATTTGAATACATCGCAATGAAAACAGAGAAAGAAGTCAAATATGTATTTTCAAACACCTTCTTATTACAAAGGGTATGGTCAAGGCAATTTTGACTCATTTGCTATGTCAAAACCTATCCATTTAATAGATGCGTCTTCTACGAGGATTACAAAAGAATTCTGACAAAAAAAAACAAAACATTTATATAATACAACTTACCAGCTGATACAATTTTGGAGTGACAAACGCTCACTAAGAGAATTTTCTTTACACCTCTCTGCGACCTTACCTTATTCAATTCCCTAAAAATGGAAACTGCAAAGATTCACAGTTCCAATAATTTGATTTTACACACACTCTCCAACTTTGAGTTAGGCTCAACTGGGCAACGATTAATACATCCCTACAATTTATTAGCCGTTAATAATATTTCCAATTGCAGTTGACGTCAGACTCCGTTTTTCAATTGACACATTATTGCTCTCCCAGTGAGTCAGTGAACCGACCTTAATGTTTTCCTTATTATTATTATTACAATATACATATGATTAAATCATTGGAACATAATAATTTCTAAATTTATTGATTAGATAGACAATTAACGTATTCTTAATTTCTAGCAATCCAGTTTTTGGGGGTGCTGTAGTTCTGGACTCAAGAGTCAGCACTTAATACATAGAAATAAGTAGGCAAAATGTTGAAAAAGCGTTGAGTTTAAGGAAGGAAATAAAAATATCAGTTGGTACCACTACTTTGATAATCAATTTGAATGGAGTCTTCAATGTATTGTTGCGACTACAGTTATAAGTAGCTACTGTGCATTATTTAATATTGTTAAATATCAATCAGGAGATAAAATGCAAAGACACCAGATAGTAGTAATTGCGGGCACGCTCTCTCTCTCTCTCTTTCCTCAACAAAATGCCCATCCCTAGTCATGTCTCTCTATTCTTCTCCGTTGTTTAATAATTATAATAATTACATTGATAACCTAATTATGGTCTTGAAATCCTCTAGGAAATTTTAGGTACTAAGGTATGTACATATATACCCACATGTTTCTTCTTTACCTACATGTTTGTATGTAGATGAAATACTAAGATAATCTAGCAAAATACTATTGGATCAACATCCATTGAGTATACTTATTTTTAGAATGAGAGCGCTTTATTCCAGGAATGAAAACAACAGGTCTGTAATGAAATATATAAACTGATGATGACAGTGCACTCAAAAAAACAAGTAAGAGCAGTGTGTCCATGTTATTGAAAAACCAAATTTACCACCAAAATACGATTGGTAAACATCAGTTAAAAGCTGATATTACAATAAATCATTAGTTGTTATTTAAATTGTTAAAATGAAACAATTCATCGATAAAATTATCGTTGAGTCTGTGTTGATCAGAAACTTTTGTCCACATAAATTATTAGGATCTGTCATAATTATGGTATTAATTTGATTGTATTCAGCTTCAAATGACGTTCCAAAAAAGTCATTTTTGTAATTGTAAGATTGTTTAGTATGTAATTCAAGTTTGCTCCTATAATTTAGTGAACACTTTGATCAATGATGAACATTGATTATTGCTTACAATAAAATCCAAAAGACAGTGCTAGTACTCAAATCTTTGATCTTTTTTTTTTAAATTAGAACGCAATTTCTTTCCCTAACTTCAATCATATTAGAGATTTTAAAAATGAACAATTGGTAGTAATCGTGATTGCTGTATCAAAAGTAACTGATAATCCTCTGAAACTCCCCAATACGATTTTTCCTCCAGAGACACATTTTGTTCCTCCTTTCGAAATGTAGCAATCAGTGATTTATGTTATCATGAAATAAGAAGTGCCTAAAAGACAATTGATTTGATTAAACGTTAAAAGAAACTCCTTTATTGTTGGAATGCAAGCTTGTCTGCCATTACAACCCACATTTTTTATGTTATAGTCATGTTTTGACATATACATACATATATTTAATAATAAAATATTTAGAGTTAAAAATTTGAGGTGATCAAAACCGGTATTTGATTTGATCAATTGACCCCTTTGTAATGAGGGGAATCCCTTCAGTTACGCTTCCAGGAAAAAGAAGAATACATATGCGTGTTTTGAGGAGTTCAATACCACATGGGACAAACCATTTGATTTTCTCATTTTCTCTTGCAAATCCTTGCGTATAAAAAGGATTGTCTCCTCAAATACTCCAGTAATCTTATCAAAGTATTCAAAGGTTAAAGAACAAGACATAGGTACATATATAGCATACCTAAATTCCCCGTCATGATTGCACACTTACTCCTACTCTCTGTCTTAGCTGCATGGAGCTCAGCTCAGGACTTTACACTCAAAGCTCCTTCCATTCGAGTGAACTGCGGATGTCAATGTGATAACTATATTTTTACGGATTCTTATGGCAGAACACAAGGAAACTGCCGATCAAGTGACTATACCGGAGCAAGATGGTGCTATGTCCGCCATGGCAGTAGTTGTAATGATCTAAGACGATCACAACGTGGTGGATTTCGATTCATTTCATATGAGGCCTGTGCTACACCAAGGTGTGGATATGGCAACGGCTATGGCAATGGCTATGGTAACGGCTATGGAAATGGCTATGGAAGTGGATTTGGCAGTGGATTCGGAAATAATAATGGGTTCGGAAGTGGTTTTGGTAGTGGGTTTGGAAGTGGTTTGGGCAATGGCTTCGGAGGTGGATATGAAAATGGGTATAAATCACAAGGGAGTGGTTACCAATACGCTCAATCTGGTGCCCTTATTTAGCTCTTGGATATTATTTTAGTTATTACCCACCATTTTAGATATCGAAAATTATATAAATATACATATAAATTAATAAATTATTGAATAAAGATCCACACAGTTAATTAAATTTACCATGCACATAGAGAGAGAACAGAATATGAAGGATGTGTTTTATACTCAACTATGTATGTACATACATAGATACTGCACATGGCGTTGTTAAATATAGACAAATATATAGGTATTTTTAAACAAAGATTTGATGGACAGGTACTGTAATATTATATTATTATAAGGTATAGCTACAATATGATGATGAATGTGACAAAGGGGTCTGCACCATTGGGAATTTATTTATATTTCTACTCAAAAACAATTATAGCTGCTTATAAATAAATTACATAAATGTATCTACATACAATTTAAAATGTATATATCTATGTATGTACATATATATACAAATGTAGGTGTGTTAGTATGTAATTCCGTACGTCATGGTTATAACAGTTTGTATCTACATTGATTGTATCTAAATACTGTGTCGAGTTACATACATACATAATTCATTTCAATACAACTATAATGGATACTATTTTTGTATCGATTAGGGCAGTGATGGCAAAACTATGACCAGTGTGAAACTAGTAACATGAAGAGGGATTCTGTTTGACACGTTGGTGAAAAGTTGATAGGAAATTTGCTCATGGTGTGGAACATTAACCCTTTTTAAACCCGTCCATCTATTAGATATAATTAAACAATTACACAGGTCAACAAATTTGAAATGTCAAAAATCCTAAGGGGTATTAGTATAATTAAAGTTATTCAGTTTTTCACACTGATTTCAAATCTGTAAATATTTTTACAGATGTATTCTATACTTTCAGTCTTTGTTTACACCTAAAGGGACTCCTGGCGGTATAAGAGACTGGAGTAGGCCCCAAAGTCGGCCAAATCCTTTCTACTTAAATAGCTCCTGGAATATTACATTAAATGGATTAATAAGGAATCCATTAAAGAGCTGAGACCCACAGCATTCAAACGAGATGTCAAGCGCCCGATAAGAATTCTTAATTAAGAAGAAATCGTCTATATAAATGTGTAAATTTTCATTCAATTTCGAGCAAAAATTGGCTAAAAATCAATGACTCAAAGTATAGCTACTTAAATGGTAGTGCACAACTGATTTCTTGCTCAAAATGAGTATTCCATCAAGGCTTAAATTGAAGTTGAAGTTGGAAAGTGAGCTAAATTAGCTTAAAAAGTAGGGTTCAATTTTTCGAAAGCTGTCGGACTCTCGAAAAAAAAAATTACAGATTAGAAATCAGTGTGCAAAACACTGAATTAACTTTACTTATACTTATACCCTTTAGGATTTTTTATTGTTGTCCAGTGTCATTAATCATTGTGTCATATTAATTGATGATGCAACCCTAGTTTGTGAAATAATAGAAAAGTACGTATACATACCTAAAATTATTTATAATTTAGATTTGACACACGACAAGATAAATAAAACAAAAAGAAATTTTTTGACAGACTCACTGAAAAGTCTTGCCATCACTAGGTTAGAGACTTAATATCACTTTCGCTCCTGTTATCGCTAAGTTCTAAATTTAATGGAAACCTCTAGATGCATAGATTATTTTAACAGTAAACTTTTTCTAGTAATATTGCCAATTGAACTCATTTGGTTGTAAATATATATTTCATGCAAAAAATGAATTTCTTATGTTAGGCTTTATTAAATTATTAATTATGCATAATCGGGACACACGGAATGTATATACTTTCAATATTGCCAAGATATACTAAAGATGACGTCACTTAGGAAATATTGCTTTTGCATCCGATTTGGACGCATCCTTAAAATTTAAGACGGAACTCTGGAGGGGGTGTTAATTTTTTTTAACGAAAGATACATGGGTATTAATTGGAACATGAATGAATAGCGATAATAAAATAGTACTGTTGTGTATATTTTGTCATTTTTGTCGAGGTGAATGGGACATAGTCAAAGGTATATCCCAGTTTTTACGAGTCTGTCTATGGCTTATATTTTTATATAATCGTACCATTTAGTATGTATTCCTTTTGTACCTTTTTTGAGTATCGTGAGATCTCTGATGTTTGACCCCCCTTTTATTTCATTTTTCTTTAAGTTACGTGACCAATGGATTTCATTACCGGGAGATATCGTCTTTTTATATAATCTGTCAGAGGACTTTTCTCACTAATCTAATTTATAAAATGTCCGGATTTTTTTGTACAAGATTCAAACTCAAATTCAAACAACACTGTTTTGGAAATCAAAACATAATCATCGAATCTTTAGGTTATTTCTTAGGTATCATGTAGCAAAAATATTTCATTTTTAAAGGAATGATTCTCTTTCTAATAAATAACCCACGAAGTTCTGTTTTTTTCATCTACCTTTTTTTGTTGTTGTCGATCAAATTCCTAATGAAATAGACTTGAATAAACATTTTCAAGGAAAGAAATTTTATATTTTTTGTACTGAGGTACATTTGATGTAACATATGTATATTAAATATCAAAGAAGGGGGAAAATCTCATTTCGGTGTAACTTCAAAAAAGTTGTAGTCTGTATTTGATTATTTGATAATTCTCAATTTATTCTATATTCTTGGGGGAGCATGTACCTCCTTCTAGAGGATAGTCTGATGATCGTAGGTTTATCCGCATTAGCATTACAAAATACTGAGCTATTGCCGAGTATATGCAAAACATTTAATAAAAAAAATTGCAAGCCTTTGGCCAGATAAGGTGAATCACATTAAAGTGTGCTGTATCAGATATATAAAAATACAATTATGCAAATAATCTACGGATACAAATAAAAAGACTTTTGTTCTTGTTTTTTTTTTTTTTTTCTAGAAAAAAGAATATCCACATTTGAAAACTGCAGATCAATATGGGTATTTCTGCGAACATTTTGGAAATGTAAATGATTTAATGATGACAAAATGTGAGCATTCAGCGCATCACTAGTTCTCGGATTGACGAATGTCATGTAACATTTGACGTCACATCAAATAGTTCTAACAATACCTAGCTATCCATTTTGTTTCCTTCCCTAACTCGTAATATAATATTTGTCATGACGTTAAACTTTCCATAACGTTCGTCAATCTGTGAATCGAGTTGTATTCATACTTGTATGCAGAATTAACCTCAATAGTTGTTCTCTACTTCACCTTCAGGAACAATATATTACTCTTCGTTTTTTTGGCAGCAAATTTACTCCTTTGTGTGGGATTAAAATAATATTTTTTTTTCCTTCAACATTTGAGTCGACTCAAAAAGATGATTCTGGGCAGTTAATAATTAATATAGGCACAAACGCTTAAAATGTATGAAGAATTTGACCATTCTATCTGTGCAGGCAGAGTAGCTTGGGACGGATCCGAGTTGTTGAGACCCCTGAGACTTGTCATCACTCTAATTGTAACCTTTTTAAATACATATATTTAGTGATTTTTAATGTTTTTCGATTAGTTTTGACGCAAATTAAAATACACTTTGTAAGGGATGAAACCTCTTCTTTTTTTAAATACACTTTACTCTTGGACAATAAAAAACGCTGGTTAAATTTACTCCTTTTTTGAAATTATGTATTCATTCTTTGTTATGTAGACTCTAGAAGGAGAAGCATCGACCCCTAAAGGAAGAATTAGAAGATGATTGCCATCATTAGTTCTATATTTGATTAAAAATATATTATAATTTATGATATAGAATATAATTATAATATTATTCCTATCGTTTAAATGTTGAAGTTACTTCTCATTATAGCAGTATAATATAGACAGCTGATATTAACAGTGGTATACATTCATTGGTTTTTTATGAGTCTTGCTGCTCCCATCATTTCATCACACACTCTCCAAAAGTTCCACCAATCTGTTAATAAGTCAGTCAGACGCGTCTCTTTCATTTTAATATATGTAGTATTTTTGCACAGTTATTTGAAACAAGTTTTTTTTTTTCACTACATAGGATTTGTAGATATTTATATACATAGTTACTTAGACAATTTTCAAGAAAGTTTTTTTTTTTTTTTGCATTCTCAGGTATTGAGTGTGGGCCAATGAATAATAGCACTATTAAATATTTCCTGCGTTTCTAATTTTTGCATCAGTTTATTTTTCTTTTTTTTGCAGATGTTAAATACACTTTTTGAATGCATATTCTGTCATAAATTTAGTTGTTCATTTCGTGATTATTTAAATGTAAATTTGTAGATTATTTTATAGCTATTAATTTTTTTTTTACCTATTAGTATGTATATATTATGTAGATTAGGGTGTTGTAAAAATCACTTTTTTTCTCTCGAATCTTTCCAGATAAAACTTATGTATTGAATTAATTACGTCTAATATACATATTTATAGTTTAAAGTCTCTTTATCAAATATAAATATTTGTAGATACTAAATCCCTCAGATCGATATATTTTTTAATCACTGGCTACGCCATTTCTTCTATGCTATATTAGGAACATTAGCTACGTGATGCCTATTTAGATATTGATATGGTTTTTATTATATATATATCTAGAAAAAGTTACTTAAAATAACTGTTTTTGCCAATAACAACTAAATTTCAGCTCAACCTCTACCGTTTGATCTTAGGTATGCTGTTTGATGTTTCCATTTGGTAGTTTCTAATATTTATTCAAAAGTACATAAATGTATAAAGTAATTTAAAGAATATTACAAAAGTGGTTCTTAGGCTCAAGTTAACGTGTACATACTCGTAGTCTGAGTAACTCATGACTAGGAATGTAAATCATATGCAATTCGGGAGTGTGATAAAAAAGTGGAGTTGGCTCTTCAAACAGGTCTTTTTGTTTTCCTAAGCTGTTATCATTTTTCCTTTATTTCTAAGGGGAGAACATCTACCTGATAGTAAAGATGTCGCATGAAGGAATACATGCATTAAGTTTAATAAAGCAAATAAAATGTAAGCAAAAAGGGCTCAAGTCCTCGTATAATTATTATTAGTTAAAAATATATAATTTGAAGACATTAATTTCAGTTAATTTTATGCCTCTCATCTATGTTATTATTTATTGTTGTATATATAATGGAGAATAGCAGCTTGTAGCTCAGTAAAACGTCAGGACAGCTCAAGCTGTTTCCCCCCTCGACATTCATTAAATTGTCAGGCTTGCCAGGTTGATTTTCTCTTTCTTTTTTTATAACACGCCCGAATTGCATATGATTTACATTCCTACTCATGACTAGAGATGTACAAATGCACACATCCGGCGTGTAAAAATAATCCTCTCCCCTTGATGACGAGGAAAATGTAATTCAGCTTCTTTGCTGTCGGTATAACACTATGAATGTAGCTGTGACAGCCTTGCTGCAGTTTTAAAACAGCTCTTCTGAGACTTATAGTAATTAGCTAAATTAAATTGATGTTTTAGAAAGATATTATTGAAATGGAAGTTGTGAATATTATTACTTTAAATAAACAGGGAATTATTCATATTTCAAAATCAGTTCTTTTGTTTTGGATTTATTGTTATTTTAATTAACAATTCATACAAATTATGAAATTTTAACATTATAATTATAAAGTTTGTTATATTTTATAAATTTATATCTAAAATGATTTAACAATAAATAATAATAATAATATAACAAGAATAGGTTTATGAATAATAAACTCCCAGATACCTAAAGGTGAGAAAAATATGCTTTGCATATCTATAATTGTATCCTTTGATTACAAATAACCAAAATTCATTGATAAACCAGATAGTTCTTAAAATGAAAAAAAAAACAATAACGCAGAATACAAGGTATTTTTAGAATATCCTGATGTAAAAACTTACATTTTTTTTTTTTTTTTTTCTCTTTATTTACAAAACATACACACCATGTACATGAATATATGAATATATAAATAAATTCCGGAGCAGTTGCGTAAATATTACATCAATAAACGTTATAGTTTATAATTAATGCCCCGGATCTTAGAATTCCAACACGATAAACAATCACAACAAGTTATAAAACTTGAAAAAAAATGACATATAAAATCATGAAAAGTCTCATCTAGATGATAGTAGTTAAAAGACAACCAATAAAGGGTTGGTAATAGAAACAGTAAAAATCAAAAATTAATAAAAAGAACAATAACAAAAAAAAACAAAATAAAAGTAATCCATTAAAAGAAACACCAAAGATTAAAAACATAAATTTAAATTTAAAGAAACTTATGCATTTTTTTTACTATTCTCTCAACAATCTTCTTCTGACTGATTGACGTAGACGGAATATATTTAATCATATCTGCAGCATAGAACCAGCCTGCACTATCATCCGATGGAATTTTTAATGAGGGGGCGACATAGCGAGCAGAAGCTGCCAAAAAAATTCGCCTAATTTCCTCTTTTTTGATTGGTTGATGCAGGGTAATCCTTTTTGCTATTAGGGCCTTTGTGTTGAGAATAGCAAAGTCCATTGCTTTGGTTTCATCTGTCGAACTTTTATTCCTCGATAACCCATACAAGATAAGAGCTTTGACGATATTATCCCCTGCAGCAATTATTCCTTTCACATTTAAGGAAATGAATTCTTTAAGGAAGGACAAAGCAGGGCAATCCACAAAGGCGTGAATAACGTCGTTGAAAAGCCTTCCGCAGTCCTTGCAGGGCCTCGAGAATTTTATACGGTCTGTAACGATTAATAATTGAGCAGTAAATTTTTTACTGTCATTAATACCTCTGAGGGAAGAAACAATTTTCTTCTTCCAACTTTCAGGGAGATGTAATCTTTTTCTATGAAGGTCCCACAATTTATCCACCTCCACTCCAAATCTTTGAGGAGACATCTTTAAATGCCAGGGGCAAGGTAATACATGATATTTGGAAGATCTTAAGAGTGGGAATTTGAATCTCCCGTCGTTTAAGATAGTTCTGTTGTTGAGATCATGGATAGTTAGGAAATTGCCATCCAACGCCTCTTTTTCTAAAGTTGAGGGATCTGCCAAGTTTCTAAAAAAATATCTTTTACCCAAGTTCTGGTGAATTACATCAATGACAGAGTCATTATTATAACTTGGTGTCTTGGACCAGATGATTCTTTGAGCGGCAGCCCATATCGACGATTGTGATGCGGTAATGTCATTTGTTAGATTGGTTCCCATCATAAGTCGTACATATATAACATTTTCTGTTATTGTTCTTCTCCACTCTCTAGACGGATTTTTGGAAAGGTCAGATAATATTTTGGAGTAAATGTCCGGAATAATTTTGGATAAAAGTGCTAAGCCACCACCAAGATGAGCTTTAGGCCTTTTCATGATGGGAATATAACTATGGTGAAACAAATTGTTGAGCCATTTTCTTTCCTCATGAATTGCTTTTTCTGCAATTATTGGGCTTGCCGTGGCCTTATAAAGAACCATAGGAATCACCTGAGAATTGTAAAAATCGACTCTCTTTTGAAGGTTTAGATTTCTTGAAGCGGTAGTTCTACGAAAAACAGCTGACTGAATTTCAGTCCAATTATCCTCATGAACGCCATCACGCTCCCAATAGATTCCTAAAATTTCAATTTTCCTTTTAATTGGGCAATCAGCGATTTTTTGTCCAAAAGTCGGGTTCCAAGATCCAATAGGTAAAATTGCAGTTTTTGTTTTATTAACAGCCAATCCAGTCTTCGTCTTGAATCTATCAAAAAAATTCAATATTACTTTTATTCTGGCAATAAGTTGTGCCTCAGAATTTGCCTGTAGCGTAAGAGTAACATCATCTGCGTATAGATCGACAATATGTTGAACTCCTTCAAAATTGACTCCGAAGCCACTATACTTTTTTGTAATTCCTTCAACTAATTCATTTATCGCAGCAATAAAAAGGAGCGGAGCCGAGGGGCATCCTTGCCGGCAGCTTTTATTTAATATTATTGGACTACTCTCCAGTCCACCTATCGAAATGGTTGACGTTCCATTGAACAATAAAGAACGCACTGGGTTAAAAAAATTTTTAGGAAGAAGCCTTTTCACAGATCGAAGTATTTGAGCATGTGATATAGAATCAAACGCTTTGCTGAAGTCCACAGCGATGACTGCCCCATACTTTCCCATTTTTCGTATACATTCAATAGCGGCTTGAATATTGCGGGAAATATCCGAAATTTTTCTATGCTTTAGAAATCCTTTTTGTTCCCTTCCAAGTCTATTATTTAGGATTGGTTCCATCTTCTTCGCCAATACTCCAGAGAGAATCCTATAAGATTCATTCAGTACCGTAATTGGTCTCCAATGATCGAATTCGGTGCCATCCCCCTTTTTCGGGATTAATGCAATTCGTCCTTTAGTAAGGGATTCAGGCAGTTTACCAAACTTCTCCATAGATTGACCAATCTTCGAAAGAAATAGCGCGATTTCGTCAGGACACAATGAAAATATTTTCCCCGAAATACCATCAGGGCCTGATGCTTTATTATCATTAAAATTTTCTTTGATATACTTCTTGATGTTTTCTGAAGCAAAGATAGAGCTATTATTCTCCTGCAGGATCAATTTTCTTCTTGGAAAGTGATGTCTTTTAGTATCAACTATACTCTGAAAACGAGAGTGAAAAAAATTCAATATTTCCCCAGCGTTTGTAATATATCTTCCTTCAAATTTGATCTTTTCTATGCCAATAGCCGAGACTTTATTCTTGTAAGAATAACTTTGAGATCTTTTGTTCGCAGAATTCTCCAAATTAACTTTTTCCGTCATCTCTTCTTCACAAATCTCAGCTATCCTGAAAAAGTTCATAGTATCAGAAAGGTAAGTTCGGGAGAAAATAGAACCGTGATTTAATATATCATCCACTTTATTAGAGAATGCTTCCTTGTTTTTGTAGTTTTGCTTCACAAACTGAGAAGTCGTGGAATGAATAATTCTAACAAGTTTGCGTGAACTTACATTTTATATGTACATTCAACTGGAGAAAAATAAATAAAGAATACATTTTATTGATGTGGAAGGAATTGAATGATAAAGTGCCTATATGTCAATATTCTATGAACATACAAGGTATGTATGTATTTGAATTGTGTATGACAAAATTTTGATTAGGCTGAATCATATTTTACTATTTTTAAATATATATCTAAATATAATAATTATATATGTTTTTGACAAGCAGAATACGAGACCTTTTTTTTAAAAAAGAATACCTCACTAATATGTAAGTATAAGAATTTACAATCAATCTACATATTTTGTTGTTTCTCTATTTCCTCACCCCACCATTCTTTGTTTTTACGCATGAATTGGTAGAACTCGAAACACCCTTTGTTATGTGCTCGATAATCATTTGCTATAAAATTAAGACTAAGTCGACATTTGGTAAGAATTGACTGAATAGTACCAACCGTTCAGCAGCTTCCCCATTTTTTTTTTATTTTCCTTAAAGGTTGCGAGATAGTATCTTGCTCTATATTATGACGTAGTCCTTTCTCAACAACAAATCATTTGTGGAATTATTTGGAAACTACTTTCTTTTCGTGTGCGTAGGATTTTGTATCTATGTATTTGTTACTATCGACATACATAAAGAGTTCAAAATAGTGTTGTACACAAAATTGAATACTTTATTGAAATAATCTACCATGGAAGTAAAGTACACACTGAATAGTTACATCTATGTATGAATAGTTTTGAAACTCTTAAATTGAAAGTCATTGCTATCATTTGTGGCTGTTGAATCTTTTCTTTTTCTAATTTATAGACTGGAGTCCATCTTTAACAACACAGGTCGATGCATCACTTGTTCAAAATACTTATACATACATGTTGCACACTTCACACTTATCACCAAGCATTTTTGGACTTGATCCAAGGCTTACTTACATATGTACATCCTTTATCGAGGATAATTATATGAACAAGAAGGAATAGCATAAAAAAACGTTTTCTCCTCCTCTTGCGTCAGTATGTGTTTCAAAGTGCTATGTCAATTCGAATATATTATACCTAATAATAATAACAATAGAGTTTAAAAGTTTTTAAAAAAAAATGTCACAGAGGCCTAATATCAACTTGGGACGTGCGGATCGTCTCATGACATGGAATCCAACAATGAATATTTATAAAGTGAACAGATTTAATCCTCTCACAGACATGCCTTCCTTCAAAGTAAGATATTTTTCTCCTTACAATTTCGTCTGTCATTGGCGCACAATTAAATCTAGAATACGAATAATTTGGTAGCATTGACTTAAATGCTTTGAATTGTCTTGATCTATTTTAGTAAGGGTTGATCCCTTTTAGCTGTTCGTTATGACATTACAATACATAGGTTGGATTTGAAATGTCGGTGAAATACCAAGTGAAGGGACTTTCCCACCTACTACTCTTTCTTCAGACAAGCCTTACTAGAATAATTTGAGACACATAACACTGGTCAACAAAATTGAACTTTTAAAGTACAAAGGATTTGGCCGACTTTTGAGCCTACTCCCACCGCCTATGCCCCCAGGAGTTCCTTTAGGTCAAAACAAAGACTGGAAATGTAATTTGCATTAAATACGTTGGCGAATTAACATTTTTTAATGCACAAAAAGTTGAAGTTGGAAAATGGGCCAAATTAGCTCAAAAAGTAGGGTCCAATTTCTCAAAAACCTTATACCCCTTTGGACTGTTGACAAGAGTAATTGATAAAAACTAAAACAAAATATCTTCCTTAAAATTTAATTCAATTTAAAAAATTGGCCCTGGAATTATTCCTATGATTTTTTTTTTCATGTATGCTCCCTAATATAAATTAGGATTTGCATGCCAGGATTTAGTAATCAAAGAACAGTTGTGAGTCACTTATTTTAAATTTGTAAATTTGTAATAAATTGCATATTCATTATCTCATGCGTAGTTTCATTGAAATGAAATGGAAACAATATTTTACTTTTGAAATAAATATCTAATTGCCTCTGCTTCTCTGCAATCTGTTTATAATAGCAACAAACCCAACCATTGTTTTGACTTCTTTTTGACAAGATGCATTATTCAATATTTACCTTCTTCTTTTTTTTTTAACAACACGTCAAACAAACTGAAATTACATATTATCATATTTACTTTAATTATATGCATATATTATTAAAATGCTGTTGTAGTCAAGTGAAATCATTATTATTTGATACTGCAATCTTCAAGTATTTTATTATTTCATTTCAAATCATCAATGATATTTATATAAAACTCTTAAAGAAAGTCTATGAAATAGGATCCATGAAAATGCAATTACACTTTAATATAGTATATAAAATAATTGGATCAATTCTACTTTTTACAAAATGAATGTTATTTTTAATGAGATTATAAGTTGCAAATTGAAAAAGCATGTACAACTATGGAGTACTATTTAGATGCTTTGTTTTTAATGATTAATTTAATATTACTTTTATATATAATAACACGAAAATAGAAATTTTAAATTTTGCTTTTGCGTTCTAGAGATTGATTTTGGTTTTTAAAGGTTTTTTTTTTTTTTCAACATGAATTTAAAAAAAAAACATATAGTAACAACAACAGACAAAGATCTCGAGTTTTCAATAATGCCTTCAACATTTTTGTATCTTGCTGTGAGCTCTTAGAAAATCGTATTTAAGCGAAGAAAAATGTGAAAAAATGAGTATTTTTCTTTTTTGCTCTATAAATTTCTCATTTTAGAGTATAGCAACTAGAAATTAATGTTGTATATGAGAAGAAATACGTAATTTTTTTTCAAGAAGAACTTCTAGAAAATGACTTACTTTAAAGGTTATTAAAGATTGAATTCTTCAAAAAAAAGAAAGAAAAAAGTTTAGCTTATGCAAATAAACTATTGAGGTATTAATAAATTAAAAAATCCGAGGATAAAAAAGGGGTCGGACTTTATTGTAACTTTGAAAAAAAATAATATATGCAGTTTAGAAATTTAGCCAATTAGTTAAATGAATAACTTCAAAACTATTCATTAATTCATCATCAAAAAGTATCTACTTCCCTTTTTAACATTCTGACGCCCCAAAACCTGGACATTCTCAATAATAATCTAAAAGTTTTTTTTAAGACTAAATCTTTAATAACTTTCAAGGTAAATCATTTTTGAAGTTGTTCTTTTTTTCCTGAGATATAAATATAAACTAGTCTAAGGTTTAAACCCCCGCCCCATGTTTATCGAGAATCAAATTCTATATCATACTTATTAGGGATTGAGAAGAAATCGAAAAGATGGAGCTTGTTCTCCAGAAACAGCAATCCTCTTTACCATGTTAGATCTGTTTGTATACAGAGAAGCTGATCCCATCCTGAATGTAAACTATTTATAACCCCCTCCCTGGAAAAAAAAAAGGTCATAAATGGTTGAGATTCAAGATTGATGTAGCAACTCCGTTGGGTGTGGTGAATCATATTAAGATCAATTTTCCAGACCTCGAAACCAAGATGTTGTATTATATTTTTGATTAATTAATCAATGGATTTAGCCTTTTGTTCATAATGAACATTGTAGGTAAAATGAACGGTGTTGGAGGAACCAATTCAGATTGGACTTCTCTCTTTACCAAACTTTAAGAATATCTTTTGTATAATCTATTTAGAACTCTTACTTCTCTTACCAGTTCTTCTTCTACAGCTATTAAATTACATTTGTGTTGAATTAATCACATATACAAAGGTGCGGGTTTTGGTTGAGGATTTCATTAAGTGCAAAGCATGAACTATATCTCAAATAGAGTCTCTCCTTGAGTTTCCTAGTCTTTAAAAATATCTCTAAATATGATCAACTAATGCCACTTCAAATACTTTTTTAAAACTGAAGCTTAATACTCAAAGCCCAGGAATCAGTTTACAAGCCATCAGTTTCTTTAGTTAAAAATTTTTTTTTAAAGTCTTTTAAACAACTTCCGTGTCAAGAGAATTAAGGCTCAAGTCACTAATAAAATCAAAAATCAACAGGTCAATCTGTAGGCCACAAAAGTAAAGTTCTTCATTTCCATCATAAACGCAAACATAAACTGACATTAAAACTCGGACTCACGAAAAAAGTTGATATTTTGTTGCATAGTGAAATCACTAAAAATATTATTAAATCATGATTAATATAAAACCCATTTCGATTATAGATATGACATTATTAATTTATAAATAATTTAAAAGATCGATGAAAATTTTTACTAACTAAGTCTTTAAAATAATTGCTACGGCCACATTTAGGATTCTTCTCGATCATCCCAGACAAGCACCTTATTTATTGACTTATACGACGTAACACCTTGAAAGACGCACCCTAATATTTGAAAGATGTTTCAAAAAAAAAAAAAAAAGGGGGTGTTGCTTCACAATACAACACTCGTTTTGATTCGTTTTTACGCATTAGTAAAATTTCAGTATATTTTAAAGGAAAAAAAAGTGCGTCTTATAGGTCGTAAAATACGGTACTTGATGAACAAAGTCAGCCATGAAATATGATCAAAGTTGACTTGGTAATAAAATATCCTTAATTTTGTTACATCGTTTTCCACAAAAATAGGCGATTCGAGAATTCTATGTATATAGATCAAATCTGCTATGACTACATAATATACAAATTGAATAATTGGGAACTTACATATATCAGCTGACAACTTTAAGCCAGTTAAGGAAGACAAAGGATAAAAGTACTTATTTGTAGCGAGCTTACAACTTTTTCCTTTAAGATCTTTAGTAAATATATGTATATTGTAAAAAGTTTAATTTTGATGCTTACTTTTCAAATAGGATCTGGCCAAATTAACTAAATATTCATAGCTACAAAATGGCACAGATTTATGAGGCTATTGTAAACAAGCAAATGAGCAATCAACAATCATGTCCTACTCCATTCAGTTGTTTAACCACCTCTCAATCACATAATAGTAAACAAAAATATTTTGAATTAAATGTAGCCTAGCTACTCCACAGCAAAAGAAAGGCATGGAGGGGCCAATGCCCTTGGCATAAGACTGAGCCCAGACTTTACTTCACAAAAGGAGACCTTGTTCAAGAGATGGTCAATCGATAATATTTACTTCAATTTGAGTACATCAAGAGGTATCCGATGAACTCATTAAAAAGGTCTTGAAATGAAAAACTGCACTTTTGCAAAGTCGAGATTGATCGGACTAAATGCAGTATTATGTACAATTCTATCTATTGCTTCTTTATGACACAGATATGCAGATTTATAATCTGCATTTAAATCCTCTCTAGACCCAATGTTCCCATTGAGCCCTCTATGTTATTTTACTCCCCAATCTTTCCATAAAGTTTTCAAAAATACTCTTATGCCAATTTTGTATCGCTAATTGGGAAACACATTTATCTTAAACAAGTTATTTGAATGGATATTAGTTGTGACACTCATGCTTTTTTTTAAAATTCAATTGAAAGTTGATTATTTATTATGATATCATTTTGTTTAAACTACTCTTTACCGAATCTTAATTAAAATATCTAAGATATTTTAAGAGTAGAAAATTAAATAATAACAAATGTCCAATAGGTTTCAAATTGTTTTGTTGCTTATAACTAGTACAAGGAAAATGTTATATGCATTTTTACATTATGAAGATCATTTTCTCTATTTCTTTGAAGTATAATTATATGTGCATGCATGTAAAATAATAAATGTTAATTATGCCATATATGTAGAAGTTCGGATGCAACAAAATTAATCGTTTTAACTATAAAATTTACATTCAATTTCCTTGGAATGAGGAGTGGTTTTTAAGAGAAAGGGCTTCATTAAAAGGTTTCCATAACAAAATATACAATCAATTGTATTAAATGAAAACTTCTTAATGCTCCCCCTCCCCAACCTCTCCTGTAAAAACCCCAATATGATTGAAATTAAAAAAAATCCAGCATTTAATAAATAAAACATAATGGCATAAAAAACCTTATGTTTAAGGACACTAAGAGCTTTACTTAGAGCTATGTAATCTTTATGAAAAAAAATGAAAATTTGTACATAAAATGTGTCTAGTCAATTGAAAAAACCGCACATAGTCGTTGCACAAATCTTACATATTATATGTAGTTTATATTAACTATGTTTATTCAATTCAATAAACATTATTCTACATTTTTTATAAACTATCAAAAGTACATATAGTCATATTTTTATGATGATATAATAATGTATTGTGGGTGTATCACACATGCATCTCACATCTGGCCCCAAAATAAGTTTATGCAGTCCTCACAAAGACATTCATTTATGTTTATAAATTGTATTTTTCTTCTCAATGATCAATATATGTATCTGCTACAACAAAATAAATCTGACCCGTGGAAAAAAAAGATCTTTTCGAAATAATTAATACTTGCACATCTTTTGACCGAAAAAAAAATTTAATTATAATTATAATTATAATTTCAATTATACCAAAGAAAAGATTACTCATAATTCAATTGAATTTCTCTTTCATTAAAGGTCAATTAGTACAATTATTAGTTCCTTCATTTAAATAAATTTTTGCTCTATAGCTTATAAAGTTAAAGCTTTGTGTCTGAGCTCAAACAAAAGTTCAGAATCTGGCCAAACTCACGTGATTTTTATACCATTGGTAGTTGTTGGACCTCGACCTCAACACTTTTTGACACTCCTTTCAGAACAAATGAGCATTAAGTTCCAGGGTTTTACTCTAGTATATTTAGTGTGTATAGGCATAGTAAAATACATTTTCAAAAAATAAATATTACATAATGTTATAACAGTAATTTCCTTTTATTTGTTCAAAAATGGTCATTTTAAAGTATACATCCTGGGTCAGTTTGGCGTTGCAGAAAGTACTTATTTTAGGTAAGTTATAATGTGGCCTACAAGTTACAACTTTGAGGTTGATGTGCCTGTTATATGAAATGCAAGATAGTATGTAGTTGTCTTTTTAAAACTATATAGTATGAGGAGGAATACTTTATTCCGGAAAAATGTAAAATTTAAGACAAAGGACTATCAAGTGGGGGGGGGGGGGGGGAGGGGGGATTCAACAACGGTCCTGGAATAATAATGAAAAAACAAAACATTAAACAATATGTTCTTCATTAGTCCCTTTGACTTTTTATTCTTGATTAGTACAGATATGTATGTAAATATATCATACATAGGTTCTACAGTGTTTGTATTAATGTTTATTTCTCCGATTTTTAGTACTCAAGAACCAACAATGAGAACAGATTTGATATCATTGAGTCCCTACTGGATAGGAATTTAATTCATGTGGTTGAGAATATATTTGATCGAATTGATACAGAGACTCTTATATATTCCTCAGTCCTTGTATGTAAGCTTTGGAGAGACTTCCTTACATTCAACTATTTAAAAAAATGGGCTGAGAAAAATCTTCAGTCTAACTCTTCTCTCAAGGATCTTGCAAGAAAGGAGAGATGGTCGAGATATCTCTTGATTGACGAAGAGGATGACACAGATGGATCAGAGATTGATGAAGGTAGATACATATTTGAGTCATTTGTATAGGAGCATGATAAATTATCTTACTAATGTATTTCCCTACCCATTTAGAATAAGGAGAATCAGGTACTTTTATTTTAATCAATATATTAGATTGCACATAAAATTCTGAGCTTCCTTCCCTCTCCCTTATATAACATTACAAGGATTCAAGCTGAAACAAACAAAAGATATATTTATTTCAATTTAAAACATTTATTTTGAGATATTTCATAAACAAAAAACTTTTAATATAATATAAAAAATATGAACAATTTATATGAATATATTAAATACGTATAGTTAGCAAACGTGAAAGTCATAGGAAGTTTTATAAAAGTAATAATTTTTGATAAATCAAAGTATAACATTTATATTTCACTCAAACAAGATATTATGTAACTCAAATCACAAGAAAAAAGTTTCATATAATTGCTTTCTGTAACATTAAATAACTTAAAAAGGAAATATATATATATATATATACTAAAAAGGAGACCTTCAGAGACAACTTATAATTGTAACATTATTCATTAAAAATATTACATTTTTGCACCAATATTCGTTTTTTTACCATTGATTTTGATAGCTAAAAAAATAAAAAAAATACACAATAAATAGAAATAAAGAAACAAGTTTTTCTTTGATTTTCTTCTTTATACATTTGTTCTAAAGGTTATTTTATGATGGATTTGGGACAATTGTACATTTATGGGAGACTGGGAACAGTTGCGACACCTTTTTGCTTTTGACTCAAGTGCTGGAAGCAGATTTGACTTAGATGCATCACAATTTAAGCCAGCAAATATTAAATTATCTTGTATTTGATCCCTCCAACTCTACAATGAACTTCCTCAAATACTTCATCAATAGGGGATCAACTGATCAATAATTCAAAATATATTAGGAAAATAATGAAAAGTAGATTTAATTATAGGAAAAAGTATGATTCCTTCGAAAATTTAATTTACCCCTTAAAATCAGTTTATATCAAACATTTCTAAGAAAAGTTGACAAAAATATCTGTTTTTGTAGTGCTTTTTGAATGATATAGAAAAAAAACCCAGTTGCAATTATAGCCAGTCTTCCTACCTACTATTTTATCAAAACCCTTATTTCCTTATCAGTTTAAAGTCAAAAAAATGGATTCTTTCTATAGAAATTATGTAACTATGAGCAACTAATACATATATGGGTTTAATATCATGTTTCAATACTCTAATGGATATATTAACAATATACCCAATTA
Source organism: Lepeophtheirus nordmannii (assembly GCA_963680855.1). Classification (NCBI taxonomy): domain Eukaryota; kingdom Metazoa; phylum Arthropoda; class Copepoda; order Siphonostomatoida; family Caligidae; genus Lepeophtheirus; species Lepeophtheirus nordmannii. The sequence continues at coordinate 14,547,054 of OY804520.1, forward strand.
ATTATAGCTACAGAACACATAATACATTGCCGAAATATGAATAATTATATCTATACTTACAAGGAGTATGTAAATGAAATTTCCAAAATTGAATATATATATATACATATTAGGTTATGCTTTTTAAAGCTATTTTAGTGATTAAAAATTATTTATACCAAATATCAATTATGAAGCAGAATGATACTTAAATATGTATGTATATAAAGAGAAAGTAATTTGCTTTAATGCAATAAAAGGGTTCCTCAAAAGTGAATTTAATGATCTTATTAATCATAGTTCCTTCTCACCCTTATGGGAGTCATTTAGTACGTGTTTTTGATGAGAAAGTTGACTTTTTTTTAATGCAAAATATAACATTTTGATATTGTATTATTGGTTTCAATCATCAATTAGCTTTGATCTAAAAGTAATTAAGTTTCAGAATCAAGTTCAATTTAGGTCAATATTTCCATACATTGGATGGGCTTCAGAACAAAATATTTGGACGATGATGTCGCTATTAGTAGTATAGAAACTATAGAGGGAACAAATTAATTCGGTTCGTTTTTTGTTATAAAAAATGCATTTATTTCAAATCGAAATGAATTAACAGATTAATCAAAGTACTGTCCATCCCTGGTTACTACTTTTTCCTACCTCTGAGACAATTCTCCAATTTCATAAAAATATCTCATTTGAGGGTTTCCAAATATTTTTGTACGTTTTTTGCAACATGAGGCCGATAGTTATCATGTAGATGAATAATATTTCATATCTTTGCTTGTATTCTAGCCGTTTTGGCCGTAATTCACGGCTCAAAGGAACTAATTGTAGCTTATATTGATTGCCCGTAATATAATCACCAGGTTGTAGTAGTTCATAGTGTACAACACCTTTTTGGTCCCACCAGATATACAACATGACCAGATATGAATCATGAATATTCCATTTTGGTGTTGTGGTCGATGAGTTGCTCCCAATTGTAAAATCGTTTTTCAACGTCTATTGGTTACAGTTCATAAGGCACACAATTGCCTCCCTTGTGAATAATACCCATCGATTTCAATCGTTTGGAAACAGCTTGTTGCGTAACTCCAATAGTTCTACAAGTTCCTCTTGCTTTTGACTCAGATTTTCATCAAGTAATGCCACCAATTGTTTGTCTTCGATTTTTTTTGGCTGTCCAGTGCAAGGCTTGTCTTCAACGCTGATATCACCATTCTTGAAACGTCGAAGCCATTCCTTACATGATTTATTAGTTGGAACATTGTCACCATAAACTTCTACTTCTTCCCCCTATTATATACCTTGATGATATCTTTAAAACATCAACAACTCATTCGTATTATCAGCTTATCAGCTAATCCCTGTCTTTCTCCTAAAAGTGTATAACAAAATAGATGTTTTTATGCTGGAAACAATTACCTACTATTCAATGACGGGCAGTTCCACAGTTGGGACAAATTGGCTAAGTGCTATATATCACTTTTTTTCCTTCTATTTTTGGGAGAAAGGTTAAACGAAACACGGAAAATTGTTACATTATATGAGTTTTAAATAGTAAATACTCTTGTTAACAACAGCTGTCTATTTGACATGATGTGAGAGGAAGAAAAAAGTATGTATTGGTAATACATTTTTATACGAATGCTCTAAGAAGACAACCTTCAGCATTTTAAATAGGCTAAATATTAATTATACCTATTTAATGGTATAATGCATTTTTAACAAAATTTATGTGAGAATTCTTAAATTTTTATTTTTGTATCGTTCCTCCTCAAGGATCTATGTAGAATGAATGAATTTTAACAAAAGATCAAATATATTAACCGTTTTTCTTATTATGAAACTATTATAACATTTGTCAAGAAAAGTTTCATCCTTATTCATTATCTCCATGGCATTAAAAATGTTGGAAATAATATTATGTAAAAAACCAAAATGGGAGATGGGAACAATATCTGTGCTAATCAGAACCAATATTGTTTCTGTTAGCTAAAAACTTAAGGTACTACTCTAGGACTACTGTCTATTGGTAGACTCATATACAATATTCTTTACAAATTAAGGAGATAAAAGAAATGGTGAGGCATTTTAAAGAAGTAATACTAAATTTTAAATCCTTTTTCGCTCGAAGGTTTAATCTTTTTCTTGGCGTATTTATATAAATATATAAATAAGAAAAATAATTTGGGGGTCCAGGATCACTAATGGGGATTAAAGGATAATGAGCCTTCTCAAAACACATGTATTTTAGTAGATGAGGAGAATTTTTAATTATAATAATATCATATTATGTAAGCTTATTAGTAGGTTGCGATATTCGAACAACAAGCTCCGATTTTATTAAATTGTTCATTGAATATACATACATAAGTTCTATTACGTCTGGAAGGAGCACCACACAACTCATGGTGGTAAATAACATTATTTTTAGTGAAAAATTCTTTTTGGCAATTTAATTTGACGTTTGTATGTACAGTTATACATCAATAATATTTTGTAATTGTTGTCACATAATAACAAGAATGCCACGTGGGTGCTTTAAACAATTCTTTCATGTTGAGGTCCTATTTTATATCCTCAAAAATTATTTCGAAGCCAATAAAAGTACACTCACTGCATATTTTCAACTTAAGAACCCAATTTAATCTTCTTTGAAGGCTCTTCTAATAAAAATGCTCAAAAAAGTTATTGAACTTTTCGCATAAGCCCATGAATCTGTTCACTGAAATGAATTATCGATTTCAAACATTTTATGTACCTTTTATGTATCTAAATAGCAAATGCTATAATATTCCATTGTATCTAGAATATGATCCTTCAGTATAAGATTACTTAGATACAACAATGTCTTCCTATATTTGATTAAACATATTATATATTGATAGCTCTTTTGATCCCAAAGGATCGGTATCGACCACTTTGAAGATACCTCTTAAGGATCATGTTTGTGATAATGTTGAGTCTCTGTTCTGTATAACCTTCTTTCAAGGGATTCTTAAATCAGACAAATTTGAAGAATCTGTGCTTTAAAGGCTCTGATGGATGAATGAAGGGAAATTCCATTGCAAATGAAGCGGATGATAATGAAATGTATATAAATAGATTTATTTTTTTACTTTTTTTATGAACTAAGTCTTAATTTATTTGTTTTTAAATATCTGCTTTGAATTAATTCCAAGACTTAAAAGCATCAACCATATTAGGGGAGGGGAAGGAAGTTAATAGTTTGACTTGGGTGGAGTTTAATTAAATAAATGCAGTGATTATTTATTTAATGTACTGTGTATAAGTAGTAGTCAAGAAACTTTCCATTAATTTACTTGTTATTGCCTTTGAAGTTAATAAAATGTAATAAACTCAAGATATACATATAATTGAATCGATGAGATGCTATTTTATTATTTGAAGTAACATAAAATATAGTATGTTTATGAGAATTCTATTTATTGTGAAATGGTACTAATGAACATAAACAACAAATGTTTTCCAAAACGAGAAAATATTTTCAATATTTTACGTCTTGGCTAAGGAGAGGGAACTCTCAGGTACATTATTTTATTGTCTTTCCAACAAATAACATATTATACTTCATGTATAATAAACTTTGGTTCGACTTTTGAAGGACTTATGTGAAAACAAATTAGAGTCAAATCCGGGTATGAACAGTATTTTCTTGGAAAGAAATTGTTTGCTCCATAACACTACTCCTTTGCATAAAAGCAATAAAATCCTTTTAAAAAATCCGGATCCTTGAAATTTTTAGACGTAATTTTTGCTTAGATTATTCATAAACATGTTTTGAAAGAAGGATAAGATATTTTGACTTTTATAATGTTGGAATTTAAAAAAAAAAAAAAAAAAGTATAACAATCCCACTGTTGATCAAATTAAAAAAAAATTTTTTTTTTTTTAAATAAACAAAAAAATCACAGAAATAAAATATAGACGAAAAACTTCGACACTCATCTCCTCCTAATTTTCACTAATAAATAATTATATTAAAAAGTATTTTTGGAATCCTCAGATATCCAAAATTAAAATGGTTAAAGCCAATTTTCCGTTTTTGAGAGGCTTTTTGTATGTCAATATTTGTATGTTTTTTTTTTTCGATTTTAGGAAAAAAATGTATGAAGCAAAATGTGTTACGAATTTTGTCTTTTGTTGCAGAGTGCAGAGTGCTGAATTTCTTGCTAAAGGAGGTGTCTTTTTTTGGAGTTATAAATCTTTTTTTTTTGTTCTGAGTAAAGTTGTTATAATTTTGAAAATGTATATTCAGTCAAACCTGTATTAAGCAGCCAGATGCAAAAAATTGAAACAGTTACGGCTTGTTTTAGGCAACTTCTTAAATAAGGTGCAGTTTTTTAATTGAATATATATATAGGAAACTAGGTCATAAAAGAATTCATGAACACATGAATTCGTATTAAATAATATACAAGTATTTAATATATATATATATATATTCCAAAATAACTTTAATTATAACATAAATGTAATCAATATATTGAAATGAAAAATAATTTTCAATAACATGACTGAATAAAATCTAAAGTTTCCGTTTGTTCAAACTGATTAGCCATGTAAATATATATCATCTGTAATTTTAATTTAATGACAGTGTTTAGCCTACATATATTTCTTCCATAGATTACAAGCTTTAAATTTCAATGCTGCATCACTAGTTTTATTAAAATTGTCCTATTTATTCTCAGGTAAATAGAGATATATATATATATATAAATCCTTACATATTTTATTTATTGCATTTGGATACATGTACCTAAATGATTCGAATTATACAAGATCGGACTTGTATAAAAAAAATATGAATCAGACAATCATTTTTTGCTGTATAGAAGAAGCAAGTAAGAGAGAATCCAGCCAGCTTCTAGCTACTGTCTACCAATGTGCTGATAACTTTATTTTTTTATATATATTTAAGTATCCTTAACCACAAATTATCCTTGAGCTTTACAATAGTCCAAATAAAAATAAAACAATAGGTCTAATTATCATTATCAATCATAATAAGCAATCCCATTACTTATCCATTTAAATGTTTTCACTGTTAAAAAGTTACTCATGTGTTTTTCCTACAAAAAAACCAAACATAATTTACAGGACTTTTGTTCTAAACTTCAAATTCACATTCTTCTAGTATAAAATAAATATACTTTGAAATTAATAGCCAATTGCCTTATTTCATTTGTTAAGTTATAAAACAAAGAGGGATTTTATATGCGCTTCAGGTTAAGAGCAATCTTTTTACTAATACCAAAGAGTGACTCTTATTTGAATTCCACGGGAATTATGATAGATCGCTTAACTCCCCCCCCCCCTACCACATACACTTTCATTTTCATTTTGTGCAAGGTCTAAAAACAGAGAGTGATAAAAGAAAAAGGAAGAACTAACGAAAATGAAATTGCCCCAACCTCTTTCATTTTCGTCTTGTAAAAAATTTATTCCGTGTCCCCATTTTGAAGTACTAGAATATCAATACTTTGATGCAAAAGCATCCATGTTCAGATAAGATGCAAACTACTAGTGTTAGAGTCTAGAATGGAGGTGGCACAATGTTGTAAAATGTGGCAAACACTGCAAAATTTTATCAGGAGGCATAATCCTAATAAAGTAGTATTTGTGCAATCGATGAATTTGTTTTTGTTGACAACATAATGTCCCATTTTCATCAAACTATAAAACGTGTGAAGAAGCAGTTGTTTTTTCTATATAAATTCCTAAAAAAACTGTACCACAGGAAAAAGATTCCGAAAAGTAATTGAGATTGTGACAGTTGGTACATAGTGAAAAGCGATTATTAGACTTAATGACCGTTAGTAATTTGTAAATAAAATAAAAATGAATCAAATCATTATTATATGAATATTTTGAGTTTTTATCGATTTTTCTATTGATTCTAATGGGAATAATTCATTTGAACTGAGGGCATATTGAACTGCTATTTATTAAAGATATATTATGTTTGTATACTTCAAATTTTATTCTAAACAGTATCAACCCACACATACACTCCAAGACTCATAATCAATGAACGTTAAATTCTTCCAGATAATCAGGACATGTATCGAAAGATTTGCTCACGAATACATCAACTCCAAGAAATTTGGCGCTATAGAGAGCCAAAACTTCGGAGAATTAATTGTGAGAGTTTTGTACTTTCCTGTCGTTTGAGTGGTGATAAAGAGCTTCTTACGGGCTTAAACTCTGGGATTCTTCAATTATGGAATTTGGATTGGAGTGCCAAAGTTAAAGAGGCAGTTATTCATGACAAGGGCATCAAATGCCTGGATGTGAGTGAGAAGTATATAGTGAGTGGAAGTTATGACTGCACAGCTAAACTTTTTCGTCGAAGGTAAATAATAAATTGCTACATTTGTTCTACCTCTATTTGAATATAATAAAAAAAAAGTATATTATGAACTGTTAAGCTTAAACAATGAAATGGGAACAAAAAATAAAAAAATAAATAAAATATGAAATATATTTATACGAGTTTTTATGTGGGCATATATACATTTAGATAAATGAATTTATACTTACCTTCATCAACTTTACGACATTTCTTTTTCTCAACGTTGTACAAACATACATATTATATATACGTACCTATGTACATGTTTTTCTCTACGACTCAAGTTTTGTTATAAGTCTTAGATTAAGAAATGAAAAAAATACAAGTTTTAGACATAAAACTACTCAGTCTAAATTTATTTTCCATAATATTTCTTTTGTATTGTATTACAATTTGTTTAAATTAAATTTGATATTAAAGGAACTAGGAATAGATAGAAAAGTATACGGAAAGATACACTCTTCCCCACTCCTCTCAAAAAAAGATCAAAATAATTGACATTCTAAATTGATTTGAATAAAGTAAATATAGTCATAATTCATACTACCATTTCATCCATTCTAAATGTAAGGCTCTTAATTATATAAATCTCTACAAACCAGTTCTAACTTTATAAGATGAAGTGAAGCCTTCATTTCACTTTGTTGCATATGAATAATTTTTTCAGGAAATTTGTTCTAGATAGAGCTCAAAGAAACAAAATCAAGTTTTGTTCATTTTTCACAAAAGCCTACAAATAGCTTTTGAGTTGTTATACCAAAATAGGAGCGAAATTATGTTTAAGTGGAATTGATGATGATTTGATTTTTTTTTTTAAATAGAAACGTATATTATATAATATGTATACATTTAAATACCACAAAAAAATTATAGCCTTAAAACATACTGTTACCCCTTTTAGTATTTACTGATGTATATTTAAAGTTTGGAAAAATTTGGGGATGGTAATTATCCCTCCTTCCAGGTATGGTAACCCAAGAAATACTTAATAACAATTTACCTAAATCTCACTTTCATTTTGATTTAGTGATTGGGCATTTCTGAGAGTCATTACTGTGCACACTGACTCTGTTTGGGACCTCTGTATACATCTGGACAAAATGTTAATTACAGCTGGCCTTGATGGAACCATTGGGATATTCAATATAAACCCAGAAACTGAGGATATTAATGTGGTCAAGATTTTACAAGTGAGTTTTATTTTGGTCTTTTTGAATGAATGAACCATTCATTTTAGAATTTGAAAGGATCACAATGACTTGGTGTCTGCCATTGATTACAATGGTCAATTTTTAGTTAGTGGCTACGAGGATGCTCGTATTCTTATAAGAAATTTTAGTCAGTCCTGTGAGGATTTCAGGATAATTGGTCGATTGGAAGGACACACTGGGGGTATAACAGGACTTGAGATAAATACGGCTGACAACACAACCTTTGCATCAAGTTCCTATGATGGAACAGTTCGTCTTTGGTCCCTTCGCTCAGACAAAAATCAAAATTATCCTTGCCTAAAAGTGCTTACAGATCATGAACATTTTGTCAGATGTTTAAAGTTTCATGGAAATATCCTTACATCAGGAGATTTTGGGGGCTTTGTTCACTGTTGGAACGTTGAAGTGGGATCTAGCAGCGTTGTCATTAAGAATCATCGTAAATTTGCCGCTCATAAAAGTCATATTGTTTGCATACAATTCACTGCACAGAAGCTAGTGACGGGTAACATAGATTTTTCCTCTATTCAATTCTCAATTTGTACTCATTTGAAAATATATTTATTTATGTAGGGAGTCGAGATAAAACCGTTCTTATTCAAGATTTTTGGGGCAAGTTGTTAGAGACTGAGCAAATGCGACGCAAAAAAGAGGCTCAGAAGGAAAAAAGAATATCCAGATTTCTTCGAAGATAAACCAAATTAAAATTCATTCATTTACAAACTTAAATAACCCTATATTTTATATGTTACTCAATATTTTTCAATAAAACTCACAATTGTGATAATAATTACGATATTTTTTATTATTTCTTGAGAATTATTAATATTTAATTAATTATCTCTTTGGAATTTTTTCATTTACAATATTTTTCCAATTTTAAAAGACCTTCCCTTTCCATGTTGATTAAAAAAACTCAAAAAAAAACTCATTTAGTTTATTTTTTGACGGATTATTAAAATTTAAAAATCAAGATATTTTATAGAAAAGTTAAATAATATTTATAATTCATCAGTCAACAAATATGGGATATGTAAATTCATTCACAAATCTTTAGTTTTTTAGTCTACAAGTAAAGGGGAGGTTTTTCTTAAAAAATTGCAAAACAAACCAAAACAATAATTGTTTCTCAAAACATTATCTCAAATTCAGAAACTACCTGAATATAAAAAGCAAAGGAATGAGACTCCGAAGGAGTAAATTTGCCTCTTCTTTGTTGAAATAGCAAATTAGTGGTCACATTATCAGGCTCTGCTTATAGTAATCATTTTTATTTGAGAAAAAACGTAGTGTATATGAAAATAAACAAAAAAGTACTGGAAATATAGGAAATTATTGATATCCATTTAAACTGATGACCTCGCTATTTAATTCAACTATATTTAGTTTAACTAAAATAACTTTTTTAAACTTATTGAAACATTTTTGATTCCACTATTTTTATTTTTATTTTCATTTTTAAGTCTTTATCAGAATTAATTCAAAAATGTAATTAATTCGTATATAACCTTATATATATATATACATTAAATTGATCATTATAATCAAATAACATCATTTAAATTGATATTTAAATCATGTAGTATACATTTTTTGTTCATACAACCATTAAACATAGCCTCGTTTCCACTTTCTTAAGAGCTATGTTGTATTTTTTGGCACATTACTTATAAAGAATTATATATAATGTGATATCCAATTTTTTTTAAGAGGAAGGAATGTCTGACTTTGTATTTGGATGGAAATATATAGAATCATTCAAATGGAGTCCATATGGATAATTAATTAATTAAAACAAATACAGTCCAACTCTTCAATAAATGTAAATGACTAATGGGTTTTTAGATACAAAAGATGAAGAGTGAATGAAGATTAAAATCTGAACTCATTTGAATTAAATCTTATATTGGTTTTATCATTAAGCACAAAACTTCAAAAGTAATTTCCAAGGAAAGACGCGTAGCAGTGTGTGCTATACGCAGTACAATAATTGTCTTTTTATTTGTAACATATTTTTCAATTTTCTCTTATTTTTACTTTTTTTCGATCAAAAAGTTCTTTCTTTTGAAAACACGTATTAGTAACCTATTTATCTAAATTTCCTATTAATGAATAATACATTTAAAAACCATTTCAATACCATTGACAAAAATTTTATTTCCTTCTTATGTATTGAAATATGTATATGCATGAATGTAATTTACAAAATACAGGTATTAACAAAACTATTATTTATAAATATTATAATACTATCCATTGTTTTGTTCAAAACACCTTCTTGAAACTATCAAAGCAACGTCTATGAAAGTCTACTGATCGGGCCAACTATTTTATCTACTTAATATCAGCGGTTATGATTTTATTCTATCAGTTTTTGTGCCGAGTTCACCAGTATATTCTTTAAGCACATAACTTATTGAGGATGCATGTTTTTCATTTATTATTACTCTAGAGAATGTCAAGTACAGATATCAATTGAACTTTTGGGAGATTTTGAATTTGATTGAAATGTTTACTGCCATTGTTTTTTGACACTACATCAAGTAAATATTGAGGTGTACTGAGGAGATACCCAGCTTAAATGGAAAAATACAAATAGTTGAGGGATTTCATCTTGAATGTAGACACCATATTTTGGAGAAAAAAAGTTCGTCAGTTCAGAAGGGTCCATTTTTGAAAAAATCCCAGATATAAACTCATTTAAGGTCCGTACGATAAGGAATTGAAACACTGAAACTTTTGGAGACTTGGAATTTTATTGAAAGGTTGACTTCCCTTGTTTCAATTCCTCATCATACTGACCTTAAATGAGTTTATGTCTGGGATTGATGAATGTGCTTGACATCCTCCAGAGATGAAATAAATGACATCTGCATCCCCGCAGTAGTTACCCATCATTTCTTATAAATTGATTCATTATTGTTATTATTAGAATGGTCATTCTTAAAAGTTGAGACTGTTTCAAGCACTTTAAAAAAAATCAGACTACCCTAATAATACACGTACATTGACGTACACCTTATCAATCCAAAAATAATGGTTTCATTTCTTGTTCCATTTCGTTTAATGGCCAACATTTAAGTAACATATCGTTGTACATCAACACATTACTAAACTGTCCTTCCCTTTAGCTGCACAGAAAGCACTTTATATTCTATCTTGTATAATATATACAATACAAATTGCATATGTTATGTATATATATATACCAGAGGTATAATTAGTATGGTACTTTATCACATACTAGGGTGTCCCATTTTTGAGTTTGCACCAAGAAATTTTCAATTACCGTCTTTAAAGGATTTAATAATTGTTACAACTAAGAGCAGGATGGTTCGTACAAGCCAATACAAAGGTTTTTGATTATATCATTCCTTCATTCTTATAACTTGGAGTAAGCAATCAGAAGATCCTTTTTGAACCTTTTTTTGATGTCACTTGATCATCTTTCAAGACTTCATAACTTATTGTGTTATAAAAAGAATAAATGGTATCCTAGGAGAGTAGAATTTAATATAATTATTTAACCCCAATGCTAAAATGCATTTTACGTTTCGAAAATTATGATTTCAACGATATTGTAGTAAGGGAGATCAATCCAGTGGATAAGAGGCTTTCCCGCTATTTTCTTAATTTCTTACTCAAACTTGATTTTTTTATTTGTTGCAATATATAACGAATCTTATTCATATATGTACAACTTATGAAAAAATTACGGACTAGTATAATCTATTAATAAACGCAACTGATTAAAAGTATGTTCTGTTAAATTTTAGTACATCAAACTCAAACCTGATCCCAGTAATCACATAGGATATTTTGGTCCGTTCTTTCTTTTTATTTTACTGAATTGGGGCCAAGTTTCCCCTTATTTAATAACTAAAGACTCCCTTGAAAGAAACTTTTTTAATTGCCCTTTTTTTTTCATTATGATGTTTACTTCATTTCCAGGGAAACAAACAAAAATGAAATATTTATATTTAACTACATAATATTAACTACTTGGTCCCATTTATTTTTGACATTTTAACTAAAAAATTAATTCATTTTCCATTAAGGACTTTTTCTTATAAATCGCGAAATAAAACGGTAGGTTTTTATATATATGGCTGTGATAATATGTAATTTATACAAGTATAACAAGACTTGTTAAAATTTTATCCATTTATACAAGAACCTAGATGCACTATTGGGGCTAGTAACGATTATTGGGAGTGAATAAGATAGTGTTGTGTCTATTTTAGTCGATGGAGTCAAGGAGTTAAAGATCGATTCGAGTCGTTTAATTAAGAAAGGAAAAAAAAGTAATCAAAGAAGCTCCAAAATTTGGAAGTCCCTTACTAAATTTTAAGGATGAAGCCGAATTAGACGCAATTGCCGTCCCATTGAATAAACTTTGCTCAATGATATCAGTCAGTGCTCCCGTCATCAATCTATCTTGGTTATGTAGCAGGTATCGACATTCAATGTTTATAAGAGTGGAATGCACATTAATTAATTCTAAATGAAGGATAATACTACCTCACTACTCTCGTGAATTAGAGATAATTAATTATTATTAAAGTTTTACTTAACGAATTCAATTAATAAATTAAAGTGCACTACTCCAACATTCGTGAAAATTGATTTTTTGTGAAGGGTCCTTTAAAATTTGAGTCATTTTTCAATGACTCATATAACAAGTTCGCGAAAGGATAGATTTTAAGTTCGATATGAAGGATCAATACAACCGTAGTTTGAATGCAATATAAATGTGCATCCAAAAGGAATTACGATGATTCAAAATGTTGAGTAATTGAACAAAACCCTTCAAGTATCATCAATTTAGGAGCTATGTTCCATATAAAATTACAAGAATGGACTTGCTCTGATTTTGTTATCAAAGACTTACTCTTAGCCAATGCATAGTACCATTCATTATATTATGTACAAATCTTGATATATGTCAAAAAGTAGACGCAAAAACTTCCACACACACCATCTCCTCCTAACTTTAACTAATGAACATACAATCATTATACAATTTTGTGATACACAGATATCTATAATTAAAATTGGTTAAATCCGATTTTCCATAATTGTGACACATTTTATGTATCAATCCTTGTGCGCCAATTTCTGACGATAGGGTAGATCCCACGAAAAAATGTATCAACTCGGACACATAATTTGAATCGAGTATGTAGAAAAATCAACGACTCAAGCTGAGTCGAACCAAATCAATAATTAATTGTTGATTTTTTGAGATAATACACCACTAGAAAAACTGATTATTGATCAATCGGCCATTTAAAAAAAATAACTCTTTTTGAAACAGTGTTGCATATTTGCAATAAATTCTGAATTAGCTCATAACTTTTCCATACATTTTTTAGGAATTGAAAATAAAATAAAATATGGAGGGCTAGTAGTACTTGTAATTGATAATGCTCCGGCCAACTCCAACCCTGAAGTTGTTTTGAATGAAAAAGAGTTTTCAATTCACAAAATTTTAAGACTTGGGTCTTACAGCTCAATCCAATTTTGTTGACATGAGATTCTAATAATTGAAATTAAATATGATTTTTTAATAACTATATTTAATTTTGCATCTTTATTTATTTTTGTCATTTTTTTCATTAATTATAAAATGTATTATTTTGTTAAGTTTCCTGAAATTTGTTTTTTATTATTTATTCCCATATTGAATTTGCTTATTCCCAAATTGAACTTGAAAAGGTATATAATCTTACTGTTTATTGTCCCTTCCAACAATGATATGGGATTTTTTGTGCCTGGGATATAGTAATTATATATTTTTTTAAGAAACATTTTTGGTTACAAAGCAAATTATATTAATATGCTAGTAATTATGAGTAAATAACGTCAGATTACCAATTATTTTCAAATAACAATCAAATTGCAATATATTGGTTAGGTCTAAAATTCTGATTATAAGTATTTTACGCGCTGGAATTTTATTAAAGTTATATTACACTTATTATTTATGCTTTATTGAACACGACTTATCATTTCATTGTTTGTTGAAAAATGTTTGACTTACAAAAAAGTATAGGACTTTCAGCAATAACACTGATCAACAGCATTTGAGATCACGGATTTAAATGCTGTGCTCATGATCCCTTTTATGTTATCAAAAAATTACGAAAATCAAAAATTTAACTCAATAAGTTTATTTTCGTAGCCGGCGGGTCGTTTTTGCTACGTTATGAATTTTGGCTTTAACATCCATTTAAACTAAAATTGTAAGAGAACGATGCAAGTTGCACTAAAAAGCATTCAAACTTATTGTGGATAAATATTTTGAAACTTTAAAGAAGTAATTAACATTTCTACATTTAAGAAAATTAACATTGACTGCTAAAAAATTAGCAAAAAATGATTCATCCCTTTAGGCCTTAATATTTATTTTAATTTTTTATACTCAACATAAGTAATTTGTGGTGAGTGAAATAAAAATTATATATGGGTCAAGTCAACAAGGAACCAAGTTTATCTGAAATATTTCAAAAATGAGTTAGAACCGCACTCATATTCTTGAAGACATTCTCTTTCGTTTGTATTAATATGTTATTTTGATTAACTAAATAATGACCCCATATATTGCAACTTAATTAAGGGAAAAAAATACCGGCCACAATCAAGAATAAAAATCATCTGGTGTTTTTGACTATGTTGTTACTAAATTACTATGATTCATTCTAAGCACAATAGCGAACTAAGTTGACTCTTAATAGTTCTACAGCAGATGAACTGGTTTTAGCCAACTGCAACTAAATAAATCTCTGTGGCTATGAAAAAGATAGACGTTCTTTCAGGGACCATATCGACTCCGTGTACCGTCGTAACATTTATCCGATTGCTCTATTTGACAGACACCAATCCTTGATTTCTCGAGTAAAAGTGACATTTTAGCAAAAACCGTGCGCGAGGGGTCTTAAAATGACTCCAAAATATTTGGCCGTTATATTTATGAAGTAAAAAAACTTAAAAGTGGATTTTCTCCTTTTTAATATATGAAAACAAACTTGCTTTCTTCTTGAACATATTTACATACCTCAAATGAAAAAAAGTTGAGGTTTTGTGGTATTTATTGGACAAGTTCCGAAAATAAATGTTTTAATGATGCAATAGTAACAAGAAGAGTATCAATAAATATAATATAAATTAAATTACCTAATTAGTGGACTTATTTTTGAAATTTTAAAAACGAAAAGAAGCAGTTTCTACCATTTTGAGCATCTTCTTAATATAAATTTACGGTAAATGCATTGAAAATTGTTAGAAATAAGTAATATGTCATAAAAATATTAATCAAAGGCTTAATATTTAGTTATATTAGAATTTAAATGTATAAATATTCCCCCAACATTGTTACTCTGATAACTTAAACTCTACTCACACCCTACGCGTAATATGAGAATGCAATTGTATTACTTTTAATCAAATTCATAATTGAAATAAAGTAAAAGAATAACGCTTTATAAAACTTTGATTTGCATATTTATCCATTTACAAGTAGGAACTCAATCGATCCTAAATAATTCCTTTATTAAATCTTATATTATATTATTTGGCTATTCATCTTACGAAGTTAAATTTATAACAAATAAATTGTGTATTTTAAACGAGATTGTATTCAAACAGTTGTTAATTTGAGATATTTATTCTATGGCCTTTTAAATAATAATTATTATTAAAGACTTTACAGAAGAAGCAAGACATGTCTTGGATCCTTAAAGGGAAATAGTTTCTTTCCTAGAGTATCTGCTTAAATGATGCATTACAATACTTCCTCATCTGGTAAGGGATTTGTAATGTAATGCAAATTTTTATGAACTAATGATCAATTCATCGAAATAGAATTACAACTACTGACTTGACATCAATTTTCGTAAATTAATCATTCTAGTGTTTGAAGAAAATTTATCATGATCATTTATAAATTTATAGTTAATTTGGGTTACATAACGGGATGAAGTTTATCAATATCATAAAGAGTATACATTCTCTCTCTAAAAGGCTCCTTGCCTACGCAACATTTTGTCCATTAATATTCATATTATACCAATTATATACATATGTAGAGTTCATTCATTATCAATATAACTTGCAAAAATAAGAACCCCCCCCCCCCCCCACCGCATAATCTTGCATCAGGGTTTAATCAGTGATCCCGCCTTTTGTACATTTAAAAAAATTATTTATCATGGTTAAATGCAAATAAATGTATCTTTAATTCTGTAGAACCTATTATCGTACATAGTAACTAGATAATAAATAATATAAATAATTTGTTAACATTATGACATCATGGTCTATGACATAATGCAGGATAATCAACTCATGGTGAACACAAAAATGCATTACAATTGAGTACAAACTCATTCCAGATACATAAATATTTTCATATTTAGATTGTAGATATACGGAACGTTGTAACTTCTTTTTATTGCTTTAGAGTAGTGCTTCTTAAACTTTTCTATACCAGAGCGCATGAATGAGATAATTAAACCTAGTCCTGTGTCTATCCATATATAGTACCAAGATCCAGTCCTTTGAAAATTGGTCTCAAGTCCAGTAACAATCTCGAGAACCATACGAGTAGTAAATGTCCCATCAAAATATAATTTAGTAAGGATCGAGGATTTAAATTCAACGATAGCAGACGTTACTTAAATCCATATTGTATGTTCGAATAAAATACAGACTCAGAGTCGGAAGGAATTAACTTTGGGCAAAGTGTCAAATTTAAAAGTAATTATCGTAGACAAAACTTGTAGTTTTAAAATCGTTTATCCACGTTGGATCGTACTTGATCATGCATATAAAATGTTGTAATAAAAACCGGAATTTAGGTCTGAGAGTCTTACATTATAAATAACAACATTCGAAACTAATGTTTCAAAGGCAAAAGTTCTATTAATATATACATATATATATATTTATATAATTAATTAATTATTATTGAAGCCACTTTTGTAATATGTATTTAAGATTCTATATCTTCTTAAAAATATGAAGAATGATTATAATCCTCAAATAATGAATAACATTAATTCTTATAAAAAATATATAATATAATTATATTAATTAGCATTCTTAAACTTGGTTAAGTATAAATATTAATACTTAGATAACAAAAATATTATAAAATGAAAAAAAAAACCAGAACTAAGTAAAAAAAACAAAAAAAGAAGATGAAGGCACATCATAAAAATTATCACATATCAATTAAAATTGACTTTGCATTATTTTCTAAGTATTTTATCCATTTTCTGACAATTTCATGAACATTTGGATTCATTATTTGAGAAGACTCTTTCAACAAGACAAAAAGAGTTATGAAGGGAACATTTTTCAAACCAGGAATGTCAATTTCATCAGTGATACAATTATTCTTATCATAGAATGTAACCTAATAAATTAAAAAAAAACGTTATGCATATTCAATAAAAAGTATTTACATGACTACTACTAAAAAAAAATTCGAAGTAATTAATCATCTGAGATTTTACTTGAAACACCTCCGCTTAATATAATTGTATACCTACGTTCATTCATGAAATATTACTTAACTACATAAAATGCGTAAATGAATATATTAAATTACTTTGCGCTTTTTATCTCCTTCACCGAGATCAATAAATTTGCAGACAAGTCCAAAATCTTTGACTGACAAGCCCCAAGAATCCGGGATAGGATGCACTTGAGTAAAAATATCCATAATTTTATTCAAATTTAATCTTTTACTCAGTATTAGATCCTGAGGAGTCCATTCTAACACCAATGAGTAAAAGTCTCTCTTTTCTATCCTATGAAGTAAATTTTGTGCAGGTACAATTCTAGGATCATCAGAGTCCATTATTTTAAAATATATATATTCATCAACCAGTAGCTGAAAGGCATCAAGATCGTAGGTAGCCTCCGACATTGAGAACGTCTTATTCTTTGAATTTTTTATTCTTATTACTGGTTCAGCTAAGAGAAGAGCATCGATGAGCATTTGTTGAATATTTTGAACAACTCTATGTTGGTATGCTCGATCATGCAGACGAAAACGGTCCATAAAAATATCACTCAGACAATTGGCTTCTTTATCTCGAATACAGAGTCGATTTTTCCCATTTACTTCAAACACCTTCATGAAATGAGGAAGTCTTTTGTACTTGAAAACAGTACCAACATTTAGGTAATAGTCGTCCCTTTGAAAATAATCTAATTTGTCGACGTCAATACCTATAAATAGTCAAAAAATGGAACTAGGATATAAAATTCAAAAATCCTGGATTTCATACCCGTTGTTTTATTAGCAACAATTTCATACAAAAAGTATTTCTCTGGACCTCTCCCCTTGTATGCTCGGCCTCCATCTCCAAGAGGCCCACCAATTGCTTCTTTGATAAAAACGATATCATTTTCATTTAATCCATTCCTTTCAAATAGAGGTCTAAGTCCATTTCGCTCTATGAGTTTATCAAAAATCTTGATCGAATTTTCTTCATGAGACCACTCTTGCTTAGCGTTTGCTTTCCTCATGAAGTTTTCCCATATATGCGAAAATGGGCCGTGACCTTATTGTGTTAAGAATATTACTTAATGTATAGAAAGCCACAAAAAATCAAAACGTTAGGAATACCTAAATCATGGCAAAGCCCTGCTATTTGTAAGCATAAAATATCTGTATCTGAGACCAAGTTTGAATCTTGCCGCTGAATACATCTAGCAAATTCTCCAGCAAGATGCCCTACTCCAAGACAATGTTGAAAACGTGTATGTGTTGCATTGGGATAAACGTAATGTGAGACACCTAGTTGCTTTAATCTTCGAAGTCTTTGAAATTCTGGAGTATCAATTATACGCACACAAAGTGCAGGGAATGACATATAGTCGTGAATACTAGAATATAAGACAAAAACATTTATAGATAACACAGAAGACGTAAAATATTATACGTATTTACGGTTAAAATATTAAATAGATTGAATATGAATTATTGCTCAACTTAAGTGATGTGTGCTTCTTGATTTAAAGAATATTTGGAAGGCATATCCATTGAATTTTAAAAATACTTATAAGTAATTTATAAATATAAATATAAAATATGAATTCCAAGTTTTATTAGATCTTTTAAGACTAATCCTTACCAATCATTGAAAACCTTAGACTCATCACTAATCATTTCGAAATCTCCAATTGTATCTTTAAATTCACTACTAAAAGATTTATGTATGTTTTTCTCCGAATCACCGAGTAACAGACTATGCTGAACAACTTCAGAGAGATTCGAGGCAACTACTTTACCACATACACGCACTGAAGAAGAACAACTGCTCTTGATATTATTGTGATTCCCATTCCCGGCGTATTTTATCCTTGTCATTTTTTCTTCATTCCTTGAATATTGAAATCCTCCTTCAACGCCCTCCCGAGCACCATCAGCGTTATTATCCACAGTGTGTGGCATTACATTAGATGCTTTCTTTTTTAGGCGCACTTTGGCTTGACGCAGGACACTCAGAAATTTCCCTGTAAGGAAGTCGGAAAATCACTTAAAAAGTAGTAGACACTATAAAAAGAAAGCAAACTCAATTGCATGATAAAAAGAACAGGTAATGTAATCGTAATACTTTGAAAAAAAAAAAGACAATTCAAGGCGATAATAGATATCACACTCTCAAAGGATTGAAACATGCATACTCAGCTATTTAAATCGTACTCCACAGGGGTATACGAATGCATAATGCAGTACAAGCATTGGAAGGGGAAACAGGAAATATTATTCAAAACATCAAAGGTTAGTAATGAATTGAAACCTACACACATTTCCTTCTCTTGACAAACATTTAACACTCTCATGAGTCATAAAGATGACTTTGCAAATAAATTGTTTGTTAACTAACTAAATACGTATGATTTGCACGAATTATCCTTAAGTCGTGTTGAGTTCAAAAGCGTCCCACATGAGATCAAGATGAGAACAAATAAGAATTGATTTTTTATAAGAAAAGGAAAACTTTGATCTGCTTTTTCTCTAAGAAAATATTTAAAAAAACCCAATTTGTTTTAGTTGACCCTGAGAACAAAACTGATTTAAATAACTACATCCCCTCTATTAGGCATTTATGAATTAAAACTGGCAAACTTAACCCAACAACAAGACAATTCAATTTCTATATATTGTGTGTATAACTATATTTGTAAAAACCGTGATCGGATAAAGAGTCGACCAGATAAAAGGGTCAAGCAGATTGATTCATTGATTACTTTGATAGCCTTAAGTAAATCATCTTTAGAAACAATAGATAAATATTTATAACAACACAGATTTGGTTTGAAAACTCTTGCTTCAAATTTTTAATCTACAAACACAGTATAAATATAGGGCATAAAAATAATCATGACGCACTCTGTAGCAATTACTTAGGTATGTATATTTTAATAAAATTAATGTAATTTTCTAATCATTAATATTACTATTCAAATGTTATTCTATTCAACAATTCGCCTTTTGACGCTGTGTTCAACCGCCATAAAGACACACGACAAAAAGTACTTCAACTTGAAGAACAAAATACAACTTTAAAAATGAATAAGTTAGTGTCTTGGTTGAATTTATAAATATATTAATGCAAATAATAAGATGTAATTGGTAAAGCTACAATGTAGAAGTAAAGTAATAATTTTAATTCTTAAGAAATGAATTTTTAAGAGATGAATGAAATTATTCATTCCATATATCAAGGTTTTAGAAATCATATTTCATTTGAACAGCACATCGTAACCACTAATGTTTGATGTTTACATGCAATAATCTCATAAATTGAAGTAAACTATACAAATCTACAATATTAATACTAAAAAAAAAACCAGGAAAATTGACTCAGAAGCACAATTAAATTCGTTTATTTACTAATATGGATTTTCGGTTGTGTCATTTAAAATAATTTATAGCAGAAAAAGTAACTGAATACATTATACATACATATCATATGATATCCAAAATTGTTTCAACTAGTAAAAGGAATAATCCGGAGTCTGATATAATTCATTGAATATATTTTAAATACTACAAAAAAAACGTTTATTACAATTTGAAACTTGAATTTGACAAAATCAAATAATTTAAATTTTATACGAACCTATTTTTGTGCTGATTCAACACATGCTTACTATTTGTTTTATAAAATATTTATACTATCAAATATGTATGTACTTATCGATCAATGATGCTATTAGTATCATCCTTCACCAAAGTCAAAAATAGTTGATAAAGCATCAAGGGGGTCTACAGATACACTTACTTACTTGGAGTAAACAAAATGTTGACGAAATTGAAATCACAGTGAGATAAGAAAAACCTAATTTTTGTCACGTGTTTATCCCGGACTCAATGTTTACTTTACAAAGGCTGATATAATACTATGTAGTAAAGAACCTGTAGGCGGAGGCTAATGCGCGCCCGCTGCATGAGGGGTACAAAATTGTGAAGAAGGGGTCAGGAAATATTAATTAATAGTACTCCCTCTGTTCCGAAATAATGTTTACATTTGGGATAAACCTTTCCGATTATGGCTCGGCAAAATATTGATGAGCATACCCTGTAAAATTGGAGACTCCTTATCTTAAATAAAATGTTGTTTTGTTTAATAAATATTAAAATTAGTTTCAATAGTATTTATTGTTTTTCAATTATGATATACATGTAAAAGTTTGGAAATGTAATTATTTTGGAACAAAAAGTTATTATAATATGTAAACATTATTTCGGAACATTTTATTGTTTATTCAATATCCATTGGCTCTATTGAGTGCCGACTTCGTTTTATAATTTTGATTAAAATGCCCAAAAAGTGACTGTAAAAAAGGCTATGGAAATATTATGCTTCTTCCTCATTAGTCATTAAACAACATCCCTGTTCTTATTCCTACATCTAAATCATCTAACTCCTCATCGTATTCAAGAGCAAGTTTATTCAATAAGAGATAACTTCTTTTTTTTTTAGAGAGAGAGAGAGAAAATGAACTTCATATCTTCATTAGATGATCATAGGATCATGCTCCATGTTTTCAAAAATAGTATACTCTTCTATTTATCTTGGATCCCGGTATGAAAACCCCTTTTATCAGACTAGCAACTATATAAAAATTCAAGATATGTTATCATTTAATGCTATCTGTTTTGATAAATATTATTTAGATAAGCTTCCAGTTAGTCATTTAGAAAACGAATTCTTAAAGAAAACCTATTAACAATATCTTTAGTAAGTTATTTACACAAAAAGCTTCATATTTTCAGCGTAAAAATTGGGGAAAATAATATAACATCAACTTATCTTAAGACAAAATCTCAGGGCTTAAATGATTAAGAAAAACGTTATTTGATGAGGTTTATACTGAGAAAAGGGTTAAATTTATGGAAGCAATAATGACTCGCTACTCAAAACAATTTCAACTGCCATCATTTAAAAATGCGTTGGTACCTATGAACTTGTGGTTTCATTTACTCTATATAGTAGCTAAGGAAGATGATCTTAGCAATACTACTAAACTTGAAGGAAAGTAATTTTATTGTTTGTGTGGCTTATGTGCGATAATCCTGGTGATCATCGTAGTTCTTGTTCATTTCTATGCAGAGGCTCACTTGAGGAGGCAATGCCTCGTTATGTAGAAATTGGATAGCCATTGCTTTTACTCTTCGATCTTTAGCAATACATTAAATAATTTTTGCAAAGTAAAAACATTTGACTGTTTCAACTTTGGTTGGAGAAGAATTTATTCGACAACCACGATTTGATCATACAGTTCAACAATACCTACTGGTACTTAAAAGATTTGTCAAATATGCTCATTTCCAAGTTCAAAGAGGTTAAGGTCTAAATGGATTATTTCCTGTGTTCACACTCATCTTCCCAGGAACCTGAAATTTTGTTCTTGTCGTTTATCACCAAAGGGATATGACATTTTCCTCGGGATGTATGTATTAATGAACGAGGGAAACTGGAAACAGTAGTATCTTAAAAATTTAAAAACCTTATCCTGCTCCAACAATTATTCCCGGTATATAAAAAAAAAACTGCAACTTGTCTTAGTAATTGGCTACAGAGTTAAATGAACAACATTCAACCTTTCGTGAATATTGTGTGGGTAGTCTCTTTCCATTGTTGATGATTTAGCTCAAACAGATTATGTATGCAACTTGAACAATGAGGCGCTGAAGGACAGAGTTTGAGAAATAATAAGTTGTTCCGATCACATCTTTTAAACTTTCGATATTGAGTGTATTTGACGATCATTGTCATTCATATACACAATCGGAACTTGACTACGGTTCTTCATTTTCTTTTCTAAGTTATTTTTTTTTTTTTGGTAATCCGAACAATGAAGGTAGTTTTCCTTGTTTTAGAGAAGACAAAATGGTTTTTCAATAATAACAATCTGACAGTGGTGCCTCAATTCTCAAAATTGTAAAATAACGGTGTAACGATAGGATTCGTACCCTCAAATGGTCAATTGAAAGCAAGAAGAAAACATTTGTATTCTTATCTCATATGAAAGAATATTATTCAAGGCAGAATCCATTTGAATTCCGAGCTCAGATATTCCTTCCCAATTCCAAGGAATAAAATTGTTTAATAGGGATGATGCCATTGATCCTAAAGTAGAAAACGATCCTAATGCCGAGAGATCGGTTTAAATTAATAAGCGTAAATAAATTCTTGAACTTATAAAAAGGAGCGTATGACGTCATCCGACATTAAATAATGAAGATAAAAAGATGACGTCATAAAACATCAAAATTGAATTTAAAAAGGCCTCATTTTCTAAACAATGACTTAGTTTTAACAACTTATAGATAGATTTTCACACCTAAAAGATGAATAACTATCAATATGAACCAACTTGGCTCACCATGCGGTGTTCCCTTTAAACTCAACTTTATCTCAACATTTTGCCCATATTGTCTAAGCATAACGCAACTTTTCAGTTTTATGATGCAATATGAATTATATGGAAGAATGGACTTTAACACAGAAAAAATACAATATTGTGATTAGACAAGGGAAAATTAATTATTTTTACTTCTGCTTTTTTTAAAATTATGATCATTCTTTGTTGGACCATTGAACGTCCAAAATAATTTAAAAAATACTATTCCTTAATGTTGAAGTTCTGGGAAAGGATCAATGCTAGAACTCCAATCCTTACTAAGATGAAAATAAATTTGAATCAGTACCCTATCACATCGCAAAATACAGAAAATATGCATTAATTAATTTCTTTTAGTAATTGGTTAGATGAGTCGCTCAAATTTTCAAAAGAAACACATTTATGAGCCTTTTTTGTCCCTTAAGCAAACTTGTCAAGGTACAGAACAATTGGCATTATATTTATTACAAAAAAATAACAGAAACAATTATATCTCACTTGGATGGTTTTCTTCAGACCCACGGGTAAGAAAATTTGGCCATTTTCGAAGTTGATGTGGTTTTAACTATTTTATGAGTGTTCCTTACGTCTTAAACGCCGAGAAACAAGTCAGAATCAATAGTTTTATAAGATTTTCTAAAGTAAATTTCAAAAATATAAATCAAATTTATAGAAAGGATTCAAAAAATGAGGAAGAAAAAATATATAAATCTGGATTTACGCTCATGGAATTTTAATAGGCACTATAATAATGAACTTGAATGTGGGAACATATGTAAATAATTTGCTGTGTTGCATTGCTAAATAAATATTCAAATTTATATCTTACAAAAATGATTTTGAAAGTTGTCTGTATTTATGTACTTAATATGAGCTATCTTTTATTCTTAAACCTGATTTGGAAGAAATCTTTATTTACCACGAGGATCATCAAAATTTCAGTCAACGAGTTAGCAGAGGAGACCTAATTCCTCCGAGTGATTTGAATATTCTCTTATCTTTTATGTTTGTTTATAGTTTTACTTTTTTTCGTAATGTCTAATGAAGAAACATTTTCCTTAACGTTGAGGTCAACTCATTCCTTAAAGGTATTTGTACTCGGCACAAGATTTAATGTTTTATATCATACTTTTGATTTAGATATGCCTTGTTCGATTACAAAATGTTTTCACTTAGTCATTCAATTCATGTTGAATATATCTATGTATGAAAAATAAAGCCTTGGATTTAAACGACCGAATACATTTATTAAAAAAAGAGGTCTTATAAATACAAAAATCATAGTTTGCATAAAATTATTAAATTACAGTCCCAAAATTTTAAAAAGTAAAAGATGCTAAATAGTACATTTCCTCATAGTTGTCATTATTTCATGTTTCATAAAAGTTTCCAATATATATATATGCATTTTTTAGAAATATATTGATAATATACAAAATAGTTTGTACTATTAATATTAGTCATTTATGCTTTAAGAATATCATAACGTATTATTTTGATAGGAATTAAATATTATTATGGAACATTGCATTATCGAAGATATCGCTCAACCTCTCATATTTTTTTTTACCAATAATATAATCATATAATTAATGAAAAACACATATTTAATCGTTTTGAAATGACTTTATTCGACATTATAGCTAGTTTCAAAGAATAATTATATAATATGTATTTAGATTTATTAACTGCATGTATTTAAGTGTCATGAACTCGGCTAATACGTCTGCGGTTATGACAAAAGTGCGGTATATCCCTTATAATGATGTATATTTTAATTTGATAACTAATTATTTATAGAGTGATCAAGCGTTTTCGATTGCCTGGACATATTTTCTTTCTTGACCTTGCACCGGGTAAATTTTTATAAATGAATGAAGTGTCCAGGTTTTTGAATAGAAATAAAGAAGCAAAATATTATTTAAAAAAACAAAGTAACTATCTTTTGAACCAAAATATCTTTTTCTAAAAAAAAAAAAACCTTTAAAATTGATGTGTCCTCTTTTTTTGGAAATTAAAATACGATGACCCTATTATTTGAACTTAAGTAGAGCGATAAAGCCGTTCAACTTAAAAAATACAATCAGTAGAATAGATTTAATCAGATGACTCGAGTCCGCAGGGTCTAGTGAATATTTGTCCTCCTTCTCGAATCCATTTATTACTCACCCACTTGGATCCCAATAGAACAGGACAAGCCCCATGTAATGTTCTGTCATCGGCTTCGCCAGACTTTTTCAAATTATACCAGAACACAGCTGCTCCGGGTGTAGGGTCTACTCCAAGGCCAAGTCGTGGAAAGACAGTTCTTCCGCCTGAGCTAACATTATTCATATACACCATCCAAGTTGCAATTCTATCTCCAATATAATAGTCACTCCCTGTATTCCCATAAATCATCTTATCAGGTTGGGCACCCTTTATAACGTAGTCATGATGAGGTTGATAATGACCTCCATTGATGTAGGATGCTATTTGAAGGAGCTCTGCATCCTCTTTCCATGTGTTTGAATTGAGTCCAGTTATAGAGTTCACTTTAAAGCTCATTTTTGATACAATGGGATGAAAAGAGTCCTGAAGCCAACCTGTTTTGCTCGTTCTTGTTTTTGAAACCTCTGAATATTTCTCACTCTGTGGATCATATGATCACATTAAATTCTTTCAATGGTTTGTTTGTTTCACCTTACCTGTACTTGACTTCTCATGAGGAAAGGCTCAGCCAGTTCCTTCATTATTTTCATTTCGTTCGGAGATACAACATCATGATAAACCACAATATGAGGATCATAATTAACCTCTTCCACCATTACTGGATGCAACAAATAGTATGGGTGTGTCACTGTTGTTGTATAACATTTCATATTCGCTACAACCTGTGGTTCACGATGCTCTTCACCACGACAAAGGGATTTAAACATTTCTTCCTCGCTCCTAGGAACAACAGCATTCATTCGTAATTGATCTCTCTGTTCAAAAGGTGGACTCTCATGGACCGGCTTGGGAAAAAGTTTTTTATTTTTTTCTCCTTTTGAAACCCTTAGATCGTGTTCTTGAGCTGCATATTCCAAGAAATTCTTAACTTCGTCTCGAGACAATGCTGTGGCTGTTAAATTTGGTTGCTGTCCAGCCAAAAGCCAAGCCTGTTCAAACCATTCTAAACTCCTAGATAATTCACCAGAATTAAAAGAATGTTTACCCATAAAGAGACAATCTTTGGCCGACAATTTAGCTGAAGTTTCACTATTTTCTAGGATTCCTTCTGATAGATTCCTCACATCCAAATCATAGACATCACTAATCCTTAAAAGTGCTTGTGCTGAACCGTGAAGATCCTGTTCCTTTGGTATGACGGTACTTAATTTTTTCTTATGGATTTTAAGTTCTAGCTCTGGCCAATCATCTTCAATAACCTCTGGTTCCAACTTTTTCCAATCAACACTGAACCGTTTTACCAATTTATAGGCATGTATTGGATTCCCAGAGATGCGCTCAAAGTAGTCATCATCGGATATGTCTAATTCAGATTTGTCAGAGAGTGAGGTTTCAACTTCGTTTAAATAATCTTCAATTTTTTTCAGTTTATCCTTTAGTCGTATAGAATATTCATTCAATAAATTCGTAAGTTCCTTCTCGAGGAAAAATATCCTTTTCATATCTGCTGTAGAAGAGTAGACTTCACCCAGGGAGAAGTCGTAGACGATGAATTGAAGAATCAGAAAACATCCATAAAAACTCTTCATTGCCCTCTTCATGCTATATTTTTTCCTTCTTACACCATTTAAATCCTTTTAAGTTATTCAGATAGTTTTCATAAATGTACTGATCATATTTTTTTTGATAAAAAAAAAAAAAGAAATACATTGTACAAGAGAAATCTCGGACGAACGCAAAGGTATACATACCTGTGTCAATTTAACTGAGGCGGACAAGTATTTCAGAATATTTTATCAAAGCTTCATAACACAGAGTGTATGTCGACTCATGATAAACTTGGTTCATAGTAGAGGTAAACGGTTAAAGTTTCTATAGGATGGAAAACAACCGTTTCTTTACTTTTATTTTAAATCACAACATGTGAAATCTTGAGTTCAATTTCTCTTGCCCTCTAGAAACAAAATAACTATAATTAAAATGCAAGTGTACGTATAGTTTCCCTCTAAAAAGATCACATTCATTATAGGTACTCAAAAACTATCTATTGACAGAGAAGGTATTTGAATAATTAATTAGTATATATTATCAAATAATACAGAGCGTTTTCACTGACGTCACCGATCGCATTTTAAATCAAAGCCGTGTTGGGAACATACCTAATGTTGATATATATTTATTAAATAAAAGGGACAAATTTTCAAAAAATATTAAGTATACTTGATTTTTAAAATGATCCTATATCTAGAGTAGAACTTGATACCAAAAAGAAACAGTGAAACAATTGAAAATTGAAACACTGAAAATTCCCATGAAATGATGACAAGACAACAATTTTGTCTTGAAACAATTAGGGACCAGCAAAGTATAATAATATGCGATTCTTGCAAAAGCAATTTATTGGCTGTACACACACTATATATATAAATATAATGATGTAATGACATATTTTTATGTCATTAGGACCTGAGTATAATGAAGAGAGATGAATTCTTAGTAGAGGGTAAAGATTGAAGTTTTTTATTTATGAGTTTTTACATCCAAATGAATGGTAGTAATCTCACTTCAACTAAATCTTTAAAGAAAAAAACAACATATACAATTTGATCGTGTATGTCTCTAACAAGATGGCCGATCGAAAAGTGAAAAGTACTTATATTTTGTTAAATTAAATTTTACACGTACATCTCAGAAACTAAGAGTACATAGTTGATATTATATTATTAATTATTATTATTATTATTATTATTATTATCATTACTTTTCCAATGAGTCTTAATAATAAAAAAATCAATACGCCATACAGTTTAGAACTTAAAATCATTTATTTTTTCTGGAATGACTCATAACATTTACTTTCTATCTTTTATTAAAAAAAATTGAAGAAAAAATAATTTTAAATGTTTTGAGAAAAAAAAGAAGCTTCTCCGTTTCTATGTCTATTAATTAATAGATCAAGCCTTATTTCTACACATTACTTAATTACATTTGAATGATATATCCCATGCATGCTTCATTCGTACTTTATTCTATTTAATTTTTGCGTCTGATTCAATATGTTTTCCACAACTTAAGGTTTTAGTTACCAAGCTAGTTTCGGAGTTTAATTAGATTAAGGAAATATCACACGTCATCACCGCACAGATAATAAAGCATTTAAGTAGAACAATTAACCAAATGACGTTTTCAAGTACAATAGTCAAGTACAATCATTTGTCATTGAAAGTTAAAACATGTCGTCATAATGCATATGCTCAATTAATTACAATTAATATGCGTACTCAAGGATTTTGATTTTGTTCTTTGGATTTTAAGGTGTGGAGTGAAGAAAATATCTCCACTCAATGGCTTTGAAAAACCATAATTTGTGATTGTAATTGTTGTGTAGAAGTTGGGATTTTGTAGGAGCAAGGAAATGAGATGTAGCATTTCAAAAGAACTGCTACTTTATGACTGATAAACTTCCCATGGAGATAAATAAATATATCTTCACAGATATTTTAAAGTTAAATTTTTATAATTTCTTGTAAACTCTAAGAAATTAATAGAGGGTTTACTGCTCCTTGAGTATAAGTCCATAAAATGAGTCCTAGCTCAGGAGTATCTGTACTCAGTTAAACATAGCTAATGGAGAATTGATGAGTGGTTATTCTTCCAAAGTACCAAATCACAACTCGGCAGAAACTTGCTACAAAATTAAAGAGTGTCCTTTACACTATTTTGCGACACATTTGAACATTCAAGTGTCCACTCTTATGTAGCAACATAATAAATCATAAATTATGTAAGCATCAATAAATATATTTGATGGTTAGTGTGACAAAAATGTTACTTTGTTATATTATAATTATGTAAAACGTACAAATTGCAACTTCTGCAATCCTCTATACAAGTTATAACTGTACAAGAACCTTTATATTTCGGTGAAAGAAAATAGAAAAATGATTTCCATATAAAAATAAAGGATTCATGAAAAGTTATTTGGTAAACTGAACGCTTTAAATTCACTGAAATTTTCTATGAAATAAATTTATATATTAATTAATCAATTCATAAGTTGTATTATTTGTGTGGATGAAGATGTGTTCAATATGATGTTCAAAAAATATTCAATGCTTAGTTACTTATTGAATTTGATTTAATATGAAGGGAATTTTACGATTCAATAAGTGAGATATATTGTCAGAATATCTTCGATTTGCTTTTTATCTCAATTTTTAGAACTCTTTGAATCAAAATGATTGTATCAATGTACATAGGGTAGGGATAAGCTACCAACAAGGTCAACATACTTTTACAAGGCATTAATATTTATTAATACTTATATGAAGGACGAACAAGGGGGAGTTTGTAACATATTTCAATTGTTAATTGATTTTTAATTGAATACTTTAAAATAGGAGCCATTCATTCAATTACCTTTGAGTATGGTTTAATATAATAATACAATAATAGAGTAATATAATTTTACTTAAATCAAATAGTTTTTTGGATATTACGTTATCCAAGATATAATTTTAGATGTATTCTTTAAAGATCGGTTCATTAATAGGAGCAAAAAGCGGATTTTTGCTCCTATCAATGAACTTATCTTTAAAGATCTTTAAGAAATTAACTATTACTTTTGCAAGTACCGGATATTATTCTATTTTATTAAATCAATTCAAAGATGTAATTTTAGATGTACTCTTTAAAGATCAATTCATTGATATGAGCAAGAAACAATCAAGATTGTCTTCGTTACAAACAGCCTAGACTTTACACGATCGTTTTTTTAAATCGTATTTCTCAACTCTTTCTCCAAAATGAGAGTTAAATAAATGACTCAAAATCAATGGGTAACTGTGAGTCTAGATTTTTTCTTCAATAGTCGAGATTTGTTCACAGCTTAACAAGAGCTAATTCGAGTACAACCAATCAACGTTTACCTAGAACACTAATAAGAAGGTGAAAATGGACATTTGGCAAAAAAATACAATATAAATTTTTATTAGCCCTGATGAACGAATATATCTCTTAAATCTCAAAATTCACCCTTATGTAATATAGAAAATAACCCTGAAACTACTTTTATACTCTCAAAAATAGAATGCATTGAATTATACTTTTTTCCAAGTATGTGGTTCTTTTAATTCTCTTGACTTTTGATTTAAGAATGATAATAATGATAATTAATTAATTAATATAACCTTTAACAAGTTTTTAACAATATTAGACACTGATTGGACATATACTTCTACAAATTATTGTCCTTAAAAACATTCAAGAACCTTAAAACAAAATATTTTCATGTCCAATATAATTATATTTACAATTAAATGATATCCTAGAGCAAAATATATTTATGTACTAAAAATATGTACAATAATTTCTATACAAGAAAATGAAGCAATACCTAAGTATATAAACTTTTTCAAAGTACATATATACAAATGGGATATTACTATTGAAAATACATAAATGTATTTTCCACCTGCTTATTCTATGTAGTTGTATATACATATATATAAACATTGTATGCGGAGGAATAAAGATTTATTCATCATAACTTTTTAATGAGAAAACCACATTCACACACAAAACGTACTAGAGGAAACACGAAGGATAGTCTTTGTACAAAAATATTAAGGACGCCCTCACACTTCTTTGTTTGACGTGTTTTAAATATTTTTTTTAAATTTTAAAATCTTGACCCTGAGCAAATATTCTCTCAAGAAAAAAAGGGTCATTTTCTAAAAGGTTTGAGTTCAGAATTTCTTCATTTGTTTCGTTGAGTTGTTCATTTTTTAAACCAAAATTTCATGCAAAATTATTGAATGGAATAATTAGAGGAAAAGAAAGACATGTGACAAATTGAATCATTAAATATTTTGCTATTATTATTGCCCTTCCCCCATCAAAAAATAACAACAACAACAAAAATTATAATGGCAAGGAGCCATTGCTTATAAGCAGCCATTGGTATTCTGCAGAAACTGGTACACAATGTATTTGTCACAAAATTGCTGTCTGTCTTTTGGCAAAGTCCCAGTTTGGCCATGGAAGAGAGCCTCTCACTTGTTGACAGGATGGTGTTTACCTAAATCATCTTAGAGAAAACCTTTTAGACGATTCACCTGTGCAAGGTTGAGAAGAACAATAATTTAAATATAAAGAAGTAGAAGTAAAACGAAAAAGGAAGGAAAAAATGAACGGCTTAGTAAACGGCTTAGTAAACGGCATTAAATGATTTTGTAGGTTATTCATTATCCACTCAACCTACATGTATGCACTCATTGAACTATTCAAAGGATGATGAGTACACGACAAGCTTTTTGGGATAAACAAAAATACGAGGTATTCTTCCTTCAGCTGATTTTCATCAGTTGACTCTTCTGATTTAAAGCAGCTGACTCTACGTGTGAGTAAATAATATATTAAATCAAGGATTTCATGCCCGTTTTTTGAATTTTTAAATATTAAAAAGTTGGCAACAAAAAAATACAGAAGGTTAGTTACCAGTTGTTTTTCCAAATTTTTCCTTTTGAGATTTGAGGTTGTGAGGGAAGAAAAAAGCTCGTCGTGATAAAGATAACATTTTTTATTTTCTCTCACAACTTATCTTCTAAAAATTGAGAGATAAAAGATGGTAATTAATTATCTATATAGTTGTTGGCTGGGGCGCTGGAGTCAATTCATACCTTGGGTGTGATTGTGGAGGGGGGGGGGGGAATTTTTTATAAAAACTAATACCCTAATCACGCAACCTTTTACAAAAAGGGTAGAGTATATGGCCCCTTGCCAAAATGAGAGTTGTTGATGTTTTGAGGATAGTACCATAGTGAGTTATATATACAGAATGAACTACAAGTTAAAAGAGTTGAAGTAATATTGGCTGCAAAGAATAGAAAGGAAATAAATTAAGTTTGTTTTAGGATTAGTAAAATATATGTATGTTCATAAGAAAAATATTGGCACTAATTCCTCTTAATTTTTTTTTATTTTTTATCAGAATAGAAGGATAAACTCTTTAATACTCAATCATTATGTGATATACATATTTTTAAGGAAATATACGTCAAAAAATACTCTCTACGATGATTTGGTTCAACTTTATAGAAAATTTAATCATCGATATATATTAAGTAATCATACTTTTTCTCCTACTCAAACTTAAAAAGTCCATTCAGATTCTGAATAAAACTTTTTTTCCCTACCTTCTTAAATTATATTCTATGTTTGCAGTAAAATAAAATATTACACTTTACAACCTCTTACCGACTGATCAATCCAATTTATGTCTTATGAGCTATTTTAAGGATGGATTCAGAGAGTGCCCTGGGATAAAGGAATGGGAAATTATACAATGAATATGAATTTTTAATAATAAATCGGCTTTTACGTCCATTTTATTATAAAGTGATTTCATTTGAGCGAGTATATTGTCTATGAGCGTCCTTTCAGCGTCTATCTGTTTTTTCATACATATAACAAGTCCGTGCTGTACAAATGTTATTTCATGAATTGAAATAATATTTTGTGAAATCGATAATTTTATTTGCAAAGACCGAGTTTCAATTTTAATGTTGTTTGATTAGTACATTTCATTCCTAAAACATGCAATGTTCACTCTTATTTGTCCCCTCA
Source organism: Lepeophtheirus nordmannii (assembly GCA_963680855.1). Classification (NCBI taxonomy): domain Eukaryota; kingdom Metazoa; phylum Arthropoda; class Copepoda; order Siphonostomatoida; family Caligidae; genus Lepeophtheirus; species Lepeophtheirus nordmannii. The sequence goes on from OY804520.1 coordinate 14,580,336, forward strand.
AATTCTTTACCATAATTGTAAGATAAATTAATTTATTCGTTTTTAGGTATATAATCAAGTCTTTCATAAGCGATCTTTTGGTTCTCTGTGTGAACAAAGTCAAAATTTGTTAGTAATGCCGCTGTCATTTTTTTTTTTTTTTGAGAGCGGATCAAAATTTAAGTTTTTAACCCTAGGCCGTCAGTATCATCAATCATGTACGATCTTCAAGATTGCTTAAGAGCATGTATCAGAATACAAAATAAATGTTATATTGAGAGTTGAGAATTGATTTTACAGATGAAATAATTTCCATTACAGAATGAGTAAATATATCTAAATTCAAAATTAATATTTTTTTTTAAAATCTAAAAACGCAGGCTTTGAGGTTTTGAAAGGTTTAGTTATATTTAATAACAAATAGTCTTATATTAAAATTCTTATTAGGATGAAAAATTGATAGAAAGAAGTATATTCAGCCGCCCCTTTTCGAATACTAGCAAAATTAAAAGTAATAACTTGTGTTGGAAAATACTCAAACAACTAAAATTGAATTAGAACTCAGTTCTCAAAGATAAATTTACCACTATACGATAGCAATTGTCAGCTATTTTTGTCATTAACTGACTGCATCCTATATCCAATGATGTCCTATTGGGAGTAAGAAAAGTAATTATTATCCTTAATTATTCACTATCATTATCCAAATTGAGAACGGACACTTCTATATAGTTCAAAATAATTGCTTGACAAGTGTCTACCATTCAATAGTATTTCTGTACTGTTTATTATTCAACTATTGGTTTATTCCACTAATAAAAAATGATTGGATTTTGGAAATGTAAACCCAAATACAGAATGGGTTTAAAAAAAAAAAAGAAATTTTACGACAGGAATAATATGAGATTATATGTATGTATATGAAATGAAAGTTAACGAATAGATCATTCATTTTGATTATAAGAAGAAAATTGTGTAGAAATGTCGACCAATAAATAAATTTTACTCAGAGAAATTATACTTATTCATAAGGAATTGATTTATTACTATGGAATCGGTATTTCTATTATTACATAATGACAGAGACTTGAAATGATTTATTTCACTAATGTAATTATATATATTCTCTAAATATATAAAGTAATTAAAATGTATTTGGGAAAACATAAAAATATGGTTTTTTTATAAATCTCACATTTACATTATAAAAAAAATGATTTACATATATTATTATGTTTGTGGTGAGAATTTAGACTTGTAATAAATAAAATACCTTTACAAAACAAAGTCATTTTTGAAGTGGATCTACGACAATTTTCAGATACTATGTACAGATATATGAATGGGTATATTATGTATTAAAATATCAAACAAGAGACTGCGAGATGTGATGACTATACATATAGTACAAATTATGTATCCTTTATCCAAAAATAATGGGATCCTGATTGGAATTGGTGTTCATTATAATAGTTTAAATTGAACACAATAAATCTTTCAAAGTCTATCTCCAAACATGGTCCTTTAATTTTCGAGTTATTACAAGATAGAGTTATTAATAAGGTGTCCATTTTAGTAACAAAGGATTTTAAAGTTTTAGAGAAGGAGTCTTCAAACATTTTTCACCACAGTTGAAAGAATAAATAACTACAATGAATAATAATTATTTTGTTTAAAATTTGACGATACTCCTCATCACGTTTTAAAACGTGTAGGGAAATAATATTTATTGTACCAATGGTTGTCTACAAATTGCAATAGATACCAAAAAACTGCTAGGAAAATTAATTGATGTTATTTTAAATGAAGATCCTTCCAAAAAGAATAGTTAATTCATCGTGTACTCTATGTAAATGTAGTTTGATGTACCTAATAACATAACTGAAATGTAATAAAGAGAGGGAGAGAGATTTGATGGACAGTAAAGGTTCAAGTCCTTCCCATTGTGACATTCAAATACATTATTTTCCTAAATCTTAAAGAAACAAGGATTTTTATTCTTATAAAGTTGAATTGTCCCTGATGCCTCGCTTCCCCAGTAATGAGATCACGTAAAAACGGTATATTATAGCAAAATTTATGTATCAAGTTTTATACAATGAACTCAATTATAGTCGGATGATTTGATATTTTAAACTGAATCTGACCCGTAGCTTGTAGTTTGGCGACCCCCTTTTTGGAGAAAAAATATAGAAATTTGCAAGTCAACACCAGATTCACGTTTCATAAATAATAATTATAGTCAACAGATAAAAAGTTTTTACTGTTGAATAGTGATAATTAGACTTGAAAACTTTTATTTTAATTCGAGTCGCACACTTGGGCATTCATTCATTAAATATCGTGCAAACAAGAACAGTTTTGAAAGAAATGCATACAACTCAATACGATTTTGCTATGTACTTACTAAAAAAAAGTTTTTGTAAGAACCAAATTTAGTAGTTTACAGTAGGAAGCTCTCAAAAGAGGAACACACATGAGTCACTGATGTCTTTTCAAAACAATTTTGAAATTTTGATTATTTTCTATAAAATGTAACTTTTTTTCTGTGAGAAATTTTGAATGTTAATAATTTAACAGCTCGCTATTAATTATGAAATGAATACCGTGAACGTAGTCCAATGACTACCATTACTCAGGCGCTCAACATCAATTAAACAACAAATAAAATACTTAAAAATAAATAACTTTATCAATAATGAAAATTAAAAACATAGTATTATGCTATTTTTAATCAAGACCAATACAATATCAGGCGAACATTACATGATATTATACAAACTCAATACATGCATATAAGTGAGTGTATATAAACAGTTTAAAGCAGGGATGTCTAACTGTATGCTTTTATGAGTCTTTTATATTATTTTATCTTTTAAATTATACTTCCCTAGGTACTATTTTTTTAGTTATAATTTCATTTACTGCAATATTATATATTAATATTGTACTTTTTTGTCTTAATTTGATGACCCTTTACACAAAATTTACCATTTCCATTCGAAGTTAAAAAAATGTTTGTTTTTAGCACTGGTAATTACAAAGAATTTGTATGGTGAAAACCATTCCAAATTATGTGACAAAATTAACATAAGAATGAATGATTTTGTGTTAAAAATACATATATATCCTTCAATATCAGTTATTTTTATTTTTTTTATTTTTTTGTCAACTATTGATTGAGACATGACTGTCAATTTGTTGACCTTGAACTACTTATTTTTATGTTATTGGAATATTATTTAAAGAACCCTCCACAAGTTTGGGAGAATGACCTGTTTGGAGCCTACAAGTGAATTGAAGGCCCTTTTTTCTCTTCAAACCTACCTCATTAAAAATGCGTCTCGTTAGAACAAACATTATTTTTTTTAGCAAAAGAGTGTTGACTTCTGAGAGTTCATTTAAAAAAATAAAAGATGAAAACATTTAAAGAGCATTGATTAGTTTTGACTTATGATCTGAATCAGAATAATTATTTCTCTTTCTTCCTTTTTAAAATATTGTTCACATAAACTTGTAAGTGCTCTTAGCTTGCTGAAGCTTAAAAGCAGTGTCTATTTACCTCTCTGGCTGCTGGAAAAGTAGTATACACATGAGGAAATAATAGTCTTTTCAGTTGGTTTGCCAAAAAAAGTTCTTTTTGTTTTATATATCTCGTCGCGTGTCAAATCTAAATGATCAATAATTTTTAGTTCTTTATACTTTTCCTTTTCAACAATCACACAACCTAGGGTTGGATCATCAATTAATATGGCATAATGATTAATATGATTGTATAATTATATCTAATAAATGGAACACATATAGAACAGGTAAGGGGTTCATATATATATTTGTAAATTAATATTATTATTATGACAGAGCGTGTCAGACAGAATCCCTCTGCGTGTCACTAGTGAATTGTGGGTCATAGTTTTGCCATCACTCATCTAACTCAAAGGACTTTTAATATTGATCATTGATCCTTAGAACTGATGTTGTTAGAAAGAGGGTTGACTATATAAACTGGTTAATTCTGGGGTCTTTTCATCATTTTAAAAGTTTTTTAAAAGGAAAGGTTGAGCGATTATATCAAGATTGCTGTGTGATATTTGAATAGACTATATTATATTTTAATATGAGGATACACTATTCATCCATCTCGAGGGATTTTTGTCTTAAAAATAAAAAAATACAAACAATATTGCTAAGAAGTTTAAGTAGATTTTTCTTCTATATTTAAATTATATTGATCTGCGCATTTGAATGAGTAATATACAATGAGCTCCTTTGTCGTGAAGAGTAATTTAGAATAATTAAAAACAAAGTATCCTTAACTTACACTATATTGTTATAAACGTAGATATATACAAAAATATAAGATGAATATAAAATGACCTTACATTATACATAAACGTCTGACCTTGAGCAGAATATAAACACATTACAATTATCTCAAAGAGTACCTTAAAAACAACAAAAATTCAATTTTGAACAGATTTCTATTAATTACAAAATATGTGTTTGGTCCAATTCCCGCTTTTTTCCAACATTTTCATTCAACATTCAAGTGGTCGTCTTGTTTTAAAATTCCATGGACAAACCAAGTACGGAGATCAAATAACTGATTCGATTCAATAAAGTATTTATATGGTTTTTTTTTCTTCAGGGATGAGATGACCTACATGAGAAAGTTTAAACAAACTCCTTTAATTCCATTGTCATAAAGGAGATTCTTTTCCGAATTTCTGTAATATAAAATTTTTTTGTATAAAAATTTCAAACAATGACCGCTATATATATATATATATAAGTAAATGAATCAAAGGCAATATGATGAGTTAATCTTATTCTTGAATTCAATATTCCAATATTTTATTTACATATTTGTTGAAAATCCATTCCTTATAATTAATAAAAGTACAAGAACGAAATAAAAGATGAAATATTTGACATTTTACGGTTTCTTTTGTGTTTTTTTCTTTTATTTTTTTTTGTGTGTAAAAAAATAAGTTACTGCCCTATTGACTAAGGAATTTAAAAAGTATTTATCAATATGTATATATACAAAAACAAAACAAAAAATCTCATTTGTTTAATTAGTACAATTATTTTTTCCCCTTTAAATTATTGCCTTTAATAATAATCATCATCATAAAAAAGCCTTTTGAAGGCAATGCTTGATTATAAATTCCATTTGAAGTTTTCTTCACAAAAGAAGCTATTAATATGATTTTCCTTTTTTTAAAAAAACCCTACATATGGATATCTAAAAGCCCTTTCTTTCAACTCACACCTTTATTGATTACTTTATCTTGATAAAAGCCTTTCAATGTTATTTTTCATAAAAGACTTTACCTTTCAATATCCAAATATAAAACGCTTCCTGAATTACGAATGAGTCTTTCAATGGTTTTAAGATCCATGTAAAACACTACATTTCCATTGATACGGGTAATGAAGTCACCTGAGCGTATTCCTGCATCATAAGCTGGAGTATCAGGCCGTAGGGAGCGAACCTAGATTTAAAAAGAAAATCTGAGCTGACATCTTACATTCCCTCCAATATAATATTTGAACGTTCTAGGGATTTTTGAAGGGTAGGGCCCACTTAACAAATTGATAAAATGGAAGCAGTTCCCATTTTATCCAGATGAGGTCTTAATATGAACATAAAGTTTGATTATACTGACACCATTTGATTATTATGTACAGTTTAAAATAAAAAATAAATAATAATGACGACAATTTATAGATTTTAAGGTGACAAAGTCATGACTAGAGTTGATATTTGGAATCCTAAAACAAGGCCAAACAATTTTTTTAATTTCTTTTCAATTGGTAGTAATGTTATTGGATATGTATATAATTTATTGTTTGTTTGCTTTTCCTTCCTCTATCTGAAGAGGGTATGGATGCAGGCCAGTAAGAGTAACCTAACTGATCTAGTTTTAGGTATCCCAATTCCAGATCTAATCATGGGTCTTGACTGTGAGTGGTTACTGTCTAACGATACTACAATATCTTTACATCCGCATCCTTAAAGAAAACACGAATAGAAGACAAAAATTTTTTTGCATACGACCTGGTCAATGCAGGGTTGTAGAATCTTTTAATTCTTACGTTTTTTAATCTCCTAACACGACGAGTTTTTTGGGATAAACAAAAATACTATGTATTCTCCCTTCAGCTGATTAGCATCACTTGACTCTTTTGATTTAAAGCAGCTGACTCTACGTGTTATGAACTCAAAAAGGGTATAATTTATGATCTTGATATAATATATTAAATCAAGGATTGTTCGCCCTTTTTTTGAATTTTTGAATATTATACTCCATTGATTTTTATTGGGCAAAATTTATCAATGCATATCTCCCTTCAGCTGATTTAAAGCAGTTGACTCTACGTGTTATGAGCTCAAAAAGGGTATTATTATTATTATTTATGATTTTGATGTATAAAAAATATATTAAATCAAGGATTGCGCGCCCTTTTTTTGAATTTTGAATATATTACAAGTAGTAACGATTGGTCTGTGATTGCTAAAATTTATAAATATATAGTATATCTAAATAATAACTCTGCTCAATATTAAAAAGTTGGCAACAAGAAAAATACAGAAGGGTAGCAGCTACCAGTTGTTTTTACAAATTTTTCCTTTCCCTTTTGTGATTCGAGATTGCGAGTGAACAAAAAAAACTCGTCGTGTAAATCTTAATGCTGCGTGGTCCGGAGACTTCTTCTTTGTAGTCATTGGACGAAATTTCAGGGGTATATGTTCCCCTTGAAATACATTTGGGGAACATGTATAATAAAATTATACATGTATAATTACCCCCCTCTCCAAAATGAGATGAAATTTTCGTTCCTGTCTGCAGTATCCAATCCTTAAAATCAACAACACTGTTAAAAGATTTGAATATGATGTACCTTAAGCCAATAGCCCTGTTCAAGTCGTTTGGTTTGAATTCCAGACCAAAAGGCTCCATTTTCATATACCTCTCTCTCTGCCACGAGAGTAAATCCCCATGGAACCGCATCAGAATTGCGTTTAAGAGTTGGAAGTATTTTCTTGGGCATTCGATCCCATCCCTGTTCAAAAGTATAAGTTATAACTATTGGATCATATTTTTATTTTTGTATGAATGAATGCATTTCTTGACTATTAAATTACTCTTTCTATTACATTTTACACTAATTATATTATTACCAATACCTTGATTTAATCGCTAATAAGTGTTTTGATACTTTTGTATTGTTCAAGAATACTTTTGATAGAATTACAAACTTAATCATGCAAGGAATTGTAAGTAATCATTTGTCATTATTATAGAAAAAAAAATGAAAAAGAATTAAGATAAAAGTATCTTTAAAGACATAGATGTAACTATGTATATTATTATGAAAAGAAGAACAAAGGAAGGATAGATTACAAGATGAATGTTTTCCTTCTGCTGATTTAGATATTTCAGAAATTCTATTTTATGTAACATACTCTGCTTTAAATTTATTACAGAGGCATAGAGTGTACCTTAATTAGCGCAGACAAAATGAAGACATAAATTTCTATTTTGTTAATAGTTGTTAGAGAAATTTTTCATTTGTAACTGCATAGTACATGCAAATAAATTAAATGGGTTTGAGTTTGACTCAAACTATAGCCGCACTTGAGTTCATCTCAATGATTTCATCATTGATGAGAAGTGAGTCAAAGTTGGGAGCACTTACAACTCCATAAAATACTCGAGACTTGACTTCTACTCGTAAACAGCTCTGATAATAGAAACTCTAATATTCATATACTTTATGAATAACAATGGTAAAATATCAAGAAACTTCTTCTCATGGAATCTTGAGGAAAATAATATTTATTCATACCTATTACTGTTCGGCACGTTTTTACAAAATATCTTTTCATTTAAAGAAATGATTAATGATTTTTTTTTAAAATCATTCAACATTTTGATGCAATAATTATCCCTCCTATTAAAAAGACCATTAATTATAAATTTCATGTACTATGATGTATGTATGAAGTTAATGCTAAAGTAATAATTGATTCACCCATTTTATTCTATATATGGATATAATGTAAAGTGCATACTATGTAGAGTAATGGACCCAAAATCTTTGATTACATTTTTTTTTGACGTATACGCAAACATAAACTAATTGCATACAGCAAAACGTGACACAATTATTCATATATATATACATATAGTATGTAGGTATGTGGATTAAATGTTTAAATAAGGCATGACATGTTCTCCCTATGTACATACGTACAACTATATGTATATACATAGGTGTACAAATACTTTGATGTAAAAGGAAAAATGCTTTCAATACGAGTCACAATAATTCAATTATTCAAATAATTCTTCATAAATACCTATATAGACTGTATTGTCCATATACCTTGGAAAAATTAATCATAGTTACTACTTCTTTCTTTCTTTCTTTTAGTTGAAAAACGACGTTTTCTAACTTTTATTTCTATTTTTTGCTTCAACTATTATAGCAATAATAATATATTAATAGTCAATGAGATAGGAGGAAAAGTGAGAAGGTAGTTTTTTATTGGAAGATCTATTTACAAGTATTCAGGATCAATCCATTTTTTATATATTGTATAAATCTTTGCATTGTAGAAATACAACATCTCCTGTTTCTGGATATAATTCTACCGGAGGGACAGCGTGGGATTTTGGGGTTTGAACTGGGGTATAGTATATATGATCGAAATTAGATGAAAATTTACACATTTAGATGGACGATTTCTCCTTAGTTAAAGATTCTTATCGGGCGCTTGACATCCCGCTTGAAAGCTGTGGGTCTCAGCTCTTTAATACATTCCTATTTAATCCATTTCATGTAATATTCAAGGAGTTATTTAAGTACAAAGGACTTGGCCGACTTTTGAGTCTACTCCCGTCCCCTACGCCCCTAGGAGTCCTTTTATATCAAAACAAAGACTGGAAATGGAAATTGCATTAAAATTCTAGTGAACAATAATGTTTTAATGCACAAAATGAGTATCCTTTTAGGCTTAAATTGAAGTTGAAGTTGGAAAATGGGCCAAAAAAGCTAAAAAAGTAGGGTCCGATTTTTTGAAAACTGTCGAACTCTCTAAAAAAATATTAATACAGATTTGAAATCAAATTCAACCAATAGAGAGAGAAAATGACATTTGAAAAGGGAGTTAGTTCTATGCTTTGATTTATTTGAAATATATTTAATTTTCGAAGCTTCTTAAAAAGATAGAAAAAGACATAATTAATATGTAAAACCTCCCAGGTCTGAAAATTTATAGAGCTGTAAATCCTTAGCACTTTCTCACATGAAATATTCTTGGCAGTCGGCAATCTATAAATGACTAACCACGTGTGATGAGGTAATACATGCCGTCTACAAATAATTATAATTAATCAATAGAATGCCTCATCGACTGAGCTTAGAATCCTTGATGTAGTATAATCTTCTTATATGTATGAGGTTGACTTAATTTCCTTCCTCCCCTCTCAAAGAACGTCTATGTCTTTCTCTATAAAAGGGTAAGAGAATCATCGATATAGTAAAACGTCATGACAGCTGACTCTGCTCTCCTCCAAAAGATTTATCAAATTGTCAGGGTTATCAAGTTAATTTTTGCTTTATTTTCATGTATACTAGCAGAGTTTAAGATTGACAATTAAAAAAATCTTACTATACCACAGCTCTACAGAATTAAATGGAACTAACATGCATATTAGGACCGAACGGTTAATCAGCAAAACGGTTAAATAATTAGTATTTGACTAAAATTAGTCGATCATCACCGATATTTTAAAATACCAAATCAACAATTTTTAACAAAGGAACAACAAAAAAAAATCATAAATATTTAAATTATTGAGCCCTTGACTACCCAAACATGGCCGCTGCGGTCATTTTTTAATGTCTCTTTATATTACACCCTAGATTCATCAGTTTTTTTCTTAACAGTTTGTGTATTTTAAGATAAGTGTAATCTCTTTTGATTATTATAATTTACATAATTTGAAAATTATTTGATTATTGATTCTCAAAGACTAAAAACTAAACCCCAGTCATGAATAAAATACATTTGTGCTTTATACAACAAGACATTCATAATTTTATCACTCTTAGGAGAATAATTATAGAATTTACTACATTTCTTAAAATGTTAGGATACGAATTACTTTGCTATAATGTTGAGAAATTTTTATTCAATGACTATGCTTGAGTGTTTACCACCTTATTTTTACTGGTTTTTTTTTAATAGAATATCTGAATACACGAATACCCCAGACTCCAATTAAAAGCTGTATAGAAATATAGGATCATTTTTGATGAAGGCAAACCAATACATACTTATACTAACACTACTGAATATAATATATTCAAAGGACTGGCTTTGAACAGTTTGCTCATGAAATTTGTATTTGTTTGTTTTGTGAATTGGAGAGGAGTTATCGTAGATACCATTTGAGTATCCACCCTTTTGTGACTGGATTTTGTATCATTGAGCATAAAATATTTAAAGGAAAGAAAGAAATGAGGAGATTGAAATAAATCTTTTCAGACAATGTTTGGGATCCCAGAGCAGAAAATCAAATTCTTCTTCCTCTTCAACAACAAAAATAGCTATTTTTTCTTTATGTATGAGTAATAATCTTTAGTTAAACTATAGTGTATTAAATGTCATTCATATCAACAAAGAAGAAAGCTGAGAATCAATTTGACTTATGTACACCTTCAAAATAACAAAAGACTAAAAGTAGACGAATGAGTCAGTGATTTTGCACTCTTTCAAGTGTATATATTGCGTAGTGACTTTATACAAGTAAGAATAACAATGTACCATGAGTCCAGTATATGGACTAACAAATAATGCAAATAGGATGTTATGGGGCAGTATCTACATACTTGCACCTCATTCTCAAGGCAGATTGACAAAAGTAATTAACAAGAAATGCATTTAATGAGAATATCAAGTTGTTTACAAAAATACAGATCTATGTATATTTTTTTTTATAAAATGGTCAAATGACTCAAAAAGGAAATCTGGCGTGATGGCCTGATATTGACTATTTTAATAATTAATTATATATGAAGTTTGTCAGTGGCTCTCAAAATGAATTCATTTATTTTTTGAACAGAGTTAATTCTTAATGAAGAGAGGTCTTTCTTATAAATCTATATTTTCATAATATATTTAGAATTGATTCATTTTCTCAAAAAAGCTTGAAGCCAAGAAATAAGTACTTTCATTGCCAAAATATATACATATAGTTGAATGTTAACTACTTGTATACATAGTAGACATACATACAAACATATATCTACATAATTTTTTAGTTTCCCAATCTCTAAATAAACAAATAAATGACAAAGTCATCAAATTTCAATTAGGTGTAATTTTATAATAAATGAACTTACTCTCAAGTGATTCCCAGAGGATTTGTAGGTAGTTTTATTGAGATCTACGATAAAGCTGGAATAAGGTAAGGAGCCAGAGTACATCTTGAAGCTCAAAATAAGAAAATCACTCAATTTAATATATAATATCAAATGACCACTCTGCTCTAATTTCAAATATCACTCAAGACCTCTTTCTAATTTTCTCTCCAATAATAGTTGAATAAATATTTTTTTTTAACTCACATAAAAAGTGGAATGAGCTACTCAAGACTTTACTTTTGTTGTATTTATTAAAAAAAAAAAAAATGGAAAACGTATATTTCATGACTCAAAATAAGCGCAAATATCTTTGGGAACTCTAAGAAGGCGCACGCCCAAAAAAAGTACTTGATTCTAGGGATGACTGACTTTTGTTTTACATATTATTATGTAGATATAGTAATAAAATTATTTTTAAAAGCTTAATCCAAAGAAAGGTGATAGGCAGCCAGATTCTTCATCAAAGGATCCGCCAACATACAAAGATTTGTTGTCATTTTTGTCTATATACATATATAAAAACCACGGACATTCATGTTGAATTCAGTTAAATCAAGGGCGGTCAACAGGGGTGTAGCTAGAGTGAATGCAGGAAGGGATACATTTGAAATACCCCTTACCGTTCTTCAAACAAGAAAGTGTATAATTTATCTAAAATCAGTATTTCTCAACCTTTTTCTGAAAAAGCCGTGTCTAAAAAACTTATTTACTTTTTAAAAAAAAAGCAGAATTTCTCAAATTCTTTTGTAACACTCGTGATGTTAAATGGATTTCCAAGGTATGTATAGACTACAGTTGATAATTATTTATCTGAATAATATTGATTAAGATGCTCGGATACCTCGTGGGTACAAAAAATGGAAAGGAGTTCTATGACAATTCATAGAAAACATTTTCGCCGAAGAACGATTTGCCAACATACACCATTTAGGCACATGATTAAAATGTCAAACATGAAAATGTGATTTGTGATGATTATACTGTGCAAATTATGTATTTTGGATCCGAAAATAAGAACAATTGGATCCTCATCAAGATTCATTATAATGGTTGAACAAGTAAATTAGACAAGGAAGATTGTCTCATTCCCGGGCCAATTACAATTTTTTTTACTTTTCCTACCCACAAGATTACTTAAACAGTAGCACGATTTGAACTACATATTCCACCCTTACGGTGAATAGAGTTGAAATACTACTCCACAAAAGAACATTCATTAATTTACTTATAGTATGAGAAGAAAATTATTATATTGCTTTTTAATAAATCGATAAAGTTAAATGAATAAGAACAAAATTTATTTCAATACCTTTTTAAATAGCATTAAAATATATTTCCTCATATAGTACTTTTTGAGGAATGATTCACCCACAAAATTGGGTCCCATTAACCCATATATTAAATTTTTTTATTGTGGCAAACCTTTTGGAGACATTGAGTCAATTTTAAAAGTCTCACACTCGTTTAAATGTGCCATGCAAACTTTCTACTGCCGTCTCCTACTTAAAATATCTCTATTTGTAGACATAAGAAGTACATTTGCCTCATTTATGTATGTATGTAAATAGGTGTCAGAGTATTTGCATGAGACTCTATTTCAAGTTACTAATAAATATAAGGCTCCAATGCATCATAGACTGAGAGTCTTTGAATTAAACCAAAAAATGAACTAAATAAATGCACTTAAAGGGAGGTAATTGAAAATATATATTATTATTATGATCAAGAAAGTTTTATATTTAAATGCATAATTTTCATCCTTGCACACATTTTTATTTATTTATTTATTTTGCAAATTCTATGCAATTCAAATTGATTAATATACACATATTATATACATATATATATATGCATATGTAGGCAATCGTAGCTCTTAAACAACTGAAACTTCAAAGAAAATTAATTAATGCATAGATTCATTAAGAAAATGAAGAAGATTCTAACAACAAATAAGAATCATTTTTATGGTAATATAATAATTATTTCTTTTTATTATAATGTATGTGACATGATACTAATTATCTGTTTATATCCACTTGAGCGATTTTTTGTTTGTTTTTTGTCTGTATAGGAAAATGATTCTTTTATTCCCCTTTTATTACTTTAAACCAGGGGTGTCAAACTCATTTCATTTCGCGGCTACATACGACCCCTAGGTAGACGTGTTGGGCCGAAACATTAAAATTATAGCATACTTAGCTATAAATAACCAAAATATTATGTCATCCCTTTGTTTTGATTTAAAGAGGAACACGGACATATTTAAATTTAACTAAAAATTTATTGAGCAACACTTTTACAAAACATTTCACAAAATTGCAGAAACTTGCAGTAACTGGTATTCAAAATTATAATAGTGAACTTTACATGAGATAACGCGAGACTTATAAAGAAAGACTAACATGCACCCCTGGCGTACAATTCATGAACTACATTTAATTAACAAATTTAATTCATGTCTTTTATGTATTTTTTTTCACTTTCAATTTATCCTGCAGCCTGATTGAACATCCTTGTAGGTCGGTTCTGGCCCGAGGGCCGTATGTTTGACACCCCTACTTTAAACATACGTATAACTGAACACTTATGAGTTACATATGTTACAGGCGAAAATTAATCCGAGGATGACTCTGTTGTACATTTCGATTTTACGTTGATTATATAAAAACTTTTTTTGTTTATTATGTATGTATACATCCAATTGTATATTTAGTTAGAATTTCATTTAAGTGTCCCTTTGATGTGAGTATACAAATCTTCCATTGGATATCTAATTAATTATCTATACATGATAAGAATTTGATATTTAATCAACAAAGACTCATAATGTACACGAATTTAGTGAAAAATGACTGAACTTAAAATGACTTTTCAGTCATTTTAAGATTCAATATATGAAATAGAATAAAATTCATATTTCAACATATTCAATATTTTCTACCTACATAATAACTTTGTAATAAATATCTCCGTGATCCGTAACTACATTTTGTTCATGTATATTTTAAACCTCCATCGTTTATTGAGATTTTTTGACTTTACTTTGCTACTAACATAATGTTTGATCACTACTCTTTATTATACCTTTCAGCTTGTAAATCCTACACCGGCCTTATACATATTTCGTTTAGAACAATAATTAATTATTATTAATACACTTAATGCAAAAGTTAATAAAATGGTAAATATATCAGTCTTTTGTATGCATTTATTTCGTGGGATTTGGGTTTCAACATACAGATTTGTTATTTCTAGGATATAGAACAAATACCTGTTTTTAAAATCAACTAATTAATGAAGATCTGAACTTTGTGCAATCTGTAGGTTTTTTCTGATCTTTGGTTTTTCAGGGCTAAGATATGTTTCTAGGAGAAGATAGTCATTTTTTAGCAAAACTTTACCCTTTACTTCTACTAAATATATCCTCTTTTTTTAAAGGTCTCGAGCAGTCAAGTTTAATCCTCTTCCTAACAAGGGGCTTCTTTGTCTCTCCAAATCTGCATTGCAGCAAGAACATGCTTAGGCGATTTATAAATCGGAGGTACTTTTTAGAAATTACGGAACGTAGAGAGTTGCAACATAAAATGCAACAGAGATAATTATTTTATAATATTTCCTTTGGTTACAGTTTGCTCTAGTATAAAAAGGTACATATTGCATCAGCCATAAAATGTGCATCATGACAAGTAGAGGGCTGATGTAAATAAAATTTTGACAAATCATTATCAAGGTATGTATCTATTCATGTACATCTGTAATCGGCATTTTTATTAATAAAATATACTACTGTTCAAATCTTCATCTCAAAAGAAGAATAGGATACATTTGGAAGTCATGTGCAAAAAAAAAAAAAAACTCTGTGATCAAATTTGCCTATAATATATCCAATAATCTCAACATTCCTCCCTATCAATGAATCTAAGAAAGCCTTTGGCTTCATTTACAAATTGGAGTCTTTTTTTTTTTTACTTTTTCAATTATATTTTTAAGATTTAACTTGGGAATTGCATTTCGTGTACATATACGGAGGGTCACACTTTTTTAAATTCAAAGAGATTAAACTGTCTTGGTCCTTTGAATTTGCCCTGGGTTCTCTGTGAATGAAGTGTTAGATATGTTTTTCATAAATATAATTTTTCAAACAAAACTCAAGATACTCCTATCTTAAAACTATGGTATCAGTGCAAACTGCAAAAATTCTATTAAAAAATTTCCATAAATTTATATATCTCTATTGATTGTTCTAGTTTTCTAGATGAATTGGCAAAGTAATAAAGTCTCATTTGATACAGTCTTCATATAAAGACACTTCCTGCAATTATTTCTTTTTTTAAATATATACATATTATTCCTTATATCCATTTCTAACATAATTTTGCAATCAAAGGGAAGTATGAGTCATTTCCTCCCTTAAAATATTTCTACATAGCTCGTCCTAATGTACTCTCCTCTCTCCTTAATTACTTTAAACTTGTATAGGATAAGTACTTTATTTAGAAAATTCAAGTTCATAAAGAAAACTACTCAATTTATCGATTTTTGGGTGGAAATATGAAACTTTTTAATTTATCTTTAGCACTTCTAAGAGTCATAAAAGAAACTTTTGTATTTTTTTTTTTTTTGACCTTGTTCAGACAAATTTAATCCTTTAATCCATTAAATAAAATAAATTAAATGCGAGATTTTTCGAGGAAACAATATTCCCCCCCCCCTTAAGAAATCCCGGGAGAAAAAGCCTAGTGTGTACTTACGTAGCTTCTATGTAGAAATTGTTTAGAATTATGAGTATAAACTATCTATAAGCAGATATATATATATATATATATATATATATATATATATATATATACATAAAAAAAAGTTTTTTAGCTATGGACTCCCAAATCCCTTGACTGGCTGAATTTTTGCATACTTCATGTTTTATATCCCCTAAAGGTTTTTGACTACGGTGCTTTTCAGAACTCCTCATCAATGGGTAAATATGACACCCTGTGGGACCTGAGATGCTCCTCCTGGACTGAGTACTCAAGGGATATTATACAGCGAGCATATTTATATGAGTACATATGGGTGTAAGAATGTATACATACATATGTGTGAGTACTGAAATATCCTCAGCGAGAGTAAATGTAATGTAGTTTTTTTTTTTTTAATAAATCCCGAGCAACGCAAGCTACCCCAACTCGTCTATTATAAATGAGACAAAAACCACTTTTTATGTGTCTCTCGTAGGGTTATGTAGATACATAAAACTATGAATGTAAGCGCAATAGATCAAAAACGATAATTATTAATCCATTCCCCCTCAATGTTCCATTCGTATCTTCAACTGACGTTGACTAATGTAGATATAATTATACTTTGTAGAGAAATCTATTATATTCAAACGAGTATGCTGGTATATGTAGGCATAAGTAATTAACTGAAATTGTATCTGAAATAAAAACATAGTCTTGACAGAGGGACCAACATCAATATATTGTACTTGGAGACATTATAAAACATAGCCCTCTTCATTCCATCTTTAAGTCTTCTTTCCAAAAAGATAAAAAAAAAGACCCTTAATTAAATAGTAGACTAGGCAGTTATTTATTCCAATTGTGGGGTTATTCTTAAACTGAATAGTAAGGGCTTGTTTATAGTTTAATACATTGGCTAATTCAAATTTAACAAATCAACATTTATAAACAAATAGTAAAAAATCCACAGGTGACGATCTACAGGGCTAGGAACCAAATTTTGCAGTAAACTGTACGAGGAAGCAAAATGATCAATATTTTTTCTAATAATTAACGAATTTCAAAAATTCAACAACTACGAGGTGGGAGGGGGCCCTTGTTCGCCTTTATTGACTATAAAAGCCTCAACACGGTGACAGACACTGGTGCAACTGTTGCGGATATACTCCTTGCTCCCATGCCTCGCGGATGACTTGCTGTAGAGCCTCCAAATTTGGATGAGACGTCTTATTGGTGGCCCTCTCCAAGACACTCCACACAGAAAAGTCCAACGGGTTTAGATCTGAGCTTGAACTGGGCCACATGTTGGCACTTTCTTGCAGCGTTCAAGGCGCCTTTGCTTCAAGCTATCGGTGAGCAGATGCCTTGGAGTCCTGACATCTTTCAATCTTCTCTCCAAAAAGATAAAAAAAAGGCCCCTAATTAACTGGTAGACTAGGCAACTTTGGAAGGGTGACTGTTCTGATTGACATATTTATGTACTGAAACTCCGAGTTATTACAGTTTTTAAGTATCTATAGGAATCTACCTGTCTCATTTACATATGCATGCTGAAATTTCGCTTACTAACCCACTAATGACCTATTAACAAATATTATTTTTGTTGTTGGTTGGTTAAATACAAACAATTGTACCTAATTATACAGTATGGATAAGTCGGTAAATAAACAAAGGATACGGTAAATAAATTTTTACTCTTTCATTTTACACATTTTATAAATAAGTTTTCAAAGTTTCACCTTTATATCATCAACAGTATATTTGCATATTAACTATAGGTACTTCTGCAAGGATGAATGTCTTTACATTCTGATATTCATATGTACATATATATATATATATATATATATATATATATATATTTGAGTTATATAAAAGGAAAAAAAAAGAAAAAGAACTTTTAACTACAATAAAGTTTAATAACCACATCTGAAAAAAAAAATGATATGATATATGAGGATCAAACCCTTTCCTATGCGTATACATGTTTGTGTGCGTGTGTGCTTTCTCTCTTTTCATGACCTCTTCTTCATTCTATTCTTTAATCATTACTCTTTTATGTAAGAACAAGTTTTGTAAGACTTTTATTTAAAAAGTAGAAAAAAACCAAGCAAAACTTTTTTTTTCTTTTACGACATCATAAATTATTATTCATTTGTCAAAGTTATGAGGTTTTATATATATATATGTATATATACCATATACAAGTACATACTTGCTATAAACATATTATATAGATACACAAATTGCATTTTGCCTTAAAGCAAATTATAATTTTGTTGCATGGATGAAATCATTCATCAAAGGTCGGCTCATATGCCTCAAAAAAACAAAAGCAAATAACCATACAATGAGTCAAAACCATTTTTTGAACATTCAACAGATTATTTCTTTTTTCACACACATATTTATATAGTGCTTTGAGCATGGATTTGTTTGAACTCAAATTATTTCTTACTCAGCTATGAATATCTGTAAAATGGTCAACTTTCAGTTTATTTGCGGTCTTCTTCTTTTTTGGGAAATGGTGATTGCTATGTGCATTAAGAGACTTTTATGACTGATTTGTAAACATTCATTAGGCCCTGGTTGATTGAGTACATATATATATATATATATATATATATTTGGAATATGTAGTTTAAATACTGAAAATATTGGTTTTGAAATTAAATACTGTTTGATATTTAAGTATTTACCTTGGAGATACTTTTCTTAGTATCATTTCTCAAAAAGATAAATAAAAAATGTCTGATTCCAATTACGTCATTCAACAGTTTTTTATTTACATAATAGAAGTAATTATTTTATAAGGATTTAATTCGAGCCCATTGGATGAGGACACTAATAAAAATAAAACAACAGCTGAGAGAAAAAGGTAATTACATCCTAATTCTTGATATAATGTATAATATTTAAATGAGATTTAAATCATTATACTATAACGTCCAAGCTACATATATAAATATGCAATAACAAAATGATCTCAAATACATTTATAACAATATAATCAAATGTTTTGTAGGTCACTGCAATGATGGTCTATCAATTTTCTAGTACTGTTAAAAATCCAATGTATAGAACTTATGCATCCTTACTTTTTGTTTTGTTCCAAATTGTGCGAAACTCTCTTAATCAGTTATTCATATATCCAATAAATCAAATTCCGCAATTTTAAAATATTACGCATATACAAAAACCCACCCATGGAGTAATTCTTCATCCTCTGGAACTAGCAAAGTTTGCAAATCTCATATACATATATACTGTTCATATGGTGTAGTCCTAAAACATCAATAATTCCTTTTGGCTTTTTTTGGCAGTTGTTGATTTATCTTCTCCTACCTATTCTTAGACCTGTTCTAAATGTTAATTTGTAAAACTTAAATTATCCTTCGTTAAACTGTGACTATTTCTACTATTAGATCGAGAATACATCTTCATTGTATCTCTATACCTTTCCTCAGAAAATAAAAGAGATTAACAGTAATAGAAAAAGGCATAGTGAATTTTTAAACTCATGAAATAACACCGTGAATAGTTAAAAAGTTAGAGAAATAGGCATACTTAGTAGTCTAACAGTTAAAGACGGACTATTTTCTCTTTCTTGTTGGAGTAAAGGTTGCAAGATGCAATCAAAATTGCTATGTACTATGTATATTGAAACTCTTTTTGAAATTAGTAATTAATTTTAAAGAGACAAATGCATTTTTAAGTCTATTTTGAAAGACCTTTTGGCTCATAAAATGTTCCAAATTCATTTTTTAGTTTTTAAGAGTTTGACACGTAATTAGGTCATCAATTCATTTACTTCAAGGTACAAATAAAAGCTGTGATGAATTCTACATATTATATTCAAAAACAAAAATAGTATTTGTCAATATGGAGTTAACATACTTAAATTTTTGTATGCAAAGTCGTCATGATGAACCAGAGTTATTATTTATTTACAAGGTAAATATTTTTAGAAATCTATTTATTTATTTTTTTAGAAATGTTGACATACATTTTATGTACATGAGCAATTCTCACGACTACGGTTTTTTTTTTCTTCTTCTTTAATTCATCAATGATTTCATGTCATTTTCCTTTGTTATGGTAATCCATTCTTGATACAAGTGTATTTAACAATGATGATTCTACTCCTTTCATTTACTGCAACGCTTAAAGCACCATGATTTTCCTTCCTTAGTGCTTTTTTTACCTCATTAATTACGTACAAATGCATTTACTCAAATGGAGGTCAATGTAGTGCTTAGATAATATTTATATCTTGCATTAGACTCTGTTGGGTGTGGTAATTTTATTTATTCTTACACGTTGTGAGTATAAAACATTTTCACATGTACAGGTCAGGATCAATTTTTAGATGGAAAATAAAAGCTATGTTTTTTTGTTTTTGAAAAAAAACAAACATGATATTTATTAAAACAATGCATTAAGTTTCATTTGTTATAACTACATTTGTGCACATACTTTATACGCCACCTGCCGATAAGTAGTCGAGTTTTTTAACAGATCAACACAGTTGATCTGATTGTAATTTTTACTTCTTTTAAAATCAAACTAACAAATATAGAATTACACAAATACAGGTACAAAGACATTTTTTTTTCTCATTTTAAGCGTTGTCTTGTCAACAAAAAATGTAAAATGACTATGCAAGACAAGTACAAATATTTCAAAGTGTGATTTATTATATCCACAAATAAGTGTTTCCTTGGCTATTATACATCTATACATATTTATGTAATTGCCCATACAGATAATATGTGTACATAATATAAGCACTTGCAACGATGCAAATGATGAAATAATTAAAAATATCCTGACTGACGTCATTTATTTGACGTCAAAAACAAGTAACAAAATATAAAGTTTTTGTGGATACGATAAGAAAAACTTTAAGTTGACTTTTTAAAACTTTTATACTTATACATATAATAAAGAAGAAAGAAAAAAAAGAAGGAGAAGATACTAGCTTGATAAATAAAAACTTTCAATTAGAGCTTAAAAACAATAAATATATACATACATGAGATTTTCATTAATTCATTTTAGTATCGATGTATGTACTGTTTTAAAAAGAGATTCTTTTAAAACTTATTTCCATTAGAGCAAAGCTCAAAAAATACTACATACGTTTGTACATAAATACATACATTCAGTTTAAAAGGCAGAATACCTCCAAATGACCACGATTTGTTGAAATTAGGATAGTACGTAAAGACAATATCTAATTTGTATGTAAGCAAAAAGAAAGTATATTATATGTGTTTTTTTTTGTTTTTGAATGATAATGACTCATATGTTAACACTTAGATCAGGGGTGTCAAACTCGTATCACATCGCGGGCCACATACAATCCCTAGGTAGACGTCGTGGGCCGAACCATTAAAATTATTGCTGCAAATTACCAAAATATCATGTCTTCTGTTTCTTTTCATTTAAAAAAAAAACTAGGGCATTGTTGAATTTAACTACTAATTTATTAAACAACACTTTTACAAAACAATTCACAAAATTGCAGAAAGTTGCAGTAACTGGTATCCAAAATTATATTAATGATCTTTACCTGAGATTAGGTGAGACTTATAAAGAAGGACTAACATGCGCCCCTAGCGGATAATTCATGAATTACATTTAATTAAAAATTTAATTCATGTCTTGAAAGAGAAAAAAAGATTCATCTTAAAACTGGCCCTTAAAAAAGTTCGTGTGCAAAGCTACAGAATGAAAAAAAAATTGCAAAATATCTCACTGAATTTTTTATCAGTTACAGTTTTTCAACATTAGCCATACTTACTTAGCAATATGATCAAACTTGATCTCTTAGATTTTTTGTTTTCAGGGATTATTTCAAAAAAAATATTTATAACACTAATGAACAATCACTGTTAAAATATATTCTTTGACAACCCCTTTCTCCCTCAATAGACGCACCCCTGTGTATTGATATAGATATTATATAAGTAATAAATAAGACAATTGATCAAAGCTGCAACTATATAGACCCTGAGCCAATTGATAATGTGGCAATACAATTATTGAAATAGCTAAAAGTCTTGCAAAAGGAATACACAATTTAAAATCAATGGAGTAAAATCTGGTTTCCCGGAGCGGCAATTTTAGTATGGAGAAAAGAAAAAGTCACACGGAGCTATTCAGACAAATAAAGTGTCTGGTTGATGGTATTTATCGAGTGTTTGGTCTTAAAATCGTTAATAATCGTGGCGAAGGCCTTATTTACCGTTTGACCTTGCGGAACGAATTCATGATGAACCAACCCACGAATATCAAAGAATGCAAATTTCCGAATACTTTTTTGTCACAGTGTGTATATATATAACTGCACCATGTTTATCAAAGGTCGTTTTGAAGACATTTTTATATGATATATTTACAGATATGTCATGAAATTCAAATCAAGTTCCGAATTCTGAGCAAGTAATGCATTCTACCTCGATTTAAAAAAAATAAAAATGAAGGCTGTTGCATGCAATTATGTTCTTTTTATACATGGATGTGGGTATATATATGTAGGCTCATAATATAATACATAAGTATACAGTCAGTCATGATAAATGAATATGTAGAATATGTATTAGGCTCTACAGGATTCCTCTCTTTTTTTTTTCAGAGTAAAAAAAGTATTAGAAAGCCAATATTGAATAATAATAAAAAAAATCTCTCATTGTAAATAAATTACAGTTCAATCGTTTTCGAACATGAGCTTAATACCTTATACTATTTGAATACTTTTTTTTTGTTCTTACTCATGAGGAACACATTTTGATCTATAATTTCAGTTTATAAAAACAAACAAACATTTAATCATATCTTTTTCTTCTTAGTAGAAAATCTCCTTTGACTACTTTAATTGAGTACACATTATGAATAATACATGGATCAACACTTAAGAGCAAAAACAAAAACAAAAATCGAAGTCATGTTAACATATACAACATTAAAAGCTAGGCTGTTTTCTTTTGTATGTACATATCACTAGCAATGTAAATCATATGCAATTCGGGCGTGTGATAAAAAAGTGGAGTTGGCTCTTCAAACAGGTCTTTTTGTTTTCCGAAGCTGTTATCATTTTTCCAATATTACTGAGGGGGGAACATCTACCTGATAGTAAAGATGTCGCATGAAGGAATACATGCATTAAAGTTAATAAAGCAAATAAAATGTAAACAAAAAGGGCTCAAGTACTCGTATAATTATTATTAGTTAAAAATATATAATTTCCTGACATTAATTTGAGTTAATTTTCTGCCTCTCATCTATGTTATTATTTATTGTTGTTTATATAATGGAGAATAGCAGCTTGTAGCTCAGTAAAACGTCATGACAGCTCAAGCTGCTTCACTCCCAACATTCATCAAATTGTCAGAGTTACCAAGTTGATTTTCTCTTTCTTTTTTTATTACATGCCCGAATTGCATATGATTTACATTCCTACATATCACATACCGCATTGTTGGGCGCTAGCATTTGTTTATAGTCAATTTGGGAGACATTTATGTCAAATCATAAAAGATTAAGTCTTTTTACACATTGTATTTTATTATGGAATGGTTTTTGTGATGCAAGACCTTGTGTATGTTAATAGGATTTGTTCCTAGTATTTTCTTTAGTATCTTTTTTTGAGCATTAATTTTCACTTGCTTTTCCAATAAAAATTTCTATGCTTTTAGATATACAAACGAAGTTAATCATTTTTTAAAAAATAAAGCAAAATATCATATACTTATGTCAAATTGATGGGTTATATCATTACTTCTTCTTAAACAAAAAACATTATTAAAAAATCCTTTTATAAAAAGAAATAAGTATATTATATGTATGTATATTCTGCAATGTATTACAAATATAAAATTTCGAATAGGTACTTACATAGCCTGAAAAAGTACTTATGTAGATATGTGTAAAAAAAAAATAAGACCTGAAAAGTGGAAGAAGCCTGTCTTAAGTATAATAGAATGGAAAATAAATATTTATTCGATAAATGTTTAGATTTGATGAATGATTTCTTTGTTACCATAAAGGATTTCACGTCTATTATGTAAAATGTACATTTATGTATGTGGGTAGAAAAAAAAAAACCATCCATCTATTATGCTCAGAGCAACCCTTTATCAGCCTCTAAAAATACGTTCCTGAACATAAATAATGGTTTTCTAGTCATGGTGTTGATATATTCTATAAATAAATACATACTATAAATACCTATGTTGATTGTATGTATATACTTTAGCTGCCTTTATTTGGGATAGAGAGACTCTGGGAAAGATAGCAGATGAGCTATTTACAAATGTAGATCATGCTGAAATAATAAATACGCGTTTTTTCTAAATGTTATACTCCATGTGGGTATTCATTATAAATAACATACATACATACATACATTGTCATTACCTATAAATGAAAGTGGAAATTTCATTAACAATTTAAAAATAGAAGCTTTTGGTATCATATCATTGTATAATTGATTTGTATGCGTGTCTTACCTTTCAATTTCTTTACAAACAACAATTAAAATGAAAAATAGATTTTAAGTAAGTCAAAAGTTAACAGGACGTGTGTGGAGATGATTTTTTTTATATATATACAAGAACTAGAGGACTGACTCAAATTTGAATTGCCAGAAATCCAGCAGGAGAAGATCATTTTTTTTCAGCATGATTTACTAATAATCAAAAATACAATTATGTACTTTTAATTGTAGCAAATTGGCTTTTTTAACGATACAGAGAAGACAGCATCAAAATTGGTTATTAAGGTAGTAATGTCAAGTTTTACTTATATTTTCTTCCCTAAAATCACCATATCTCAATATTTTACTCATTTTAATTGATAGGTATGGATAAAAAGGTGAGGCAATCATATGATACTGCTGAAATAAGCCCCTTGTTAGCATTCGATGCCTGCTATAATATAGAAGCAATAAATCAGTAAATGATGAAAGCAGCTCAATACAATGTACTATTTTTTTGTTAATTCCGAATAGTTAATTAATTATTTGCTTAAAATCAATGGCCAGGCATCATAAAAAAGTTTATCCTCATAGTTATAAAATGTCACATAAACAACTAAAAACTTTTGTTTTCTTTCAATTAGATCATACGTTAAGATTTGGTCTAATCATCGGTCATCGAGTTTTCTGAATCTGAAGATAGGGGTTAGAAGCACATCATGGACAATTTTGGTGATTTTTGGAGCTTCCTGAATGCTGTCATCACATAGCCTTGTCCTAACTTCATTATTTTCATCACAGCCGCGATAGTCATCATTTGGAATTTCCCTCTTAGTTTGTTTACTAATACTTCTCGTCGTTTGGTAAAAAAAAAAAAAAAAAAACCATACTTCATCTGGAATTCTTATATATATCTTTACCCTCATGGGGTTTTTTTGTTCACCATCGAGTAAGTTTATATTTTATTTTATAATTGTTCACTCTTTGATAACATCTACGTTTTTCAATTTGCTTTCCATATCTTGAGCAGATGGATTTATTTTCTTCATCTGTTCCCAGACTTTTCTCGTAAATTGATCCAGCTGTTTACATTCCTTGTTGAAGATACCTTTACAAAAACTTCCTCTGTCATTCATTTTGATTCCTGTTTTTTCCTATGTATCAAAAAAGTTTGTTTCTCTTCCTTTTCCTTCTAAGTTTTTTTAAAAGAAATTTGTTGGAACATTTTCTGTTCTTATCCAATTTTGATCTCATTTTCATCTTGACTAGCTTCCAAAAAGCTTGTCGTGGTGTTAGCGTCGGCTTAAAAAAAGAAACAATAAACAAAAATCAAAATATTACAAAAGTGAGTGGGGTTTCAAGGTATTGACAGACTCTAGATTGTTTGAAGGACTTATTGGTATTTTTCTCTTCATCATGTTTTGTCCAAATTCTTCTTTTACCTAAGTTTTTATTCCATAGTAATTCTGTCCTTTCTTCTCGTGTCAATGAAAATGCCATTAATATCCAGTGAGTACCCATATTTATTACTTCTAGTTCCCTTTTATATTCTGTCTCTCATCATTTTTTTTTAGGTGTTTTAGGTATTCGTCTTTGCATATTTTTACAAATGTTTGTCCTATCCTAGTCATTTTATACTGGTGGTTCAGACAGTATTAATATCTGATTCAGAACCTTATTTATGTTTAAATTGGGCATTTAAAAGGTGCCTGTCTTCGAAGTATGCTTCCGATATAGTATATATCCTTTCTATATGCACATGTCATTTTTGCTTAAAATAATAATTAAATGATCTGTGTCTTCTTTTTATTGCATGTCAAAGTTCCTGAGTTTACTTTTTTCAAATAAATTTGTCGTATATTTAGATTTATTACAATATTTCTGTAGACCGCTTACTAAATACTAATTTTATCAAATCTCATAACTTCTGAAAAATACAAAATACAATTTTTGTTTTTGTCTAGCGTCAGCATCAAGTCCTACGCCTTACCTTACCCTAGATGAGACACTTGCCTGAAGGAGAAGATATTTTCAATACTATTATATTTTAGAATAAATATTCTAAAACCTTGACTTTTACAAATGTAAGAGTCAAGGTCTTATATATATGACAAAAAGAGGTGTTTAAAACGATATGTATTGATTTTCAATATGAATTACATAATAACTGCAATACTTTTTCTTTGCCTCATCTTCAAAGGACTCTTCTAGGACATTTTGTATATTGTTAAGCTAACAGTCAAATCCAGAGCAAGTGTAGAATAAACATTATCCAAGACATTATTACTCTGTCTATGAATATTTATCTAACTTATTTTTGCAATTAATTTAATTTCGAATGAGAAGTTTTGAAGCCCTTCAGGTTTTCATTACATATACATAAATGTATAATGTCTTTGCAATGGTTATTTAAGATCCTATTAATGGAAGTAGAGTATAGGTGTGTAAATGTATTTCTTATTGGACATGAAGTGGTATGTACATATGTGAAAGCCCCCATGGGGGAAAATGTACAATTAATTGAAAGCAATATCCCATTGTCCATTTATAAATTATATATATTGTGAGTGTACTTATAAAGGATATTAAAGGAGCTCTCAAAAACAGAGGACAAGTATTCATTTTGTTTTAATAAAATTCCCAAACTAAATATAAACGATTCAAGGTAAGTGAACAAAATTTTACAACCCATCTAAATATTTCTAGTGAGATTTAATCCAAATTTTATAGCCAATTTATTATTATCAATATATCCTCCCTCCCAGTCTCTCTCTCTCTCTCACTCAGATCAATGAGAACATCCATGATATGCAACAGCCAATTTGTGATATACTCTCAAACACTTTTTTTATTTTTTATTCTATCATAAAGAGAAGAAAAACAAATATATTTTTGCTTTCCCTCCTCACAACTTTTTTGCTGCTTTCTACAGACTCAGGCTGTGTGTGTTCATAATAGAAAGGTAGACATGTATATACATACATATACATGTTTACAACATATATGTATATCTTAAGTGGAAGAGATAGAAATAAATGTGTAATCATCTCCCTATTCTTAGTATATGTTTAGGTATGTGTGAAGGTAAAAAAAAAAAAAAAAAAAAAAGATGAAGACGTCGAAAGATGATCTTGTAAAGAATGTTCCTATTTATCTATGTATGTAGACACTCATCTATAACAACAAAAGTACCAACAACCACGGAATTCAATATATTCTTATTTGATATTGTGTAATTCTAATGGCTACAGAGTGACGTGCTATAAATACAACTATTTATATGTCACCTTGTATGTATGTATGTATAATTATGTGAATCAATGACGTTAGTATGAAGCAGATGACATTAATTTCATTTATATTAACAATAATATAAAATTGTCATTGAATGTTTATTTTTTATTTAGGAAGGACATTAGATATGTGCTCTTTATAGATTTTGTTAAATCATACCTGTATCATATGAAATTAGAAATGTAAAAAAAATAATAATAACAATAACATTCCGGTGAGCCTAGAAACAAGTCGAAGACATGTGTCATAATAAAAATATGGCAACTCTGAAGAAGAAAGAAAGAAATATATCACTTGACAGATATCACATAATAGTGCTCATCTTTACCTGCTAATGACGTTATAATGACGAAGAATAGTTGTTAAAAGTACAAATATTTTGCAGGTTACTAACAAAGGAATTTCAATTTACCCTCCCTGAGAGTTTGACATTTTTCACATCTCTAACCAATTTAGAAATATTAAAATACTTGAATCCCGGTTAGTGTACCTTTTTTGAATAACATGTCCGTTGGGCACCTTTAGTTTGTTTGAGCTTTTATCAATGATTCTCCCTACTTTAAAGATTCAAATGTTCTCGACTGTTGCAACAGATCTACTACTATACTTTATCTCTGGCATGGTTTGTTTGCTCACCGGGATTCCAACCATTTTCACACCTCTACTAATCATACTTCCCATTTCTTTTTACTTCAAGAAAAATCCTTTTAATTTATTCCTTCTAGTATGTTGAATCATTTAAAATATGATTATCAGTAGCAGAAACATGTATATTTATACACTTTTACTCAGGTAATCATGAATAATTAATCCAGTGTTTCTCAAACTTGCTTTATCCCTGGATGCATGGATGAGATAGCCAGGGAACGACGCACCATTACTCATCATTTTTGTATTTGGTTCTTTTTAACAACAGAAATAGAAATTTGGAGGTGCACCTGGTAATTCTTCGGGGTGCACTACTTGAGAATCAGTTAGCGATATGAAAGTTGGTGGAATGCACAAGAAGACTAAATTAAAAAAAAGTATATGATCTCCACCTGCAAAATATTGAATAGTTTTTATATGCTCCATTGAAGATTCAAGCATCATCAGCAGACTAAGAGCACCAAAGGGATCTCTCTCTCTCTCTGCAGATATATTGTCTCTCAGAGTTACCAGATTTTGTACGATGACATCCTACGAGAAATGCTTTCTACGCTACTAAATATTTCAGTAATTTTTACATCTTGACCCCCCTCATCAGGAAGGAAAATAAACAACCCTTCCCTAACTTCCCTCAGCCACAAAACTCAAAATATATTTACCTAATAATTCATAATAACATTGTGTAATGGGGTATATATTACACTTTTGCAAATAATAATAATAATAAAAAACTGCAAATATCTTTGCATATTTTTTAAAAAAGATTTTTACACATTGATTTATGCCTTCATCAATTTGTTTGTTACTCCACGTAGTATGTCATAAAGTGTCTTTCAATCATGAATAAGATGTAGAAGAATTCTTTCAGCAAGTCGTTTTTTGAGAATAATTCTAGTTGACATTCTAAAAAGAACGTTAACGTTAAACTGAATAACAATAAAAGAAAATGGGGACTTTGAATTGCTTCTTAAAAAGAAAAAAAAAAGCTAGGATACGTAGCACAAACTCTAATAAAATAAAATTTCTATTTGTTTTTGCCAAAAAAAAAAAAAAAAAAAAAAATTAGAAAGCCTTACTTATTTCTCCAAAAAAAACATTAAAAGAGTAGAGATTTGTTTGTATATCCATCTACATATATATGTATATAAAGGAATGCTCTGTATCCCCTATTTGTATATAAATGTTGAAACAGTAAAAATATACATAAACACATAGATAGATGTCATTAGCTTCTCACAAACCATTTAACTACAAAATATACTTATTTATTTTCCTCAAAATGCTTTCGCCTGAATGAAAATGCACTTTGTAGGTATTGTATGTACAATGTACATACATATGATTATAAAATACTTGCATGTACCTGTGTACATATACATTATCTTAGAATATGCACATAAATTGGGAGCTGTTACGGATTTGCTCTGCTCCAAATCAATTCATTGAGAAAGGATCTTTTTAAATGAAAATAAATTAACAAATAAAATACAGGAATGAAGCTAAAAAATGTAATTTAAACTCAGCAGCAATGAAGCCAAATTTGTACATGAAATGTATAAAATAATCATGCACATATACATAAAAGTCTGTTCATCAATTAACAATTGCTTAAGAATGGGAAGCTATTGAAACAAACGGACTTTGATTATTGCGAAAATACTTCGCTATATAAATATATGTACTTCCAGTTAATGTTACAAAAATGATCTAAAAGAAAGTTTTATCTATTCCAAAGCCAGATCCAAGGGTTGACTTATTTGTTCACTAAGGACTTGCTTCATAACTGATTATGCAAACTCCATGAATTTACTCTGTTACTTAGACTAAATAAAGATAAATTCTGCAAAGGAAGGATATATATATGTATATATATATATGTATTTCAAAAGCGACCTCTTGCGAAAAAATGCTAAGTCTCATAGACAAAGAACCATCCTTGAGCTAACAAGTGCGTTTCATTATTTTGTTCCAAAGCATTGAATGCTCTTTTTCAAAATATTTACTCTCAAAATATACATATTTAGATGTATATATTTTCATAACTGTTTCATAACTGAAAAATAATTTTTCAAATACAAAAATACAAAACTTTCCTTTAAAAAAACAAACAAATCAAAACTCGTCCCTTTATTTTTGTGAATCTATAGTTAACATAGAAGTCGTACTATTTATCCATGGCTCCTCTTATGAATAATGAGCCAGGCTGACACTGATTTAATCACCCCTATTAAGCTCATATTGATATAATACAATGCATTTTTACAGGCAGATAAAAAAAACCCATTGGATGTAATTAGAAATGAATAAATATCTATTCACCTTTTATTAAAAATGCTCCTTTAAATACTTTTGCAGCTATAATCAAAGTTTTATGTGGTGGACAAGGGGAAAATTGCAGAGTATTAATTGCAACCTGTACTACTAATAAAGTACTACTTTGTATTACGATCACAATAAAGTTTTAGCCTTTTAATATTATTATTTAATGTGCTTTGTAAGAAGCTGAATGGACTAACTTATATCACATGAGTGTTTTTAAAGTGACTCAAGTTTTTCAAAATTACTAGGGCAACCATTTTCCAAGTATATTCTACTTAAATTTTATGATATTTGAGTGTTTTGTTGAATACTAAATTACTAAATTTAATATTAAAATTTTGTAACAATTTATTAATTGAGTCAGAATTTTAATTTTTAAAAATCCATTTGAACCGAACGGAAAATTCTTTATATTTAAGCAAAGACTTTTTTTTTATTTTTTTAATAATAACTTAATATACGAACAAAAGACAATACTCAGTTCCATGTTTAAAAACACTTGCAACCCGAGGTAGTACTGTTTTTATTTCATGATAAACATATGTACATATACAGTCATGTAGACAACAACAACAAAAAAAAACCCTATTTTTTTGCATTTTCTACATATATTTTATGTGATATTAGATATGTAAACTCATAAATTAGAATGAGTTTTTTTTTTGTTCAAATAATAATTGCTCATTAAAAAACATTCTTGAATATTCTAACTCAAATTTATTTATTCATGTATATACTTCAAATCAATTTGTCAAAAAAATAAATAACTTGTACATAGTACAAAGAAAACAACAACAAATGATTCAATTTGTAGGGCTCTCTATCATTCAAAAGCATGAGTCAAAGAAAGCCGAATGTACATATATGTATGTATGGAAAAAAAAGGCAAAAAGACATAAAAACGCATTTTGTTTTCAACATGCAAAAAATGACAAAAAAGAGAAGTTCTTTGTCTATTTTTATATGACTTTATTTATTTTTTGTTGTTGTTTCAGCAACAACAAAAAAAGCAGAAATTGAATTAAGTATACAGATGAAAATGTATTATTTTTAAAAATAAGAAAAAAGGTGATTCATTCCTTGGCTATTAAAGTTTTCATTTCTAATTACTGTACATTTATACAATGATAAAGTGATGATAATTGAGTATAGTTAATTACTTTTTAGGTAATTGTATATGTTTATATGGTTATATCAGTATATTAGATAGCAAATGGCTCTAGGAGAAATGATGGATAACAAGTCCTTTTAATTAAACATATTAATTATGTACCTACATACTATTATATATTTGCACACACGCAAAACCTCCTAGCAAGGGAAATATTTCTTTGAGGAGTCTACACACTCATAATATGTAAGAGTAGTAATATATGATGTAATAAATCAAATCAAAAAAAAAAAAAACCTAAATGAAAAAAATAATGGTTTTTTTTTGTCCTTGTAAGAAAGACCCATGTTGATGATTTCACAGACTTTCCAAAATATTAACCATGGTTTATGATGATGAAGATGATAGAAGGGGAAAGAAAAAAAAAACCCGCAGTCATTTATTATTTGAGGGATTGAATAAGTCATGCTGTCCCATCATTACCCTGGTCATAACTCCAAATTGATAAGATTGGAGTCATACATCATGTATGTATGTATGTATGAACACTCTACATTCATAATATGTATGAAAAAGATTCTACATAAAAATCCCTTGAGAGAGGAAATCATTTTCTCTTGTATTTATTTTATTATTGAGGGTAAACTGCTCTCAGAGCAGCAAATGAAGAACCCTAATAATAATTATTATTATTAATCAGGGCATTCAAATTATTTTTACTTCATTACATCATTGCAAAAATTTTTTTTTTTTCAAAATTACAAGAGGAATGTACATAGGTAGGGAAGACGGGTAAAGGTTTTTACTTTTTGGCCTAATTACTACAAAATAAAAAAGAGGCTTGAGATAAATGCATCAATAATGAAACACAATAGTTTGACATAATATGTCTAAATTTATCAATTGAAATCATTTATAAATTATAACAGTCGGTGTTCATTTGAATGGGATAGCCTTTTTAACAGAAGTAAAAATTTAAAAAGTTAAGCTACAGTAAGGAATTTAAAAAAAAATACTTTTTTTAAAATATTGTAATATTTTTACTGTGTTATACGTATGTAAATCACTGGTCAGTATTATATCTATTTATATATTAATTCTAATAAATAGCAAAATAATAAATAATTCAAATTATATAAGTCACAGCAAAAACAATCAACTATCTTTTTACTAAAATATTGTTCCTTCAAGACCAGTTTTTATGAAATATCTCAAAAAAAAAAAAAAAAAAAAAATCATAACATATAATTGTACATAGTGTGAATTTTATCATTTTATCTTTTTTAATGTTTGAGAAAAAGGCAATTTGTAATTTCCCTGTATTTAACAACTATCCCTGGTCTCCCCTACATATATTTAGTATATGTGTGCATATATACTTTTTTTTTTTGTAAAACGGATAAAAGAGAAAACGATATAGTTTAATCGATAATATCAATTTGCATATTAATGTTTATATACATACGTTCAATAGTGAAATTGGAAGTTTAATCCTCCCTTACTATCGAAAATATTTTTGCAAATAATGCAGAAATGTGGATAAATCCAAATATAGATATTTGCATATCGTTATATGAAGATAATATGTATATTTATTTAAGATACTCATTTATTTAACTGCAACCAGAATGGATCCCCTCAACAAAAATCTTTATGTGAATGAAAAGTACTTAAGAGTATTAAGGCCTGTTCGCTATGGATTTTTTGAAGACAATATCAATTGTTGTGGCTTAAAAAATACTTTTTATTTTTGCAGGTTAGGCTGGTATGAGACAAGATGAAAGAAATGTTATATTAGCTGATGTAACACGTCCATACATATATTTGCTAATTAGTAAATTATATTAAGTTATATTAATAATAAAGATAGGTAACAAATCAAGTTAAAAAAAGGATAGGGGCATAATTTTAAAACCTTGATTAATGAATTAATTTAACTGGTCAACAGTCAAAAATCCTAAGGGGCATAAGTGTAATAAAAGTTATTCAGTTTTGCAGGCTAATTTCAAATCTGTAATAGTTTTTTTTCGAGAGTTTGACAATTTTTGAGAAATCGGACCCTACTTTTTGAGCTAATTTGGCCCATTTTCCAACTTCAACTTCAATTTAATCCTTGAAGGATACTCAGTTTGTACATTAAAAAATAATAATACACTAGTGTATTTAATGCAAATTCCATTTCCAGTATTTGTTTTGATCTAAAGGGATTCCTAGGGGTATAGGCGGCGAGAATAGATCCAAAAGAGTTATTTAAGTACAAAGGATTTGGCCGACTTTTTTTTAAAACAGTGTGCAAAACTGAATAACTTTTATTATATATTACTTATACCCCTTAGGATTTTTAAAAGTTCAAATTTGTTGACCTGGGTTATTGTTACACTTTCATGTACATGCGTTTTTTTATTGGAAAATCTTCTGAATTGAATCTATGTATGTACCCAAAAGTAGGGGCTCAAAAATATTCTATTATGAATGATTTTTTAGCTTTTTTTCGCATTCTCCCCCAAGGTACGTGTGACAATATGGCCACCTCAAGGTCACAGTAACTTCAATTTAGTGTACCAACCCAGGGATGAGATATATATCTCATTCCATTTATCTTTTAAGTTTTCTTAATATAAAACCATTTAGCAAGCTCATTTGTAAAATTAAATACAAATTGGGGAGATATCTCAAAACAGAATTTAATGAATAAAAGTTTATTTGTCAAAAGTGAAAGTAAAAGTTTTAAGAAAATATAAATCCCTGTTTTTAACCTATACAACAGTTTAATTTTTTGTATTTTAAAAAGATTAGATGACGTTTCCCAAGTCTTTTTCAATGTTGCCAGGTGTTCGGTTAACTAAAATACTACTGCTGATGAATGAATCGTCAGAGTGGGTTTTGTGCTGTTATGGAACATTGAAAAAGACCTAACTTATGTGTCGTTTGTGTGCTCCAAACAGTCACAGTGTTTGATTCTATGAATATTGTTTAATCTGATAAATAAAAGATTCAATTTGCCATCATCATGTTTTATCATTTTTATATTCTGTTATATTAATGTATTTTTTTCATTGCAAAAAGAGATCGCTTTTAAATGAAAACATAAAACAAAACAAAAAAAAATATTAAAATTCACATTTCTCAAACCGATTTTTTATTAATTATACATTAATTACTATGTATGTTTTAAAACTGCATTGTAAATATTTAATTTATTAAATAAATTAAATTATCAATAACGTTACAAATTTCATTAATTTTTACATTTTTTTTAATCCCCCTGAATTTTGTTAATTTAATTTCTAAAATAAATAAATAATTTCATAAAGTTGTATATATATTCTTTCATCAAATATCCTGTGACCTTATTTTGATTTAAATTCTTTGTATCCTTTTGATCAAAGGTCTTGTTTACACTTTGCACTTTTTTTTCCTTTGATTGGAAAAATTACAATAACAATTACATATGTACATGTTGTAAAATACTCTATTTCAGTATTTTTTTTGCGGATATGTAATTTATTTCATACAAAAAATAATACTGACCTTAGAAAAATAGGAGTAAAGAGACTTGAAATAAAAAGATAAATGACAAAACTCATCAATCAATCTATATTGTCAATACTGTCCTTATTGCAGAAATATGATATTTTAATACAGTGGTTTTCAAACAGTGCATCTTGAGCCTTTTTAGGAGGACTCTGTATCATTCTTGAAAAAAAAAATACGGATATGAAAATTAAATCTATACTAAGTTACTATTTCAATACATTTCTATTCGTAAAAAGGTCAAAGTTTTGTTCATTTTAGGACCTTAAAGGTTTGTTAATCTCATTTGTACACACAAGGGTACAAATTAAAAAAGATAAACAAACTGTTTTAATGTATGAAGCTGACTTAGTGAGTTAATATAAAAACAACAAATTTGTAGTTAAAAACTACATATGTACTTAAAATTGTAAGTATTTCTCCAATTATTCTAAAGCAGTGGTCTTTATCCTTTTTTAACCCATGCAACTCATTTCTTCCTAATTACTAATATAGGTAATAACGGGTTTTTGAATAGGGATGACGTTCATTTATTTCATTAAGGATAGCAAACTACGTCATATTTTTTTTTGTTTTGTTAACATTTCTACTCACAAATAGCTAATAAATCATCATAGAGCAGTACAACCTTGAGCAGCGTTTTATAAATTATTCAAATTTATTACCTAAATGCACGTTCGGTCGTGGCAACTTTAAGAGGCTTGCAGTAAGTTTATTTTTTGGCTCAATTGTTCTGTTGATAAGCAAAATATGCGTTATTGGTCAGGAAAAAACACACATGTGCTTCATGAGACACCATTACATTCCGAAAAACTTACTGTTTGGTGTGGATTCAATGCCAGTGGTGTTATGTGGCCATACTTTTTTGTTGATGATAATAATTGCCACATTACTGTAAATGGAATTCAATATCGAGTCATGATTACGCATAATTTTTGTCCACAATTGGATGGTATGGACATAAATGACATGTAGTTTCAACTTACTACACAGCAAACAATACTATCTATGTATTGAAGAGTAAATTGGGTGAATATGTTATTTTCAGAAATGTACCAATCAATTGGCCTCCTCGCTCATGCAATTTGACACCTTTGAACTATTCTAGTGGGCCACGTAAAGTCATTGGTCTTCACCAACAGACCAACAACACTAGAGGAGCTCAAAGTAAGTATTGAACGCGAAATTTTTACAATTTTGGTCGATCTATGCGAAAAAGTGGTAGAAAACTGGGTTCAACGATTGGATTTCTGCAAACATGCCCGTAGTAGTCATGCAATAGAAATTGAATTCCATACTTAATTGTAATTGAATGAATGTACTTCAACAGTAAAAAAGCAATTCGTTTATATCTTAAACCCTTTTAACTTTATTTAAAAAAGAAAATTTTCTTAATGAAAAACCCTTTATTAATATTTTTAATATTAGGATCCATGGTTCATAATTGCTTTTCTAATGTATACAAATAGGAACACGATAGAAGTTCAAGGTACAATATAAAGTCAAATATGACTTTATTCATTAGTTTTAGCTTATATGCACTATGCTTAATATTACTAAAAAATTCTAAAAGTAATGGCGTTACTTGAAGAAAATATCTTGGCATAAACAATATGAAGCATACAGTCGAGTTGTGCGTTGACTCCTGGCTGTATTGAATCATGGGTTTTTACACGAAAATAACCCAGATATATGTAGTATTTATTTAATTTGAACAATAATTCTATTTATAAATAATATAGAGTGTTTAACAGATTTGATATTTACGATCTAAATATATTTACCATTAGTTTCTTAATTTTATAATTGAGGAAAAACTGCATATAAATACATTATATCCAATTATGTGTGAACTACTATAAAATTAGTTTCTATATTAACTATGTACTTCTAAGGTAGCTCTCTATATTTTGTCAATTAGGTGTATTAAAGTCACTTAAATATATGTACAATATTTGTCGATCCGTGGTGTTTTTTATTAAATATTAACACGTCACTATTTATCTGACATAGATATATATTTAAAAGTAGGGAGGAGAAGGTTAATTGTCACACTTTTCATTTAAAGAGTATTAATTTTAAGTTCAAATGTTATTTTCCTCATCAGAGTCCGCATTTATTATTAATAGTATCGTAATTAAATTATTATCCATATTAACTATAATGAAGAGTGTGTCAAAAAATTAAATTATACTATTTAGTCATGACGTAAATTGGAATAACAATTTAATTAGTTGATTCAAATAAGCAATGTCGATACGTGATACGATAATTACTGTAGAAGGAAAAAACGTATACTTAAATCTGACCTTAATTAATTTACTTGATAAAGTTTTGTTAGTGATTGGAAAAATCCTATAATCATAACTTGAAATACAAATATATACATACTTTCATTGCAAGTTCTCTCAAATTCATGAACTCTAGCTTAATTCAAATCAAGAGACATTGAGTTAATAATGTTTTGAATTTAAATTTATGATTTTTAGACACAAAAGAAAAAAAAACTTTTTTCGATTCTTATGTAAATTTTTTATAAAATTCATATTATTCTCACTGAACAGATTTTATAACGATCGCTGATGTACTTTGTAGATTAGTTTTTCTTGTATATGCATATCTGCATGCATATATCGCATTTTATGCGATCATCAAAACATTGATTATCTCAGTTTTTTTAAAAGCATATATGCAATATGAGAACAGAATTTGATAAGAATTGCTTTAGGTTATGTTTTGATCAAGACAATTTTACCTCTGAGTTAAAGTTTTAAGGGATTGAGAGAAAAAAAAATTATGGGTTGGAATGATTTTTTGAACGTAAAGGGGAAAAAATGGAAGATTTGTGTTTTTTATATATTTTTTAATCTAAAATTTACTTTAGTCTTGGTCAAGACGACAACGAAACCTAGAATTTAAGAGATGAAGACTCAGACCTTGTAAAATTTAGTTTTGAGACCAAGAAGGATCTCAAAAACCACATCACTATGACCTTAGCTCTAAGAGTAATGATTAAAGTTGTAACTCTACATATAATGAATGTACATATGCTTTGAGTTCATGCATGGTTGAGCATTAATAATTGTTTATATTTATACTCATGATCGGCCAGTGAATTAGAACAATAGCTGTATTGACTAGATTAATATATTTATATATATGTACATAGACCAAAACAAAACAAAACATCAAACAAAGAGGACCCACAAGTGAAGGCATATGCCTTATTATTCTCTTGTTTCTTTATCCATGGGGAAAAGAAGAAGAAGAATAAGAATATCATACATACATCCTCTTCTTGAATGTTTAATGTTGAAAGGCGCTGAAGCAGATAAGCAAAATAAATGTACATATGTATATATATAAAATAAAATAATTCATCATTCCTTATATGTTCTACTCCTGCTATTCTTTTTAAATTTTGTTCTCAATACTGAAAAGAGGCAGGGACCAACTGGAATCATTTCGTAGAAGGATATGATTTTTATAATTTTGTATAATATGAACAACCTAGATTTGTATATATTTCAAATAATAATAATAATAATAAGATCTTTGAAGCTGATATTTCAATAAAAAAAAGGACCAGAGTTTTCTTTTATGAAAAGTAATTCTTGCTATTATAATATGTCATTAGAATCTGTGCATTGAGATGTTATGCATTAATTTATAGCACATTACTCATCTAAAATTACTTTAAACGAGCATTAAAATGAAGTTTTAACTCATTCCACACCAAAATACTAATAAGTAATATAATTACATTTTTTTTACAGAGTATGTATTATTAATAAATAAGAATATTTTCCATGAATTTTCAATTCAAATCTAAAATAGAGGCATTAAGAAACAATTTAAGAATGTAGAGTCAGGGGCACATGACTTGTATAAAGTAAAAGGTAGTAGAGATCAGAAGACTTGTAATAAGCCAAAAGGGTGTGTGGGAGAGAAGAGACACGTTTACAGTCGTGTTGTCTCGACTCAACTCAAATTCTGAGTCGATTTTTAAATTAAAAAAATTCTGAGTCGACTTAATGTTTTTTTTCTTGTTTTTTTGAGTCTGTTCAGTGTTTAATCCTTTCAAACCCGTAAGGTGTCAGAAAGTATTTTTAAATAGAAGTGATGTTTTTTTGAGGTCAATCCGTTTCTCTAAGTAATTATGGGAGACTGGTTTCCCTTTGGGTGTGAAGGGAATTTTTCATCCTTAGAAATACACGGTTTATCAGTACTTTTTCCGTATTTATTTTATCTTTATTATATATATCTTTAGGTACATTTATTCTTTATTCTTATATTCTACTTGACAAAAAAATTTGAAAAATCTTAAATAAAAAATATATATCATATGTTATGTATATTTTACAGGTGATATTTTATGAAGCAATTTCTGTTGATATATTAATAAAAAAACTCCCTTCACACCTTGTGTCCCAAAGAACTTTGATTTGAATAATTTCTAATGTATTCCTTAGAACTAAAAGATATTTTAAACTTATAAATCTTTAAGTATATAATAAGAAATATTTAATTAACAAATAGTTTCCTTGAAAAAAAAAAGTTATTTTGGTTTTAACATGATTTTTTTTGCATGTGTAAAAATCGTAACTTTCAGTACCTTGAAAAATATTCAAATCAAATTTGAATAATAGCTTGACATTTTAGCTATCAAACCAAAAAAATTGAAAAAAAAAAATCGGTGGACAATAGAGCGCATCAGCGCAATTAATGGGACATCTGTGTCCTCTGGGTTGGAAAGGGTTAATTACTTAACTTCAATAAATTACTTATAATAATGACCCCTTATAAGTTTCTTTTTTTTTGCTTCAATATCCTACCAATATTGCATTTTCTGATCCTTAATTAATAGTTATATATTAAGATTTGACCTCATTTCGTTTATTGAAATCGTTATTATTTTCTATTTGGTAATGTTTTTCTTTCTCTCTCTTTTTCTTTAAAAAAAAAAAAAATATTACATACCTACATAATGCAATAAATGATAATATGCATTAGCAGTATACAAATAGAAAAGATGTCGAGTGCAGTTCATAGGCATCTTAACCCATGCATGCCTTATGTACTATGGATTTGATAACAATAATAAAGTACATATATGAATATAAGGAAAGACGTCGAGAAAAGTGACAAAAATCACAAATCAAAACTAACATCATTCCATTTTGGCAAATCAATGTAACCACTAACTATTTATATACATACGTATACTCTATTCAAGTTATTAAATAGGCTCTGGGCATATGGGGCTGATTCATTTTTTTCAGTTCATTTATTCCCTTTCTAATTCTTCAACTCAATTCAAGTCGACAAAACACTCTTCTGCCCTCCTGGCAAAAAATGTGAATGGTAAAGCACAAAAGTAGTCCTACATGCTTTATATATAATATTAATGTAACTGACTCACTGATCAATTAAGCTGGCTACCCTACTGGTGAAGAGTAAGAATGAGTTTTTGCACATGAAACATTATTAAAAAGTAGTAGTCAATTACTTATAATAAATATGCTGTCATGTTGATACTCTAAAAAATATCCTGTACATCATTGGTTCGACTCAAATTATGCTTTATTTTGTCAGGATCATGCTACAAATGGAGAATATATGTATCTCAGTAAATTTCAAACTAAAAGATGAGACTGACACTTTGTTCTTGTAATTTTTCAATAATTCATGATATTATAAATTCATTAACAAAAATAAAAATGAAGTAATTTAAAGTAAACTAATTTTATTACTTTTGTTTTTAATTAATAAGTAAAATAACTAAATTGCTATATCCATCATAATGAGCTAAATACTTTATAAGTAAACATACTTATTAAGAAAAAATGAATCGAATTATTAACGGAAAGGAACAAAATGAATTTATGTTTTTCATTCTTTTATAAAAAAAAGCAAGTTGAATATTGAAATACAGAATTCTATTAGTTCTATTAGATTATATTTAAAAAAAAGATTTTAGAAAATCAGGAAAATTTGCCTCAAGGATTTTTAAATACATACAGGTATTTTTAAGAAATTATAGTATCACAACCAGGTTAATAACATTTATTTATATTCAAATCTAGGAACAACAAACATGATATAGAAATAATATTATTGTTCTGAAAACCCACTCAAATATAGATATAACTGATAATTGACATTACATTGAACTTGTAAATTAATAATAAAAGTTATAAAATTGTCTGGAGTAGAGCTTTTGAAGAACTATTTGTTATACAAAAATATTTTAAAGAAGTATTTAATTAAAAATTTAACCACACGTGGGTTTTTAAAATGATTTTTAAGAAAAATCAATCGTCTTTTTTTGATGGTTTTTAATACCTGAAAATCTTTTATTTCTCTGAGAGAAATTATTTTATATTTTTTGATAAAAAATATAATGCATTTTAATATCTGCAACGGCCTTTATTTCCCATATCGATCAGCTTTAACGTAATTAATAAACACTTGCTATCCAAAATGATTGTTCTCAAAAAATGTATATGGGTGATTATATTTGTAGTTGTATTCTTCAACTATATGATCCTCCACTGCAATAAATACATTATTCTGATTGATCATTTATAGCTCTCACTAATTGCAGAAAAATGTCGCAAAAATTCCTAGTCATACCTAATTAAAGAAAAATGATATGAAAAATTAAATGCATTTGAAAGGCCTTATAGGAGTCAAATAATTCAAGTAATATACTGCAAATAACGGATTTAGTTTATATATACATATTTAGTTGGCTACATGATGACTTTTATTTCTGCTAGGTGAGACTGAGGGTGCCATTAACTACTCTATAACTAACTACAAAACCTTTATAAATTTACCTTTAAAGGGAAATTCAGTGAAGGAAAAATACAGTCAAACCTGGTCTAACGGTCACCTGCATTAAGTGTATCACTGCACTAAGTGCTCATGTTCAGTTCCCACGCTGGAAATTTAAAACTAGAAATGTAAATAATATGCAAATGGGGTGTGTAAAATAAAAGAAAGACAAAATCAATCTGGTAACTCAATTGACAATTTGATGAATGTTGAGAGGGAAGCAGTTTGAGCTGTCATGACGTTTTACTGAGCTACAAGCTGCTATTCTTCTTTATATATACAAATGAAGACATCAATAATAAATATATCATTATGTATACCATAGATAAGAGGCAGAAAATTAACTGAAATTGATGTCAGGGAATTATATGTATATTTTTAACTAATAATTAATTATACGAGGACTTGAGCCCTTTTTGTTTACATTTTATTTGCTTTATTAATCTTAATGCATGTATTCCTTCATGCGAGATCTTTACTTTCAGGTAGACGTTCTCCTCTCAGTAATAAAGGAAAAATGATAACAGCTTTGGAAAACAAAAAGTACTATTCGAAGAGCCAACTCCACAAAATCTCGCACGTGGCATCTTGCATATTATTTACATTCCTACAGATGAACCTACTTCAACGGCCACTTAAAAAAACAACAACATTTACTGA
This sequence comes from Lepeophtheirus nordmannii, assembly GCA_963680855.1. Taxonomy (NCBI): domain Eukaryota; kingdom Metazoa; phylum Arthropoda; class Copepoda; order Siphonostomatoida; family Caligidae; genus Lepeophtheirus; species Lepeophtheirus nordmannii. The sequence goes on from OY804520.1 coordinate 14,623,381, forward strand.
TTGTTAAATACAAAACTTCAGAAGCTGTGCGCTTGAGATAGAAGAATTAATTACTCCAGATAATAAGTTATAATCCCAGTCACTCGGAGGTGGTCTGATGAGTACTTACTATTCATATTTTTATACAAGAAGTCCAATCGTGTATAACTTAGATCCTGTAGATGCATGTATCAATATGCATGGATGTATGTACATAAACGGATGTTTTTTCGCCACATTGATTTCTTTTTCTGTATCTGAGAATAAATATGACAATTTTAACAAAACTAGGGATGAATTATCAAAATTTAAGCAGTTTGTAATCTATGGAAAAAAAATTAATATGCTAAATACTGTCAAATAATTAGAATCACAGATGACACATATTTACATGGGTAATCAGTTTGAACAAACAAAAATTTCAAACATTTATAAGTAAAGTTATTGAAAATTATTATTTATTTTGTTATATAAATGTATATTGATACATATTAATTAAAGTTAATTTTATTCTAATTTTGGTTCAATCTTATAAGAAAAGTTATAAATAACTGTATGTATATTATTTGACACAGTGTATTTTGCAGTTCATGCATTCTTTTATGCCCTGTTAGTTAAAAAAACCCAACCTGGTTTAAGCGGTTACCTGCACTAAGCAGTCACTTTTTCAGTTTCCCTTTGTCTGGTCTCTTAATACAGGTTTGACTGTATATATATATAAACTTATGTACATCAAAAGTAAAATCCTGTGGTGAGAAATGGTGTGCCGTAGGCAAGGAAATCTCTTAAGGCTAACTGTTTTGTAACTTTGGTTTACATCTTTGATCAAGATGGTCTGACTCGAGACCAAGATTAGTAGACCCTCACTTTGAGGTATTGAGACCATTCATTATAGCCTAAATTTTAATCTATATAGCGGTATTTTAACAGCAAGATCAATACTTTGAGGAGCCAAAATAAAGGCATTCAAAATTTAATGAAATGGTGGGTCATATTATCATCCAGATTTTGATCAAGTGTTATTTTAAAGGAATCAAAGTAATACTTATATTCAAACTACAAAAGAACTCCACTACCTATAAAATTGTCAACTTCATTCCATGTATATGTATGTATATAATTGAAATGAAAGAAAGTATGTGAAACAACTCAACTATTTAATTTATTTTAACATACATTTAAATATTGTGAAGTATGTACATTCATAATATGTATATAATTTATTATTTCTCAAAAGTTCTTTGTCAAGTTACTTTTTTACAGCATACACACTTCTTTAGTTCCACTATTTTTATCAATGCTTAATGTTCTTTGAAAATGATTATACATGCTTTATACTACTCATATACTCTACATATTATATGAGTTTAAAGATCATTAATCATTCCTCGGCGTAGCCTCTTCTACTCCCTTTTTATTTTTTAAATTAGAGTAAATTCAAAATGATTATTATAATGGATCATAAAGGAAAGGACAATTTAAGGCATTCAATTAAATTTCTAGGAATAAAGATCAGTTCTAGGTATAGTACAAGTCTAATAGAATTTAAAGGAAAAAAAAGAACAGTCCTTCTAAATGATACTTAATTATTATGATTATCATTAATAAATAATGACGTCATTTCATCCTATGGAAGTAGGACGTTAATTCCATATTCTTTTGATAACAGAAGTCAACAAATTGGAACTTTCAAAAATCCTAAGGGGTAATGGTATAATAAAAGTTATTCAGTTTTGCACGCTGATTTCAAATCTGTAAATCTTTTTTTCTAGAGTCAGGCGGTTTTGAGAAATTGAGCCCACCTTTTTGAGCTTTTCTTTTTATCCATTTTCCAACTTCAACTTCAATTTAAGTTGAGAAGGATACTCATTTTGTGCATTAAAAAACCCTGATTCACAAGTGCATTTAATGCAAATTTTACTTCCAGTCTTTGTTTTGACCTAAAGGGACTCCTAGGGGCGTAGGGTGTGGGAGTAGATCCAAAAGTTGGCCAAATCCTTTTTACTTAAATAGTTAATTGAATATTACATGAAATGGATTAATAAGGAATGCATTCAAAAGCTGAGACCCACAGCTTTCAAACAAGATGTCAAGCGCCCGATAACCAACTCCTTAACTAAGAAGAAATCGTCCATCCAAATGTGTATATTTTCATTCAATCTCGAACAAAAATTCGCTGGAAATCTAAGACTCACGGTAGAAGAGCTCTATTAAAGTAGTAGCGCGCAGAAGGATTAAGAAACCAGCTGAAATCCTTCTGCACGCTACTACTTCTATCTATGGCACTTGTTTTTGTTCTGAAAATGTAATTTGCATTAAATACACTTGCAGATTATCAGTCTTTAATGCACAAAATGAATATCCTTTTTAGTTTAAATTGATGTTGAAGTTGGAAAATGGGCCAAAAAAGCCTAAAAAGTAGGATCCGATTTCTCTGAAACCATCAGACTTTCGAGAAAAAAAATTACATATTTGAAATTAGCGTCCAATACTAAATAACTTCTATTACACTTATGTATAGCCCTTAGGATTTTGATTGTTGAGCAGTGTAATTCAACTTTCAATAATACAGTTTTGGTTGAATAAGGGTCTGAATAAGATCTTATTTTTTTCACGTCATGTAAACATGTACTCAACCGAAGTATGAACCGTCAATGCCGAACGGCAGTTCGTTTTATACCTTGGATTTTACGTATCATCTAGTTAATATAACATATATAGGTATTTGTACAAATGCAGTCATTCTGATTCTTAATAAATCAACTTTTTATTCCATACGATATGAGAATTCTGAGAGAGGAAAGGGAAGTTTAAAGTGTTTATATAATAAAAAGTCTTTTGTTTTTGGTATCCGTACCAATTGAATGAATAAAACCTGGTTGTTGACATATTTGTTTGTTGACTCTAATCAAGTAAATCTGCACCATCTTGCGGCTATGAATGTTTTCTAATTTGGCCTGTAGGGTATGAGGGTAAGAGAGAGTTCTTGATTTATTTGTTTGTTTAGTCTAACCTAGTAATTCTATGATGGCTATGAATGTTTTGTTAGTTTAATCATGCTATATGAAGGCACGAACCAAAAGCCTTCCATTATAATTACCTCTTGTGTACACACTATAAATTTCAATTCTTCATTTCATATATAAAAACATTATTTGATTGATTTTTTTGTAAATATGAAGTTCTAATAGCCGAACATCAAACAAATTCAGTATTGTCAGATGAGTCAATTTCCAGATACAATTATCTGATTTATATCCTGTCTACATGAAAAATATTCATCCATATGATTTTTTCCCCACGATTTAAGCCATTTTTTGACGAATTTTTAGTAATATAATCATTATTAGTAGAAACTTATTACCATGACTTTTTTAAAGGTCAAATTTAATTTTAACCTACTCCAAATAGTTTCTTAGTCGAGGAATATTGTACTATTTTTTATGAGACAAGGCTCAGAAAGATAAATTTCAATGTATGTATGCGTAGTTCAAGATACATAAAATCATAAAAATACAACAATCAATTTGAGTACCCATTTTATATCCAATATCTAACTTCTTGCACAAGATTTGACCTGTAGGTCATCATCAATTGTGAGGCCGGCCTTGCCCTAAAGTCTGACTATAATTGATGACAAATTTAGAATTGAGAAGGATATTGTTTCTTTTCTTACGATGACTTGTAGAAAGTCAAAGCATTCATGAACACTATAGATGGAGGTTTATATTCAGAGGAAATCCTTGTGTGACAAAATATGTAAATCATGAGTATTTTGTCTCTTAAATCATATGTAATTTACATAAAATAAATCAAAGTTTAAATTATACAACTAATTATATGTATGATATATTATTACTTTTTTAGATAAACACTAGAATAAATATATTATTAATGATAAAATCGATGAACAAAGAAGTGTCCTGTAACATTGTAACAATTGCTTTGGAAAACACACAAATATTCCAAAACACATAAATATATACATCAATATTGAGCAAATCTAGAGAAGAAAAAAAACACATAATCAACTTTCTTTTTTTTTCTTTTTTTTTTTTTTGGGGGGGGGGGGGGAGGGTAGATGAGATCACTATTTGTGGCTGATAATATTTAATAGTATAATTAATTATATATTTAATGAATGAAATATAATTTGGAGTAATCATTCAACAATTAAATAAAGGGTTTATCACGTGTTGGTTGGGTATTTTGTTTTTTGAACATAGAGGTTTTTGTTTCTTCAAATTTGAAAATAATAATAAATAATAATAGTATATATACATTATATAAGAGAAAGCAATTCGCAGTGATGGATGAGGGGTTTAAAAGAAAAGAAATATTTTGGAAAATATTTTTTTCCCTTATTTTTTGTAATGAAAATTAATGAAAATACCAAAACTATTAAAGATTTCTTTTAAATAACAGGAGGAAAACTCAATTAATAATAGTAATGATTCTTCATGTTAATTATTCTATTTAAACATCTTTAACACAAATAAGAATAAAGTGATAACAAATATCTATCTATAAATATATTGATAATAATACTTTGAGTCCCATATATTGTATGTATGTATGTAGTCGTAGAGTTATTAATAAAAAGTCGTAGGCGGTCTGTCCTTGGAAGATATATGGATAAGCAGTGTTGTAATACTATTCTTTATTGCAGTGGCAAAAAAGCTCACTTTAAGAAAAACAACCAAAAAAACAAAAACAAAAAAACAATTAGATAAGCAAGTATCAATTCGTACGTCCTGATTGCAGATCTACAAAGGAAGGACCTCACTCGTTGCTGTATGTAAAAATAGGTATATTGCGCCCACTCGTAGCACCAATCTGACTCCACACAAAAGTCTTCACTTTTTATTCGTTGTTTCTACTACTTTGGTCGCAGTTCCATTCTTTACTTCCGTGGTCACTGTCGTTGTTTTAGTCATTATTGTGCCTCCAGTCGTCGTATTCGGAACGGTATTGGGTATGGGCTCTGGCTTTGGATCCCCACACATCCGTTTAAATTCTCTATAGGTGATCCTTCCATTATTATCCTTGTCTGCTGCTCCAAACATGAGATCAATTTCCTCTTCAGAGACATACTCTGGGAGATTCATCATGATGTTCTTAAATTGCTCAAGAGATAGGAATTCACGATCGATGCGATATAGAGGAGCTGGTCTGTTGTCAGCTGTGTTGTGCTTGGGTCCTGTAAGGGTACGGAAGAGCTCTTGTCGGAAGTTTTCTTCATCATCCTCTCGGAGTTTCCGCATGATGACCTTGCAAAATGAGGGATAGTAGATGAAGCCATTTTTTTCTACTTCATTGATGAGATCCTGGATCTCTGTTTCAGTGGGATTGAGGCCCAGCTGTTTCATTGCAACTGCCAAGTCCTGAAAGATGAAAGAGTAAATTAAAGGCTTGAATTGCATTCCATGGAATAAACACATATAACATATATCTGCCTACATGCTTGGTTTAACGAATAAAATAAATTATCATCTTTTCTCTTGTGGCTCTATGCAAAGGAAATAATGCTTTCTATCTCCTGTGTATTATATAAACATATATATATTTACAACATATATATATATATATATATACAGTAACATAGCTATTTGCTAGGTAGATTATATCTCTACCAAAATATCCACCTCAAAAAATACCTATATCTGTTCCCTTTCTCGCTTTCCTCCCTCTCTCTACATTTTATCATGCCTATATATATGTATATGGATAAAATTGGAAATTTAATACTACAGAGTGAAATTCTATATATATAAACATAGGTACTTATGCATGCATATTACATATATCTATTGATTGGTTCGACCTCTCTTTTCTTTTCTTTTTTTCTTTTTTGGTCTTCATTAATCCTAGTATCCTTTCAAAAAAAATGTATATACAATTTATGTACCAGTAATGATAAAGATTTATCCTTTTTTATCTTTTTCTTGTCCGACATCATGTACAGAATTCTTAATGAATTTATTTTTTTTCCGCTGGTTAGTTATCCCTTTTTCCAAGCAGGGTACTATTATATATTATTATATTACATCCATGTAAACAAGATATAAGAAATTTCTCAATCGTGGATACATGCTTTTTGTTTTAAGGGGATGATGCACTCAATCATAGAATTCTAATGAATAAAACTATTTCTGTATCCTGATATTGGAATAAAAGAAGCTTCTTATAGTTATTAATCATAGGATGTTGCAATTACATAATGATAATACATAATAAAAAAGTCTTTAATATTTTTTTTTCTATTTCCATTTGAATCATGATTGAAATATTTAATTCTTTTTATTGGAAATTCTTATCATACCGTAGGCATAATATTAAATTGTCTGCGTTTCAATCTTCCCTTGTGAACTTAAAAGTATGTAATTTTAAATCAGTGGCATCCTTGTAGGAGGGGGTGGGGGAGACCAAGAGGGCCATCCTTCCCTTTTTTTTTCCTTTTTTGAATACTTTCAAATCAGCAGAAAGGGGTACTATAGTGACCCCTCACCGAAGATACGACATCTTCCAAAAAATTACCATAATTTTATGATAAAGTCATCTCAGTCGCAGTTCTACATTCACTGAGACTCCAAGCTACCCCTTATAATCCAGGGATTGAGCCTTGGGAATTCAATGTCAGAAAGTTCATATATCATAAAGCAGTCCATTTTGTCAAATCGGTTAATTAAAGTCTCATATCAGTACAAAAATGTTGGATCTATAGCATTTTTTTGCTTACAAAAACTTAATATGCTATAGTTTATTTGCCAATGACGTCAGATATGAAGGGAACTACATATTGTTCTTTTTAACAAATTATTACCTTTATTGCATGTCTAATTTGGAAGGGTGATGTTTGCATTGATTCAAGTTATAAATGTGGAACCTTAATTTATATATATTACAGTACGTATTCAAATCATGTAGCACTACAATTAATTTTTATTATCAAGTTTGAACTGAACCACTGAATGACGAGTCTAAAATAAATACATTCTGTTATTATTTTCTTATAAGACTCTATATTAGATCATGAGTTTTATGAGTCCATTTGATTAAGCTAACTCGAGGGGAATGTGTCAAGTCAATGTTTGTTAAAACAAACGGTTCCTGTACATAGATTAAAACTTTTTGTACTTGCACGGGACTTTGATTTACCTGCGTGTTTTGTAGAGTATTGTTGATAATCAGAAAACTATAATTAAAGGATGAAAAGGATATTTAATCGTACAAAGACTCTCAAATATGAAAGCTAATAATATGAGTTTAGAGTAGGTAAATATTTGAGTTTCTCTCAGTTTTCAATTTTTAAATATCCATTTCTAAATGAATTATTTTGAGTACGAGTATTTATTCATGCAACCTGAAAAGACTCACTTTACTTCACTACAATCTAACAGGGCCTAAATACTTTGCTAATCAATTTTGAAGTCAAGTAATAATTGAAGATAATTACCTCTGTATAACAAATATTTTGAGTTGTTATAAAAAATCTGTGTTTGTTTTAGAGTGCCTGGATTCAGGGAATGTCTTCTTCTTCTTTTTTTTTTTAAAAATAGATTGTACTAAGGTCTTCTCTGATAAAAGGTATAAAAAACACTAATTTCAAATTTTTTAAATTCTATTTTTGACCCTTTAAAAATTTATAGGAAAAAACTGACATTTTTGCTTCTAATTGCCCATGTCTTTTACATTTCCAATAATAAAGTTATGGGTCAATCATTGGTGTCATATTTTTTACCTATAGACGAGCAGCAATATTTTATTGAGTACAATTTATCTGAGCCTCATGTGTTACTCTTGTTAAAATAAGTCGTGGAAAAAATAAATTTCAGTTAATTGACTTGATTCCTTTGTCATTTAATTAATAAAAGCTTATACTCATATATATTTTTACATAATGTAGGCCACATTATTATTCACTTCACTTCTTTAATTCGTTAAATAAAAAACCTACATCCATATGAGGCAGTTTACGCCTACATCTTGAAACATTTAGAAAATAAAATAATTATTACTTATGTATGTATATGTTATATTATGTACATGAAATGAAGCAATACACAAATGTACATATAACATCTCTGTATATATATATATATATATATATATGGTTATTGCAAGAGCTTATAGAAGATATAAATACACACACATACATAGTACAAATACGTATGTATATTCTATTCCAACTACAACAACAACAACTAGAGTCCCCCTTCTTATATTCCTATTTTAACTTTCCTCGTAAAAAACGGATATAAAAAGAAGAAATAGAAGAGTGAGGGGGGGGGGGGGGAGGAAAAGCCGAGGAGGAAAATTGAATAGCCTCGAGGGCAAAATAATAAAGAAATGTTTTAAGAAAGAGAGAGAGAGAGAGAGAGGAAAAAAAAAGAAGAAAGACATAAAAAAAAAACTAAATATATTTTTTGGAAAAATGTGTCATTAAAAAGTAGAGAAAAAAGGGAAAGAGAGAAGAAAAAAAAAGATGGAAGTCATTATGATTGTTATTATTAAATATATTTATATATAAATTTATGACTACTAATTTGTCTAAAGCTCAAATGAGAAAGGTGGAGCTTCCTCATTAAGAAGAGAGAAAGAGTGAAAGGGGTTACTTCATTAAGGGTCTAAAAAAAATAAAAGTAATTATTTTTTTCTTGCTCATCGTGAAACTCACTGACCCTTAAAAGATCATCATGTTCTATAGAACATTTTATACTCATTTTACTTAAGTTCATTTATCATCATAATATGTAAATAATAACACTGGTCAATAGACAAAAATCCTTGCTCTTGGGAGCATAGGCGGCGGGAGTAGGCCCAAAAGTCGGTCAAAACGTTTGAATATAATATAAAATGGATGAATAAGGAATGCAATCAAAAGCTAAGATCCAGAGTTTTTAAATAAGATGTCAAGGGCTCGATAAGAATCCTTAACTTTGAAGAAATCGTCCATCTAAATTGGTGTAAACTTTCATTCAATTTTGATGAAAAATTTACTAGAAATCAACAACTCTCGGGTCATCAACTAAAAAAAAGTGCAATAACTGATGTTGTAGTGTACAGCTGATTTCGCAATACTTTGATTTTGCTACTAGTAGCTCTACTGTGAGTCTTTGATTTCTAGTGGACTTTTGCGCGAAGTTGAATAAAAATTTACAAATTTAGATGGACGATTTCTTCTTAATTAAGGATTCTTATCGGGAGCATTTTGGTCGACTTCTGGCCCTACTCTCGTCCTCTACGCCCCCAGAAGACCCTTTAGATCAAAATAAAGACTCGAAATGAAATTTGCATTTAATACACTAGTGAATCAGGGTTTTTTAATGCACAAAATGAGTATCCTTCTAGGCTTGAATTGAAGTTAAAGTTGGAAAATGGGTCAAAAAAGCTCAAAAAGAAGAGTTTGATATCCCAAAAGCGTTAGTACTCTGGAAAAAAAGATTTACAGATTTGAAATCAGCGTGCAAAACTAAATAACTTTTATTATTCTTATACTCCCGTAGGATTTTTGACATATCAAATTTGTTGACCTTTGTAATTAATTAAAGCAAATTTAGATATTGTTATGTATTTTTGCAAATTAAAAAACAAACAAACCCTAAATGCAAGTTTTATATACAATTGAAAAACAAATACTTTATATATGTGTATATACACAAGGGAGCTATGATTTTGAAGTAGAAATTCGAAAACATTAATTAATTTATGATTGAAAAAATTTAAGAAATAATCAAGGATACATTCCAAATTTTGATTCCTTGTTTTGGATATGTTGCAGGTAAATACAAGTCAATTTTTCTACATTTGAAAAAAAAAATCATTTGATTAGTTTTATGTTGTAGCATCAGAAATATTATGTAACCATGGATCGTGTATGGTGTACATAAATGGCTTGCCAAAGAATATTTATCTTTTGATCTGAACAATTAAAGTGATCCAAAATGATCAAGAGAGAAAAAATTATCTTTCAAGAAGGATACGGTTCAAGTTTTCAAAGAGTTGGATCGTTTCAAAAACTTTTTGTGTCCTTGGAAACATTATCTTGAAAAATTCAAAGTAAAAACAATGTGAATCTTTGCAAGTATGGCAAAAAAGTAGTAGTTGGAATATGTGTTACACTGATCAGGTACAATTTGTTTTTGGGATCAACTTACTGGAAGTAGATTTGAATTAGACTCACCAAAATTGAGCACAATTTTATTTGAATGAGATTTGTCATATTTTTGCAACATAGTTTTAGAGTAAACTAGGAGTAGTTGTTGTTTTTGTCACAATTCGCAAAGAAAAATTGACAAAAATAATATATTTTTGCATAGGAAGAATGATTAATATTAAATTATAAATGAATGAACGTACAACAGAAATCTAAAAATGTTGTGTAACTTTTCCAATAAAATAAATTTGTTGCAACGTTTTTATTTCCAATCTACCCCTTCAATAAAATTAACACTAAGTCATTGTACATAGAAAAAAAATTAATATTTACGTTTATACACATACATACATATATAAAACTGATTAGATCCTTTATATAAACATTCACAAACTGATAAACAACTTTGAAGGTTCACTTTGTTTTTTTTCAATCATTTTTAGTAGGTAAGGGAATTTAGATTGTAGGCAAACAATTTCATGGAATAAATTGTTGAGAGGTAGGGGCATAAATATCTGATACTAGAATGTGCATATATACCAATGTGGGCTTAAAATCAAGTTTTTTTATTGTACATATATGTAGTAATAGGATAAAAGCAAATAATAATTAAATTTAAACGTATCAAGGCCGGGGTTTGAATCAATCTCCTGATATCAATCTATTTATATATCAAAATATAACAACAATTGTATGTATGTATGATTGATATAGAGAAGGAAAGCCTTTATATATAGGTTTATATATATATACATATATTTGTTGATAAATTAGTATAACACACACACTCCTTTATGAATATATTTGAAATCAAAGATAAATACTAACGATTACCACACATAGCACACCTAGAAAGAGGTTTATATATCCATTTATGCTACATACTATCAAGGAGAAACTTTAATAATGACTTTCTGTGTGTATTTCTGTCCGTTGAACTATTGCACATATTTTATTATTATTTACTTATTATATTTATAAGTGTTTATTCAAGAAATAAAAGAAGTACATATAATATGTATACGTAGAATATTGTAACATAGATATATAATATATAAAAAATATGAAAACATTTTCTGTCAAGACGGGATTTATGAAAGAAAAAAAAAACCTTGTCAAAATATTAAAAAAATTGGAAATGTACAACATATAGTACTTACTACTCATTGGTTTAATAACTCTATGAAAAAAAAAAAAAAAACAATAAAAATGAAGAAAGGAAGGAAACTCTGAATTTCCATCATGAGGAAAGGGAGAGGCAGTAAGACAGTAAAAAAAAAAAGAAGATTTTATCAGGGTCATATAAAATATGTACTCATATATATATTATATGTGAAAAAATCTCGTCAACTATTTGGATTTGAATAAAATATGAGCTATATATGTATGTATGTAAAGAAATGGAGGTAATAATATATAATAGTATGATGATGATGGGAGAAAGGTTAAAATTCTCTGACAAAAAATAAATAAATATATAACACTTGGTGCTCATATATTTCCATACAACATAGCTAGTTTCTTCCCTTGCCTTATATTAGTCATCTTAACAAGGCTCACTCCTCGTATTAGAAGCTGTAAGCAATTCCCTGAGCTTTTATTGAATAAAAATAGTTGGTGAGAAACATTACCACAAGGGTAATATAGACCCAGCTAATTTCCAGCCAATTTTGTCTATTTCCTTTCAAAGGAAAGGTTGAAAGATATGACTCTAGCTATTAAATATGTGTTCTTTTTTCAAATATGTAGCTCATATTTGATGAATTTTTATCTGAGTAAAAAATTGATTAATATATGTTTTTGTCAGCAGGAGATTTGTCAAATGTGTCAAGTCAACAAAAAAGCAAGTTTGTTTTCAAATATTGAAAAGGAGAAAATCTACTTTTAAGTCACTTATAACTTCATAAATATAACGGTCAAATATTTAGGAGTCATTTTAAGACCTATACCGCACGGTTTTTGATAAAATGTGACTTGTAATCGAGAAACCAAGGACTGTTGTCTATTCAATGGAGCAATAGAATAAATGTGTCGACTTCACAAGGAGCCGATATGGTCCCTGAAAGAACGTCCATCTTTTTCATAGCCACGGAGATTTATTTGGTTGCAGTTTGCTAAACCAAGTTCATTTATTTAAGAACTATTAAGGATCAATTTAATCAGCTAACATGCTCACCATGAATCATAGTAATAGTAACTTCATAGTCAGAAATACCAGTTGTTTTTTATTCTTGATTGAGGTCGGTATTTTTTTCCTATAAATAAGTTGCAACTATTGGAATCATTATTTAATTAATCGAAATAACCTATTAATACAAATGAGAAAAGAGAATATCTTCAAGAAACTGAGTGCAGTTCACACTCATTTTTGAGTAAATATTTCAGAACAACTTAGTTTCTTGTTGACTTGACACAAAAGTCATTTGTTTGTGCTCAATTATTATTGCTCGTTTAACTGTGAATACTTCATATACACAACTACTAAATTGTTCAGAAGTGGAATGTTATGATATGCAACTGAAATGCCTTTTTCTTTCTTTTTGAGGGAGTCAATGAAAGGTAGTAACTGAGGTATATATGACTGACAATGATTTCTATTTTGGGTTAGTTTGCTCATATTTTACAATTAGTACCTCAGGATACAGATTCTTTTAGGATTCATCAGCAAATAATGAAGAGATTTGCACATTGAATGAGATATTTGCACTAAATGATATGCTCAGATTATTTTACTATTCTGTATATTATGTAGAAAAAATGCATCCTTAAGATGTAATGTTGTTTGATCGTCTGTGTCACAGGAAATTTCTATACAGAAATTTTTGTAATAAACAAAAATTCAAACAATGCTTCTTTAAAATGTATTTACTACTCAATGTCTACATAATATTAAATGTAGCTCAGATCAATTTCCTATGAGTAGTTTATCACCAATGGTATGGTTCAATTAAATGAATTAGTTTACGTTTCAAGAAATTAATATCTGGTCATTCAAATTTTCAAATAAAAATTCATTCTTATTAAAAACACATTATAATACTAATTCATTTGTTTGGAATAGTTGAAAGAAAATTTATGGTCAATAATACTAATTAACGATATATATATATATATAGGATTCAAAATATTAAAAAAAGATAAAAAGTTCTTTCTAAAAATAAACTTGGAAAAGTAATTTTTAATTCCTTCAACCAAGCAACTGTCATTAAATCTTTTCAAACACAACAACAAACGAAAGAAGAAGAAAAAAAATACTTTTCTCCCTTTCTATATTAACATTTTGAAAAAAAAAAAAAATACCTCACTTAATGAAGAAGATAAACTTCTAATGAGGTTTTTTTGTGTCTCAAACGTTTTCTTTCAATAGATGTGTATATTTATAAATACCATATATGTACATATGAGAGTGGTCCAAAAAGCAGGAATTTGTTCCTTTGTACCGTTTTATGTATATTATGCAGAGTGCTCACTTTAAAAAAAAGAGGAAATTTTCAATTTCAAGCATAACATAGATAAATATATAATTATTTTTTCGTAAATAAATGTTTGTCAGAGCTAAGTTTTTTTTCATTGAAGAATCAGTATTTATTTATACATATATGATATATATTTCATTAGGAAATAAAAAACTACAGTTTGACGCCTGTGGGTACCATTGTGTATTTTTGGGCCACTCTGATAGCAGTTGTAACATAAAGAATAGCAAACTTCAGAGTTTTTGAAGTAAAACCCTGTGTTGTTGGCTTTTTTTTAATTTTTTTTGTATATCTTGGTGATGCTTTCTTATCTCCATTATTTATAATCCTTAACGTAGTATCTATCTCATACAACACAGAAAAAAAGTAAATAAACTTTATTTTCTCTTCTTTTTTTTTCTTTAGACAAAGAGTGATGCGAGTTAGTTTTGAATATTTCTCACGGGAATAGTATCAATAAATAAATGCTCATATATATATATATATATATATATATTATAAGATGAGACAATAAGGGAAGAAAATAATGTAACTCTAGGAAAAGTAAGGATAAACCCACTTAGAAAGTCATTCTGTAAATAATAATAATAATAATAATTTATTTGCTTTCAAAGAAAAAAAGAAAAAAGAAGAAGGTATAATGGAAGATTAAAGAAGCCAGAAAAAAACCAAAAAAAAAAATCCAAGTTTCATGTCTAAACTCATGTTCTTACGTGCAGAGAGAGAGAGTTCATTATGGGTGATGATGATGATAGTTTTAATAAATTTATATGAGTTATTAGTTATAGAAAATGAGTATAAATTGAAGTAAATCCTTCAATAGCCTATTTAATGTTGACTTAACGTAAAGGAGCTTATCCTTTAATAAAATGAATTGTATGAATAAGGGAAATACGTTTTGAGTAAGAATTTGACCGATATTCATTCCTAATTGGCCAAAGTTTGTCAATTAATACCAACATATTTTGATTTTTTTTTAAATCAAAAATTTTATCAAAAAGAAAAATAAATATGATTCAAGGAAATTTGAGGATATTTAATCTAAAATGGAATACTTCAAGATATCTAAAGGTGCTAATTTTTGGAAGTTACTCTCTTTTTCTCAACCTTAATTGTTCCTTTTGATCCTGATAGTCAAAGTATCTAAATTGAAGCATCCAGTATTACTTTTTAATATTCTAATTTTACTAATTTTGTGAAAATTATTTGAATATTTAATGTCAAAAAATATTAAAAAACTTGTACATATAAAATCCCACAGTTTACTATCAATAAAACGAAACAGCATTTTACTCTAAACTACTATATGTGAATCAACCTTTAAAAAAAATTAAAATGCCACAAAGTCTTGTTATATGTTGGGCTTTTGTATGATTTCAAGGAGTCACTTTAAAAAAATCCTTTTTTTCACTCCAAAATATTGTGTAACTCCTAATTTGAACTGAAGAACTGGATCGAGCAATGTGTTCAGATATTTATTATAAGTCTTCAATATTTGAAAAGGAGAATTATTTCTTTTAAATATTTTTTTGGGAGAAAGAAATTAATTTATTTTCACAATATTTGATAAAATATTTTATTTCCTCTAAATGTAAATGTTTACTAAATGCTTTGTACTTAAGTGGAATATGTTACAAGATTATAAAGATATGATGATAGTTTAATGTACATATAAATAACTAATTTCTTTCTTTTAATAATAATAATAATAATAATTAGTCTTTCTCTGTGTCAATATTTGAAGAAGAAGGGGAATAAAATTAGAGTATATCCATAGTTAGACTTACTTATACCATTAAAAAGTGAAAATATATGTATTATTTTTTTCAAAAAAGAAATTACAAATATAGAAAATAACAACAACATTTGTGTGTTTGTTGAAAGAAACAAAAGTTTTTGTTGTTTTGTTTTTTTGCTTTTTTTTTCTCTTTCTCTCTTCAAAGAAATATCAAGGAAATTTTCTTCTCATTGTTTGTTTTCTTGAGCTTTCTCAAACGCAATGGTAATTATTATTACATTTATGTAGAAATGATTGGATGTAATTTTATATGTACCTATATCAAACATGGATTTATAAATCAAATTTGTATATTTATGTATATATGTATAATTTATATTAGTTCAAAATAAATTATTTAAACAAATAAATAAATTGTCAAATAAGTTTGATAATGCATTCATATATTGGCAAAATTACTTTTTATAAGTATATTATTCTATATATAAAAGGACATTTCTAATGCATACAAATTGAGAAAAATAATTATTTTGTTCACTTAAATATTATCTCTTTTTATATTATTTGACAATTTATAAATAAGTTTTGTACTTTCAAAAAAAAAAGTTTCAATAATTCATATTAAATAAAAACTTGATATAGAGTTATTATGACATTAATGGTATAACATTTAGCAAATGTATGACTAAATGGACTTTTAATTGGATTGTTAAATATATACATATTTTCAAAGATATTAATAATAAAATTTCATGAAATATACATATATTAAAAAATAAGATTAAATATGCTCAAATTACGTGATAATCTAAGTAAATAAATATATAAACTTGAATTCAGAGAAAACCGTAGAATTAATACTTCATTATACATGATAAAATTATAATAGCGAAATTGTTTCCACATGATAAATTAATTTATAAATTTTATTCGTTCAAGTCTGTTCTTTATCAACCCCAAAAATATTTGGGGTTTTTTTTGTTTTATTTTAAAGTGTATTTGACATCGTTTTCTTTCATCTAAGTTTTCATTTTAGATGGGATCATCTGTAAATCTTTTGAGTTTCTATGAACTACCCTAAGACTAAAATAGATGCTCTAGATGACTTTAGTATTCGTGAAAAAGCTTTTAAATCATAAAGGACACAGAGATGAGTCTCAACTATATATCCCTGGCTCAACAATTATTGTCACAATAGTCTTTTGAGTTGCAGGTATAAAATTTTGACATAAATGTTCCGATTGTATTCAAACTACCAATATTAACATGAAAAAAGTCTTTAAAAACATTATTCGATGCATTAATCTTTTCAAACATGAAGAATCCTTGTGTAAAATAGAAATGTCACTTTTACGACTGAAATTTAATGCACAATCAGGTATGAAAAGGTTCTAGAAATTTTTGGTAACTATGAAAGCGTTACCAAAATTTGATTGATTAAGATAATTATTGCTTAGAATAAAAAAAAAACTTTGTAAAAGAATGTTAAAATGAACCCCAGATTGATTAGAAAAGATATTATTAATGGTATGAATAGACTTGGACTTCAAGTTTTATAATAACTTATTCTATAAATCAAGCTACTTTTTTTGTGCTCAAGTGTAGATACATACTTTTTTTTTAAAGATTGAGTTGTAGATGCACTTTAATTGAGAGCTACCTTTTTCGTTGAAGCCAAGGTTTGACTGTATATTAGGTATATAAAGAAATCTTAGACGAAGTAGTACTATACCAAAAATTTTGGAATTCATGACAGAATCGGGTGAGGAGTACCTATAGTGAACGATTTATATTTTTTTACCCCAGAGACCAAATGTTATTAGAAAGTTACTTTTTAAGACAAATAATCAAATTTTCTTCAAAGAAATTCATGGAAATTACTCAATTTATTCAATTGAAATTCCTTTGATATTCATTTGAACACCTCTCTTGTAGATTCTATTGACTTATATTGAAACTTTTTTTTGAACACACTGATTGCTTGAATTGTAAGTGACCTAGATTGAGAGTTTTTTGAACACGTTGTGTCCATTTTTGGTTTGGATAATGATAGTAATGTCGAAAGTTAGTAACACATTTTTCTTTTGTTCCAATCACTTTTCCATAAAAGACAATTCATCCCACATGAGAGAAAATATCGGTATGAAGAGGGTAAACTGTAAACAAGTGCTTGAAAACCTTGCTTCACTGTGAAAATAAGGACTCTGCACTCTTCAGATTAGAAGGTTACAAACACTAAATTACACAAACAAAAAGCTCATTATTTGAATGTGTAGGTCACATATTCTGAAACAAGAACTGACGATACTGACGCATAAATATGTATACACAAATTCTGACTACATAGATATGTAATTTCTATCCAATGTTTACTTATTTCGTTTTATTTTGTAGAAACACTCATTAAAAGTTATTCAATTCCAAAAATCATCCCGGAGAAAGGTCAATCAGATTATTTAGTGTATAAGTTCTACATTGATCTAATGAATTTTTAAAATTAATTGCATAAATTTTTTATCAGTAAAGTTTTTTTTTTTAAATTAAATATATTCTTGGCTAATTTTGTACATACATAAAAACGTACCCGCATATATTTTAAAAGTATGTTCATATTAAAAAAAATGAAGAAAATTAAAAGTTTGGAAAGTTTTTTTTTTACTCTAAAGGTTTTATTAAAAAAAGTTTTGCATGTATAAATAAATATTATTTAAATAGTAAAAAAAAAGAGAATATTTTATTCGTAAAAAGAGAAAAAATTATATGACTTTAGAATTATGAGACATTCATAAAAAAAATGTATTAATTAACTTATTTTGTAAGAGAATTAAAAATGTTTTTGGACATTAAATATATATATATATATATATATATATATATATAACTATATATATGTAGACATCTATCTAAAACGGATATGATCGAAAGGCAAGAAAATATTTTTTTTGCATTTCTTTGTTCTTCAAAGGTATATTTTCTTTAAAAAGAAAATAAGTTATATAATAACTTATTTTCTCTCTGTTGTGAGATATTATTTAAAATGCTTTCTGAGAGAGTTAATATATTGTGTCCTTTTGTTGTTTGAGTACATTTATATTTGTTATCATTTCATTCAAGAAAATACGAAGGAAGAGTATGTACAAAAAAAACAAACTAATAGTAATTATAAACAAAAATGCTCTTACTTTAGGATAAATTGTAGCCTCCCGCAGGCCCGTTTCATACATTTTAAACACCTCTGTAACACGTTCAAGCTCATTTTCAGACAATTTATGGACGGGATTCCCTGTGTCTTTTTCTGTTGATGGATCAGCTACTTTGGATGTTGAGGCCATTTTATCAAAATTTGTATGATATTTTAATTCAACTAGTTTTTTTGGGGGGTTTAGTTGTTGTTGTTGTTAAAATGATGTAAAATCAAGAGACTCAGGAGATAAAAAAAAAGCACAAAAAAACTTAAAACGATAAAAAACAAAAAACAATAACAGAAAATAAAAACAAATGTTACTTCCGAATACCACAAACACAAAAAGAATAGTAACACAACCAAACAACAGAAGTAAAGCATACAAAAATAAAAAGCCTTTGATAAAAAATAAGAGGACTTTTTTTTATAGAAAAAAAGAAAAAATTGCATAAAAAAAGCCGCTCTCTTAAGTTTTTTTTTCTTTTGCGCTCCGGCTTTCATCTAACCCCCGACTTGCTTTTTTTTCTTTTCCCTTCTTTTTCCTGTGCTCTCCGGTTTATTGTTTTTGATGTAACATCAATTATTAAACAAAAACTCTGTTTATTTAGTAATAGTATACTTATTTTATTTGATTAGCAAACATTTTCAAAAGGGTAGAAACTATTGGTGCTTGTATCTACATGGTTGTCTAAATGTACATTTGTTCAAGCTTTCATGAAAGGGAAATTTACACATAGGTTACTATTTATGAATAATGATTCAAATTTAATTAGCCAATTATAATTTAAAAGTCAAATTCAGTCATGAATAATATTCTGTGTACATATATATATTTCTAAGAGCAACAATCCATTAAGTGGATTTATTAAGAAAAATCATGCCAATTAATATGAGGAGATATGAGTCATAATAAATGTTTGACCCAAAATGAATAGTTATTCATAGGATCAAAGTTTAATTTTTGCATAAAATAGAAAATTAAATTGGGCTTTAAATTAGAATTCAAATTCCTTGTGTATATCTCAACATTCCACTTAATCTACCCTTAAGTATTAAATGAATGTGATTACAACTTAAAATAACTCAAATAAACAGGTATTAGAGTACAAATAAAATAAAAAAAATCCCACTTTGACCATCTTCTTATTATGGTATCATCGGATTTACTATGAATGAAAGGACACTACATTCTGAACAAGTTCACTTTTTTATTCTTATACTGTTCTCTGGACACATTTTATTTTGAATGACAAAAGTACATTTTTGTAGGGTATTTCCTTCAACGAATGCTAAATAAATGTTTTCTCAGTTGATGGAACGACTTGTCTTCAATCTGATGGAGGTCCAGGCTATGTGCATATGAACGACTAATAATGCATCATTGATCATCTCATTGATAAAGAGTCATCAGGGACTCTCAAATGCTCTTTATTGAGACCCACATTTCTTCCTTAAGCCTTTTGCCAGGATTCATTTTTACATGTTATAGAGTATTTCGTTTATACATTGACTGTCTTTGAGTCAGCCCTGACATTGTTCCTCTTTGAATCATCACAAAATGTATTGAGTGAGATTTAAGATGGTTAATGTATTCAATTTTTTTTTTTTGTATATTTTTTTCTTTAATCGAGGTTGAGAGAGAGTACAGTTACTGTAGAGGAGATGAAAATAAGAGATCGTTCACATTTGTGATTCGTTTTCTGTAACCCATAAGTTGAGAAGTACGGATTTACAGTTTGTTTGTTTTTTGGGAAGAAAATTAGCTTACTAAATACTCTCATTTGATTGGAAACACAGATGACACATATTTACATGGCTAATCATTTTGAACAAACGGAAATTTTTGATATTTTAGTAATCCTATTGAAATTAATTTTCATTTTGTTACATAAATGTAATATACGATTATAATTAAAGTTAATTTTATTCTAGTTTTGGTTATGCTTTGTAAAAAAAAGTTACCTACTATTATATCATTTGATACAATTTATTTTGCAGTTCATACATTCTTTAATGCCCTATTTCCCACATCATAGTTAAAAAAAGCAAACCTGGATTATGTGGTTACCTGCACTAAGCGGTCACTTTTTCAGTTTCTCTTCCCTGGCCACTTAATACATGTTTGACTGTATATAGTTTTATAAATAAATGTATGTAGTAAAATCTGAATCAGATAAATCACAAAGGCATGTCCTACGATCCTTTGTTTTTAAAGCAATTAAATTTCAGTCAATTTTAAAAATAAAAAACATAATCAATAGATTTTTTAACCGTTTTATAATATAAATACAAAACTATGTGAGAACGGTTAGTAATTCAACTCTGAAGTCCTCTCAGTTTCATTTTTCATATACTTAATTTAGCAAGGGGTATCTAAGCCCCTGCAGCCCATCTTTGATAGCCCATATAAAACCCCTTTTTCCTTACAAAATCGTTTATATCTTTTATTTTTATAAAAATCAATCGTTTTCTTCAAAAAAAAAATTATTGATTTTAACAACTTTATACTGAACTTTTTGCTAATTAAAAACCCCACTTTCTCTTTTTCCCAATAATGACACCAAAAATTGTAAATTCTTATTTTAAAACTGTATTTATTTTTTATCTGACTAAAGGGATTTCAGTATAGCTTAATAGCAATTTAGTCTTAAATGTAGTAGTGTTTCAATGACCCAAAAAAAAATATTTTTTCAAACTTTTACTGCATACATATATTAAAATAAATAACTTACCGGAATTTAATTATCAAATAAAAGGGATATTATTCCAAGAAAAAAGTCATTGGTATCGTCAGCTTATTTAACATAAAAACGTATATCTGCTTTAACTATCTAATTTGATTAATATATTTAATTACACAAAATAGTAAAACTCTTGGTTTAAGAGTATTTTGACTTTGAGTTGTGATAAAGTATTGATTCGTAGCAAGTTTTCTTACTTTTAATCATTCTAAATTTATTATAAGAGAAATCAATGTAAGAATGAATCAGGCTTTTATAACGAGACACGTTGATACTTGCCATGGAATGATAGTAAATTTATTTTTAGTAGAAATGTACAAATATTAGAGATGTCAAACACTTCTTTGGCAAGGACTATGCTCGTAATCTGAGTTATTATTTAACATTTACTTTGTGACTATTCTCCAATATAGATTCCTTATTTATATGAGTCATAACAACTTTTCCTTATTTTTTCCTTATTTTTTTAAATCCATTTTTATTGGATTATCCACAAATCTTCTATCAAAAAGTAAATATGTTTTTTATAAAATAAATTTGTTATATAAGGTTGTCAAAAACAGATATTATTTTAGACTCTTAATACCAATATGTACTGTTAAAAAATATATTTAAAAAATCTGCTTAAATGACAAAAGACTTAAATATTTTTTTTCTTCTATGAGAATACATTTTTGAAATTTATTCGTCTATAAAGTGTTTTCTACTCCTTTGAATCAGAAAAATAAAAAATTTATAAAAGACATAAAAACTGAGAGTACATCAAAAAAAAGTTCATATATAAAATGATTAGTTACACTTTTTTTAAGATTTTATTTAATTAATTTTCGTAAGTTTTCGATACTAAAATATCAGAATATTATAATTGGTTAGGAAATCTTCTAATGCTAATATTGATAGAAAAAGTTACAAATTTTTGAAGGGAAAAAATACTGCTGAATTGGTAATCACAGCACTTTTTAAATGTAATCAGCAATAGCTTATATCGTTTAGACCATCAAAAAAAAATGAATGATTTTTAAAATATACATATTCAGTTGTATAAACTCCATTGTTACTCTGTCAGAAGTTACCTAAAATAATAATATGATTAGCAAAGAAAGTTTGTACAGCCGTTCCATTAATTATAATTAGAAAACAATTGATTACACATGCATACATATCTAAATATTATAGGTATGTATGTATGTGTATTCTAAATAGGCACTAACATTGCTTTATTCTATCCTTAATATTCGTGGGTCTTATTATTTATATTTTACTATTTTCAATGAATATTACGGGGGGTAAAATTATTTTCCTATTCTTAAATAATATAAGAGATTTCAAATTTGCATTGAGACATCCTAGACAGTATTAACCTTTCAACTCCTTTCTCAACATTTCTTTAGATGTTATACACTTATATTTGATAGTTTTAGCCTCCTCATCTCCTCATTCTCAAAACTTTACTCAAATCCACTAAAATAAATCTGATTTTTTTTTACTGATAATGAAATATAAATAATTTAGTAATTTTGATGAAGTCAAAATCTTTTTTTCCCCCATACATACTCTCTGAGGGATGGGGGTTTCTCCTTTGTATAGTTTTAAGATAAACTTCCAACAAGTAACCCAAAAATACCTTTTGCCAAATTAGACAACTCTTTCTCTATTCTATGTCATTCACAATAAATAAAACTGAATAAGTATTTTTATTTTTTTTACTTTTTTATCTTCCTCCAATAATATCCTAATATTCCAATATTACGAGTCCTTGTAGGACTATAAATTTCGTAGGTACTTGTGTACTATACTTATACAAAAACTGGACCAGATAAGTATTTGTACTTTCTTTTTATAAAAGGACAAGTTATCTCTTCTAAACTGCTTGGGTAAGTAGTTAATACATACTTACTTATTTATGTATGTACATAGATGCATCCATATCCATTTAATTAAAATATCTGGTTGGCAACACTTATTGGTCAAGTTTTATTATATGTACTACACCAATACTCACACACACACACACACAAAAAGAAACCCACATTGAAATAGCTTACAAATGAGGTTTTATGATTATTAATAAATGACGTCATCACTTAACCCCCTCTTCAATTACCTTCCCCTCAAACAGTGAAACAAAAGAGGCCTGACATTAACTGACAGTGAGCCAATTACGTCACTTTCCCCCATAGAACAGTTTTAATAGAAGTAATTTGTGTTTAATAAATCAACCTTTAGGAGGGAATAGCTTAAATCTCAACAGTTGATGAATACATTTTTATGCTAGAAGAATAACGCTGTGATCAATTATAATACATAAAAACCACATTAAAAAAAATACTAAAGAAAATGATTGCTCATTTTGTTAGAGTATGCTACATAGTAGAATGGGGTTGATCGTTAGGAATGTAAATAATATGCAAATCGGGCTTGTAAGAATCAAAGAAAGAGAAAATCAACCTTGTAACTCTGACAATTTGATGAATGTTGAGAGGGAAGCAGCTTCAGCTGTCATGACGTTTTACTGAGCTAATAGCTGCTATTCTATATTATATATGTATACAAGTGAAGACATCAATAATAAAAAATAACATTATGTTTAACATAGATGAGAAGCAGAAAATTAACTGAAATTAATGTCAGGAAATTATATATTTTTAACTAATAATAATTATACGAGGACTTGAGCCCTTTTTGTTTACAACTTATTTTTCTTTATTAAACTTAATGCATGTCTTCCTTCATGCGACATCTTTACTATCAGGTAGATGTTCTCCCCTCAGTAATAAAGGAAAAATGATAACAGCTTTGGAAAACAAAAAGTAATGTTGTTCGAAGAGCCAACTCCACAAAGTCTCGCACTCGGCATTTTGCATATTATTTACATTCCTATTGATCGTCCCATATTGAGAAATCAGCTCATTATATAGCATATCTTTCTTAATACTAAATACTCAGGCCATTCACACAAAACTTTGTAACTAAAAACTGTCTACGTTATTTATAATAATAAAGGAAAAATCTTTTTGATTCAATAATTTTGAAATTAACCTATTTATAATAATATTAATGAGTAGATAAAATGTGTTAAGTCAACAAAAAACCAAGTTTATTTGAAATATTTCAAAAATGAGTGTGAACTGCACTCATATTCTTGAAGACATTCTCTTTCGTTTGTATTAATAGTAAGTATATTTCGATTAATTAAATAATGACTTCAATAATTGCAACTGTATTATAAGAAAAAACTAACTGCCACTAAATAAATCTTCGGGGCTTTGAAAAAGATAGACGTTCTTTCAGGAGCCATATCGGTCCTTGTGCAGTCGTAACATTTGTCCGATTGCTATACTGAATAGATAATAATCCTTGATTTATCGATATAAAGTGACATTTTTGCAAAAAGCGTGTGTGATAGCTCTTACAATGACTTCGAAATATTTGACCGTTATATTTATGAGATAAAAAAACTTAAAAGTGGATTTTCTCCTTTTCAATATTTGAAAACAAACTTGCTTTCTTGTTCACTTGACACATATATGAAAAGAGTTAAATTTTAGTGATCAATGTAGTACGCCTTTCATCATCTCGAAAAATATACATGCAACGTTGTTAAAATAGCATGAGATCCTTCTTTGTTTAAATTTCGTAAATATAGGGTGGAATATTTATTTGATTATAAAGGAATACATAATTGACTAATTTTTTTTGTGTCTACTCACAAACTCAAAACTTCAAAAAGAAAAATGTGAGAAAAAAATACTAGTTGAGACATTTTTTTTTTTTTTTTTTTCAAATTTAGGCGCTCCTTGATTTCAATCATTTCACATCTCTATTAATGAGTTGATATTTTACTAAGTTCATTGCTTAGCTACTAATCTTTCATTCTGTCAATTATTATTTTTATTTTTTTTGCTCAAAGGCTACTAATTTAGCATAATATGAATATGAAGGAACAAAATTGTGCTATTCATCATTTCCCATCAAAAACAATCTCTAATTGCTTGAATTTTACTACTTTACATATTTATAACTTTCCAATTAGTTCAAAGTAAAATTCACTTTTAAACTGATATTAAATCAGCATGCCTCTAATAAGGACTGTATTGGATCTTAAATTGAAGAATATGTACATAAAATGAATAATAGTGAGTACATTCCTATTAATTAATCATATCAGCTGAAATTAACCCTATAATGCCCAGTGTAGCATATATGATACACCAATTTTGAACCCCCAGAATATTGTAAAAGGACGCCCCCTGCCTTCCAACTTTCAACTATCCATGATTTGATCATAAAGCTACCATTTTAAAAAGAATGTGTGAAAACGAGGCTATATAACAATAGTAACTTCAAGAAAAAAGCGTGGTGGTCAGCGAGCTGTGGAAAGTTGCGAAGTCGAAGAAATACTGTGTGGAAAAAAAATTGTTAAAAATAAATAATTGTTTGAGCTTTTTTAACTAATATGTTTAAATAGAGGTTAGTGTTTGTTTCAAGTGTGTTTTCTTTCAAGTATCTGCAAACCTTACTTTGACACATAATATCAAAGTGGTTGTAGCAGATATGATACAATGGGCATTCCTCGAAAAATTTATGCCACTTTTTAATGTTTGGAGACTAATTTTATTTTCTGCTAAACTCTTATAAATACTAGAGTAATTGACCTAACCTCTTACTGAACATCAGTAAATGAATATACTCTCATATTTTAAAATATTTTCCATTTTCTATTCATTTATTTCCAATTTGATATGACAACAGAGCTGTTAACCTTGTCTCTTCATTTGTTGGCCCTGAACCTTTTGACAAGGTCCAACGCTATGATCGCAGACAAAGAGCCCATGTTGAAGTGCCAAGGCCAAATATAGTTAAATCTTACAATAAATAAATGGGAGACATAGACAAGCTAGATATGATGTGTGCCATGTACAAACCAAGTGTCAAATCAAGGCGCTGGTATATATATCTCTGGCTTCACAGCATAATGATGACAGTCGTGAATGCCTGGATTCTGTACCGACGCCATCAAAAAGAGTTAGGCAAAAGAAAATATTTGCCATTGAGGCATTTCCAGGCAAAAATTGCCTCTGGCTTAGCTGCAGCAAACAAACCACACCGTGGCAGACCTTCTCTTCAGGGTGATAAGACAACAAAAAAAAGAAAATCTTTGCAGGGCAGGCCAGAAAGCGATGTTAGAGCAGATCATTTGGATCACATGCCTGCATGGATGGAAAAAAGGCAGCGATGCTTGCTCTGCAAGAAACCAAGTGCATTTTCATTTGTAGTGTACTAAATGCAATGTTTTTCTATGCCTCAACAAGGACAGAAACTGTTTTAGTGACTTTCATGTGTAAATAAATGTACTTTTATCTTGAAGCAAAGAAATAAATTTTTCATTTATTTACTTTATATTTGCTAAAAAAAACAGTTTTCTTAAACTAATTTGCACATCTTTATGATCAAACTAATATAAATAATAATTTGTGACTTTTCAAATGGTTTCTAATATTCTCAAAACAGAAGTCACACTAAATTTTTTTTACGCAAATGCCCAATGTAGCATATATGCTACAAACCCAAAAGGGGGAAGGGGGGCTTTTTTTCCACATTTTCTCACCAAATATCTGATTCTACATAAAAAAATAACCAAGAATTGAAAATGGGTGATTTTTTCAGTGATTATTTCATCTCTTGGGTTTTAAAGGGTTAATTCTAGGATCAATTGAATTATATTAACTACACTGGTCAACATCTTTGAACTTTCAAAAATCCTAAGAAGTATAAGTATAATAAAAGTTGTTCAGTTTTGCACGCTGATTTCAAATTTGTAATATTTTTTTTTTCAAGAGTCCTGAGGTTTTTGAAAAATTGGACTCTACTTTTTTAGATTTTTTGTCCCATTTTCCAATTTCAACTTCAATTTAAGCCTAGAAGGATACTCATTTTGTGCATTAAAAAACCCTGATTCACAAGTGCATTTAATGCAAATTTCATTTCCAGTCTTTGTTTTGACCTAAAGGGACTCCGGGGGACGAAGGAGACGAGAGTAGGACCAAAAGTCGACCAAAACGTGTATACTTAAATAACTCCTTGAATATTATATAAAATAGATTAATAAGGAATGCATTCAAGGGCTGAGACCCACAGCTTTTAAATGAGATGTCAAGTGCTCGATAAGACTCCTTAACTCAGAAAAAATCGTTCATCTAAAAGTGTCATTTTTCATTTAAATTCGAGCAAAAATTCTCTAGAAATCAATGACTCACGGTAGAGCTACTAAAGTAGTAGCGCGCAGAAAGATTAATTATACTTAAGTATCTATACCATGAGTTTTAGATTCCTTATTAATCCATTTCATGTCATATTCAAGGAGTTATTTAAGGGCCTACTCCCTACATTTAAATTAAACCAATTCTTATCATATACAAAACTCGTTGAAATTAGACTCATC
The DNA here is from genome assembly GCA_963680855.1 of Lepeophtheirus nordmannii. Taxonomy (NCBI): domain Eukaryota; kingdom Metazoa; phylum Arthropoda; class Copepoda; order Siphonostomatoida; family Caligidae; genus Lepeophtheirus; species Lepeophtheirus nordmannii. The sequence continues at coordinate 14,651,097 of OY804520.1, forward strand.
GAAAAGAATACTCGCTCAAATAAGATTTATGAATTAAATTGGTTAATTATTGATTGAGTAACTCTGAAACAGTGCGTTGAAATAGAAGAGTCTTGTCAACATTAGTGTCATCTTGTCAGAAAGTGATTAGTTATGGATTTTAAAGCATAAATTTATCTATAAACCAACTATGTAAACTTTTATTAACTATAAAAATTGGCTTACAATAATAAGAGTGAGGATATAATGCACACATCCTGGTTCATGAAAAAGTTCTGAGACCAAAGCTATCATAATTATTAACACTAGAATAATTAGAAAAAGAAATTACATGAATTAATAAATATTAACAAATATAGTATAAAGAAAACATATTTGATTATTTTGTTACCTTAAGCTATAATGCTGGCCTCAATACGACGACGAAAAGACAGGCCATGGCCATCCCCTTCTTGTTGATAGAAGCCTTCAACTTATCGATATTACCGCGGCGAACTCTAGATTCCTTGCTCTCAGTGTGTCACCGGATATTTAAGTCCACATTCCCCATTTGGATGCAGTCACATTGTCTTAGACCAAAAATTCATGGTTACCTCCATCAGGTCATGAAATTTATCTCACTTTTATACTTTTAGATTTTACATTTGTTTACATCAAAATCAGCCTCCCTTTTAGCTGTTGATTGACCAGACTCTTTTACTCTCAGACACTTTTTGAAATATTAAATTAATACTTTTGTAGCAGTACATAATTAGATATTTTTGTTGAAATATCAATGTTATTTCACCAATAGGAATCTTTGTATCAATATTTCTTAAATAACCAATCAAATATTCTCTTTAGACAACACATTGAATACTTTTTTTTAAAAAAACTGTTTTATGTAGTATCTTTTTATCAATAACTAATGGAAAAAAATGACCATTTGTTACTTTTTATTCAATATATTGTACCCGCATATACATATACTTGAGTAAATTCTGAGGTTTACTTTGTTTTTAAACATACCTACATAAAAAAAACTTTATGTAGGAGGACAAAAAAATATGAAAGAAGAAACTTGAAAGGCATTCATTTATATTCAACGTATGTCATCTGTGAATGACAAGAAATATTAAATTATAATAAAGTCGTTAAATTATTGTCTGATAAATATGTAGAAAAAAAATTCAATCTTTACTTAAGTATATAGTAAAACTACGAGAGAAATAGATTTAATTTTCCTTATTTCAAATATACAGCCAGCCAACGAACTAAGTATACATACAAATCATTTGAATACTTTACAAATGCATAGACATTTAATGCATTGAGCTAATGCGTACATAATTTAACTACATGAAAAGTAGTAATTGTTTTCCATCCCTACTACAGATTTTACATCGGTGTTTTTACACATAAATAATAAATTGATTTCTTTTCATGAAAAATAGAGAAATTAAAAGTCCCTACATGAAATGTCCTCAATTCATCTTTTAAGTGAAGGAAGTCTTTAAAAATTTGTCCATGAGTCTGAAAATATTTCATAAATTACTTTTAATTCTAAAAACAGTGATGTACATAGTTCTCGAGATCAGGTCTCAAGACTAATTCTTGAGGGTTTTAAAGTCTTGGTCTTGAGATCAAATCCACTAAATTAAAACAAAATTACTTTTCTTAAACAAAAACTTTAAATTCTTGGCCTTGCTTTGATCTTGGTTAATGTAGTACTTGACCCTTGAGCATTTCTAGATCTCCTTACTATTTCTTGATTTGAATATATTCATATGCCAATGTTGGGGATATGATGGATTTGATAGTGATAGTATGATCTGAATATGCTCCAGAACAAGGTTAACATAACACTAGCATTTATTTTAAAATCCTTGTTGAGAATTTTCCTGACACGCTTGACAAAATTACCTATATGTAACTATCTGAAAGCTTTTACTTGCTTATCTAAGTGCGTACATTATAAAATGTGTATCAAAATACTTTGAACGATTCATAATATGTGCGTAAATGAGACTATGTTCCACCACATATTTTTGATCAGAGATTTATCGTGACTAAAAACACAGATTTGCTTTTCTATTTTTAAAATGATGAATCACATTTTTATCTGCATAAATTTTGTAAGATATGTTGCTCTAAACCTTTTTTATATGTATATGTATGTATGTACATATTATATTGAATGCGTACTGTCTGATGAAGCTCAAAATTGGTTCACTTATTTTCTTTATTGTGTATTATTCTCATTTATCTTCATTCTCAAAAAAAACAAAAAAACAAAAAACAATATTGAAGAACTTCATTTAGGATACTCCAATAATCCATCAGAAAAAGGAAATATCTGAAACATATGTTACATACAAATAAATTGATTTTTGATTGACCCAGCACCGAGGAAGAGTGCTACGTATGTAATAAAGTGGAGAAACAAAGCAGTTAGTTCATTGTATTTAAAGTGGCTCAAGAATCATAGTATTAATGATGGAGTTAGGAAATGAATATTTTTGAAGAAAATATTCCAATTACCAATTGATCAGAGATTGAGAATACCTATTAAAATGAACCAAGAACTCTTTTATGCATAAGAAAAAAGAGTAAGGATACTAAGAAATCAAGGACTTGCTTCAGCGTGATTGTTTTAAAACAGTGCTCATCATTTGTATTCAAGTGATGACTTTAAGGTTGTTTTTTTTAATATGAGAGATATTTTTGGAACCTTTGAAAATGATTAAATTAATATTACTTAAAATAATTGAACGTAAGCTCTAAGTTAATTAGTTGAAGGTTTTGTCAAATGTTATAGAGAAAAGAGAAGTTATTTATCAGTTTATGAACCTTTTGTATTATATGACTAAACTTGTGGCAAAAGGGAGTCCTGGAGAGCACTTCTAATGAGTTGGTTGCTTAACTTGCAATATATTATTTGTATTTATTGTTTTAAAAAATATATATTCCCTCCTATCTAAGGTTTAAATGTTTTTTGGGAACAAGGCAAGTTTCTGCATTTTAAACATGCAAATATTTCGTGTAAATTTAAATAACCAATTCAAAAGATTTTGAAGTGATCAGTGCTCCCCAGAAAAAAAAATCACTAAAATTCTTCCTTAAAATAATCAATGTAACACAATGAAAACGGGTAGCAAATATTGTAAATCTGCTGTCTAAATTGAAAGTACTTACACATGTGTCCATCCTCTCTTAAAGTTGAGCCCTTTTTGATACATATATCTAAGATTTCTGTACACTCTTGAACTCTCTTTTTAACAATTTTAGATATAACTGTAGATTTAATATTTAAAAAAAAATTAAAAAGCTGTCATCTATAAAAATCTATTAATTGACATTAAAAATGTCCAAATCATATTCTTTTACAATGAAAAATATAACAAAATACAAATTTCATTATGAATGACTTCTTTCTTTATTCGTTTTTTTAAGACTCAACAACATACCAGATGGAATAATATCTAGATGTGTTACCATATTTTTGTACCGTTTTCTCATTTTTACTCTCACCAGGGAGAAAACCTTTTATGTTGACCTTTTTTTGACTTATTTAAACCTCATGCTAAAAACAGACGTGCAGTACTATATTTTATAAAAGCTCTCGGAAATTCATTTTTTTAAATTGCCCTTTTTTATAAAATCTTTAAAACATTTCATATCTTCTATCTAAGTGAGAATCCTTATTCTTATCTTCATTTTAATAAGGAATATCCTTCTTCAATATTTAATTTGATTAGACATATTTTTTAAAAGGAAAAGGACTAAGAACATAAACAGTAGAACCTTAATAATGCGTACATATGATCATCATTACGCTTGGGTTTAGCAGCTTCCTTTTATTAGGAGTTTTATTTGTTTGTTTTGGATGAGGATGAGCCACGAATATATGTGCCATAATAATATCCGAGCAAAAGGGATTAAGTTCGTTGTTTAAGGGCCCACTGTATTATTCCAATAATATAGAAATATCTTATTCGTAAATAGTTAAATAAAGATAAGGAATGAATAAAAATTCTCAATACATCTGTGTATGTACAACAAAAAGCACTCTTATCGCATTTCTTAGTATACCACACACGTATCAATAAAGTATTTATATAAAATATCCAATTTTATATATATTTTACTACGAATATTATGTATTCACATAGTTGTATCTTCTAATCATGCCATAGTATTGAAAACTTCTATCTCTCCAAATAGTACTATTATTATGCAAATTTAACCATTTCAATTATTATTAATAAATAATATTTCTTTAAAAAAATATTTAAGTAAATTTATAAGAAAATATCAGAGAAATAATTTGTTTATTTGTTTTTTATGCAGGTATATTTATAAATAAATATCTAACTACCTATACATATATATGCATATTTATTAAAGTTCATTCAGGCAGCAAATTATTTTCTTGATGGATACATGTATGTTTCTAAAATTTACTATATATATATTTGTCTAGATCATTTGTATCTATGTTTTAAATTAACATGTAATGACTTCATATTATTTTGAAAAAAAAAAAAATACAAAGGGAGCAGTAAAGTTGTAGATATTTATAAAAATACACACTTTTTGAGATTTAATTGGAGTAAATCAAGAAAATTGTAATAGAGTGTTGCAATATTTTTATTTTATTGTAACGTTCATTGATACGGAAAATAATCCAATTAGATACTATTTAAAATAAAGTATTTAGCCCTTAGTTTTAAAATCAAATGAAGATACTACATTTTAACACCTAGAAGTCATTTAAAATGTTTGTTTGTTTCCCTATTTTTTTATAATTCGATTTGTGAAGGTTATTTGATACTTAATGAGTTTCCTTATTTTTGTATTTTATTTTTTTCAATCTAATGATATTCAATTGAGGCATCAGTCTTTCAAGCTGAGGTTTTTGCCATCATACAATCGATGGAAGATCTTCTTAAACAAGAAAAACAATCAAAAAATGTTGTAATTCGATCTGATTCTCAATCAGCAATTGCTTCTATTCTTAATTCACTTACCACAAGTGATGAGCTCAGGAAGTGCAAAGAAATTCCAAATCAAGGAAAGAAAGACAAGAATGCTGCAAAGGTCACAACGACACAACAGGTAATGAATTTGCAAACTATCTTGTGACATTGGGAGCCATAATCATAAGTGTGTTGGTGTGTCTCCCAGCTAGATTAAGGAAACAATAAATGATTTCTTTCATAAAAGATGGGTCAAGCGATTCACTGATTATAATCAACATTTGAAACACAGGTGATGTATGCATGGAAGAGTCAGAGAGTGCAGATCATGACCTCATGAACAGGTGACCTGCTCTCTCGTATTAAAGATATGAAGCCATGCAAGAAGAAGAAGAAGATAATATTCGAATTATGAAATGTAAAAAGATGAAAAAAATTATTATAACCAATTTTAATATTTAAGTAGGAATTTAGTTTGTACTCTAGTAACACGGATACCTCATAGTGATGTTGTGTTCCTTACCTTAGTATGTGCACATTTTTATTATTTGTATATCTATTGTAAGCAGCAATAAAATTTTAACTAACTAATCTAACGATATTTTTATTTCATAAATATTTTCTTAAAAATATAAGAAAAATATGTTACAAATGATAAAAGTAAAAATTGTTCATTTTTCTCACTTACACACACAAAAAAAGACCCCTGACACTGGATCCCTTCATATTTTTGCAAAATATGAAGATGAGAATAATCTAGCACAAATGGCTCAATACTTATAAGCAAAAAAAGTAGATTATCAACTCTGGCTTCTTGAAGTGTTTGATAAGGTCCTAGATTTGACAGAAATAAGTCACAAAAAATCAACAAAGAAATTGTTAGTTCATAATCAGTTACTCGAAATAAATGTTTATTAACTTTTAAATAAAATAATTTGAATTATTAGCATCAATTATGAAAACAAACCAATAATTAAATTAAAATTAAGGAGAATTGAAAATGGAAGCTATGTTGCTACTCAGTTTTGGTCACTCTAGTGTTGAAAATCGGACAAGAGTTTTATGATGAATTCATTATGAGTTTATGAGTGGGTATTTGAATAAGAACTTGGAACTTTGTTGAAACTTTTTACGACTGTATAAAGAGTAAAATCGAGGTATTGATACACGTATGTAAAAAAAAAGAAATGTTTTTCACGAATAGGTAACTTTTTGAATGTAACATATATAAAAGTAGAAATTATTTTCCATTTAATTTTATTTATTAAAGTGGGATACGTATGTACTTTGACTAACTAAAATCTACAAATTGCTTTAACTTTCATTCATACGAAAAAAAAAGGCATTAATAGAATGACTATCTAAAATATATAATTTATGTTATCATTTACCAAGTGGCTTTAATTTGTTCAAGTGTTATACATATAAAGAAAACAAACTGAAGAGGCGTTTCATCATCAAAACCTTCCTCCTTCAACCATTTCGACTCAAAAGTTTTTCTTATCCCCAATTGTGTATTTTATTAATCAAATGAGAGATATTTAAGAAACTAAACTAATATATATCTACTAATTATGCGATACCAACAAAGTAGGAAAATTAATTAGCATTATAATTCATGGAGACTATATTTATAGAATAGGTGGAACAAATTTTTTGAATACGAGTATTGTATAATTTTTTGAGATTGTAATGCTCTTAGTTTTACGTAAGTTAACTGTGAGTATGCTTCTTAAAAGCAAATTGACTGTTATTAGATTTCATATAAGTATACGAGGATGAAGAATAATTATTGTGTCTGTATTCTGAGATACATTATAGTGAGTCAAGCAAGAAATATCCTTACCAAATTTAATGCATCCCCTATTGTCAAATTGAAAAGATGCACTCATAGTCCAAAGCAGTCACAAACCAAGTAGGTAATTTTTAATGCGTAGTATTAATGTATTTTATAACTTGATGCAATTATGCATCAAAACGTGTTAAGGATGAATGAACATTTACAAAAGTAACATTATGCAAGTATGTTTTAAAATCCGTCAAAGTCTAATACCTTCTAATTTTCAATGCGACTCAAGATTTTATGCATGTTTAGAACTATTAATCTGCTTTTACTTGAAATAACAATTACTTATGTCAAATGGCATATCATTGTCTTCCTCATAAAAAGTAAACTAAAGGGTTTCCTTTCTGAAGTTTGCTTTTAATTGATCATTTATTTAGAAGATTTGAAATACTTTAATTAATTATTATTTGACGAAGGCTACCAAGCTCTGATAACCCTGAGGGCAAACGGCTTATTATATAGCCTAAAATCATAAATCCAAATTATATAGTTACTATATTTTGGATAATATCTGCGTATACAAAATTAATTTGCGAAACTAGATCTGGAGATTTTCTTAAATGAAGTTCATTAACAGATGCAAGTTTTTTGTTTTATGTATGTAAAGACAGAATTATAAGGGTTTTTATTATGATGTTTGCAGGTGATCTACTGAATGTCTACAAATACCAACATGTGAATGCAAATTTCAACATTTGAAATTTAGCAAATGTATCTACAAATAGTTCTAAAACCCGGATAGTAAATGTGAACATTCGATTTCACTTTATATTTAACAAATGTGTTTTACTGAGAGTCCTTCTTTGGACTTAATTAAAATTCGTTTCTGGCATTTTATTTGTACTTTAAAGATAAGAATAAGAGAACTTTTGTCTTAGATTTATCCATTTTTAGACATCTTGTACTATTCCAATTTTAAAGCTATGGACCTAGTACAATTATCTACTAAAAAAAAAAAACAAACTATAGTCTACATTAACTTTAAAAAATGATGTTTAGACCTCAAAATAAATGTTGCTTCAAATGACATAAAATATGAAACTTTAAAACCGTTTTTCTTTCTTTTATATTTTCATTTAATGAATGTATTTTATTTCATTTTTTTGTCTTATTCAGTTTTTACATGATCTACAGAATAAAAAAGAGTAGCTGTTTGCGTTGAACACCTTCAATTTTTGAAAAACAAAGTCGGCCATACTTTTTTGGTCATGGTAGACTCAATTTTATCCTAAGAAAAAAAAAAAAAAAACTCGCCCAAAGGGGATCACTCTTTAAAATAAACGTATATTTTGACTCATACCAATTTTGGAAGGAGTATTTATTTATGTGATTTGTTGAGATTGTACAAATTATATGTATAACTAATGTTTGATAGGAATGTCTATGTTTTATAATGGATTGGAGTGAAGCATATATATAGATATAGAAGAAGGTATTCATTCATCTCTTGTCTGTCTCTAGAATGAAAAGTAAAAAAAATAAAAACATACAAAATTGTATAATATTATATTATATTACTATGATTATTAAATATTAGGCTTTCTTTTATGTATGTGTGTACTTATTTTCTCATCTGTTGGAGAAAGAAGAAAAAGAGGATGTTTTAGAAGAAACAGAAGAAAAAAAAGAAGAAGAAGGGCCTTCACTCTCTCACGCGGATGCTAGACTTTTTCTTTTCTTTTTTTTTTTTTTGGAAAAAATAAAATAAAATATTGCGGGTTGAATGCTGGGAGTTCGTGGAGATGTCACGGGATAAATTCACTTTCTCTCTTTCTCTCTCGTTTCTTGGTTTAGTTCTTTCCATTGTGAGGAGTGAGCTTCAAGAAGAAGAAGAAGAGTGTAAGGAAGAAGAAAAAAGTAGAAGAAGAAAAACCAGGTGTACACAACACATTCTCTACATCTGATGTTTGTTACATATACATACATATAAAAAAATATATAAATGTAATCTTTATTTCCTTTTCTCTAAAATGAAAAGAGTCAGAAGGAAACAAAGACTTGACTTACTTATTTCACATACATAACTATGTATGTATATATGTACATATTTGCATCTACTGGGTGATTGATATTTCTTGAAAATGCCGTGCTTTATGTCAAATAACTTTTTTTTTTAATTTCAATAGAATGGACATTTTCTTAAATAATCAATTGACAGACCCATTAAAATTATACATTTTAGATTTTTATCTCTATTTCTATCACCAGTCACAAAGTCAAGACATGGTGACCGAGTGTAGTCATCAACGGGTCTTTAACTTGGGGTTTAAGAGGAGTAAAGAAATTGCAAAAGCCTTACAGGCCTATAAACTATGAACAGCTAAAAGATTTATACAAAGAGATCAACAGCATGGAAATTAGGGCAAAATACAGCTGTTTACGAGAACGTAGAAACTTGATATGATTCCTCCTGCTTTTAAATCATATAAAACTGTGAGAAAGAGGCATGGGGTCCTTATATGCCCTGAGAATAAAAAAATATTTGAGTACCTAAAGATGAAGTTTGATCCCTGATTTCTATTACAACCAATATTATAGTACATATTAAAAGACATATATCTGATGCTTTTTGTTGTAATACATATGGCTCACCCTGTATATACAATAAATGATTCCTTTTATACCCTCCATTACTTTGTTTTAGAAGAAGGAACTGGGTGGAATAATTAATTTTTTTTTTTTAAAAAAGAACCCTTCTAAAGTAAACATATGTAAAGATTTTAATGAGCATAAAAAAAGTAAATAATTTTGTATTTAATTTTTCGTTTTGAAATTTATAAAAAAAAAAAAGGAAACAGAAACAAAATAAAGTTAATTCAACTTTTAATTAAATAAGGGAATTGTTTTTTTATAGATAGCTACTTACAACAAGCAAAAGAAGTAAGAAAAACGTTCCATCAGATTTGAATTTGGTTTGGGTTTTCTTAGGAAAAGTTTTGTCTTTTTAATAAAAAATACATTTTATTTAATGATCCATAGTTTGTCCAATGTATAAAAGAAATTATTTTACATATTTTCTAAATCTAGCTTAAATAATGAAAAAGAGGCACTAAACTTGTATTATATTAGAGAATAAGTTTTTATTCTATAAATATAGATATAATAAATGGCAAAAGTACTTATAGTTTAAAATAATGTTTTTATTTTCTTATTCCTCAATGTTTTACAATCAATATTGCACCTTTAAATAAAGAAAGAAAAAAAGAAAAGTGATTAAAATTGAAAACCATGCAAAGTCGTTTATATAATTAAAATGGACTTGAAAGAATTCAAATACAAAGTTCAAAATAGAAGCACTAAAAATTTGTTTTCCCATGACGTCATCATTTTTGAAGTTTTTTCAAATTTGATTCAAATTTATTGGAATAAAAATTACACAGGTCAACAAATTGAAATGTCAAAAATCTGAAGGGGTATAAGTATAATAAAAGTTATTCAGTTTTGCACGCTGATTTCAAATTTGTAATATTTTTTTTTCGAGAGTCCGACGGTTTTTTAGAAATCGGACTCTGATTGTGTAGATTTTTTGGCCCATTTTCCAAATTCAATTATGCCTGGAAGGTTACTCATTTTCTGCATTAAAAAATGTTAATTCACTAGTATATATGTATAATGCAAATTTCATTTCCAGTCTTTGTTTTGACCTAAGGGACTCCTGGGGGTATAGGCGGCTCAAAAGTTGGCCAAATTCCTTCTACTTAAATAAGTCCTTGAATATTACATACAATGGATTAATAAGAAATGCATTCAAGAGATGAGAACCACAGCTTTCAAACGAGATGTCAAACGCCCGATAAGAATCCTTAACTATGAAGAAATCGTCCATCTAAATGTGTCAATTTTCATTCAATTTCTAGCACAAATCCAATTAAAATTAAAGACTTACGGTAGAGCTACTAAAAAACAAGTGCAGTAATAGTACTTAGAAGGATTTCAGCTGATTTCATGATTTTTGACTCTTGACCAGTGTTATTACTTTAATATAACAAAAGTAATGAGCAATTAATATTTATTAATTTATTTTGAAAACCATTTCATAGATGACGTTTCTTTAAAATTGTTGGGGAATTTGTTCATTTTGTTTGATACATCTATCTTTCAGTTTATAGTACATACAATGGGTAACATCGGTGAAAGCGCTCTATTTATTGATAACATCTTCACATTAAAGTAATGAATAACAAGCTTAAGAAATGCATTACATATATAGGTTTTGAAAATAAAAATCATTTATCCATGTTAAATATGATATTACAAATGTGTGAAATATAAGTAATAGGGTTTATCTCTTAGGATCCCATTTTTTTTAGATTTTTTCAGAGTTTTACATCCACAAGAAACTTCAGATAAATTTATTTATTTAATTATGATGTAAGCTTCTTGCATTGGGGATTTCATTTATGTTTGTTTTTGAAGAAGTATGATATATCTCATATGTCCCCTTGTTCAGTCGTTTGTTTGAACGTGTATCACGATTATCCAGGAGGACTAGGGGTAGAGCCATGTTTAAATAATGAAAAATTGACCCAAAATGGTATATAGGCTAAGTTGTGTCGGCCTCCGAGATTGTTCAAGGTCGTTGGAGGTGGATTTCAAGGCAGAAATGCAATTTGAAGGCTAAGGAGGCCAACTTTGGGGCTGTTTATCGACTCAAAAGTTTCAGTAAATGGTCGTTTTAGGCAGTTCGAATGATATTAAATCACTTTTTTAAGGTTATTCAAGATCACTCGAGGCTCTTTTGATATTCCCACCAATTCTAATTTAATGGTAAAAGTAGAACTAAATGCTGTGTCTTAAGCCACAGTGTATAGGCTGGTTTTTTTTGTAAAAGGGGTTGCTATTGGGTCTACACAATACACATATACTTTTTTGAACAAAGTATTAATTAACTATTACCATTTACCTTAGCCATTGGTGATTCTTAGAATTTAATTTTTTTAGAAGAATAATTTCCTGCAAAAAGATAAACCCTAAAAGCTTCCAATAAATGTTTAAATTAACAAATAGATTATCTTATTCCGATCAGACCTTAGCTATTTATTACAACCTCAAAGAGTAAGTAAAATTCCTCTCAGGAAGAGCAATGCATGTATGTAGGTAGGTATAATATCGACTAACTACTCCAATGACATTTTACAGTTTCTTGTCTTTCTTTCTTTATTTATCGTTACTTATTTTGCAACCATTAAATACTTCTTATTTTCTTCGTTGTATTATATATAAATTCAATATAAATGACATAGATTAAAAAATATTGTGAAAGCCATCAGAATTCTTTATGGCTACTATTCCCGTTATATGTCAGTTCATTTATCTTTATGTATTTAGACTTTAATACTATGTTTATTAATGTCTAACCATATTTAATTCAATCAAAAATATATGGACCAGTTTTATTACATACTGATAAAAACCATTTAATATCCATGTATGAAGAAACAGTTGTTTTAAAGATATACATATAATGTGTATCCATTAAAATTTTATCTTCATATCTACATGCTATATTATCATCATATCTTATGTTAAATACTTGCTTTTTACAAAATATAGCTCAAGTTGACACTTTTTATGTACATATGTGTTGTAATTTGTACAACTATGAGATGCTTCATTTCAAATATAGATTTTACTGATTCTGTGATAAAAATAATGCAAATATGTAGTGAAATTCTATGGACTGTTGCGTATATTATTTATAAAAAATGGTATTTTCAGAAACACTGATTGATAAATATTCATTTAAAAGATCAAGAGTCCACAGATCCATTACTCAAAAATATGCACGTTAAAAAATTAATAAATAAGTTTAAATTGAATGATAGCATCAATTAATTGTTGTTAATTAAAAGGGCTGGTGTACTAACCATTTAAAATAACATTTAAATAAAACGTCATGAAACGTACAAATTGTATAAATTACAACTTGTACGCAACATATATGCATGTTCAGTGTGCAAATTATATATATATATCGTTTTTGAACATATTCACTACATATTTGATGGCTTTTTTTTAAGATTGGGGATTATTTGGCTGAATCGTCGACATTGTGTGACATTAAACATACTATAACGTAAATGGACATCCTGGAAGATAATATTTTGAGCACATCCTTATTTCCTTTTAGCTCCGAATGCAACCTACTGAATTCTCCAACATGGTCATAGTTGACTGTGACACAACTGAAAAACACCGCAAAGACCTTATTCAATTGTGAAGCTAAGGTAAAATAACATTTTCGGCCAAAAATACGTGATCAAGGCATGATTGGTAGATTGAAAATTGTTTCAATATGATGCCAAGGGATCTTATATTGAGGATTTTTGATGAGATCAGAGTGAATCACATAAATTTTTTCTTCACTATCTAATCTCTTGCTTTTCGTTCTTTTACTCGTTTACATACTTATATTGCATTTGCTGTAAATATAAACAGCAGGGTAATGAGTGGATTTCTACGAGTGATGTATGTAATCATAATTCTACTCCTAGACTATCACTCAGACTATAGTCAGAGATCTACATCATATATGTACAAAAGTACATAGAAAATGAAAAATGAATTGGAGCTCTTATCCAAACTTCAATTTGACTCATTACTAACTTTCTGCAAGCACCTAAAGATCCTAGTACATATGTAGAGATGTGAACCTGAGTCTGAATCGAGTTTTGAATTGAATTATTTTTATTATAATATGAATGGATTGAAGACAATCTTGGGAAAATAAAATTTGTCTCTATCACTTTTGAAAAATGCAAGTTAGGCTACTACATACTCCTAATCTATTTACTCCCCATTTCATCAAATGTATGATATTATTTCTTGATTTCCTCAATAACGGATCATGAAGCATAATTATCACTAATTAGTATTCTATTTTTATATCAAAAAATTTAAGATGAACATTTATAAATCTGTTTAATAGATAATTTTATCAATTCTATTTATTCTGTTTTTTAAAAAAAGAAACGAATATTACCAATAATTACTCATACTAAAAATAACGTGGAAAGGTCAAGTCACTCAAAACTACTTTTTGCGTGTATTTTTATTGTATATAATATATAGGATTATTTAAAAGAAGCTATTACATATTTTTGGCTTGAATATATAAGAAACTTTTAATATCCTTGAGAATCGACACAGATTTTCAGAGCTCAAATAATTGAGGCTTGGAAAGTTTTAACATTGTTCCTTCAGTGGATTCTATATAGAATGAATGCAAATGATAATTTACATATATAAATGCGAAAATAGTGCGTCAATCACTCCAAAATTGTACCAGTTGACATTTGTTTATGCTGTCTGAAACTATTGTCATTTCTTCTTAATTCTTGTAGACCTTTTAAATTATAAAATTTTGACATTACAAATGAGTTTAAAATCCTTAAGTCATTTTTTTACAATAAGAGGTTGCTACAAAATACACATTTTTTTCTATGGGGAATAACTTTTTTTTTTTAGTTTTTGTTGTGATGCACTCAAATGGATTAAATAAAGGCTCCTGGTAGATAGAACAGTAATATAAAAGTAATTTTGTCATTTCCTCCCTTTTGTCAGACTAGAGAGTAAATCAGCTAACATGATATCGTATTTTGCATGACGTCTTCTTAGACACGGTTGTTACACTCACTCGGAATATATTGTTCCTTTTTGGCATCTCTAATACACATTTGTCAATGAAATGGTTGATTATATATCTTCGAAAATTAAAAAATACATTTTTTTGAATTAGAAGGATAGAATGTAATCATGCAAATTTTGAATTTTTTGATGTGACAAATAATACGTATTAATTGGGAAATGTCATCAGAAACGATTTTATGGAATTTCAATCTTTCCATTAGATTTCATTTTGTTTTTAATTGTAACTTGTACGGTTCACACAACCTGTTGTGCTAAATAGAGCTCTACAAAAACAAAAGAAAAATGTTTGTCGCATAATAACTTGTTAACAATACACTTTACAGTATTATAAGAAACAATGTCAAAAGTTAAGTAATCAAATAAAATTTTAAGTAATTTTTTGGTATATGGTATGATATTAATAGGCTAAACAGTCTCTTTGGTTGAGCTTCATAATATATTCTTGTTTCATTTATTGTTAATATATTTATATGACCACTTTGCAATCCTTTTTTTTTATCAGGCTATCCCATTCAGAAATTACAAATACATTAATGAAAATAAATAAATAATTGAAATATTGTATCCATTTTTGGAGAACCTGTTTTCAATGCATTTGAAAATTTAATCTACAACACCCCCTCTATACCTATCACTATTTGATCATATTCTTATCTTATCAAACATTTTTTGATAACATGTGGAATGACAAAAAAAAAGTGTAGAACTTTCATTAGAGTCCGCAGCATTCAAATTTATTTCAAGATCTCTCAAGATGGAACCCCAGTGGCAACTCTCAAAGAAATCCTTGTTGGAAAGAAATTCGTCACTTTTTAATAATCCATTGATGTCTGATGTGACTTTTCTATTAGGAAGTGAAGGTAAGTTAGGCCTATACTCTTATATATAAGATAAACTAAGCAATATAAAACTAATTTCTTTTGTCAATGATGTATACTTATATATATATTTTTTTGTCTTCTATATTAGGTATGTGAACATGAAATTTATTGTTATATACATATATGTAGTTCAAACTAACTTTGATTATAAACTTAAAGAAAAGGACACCACAGTCTACGCTCACAAGTATGTTCTATCCATTGGAAGTCCTATTTTCCATGTTTTCTTTTTTATGGGAATCTCGCAAAACTTCAAAAATCTAATGACAATCCCATTCTAATCACGGATATTGAGCCTCAATCCTTCCTCACCTTGCTTAAATATCTATATTCAGATGTCATTGAGTTAGATATGGAGAATATCATTTCAACACTCTATGCCTCAAAAAAATATATGATCCCTCATCTTGCAGAGCAGTGTGTACTGTTTATAAAAAAAAATCTCACGGCCAATAACGCCTGTGCTCTTTTAAGCAAGTTACGAATATTTGAGGAAGTAGATACTATAAGTCAGTGTTGGGATTTAATCGACTCCCAAACTCAAACAGCACTTAGTTCAGAATCTTTTATTAAAGTTGATCATTCTACACTAAAGGATATTCTATCCAGGGAAAGTCTTAATTGTAAAGAATTATATATTTTCAAGGCTGCATTAACTTGGGCGAATGCTCAATTGGATTTAGAGGAAGTCTGTGATGAGAAAGAAGAGTTGGGACAAAAAAAAAAAAGAGAAATTCTTGGGCCTGCTCTTAAGGAAATTCGTTTTCCTTTGATGACTAATGGAGAATTTGCCGAAGAGGTTGTTCCAACGGGAATTCTTAATCAACAGGAAATCATTGATATATTTATCCATATAGCATCCACAAAGACTAAACCTTTAATAGAGTATTGTTCTTCAAAAAGAAAAGGAATAATTGAAAGGTAATTGTCGTCGTTTTAATAAAACTAAAACGATTTTAAAAACTCGATTTAAGCAAACTCGTCCATGCCCTTCAACCACAATTGAAACTATCCTCCCGAATACCATTTACAATTCTGTGGATGAATACGATTATCAACACGATTACCAAGAGTACCAACACGATTACCAAGAGTATGATAGTGATTAAAGTTCTCACCAAAGAGATTTTTTAATGTGGTGTGGTACATATCAAACAATACTTGATAGTTAATCGTTTATCATTTTTTGATTATTTTGAAAATAAATAAGAGTTGTTGACCTGAACATGATTCAATTAAACCAAAGTCAAAACTAACTATGTATGTAATAAAATACTACAAATATATATATATAAATATATAATGAATACATATTATACAATACATATATTTATATCTTCTGCAATACATAAATATACATAGAACGTAAACATTCCCAAGAGTGAGAGAAGCAAGCATATTTGGGTTTTATATTATTTATTCAAGTGTGAATTAGATACTAGGGTTTACTTTAATCAAGTAAATGTATATAATATGTAAATACATGCATATTTAATATGACCACGAAGGAAATGGAGCTTTTATCATTTGAAGTGATGAACCAAAATTGCTTTAGAATTGAAACCAAAACAGAAGGGATTTAATTATGATTATTTCAAGCACATGGATCATGAATGCCCATTCAAACATACATAATCTTTAATCTGTAGATATACTATGTACAAAGCTCTTAAAGATATTTACCTATACATACATACATACATGTATAATAGTGATGTATGAATGACTCAGATCTTCTGCATTTTAGAAATATAGGCAACACTAAATTTTTCTATTTTCTAAGTTATTGTCAACATCTTATGTAATTTTTGTCACAAAATCCCGATCTCTGATCGTGTTGGATCTTTCAATTATCAACAGTCTCCTAATTATAATTTAACTCCTCCAGTGCCCTTCTAATGTGCTTTAGGGTCTGAATGTTCATGTTGAGTGGAAAGGGAATTATGGCTGATTTTCTCTTCTCTTCTATTTTTTTTTTTTTTTGTTAGTGATGATGCTCTGCACAATTCAACAATAAAATAAAAGCACTCTCGCTAAAACTTTCTTCAAAACAAGTACACACGTGGGCTGAATTATGTACAGTTGACCAAAGAGGGTTAAACATCTTACAGCCACTGCCCTGTATAGTATCTGCATCCATAAATGTCTAATGTTAATATTCACATCAACATCTGTAAAATCACATTTTAGATATAGGTATTTGATACATCAATTACTGGTATGTGTGTATGTACATCGGAGCTATGGTTTCGTTGGAGAGATGCTGATTTGGAGATATGTTCCTGTCCTTCCTGTCTACGTATTTAATCAAATACGTATAAAAAGTTTCAAGTTTAAAAAAATAAAAACTTTTTCCCAAATATAATTTGATTTTATTAAAAAAAAACTAGTAGTCTTCAGTTACACTATTTTTTCTTCATAATATACTAAAGTAACATTTAAACTCATTGGTTTATTAGTATTAATTCTTCGTTTTACTTATGTTTTCTTAGTTGTTTTTTTTTAGATTTAATTGTAAGCCTTTTCAAAAGTTTTAAAGTTCTTTTTACTGATTAAAAATGATAAAAAAACATACTTAGTTCTAAAGACCTTCTTACTTGCTTTTATGAAGTCTTTTCACACCAATAATATAAGATTCTTT
This sequence comes from Lepeophtheirus nordmannii, assembly GCA_963680855.1. Lineage (NCBI taxonomy): Eukaryota > Metazoa > Arthropoda > Copepoda > Siphonostomatoida > Caligidae > Lepeophtheirus > Lepeophtheirus nordmannii. The sequence goes on from OY804520.1 coordinate 14,669,052, forward strand.
ATTTTTTCATTATATGATTTTTTTTGAACAAATTGGTAATATTGATAATAAAGTTATTCAATTGAAAACTTCTAACGTTAGACACTTGACATTACCTTTGACACATGATTATATATCTTCCACACTGAATTATAGGAAAAAACTAAGAAAATAGAAAATTTGCCGAAAATTTTAAATGGAGAATTAATGTGAAGAATTTAAATGTTGTTTCAACATATTATATAGACAAAATAAAATTGAATTAGTTTTAAGTCTCCAAGATTTAGCATCTATTCTAGCTCCAATCAGCTGGACTAAAATAGTGCTTGTATCTCAACTTGAGCTTGAAATCAAAGACTCAAGACATGACTCAAAATCATAAAGAATGACTCACTCTGAATTAAGAATTCATGAAGTCTAAAAGAAAAAAAAGTAATTACATTTCAAGTTTTAGCAAGCTTTCTATTCAGTTTTCTCACAAAAATATTATTTTCATCTTAAAGATGAGCCATATATGTATACCATATTTACATATAAGTATATGTATATAAACCTAATTGTAAGATATCGACAGCTTATAAGGAAGAGAGAGAAAAAGAGTGTAGTATATTTCTATGCAACGGAAAGCTTGGTTATATATGTATCAACTACTACAGGCAAAAAATATCGGGAATCAAAAAATCTTTATCACATTATCAAAATTCAATTCCTTTCATCCCCCTCAAAAGTAGTCCTCTCCTATGTAATGCAACCGTTTTTTTCAATTTTCAAAACTGTTCAATAACCATTGAGTTTAGATATGCTATTAAATTGTAAAAATCAGATGGTCGGTTCTTAAGTATTAGATTATGTATCTTGAGAAATAAACCACCTATTCTCAAAGTTTTAAAAGAATAGAGTCTGAAATATTCAATTTAACTTTTTTTGGTATCAACAATATTTCTCTAAATTGCATTTTAGTCATCATCTTTCAGACATTTTAAAATAGCAAAAAAAAAAACTCTCCTTTTCATTTGTTAATAGATGAGGAAAAATGTATAATAACATAAGTTATTAGGGATCTGCTGGCCATAAAAGAATGTAATATATTGTTTTGCAAGTTTCTTTTGATTATCTGATCGTTTTGGTATCATTTTTTTTTTCTATCGAGAGAATAATAAATAAAGACTTTTTACCATTAAATTAGGCCTGTAATGAAATGTTTTAAAAACAAATATGCACGTATGCAAAACACTTCTATGTGTAAAAAAGAAAATTTTAGATTGCTTTCGAGCTTTTATCTTCCTAATTGTATAAATCCTTTCATCAGAAATGAGTAAAACTAAACATATGTGTTGCTGAAAAATACAGAAGAGGAGCTAGCTACCAGTTGTTTTTTCAAGTTTTTCCTTTCCCTTTTGTGAGATGAGATTGTGAGTGAATAAAAAAAACTTGTGGTGTACACATACATTGGATCCTTTTATAAATTATTGAATTTGAGAAACAAGAAGACAAAAATTGAAACATCTAATTCAATTTAAAAAAAAAGAGTTTTTATCCCTGAATAAACGTCACTAGATTCTAATATTGAAAGGAGGAAAAATGATGTGAGTTATCTATGTAGAATGAAAGTATGTAAGATAAAGACATGGAACATTTTTTGTTTTTTTAACTTACCTGTTTCTTATACCATTTGCTATTATTGAAGAAGGGAGAGGGGAGGAAACAATAAAAGAGAAAGCCAAAACCTGTTGAATAAAGGATCTCTATGAATTACTAACTATATGTATGTATGTTAGTTAATGGTTCTTGCCTCAATGGTTTCTCCTCTTTTATGTCCATGAAGGTTCTATCAACCGACATACATATGTATGCACCAAACATTAAGAAGATGGGTAAGAAGTGGGAAAAAGAGTTTGCAAATACCATTAGAAATTGATGTAGAAATATTCCAAGGAATAAAACCTGTGTACAATTTATCGCATTTCAAATTTTACTTTCCACATCCCTTTTTCTGAGTTTTGAATATCTGTATGATCAATTCAGAATGTAAAATAAAGGTCTTAAATATGCAACGCTTCTCATGTTTGACTAAATAAATAATTGATTCATCTTAAGAATATATTAATATTTAGACATACAAATAAAATTAATTACTCTGTAAATAAGTGATGTATTAATGTATTTTATTAAGAAAAGCTCTATGAAAATGGATAAATTTAATGCAAAGGATGAAAAGTACACGTTGATAATGGGGCAGTATATTAATAAAGCATACATTAAACTCCATTTTATGATGAAATTTTATTTATTTTAAGATATATTTTAAATCAATGATTCTTCCAAGAAAAAAGTAAAAGATTCATACATATGTAGGTCGATAAATTTTTTTTTTTTGTTATGTTATGATTTTTAAATTATACATATATAATTTAAACATTATATTCAAACAATAAAAAAGTGACAGAAACCAGAATTGTTATGGTTATGAAGGGAATACTAAAATTGCAATTACAATTATCAGAAACGGCCATGGATAATTCTAGCGATTATGCCATCGCTTCTTAAGGGTGTATTGTGGATTCCTTTGTTTCCTCTGTTTCCAAACCTACCGTTTTCGAAACCACCGAATCTACCGTTACCAAACCCACCAAAGCCGATTTCTCCAAAGCCATTGTTGTCATTACCATTAGGGAATATATTATCACAAATGGGAGTGGCACAGGCCTCGTACGAAATAAAACGGCCACGAAAGCGCCTAGTGTCAGTACAAGTGTGTCCACGACGAACAAAGCACCATTGAGCCCCAGTTCTGTCAGCGGATCGGCAATTTCCTCGAATTCTTCCGAATCTATTTCTAAAAATGAAGCTATCACATTGACATCCACAGTTAACAGCTCGGGAAGGTGCTCTAAGTGTGATTTCCTGACTGTAAGCATAAGTCACCAAAGCAAAGAGGAGTAGAACTTTTGCAATCATGTTGGTTAGATCAATTGGATAGTCAATTGATATGAAGATACTTGATTTGATTGATGGTTTATAGATTTGGAATCAAGTCTTTATATACTTAATCAAGAGAGGAAAAGTCTTTGAGTTTGGCTCCTTTTATTTCCTTGTTTAATACAGGCCCGAAAAAAATATTTTATTCGTGTCTAAAAACAAAAATCGAGGGATTCCCTTTTGCTAACTAAATAGTAAATACTCTCAACCTACGATGACAGATTTACAAAATTTCTGTTCCCGTCAAAATTTAATGAAGTTAAAAAAGGATCTTGACGGAGTTTTTTTTGTTCTTGAAGATATTAAATACTAAATGCTAACAATCAAACAAATAACCTTCATTTTAAAATAATTTATAGGTTTATACACTTATTTCTTAAATTAGAATAATTTGAATAATTTTTTGGTTACCATTTCTAGGATTCCAATGTTTCAACGACTCCAAAGAAAATAAAATGTTTCGTGAATAGAACATGAGCTAACTAACAAAACTTTCAATGCGGCTATATATTACAAATATTTTTATATAATCGAATGTGAATTCATTACTTTGTTAATGAGTTCATATTGAGAAGGGAGAGTCTCCTCGAACTTGAATGTAGGTAATAGATATATCAAAAATAGATTGAGCAACCTTTCAGGGTGAATAATCAAGTTATCCCTGTAGTAGGAATGAATCTGAGTAATACTCACACCGAGACTATCAATGTTAAAAACAAATTCATATTACCCGCACCTACGGGAACCCTGCGAGTAGTATCTAACTCGTGGACGGGTAAAATATTTTGATCTTTTTTTGTTGACATCTTCATGTTTTTACTCGATTATTTGGCCCATTTTCCTACTTCAATTTCAATTTTAACTTAGAAGAATACTCATTTTGTGAGTTAAACACCCTGATCCGCTAGTGTTTTTATGTGAATTACCTTTCCCGTCTTTGTTTTAGCCTAAAGAGACTCTTGGGGGCGTAAGGCACAGGAGTAGGCCCAAAAGTCGTCCGAATCATTTATATTCACATAACTCCTTGAATATTATATAAAATGGGCTAATAAGGAATGCATTAAAGAGCTGAGACTCACAGCTTTCTCATGAAATGTCAAGCACTCGATAAGATTTCTTAACTAAGAAGATATCGTCTATCTAAATACGTAAATTTTCATTCAATTCTAGCAAAAATCCACTAGAAATCTAAGACTCACAGTATAGCTACTTAAGTAGTTGAGCGCAGAAGGATTAAGAAATCAGCTGAAATCCTTCAGCGTGCTACTACTTATAATAATTTGTCAAATATTATGTTTAGAAATGAGTAAATTATTTTACATAAATAGTTAATATGGTTGTAAGACCAGATGAAAACCTCTTGTGGGTCATATCCTGTCGAACTGGTGATTGCCAACTACTTTATTAGAACATATGATATACAATTATACGTATCAGATTGATAATGTTGTTCAGTAGATCAGTCTTGACCTCGACCCTTCATATTCCATGTTTTATTTTTATTTTGTTTCTAAGGCCACGAATTTAAGTAACTGGGATATTAAAAATGGACAAAAGATAGTTTTAAAGAAATTTGATCTTATTCTGTTTGTAATAATTTTTCATCTTTTCTAACATTCAGTACATTTCGATACTCATAATATAATTATGAACTTATACCAGTGGACTTATTCAATTAATACAAGTATTTGAAGGGGTTTAATAAACCATAATAAACTAGCTTAAAAATATTAGCAATAAATAGTAGGCAGCTTCATCCATCAAAAAATAATCCTAAGGATATTCTACAGTGTATTAGTTGTGATCTTGACTGATTTTGAAATTACGTAGATATTCCCTCTACTCTAGTTCAGAAAAAGACTGAAGCAAAATAGTTGAAAGAATGAGAATGTCACTATTAAATTCACTTAAGACTTGTGGGTCTCTTCACTTTGATCATTGTCAAAATAAACTTATATGATAGTTTTGTTTTTGTAATGGGAATTCTAACTTTTTGAATGCTCCGATTCTTTTGGCTCAGCAAACAGAAAATAATTTTTCCAAATCAATGACTACTTTTCAATAAAAAATAAATAGTTATAATGAACCATGTTGAATAAGGCAGAACTTCTACATCATATCTATAAGTTCAAATTTTATTTAAGCAATAAAAATAAAGCAAACACGTAATTCATAGATATATAATTAAAATTGTTCTTCAGGAATGCTTTTTCTACCTTTGATTCCGAGATCAAAGCCGCCGTTTCCAGAGCCCCCTATGTTGAAACCTTGGTTGTATCCATTGTTTCCGATTAAGCCATCGTTTCCAAAGGGTCTCTTGTCGATTCCTTTGTTTCCTCTGTTTCCAAATCTACCGTTTCCGAAACCACCAAATCTACCGTTTCCGAAACCACCAAATCCACCGTTACCAAACCCACCAAAGCCGATTTCTCCAAAGCCATTGTTGTCATTACCATTAGGGAATATAAAATCACAAATGGGAGTGGCACAGGCCTCGTACGAAATTAAACGGCCTTGAAAGTGTCTAGTGTCAGTACAAGTATGTCCACGAGGAACAAAGCACCATTGAGCCCCAGTTCTGTCAGCGGATCGACAATTTCCTTGAACTTGTCCGTATTTATCTCTAAAAATGAAGCTATCACATTGACATCCACAGTTAACAGCACGGGAAGGTGCTCTGAGTGTGATTTCCTGACTGTAAGCAAAAGTCATCAAAGCAAAGAGGAGTAGAACTTTTGCAATCATGTTGGTTGTATCAATTGATATGAAGATACTTGATTTGATTGATGGATTATAGATTTGGAATCAAGTCTTTATATACTTAGTCAATAAAGGTTTGCCCGCTTTCATTTCCTTATTACACGCCCGAAAATATTTCAACTTAAGCTTCAATTTTTTTTTACTCAAATGTAAACAAACAAAGAGCACACCAAATTTTAGGTATTTGAACTTGGTCCAGCCAATATTAATTTATCAACTTTAAATAGTTATAGATATATCTGTAGTTGTGTAGTAAACTGCAATGATTGCGTTAGGTTTTTTGTATGTACTCAGTTGCTCTTAATAAAACCCTACAATTTCTGAACTGTTGAGTTGATTTCAAATTACAGCTCTAGACGAACTCAGTTTTCTGCTGAAACAGAATTACTTCCCTTATGTTCTTTTTGTTATTATAATATTATTTGTTCCTTTTCACATTAATTAATTATTTTCACATACTTAATTTCAAAACATCCAATCAAAATATTTGGGGCTGCTGCAATTCTGCAGTTTCATCCAAATTGTTGCAGGTCATGAGATAAGTGATATTTTTCTATATTTTCACAATTTACTTAATTATTATTTCGTAGTACTTTACATTCCTCTATTTAATTTAATTTGTAGGATTTTAAACTTTTAATTTTTTTTTCAGTGACCGACTTGACAATTGATTTTATTTTTAATCACTCTAATGAAAACGTTTATATACATATTATATTCTAAACTTTTCACTCTCCACTATTTTTTAACTTTGCACTTCAATTTCGGTATTAAACTGATGTATATTTTACTTTTAAAATACAAATCGAGTCAGATACAACCTAGACAATCTTTTCATTTACATTAGTGTCGAAAAAAAGGATTAAAGACACGAGAGAATCTGCTGGAAATGTTCTGTTTTAAAGACTAGGTACTAATTTAGTACAATGTAGATGAAGATGTTATAAGGATGAATTTTTCCTGATTTGATCATTAAAAGGCTTGAAGAGGCCTCGAAGGTTTTGAATCCTTAGCTTTTTATGACACTTGGAATCCATCGTGTTATTGAGTTAGTCGAGAATTATGTAATGAATTAGATGATGTCATCCCTTTGTTCTAGTAAATATTTATTATCACTATTCTGAAAAACATATTCAGGGATACTATGAGTCATGTATGAATTGTTTTCAATCTAAAGTAGTGGTCCCCAACCCCCGGTCTGTGGATCAATCAGTACCCGGCCGCATAAGAATTAATTAGTTATTTGTGGACTCAGAAAGATGGACTTACTGCTTCATCTACAAACAGTAGGAGAAGAAGAAAATATTAAGTATAAATGCAAATTATAAAAGATAATAATTAATTGTGCGGGGTGGTTGTTAATTATTTTTGGGTTGATAATTCTTAATTGACTCATCAAATTTCACGGGTAATAAGTTAACAATGTCTACTCCATGTTCTCCTTGCATCTCGTTGTAAAGAAGCAATCTCAGGGCACCCATTGATTTAGCCATTGATATATTGTTGGAGCAATGTGTTAATAAAGTTATACCTTCCTAATGTTATAATAGCATTGTAATGTTGGAGCAATATGCTAATAAAGTTACTGATTGAGTACACAGTGGATTCACATTTATTATAATTAGATTTCAACACCCCGGTCCGCAATAAAATTGTATAACGTTGACCGGTCCGCAGTTAGAAAAAGGTTGCGGACCGCTGCTTTAAAGCATTTGATTTTGAAATCACATGGCTATCTCTAAAAAAAAAGGGGGAAAGGACTCAAAGTCAGTTGTTAATGAGCCACTATCAGACCATTCTTCATTTAATAATAAGGAATTGTTCATAGCACAACACCGGGTAATTTCAAGTTCTACTATTGAAGGATAAAGAGAAGTATATAGATAAATGGCAGCTGACAACAGAGATACATTAGAGCTGTTGATATTTTTAGGGATACTATGAGCCCTAGAAAGAAAAAATAATTATAAACACCAGCTAAACACATTTACAGTGTATTTATGACTAAGCATATTAATAAAAGCATGGCTGCTTCATCATTCTTGTTCCTGTCAGTAGCATGAATGTATAAATCCACATTTACATACATATAACTTATATGTATAGGGTAGCATTCTATTATTACTTTGCCTTTTGACAATATATTTTTTTTATACTCTACTCTTATATTTCTTTTCTCACAGTCTTTGAGAATGAAGGAGGGGAAAGAAAATTTATTGCCTATATTTGAAAATTGGTTCAATTGTACTTGCAATAATAGCAGATAGAGAGAAAGCTCCCTTATATATGTGGGTAAACTAATGGTAGAAGTAATCAAGAAAAATAAACCTTTAATTTAATAATATTTTATGCACTGTTTAAATAAAAACGGGTCTTTTATTGCAGAGGAGAGTCTATTTTATATTAAAACAATTTAGTAGGTACATAATTATGAACATACCACATTGAAAATCAAGTAATTTCCATTGCAATAAAAACGATCCTTGTAGCAATAGAAATGTTCTTTTGTTTTCTAATTGATAAATGAGTTAAATAATTTTGCTACATCTTAAAGTTAGAGAATTCAAAAAGTATCCATGTTACACTATTGAGTTATGATTAGTAGTTGAAGAAACCTAATTTAAAATGAAATTCCTTTGTTCTAGGTATTAAAAATAAATAAAAGGATTATGTCAGTGCTTCTCAAACTTTTTGAGATGTGTTCCCTTAGATAGCATTGGTACATCCTTCATTATTCCCAATCTTTTATAGAGAGCGTTACACAGTTTGAAAGGCACTTGATTAAGTAAGTTAACTGATTTTCACCTAGGCTAAGCCAAGTTTTACTATTGTTACCCGAATAAATTATTATTTGAACAATTGTTGGAAAAATCAGCTGATGATTTTCTTGGTGTAGCTATTTTTGGCTGATTTTTAGTAAAATTATCCTTGATTACTACTCATCCTATTATCCGTAATAGCTTAAAATCACTACTTTTGTTGTCTGGACTTATGCCGATATTTAATTACGTTAGAATAACACCCTTACCTCTATAGTTACACTTTTAAAATTTTTAGATATAACTAAGTAATTTATGTTCTTTTTTTTTTGAAGACATGTAAAAAGCAAAATCATTTATGGATGTAAATGAGATTATTCTGTGAAGACACCTTTTTATGATAAACAGCAGTATCTTTAGTATCAAGTCATATTTAACAAATGTTTAGATTGTAATGGAGTCGAAATATTCAAAATAACATAAATAGATAAATAAATTATTATTATTATTATTATTTTCATGTTTATGCTTAAGCTATTTATAGTCAATTTTTTCAATAGCCATCTGTTAACAATCCTGTTAACAACCTGGAGTACCTGCAGATTTTATTTGGTTCGGCGGTCAACTTGGACCACTTAAAATCCTTGAGTTCCAAGGTACTAACTACTGACAGTTCGAAATAAGCTAATTGCAAGGAATGAATGTGTCCACTCCTGGGTGGTCCATTCTGTATGCTTTCAACGCTCCATCCTTCCATCGCATAATATGTGAACTACAGCTATTGAGTGCTGAGAAATTGTGATTTTCTGTTGAGTAACTACATTGTCTGGGATGTGTCGATGCTCCAATTTCTTTATAGTTTTGCCCGAAAAGTGACCTATTTTCTTTTTCTTCTACTTCAAAGCTCATGTTCACCTATTTCAGCGCCTTCAGTTTAATTAAAGAACATCATTTTTATAGGTCATATATGAGCCTATTTTGCGTTACTCAGTTATTTCTTAATATAATAAAATAAACACACATTAAATAAAATTCGTAATAATTTATATTTTATAACTTTTATAATGACGTAATTGGTCAACTCCCAAGTAATTTTTTGAATAATAATTTTAGCATTGTCCTTCTAAGAAAAGATTAAGAAATTAAATGAAAAATTATTTGTAACCATAATCAATGACATATAATTATATATTGTAAAATATATCCTCAAATTTATAAGAATGAGGACACTGAAGGAGATATATAAGAGTATTTATATATCAAATATATCACAGAGAGTTGCACGAAAGAAAAAAAAGCAAATTATATCCATGTGAAGATTATACAAATGCTAATAGAATTTTCAAAACATACACTCGTCATTTACATATGAGCATAGGTTACTGATTCTTCTTCTCCAAGCGTATAATGGTTCAAATTCAGTTTTTGTACATGTCTATGTTATATCATTTTTATGGACCTAACTCTAAAGTCAATCAAAGATGTTCACAAATCATTTTTTACGAGTCCGAATCTTTGAGCTCGATTCAAGCCAAGTTCCGAGTCAGGAAAACGAGTCTCAGTCTTTGAGTCCTAATAGTTATCTAAAGCAACGAAAAAACACCATACAAAAATGAAAATATTGCAATGACAAGTCTGGAGTGGGAGTAAATCTTAAATCTTTCACCTAGGCAAATGATTACTGCTAGGAAATAAGATTAGCATTTGTTATTCTCGAGGTCATAAAGTTTGAACTCTTTCTTCGAACCCATTTGTCACATTTTTTTAATTGAAAATTGCTGATTAGTAAATAATGAGATATTTTTTTAACCTCATTGGGATTAATAAAATTCACAATTCCGTCGTCATCAATACTAAAATTAAATCATAAAGTAATAAAAATAATAACTGGCACTTACATAAAAATAATAATAATTAGAAGTAAAGGGAGTCAGTGAGTCACAAATATTAGGTTTTATTCAAACCAGAATATTGATTCCTAGTCAAGTCTAAAGTTGTAATTTAATGAAACTTGAGTGATACACGAATATGAGTATCCAGCTCCCGTATACTACTACAAACTAAACTTCATTCACCAATAGTAACTCGACTAAAGACTCTATGATTGATCAAATATGTATGTTTGAAGAAGCATTAATTAATCATTTTATCATAATTTTTCATTCCAAGTTTGTACAACAAACATCTAACAATTTATTTTTATTATCATTGATTGTAATTATTTTATAATTCAACTGACAAAGCTTTCCATTCTGCTCCTTTCAATGTGTGCATATGTATTATTATTCTTAATGTAATGAACATATGCTTCCATTTGAGTGCCTCATTCTCCAAAATAAAGCTCAAAATATTCGTATATAGAATAAAAGTTTATGTACAGTATAATATATGTATGTATATTATACTTTTTTCTTTCTATCATGGACGACTCAGCATATTGGTTGTAAAAATTCTTTACGAAGGAGATAAAGAACATGAAATAATTTTAGAGATATTATTAATATTTAACTGCAATCTAAGCAATTTATAATAGAAAAAAGAGAGTTCAATAAGCTGATGGTTATGGTTACACAGAGTTCCATTAATGCATTTTTTTTTCTTCGATTCGTTATCATGATTTATTGATATTTTTAGAGATGAAGGATGTATATAGATGAAGCTATTCGATTGCTCAAGTGTACATACATATATTTATCATTTATATTTTTAACGTACCAACTACTACCTAATACATATTTAGTATTAATTTCCATATATTATGTAATAAAGCGATTAAACCAGGTGTCAGACGTGATTTATAATACGATCTAAGAAAAGGCATGGCATCACAAAGCCTCATTCAGAGACGCTTCTTTCAGGTCTACAATTTACAAACATTATAGAAATCTCCTTGATGTTTTCTATTTAAAAATATTGTGAAACCGACTTGATGCCAGGAGTACAGGGCATTGTTTTTATCCAAAATCATAAGAGACTAGAAAAAAAGTGATAGGCAAATATATTTGTACATCTCCAACATTGATACAAATTTTAGAACAAATATTCCCAGTAGAGGACAGAATATGTTTATTAGATACATATATTCATTCGAAATAGCATAACAAGGAAATGAATTCAAGAAATGAAATGATGGATTCATAATTCGGTGGATTTGAAGGTTTTCAATAGTCCCCCACTATACTCAAGTCAAAAAGGAGTTATGTTATTAATCTTCATATATAAGGAAGTGCCTTCCATTCAATGTAGGAATGCCAATTACTATAGCTTAGATATAATTTAGCTGGACATTTTTATAATAGTTAACCTCAATTTGCGTATTTTACAGAGGGTTAATGGAAAAAAATTAGTAATAGGAATTATAGAACAGTTAACGAAGAATAATGCCATGTTATTAACTTTTTTTTGACAAAATCTCTTCCACGCTCAGTTTTTATTGACATTTCGCACATATAGATCAAACTCATCATTGAATTGTCTCATACTTACAGATAAAAATCTTTTCAGCTGTCAGAAGCATCATCCCCGTTTTTTTTATTTTTGTTCGTTCTATGTTCAAAAAAAGTTGAAAGAATCACAGGTGCTTCTTGATATCATTCAATATTGATAATAATTAATTAGAAAAAGTTCAACAAATCTGTTGCATTTGTACACAGTATGGACACGACCATTGCATTGAAAAATAGGCAGAGTAGGTCATTGTACATATATACAATGATAGAAATATGTATACGCCTCATGAACCTTTGCGATGCGACGCCTCTTCTTTCCTCATATTATTGGTAGCCCACCTTATAATATTTCCAAGAGATTATTCCATCAATTCAATGATCTAATACTACCTAAAAGGGTTATCTTTATCTTATGTTATCTTCTAGTAGGAAGGGATTGTATCTTTTAAAATCTAGGATATTCCTAATCTTGTTTGCTCCATGAAATCCTCGTGCTATTGTTAAATTTAATTATATCCTTATATTTTTCAAATTTGCAACAATAAAATTGTATTCGACTATATTAATATTTTTTTTTTTTTTTGGGTTAAGGAGTAAATCCGATTGAATTTTAAATATATTTAAAAGTATATTTTCAATGAGTAATTCTCATCTTTGACGTTTTATACAATAAAAAAATACGTTCTTGAAAAGGATTTGAAATCACAAAACTAGTTTTTTGTCTTAAAAATAACGATTTCACAAGAACATATGACAGTTATACATAATTTTGTCATGCTATAATAAGCAAGGAAGCAATAATGTCCTTATGAATTCATAATAGCCAATCAACAGCTTTAGATCTATGAAAAAATTATATTTAAATCAAGGAAAACAGCTGAACGTTGTATGAATACATTGTATCTTTGTTTTTCCCAAAAAGCTCGTCGTGTTGCTAAAGGATAAAACATGTGAATATATTAACAGGGCGATTTTCTCCCAAAAAAAAATGGCTTAAAATTATTTAATAGCTTTTAGCTAATTCTTCATTTAGTAATAGAAAAATGTTCACAGCCAAACAACAGCTGATTTGTGTCATTCAATCAATGTTCAGAACACTTTTTTTTTTTAAATACAGTTGTTAATTTTTTTAAATATTCAATTGTGTATTCATAAGGTGAGTTTTCATTCATTTTTCCTTCAAAAAGCGAAGGATAAATTATTTGTTAGTTAGTCAATTACGTCAATAGTTGTAGTGTTCAAAATTATGCCCAATTTAGATGACTCGAGTTTATTATATCAAAGTTCAAAATAATAGTGGGGAAGGACTATTAGCCAAGAGTAGTTTCAATACTGAATTGAAAACGCTTCCTTTCAAAATTGGTTATTAGCAGATTATAACAGTTGGATTCTTCTCAATCAAATTCAAGTATTTACTCAAAAAGTAAAAAAAAAACTCCCTAGTAAGTGGAGTTAGTCCAGTAACATGGAAATGTACTAACTACTTTTATTAGCTGTTTCTTGCCCCTTAGAGGTGCTATGAATGTTGAACTGTATAATTCCCATGATATATTACTTAGTTGTAAATATTTCATATTTTTAATATGAAATAAAAAATAGTTAGGAAGAACGACGTGTGTGACGTGAGACAAAAAACCAATTGGATTCAGAACCTTTTCTTATTTTATTAAATATATATATTTAAAAAACTGTATAGGGATTACATTGTGAATTATTTTCACAGCTAAACAGTTTTTATGTTTTTATTTCAATATAATTTTGTATCTACTTTATTTATAATATATACATTTAATGTATAGAGTGTTTCCAATGACGTCATCATTGTTGGCCATTTTGTTAGCTAGAGGCTTAAACAATCAAAATCATTAGAATAAAAGTCTGTATTTCTTTACAACTAAGGGAAATTGAGAATTACAGCCGTGTCACAAAGGGACCTGCAAATCAAAGGTATTAAGTTCTCTACCGTCTGTCAAAAATATATTTCCCTCCTTAATATATCTCTGATCCTCCTAGTATGTATAAAAAATATATTAACACATTCACATTTACACAGTGTATTCAATAAGCTAACTATTATTTTTGCAAGGATAAGATATTTGTCCCCAATTATTCTAATTTTCTAATAGATCCAGAACAAACTTAGTTGTAAAAATATATCCATTTATAAAGATTTTTAGTCCTCATTTATATGATTTCATTCAAATATCAATTCTTCTCTTTAGCATCAAGTTTTATTCAATAGAGGTGTTTGTTTTAATTTATTAATTTTTTTTTCGATTTTAAAGCCATTCTTCGGATTATTTTCCAAACATTCTATGTTTAAAACGCTCCATGCCATTCTTTTGGTAAGAACTTGTACAAATTCCCGACATATATGTACAAGCAAATAACGTGAAACGTACATTTCAAAGAGTCAATATTGTCTAAGTTTAGGGATTAAATATGTATCAACGTAGTTAATACTCAGTTTTTTTTTTCATCTACTGCATACATATTAGATTTCTCGCTCGCAAATTATTTGCTCAAAAAATCCATATAATATTCAGATAAATTATATGTTTGCATAGATTGTACTACAAATTGTTTAAACAGTATTTTAAGTGTCATGGGGTGTTTTTTCTTAACTCATCTGAAACAAATTACAGATAAATATGTAGAATATCGGTCCTTCTCAGCCGTAGAAATTGAATTATTTTGATAAACTATATTGATGCTGTAAAAATTAATGTAGAACCATTAATTTTAATGAAAAATAAGTTTTCTTTGGCTATTAAAACCAATTCGGTTCCATCAAATGCAGAGTATATATTGGCGTGTTTTTCAATTTGTGGTATCAAGTCTGTGTTAAGGAACAAATTAGCTATTTCAAAAGTTTAACAATATACACTCGTGATTTTGTACCTATACAAAGCTCATAAATTCTCAAAATTAATTACATTAGGAGAGATTTCAAGTGAGTGCCGTAATCAAAAGGGGAACTTGGGGGCCGTGCTTCCCCAAAAAAATACGATGCTTGTGTCTTCCGACTCAAATAGATGTACTATACATTTATTCTACTCCAACTGCAATCCTTGATTCTTGTTCTTATTCATCGTTTTTCTTTCATTGTGCCCCACGTAGAGTTTGAAGAGGCCCTCCTTGGATATAAATCTGATTACAAGACTGTCTCAAGTCAGAAAATAACAGTTAAATAAGTATTTTCATACAAATTTCTCATTTTATTTGAAATCATGCTTAATCTTTCTAGAAAATAGCCTCTGCATCAAGAAAATTATTTAAGCAATAGGGTGTCCTCTATTACCCGAAAATACCCCCTTTTTATTTCAGGATATTTTCTATAAGTTCACTAAATATCAGATTTTTTGTAGGATATATATATAGTCCTATTGAAACTGATTAATGATGTACTCAGAAATCTAATATAATTTCAACGGAAGGTCAGTCCAGTTAAATTCAAAAATAAGGTATAAAATATATTTAAAAAAAAAAAAATACTAGAATAAAGTTTAATTATAATATAAAAAAAATGAGCGATTGAATCCTTTAAAAAAAATATTACAACAGTTCCTACTTAATCGTCTAAATTGCCTAAAAATATCCCTTAAATTTCCTTTAAAAAGTCTTATATATTCTTAAATCGGCACAAGTTGGACCAATTACCCTTTCTTTTATAAATAAAAATATCGTCGTCTCATACCCTACTCTCCACTATGAAATACTTTTTAATGCTTCATACTTTTTGCTCTTCTCTGTAGGTTCAGACACTATTTAAATACATAACATCCCATAGGTCTTAGCTTCAGATAAAGTACAAATTATGCTGTAGAATAAATTGAAACTTGTTTAATTAAATTAAATTAATTAATGGGAAATTTAGATAAATATGTTACTAATACATGTTTTTAAAAGAAATAACTTTTTACCAAAAAAAATAATGAAAAATAAGTTAAAAAAGAGACAACTACTGTGCCGTGTATAGAGCGCAATGCTTGCGTCTTTCTCTTGATATAATTATCATAGTTTTGTGATAACATTATAATAAAATATTATTAAAATATTTTCAGATTCTAATGTAATCTTCAGTTTATCACCTTATCATGCCATTTAGCTATTAATTTAGAAAAAAAAAACAACTTTTAATCAAAATAAATAAATGATATTCTTACTCTTCACATCCATAAGCATGGAAAAATTTACAAAAAAACAAAAAACAATGTCATATATGTGCTTTATGAACAGGTCTAATTAAACACAATTAATGTATACACGAACAGAATAATATCTGAGATTTAGGATATCAGGTGTCCAGAAGAATTGAAAAGAAGATTAATAATAATATTTAATAATAATAACTGGAATTATAGGTGAACAATTGAAAATCAAACTGAACCCTGCAGTAGAGCATAATTTTAATTTATCTGATTGATAATTAATAAATATTTATAACTATTCAGCTATTTATGTAATTAATTATGCATTATTAAATTTGAAAAGAAAGAAGAAGAAAAGTAGATTGTGTAAGAGGTCACGTGATTTTTATTTTTAAAAAAGTTACGTACATTTGATGTAGAGATTTTATATCTTTTTTGTTGTACCTGTATTTTAGTATTCCGAAATTATTTTTAAACTAAATTATAATGTGTAATAAGTAATTAATAAATGTTCAACTTATTTGACTAAGTTTACTCTTCATCATTTTAAATATAAATAATTTTTTTTGGTTAAATTTCGATGGATTTACTGAATGTTCAAGTGAAGTTTTTACAAAGTTTAATAAGGCTCTGTACAATTTATCTTAATAACAAATAATATGAAGTTTTTTCGTGAAGAAGGTGCCAAACCAGCAGCTAAATTTATTAAAATCTCTACTCTAATGGATGTGTTGCTAATTAATACCCCCTTTTATTCAAGGTTATTAGTACTTAGATCAAATCTTCTGATAAAAATTACTACTCCGCGATCATTTACATTTATGAGCCATTTTTTTTTTGCCTTGAATCCATTTGAAAAAAAAAGAAGAAGTTATGAAGATATATTTATTATTGTAGCACAGATGTGTCATGAACAATCACAAGAGTTATGACTGAGAATATACAACTTCTTGAACATGATCCTCCGTTTCTTTGTTGCTTATTCTAAATGTGTGGGTATTAATTTCAATGCACAATGTGTGGAATTATCTCATGTTTGGATCAAAGAAAAGGATGGACACAAAGACAACTCTTTTATTCCATGTTGTCTTTACCTAGTTCTGAGTCTTCCTATTACACTCTTTGAGTAAACTACAAAGTATTATAAACATTATCCTACTAGTTACTTATTGAGTAATTTAAAAGATGATGATCAAGTTAACAGTTCAACATAAGATGATAAAAAGATATTCAATTCTCGTATACTTGGTAACTTATCTAAAGGTCATAAATGTACCAAGCTATTTACGTAAACTACCAGTGTACAAGACCTAAGGCAAACAAAATACAATAAAAATGGTTATATCAGGATGAATAATATGGAACTAAAGATGTTTAATCTCTATGTATGTATGTATGTCACCATATAGAATATGGAACTAATGAGTAGAATTCATATTTTGTCTACACACTACATTGTTGGAAGCTCACAAAGGAACATAAATATGGATTTGTGTCATGAAACAATAATATGCAAATGCATACATATGAAGGAGTTTTATTTTTTTGTCATAAATTAGTTGTTATCAGATTCTACAGACTCACATAATTTTAATTTACATTTCTTAAAAACAAAATTAGTAATGTATCAGTTGTAACTTATATATTACCAGTAAATTGCACAACTTATAATTTGTACCTATCATAACGTCTTATATTTAATTAAATATAAGACACATTCTAATTTGCTAAATATTAATTAATCCTAACATTACATTTTGATAACATAGGAATATAGCTTATTAATCATATATTATATTTACGAGTGATCCATCTGAGGAAACTTATATTTCATAAGGAACTTGATAATAATCAATGAGTAATTTTTATTAGGAAAGATCTTCATTGATAAATGTATTGATCAACCCATCGAATATCAATCATTGCATTTTCTCTATCAGAGTTATTCAGCATTTAAAATGAGATTGAGAATTTCAAATGAAACTTTTACAAATTATAATCATTTCCTTACTATGAAAAACACATTTATAATACACGCAAGATGGTGCGTGGATGCAATCCCTAATTTGTAATTAAACAAACAAATATCTAAGTTTTTAAGGTTCATACCCTAATTATAGAATAACTAATAAGGAAATGAGCAAATCAACAAAACATGCGTAGCCGCTAGATGGCGCAAAGATACTCTGTCTATGTCAACAAACTACACTCTAAACAACTCTCACATCCTCAATGACAAGTAAACTAACAATACATTCTAATTCTTAGAATTCGCAGAATGGCACAGAGACACTACTCAATCGTTTAGTTATCAAAGTACGTTGTAAATGACTTAATTAAGTGGACTTTAAGTTGAATTTGAATATACATATTGTAAGAATATCATTCATCACAGAGTATGCCATCCTGTTGTGTTGTTCCTGGGTGTTCGAAGAGAGGGGGATTCCGATTTCCCTCTGATGAAAATACATGTCTTAAGTGGCGGACTGTGTTGAAACGAGAAGGCATGAATGGCTCACTCTGGAAGCCCTCACGTTCCTCCGTGGTATGTGACCAGCACTTCACGCCAGACGATTACAAGAAGATAAGGCAAAGCTTTGTGGAAATTGGTGGAGGATCCAATCGGCGCTTGAAACAAGGTGCAGTTCCATCCATTTTTCCCTGGTCTGAAGAAAGAAAGGTGGGAGATGAGGACTCACGCTTATACCGAATTAAAAAACGGCATCGTTTGCTCCACATTGCACTTAAGGCAAGTCTTTAAATGTTTCCAGGACTCTGTTCTCTTTTTGGTTACTATCCTCAGCCATCCTTTTTATAGAAAGATATCAAAACGAGTGATGCTGGCAGGATAACGCTGGATCCTAATCGATACTTGGATGTGGTATTAGAAGAGGAACAAAGTGAGACCGTCAAGAAGGGTCTTTCTAGTCCCAATAAGAGCAAAGAGAGCAAGTCAGATCCGTTGATAATAAAGGATGAGTGCATTCAGACCAACAGTACCAGAAAAGACCTCTCTCGACCTCATTTCTCAAAGGACAGCTCTGTGAATGATTCATCAGGTAAATGAATAAAAGGATACCTTTATTGACTATAAACTAGCAACATAATATTTCAATAAGTTTAGATTAGAGGCTTAAAAATTTGATTGTTTGTATCTTTTAAAATCGTGAGTCTCCGTCAGCCCACAGCAATATCATGTAATTCAAAGATTTCAATTACGACAAAAGCTTTTTTTTTAGGCTTGAATATGAACAAAGGTGAAATCATGGCTATTTAATTAATAAAATATTATGAAGATACAACTTCATGTACATATATGTGGATTGTAGGAACGTAAATACGTACGTACATACTAACATTTTACACATAAAAAAACCAAAAAAAACATTGTAGTATGATTCAACCAATGAGGATGTAGAATTGTATGACGGTACCTTTTATTCCACTCACTCAACTTCGTATTTTTAACTTTGAATGTTTTGTATTTATTATTATTTATTAATGAATGTGATCGGCCGCAATATATTATTATTGATAGTCCTTGGTGATATGGATATCCCGACTTTGCTCCATGGTGGGTCCACCTTTATATATGACTACATAAAGTGGCATATCGATGCTCCTGAAGACTTTACGATTGAAATAGTGGATGACGACGAGTTGGTAGAGGACGGCATAGAAGTTCTGTCCCAAAAAATATCTAAAAAGTCAGAAAAGAAATCTCGAGGACCAGAGCCGAAGTTTGTTTCTAGTTCACCAGAGGTAGAATCCTTGAATATTTATATTATAATATGTATACTCATTGTATGGAGTTCTTTTTCCTTTCCAGTACTTTTGCTCCATATGTAATCGAGCCTTTACTACGCAGTTTGCTCACAAGAGACACAACGCTGTTCAGCATGGAGTTATTGCCAAGGACAAGGCTCATTTCAAATGTGTTGAGTGTCTTAAAATATTCTTTTGTAACGACGAACTTAATCGTCACATGATCAAAGCTCATAATTGTCCAAATACTGTGATTTATCGATGTGAATTATGCAGTCGACTCTTTCCATCAAAGTATGAACTTGCTCGCCACAAGGTTAAAATTCATGAACCTCGAACGATTCCTTGTACATACTGTAATGAAAAATTTTCTCGACATTTCCTCATGAGAGATCACATGAAGCGTATGCATACGAGGTCCCTTGAAGCAAAGTGCAAGACCTGTAATGAAATGGTACCCTTAAGTGATATGGAAAATCACATGATTACAGAGCATTCCACGACTTGGAAGTGTTTAGTTTGTGGCCAAGTATTTTTAAAACAATCTCTTATGATTCAGCATGAGTTGGAACAGCATTCAAGTTAATCAATTCCTACATCTACCCTATGGTAAATTTCTGTATAACTTTTTTTTCTTCTTTTTTTTTTTTTTTTTTTTGATAAACAAAAGGTTTGATGTCCGTGTTTAGTATTTAAATGAAAGTTGAAATCATTTAAAAATTAGAAAGAAAGAGAATCATGTATGTATCTTC
The DNA here is from genome assembly GCA_963680855.1 of Lepeophtheirus nordmannii. NCBI lineage: Eukaryota > Metazoa > Arthropoda > Copepoda > Siphonostomatoida > Caligidae > Lepeophtheirus > Lepeophtheirus nordmannii. Next base: position 14,689,646 of record OY804520.1, read on the forward strand.
TTAGTTAGCTCAATCAAGCATCAATATATATTTCTGTATATACTATAAATTTAATTTTATAATTTTGCAGCTTTAGGGAAAAAAAAAAAGAATCAGAGTTCCATTTCAATTATTCTTAAATTATTTTTAAACACAAAGAAATTATGTATATTTTTTATTTATAAGCATCGTGTTATGTAAAAATTGAAAAATAAAATATATTGTCTATAAGAGTTGTATTTAATTTTAACACATATTTTCTGGTTCTTATAGCAGCTATAAAATATCTAAACCTATTAATGAACCATTATTATGAACTTACGTTTGTATGTAGTTTATTTGAGCATCGAAGAATATTTGTACATACATATTTATTCATGTTTCAAAGAACAACATTCTTTGATCCATGTTTGGCTCAAAATTTTCATTAATCAATAGGTGTTATAAGGCTAAAATAAGCATTTACTATATATTATATTGGATTATTACTGAATAACATTGCAGTAAGTATATTTTGATCATTATTTTTCTGTTATATTGTTTTATATTATATAAGAGGCTACTCTTTGTCATTCTTCAATAAATTATTTATTTTTTCATTTTTTTACTCGATTTGACAAAAGAAGAAAAAAAATGTAAAATCATTTCTTAGATATCTCAATAGTTATATAAGAAGGTACATGTTCCACTAATGTCCAGATACTTAGTAATCTCTTCATTTTGATCAAATTTGTATCTCATTTTAGTATCATCCGCTCTTCAAATATATTTGTGTATAATTATATGACAATAAAATAATGGATTTGATGCCCTGGAAGTGTAATAGATCTTCAACATCTGATGTACATATGCACAAATAAATTATATATTAAAATATTTCTAAAGTCTGTTTTTTTCTTTGTTATTTTTTTTTTGTTCAAAGTCATTTATACATATATTCATTGGATTGCTTCACTACTACATAGTATGTTGTACTTATACTTATTTTATGAACACAAATGCTATTTTGAGGGAAATGAAATACACCTTCTCGTTTGCACAATTTCACTAATGGGGAATTAGTATCCTATTATTGCATTAATACTTCAGAAATACTCTCAGAAATTAAATTATGATGAAAGTCATTGAAATTGTAATCTATTGAATTACAGCCCTAATTAATGGCTTCAAGTTCTCTACATAAAATGTTTGGCGTGAAGATAAACACTCGGGTTACTCTCCCGGAAAAAATAAAATCCATTTTTATTTATTTTCACAAATGAATGATTACCTTAAAATTCCTGGTTTCTTCTTAAAAAATATGACAATTTGCTTACTATTAATTTAATACTATTTAGTATATACCATCTCATTCCGGAATTTCCTGGGATCTGGAAGCTTAAAAATTGATTTTCTGGAGTTTCATTAAAAGACAACTTTCTGGGAAGTGAGAAACCCTAATACAAATCTCTTTACTTTCATGATAAATTTCTCTGAAAATAAATTATGCTGAAACTCATTTACAAACCCTTCTAAATGGCAAAGCTGGAGAATTATCTCTTCAGCTTCTTTACATAAAATATTTGGTGTGGGGATAAACACAAAAATTACATAGGTAACTGTATTCAATTTAATAGATGTGGTAGGATTTTTAACAACATGTTTTTGTGTTGATTACCCTACTATTTATGAAGATCTTAAGAAGGAATGATAATTTGTATTGACTTGAAAGTGCTTTTAAAATGTGCTGATATTTTTTTTGGGAATTTATGGCATTTATATGTAAGTGCATTAACATAGGAGTTAAAGATAAAGAGTATTTGATGCAAAAACACAAGAGTTTTGTTATGTACATTTGTTATGTTTATTTTCTTGTCATTTTATTGTAATACTCTAATTCCTTTTTCCATTAATGGTTAGCCAAACGTACGCTCGATCACCTTGGGTTTGACTCTCAGACATACTAAAAACAGTAGAGCAGGATAGCGTACGAGAAGACTTGCAAGTCTTTTAAAAATGGCCAGATTTCTTACATTTGAAGCACGTCCTGCCACAGTTCCTATATCGGAAACGTGGAATGTGTTGCAGTTTTTACGCAACTCCTTATTTTCCCCATGACCTTTCCTCGCTCCAGACATATCAAAGTTTGATAGTTGGGACACTTCCATAGGTGCAGTGACCGACTTACTCGACTCTGGGCACAGACTCGCCAAACTCGTATGACTTGGGATCAGCGCCACAATTTACTCTCTCTTTTAGAGATAGCTTGGGTAACGTTTTCATCCTTGTCACCAAATGTTGAGTCTCGCTCTCTACCGAATTACCATATATGAGGACAATCAAAGAGGATCGAGGAAGGAACAAAGAATCGAGATGATTACGGTTCAACTGTCGAGTATATTCTAAAAACAAGGGTACATAGATAAAACTATAAAAAGGGATTAGAGTATTACAATAAGGTTGACCAGAAAATAAACATAACAAATGTACATAAAGACAATACATAACAAGTTTCAAAACCATATTAAGGACATGGTAATTGACTAATATTATTATAGCTGCAAAAAAAGTTACATCAGTGATGATCTGTCAGATGTACATATAGTTATCACTTATCAAGTTGTTGAAATAGGCTTTTTTGTCAGATGAAAAGGATATTAATTTATCCATTTTAAAGATTTGGTTATTTTATCATGTAGGAATGATATAAAACGAACGTATTTCTATTTACGTAATTGCTTCGTTTTTCAATGAAACATTTTTATAAACTGTACATTTTGTTATCTCCTATCCCTTTACATAGGAGTATGTATACAAAAATCAATTATACAAATAAGTGATCTCTATTCCTTAAACATACAATTATTTTGAAATGTTTTGAATACTTTTCTCTCGTTTATGTGGTAGAAGGAATGAGTAAGTAGATAAATCTTCTGCTTTCATTGAATAAATTGCAATTCTAAAATTCTGAGGTGTAACAAAGTAGGTAGTTAATTTGTAAATCCAAGTCAAGTTTGAAGTCAATATAGATAGGTATTAAATTAAGTCGCAAATCACACTCCATATCCCTGATCCCCAATGATGATAAAGACCTCTTGATTCTAAATCAAAAATCTAAATCTAAATTTTGTTTGTAATCTAAATAATATTTTGGTAGATACTTGAAAATTAAAATTATTTGCTATGATTTTTTACATTTTTAGGGGGGGGGGGATGCTGGGCCTAGTATGTGCTCTCCTTGTTTCTGTGTCTTTTGCAAAGGGATTAAATCAAGTCTCAAGTCACTTTTGTGTAAGTGTGATCTCAAGTTCTTGAATAAATTAGACAATTTGAACGACAAAGAACGATCCGAGTCCCCATCTTTGCTAAATAAGTTGATTGATATGTACAACCATTATGAACTAAGATTCATCATCAGCCTTTCTACTCCTATTCTATTTATATATACATATAATGACTGTGAACGGAGAGTGCCTTTCAACAATTCTTTATACCTGCCTACATTTACATAATATATCGAATATATTTATGTAAATCAATACGGACATTATAAATAATAATCGTCATAATATATTATGTTCATTTTTTATATGTATATTTATGACTAATCGTACTATTTAAGAGCTAAGTTGATATTCAGGAACGACGAGTATTCATTAGTAGCCCTCCTCTCTCCTTCTCTTCTCTCATAAATACTATAATTAATTATCTTGACTCTAGGTACATTTATTAGAAAATGAAATTAATGCACAAACAATCTTGATTTATTAGAATGTACCTACGCTCGTTACTACAGAGGTACATATGTATAAGAGATAAAAAGTATTTTAAACTCAAATGTTTATGAGTGACACATTGTCATAAAAATATACATAACTATAATATTTCCTACGAGTATTCCATGTAAATCAATTCAAAACTAACAGTTCTGTTTATAAAATTTCACCAATTTTGTACTTTCTCTAAAAAAGGAAATCATTAATAATTTCTTATTCTGGCACATCTTGTAGACCAGTGGTTCTCAAATTAGAGGGCCAAGGTCGTGTCCAGAATTGTTTACCGTGGGGGAGGGGGGGGGGCTAGCTTAGAAGTACTTTAATTAAAAATATCAAATATATTGTTGTTTTCCTTGTAGCTTTTTTTTTATTAAAAAAACAAACATTTGGACAACTATATGTGTCAAGTCAACAAGAAAGCAAGTTTGTAAAAGGAGAAAATCCACTTTTAAGTTTTTTTACTTCATAAATATAACGGTCAAATATTTCAGAGTCATTTTAAGACCTATTTTGCACAGTTTTTGCTAAAATGTCACTTTTAATTAAGAAAGCAAGGATTGTTGTCTACTCAATGGAGCAATCGGATAAATGTATCGACTGCATATGGAGCCGATATGATCCCTGAAAGAATGTCCATCTTTTTCATAGCCCCAGAGATTTATTTGGTTGCAGTTGGCTAAAACCAGTTCATCATTTTAGACTATTAAGAATCAACTACATCCACTATCTTGCTGCCCATGATGAATCATAGTAATAGTAACAACATAATCATAAATACCAGATGTTTTTTATTCTTCATAGCAGTTTTAATTCATTTTTGAAGTATTTCAGATAATCTAGGTTTCTTGTTGACTTGACTCATATAATTTGACAATTTAATTTTCTTAGTTTTGTCAAAAAAAATCTTTTTAGAAAACGCGATGATTTTTTTAATTTTTTTTTTCATGACCTTTAAAAAAACAAGCAAACAATTATTTTCAATTTCATATTGTTTTTTTTTCGTATACATACGACCATTTTGATCTTGTTCTCTCTTTATAAGCTACATTTTGACAACAAATTTTGTCTTTTTGACAATAAGTTCTTATATTTGACAATAAAAATTTTGTCCCCCCCCCCTCGTTATGGGCCTTCTGAATTCTCTAATAAATCTAGACATGAAACATATCTAGGTTTTCTTTTCATTAACATTTTAACTTATCATTATTTTCAAAGACTTTGAAAGAAAAATCAAGGGGAGCCACTGGATATTTGTTATTTCATGAAGTTTAGAATGGAGTTAAAAAGTTTGTGAATTACTGGAATGGAATAAAGTTAATTTTGTATTTAAATAAGAATGGTTATACTTTTTAGTAGAGTCTCTTAACACTTCTATTTTACTTATCTTACAAATCTACACTATAAGTGGGGATGGACATTTTGTTGAGTTACTCATGATGACTATTTGGTACCCTTGTTTCATTTTGCTTGCGAATTGTTATTCACAATATTAAATAATACTCGGTAATTGATAAAAAACTGAGAAGCGATTGAAGGGAATTTGAATTGTCATTTCTTTGACATGATTTCTTAATAATAATTAATTAGACATTAAACTACTTATAATTGTATAAAAGACTGAATTCAAATTGATTATCAAGCTACTGGTCGTAATTTTTGTTTTTGATTGTCTTTCCTAAACTCAAGACTATCAAAACATTTTGCTAATCTCTATCAAGAGGTAATTTTAATATTTCTACCTACCATTATGACCCATGACCATTCATAAAAAACATCCTTCACTATTGACTAATTATGTGGATCTACAGTTAATTTAAATTTATGATTAAGTTAGTTACACATTATTCAACATTTAATTAAATTAATACTCAAAGACAAAGGGATCCCCTCATTTGTAATTGTTGTCAATTAATTACATATATCTAATGAATCGATATATCAACCAGTTTTAATAAACGTATTTATTGCTATCTATGTTTAATATCTAATGTGGGTACTCATTTAATATGGAGTATCTATGTATTCATGAATAGTAATAATTATAGGGCAATCCAATATGAACATTTTTAATTGGAATTTCATTAAAAACATAAACCTTGTATACATACATTGATAGAATATTCACTAGGGATGTATCGTTTCTTCATATAGGACTTAAAAATCAGTTTTTGAAAGAACTCGTAACTTTAATGGGTCTTCTATATAGAGTGTCATCATTTTGATTAATATTATAGTAACGTACTTTAGTTTGCCAATCAAATTCGTCCAGTAAAACTTTGAGTATCTGTCATAGTTATAGTATGTAGTTATTTGTACGTATCAAATGCAGGAAAATAATTTACCATTATTTCTAATGGAGGCTGGTTTAGAGTAGTTAGTATTTTTATAGCAATTGTATGTTTAATTATACATCCATTTAATTGGAGTTAAATATTCTTTACCTTCATCCAGAGAGCGTTTTCCCGTAACGTCATCATTTAGAAAGTCAACCATCTTTGAGGCACAGATTTTATAAGAATAAAAATCCTTGTTTCTTTAAAATTAAGTTAAATTGTGAATTACTGCCGTGAATTTGTATGTCACAGTGGGGTCGACAAATACATCAAAAGACTTCACTTTTGACCGTTTAATAAAATTATGTTCCTCTTTGTATTATATTTGAGACCCTAACATGTATATAATATTTTTTTTTTCATTACATAATTAATCATTATACATTCAAATTTGCCCTAAAAAATGTAGCCAATAATTATTTAAACATTACGTTTGGATATCTTGCTCAAATTATCCTTCATTTATGGTCCCTATTCGAACCAAAAGCAACTAAATAGTAAAAGTCATGCTACTCATTAGGGATTTTAATTACCTATTCATTGTGTTTTATTCAAATATTACGGTTTCCCTTGAAGCATAAAGTAGTATTCAATACGGACACCTCCTTAAAATTTAGAAGGGGTCGTCAATTTTTTTGAGCAGTATCTCCCTAACAATTTATTAAGACAGACAACCATTTCATTAAGTTGTGAGTTCGATATTTTTCATTTAAATAAGGTGCAAGATGTCTATTTTAATGCTTCCATAATTTGTATTTAAATATATATATATATTTTTAATCTAGAGCTGGTGATCTAAGAAGTCATTTAAAACATTATAATTTACAATGACAGGTTCTTAAATATCATCTGTTTATAATTTGTATCTAAAAATGTCTTTTATTTATTCAATATATGTATGTATAAGAAACGTCAAAATAAAGAATGCAAATGAATTATTTTTGTGCATTGAATCTTTCATTAATTAAAATCCACTCTTTATATTTATACAATAGAAACAAGTATGATAATATAATAATTATTAAGGATGTATGCAGTTAATTATATTATTTGGAAGTAAAAAAAACAAATTTGTTTGAAAGGATTAAGGAAGTGTGGAGTCCAAGGATAGGATCTTTCCGCTAGCTATCACACATTTCATTATCATGGAAACAGATTCATTGTATAGGTAAGGATTGTTCTGTAGGTAATTGAAGTCGTAAAATGATGATTTTAAAAGTGCCAACGTAGTAATATGTAGGGAAAACAGTTTTACCCATGAAATTCACATCATAATTATATAATGTAATGAAGGTTATTAAAACACAAAAAATAATCAGACACATTTTTATACACTTTTCTTTGAGTTATTTGATATAAAAACTGATTTTGAGGGAACAATATTTCCGCCATTATTTTCACTGTAACTTAACTTATCATTTGAATGACTAATTACTTTACTATCATTTGATGAAATTTATTCAAATTCAATGCTTACTTTTCGAGGAGATATTTGAGAAAGTGTAACGTTCGGTACAGAGGGGTGAGTTGCAACGAGTGTTACAATTGTTAACATCTTTATTATTCTTATGAATTATTTAATGTCCATTGGGTTCATACTAGGGGTAGTGTAAGAAACTGAAGTAGATTGCATTTCTTTGATCTATAACCAGGGATCCAGGTACAAATATTAGTAAGAATCTTACAATATCCTAATATACAATATTAAATTGAAAATAAATAAAATATTTAACACCTTGAAATGTTTAGTTATTTATTGCTCAAAAAAATATACTTCAATCTATTTTCTTAATTTCTTACTCAAACTTGATTTTTTTTAAATGTTTGCAACTGTTTCCGTAGCCCGAAACAGTTTCACGGATTTCTTTCAAACACAATTTGTAAAAAACAAATGGAAACATAATGGGGGTCAAAAGCGTTTACAAATGATATATATTGATAAATTTATGCTTCAATATTTTCCAATAGAATAACTATGTTACTTATTGATGGATATGCAACTATATATAGTAAATTGCTAGAGATGGAAATCAAATAATCATATTCTGGGGGGAAAAAATATAGATTTTTTAAAAATTTCAGGAAGAAATATGGGCCAAAAGAGTTTGCAAACTCATTTATTTGAAATAAATATCATTTTTAAACATAATATAATTCGAAACATTGTGTCATTATGATAATAATACCATATTTTCATTTCATATTACAAGAAAACAACTGTTATTGCTCAAACAACTAAACAGTACAAAACTACATATAAAACAATTTAACCCTTTATATGTTTTCTTCCATTCTTAATAAAATCCATCTTTCTTCCTTTCTTAATAAAATCCATCAGCCTCCTATCAACAAAGAATGTTAATTTATGCATTTGTTGAGGTGTGATTTTAGAAGATACATACATCCTTGATCCTCTTCCAAATGTCTTTTTTACTCTTGAATTGATGCCAATTTTCGTACACCTTCCTCTTCAGAATCGACCAGAGGTTCTCTACCGGATTCAAATCCGGGCTCTGAGGTGGCCAGTCCATCAGACGTTCACCAGAGGTCCCCTGGTTTTGTTATCGAGAAGCATGGCTTGGGGCTTTATATTGTGTAATAATGAGATTATGGTCGACAGCATCATTTTGTGAATTCAACCAGGGTAATAAATTTGCTTCCCAAAACTCACCGTAGTTCACATAATTCATTTTGACACCTTCAGGGACATGAAAAGGACCAACAATCTCACTCCCAATAATCCAAGCCCAAATCATCACTTCCCCTCCTCCTTATTGACGTCTGAATCGCAAGCGTTAGCCACTGCCTTTAAGAAGCCATCCCTTGGTCCAACCGTCGGGACTGTCAAGGATTGCTCTAGCCTCGTCAATCCAGATAGCATTTTGAAAATTGGTTTTCAAATATTTAGTGGCCCATGCTAGTCGCTTCTGACAGTTGGTATCACTCAAAGGAGGACATTGTGTTGGCGTCATCTGGTCGGTTATTTGTTTCAAAATCCGATTTTGGGTCCTTTTAGAGATGCCAGACAGTCCTGCATGGTCAAAAATAGCTTTGCTTGTGCTGTGTGGGTTTGTTAGGACACTCCTCTTGATTTTTCTCATATCTCGTGGTGAAGTCACCTTTGGTTTGCCTCTTTAGTGCTTTTTTCTACCATATTTGCTATCAATGACGAAACGTTTGAGATTTCGATGAACTCGTTTCTAAAATTTAGAAATTTCTAATGAAGACTTATTTGCAGCAAGTAATTTAACTATTTCTCCCTTCTCTCTATCTGTCAACAATATCTTTTCTTTAGCTATTATTAATAAATTTATGTTACCTGTATATACTTTTGGCTCACATGAATAGAGGAAAATGTTTAACAGTTATTAAATTTCGGGTTTTTTCGTAAAATGTAGTAATGAAACTCGAATTTGCTCCCAGTAATAGAGCCAAATATATTTCAACAATCCCCGGTTTCCCTTATACATATATTATACCTAATCAAGCAGGCAGATTAGTGTAAGAGCAAATTTTGAATATAAATCGTCACTGTCGTGTGAAGTTTGACTTTTCCCGACTCATCATAATTAATTGGTTTTATATTGATTATTATTTGATGGACGATTGGACTCATTGAATCCAATATCCTCTTTTTCAGTTCAAGTCCAATCTTGGAAATTTTCTTGGAAACAAAGGAATTTCTTGCTCGGAATTCAACTATAAAAGAGGCAGTCCTCATGATTCTACAGCTTTGAATAATAATAAAAATAATCCTTTCGACTTAATTTAGAAAATTATATGATTACACCATTTCAAACAAATAACATCATTAATTTCATTAATCTTCAAAATTATAATTCACCTTGGTTTTGTATGTATTATGTGTGACAAATATAGGAAGGGCCATAGCTATGTACATGGATACACCTAAGTATGCTTAAGATTCATTTATGGATGATCCAAAAATTTATGAGATTATATACTTTGTACTAGTAATTATAATTATTACAGGAGATTAATATTATAAGTACATAGGTATACACAGTTCCACGCTTAGTCATTACCCATATGAAAGGCGGCCTCAAAGTTATGTGTAATAAACAAAAAACTACTAAAATGTCTACATCATATTATACTTGTTCAAATGGATCAACTATGAAGAACATAAGTCATACATATAATATGTATGTAATATATAATTAGAAGATTATGATTTAAAATTGTATCCCTACATTAATTATAATCATTAAAATTAATGACTTAGTAGGATAAATAGTTTGTGAAGCTATATGTACATATTCTCTGACTTTAAGGGACATTTATTTAATCCAGGAGATGTGCACCAGAAGGATGTCTCAGTGAAGCTGACTGTAAATGAGGAAGAATGTTGCAAAATCCTCCCACCGATCAAAGAGGCTGTCGACGACGCTGTCATACCCCTCCCCACCACTTCAATAGAATATACTGGAAATTTAAAGTTAATTAATGTTAGTTTGTTAATATTAGAGCCACTTTAAAAGTTACTTTCCAATTCCTGACCCCTTCACTTGTAAAACATTGCGCAGAGGGTGTAATGAATAATAATAATGGAGGGAGTAGAACTTCATCAACATTAAGATATTCTAAGCAGATGAGCTCCTCACTTTATTTAGGCAAAGTCATATGCTTTTCAAACTATTTTATCCTTGAGATTAATTAATTATTAATGAGGTAATCATGTTGAACTTTTTTTATACGCACAACCTCGATTCTCTAAAGGGAAAGGGATTAAAAAAAACAAAAAAACATATGGTAGTTATCCTTATGTACTTTTCCTGCTGCCAACTCTCTAATTTTCAGTCAAATTATTATTAATATATACTACATATATGTAGATAAATTATAATTTTACCAATACAAAAATTAATAATTAGTTAATATAAACATACCTTTCAAAAAAGGACGTGCAATTCTTGATTTAATATATGCATCAAAATCATATATAATAGCATTACCCTTTTTGTGTCAATTATACGTAGAGTCAGCTGCTTTAAATCAATAGAGTCAACTGATGAAAAACAGCTGAAGGAAAAGTACATAGTATTTTATTTTATCCCAAAAAGCACGTCGTGTTCCAAACTCATGAACAAGAACTATCGAACAAAAATTTTGGATCTTGTTTACTTATGCATAATCGAAACATTACTTATGCAGATGACCTGGCTATTCTCTGGGGCGCACAGTTTGAGAAACACTACATAGAGTACTCTCAGTTAGCTTCTCATTCCTACAAAAATCGGTCTTTTTAAAAAAGATCCGAAAACATTTGAGTCTTCTCGATTCTTATGAGTAAGATTCAAATTTTTCAGGTTTTCACTTCTAAAGTACGACTCTTACAATTATTATTCAGATCCATTGATCCGGTTCTTTCACATTTCTCAAAAAATCTGGAATCGGAACTGAGTTCTCAGTATACTTCTATACCTTAGATTAATTACTAAGCAGGTTATTTTTATCAAAAAGGCCAGAGAGCACACTTGAAAATGCTCTGAGGTGCCTTGCTTGAGAACCACTGTTCTAGGTGTTGTTTTTATTTTAGAGGATACTGTTCTCATAATATTAGTATGATAAAATAAAAATATATGTATAAGGGAGAAAAAGGACTGAAAATATGTTTAACCTTTAAATTCAAGTATTAGGGATTACTTTATTGATCACTCCTTTCTGCAAATCATTATAGTTGATATATCAAAGTATTATATTAATCCGTATTCAAATTTGAACTGACCAATATGTAAGTAACATTTTTATATATTAGTTCTGAGATATGAGTTTACTTCTAACTGTTTGAGTCTTTGGACTTTACATTCAAAATATAACTAGTTAATAAAGAACAAATAAATATGTATAACACTACAGTTCTCTACTTAATTTAGATCATTCCCATGATTTTTCTAGATGTATCATAAATTTAAACCAATCATATTACTTCAATCAGAAGATACCATCATGAAAATGAAACTACCTGACTCACGTAAATTTAAAGTAATAGGAACCGCCCAAATGCATCCTTTTATTAAATTGTGTAACTTGATGTGTTATTGAGCAGTTAATTAATTGTAATTTGAACGTTAGAATATAGAAAAAATATCATTTCAATGTACTCATATGTATCAATCAAAACTCCAATGACAGATAGAACGTTTTAATTAAACTATCTAAACTGTCAGACTCAGAGCATTTGTTACATTTAAAATCAAGCCAATCCTTTTTTTTTTTTTTTAATTCGTTTAAAGTTCTTTAGTAGTATGTAAGATTGAATTACAGATTACTTCTTTTTTTTTCATTCATGGAAGCCTACAATAGCAACAGTCATTTTTTCACATCAAATTATACTTATAGACCACACAGTCAATAAACAGGATAATTTGTGTACATACATTTAAGTAGTTGCAACGAAACAGGATGTGTAAGTCTTTTTAAATATAACAACCCACATCCCATCCAGAAATTACATAATATACTTATTTTTATTAACAGGTACAAGGATAAAAATAATTTTAAAAATTGTAAAATTACGTGTATAATGACCCATGGACTATGAAAATATTTGAATATAATTCATAAGACGATATAACCTTTAGATTTATGTGACTAACAGCTCTTCAATGAAAATACAATATACAAACATAAATCTAGGATTTAGTCACTAACTTTTAAGACTGTGATATGTTGAAAATATACATACAATGATATGTGTATACTAAATCATCATTTTTTCGAATATAATTGTTCTGATGGGAAACATCGTAAAGACCATCGTTAGAAAAGTTAATAATATTTTGGACTAAGTTTAGGTCATCTCAAAATGAAAAAAGAGGTTCTTTAGGGTTCAAAATCAACTATTTTTTTGTAGCATTTGAAATTTAAAGCAATGGATTAAATGTTGGAGTTTTAATGTTCAATGAACCCTAATTAAAGTTAAACATTATATTACATATTTTCTATGTACATAGGTAGATGTATAATTATGATGTCATTTAATTTGGAAGCATTATATGCCCTAATAAATTTTAAATTATTGAAGAGGATCATTTCATAAATTGATGAATTGCTTTTGCAACTTCTAATCAAGTATTTAAGGATACGCTATTAGGAAATGAGGAATACATACATGAGCATTCATCTGGATAATTTGTATAATTATGAACTTTTTTCTTCATTTCATTTCATATCATGGTTCTGATGAACTTTTTATTGAAAAAAAAAATCCATTGCTTAAAATATATATTTTTTTTTTTTTGAAAATTTTACCTCATTTAGACTTGTATATTTAAAAGTCTGATCATTTTATGGTATATTCAATCTCCATAAATAATGATGAGTACCCTTTAATGTAGTTTTTATAAATTATTATGATTATATAATCTAAGGATTTGACGTCATTGTACACATATTGGTTTGATAATAATTTATTATTGTGAAAAAGTTCTTATACAGAACATATTTGCAAATATATAAATATAATATCTAAGAAAATATTTACCTTATTTAATGTCTGTGTCATTCTTTCAAGTCAATATTTGAAACCTAAAACTATGAAAAACATCTACTTTTTATACATTTTTTTTTACATCATTCATTTTTATATTTTGTTTAAATCATTTAAACGAGTATTTATTAAGATTGGATCAATGAACATAGGTGCTTGAAACAAGGGGTTAAGGGATCATTGGCCTCCAATTTATTTTTTATGAGAAGTTTTGTGATTTTCGTACCATCAATAGGTGATGTTATTTTTATAAAACTACTCCCACCTGATGAATGGGTTCTGGGACTACTCTCAATGTTCTATATTTATACTTGTCTTATAATAGTTATATGTATTTTAATATTAAGGAAAATGAGGTAGAATATACTATGGTTGTTGTTTGCTCTTTGGTTTTTTTGGTCAGCTGTAGATTTGTTTACTCTTGTCCCTTATTATTACTCTGATTGTTGATTGGTTGAACTTGAAATAATACTTTTTAAACAGTGAACATATTTTCTATCTTTTATGAAATATATAATTGTTAAGCAGTTGGCAAGGATGACGTAATTGGTTATATCTACCATATAACTTTGGGGCTTTGTACTTTCTTTCTTTTTAGTAACAATATGTATGTGTGCTATTAGTACTCTGAACGAGAAGAACAAGAATTTAAGGAAGTGCAAAAAAATTGAGTTAGTGCAATTCTCACGAGAGATGTGAAAAAAGAACCCTTCTCGGCGAGTATGGAAACATTTTTAATATTAGTTGCTTCAAACAAGCTTTTTGGTTTTTTTCAAAGTTGTCATCATTCTGTCTCAATTCTTATCGAGAGCATGTCTGGTAAATAAATATGGTTTGACATTAACACAAATGAGGTAAAAGTTTGTCTAAAATGTACATAGATCCTTTGCAATGAAAAAATGTCACACAATAAACTTATAAAGGTCACTCAAAAACTATATTGAGATAAAATAACTAAATATAAACAGCTCCTTCCTTCTCTTAAATTAAAAACTGTGTTTTTTGATGCCATCTTAGAAGTAACTTACACATCTCTTTTTCAAATCTCTTATCTTAGCAATCCTTTGTCAGAAGACATTGAACTATCATCAACATAAACTGGTATTCAGATTTTTTTTTCTAAATTGTCAAACAGGATATGTAAATCTTTGTGAGTTTCTGCCTTTCCTTAGGCTTTAGAGAGAGGAAAAAACAGTTTATGAGGTTTATCAAGAGACGTTAGAGTAAACACAAATTAAAAAATAATAGGAGCTCTGTACTTAGTATTCATTTTGATATATTTATTTGCCTGAAATACGTTGAATTCCTAACTTAATTCAAATGGGTATTCTTCTAACTCTAATTATATTATGTAGTTCTTGAAAGAGGCCTTACATGTTGTATATGCCTAACATATTATGGACATTAATATTTTGTCGGCATACAATATATGTTTCTTAAAAGAAAGGAGGAAAATAAACTTGACTTGACTAATCAATTTTATTCAAACAGCTTATTAAATATTCTTGATAAGTTTATCCATTAAATTATGTTTTTTTGTTCTCTCCCTGAAAAAGTAAAATAAATTAAACTTCATGCAAAATTCTACTTATTTTTATTCTCTACACAAAGTAATTTTCTTGAGTTTTCATCACATTCTAGGATCCTAAGTAAATTTGTATTTCTATTTATGTCCTCAGAGATATCTTTATCACTTTATATATGTACATATACATGAGTATGTTCGTTTATTATGTATGTGCCCATGTCTTTTTATCAACTCTGAATACCAATTATGTTGTATATCATTTCCTTTTCATTTTTATTCTTTACGTAGGGCTGTAGAGATACTCTTTGTTTTATTATTATTTCGTCAGATAAAAATGATCATTTTGAAAAATTATCGCTATTTTTCAATGTTGCTTAAGGCTATTTATTATTTCACAAGGGTGGTCAATTATAATTTAATGAACATTTTTAGTTAATTAAACTCAATTTGATAATCCTTAAGTCTTTTCATCGACGGAAAGTTCATTAGTAGAAACTTGACTGCAAGGAAATGTCACTGTGAAGAAAATTAAAATTAATAGTGATTCATTATTTATTTTATATTATTTTTTTTTAATGCATATTAAATATAATTAATTACTCTCTATGCTAATTAAATATTAATACTATCGACTCCTTTTCGGGCTATGTACAGTTCGAAATTAAAACCAACATATCTTGAATAATTACTTGCCTCCTCAAATTTAATGAATAATAACGCTTATAAATTGTTACTTAATATTATTACAAATATTAAATTTGAATTAATATTTCCAAGTCTTGTCAACAATTTAATCAAGCAATTGAGTTATCCTTCCAATTAATTATTATAATTAAATTCATTTCAAGTAATAATTAATTAGTACCTCATTACTATGATGATTAGTAGAGATAACAATAATTATTTCTAAAATTATACAGTTCTCTTGATATGAGTAAATATTTGAAGTTCATATAAATCACATCAAAGACTGTGTTTTATGTTATATGTAGGTTATAATACTCATGATGGAAAATATGAAGCAGGCGCAAATTTAAAAATATGAGACTGAATATTTTGTTTTTTTAATTTTTTTAGTATGAAACTATTCACTATGTTATTGATCCAAGAAAATAAAAATGAAGTAATTTAAAGATATGGATTAATAATATTACTTTTACTATAAACTAACTTATTATTAGTAACTTATTATTAACTTATTAGTTACTATAAAGTAACTTATAACTCAACAAAATATTATTTCCCCTACATTGATTAAGAATTTTGGCAAACATTTCATGCGGACTTTGTCCTAATATATTTAATTACCTATCTATATATAATAAGAGACCGTGGCTGACCCACTTTTTAAAAAAAATAGTATTTACGAGAAACTTCAAATGAGCGAATATTACTAGTAAATGAATACTAAGTTTCTTTTTTTATATTCATAGGCCACCCCAGAAGTTTCTTTCGAGTCTGTTACTAGCCTTCACACTTTCAAAAATGTTGTGCAAAGTTCAAACTATAAAAAATACCTGACCGAGCTTTAATCCAAGTGCGAAAAGTAAATCTAAAAAGTGCTTTAAAATTGAGGCCTTTTTTCAAGGACTGATAGTACTAATATATGTGTGTACGAAAGAGAACAAAGTGTGATCGATTTTAAGCCCCATGCTAAGAGCCCATACAATACAATTGAAAAACGAGGTGGCAGCTCAATCTAGCTAAATATATTATCCTAACAAAATCATAACTATATGATAGATCTTATGCCACTTTAATTAAAGGTTAAGGACTATATAGAATTAAGTATATATATATATGTTAAATGAGTAACTTTTTTCATGCTATCATGTAATAAACTCAAATATTCATAGAGCCGTAATAAACTCGTTTGCTGATATGAATAAATTCATAGTTTTTTATAAAGTTATTTGCAAAGTTACTTGCGCACACACATACACACACACAAATCCCATTTCATGCGGAGGTGTTACCCCATGATAAGCCAGTAGTATTTATGTACATATATATGAAGGCATTCATATTGTATATATGTATTGCAGTTTGCTTTTAAAAGATTAGCGTGCCAACAATGATATTGGAGAAGGATATCTTTCATTTTTGACAATGTATGTATCCATTTGTTGACTTCACTCTAATTTACACACCAAGAAAGGATCCAAGTGATAAAACTAGGGATACATCGATATTAAATTATATTTTTATTGAAAAAATATTATAGTTAATGTTGTAAATATAATTGTAATATTCTTCATTAAATAAAATTGATTTAAATGTTGAAGTTTCTCTCCTCATTAAAGCATACATCACCCCCCCCCCCTAAAAAAAATCATATATAAAGGCAGTTGATATGAACAAAGGTATTAATTTAATTTATTCTACCATAAGTCTTCTCATCATACTCTCCAAAGACCCATCCTTAAACTTATCAATCCCTAAAAAGTGTATCAAATGTATTTGCGCCCTCTATAACTTATTCAGTAAAAGTCTTTAAAGTATCTTCCATTAATTATACACACCTATTTGAACTGACAAATTCACAAGAATAATTTATTCTTAATTAGGACTTAATTAAAGTATTTCTAATTCTTAGAAATTTAATGTTTATATGTACATATCTCCAACATGGCGTTATCCCACTAATATGAAAATTTAGAATGTATTTTTTTTAAATATCAGATATCGATTTTTCTACCTCTCTTTTCCTTATTAGTTTTCTGAAAGTTCATGGGTTGAACTTGAATTAACTAGCTGTTATTGTAAATAAAAATGTCTCATACTTAATTAATTACACAGGTCAACAAATTTGAAATGTCAAAAATCCAAATGGGTTTTAGTATAATAAAAGTTATTCCGTTTTGCACACTAATTTCAAATCTGTAATATTTTTTTTTCGAGAGTCATAGGGTTTTTGAGAAATCGAACCCTACTTTTTGAGCTTTTTTGGCCCATTTTACAACTTCAACTTCAATTTAAACATAGAAGGATACTTATTTTGTGAGCTAAAAAATAATGATCTGCTAGTGTTTTTAATGCAAATTCCATTTCCAGTCTTTTTTTTGACCTAAAAGGACTTTTGAGGATATAGGCGGAAGGAGTAGGCCCAAAAATCAGCCAAAACGGTTGTACTTAAATAACTTCTTGAATATTATATGAAATGGATGAAAAAGGAATGCATTCAAGAGCTGAGGCACACAGCTTCTAAATCAGATGTCAAGTGCTCCATAAAAATCTTTGGACTCATGCAAAGAAATATATATTTGAAATCAGTTGCAAAACGGAATAACTTTTATTATACTTATACCCCTTAGGATTTCTGACTGTTGACCAGAGTAATTAAAGAATAGCAGAAGCTGATATCTAAAGAGATTTATTTGTGCAAAATTAGTTCCATAGAACTCTCTTTACGTCCGATTCAGATGCGCCTTTTTTGACACATCAATTTTTTACCAACACATCATGCATAATTAAAAAAAAAAAAAGAAATGAATATATATTATTCATTCATCCAGGCCAATTAAAATATACTTAAAATTACTTGAATGGCGTGTGCTACTTTAATAGGGTTTAACTGCAAAGATGACGTATCAAAATGCAAGATTTTGATGGACTACGATCTCAAAAAACCACATTCATTTCATTAAGTTTATTCTATCCTAATATATGTATATGCATATACATGTATAATACAAAAAAGTTATTAAAATCAGATTTTTTTGTATGTGTGTAATTACAAAAGCTTGTACATACATTTGGGTAATTGAAACCCATAAAAGATCCTGCTTATTTTTTTTACTTTTTTCTTTGGTTATATCTTTAAAGAGTCGAAAAAAAAAAGATTGAATTCTGTATCAAAAAGGATATAATTTTATTATTATTATGTATGTATGTATATACATTGTAAACCATTATGTTAGATGTTTTGTTTGATACAAAAAATAATAATACGAATAAAACCATTATTTTATAATATGTATATTTACGATGTACATAGATTTTATGGTGGTTTAAATAGTTTTATATATATACATATATATATATAAACACAATAAATGCCATTATATAAAACAATCAGGATTTAAATTATCCTTCAAGAATCCATTTTGTTAAAACGTTAAATTGTCTTTATTTCTGATTCTTGGACGGATTTTTTTTCTCCGTATGGACTCTATTTAATGAAATATTTAACAGAATAAAATATTTCACCAAAAAAGCAACAGTTTCCATACATTTTATTTATCAGCTGTTGATTTCTATACTCCCTCATCACGATGAGCTCTTTGGGATAAACAATATACATTCTATTCTCCCTTCAGCTGTTTTTCATCAGTTGATTCTTCTGAATTAAAGCAGTTGACTCTACATGTTATGAACTCAAAAAGGGTTTTATTATTATTATTTATGATTTTGATCTATAAAAAAAATATTAAATCAAGAATTGCGCGCCCTTTTTTGAATTTTTGAATATTATATACAAGTATTCACGATTGATTTGTATATTGGTAGAATTTATAAAAGTATATCTAAATAATAACTCTGCCCAATATTAAAAATTTGGCAACAAGAAAAATACAGAAGAAGAGCTACCAGTTTTTTTTTTTTTAATTTTCCCTTTGGTCAAATGGTCAAAAAAACTCGTCGTGCAAATAGTAGTAGCTAAACGTTAATTTCCTGATTTAAAATTAAATCTTGTTAAGCTGCCTTTAAATGAAGAGCAATTGAACAGTGTGAGATAACGAATTGCATACCTAATTGGCCAGATACTGCATCTCTTCTCTCTTCTTTTTGGAGAAAAATTTAAGAAATATATAATTAAGTTGACAATGTGTCATGAAGACTCAAATATCAATGTGTGCAACCCATGTTCTTAGTATGTAAATTGATGTAGAGTATATATTAATTCATCCCTATGAATTAATAGATACTCTTAAGTCTCCGCACGTGGATTTGAGGTTAACAACAAAAGTCCGTTTTTAAATTAAGTTGTTGTTTTTTAAAGAAAAAAACCACATAATTATTTCAATAGAAAACAACTGTGAAGACGACATCTCAATGGATAAAATTAAAAGTTATTTGGGCTGTATATTATGATTTAAGACATAGACCAAAATGCAAAGAACCCTTATGTAATTCAGGATGGTTAAAGATTGATGTCAAAAAATACAAAGTCATTTTCTCAAAGTTCTCAGAAGATCAGTAGACAGTAGCTATGGCAGGGTATATTTCGATATTTGAGTCTGTGTCTTGATATTTATTTATCAGTAAATTATTTATCACTTCTCTTTTTAATTCAATGAATAATTTCATTTAAAATAAAGTTATTTTATAAATACATTTATAAATAGTTTAAGACATATTTTACAACATTTTTAAAAACAGTGTTAAAAATTATGGTAGTTTGAGTTATGTCAAAAAGTAGATTTATTACTCAAAGAAAAATTACCTTCCCATGCAAGAAGTTTTCATTCAGGTTTTAAATACAAAATTTAATTTTTACTTTTTGAGTTTTTTAAGCAAAGATACATACCTGATGCTTAATTTTATCATAATTAGATACTTAACTAACAATATTGATTGTTTTATTAATTTTTATAATGTATTTGCTTAATTATGGACTTACTAGCATTTGTGTTTATAGAATCATATTAAACATATCATATGATTTGTTACACTAAGTTACATGTATCTTAAATTATTTATTTTCAATTTATGTTTTTCAAAAACTCAAATCTCAAAATCTGATTTTGAGATTTTTTTAAAGGGGTATTAAAAAATTAATGTAATTTTTTTTTGTTTGGCTCTGCAATTCGACAAAAGACAAAATTTTAAGCATATTTTGCTTCATACATTTTTCAGTGGGATCGACTATATTTTCAGAAATTGACATAAAAAAACTGAAAATTGAGTTTAACCAATTTAATTGAGGGGATCAAATGATTCCAAAAATGTATAACACTTGTTTGATCATCAGTGAAAGTTAAGGGAAAATGTGAGTGGAAGTTTTTCGTCAACTAATTTATATATTTTAAGATTTTTTCATATTTTCAAGATTCTTATACTCTCATCAAATTACGTGACCCTTTGTGTTACAATACTTTTTATTTTTATTTACAAAAATTTGGTCTCAGTAAGGGTTATAATATCTCTTTATACCTTCACATGGAACCATTGCCTATAGAAATTCTTCAAATACTAGAAGGAATAGAAAAATCACACGCTTACAAGTAAAGGTCAATTTTCTTATTATTAGCCTGACTTATTTCATCACATATATTGTTTGTATCTACAAACTTTGATAATTGTAGATATGAATATTTTGACCAATGGGTTATAATTAGACTCATGTAAATGCACCACAGTTTTAATTATTTTGACTTCTTCACATTCATTATATTGTATTTATTAATAATTTAAGTTATATAATGACAAACTACTACAAAATATTGGGTACTTTAATAATTTATTGAACATTTGCATAAAAAAATATTTTACTTACGATAAAATTATAAAAACAAAATATTTGAAAGACATTACTAAGTTTGTCAATATTTCTTCTTTTGTACTGATAATGCTCCTCGCTATTTATTTTCTTACTTTATGATTTGTTAATGAGGCATAATTAATAACTACGATGAAAATTGTATTATCTATTTAAGGAATGTAATTAGAAAAAAAAAAGTGACTAAAACTGCTAGTTGCTGTGAATGGTTAGATATTTTTGGAGATAAGGAGCATGATAAAAAAAAATTAAGGGAGCTTTTCCTCCCGAAAAATTAAATTTGAAGCTTTAAACTGCACATGGTAAAAATATAAATTGAATTTAAAGTATTTTTCTAAAATCGAAAAATTTAGATTGATCCCTCAAAAGTTTATTAACAAAATCATTAAAAAACACTTTTGATTTATTGTCATATAATTTGCAGTCTTGACATTATAAATTTTTGGATATTGATTGTGACAGGACTATATCAAGAAATATAAAAATACTATAATTTACTGATGTTCAAGAGTCTCAGGAGAGATTTTTATATCCAGGAGATTTTCCTTGATGGTCTCAACAGACCTAAAATTTTCTAATTCTATTTATCTACTTCCAGATAAAAATGACTTGATTTTATTTATGTTTATGAGTTAAGTTGTTAATTTAGAACGAAGATTTTAATCATTCTTTTTTCAGATTTCCAAAATTGTTTAGTTGAAACTAAAGTGAGGGAAATACTGGTAGACTCTGGGGGTAAGGAATCACTATTTATAGAATTGTAGGATATTAAACTGCTTATCAGAGCCGGAAGGATTTGACTTTTTCACGATTTTTGTCTACTGATTTAATGGTAAAGTCAATCGGGTACGAAATGTTCTTGAACATATTGCTAGGCTCTAATCCTTTACATAACTTGGTATAGTACTTAGTAATTTGGTCACCTTTTTTGTTATAGCCCTGCTTGCATCTAGGAACAGCCCACTTGTATACCATACCATAGTAATGAACTCACTGATAGAAATTATATAACTTCCACACAATACCAAATCATGTATAAAAAAACTGCCTCTTTTTGTATTAAAAAAAACTGCCTCGGGGCCTTTAAATTTACGCTCATCGGGATTCAGACTTTTTTCACATCCTTATATACATACAATTCAGAGATTAGCAGGCAATGATGCCATGTGAAGTCAAAAAGAAATGTTCTATCCCACACTAAGACCACGTCTATCTTACTCATGATACATTTCACTTTATCACAATTTTTTTGGAGTCATTCGTTGTCATGTGACGTCTCAAATACCCGATTGATAAATATTTTATGAGACTGAAATACTTTTTCGGGTTGTAAAGCCCCAATACAATGTTATTAGTTGCATTTATTGCCACGGGCTAAAGAAATGGTATTAAATTCGATGTACATATTTTAAAACAAATTGGTCGCCCTGTTGATATTTTTATAGAACTTGTTTTGTTTTTTCCTCAATAAGTGAAGAGGTATATTATTGCATTTGTTATAACTTCTGAACTTGTTTGAATATGATCCACATACAATGATGAACACGATCCACTACTTTTTATATATATTTATTTTTGAATACTACTTACAAAATATTTTCTCCTTGAAAGTGTACACAAAATTTGCCTTCAACTTTTTAATGGAAACTATGAGGAAACTTTTTGAAGGCTTACACCAATTTAGGCGTAAATGAATTCTGAATCATCAAACTTGTTACATCCACTTTGGTAAGTAGGTATTTGAACCTGTCAAAACAATTAATTCAATAAGCAATGATAATGAATGTATTTTGAATGAAATGAGTATTAATTATGGCACAAAGATAATTATGATTTTGTTGTTTGTGAAGGAAACAAGAGCAACAAATGTACAAATTAATTTGTCAAGGATTGAAGGACAATTGTAAAATAATTTATTACTTAACGACAAGTATACTTCTTCGAATCAATAGCTTATAAATGATTCATACACTTTGCAATAGTGTATGAAAAAAAAATCATTAATTAGAAAAATCATTTTTCCTTAAAAAAAATCTACATTAAAATGTAATGCATTTAGCATTAACAAATCATATTTTAAGGACTTAACAGTTACTTTGTATTATTTATGTGTTCCTCTTCTTACCATGCATGTGTAGCTATAGAACTTTGGATTCAAACCACTACTACAACCATTATTCAAATGAAGCTTCTTGAATCTCATAATTTATATTATAAATTATATACATACATGGGTTTTAAATTGATTGAATTGAAGGGATATTCAATATCAGAGATAACTTAAAAAATATGCCACGTCTGACAATGTATATGCATATATATATATATATATATGCCAATGAAGATACAACCAAGACACGGAATCTTTGTACTAAAAATCTAGAAACGAGTAGTTCAAATGACGAGTGGACATATTTATTTGTTTATGAAGTTTATGCATATATAGGTATGTAGATATATTGACAAGCCATTATTTAGACTCACAACTTTTATGTCTCATCTATCAACAAAAGGTATGCATGTACAAAAGCGTGGTTTGGCTATTTTCTAACTGTGCAGAGATCTGGTTCAATTTTTTTTTTTTTTGACGCTTGGGGCGCTTATATAAGTCGTAGAATGTTTATATATATGTAGATGGTTGCATGAATTGCAATTATATATATGTGCATACATATGCATTATTGATATTTTACTGTAAGTAGGCAGTAGGCAGAATCAAACATAATTTCTTGAGTCTAGGGATGGAACAATTCTAACTCTGCTGTTACATTAAGTTCAATGGACAAAGATACTTATTTCTGGAGGTAAGGGCTGAGGTGTTATTCTACTTGTCAATTAAAAATTATCTACTTGTCATCCGGACCTCTGTCAAAAAAGTTTGGTGACTTTCTTTGTTTGAATATACACTTTTGCTTATCTCTACATATAATAGAATGGAAATTTGACTGGCATCTACTTAAACCTGGATTCGTGATTAAATTCTTGAATTGAAAACAATTTCTGTCTAGTATATGTAGATTGTAAAAAAAATGAATTGTGAAGGCTCATTTTGTATTAATTCTCTCAAGCCAGCTACTTGAGTTACCAAGTAAAGGAACCAATTTAACTGTAGCCAAAAATAAACCAATGTACTCTTCTTTTTTTTTCCGTGTACAAATATACTTAAATATGATTCCATTAATAATGGATCAGATATGCTCCACATGTTGTAGTTATTTTTTTTTTTTTTTTTTTTTGCTAATTTTATGAGTTTTTAATAATAAATAATTGAAGCAATTTGTTTTCAAAATGTTTTACTAAGCAGGTTTTGATCAGTTTATATGTTTCTATGATGAGGAATGATGAATGTACCCTCCAAATTTTTTTTTAAAAAAGCAAACAAAGAAACAAACCAACAACACTTTATTCTAGGTACACATATCTATAACATTAATAAATAAATGTCATTTTTTTTGTATTGCCCTTCATTGAACAGGTTTATTTTTGAATCAGAATTTGCAAGTCGTTTTTGATTCATTATATCTATATAAATATATATATATGTTTGTAGCAAGCCCACCCAGGAGAAAAACTTTCGCGGAAAAATCCAATACTACGGTCATAATTCGGTCCTCCCTGCTTAGATAATATTTTAAATCGGCTTTAACTTTTTTTTTTCAAATACTCCATTCTTGGGATGTTATAAAATGCCAATTCTTCAAAGTAGCATTTGTAGCATTTCCTTTTAGGTACTAAATAACAACTACATTCAGCTATACCCTTGACAGATCAGGTTTGATTCGTCGGATAGTTCAAAAGGATTGTGAGTATCAGCTCGTAGAAATGACATTTTATTCCTAATGGATTTTTTATAATCACTAAAATGGTTTTGAAATAAAAAAACAAAAAAAAAACCATACTCCAGAGAAATTCAGTCTGTACAAATGGGAACTAAATAGAATATTGCTGTATCTAGATATAAGACATTCTGTTTAGAAAAGTCTCATTTTAATATATGCGCAAAGTAATTCATTTTATTTATCCTTGTTGGATATGAACCTGGCCATTAATTCAATTCCAAGTATTACAACATAGTTATCTGATGTAAATACATTTTATGGTACACACAACCAGCCCTACTACCAAGGGTTTTCCATTCCATGCTTTAATCCGAGTGTTTATTTTGTAGAGAGAAAGAGAGTTTAACCTTTAACCAATTAGTTTTTTTCCACCCCTTCCTCCTCTTGGGTAGTAGAGAAGCATGAACAATATCACATGGTCTTTGTTTTTTGTTTCCTTGAGATGAAGAATCGTGATTCAGAGCAGTCCACATACTATACTCCACATATAAACACATCCAAATTAATATTTACTATCATTAAGAGATCCTCTTAGTTTTAATAAACATATATATATTATGAAGTTCAATAATGAATAAAAAAAATAAAAAATAGGCAGTATATATATACATCCATGAAGGGAAATCTGTATAAACTTACACGATACCTATATAGGTAAGAAGAAGAAGCAGAAAGGAGAGGGGGGAGGGACTTGCTTGAATAGAATAGCTACTTTATATGTATTTATATTAGCATATAATGTACTGAATACATTATTATTTTTCCATAGAAAATAATACAAAAACGAAATAAATTATTCAAAATTTAAAATCAATTAAATTCATCTCTCCAAACCTGCTCTTATTTTTTCTTTATCACACGAATCCATTTTCTATATATATATATATATATATACATACATATATTTTTTGAGGTTAAATGAAGGATGAGGAAGAGATGTAACATACCTATTGACTATGTACATATTATCTACTTAAAAATTATCTAATTAACAGAGTATAAAATGTATCTCAATTAAGGACATACTCCCATTGTTTTAAATACATATATATATATACGTAAAATCTATCTATCTATATACGTACGTAGAAATGCTATAAGAGACAACATTTCGTTAATTAATTATTATTATTATTATTATCTACCTACAAGGCTCAACTTTTGACTCTCTCATTTTGGTGTAACTATATGTCTACCTATGTTGAATGAATGATTATGTTCAAATCCCAGTGCGTAGGTACTCGGACAATAATAGAGTAATATTATATATATAATAGTATTTGGGATTAGGAGGATTGGGAATGGGCTGTCTGCGAGCCAAATTTCCCCCTTGGATGCATTTTGTATGGCCCACAAGGTCTTTGCTCATTTAAGATACATGTACATAATACCTAAAATGAAGAATAAAATCGACAAAAAAAAAAGTACTTATTTGAGATCCTCTGACCCTGGCTTGAGTCAACTAAAAGGTGTGACGAAATTGGACAACTGTTTCAATATAGGTACTTAGAAACGACACAATATATTTATACAATGTTTGAGCTTATTTTATAGATGGAAGTTAAACAATGATGGGTCAATATCAATAGATATAAGTACGGATCAAGAGTATCTTGAATGAAGAAAAGATGGTTAGAAGTTCCAAAAATAGGAAATGAATCCAGAAAATGAGTTTTGCAAAGTTCATCTTGTGTTTGACTTGGATCTTTATCAAGTACTGCCTCCAATTCTCCGTCTTTGATTTTTTTTGAATGTCCAGAGCGAGGCTTGCCTTTCAACGCTGAAATCGTCATTCTTAAAACGTCATAATCATTCCTTACATAATTCATCAGTTAGAAAATTGTCACCATAAACTTCTACATGCATTCGATCTGCTTCAGCTGCACTTTTCTTCATATTAAAGCAGAAACATAAACCCTTCAGTTGCCATAAAATTTGACGTATTCAAAAAAGTAAAAACAGGGTTTTTTTTTGTTTGAAATTCAAATTGATATAAATGGAACATTATTGACAGATGTCTAACCTCTCTGAAACAACCGAAACCTGCTGATATTGAATTGAATTGTTAAAGAAAAACAACATTTTCTCAATATATGAGTCAATTTAAGCTCATGAAGACAAATAATATTTTTGAGATACAGTCCTACCGTTTTACTGAGTTTTCTCATTTTGAATTTTATTTATATGTACATCTATTCTAATACGAAAATTGAAACGATGTCCTAAAATAAGAAAGGTATTGTTGTTAAAATATATAAAGATAAATCTGAATATACTGAAATAAGTAAACTATGCCAAGAAACGGATGTGAATGGATGGAATAAATAATTCAAAATAGGATTTAATCAAACGATATCTGAGAATACAACTAAAAGCTCTTATATAAGCGTCCTTTACTTTTTTGGGATCTTTAAAAGTAAATTTTATGTTATATTCTTAATTATCTTGTTTTTGATTGCCTTTTCTGAAATATTCTAGGAGTTGTTCTCGATTATGCATTGTTTTGGCTTTTTCTGATTGAGGTTGTGTGGAAAACAAATATTGAATATTGCATTATAATTGACCTTAAAATTTAAGAAAGAGAAAATAATAATAGTATAAAAACAAATGAGGTTTTGAACTACAAAATCTTTAAACAAATTAATAATTTAAAAAAAAAATCAAAAGTTATTCTTGTATTCATCAAATTTTGTATTCATTTTTATATAAATTCATGTCCTAGGCTATAGATTGAATTACATTAATTTATTTATTTCATAAGAAAGGAACAAAAATTGTAAAAAAATATTTTTATCCAAAAATGCTTAAATTGTTTATTTGTATTCATACATTGATGTGGAATATCTTCTAAGAAGAAATATTTTTAAAAAAATGATGATAATACGACCTTATGTTTGGGGTTGACATGAAAATAGACTAAAAAAAAGAAAAACATAACAAATTTTCAGGTTAGGATTAGGAAGGGAAAGTAACGGAGGGTTAAATTAAAATTACCCTCAAAAAATTGTGTTCTCTCATGTATTCAAAGTGTTTAGTTGACGGATTCTTAAATTATTATTACTCTCTAAAGTGTAAAGTACAAAATTGGTTGACACTCTGTGAACTTGAATCGATTGAAGGTACTGTAGACCCACAATAAAAAAAAATGTGCCCTTAGGGTTTAGAAGAATAAATATTGTAAAGAGTACAATTAAAATAGTGTGTATATTTTTTTGACTAGGTCCCACATATTCTGAAACTGATTGTTCTCTTAACTGACTTAAGCAAGGAAAATTACTTGCGGTCATAAATGTGCACAATTCATTCACTACATTCATAATAATTACTCATGGTTCAAAGTACTTTCCTAATCAACTTTAGCACAATTGACTTCATTTGAAATAGTTTTTTTGGATCTTTTTTTTGCATGAACTCTTTTATTAAAAGGCTTGAAGTAACTACAGCATTTTCATTGTAGTTTGGCAAAAAAAAAAAAACAATAAATAATATAAAACTTTATTGCAATTATTTTTATCCCCCATCATTAAAAATTCCAGACATATCTTCGATTCAAACGATATTATGTTTCTTGATGCAACATCACGATAAAATATCAAAACTAAAGACTGAAGTTTTTATAAAATTATAAACAAAAAAGGTTAATTCCTAACCTGAATGTAAAATTATACGTACAATCGTAAAAATAGATTTTTTAAAAACTACTATATGACGTCAATACTAACATATATGTATGTGACATATCAAACCAACATACAGATTGAAATACCATAACAAATAATTAAATTAATTTAGAGTATAATGTGATTCATTTTTATCTTTGCAAGTGTTTAATTGTTTGTATAATTTAAAACCATGTGACTTTTGTTACATATTGAACAAGGTGTTAAGAAATATAGTATGTTTTTCCCTTATTTTATTGATGAGGATGGTTTTTATGCTTGATGAATGGTTTTACATGGTTCTATACGTGAGCAAGTTATTTAGTACCTAGAGCCCCATGATCAGAAATACTATATTTTTTATTTCATCCATTACAAATATTATACACAATTGAACGGAATTATAATTGGGAAAATACCACTAAGATAAAATATTAACATGATTGTTGTTTTTGTTAGCTGTTAATTTGTACTCTTGCCTAGTTTAACTTTAATGGCATCCTCACTAAAATCCACATATTTTTCTATGTATTTTATTATAAGCTCTCAATCTGTCTAGTCTTGATCCTTATTAGTGCTCTGAGCATTAGTTTGTTGAAATGGAATCAAACCTTGATAAATTATGAATATAGTCCTACTGTTGAATAAAAAAATGATGTAATTGGCTCACTACCAATATATATTTAAGATCTTTTTTTCCCTCTTTTTTATAAGAAAGGTTGAGAGATATAATAGTAACTCACATCCTGATATGAGTTAAATAATGATAAAATTTCAAAATGTTTTATAATTTTCATTGCAAAATTAAAATGAGTGATTGGTTCTTAGCAACTCATTGAGTATGCTGTCTATATCCATTTTTTAATCAGTTGTTCTGTAGAACAATCGTATCATGCTGTGATAAACTGTCTGGTCAACTGCAAAAAAAAAAGTAATAAAATAAAATGTGTAAAAAAACTCTATTTCTGGTGTTTTTCAATTTTTTCAAAAAAGGATGAAAAACATTGGTTTAAATTTATAACTGCATATATGTATATGACCCTGTATAACATTGACCTTATTTAATAGCATCTAGTATGTAAACAAATGGTCCAATTTAAAAAAAAAATAACTTGGATCTATATATTGAAAATATATTAACTTTTGCAAATTCAGACCATAGTCATAATATATGTACGCCTCACACATTTTTTTGTATATATACACATGTGCTAGACTTGATTGATACTAGAAAGAATAATGCAACAAAAAAAATAAAGAAGAAGATTATTTGTATTTGCATATTCAAAATCTTTTGTATACGTACATGTCACTGAGACATTTTAAACAGAGTTAAATGCTTGCATATACATTTGCTCCTTACAAGATGAAAGAAAGTCAACAACACATTTTGGTTACATTATGACACTGTTTATCTAATGCATTATGTATATTTTGAAATAGCCAACTGCTCTATGTCTCATCATCTCCCAATGCATTTAATATATTATGTATATGTACATACAATATTTGCAACCATTGCAAAAATATAGGGGGAAAAACTCTTTTTGTTTTGTTTTGTTTTGTGTATAGACTCACCATATGTATCCCGAACATAACGATAACTTTTATGACTTTTCTGATATTAGAATATAATGTAAATATACATATACTTACATACATAATTAGGATTATTTATCTACAACTTTAGATATTCGACACATCATCTAAACAAAAAGATTACAAAAAAAAACTTACATCCACGCCAATTCTGCATTTTATAATTACTCGAATTCGCAAATTTTGAAATAGTAATATAAGTTAAAGCAGATAATTTTTGTTTTTTTTTGTTTACAGAGCAAAAAAAAAAAAAAATTATCTGCGATATAAAGGGTCTTTCAATAGGGATGACACATTTTTATTTCATTAGGGACAGCGAACTACGTCATATTTTTTTTTGTTTTGTTTACATTTCTCCTCACAAACAGCTTATAAAGTCATCACGGAGCAGATCAACCTTGAGCAGCATTTGCAAATATTCCAAATTTATTATCAAAGTTCACGTTCGGCCGTAGCAACTTTAAGAGGAAAAATCATCTTCCGCGATGAAGCTCATTTTTGGCTCAATGGGTTTGTTTATAAGCAAAATATGCGTTATGGGTCAGGTAAAAACACACAGGTGATTCATGTGACACCCTTGCATCGCGAAAAACTTACTGTTTCCTGTGGATTTGACACTGGTGTACATTTGATAATAATAATTGCCACATTACTGTGAATGGAAATTGATATCGAGCCATGATAACGGATTATTTTTGGCCCCAATTGGAAGGTATGGACTTAGATAACTCGGTGTTATGGATTTATTGAAGAGCAAATTCGGTGAACGTGTTATTTCTAGAAATGGACCATTCAATTGGCCGTCTACCTCTTACAATGTGACGCCTTTGAACTATTTTCTAGTTGGCCACATAAAGTCATTGGTCGACACCAAAAAGCAAGCAAAACTAGAGGAGCTCAGAGCTAATTTTGAACGACAAATTCCTGAGTTTTGTTCGATTTATGCGAAAAAGTGGTAGGAAACTGGGTTCAACGAGGGGACTTTTGCAAACATACCCGTGGTGGTCATGCAAAAGAAATTGAATTTGATACTTAATTGTAATTGAATGAATGTACTTCAACACTAAAAAAGCAATTCGTTTATATCTCAAACCCTTTTAATTCTATTTAAAAAAGAAAATGTTATCGCTCTTATTGAAAAACCCTTTATATATCTATATTTTAAAAATATCCGCTACAAAAATAATACACACACCTTGTATATGAGTTTTCTGCGTACGTAAACACATAATATTTGCATAAGACTCATTGTCAGTCATATGTAAGAACCCATGTGGGTATGCCTACTCCCATAGCTAGGTAGGTATTTATATAATTAGCAATAAAGATGCTAATCTTTATTGAAAAACCATTAAGATTCTTCAATAAATTAAGTAAATAGACAGGTAAGTAAAGCCTTAGGTTATAAATTAATTATAAATCATATCTTTCTCTTGAAAAATATTGATTTTACCTTAATTTATTCATGAAGGGCTTGTGATAATACAAGGGCTTATTGGTCGTAGCTTGAGAAATCTTTCATTTCTCCCTTAAAATTGACTCTTTTCTTGACTTTTTATGTTGGAGTCTCTGGCGAAAAACAATTGAAAATGCTCATTTATGGAGTCAATAATGAATTAATAGTAAAAAGAAAGACTTTTTTACCTACAATCATATTTATAAATTTTATATAAAAGATATGAAATTGATACAATGCTAACGATATTATCATATCCTGCTGATAATGTTATTCAATGTGCATTGTTATGACTCAAAATACTACATATATTAATTCTGTGTGTTTTTTCAGAGAGACAGAGAGAGAGAGAACATTTTATATACATACCTATAATAAAATACATATACAAAATGGTTGGCCTTAATTGAATTCATTGTAATGTTAAATAGACTTTTTTTTTCTTCTTCTTCTTCTCATAGTAGAAACTTGAACTGCATTAATTGATGATGAGTATTTTCCCTAATATAATCAGTGAATTAAACTAAGTAGTTAGTAGTAGAAGTAGCAGTGTGAGCTCATCAGAATTCACTTTCAAAAGCTGTATAGTTTTTTGGGCATTATGCTCCTTTATTCTTCCTTCTACATACATACACTATGCTGCTGAATCAAATTAGATAATAGGAGTGAAAGAGATATTATCAAGGTCGCGTAGAATCTCTGACACACGGGCTTTTAAATAGCATGAAGTGAACCCCAAGAAGAAAGGAAGAAGGAAGGTTATGTATATGGCCAGTCATGCATAGCAAACTGCGCTGGAAATCTTAATTCAAAATAATAAAGAATAAAAATTATTTTCCTATATTAAGGATTCATTATATTCTAAATATCAAAAAAAAAAAAAAAAAATGTATTTAAAAACTCTTTAATATGAAGCAGACATAGAATATTTTTAATCAATATTCGATAAACAACTTTGAATATTAATATCCAAAGGATGATCATATGTATCTATGGCACTACATCTATCGTATCTCACAACCTTTCCTTCAAAAAGTCAGAAAGGGCCTCAAATCCCTTGGTATTTTTTAGTCCTTTCCATCCTCATTGTGAAATTATTCTTCAGTCCATAGTTAAAAGAATTGTATATATTCATAGGATAATACTGTGATACGGGTCCAGAAAATTAATTTAATTGTACTTTTAAGGGGGAAAAAAAACTTTAAAAAAAGTTTTTTTTTTTTCTATTTTTATTTTCTCCTTACATAATATATAAAGAATAACCTAGAGGTGTGTGTCCCAGTGAGTTTTTTGATTGCTTAAGCAATATCTAGTAATATCTAAATAATTTGTCAAAAATAACAGACTATCGACACGATAGTAATAAAAAGACTTGATAATAATGAACTAATTACTCATTATGAATGTGCAAAAAAAAAAAAGAAGTATGTCAAAGCAACCAAGTCCTTTCCACAAACTTTCAAGGCTATAGTACCTAACAATCATTTTGCAAAGTTTATAATACATATATAATAGTTATATATATATATGTATATATTTCAAATACAGTACCCCTCAATCAAATGTATGTAATCTAACAACATACTTCCCACCACTCTAAAAAAACAAAACTTTTTACGCATTACACACCATACCATTATGATAATAATAATTATTATTACTTATATTTACAAAATATTAGTCATGATATTATAATTAAATGCTTGAATTTATGATATTGTTAAATATGCTATGCTACTTTCTTTATCTTTTTTGAAAAAGTGCTCAATTTTTTTTTTTTCCAACTTCGAAAGTCAGTCATAACTTTAACGCCCAAATAACTTTTCTTGTTCATATTACTTACTATATATATATATATATATATATATATATGTATATTAAATTAATTCATATTTGTATTCATGTAATCATTAATATCCAATTTGGCACGTAAATATATATTTAGAATAATCTTATTTATTAACTTTCCTTTAAATTTAAAAAACGTATGAAACACGGCTCACTTTTTTTTATTTTATTACTTTGTACAAAAAAGTAATTGAAATGTCAAGGTAGTCTCACAAAGAAATATATACATATATATATAAAAATAATCAAAATGAGATGAAAGGGAAATAGAGAAAGAGAAAAGAACCTTTCATATATAACATATAATGCAAATATATGTACAAATGTACATGTTACAAAAAAAAATTATGATTGAATTAAAAAAATAATATTTTTTATCCCTTAATAACTTCTTATTAGATATTTGTAAATTAAAAATATATAGAATATCAATTTTCCTCCCTTATGTGGATATTATAGCCAATAATTAATTATATTATTGAGGTGTGTATTTGTAATTCTATGTATGTTATTAGTGGATAAAAGTATGATAAGCTATGAAAGAACTTATAGAAAATTCTATAAAAATGGTTCAAATTCTGTGTATAGATTGTGTAGTAACTTGTAAAAACAGACTGTAGAAGTTGAAGTTGGTGTACGTCTTATAACCAGTGTTGGGTTGTGTAACACGATACTTTGTATTAAATATTATACTATAATAATATTATTGTGTATACAGCCAGACCTGTATTAAGCGGTCAGACAAGGTAAGCTGAAAAAGGGACTGCTTAGTGTAGGTAATCGCTTAAACCAGATATGCTTTTTTAAAACTATGATCTGTATCTTTCCAAGTTCAATATGGGAATACATACACTGAACTTGAACCTGTTTATTCCCATATTGAACTTGAAAAGGTATGCAAAATTGGACATAAAAGAATGTATGAACTGCAAAATAAACTGTATCAAATAATATACAAAATTAGAATAAACTTAATTTTGAATATGTAATATTTGTGCAGTGACACGTTTAAAGCAGATGACCGTTAAACCAGGTTTGACTGTATTATCATTATGTCAAAAGATTGATTTGTAAAACAAATTTGGAGATATATTATTATTATTACTTTTTTTTTTCTTTGGGGAGGGGGGGAGGCCACATTCTGTAGAAAATCAAAGGTATTTTTTTTGCTATTGGTAAATCTTTTAAGTTTGTAAAATATAATAAAAACACAACTCTTTGACTATCATGATAATAAAGCATTAAGAAATAGTAGGACGGTTCTTAAGGAAGAATTGTCCTTATGCAACAAACCAAACACTAATAATTGTTTTTCCCCATGTATGGAGAACTTTTTAGTATGGACACCATATACATATATATATGATCCTTTGATATTATTGCCTCTATGTTGTATTTGTTCAAAAGTCTGAAACGGAATGCCATGAGCCAGTCTCCTTTCAAGGGCTTGCAATTAGAGGCTCGACTCTTTTAGAATTATATACATAAAAGATGTTCCTACACTTTTGTTCCCTTTTGGCAAAGTGAACATAGGTTTAAGTTGATACTTGTGGTAAAAAAAAAATCACCTATGGTCGTTTTAGTATTATAAAAAAAAGGTATTAAACTAATGTTAAATAAATTTTTCTATTGTTCACCCCCCCCCCTTCTCCCATATGTGAAATGCTTCAAAGTTTGAAAACCTCTTCCCCTATGTATGTCTCCTATAGTATCATCAAGGGAATCATGATTTTATAAGTATTTACTACACAATATACATATAAGTAGAATGTGTTAAATCGCTTTAAAGCTGTATGAAAACCCGTTGAAAATGTTATTGTAGCTGCGCTGTCAACAAATACCTATGATTAATGCATTTTATATATTGCATACACAGAATACAATATACATACATGTTGTAGATTGATTACTTATTATTCTTTGGAGTGATTTCATATAAAATGAAAATAAATAAAAATTAAAGAAATATGGAAGCTCTATTTTTCAATGTAAGTAATTCATTACACGACTTGCTTCGGTGTTTAAATATTCAAAATGATATTCCAACAAATTCTAAAACAATGTCTTACATTGCCTACATTACCGAGTGTTTATTTTGTAATGTATAACATTATAAAATAATTAAGTAATAGTCAACTCTTTTCTATTAGAGTGTAAGGAATTGCTTTTGCAAATAAGTTAATTATATTTTATTACTTTATGAGTTGTCTTAAACTTTTTACAACTGAATATCCACATATTATAGTGTGTAGTTTGGAACAAAATATCCCTTTTTGAATTGAAATGAAGCAATGGATATTTCCTACATGCTATGGATGAAGTTTACAATCACAAACAATACAATGTCAAATTTAAGTCGTATTCAAGTACAAATGCGTTTGTTTATTAAACCTTAGTGTAACAAATCACGTCTTGACGCTGGTTATTCGAACTAACCCATCATATTCATGCTCTAATTTATGTCAAAAGTAAATAATATTATTTTAAATTTGTTGACCAGTCATTAATTAAGCTTTATTTTAGGGTCAACAAAGATAATTCTAATAACAATAGGTAGATTTATAACTCGGACTTTGATGAAGAAAAAAATTCCTGAAGCTTGAAATTAATGCTCTATAAATATAAAATATAATATAGTCAACTCTGTTCTTCCTCATTTTGTATGTACATATATAAGAGGAATACAACTTTTTTGTAACCCCATACGGCATTACTTTAACTTCTCGCTCACTCCACTGATTACTTCTGCTGATGTTAATGACTAATGGTTCTTGTTTCAAATGATTTGTTAAGCAATTCAAAGCTATTTTGTAGGGTTACAAAGCCTCAACTAACTCTACATAATCTTCGGGTCTGTACTTTGAGTCACTAAAACAATGGTTTGTCCATTCATATGAGATGAACTGTAACTTTTTACTCATATTTGAAATAAGAATGTATGTAAAAAGGGGCTAGGATTGCTCATGAATCTCACCTTGCGTTACAAATGTTGGGAATTTTCTGAAACTTGATGAAAGGCATCTCTTTATTCTCAAGAAAGAACCTGAAGACATAGGTTAAATACAATAAAAAAATCCATATCTAGATATATCTTGTAGGAAATGGACACCATCCTGGAAAGACATTTTGAGCTCTTCATATTTTTCTATTAGCTCTTTGACAAAAATATAATCTCTGTTTGGTGTCTGACCTTTTTTTTTATTTCCTCGTTCATAACAACACGTAATATCTGTCAAAAACATGGTGTTGACAGCTCATAAATTGAGGCATATCCTACTTCATTCACAAACATTCTTTAAAGTCTAACCCTCTATACCATTTTTCTAACCAGTATTAACACTAAGTATTTCAACAATGATAGTTGAAATAGATTTCCATAAGCAAAATTCATCAAAAATACTTTTTAATTAATTACCAATTGTATTAGCCTTACCTCAAGCATAACTTCAAGGTAGTTAGTTGGATTTAGCTGTCTTGACTCTCAATGACAACTGCTATATATTCATCTCCATCAATATGTTTACCATTGAAATGCAAGCTCCATTTATGATTCTTTGGAGTAAGAACTCTTTAGAGTGTCGGCTATCTGCAAGAACAGATTCGAAACTATTTTAATTTAATATTGATGGCGAATTAAACAGTTTTTGTATTTTGGTTTATTTTCCCCCTCTTCTTATTTGTACGTCAGTGACGACATAGTGAAAAATATATAATAAAGACTCTGCGTCTATTATTTTAAGGATAGTGCAAGGTTAATTTTGGTTCATTTTATCCAAAAGTTCATCAAAAAAATCATACTGCACATTGATTTTGAGAAAAAAAGGTGAAAAAGTTATATCCCTAACATATATCACGACGAGCTTTTTTGTGTGCCCTCATAACCTCAACTCTCAAAAGGGAAAGGAAAAAACAACTTTTAGCTACCCTTCTGTATGTTCCTTGTTGCCAACTATTTAATATTGGACAGAGTTATTATTGAGACATTCTACCTATTACAAATGAATTGTTAATACTTGCATAATATTCACCAATTCAAAAAAAGGTCGCGCAATCCTAGATTGAATATATTATTACCTATCAAAATCAGAAATAATAATAATACCTTTTTTGAGTTCATAACCCGTAGAGTCAGATGCTTTAAATCAGAAGGGTCAACTGATGAAAAACAGCTGAAGGGAGAATACAGTGTATTTTTGTATATTACAAAAAGCACGTTGTGATATATTATTCTAATTTGTAGATAAAGCTTCCCAATACTCTCCACATCTGACGTCATTAGCAAATAAACAATAACATATTAATGTTTCGAAAGCAAACTTTTTAGTACTCATCATGGGACATTAATTCACCAATTTGAC
Organism: Lepeophtheirus nordmannii; assembly: GCA_963680855.1. NCBI lineage: Eukaryota > Metazoa > Arthropoda > Copepoda > Siphonostomatoida > Caligidae > Lepeophtheirus > Lepeophtheirus nordmannii. Next base: position 14,728,015 of record OY804520.1, read on the forward strand.
TAACAATCTGAATACATTTTATCACATTTTAATTCTATTCTAATTTATTTAAATATCTTTAGTCTTAACATAATAAAATTTGCATTTCTCAATCAATCTTTCAAATTAATAATATATTTAAAATCCCCTTTTTGATATACTTAATTTATATATTCAAGTTTTCAAGATAATTAGGACTTTTTAAATATTTATTCATTTTTTTATATATTAATTTTAATGAACAACCCAATAAATGTAGGCATGCATTTCAGGAAAGGTAACAGGGTTAGAGTATAATCAATCATCTTTTTACAATAACAAAGAAAAAGAGTCCATTATGTAGATATGTCTATTGTAAATATATTATATAAAGGGTAGACAGAATGTACCAATCAGATTCGAAATTGAATTGGTTAATATTAATAAAGGAAATCCTTTTGCATACTCTGAGGCTATAATTAATTATTACTTTGTAGATATGTGCACAAAAGATCAAAACATCAATTTTGGAAATGTTAAAACAGATGTTTCTGTTTTATTTATCCATGTCCAGATGTATGAAAAATACATATAGAGAGAGATTTGATGGATTTTAGTTGGAAACAAGGGGCAACTGCATAGAGTGCTTAAATAAATGAAATATTTCTTAGGTCATTTGACTAATCAAACATTGTTTATACTGTTCATCATATGCATAAGGATTGAGGTGAACAAAAATATATTATATACTAATAACTAGGGTATTTTGCTCATGATTTGAAATTTGAGTATAATCATGTATTTAGAAAAAATAAGTAAAAAAAAACTCAAACTTTTGAGCACATATTTCGCACATATGTTTTTAAAGTAGTTCTGAGGTAGAAACTATTTTATGGTATTCTATAGCTAAAGTACAGAGCCAATTAAAATATTTGAAGCAGGGATAACCTATTTAAAACAAGTTAATAAAAAAATAATAATAAGCAATGATTTAAATCATATTTTGATAATTATGTACGGGCCAATAAAATGTTGAAAAATCAAGCAAAGAATATATTTCATGAACAAGTTTTATCATTGAAGTAACCAACTTTTATGACAAATATAGGTGGAATTAATTAATTATTGGTAGACTTACGTAATTACTAGCAACAGAAGACTAACTTTTATACAAATCCAAAGATAAATATATATCAGTGATATAAATATACTGGTTTTAAAATCATGGAGCAGGGATATGTTTATAATTTATACTAAGGGGTAAAAAAAAAAATTCTCTACTACTCTGTGGTTGATGAATATAGAGAATAGTCATTATATTAGTATGTATTTATATATTTACTTATGTATATCTGAATTACCAGACATCTGGTGCCTAGGAGTTTCAGCAGAAATATAAATAATAAATATACTAACTATTAATAATAAAAGGTATCAGGTGTGTTAGTAAAAATCTTTTTGCACATCGAACTTTACACGTATATGCTCCTTTGAGAATGATTTCCTATTGGCAACATAACTTATTTAGATTGAAAACAAGCAAATCTATCACATAAAGCACATTGATTTTCACCTCTTCAGAGACAGACCATAGTCTATTGGTTATGGGTTTAAATTGTGTTTAGCTTTATGGTAGCAATGCTTCCATTGTCTCTGATCCCCCAGAGCCCCTTCATTAAAGTTTATAGTCTCCTCTCTACTTGTAATTTCAATATTAAGTATCTTAGAGAAATGTTCTCAAACAAACAATGATGTTTCTTAAATAGTTTTTACTATTTTCACACTAAACCACTTTTAAAACTTTGATTTAATTTGAAAAAAAAAATTATGATTGTTAAAAAAAAAGGAAAAAAATCAATTGTCAAATTTAAACCGTATTTTCATTTATTCATCACATTATTTGGCTACCATTAATGTTATATATATATATATATATAAATTTATAAACCCTACTTTGAAGAACAAGCAGTCTTGTAGTTCAACTAAAATAAAGCACTCAAACACTTCTAATAGCACAGTCAAATACAAAATAATAATAACGTAAAATGATCATTTAAATAATATACATACATACATATAATGTCCATGTTTAGTGTAAAATCACAAAGACCTGTAAAAGTTATACTATAAGTGCTACATAATCAGCTTTTAACAATATATGTAGGTATATAAACTATAATTAATATTAAAAACTTGTGAATAATAATAATTATACATTTATTTTTTCTATAAAGTTGGTTGGTTGACCTACTTATGAACTACAACTTTTTTTTTTTGTATTTTTGCATTTATAAATAATTTGTAAACATGCATCAGAGTCTTTAAAGGAAGTATGTAACAAGGAATTGCTTACTTTTAATGAATTAATAAATATTTGATCAAACAGAAGGGATTTTTTTTGTTTTTGTTTCCATACAGTATTAAAAGTATTGCATTTTCCTTAAACCTTTTAACATATCATTACTTTTTCCAAATATGATGCAAATAGGAGTGGCAATAGACTTATTGAAAGAAATTATAATTTTATTATTTGCACTAGTTAACAAAGTTTTAATATATATTTGACTTAGTGTTATTTTACACGCTGTTCAATGATATTATTTTTTCTTTTAATTAAAGATATTTTATGATTTAAAATATGTACATTTTTGGTGTTTTTTTGAGACAATATTTATTTGAAGAAAAAAAAATCATTTGTACTTCACCCTTGTAGAGAACGCATCATATAAAATAGGTATATATATATATATATATATACATAAATATGTTGTGATATTTCAAATGAATTTAAAATGCCTCAAATATATATTTCCTTTGCTATAGATAAATGTAACAAAATACACATTTTACGAGAAATGATTTTCCTACATTCTTTTCGATGTGATCTGCAAAAATGGATTAAAGAAAAACCTAACTAAAATACAGTTGCACTATAATGAGAGCTATTATCTCCCTTTTTTTTTAAACTACGATTATTATGGTTTGATGTGTTTTATACATCATATAACTCGTGGTATTTTTTTACACTTGAAGAATTGCTATTTTATGCATCTTGATAAATGAGTATGTGAAGCAACGTGACTTTTCTAGTTATGTTTCTTTTTTGTTAGATCATTCTAGGGATAAAATTTCCCTTTAAAAGAATAATAAAATAATTTCCGTCTAAATTTATTGTAGATTTTGTGGAAAATATATAATAAATTTATAAATATTATCCCTTCAACCAATGGCAGTTATTCAAAGAGTTGTAAAAAACGAGTCTACTCCATAAACGTTTTAACCTTCAAAATTGAGTTTGTATGTAAACGGTATTATGTTTTTTTTTATTATTAACGATGTTATCATCTTGTAGATGACACATCTATCAAATAAATAAATAAAAATTTGACATGACAAATGAGTTAAACATATCTAAATCATATCCTTTGTAGTAAAAAGGTAGCAGAAAATACAGTTAGCATATATTATAGGGAATGATCTGCCTTTGTAGATATGTGCTCAAATAGATTAAATAAAAGCTGCATTGGCATCAAACCTACAGAAAAATAAATAAATTCTTCATTCCCTCTCTTATTGAAGAGTTGATAACATAGTCGGCTCATAAGATGTCTCTCAGCATTACCATATGTTTTAGGGCGTTATTCCAGTCGTAATTTTTTACGCTTACTCGGAATAGATATTTTTTTTCACAACTCTACTTCAAAAATCATACAACTGGTAGCAGATGTTGAATAAATTTCATACTATAAATTAATTCAATGGCATCATAAGTCTTGCCCCCACCTTGAAATATAAAAGTAATGTAAATAACTTATTTTCTATGGCAAAAGTTTGTTTATTCAAACAACAAATTCCTAATAAAAATTGTTTTTCATATCCCAAAAAATCATTTGCAACAGGTCCAATGCATTTTTTGACGAGTTCTATGTAAAGTAAAGTTAAATGTGCATACTGATGACAAAACTGAGAGGTTCTGGCTTTTTTAATGAGCTGTGTGTTTTATTATGTATTTAAAATTCTATATGAGTAAAGTACATTATTAAAACAAACTCCTCAAAAGTATGTAAAGTTAACGTCATTGAAACTTTACCTATAAACATAATATGAACCTAAACAATTGGAAAAATTGCAATTTTTTTTGTTAAAAGATGCACTCTTTCATAAATATATATATATATTAAAATGGAAATACAATATATTAAAAGTTTGAAAATCAAAATATTTTTCATATACTTATATATTTTTGATGATTTATTGATATCTATGCCTTTATTCCATTATTCATAAAAGAATATTTTCTTGATGCTTATGAAAAAAATAAAGTATAAATGTTCAAGGTTTAATAAGGATAAATGAAGCTTTGATCCCTTTTCTCTTCACCTAGATTTATATGCAAATTTATAAGCCCATGAACATATTTTAATGTTTTTTTTGTTAAAGCCTTATTTTTGTCATAGAGGTAGTAGATAAGTATTCTTATTTCAATTTTTTATTATTAAATGTCAACATAATATTACATTCGTAATTTTCAGACATCAGAAATGTATCTAAAGGCATTTTCTAAGTCATTTATCATGAATATATTTGCTCTACGACTCATGTTATTTAAACGTATTTTTTGTCTTGTTTCCAATTAAGGACCCAGGGTTGTAGTTGAAGCTAGTCAAATTCCTCCTATCCATTACGAAAAGAAGAAAAAGAAGAAATGACGTCATGAGTAATGTTGTTTCCTCATCTTCAAAATAAATGACATAATAAGTTAATCTCAATTATTTTTAGACTATAGTTTTTTTAATTATGGTCATTTAAAAATTGTGTATTTTCAGCCCACTAAATTGACTAGATAGGTATTTTACTTATTTAATTAAATATTGGAATAATATTTGAACAAATTAGATGGATACTTTATGATCAAAAACATTTATCTTTTTTTTTGCTCACTCAACTGATTTTTTTTTTCGGAAAGAATACAACATTATGTACAATAGTTTAACCGATGTATCGATGAGCCGATTTTAGTTAGTTTTAGATTAATGGGTAGTCGGCCGAAGTTGACTATTATTATTTATATTTATTTTACCTAAAAAACAAGATCCTATTTTTCAATATAAAAAACGAGATCTGCATTTCTTTTTAATAAAAACCGACTACACACTGTCCATCAATAATTTAAAACTGAATCCATAACTTACAAATCATTTGAGAAAAAACAACAACTATAGGATGTAATCTATCAAACTTCTAGCAACTGATTGATTTGCTTGCTATGATGATGAGACAAATTATGTTGTGGCTGAAGTGATTATACATACTTGAACTTTTATGTACTAATTTTTTAGTGGGATCTTGAAGGTTAAATCAAAGGAAAAAAATCGACCGATTTATGAGTCATCAGTTTTTTAGCGGTCAAATAATTAATAATAATATCAGTCCCAAAAAATGCATATCACTCTTCAACCAATTCTACAACCAATAAATGTATCATTGTTCATACAAAGATATTTAATTTAGGAATATTACTTTTACCGTAATTAATTATTACTTAATTGTAATACAAATAAATTCAATGACTCAGTGTTAGTTTAGGTCTGGAGCGGAGTTGACATAACCTTTTCTTATTTTCTGACTTTGAATTCTGTTGTATACCATTTGAGAATGGAATAAATTAGTGAAACAAAAAGTATCTATATTTTTTATAAATCCCTAATTTGGTTGATTTGCTCAGCGTTAATTCCTGAACGACTTTATTTCTCAAAGTCATCCCATGACAGTACAATTTAAACAATGATAAGATTGAACAATATGAAAACCGGAAAAAGTGAGATTTTGCACAACAGCTCCCCCAAATGAATGTACCCATGAAGAGGATTGTAGCACAAATATATATGTTTGACAGGTTCTTATTACGAAAAAGTTTTCCAAATCTTCTAATAAGGAGTCAGTTTGTATCAGATTTAAATGTAAAAAAAAAATTTTTTTTTGAATAAAAAGCACTTTTATCAAGTGACCTGATACTAACAATTGATCACATATTTATAGGAAAAACTTTAAAATATAGTTTCTTCACTTAACTTAATTGTTTGTGAAGAAGGTTATTTTGAAGGGGAAAAAAAAATAACTCAAATTTTATAAGAATATAAACCCTTCCTCATTGGTATTCAATAATTCTGTTTTTGATTTTTAAAGCAATTGAATATTTAGTTTCTTTACGATTTTTTTTTTCAAATTTGTCTAAATCATTGTAATAATTGTATCAACAACTATTTGTCTCCATATGGTATCACTCTCAGTTTATTATGCAATCTGTGACGTTTGTGAAAATGCTTAGTAATCATGCAAGGTAAGTAATTATGTTTTAATAAAAATTATGTTTAATTAGATTCATTAAGTATAATATATACTCAGTCAAATTAATATCCAAAGCCCCTTTTTCATATGGTGCTAGAACAAAAAAGAAAACAAACTTTATTTTTTTGCTTATTATTTTGTTAGTGTAGAAAAAGTTTTGACACATTATTACTGTATAATTTATATATGTATGACAAACAAACCTGATATTTGTTAGTGACATAATGAAAATAGAACTCATTCATATTCAATAGATTCGCTCTAATCAGATTCTTCTTTTTATAACATAGGTAAGAGCTCATGATTTTGTATGTTGAAGGATCTTAAAATCCTGTTATTTTTAAAAAAAGGACTCACATTTTCCTCTCTTGGATTTCGGTTGGTATTAGGATTTTTCTAACTGGATTGACATTAAAGCTTATTCTTTATTCAATTATAGGACTCCTTGAATTTAGTTATTTCAAAATACATACCCTTTCATAAAATAGTACTCGTTGACTTTTTGCTTCTCCCATTCATCCCAGGATGTATTTACTTTGATTTCTTCCTTATACAAATTTCATTCTAGAGCTGATCATTTCAAAATGATAGAAAATAAATGAAGAAAATTTTACACAAGGGACCTAAATACATGACCCGTAATAAAATTTCAAACTTACACTACAAACTATATCCATATATAAATGAGTCCCACTTTCTTCCATTAAGAACATTTTTTGCTCTTAGTGTTCCCTATTTATGACGTGAAAGTGAAAAAAACTTGCAAAAATTTGAAGTATGATTTGATATAACGATATGTATACTATTAATTTTCGAATGAAAAAAAAATTATAGAAAGATTTGACATTCTAGTTCAAAATATAGATTTTAAACAACTTTTTTCACTCACTACTACTAAGACTATAGGAACTTTCCAAATTTGCGGGGGGCGCTATTAAGGGAGCACATGATGGAATTTTTAGCAAGTATCTTTACTTAAAAGAACACAAGGTCAAAAATCTTCAAAAAAAAAAAAAAAAGAATAAAATATTCCTTATTTAAAATAGATAAATATTGAAGGGTCATATTTTTTTTTAAATGAGAGAGAAAGGGAAGATACTCAAATGCTATTTGAGGACAGTTGAAATCAAAAATTTTGAGAATCATTTCTCTAAAATAATATTTATAAAGATTTCTTCGATTGTAAATGTCAAAAACCACATATTCACATTCCCTCTCATGAGAAGGACTTCGAATTAAGTTAAAAACTTTTATACAAAAGAAAAAAAAAAGAAAAGAAAAGAATTGAAACAGACCTGGCCAAGGTGACCTTAAATGAGACCACAACTTTGGTGAGCCAATAACAGAACTTAAAGGAATTGAATACATGACCATATCAAGACATTCAGTATTCAAGATCAAGAGAAAATAAATTAAACTTAATTTTCCTTTTGACAATAACAAATATATTCATTCATCTATGTAGTTGAGAAATTTTCAATGTGTGGTAGAGTGAGTTCCTCTCCCCCCCCCCCCCCCCTCCACAACTTCCTTAATGTACTTCTCTTGCCCTTTAAAAGGGTTTAGAACATTGATTTGACTTGACTCCAAGCAGCTGTTGTTAACCTGATAACACTTTCCATACTATTAAATAAAAAAATGTGCGTCATAGACAGGAAGAATTGACATTAACGCAGGGGTCTCAAACTCAATTCACCTGGGGGCCGCTGGAGGCAGAGCCTGGGTGAGGCTGGGCCGCATCAAGATTTCTATAAGAAAAGCGCTGATAAAACATTCCAATGTTCATCTCAAATCCCTTTATTTTCAACACCAAATAATGAATTAAATAAATAAAGGATAATGCACATACGGCAGATAGGGGCGACTGAAGAAACCACATATTAACTGACTGACTAATTGGCTGATTGTAGAAATTAATTATCTTTATTCAGTTTGAAATGTCTGTATTTTAGCTGTTATTTAACCTTAAACTTTCTGAACATGAATATAACATTAAACCTGAGCTATTCTGAAAAAGGCTTATCTTGCCTACTTCATAATAGATGCTAGAGTCCTGGCAGCGCTTCTTCTCACAAGGGTCAATCTTATCAATTTTGCGGGCCGCACTAACATTAATCTTTCATATTAAGATGGGCAGCAAATTATCGTACCGGGGGCTGTGGGTCTGAGACTCCTCTATTAAAGGATGAAGACAAAAGAATTTGAGGGGTTGAGATCATAAAAAAAAACCTTTTAAAAATTGATTTTAATACCAAGATCACTCTTTCAAACCCCATTAGTAAAACTACAACAATTTTGCACACAATTTGATACATACTACATCAATTCAAAGGGAGAATAAATGTTCACTCAACTATGAATAACTAACTACGTATAGGTTTCATCTTTCGTTTATTTTTTTCAATTTATCTGAAAGGAAATCTTCGATGTTTGAATCCTTTTTCTCAGGAAGTCATTTATAACTCAGTCATAACTATCGAGTAAGGAGTGAGGTAAACGCAGAAATACACACAAATACTACCAACCTACACAAAGTATATATACATATATATGTAGTATAAGCAAAAAAAAAAAAAAAAAAGAAAAAGAATTCATCGTCTTACTTAAAGAGAACCAATTTATTATTATCAACTTGATTAGAAAGGGAATAAATAAATATAAAAAAATAGACTCTCCTTTCCCTGCTTTATTTTCTATATTTATACACTCTATAGACAAGAAGATTTATGTTTATTTTGATTCAATTTCCTTGATGAAACAATTATTAAGATGCTTCCTCTAAGACTTCACATCCTTTTCTTCATCATGCGTTCTACTCTCTGCGTATCTTTTTCCATTTTATAACGTACATATGAAAAAATAATCCATTATTTATTTTGGTGATAGAGTATTGAACAATATGTGGATTATGTCAATCTAATGACAAAGGGAAAATGAGGCCATTCCTTAGTTTCTCTATTTTATTTCTCAATATGAACATCATTACAAAATTGAAATATTTAAGACACTCAGTTTTTGGGGATTTTATCTTTTTTTGCAAAGCTATTTTTGCAGTGGAGAGGAAATAGCAACAGTGCAAACGAATTTGAATGGCAACAGTATACAAATCAATCCATATTATAGTTTATCATTCATCATTTTTGGACCTACATTCATTGTTTGATCTTTGTTCATTTTGCAACAACAGCATCAATTCATTTAGCATAATATACGAATTAGGGTGAGGCTCATGTCCCAACTTTTTTTTTGGGTACTGTGTATGGTATTTGAACACAATGTTGATATATATATATATATATATATACTCAAAGCTGTAGCGAGCAGCCAGGCGAGGGAAACTAAGAAAATGACCACTTAAAGTTGTAGGTGATCTCTTAAGCCAGGTTTGCTTTTTTTTAGACTATAATGGATAAAATGAGGCAGGAAAAAAAATACATAAACCCCAAAATAAACTGCTTCTAATGATAAACATGTATTTTAAATTTGCTTATAAAATATAACCAAAATTAGAATGAAATTAACTTAAATTACCATATATGTAAAATAATTTTCAATAACAGTACTTCTGAAATTTACGTTTGTTCAAACCTATTAGCCATGTAAATATGTGTCATCTATTATTCTAATTTAATTGCAGTATGTACATAGTAGCATATTAATATTTCTTCCATCGATTACAAACTGTTTAAACTTTTATAATGCATCCCTAGCTTTGTTAAAATTGTCATTTTCATTCACAGAGAGTAAGAGAAAGAAAGAAGTTTGGGGGGAAAATATTCATGTACGTTATATATATTGCATCCTAAAAGATCTGAATTATACACGATCGGACCTGTATAAAAATAGGAATAGTAAATACTCATCTCAGTATCTGGAATTATTGATTCTTCTATTCCAAGTATTCATCTGTATTGGTATGCACTATTTTGGGTGACCACTGGCTGGGGATTGCAGGGGCACGCTTAATACAGTACATTTATGTTACTTATAAATTTACTGGGTGGGAACTGAATATGACCGTGTTGTGCAGTGACACACTTAAAGGAGGTGATCTTTAGACGTTATATTGAAAAACTTATATATTTAATTTTCGCCTCTAATAATAATATAAATAATAAATTAAATATACTAAGAACTTTTTTTTATTTAAATAAATAATATTCATTAATATTTAATATAGAAATCTAATATGGCTATATTATAATTTTATAGAGATAAAAAATCATAAATATATTACCATGTATGAAGCTATATACTAAACAATATTTGTTTTCTGATGTAATCCTAGTTTTTGCTCTGATTTGGCAAAAGGAAGAACAATATTAATATGTATATATTAAAAATTAATTTATGTTCCCCAAAAGCGACATCTTGCGGCAGTTTTCTAGCCTTTTAATTTTGTTTTCCATGCTAACAAGCGTGTTTTGTTATTTTGTTTTAAAGCTTTGGACTAAACCTGCTCTATAATTTGGGCATCGAGATTCGAAGATATTTCATTCATTCTTTGTTTTGTTATATCATGATTCATGATATTTTTTTATTCAGTAAATACATTAAGGGTCGTACAAAATCCATTCACGAGACAAATTGAGACCTCCAGCTGCCTGTTGAAAACCCTTGATTTAATGTACATATATTTAGGCATTAAAGAGTTCCCCTTAAAAACATGCATAAGTCTACATACAATGTTCAATTTTTTCCCCCTTCTTTGCCTTTGTAATGTATGTACATGGGTAATGTACTTATTTTTTATAGCAGACATATCTTTATATGTATTTTACTTATTCAAAGAAAAAGTTTTATGTGTTAAATTAAGATTTAAGATAGCTTTAGGGGGGAATGAAGGTATGTCTACCCAAGTAGTAGTAGTAGTACTTTGTACAATAGAGTAATAAATCTCATATTGTTATTATGATAAGAAAAGTAATTTTGAAGTGTCTTAAATCCTTGTACATATATATTCTTATTTCTATGTATGTACAAACAGGATGTTCAAGATTTTAGAAACACTTTTGGTTCTTACAATATAAGGAGGAAATAATGAGATTTGAATAATAACTCATCGATAGTTTTCTTTGATGCATGAACAGCTATTAAAAGGTGGAGACTTCCTTAGGAAGTTATCATGCATATGTTCTTTTTTTAAATATCGTATTATTACCATTTTCAAAAATGAAAGATTGTTTTACATAAATGTAAGTACATACATTTCAAGAGTTGATAATGGGTAATCTACAATAGTTATTAATTAAAAAAGTTTATATAAAAAACCCCCAAAATCGATAATAATTGCTAATCTTTTTATAATTATGACTTTGATTAATCTTTCAGAATGGAAAATCCACAATGACATTAATGATCCTAAACTGTCTTCAAAACTTATCCATTCGATTTCAAAACCAATTTTACCGGTTTTTCATGAGTGAGTAATGGGATATTCCACTATTAGAGTGATTTTTACTATTATTATCATTATTGACATAGTATTTGTACTTTAAAGATGAAAAAATGGACATTTCTGGGTCGAAATTGGTCATTTTAGACTTCTTGTACCGCTATTGTGATTAAAAGCACCTTATCTGAGAACAAGACTATGAAGGATTGGATATTTAGTCACGATCAAGAGGGAAAAAAATCTTAGGAAATGAAAATTTTTAATAGAGTAGATTTAGTTTTGATATCAACAAAGAGATCAAGGGATATCACTATTATGTTGTATCTTACCAATTTTAAAGGTATGGTTTAAATATTATTATAATTTAATATGTTTATTAGACTTAAACTATAAATTTTTATGTATATTAGTCAGAAGTATAAAAAAACGGGACAGTTTAGAGTTATGATCCTCAAGCAGTACGTCCCAGATCTTTTTAAATGAACTCCTTAAAAAAAACCATGTAATGTTATGGCTAATATTTTTCTTTGGAAAAAACCAAAATTTTCTTTAATGGTACACCCCTTGAGGTTTGGTTATCTCATTTATATATGTGCTTTGTGGTAAAAAGTTCGAGAAGCACTGTTTTAGGTTATATATATATATATATATATTACATAAGTACATTTAAGGGCTATTCAGGAAGAGTATACGTATAGCATCACATGGATGATAATGATTTTAATAGATGCCTTTGTATAAATGCACATGTGTTTAAATTCTGTAAACCAGTTCTTCATGACAGACACAATCAAAAATCTAAAATAACAATTGATATGAAATAATATGTTAGACAAACAATTTTCTTTTGATAACAACAACAACAACACATCACGAATAAGGGCATGAATCACCAAGATATACAAAACTATATACATAGGTTGTCTTGAGGAAAAAAAAAGAGGGGAGGGTCTACATGACTTTGCTTCACAATCTCATTATACATATTTTCTTTATACAAAAATATAACCTATGTATAACAATCAACCAAACTCGGTCTACAAAAAAAAATAAAAATGTTTTTTTAGCCCCTTTTGAATGTCAATATTTTTTGTTATGTCATGGGTCCATAGACAAATAATATTTATGTCTATTTCAATTTTTCAAAGTTAAGGGTCAATTCATAAAATATCTATTATTATTTTTTTATGTAGCGAAGAATGATTCAAATAATTTATATTTAATGATAATCAAATTTGAAATAAAATAACTAGTTATAATGGTATATGTACCTACTCTTATTATCCTAAGGCAGAAACAAGCATGTAGCCCTTTAGCAATGCCGTGCAAAAACATATGAAGGGACAAGCCCTCAAAGTTTAAATGGAACATAAATTGTATATATTATTTATGTAATGAAAGAAAAAAAAGAGGTATTTGAATATCATAGAGAAAAGGGGCAGGTGCTCAAGTACCCTTCGCCCCTTATTTAATGCCCTTTAGTTTTGAACAAACGGATGGATATAGGGGTAGGAGGGATTTATAATCGGCAAAGCTAATTAGATCGTACTATGCGGACATAATGACGATTATTTAAAACTTATTATTATATTTAAAAAAATATATTCAATATATTGGGTTCAAACTTTTTATAAAGGAAAGCATGATACTAAAATTATGTGTATTATAAAAACACAACTCAAAGTTTATTTCACAAAGCAAAGATACTAGAACAAAAAGTTACTTTTCCCACGAGACAAGGGTCCATTCCTTCACTACGGTCAGTAGCATGTACTATACATAGAAGCATGTTTTTTTACAAAGTTCAGGGATACAGCTGGGTGGTCAGTGGATCGTATACCAATGACCCAGACTCCCTATTGAATACCTATATATATCCTTGAACAGAGTTGAGAGACACTACCAATTTGCGGCATTTTCTTTCAAAGATTTCAAAGTCATCTAGAAATATTTATTAGTCACTGATCAACGCTGCTGCCTTTCAATTTAAAAGAATGTACAAAAGCAAACATACTGAGTACGTAAAAAAAAAGTTTCATGGTAGAATAAGCATCTACATTAGGTATAGAATTTAGTATTTTTTTAATGCATAAAGCATAAACAATATCTCTTGACATAGGTCATCTAATACTTTTTTTTTTCTTTTTTTGAAAAAAAAAATATTCCACAAGTATACGGAAGTAATAACCAAACCCAGTTATGTTTAAAAAATCATTTAACAATAAACACCTTATTGCCAAGAGAGAGAAAGAGAATGGAATGAAATTGACTTGATGAATTTATGTAATTAAACTAAAGGATACCAAAAATTCTAAAACTTGCATCCCTTCATCTCATCCAAGGCATGTTTATATAAATAAAAAGAGATTTCAAGGACATATACTAACAATATAATGATGATGCCTTGGCTCTCATATTCACATGTACATAGGTATTGTTTTCTTTTTTTTTTTAAAAAAAAGATAAATCATGGAGTTTATGCTTTTATATAAAATAATTTATCAGCTTAGAGACCATCCATAAAATATGAATCTTACCTTTGCTCCTTCCACAATGATCGTTGAATGCATCCTAAATTTGTCAATCTTTAAAAAAAAATAAAAAAATAAACAATGATACAAATTTATTTTATTGTATAAAGTTTTCTTACACAGATCATTTAAATGGAAATATAAAGGCTTGAATGCAGTTTTTTCACTTGTTTAAAAGGTCAAATCATTGCATTGTTTGCATAGAGTAGCTAATGTGTGATTATTATAAATAGCATACAAGATTTATATAGAAATTCTTTTATTCTCAAGTATCCAAATAATATTGAATTTAATTAAATTAAACTGTCAAATAGTTATTAGTTGAACTCAATTCATAATTTCAAATCCATTTAGTTTTAAAAAACAATAGTCCCTGAACATATCATTTATCACAAATGGTACAATTTATTATGGTTCCTCTTTCTCAAATTCATTACATTCCAATGAGTTATTTTATTTTTGAATACATTTGGTCAATACAAAATTCATAAAACTCTATCAATCTTATAAGTGAGTACCAAAATAACAGCAACAAGTTGATTATATGTTTAAAAAAACTTGTTTATTAAAAATAGTTTTTTTTAATTTTTCTTTCTTTCTCTTTTTCATTCAGTAGCATGACTTTTCTTGAAGACAATGAATAATAAATTTTAATTTTCAAAAATTTATTAGTATAACCATCATCTATAGAGACGTACATATGTATGTAAATACTATACAGTAATGAACGGTGCTGACAAGAAGAAGAAAAACAACTCAAAACAAAATATTTCTTTTAATAATTTTTAAATATCCTATTTCTTCTAGAAAAATAAATACAATTTAATACATTTGTACAAATAAAACGCTTTTTCCTGACGTCACCAAACCAGTATATTCTCATAATTGTAGGTATATAGTATAATATCAACTTTAAACAAATGGGTCAATTTCCTACAAGTCTTAAGGAAACTTCATATTCTGAGTTTAAAAAAAAATAAAATGTGATATTGGAGTTGGTATATATGTAAAGTTTTTGTTGTTTATCCATTTCAAAAATGGCCGACTTAGGGAATGACGACGTCAATTGAAACTGCACTATATATTTGTTTTGTCTTTTTCACGAAAAGCTTTTTTGTTCACTCGCAACCTCGACTTTCAAAAGGGAAGGGAAAAATTCGGAAAAACAACTGGTAGCTCCCCCTTTCGTATTTTCTTTGTTGCCAACTTTTGAATACTTTTCAACATTTTATACATTAATAAACTCTACCAATATACAGATAAGTTTTCAATAAGTTTGAGACAATATTTGAGGGCTAAAATATGAAGTTGTTTACCTTGAGCTGTTGAAAAGTGGCTTTTTGAAATTCTGGTGTTCACCCCATAAAAGGGATGTGGAGTGAAAATATTTTTAACATAGATTATGTACATGTTTTGTTCGAAAATTAAAATAGATAAAAATAGGATCTTCATTGGAAAACAAGATTAAATGTACCTATATATATATATAATATGTACGAATAAGTTGTGCATTTTCTAAGAAAACCGGATGCTCTGCTTGATAGTAAATATGTAATTAATTCATTTCATGTGTCGTAGTATTAAACAATTTACTTTTTTAAGCATATTCAATTAAGCTTTACTCTAAAAACCACGTGATGGTTGTCATAGATTTAATTCCCTAATAATGTAGTTCCAACTTTTATTTTTCATCCAACAGTCTCTTTGCCATGTTATCAGATGATTACGAAAAATATTCATGAAATATGTACTTTACAAAATATGTAAATTTGATTCAAATATGCCTACTTTTTATTATCCGCACTCAGATCTTTAGTACTTCAACATTAAATTATCTTTAATTAATTGTTTTAAAGTGTAAATTGATAGTGTAAAGGCCCTTCTTGTCATCCTTTAAGTGTCTGTTGTTATTCATGCATGCATTTACAAGACATGCACACTTACATAACTGGCCATGAATCCTTCATGAATTCATTCCAATAAATTAACGTGGTACAAGATTTAATCTAAAATAAAACTCGAGCTTCTTTTGTTATCAACATATATGCTTGAATGGTTTTGAATTGAACGATAGAGAGAAAGAATTGTAACAAAATTAATTGATTAATTATTTTTTTTCATTTATGTTGATGGTCTCATTAGGAGTGTTGATGTAATAGCGTCCCATGATTTAATATTTTAGACTTTAGTCTACATATAGCATGCGTAAAACATACAAAACTAAGGATGATTTGTAAAAAAATATGCGACTCTTTTCAAATCTGTACACTAGTCCTTCAATACGCAAACTTGATTTTTTAATAGTATTTCTATATATGGTCAATGTAGGATCTCTCCTTCCCTTCCAAGAGAGTTGTATATCAAGTGACTGTCTAGTCATAGAACTATGTAATGCATTGATTCCAGGTGATGTCAAATGTATATATATATATTGATTGATAGTAATATCATTGTTGTAAATAGTTTTGAAGAATGAATTTTTATATAACAGTACCATGCAAATAAATAAATAAAATATAACAAATCAACATCATAATTCGTTCTAACTTAGTGTACATGGCAAAAAAAATATACTATTTAATTATTTTGATTTGATATATTAAAAAAAAAGATCAAAAAGTGGTCTAATTATACTCAATATATTTTGAATGATTAACAGAAGGGCTAACTGTAATTAATATTTCTATTTTGATTAATATTAGTACTATTACGGCAAATATATATATATATATATATATAGGTATGAACCTAGTATCCATTAAACAAGTGCATTAACAATGATTCTCCACATTTTAAAGTATTTTAAATCAACTTTAAATCTTTGACAAAAAATAATAATTATTAATGATAGTACTTTTTTTCTAACTTGTAACGTTCTCTTTACTCTAGAGCGTATGTACATACATATAACATGTCAAGCTGACTTCAAAACAACCCTACGGTAATATAAATCAATTATTTAATATCTTTTGGGCCTTCCTCTCTACAACTTTTATAGCTGTATAGGTGATAGGGTTAATGTCATATTAAAATGTGTATTTATTTAGAGTTCGTATAATTATGACCCATCTGCTCATGTTTAAAAGTAATGAGGATATGATGATGATGATATCATTAACATCTGGGCTATGAAGTTCCCTCATAAAAAAATGAAAATAAAAAAATAAAAATGGTCTATTAAATTCTGTGTTTGCTTAAAAGAAACGTTTATATCTAGGTGTACAAAAAAATGAAGAATGCTTTAAAATATGAATTATACGATCATAGCAATAGATTGACTAGAAAAAAAAAGACATAGAAGCCATATTCATTGTTAGTTTGCTCCTAGAATGTACATATAGAATAAGTCCATGAATCCATGATAATTATGTACATATAAATTTTCATTCATGGTCAGGCATTCATTCGACAAAAACAACACTTCTCTCTATTGATATTCATAAATTTGGTTCAAAATAAATTGGTTCCCCTTTAAAAAAAATATAATTAAGCCAAAAAATATATATATAATTAGGCTTATAATCCATTGATTAAAGCGTTACAAATATTTTTTTTTTTTTGGCTTAAGTATCTATTATACTTTTAACTAATATAATCCAATGTTTGGTTTTTGTGAAGAGACTCTAAATACTTCCTCAAAAAGAATTTCCTTTGTTAGGAATATATGAGAGGTTGAGTGTTTACTCTAAAGGTTAACACAAGTATAATCATAGTCAGAAAAAAAAAATTAAAACGTGACCACTTAGCGACAAGGCACATAAATGGTTTTACATACATACATGACATCACTATTTTCCAAGATTAACCAATTTTGGAGGTACTAAAGCAAGAAAATCTTTCTACATCGAATTTAAGAGTCTTAATCAAGACTTCAAACTCCGTACCTTTGTACTTTAGCAAAAGTATAAAACAATTTGCACTTGGGCAGTTAAAATACAAATGCATTGTCATGATGACAAGTTTAGACAAATTTAAATGAATGAATTGTAACATAACATATGAAGAAGGTATAAATATATGATTGAAATTCAAGAACTCACTTGTATTTCTAATTGAAAACAAGCTTCCATGGTCAAAAGCAGAGACAAATCAAATAACAACTCCTCATCCATGTGTACATTCAAAAGTTTAAAAATATATATATTAGTGTTTAATATTACAAATTCGAAGAGGGAACTTACATAGTGCAATATTATATAATTATTCCTTATTTTTATCTGTGAACCTACAACCTATTTCTAGTTGGTACAAATAAAATTATACATTTATGGATCTATGTAAACGCTTTACTAGGAACATTTGATATTCTTGAACTTCAATTAATCAATTAAAACACTCTGAAGGGAATAGACAAGTGCTAAAAACTTTATAAGTTCATTGACAGTCATAATTTGAATCAAAAGGATATGCGCAAGGTTGAAACATAATTTAAGCTGACAATTTTATGACAGAACTTGTTTGAGAGTATTTATTATATAAAGTCCCTTTGTATGTACATTCGATGTTGATGTCTTTCTTTTTACGGATGTCAAAATTCTGTTGATGGGTTCATTTTCATTAAAAAAAATCCTTGAATGATTTATTGAAAATTCAATTTATTTACCTGACATTAATACACTACAAAGCATACATATTCGATAAAATTCCATAACACATCCATAAATAAACTACAAGGGTCTTCAAATACAAAAATTAACAAAGTAGTATATGGTACAATAAAGCCACATGACTTTAAATTTTAATGGAAATGAACTAAAAATTATATACCTCTACTCAAAAGCGTGGTCATAACTATACATCTTTAAAAATAAGTCATAATTTTGTACTACTAAAAAAAAAAAGAAATAGTCTCGTAAAATAGTTTTAAATGATTTTTTTTTAAATAATGGATACCCTTGAGCTACTTTGAACCCAAAATATCAACACATTGGTTGAACAATCTCATAACTATTTATAACCTCACTTAATTTTGATCAGAACAATTTTTTTGAATCATCACAATAAATTATGAAAAATTGTTAAATAAACAGTTTCAAAGGTTTGATTGTAATTCCGTGAAAGGCACATTTATTTGATTGATTTGTTCAATATTGATTCAAAAACTTTCCCTTGAAATATAGAGTAAACAACAATACAAAATTATTATGATCGCACTAAATTATTTTTTCTTTAAGGATTCAAAGAAGTCACCTGTGATAAAAGTTAAAAAATATATTTTCAATAAATACAACAAAAAAAATGGTTGAACTAATAATTTCTGGTCAGTGGATTTTTACTTCAATGAAATTAAAGTGACTCATCTGGAAGAATACACTCTCAATATTGCTCCAAAAATAAATCTCATTATTTTTAATGTACTCTAACTTGAGTCATTTAAAAGTTTTAGTAAGTTAAAACGTAGAAAGGTACAGTAATACCTTGTAGTAGAAGCATAACTCATGTCGAAGAACTGCAAGTATTTAGTTCAAAATAGAGATAAAAAACTAAATTGGAGTTTATTTCTTAAGAAGGGTTTGATAATCAAAAAAAAAAAAATTTTTTTTTCAGTTTAGTACTGTATTTAATTAAAATATTAACAATGATTTGAACTAAAATCATTAAGTTGCCTTAATAGGATAAGTACAAAATGATACGTGACATTTTGAAAATAAGTGTAATAGCTGAAATCGTTATCAATATTTTAGTTAGATACATTACTATACTAAAATATTTATTTTGTTCAATAATCGATACTAAGATCTGTACTATTATTTATAAAAATATTTTTTCATATGTGCAATAAAATTTCAGCTAATTCAAATTTCGATTTGAAATTTACCCATAGTAACAAAATTCAAAAAAATAACCTTAAAATAAATGAAAATTGTACCCTCATAATTTCAATGTAGTTTTTTAAAGAAAGACTGCCAGTTTTTGCCCCACACGGGCCTATTTGTAAGCCCAAAACTATAAGAAGATGTTATTAGACAGCTTGCACCTTTGCTTTAAATTTCAGACCTCTCAAGCCTTTGAAAAGAGCTAATTTTTTGTTCAGAAAAAGCCATTTCTCAAACGTCACATGGTTTTATAGCTCTGCCGTCCTCATTTTTTTTCATCAATAAGTATAAGAAAATCCTAAAGTACAGACAAAATAACAAATTGACCCGACTACGGAATAGCCTAATGTAATCGGTATAGTCAGAAATAGGTGAATATATCTTACATCCATGTTCTCCGGAGTATGATGGGCTAGGAACGATTGACTAAAACAGGAAAAATAGTTTGCAATCATTCCAAATGGGGCCTGGCACTCTGAGACGATCTAATGGCCTCTCCTGTTACAGCGCCCATACTTGTAGTCCTTGATACTCAAAATAAGAGCTACTCGAAATTTACTTAGAGAATTGAAAAGAGTGAGCCCATGAATAGAATTCATTTTTACAAAACAAGATTAACAAAAAAAAAAAATAATAATATTAAATACATCGTCCATAAGAGTATCAATCAAGGCTTTCAACTTGACAAACACGTACATACGGTGATGATAATAGACGGTAGATTTGCTGTGAGAGAACTGACATTCAAATGCTTGGTCATGATCCCAAGTCTAAGTATAATATTAAATGAATGAAATGTGCCATGGATATTTTATGTTTATGTGGACATAAATATTAAAGATATTGTAACCCATAATTTGAAAGACTTGCATTACAGAGCATGTACGTATGTATGTATGTATGTATGTAGATGTAGGACCATACTTGTTTTTTTTTATGCAGTTTTTATGAAAATGGCTCTGCTTTAAATCATATTTTGTATTTCTTAGTACCTTGTAAATATATCCATTTATTTATTTATGAACATTTATTTGCTTCATACTCTACTCAAAACTCGAATATTATCATGCAATTATAATCATCATCAACATAAAAAGGCTCTAAATACCTTTTGAGTGATATACATACCTACACATATACATATGGTCAAGTTTTTTTTATGGCATACTACATTTAAACAACATGATGATGCCCTGATTAATTATCATGAATCTGTAATTAGACTTTGCAACAAGGTTTTTTTACCAAAGTTTTTTTATTGGACACTTCATATTTACTTCTTACATGTCAAATAATACAAAAATGAAAATTTTGAAGTTGGGTACATTGGTCTACAGATTCGGTTTATTATTTTAGATATTTTGATATTTATGTATTATTAAATATTGGGACTTTTTTTTTGCATGAAGAGTGTAAGTAAATAAAAACAGCAATATTGTAAAAAATATACAGAAATATTTTCAGTTTTTAATTTTTTTTTTGAACGTGTCTTCCTGTACCCTGTTCTGAACTTTTTTCTGTTTTTTTTTTTTTTACGGTGGACATGCTTTTAGGAGAGCACAGCACGAAGTAAGGAATTTAACGTGGAGAACGGCTGCAAGGCAGTCTGTGTGTTTTCTGGGATCAGCATGGTATGATTTGGTAGGAGTTGTTAAAACTCGGTGAAACAGATGACGGTGACTGCTACCAACGACAATTGGCCGATTTGAACAGCGCTATACGCCAAAAACGCCCAGGGTATTTCGATCGGCATCATCCAGTAATTTTTCTTGATTGAACAAGAGCGACCCAGGAATTGGTGGAAACGTATCATGGATAACTGTTGGTACATGTAGCTTACTCACCAGACTTGGCACCATCAGATTATTACTTGTTCTTATCGATGGGTCACGCATCAAAAGAACAGCGCTTCATTTCTCATACAGAAGCCAAAAAATTGCTTGAGTATTGGTTTGCAGTCAAAGACGGTCAATTTTTTTGGGTCAGCATCCACAAATTGCCAGAGAGAGTGGAAAAATGTGCCTCTAACTATGGCTACAATTTTGAAGATTAAATTTGTCAGCATTTTTTCACAATAAACGTTAGAAATTGAAAAATAAAGTCTCATTTGATAGGTATCACCTGGAATTATAACCCTGGATTTGTTAATTTCTAATCAAATCGTTATACCCAATTATCATCTCTGCCTACTATTATATAAATATATGATTGGTAATAAGGACGTAGTTGCCTTGTATCATGTAATTCAGAGCCATTTTTTATCTCTCCTTGGATGAATGGCTAAGAGATACAAAGAAGATTTGATACACTCCAAGTAAATACACTGAATTCTTTTTTACAAAATTCTTTTTGTATTATTATTTTATTGCATAAACAATTAGTTTCCCTTATCATCTGCTCAATTCTGTGTTTAAAATTGATTTCCAAGTTGAGAAATATCTGCAACTTCAGTCAATTGCAGTACATTTTTAAACTAAGTTCTCATTCTTAGTCGTTTCAATTTGAAGGTCAGCAAAGTTTTTTTTTATTCTTGACGTAACTATTTGATGTAATTCCTTGGACTCCAAGTTGTATTTATATATTCTCAAATGAAAATAAAGAGTCAAGACCACAAGATTCTGTTCTAATGATACATTTGATCCTAATTTTTTATATAAGTTAAAAAACTAAATGTTAACATAAAAGACTAAGTTTTTAACTAAAAGAAATTATAAAATATTAAGCTAAATTATCTTAATGCCTTTATATGATCAAGAAAGAAGATTTTTCACAAAATGTATTGTCAATTTTGTTATAATATAATACGAACACAATTTTTAAAATAAAAATTTTTACTGCACATGTATTGACAATCCAGTTCGTATCGATTTCCCCTTTGTTGACCCTGAAAAATAATGTAGTAAAAGGCTTAATAAATTATACTTTTACAAACATAATTTTATTATAATTATTATTATTCCTTGGATCGAAACTACATAAAAGTTGAAAAAACGTTTCTTGTGAGTAAAAAAAAAATAATTGATTTTTGTAAACTTGTAGTGTTTTCAATCATGGAGTATTCGCATGCTACTGTTGTTTGTAAAATTATAATCCTCTTAGAAACAAAATTGATTTATTGAAGAAAAAAATAAAAAAAATATATGTTATTGATCATTTACTAAATAAAATCAAAAATCAAATATGTCATGGACATCCATCAAAAAGAATTTAAAATTTTGACATAGTTTATAATTCCCTTCTTGTTCATGTTGACTCATAGCAAACTCATCATTCAGCATTGAACATTTCATAACTACATCATGAAAATGCAAAAGCAAGAGGCAATCATTGAAATGTACACATACATATATTTTACAAATGGCCCCACTTCCTTTATTGCCATATTTGCTCATGAGCGAGCAAGGTGTTTAAAGCACTTTACAGATATATGCATGTATTTAGTTAGATACGTAGGTACAAGTAATTATCACGAATCAAATGACTCCAAAATTAGACACGTTCTGTATCTTCTCTCCCCATTGCCTCAAAGTATGTACTTACATATATATGTACATGTCTATCTACAATTGTACAAAGGTACTTGAGAGGAGAAGAAGTTGCCAAACCCTTGTCTTTGTATCTATGTATGTAATATTTAAATAAAACTATACAAAATGAAGGAATTCTCATCACACTTTGTACACAATAATAATAATAATAATAATAAAATACTCACCTTTGAACCTTCAAATATTATTATTATTTTTCTTCTTCTTATTCTCTCTCTATTTAAAGTAATGAAAATCATCATCATCACTAAGGTAAATCGTTACCATACATACGAGCATAGAATTGTATGGAGAGGGCTCATAGCCCTTTTGGAGGGCTTTTGGATCTAGGCCAATTCTCTATTCAAACATTATAGCTATATACATACATATATGCATTCATATTTTGTGGGTTGAAAACGTGTAGCTACAAAGAAAGATTTATTTGTATCGAATTGCACATTTTTACAAATTTATAATTCATTTTTATTTTCATTCAATAGATTCCTTTGAATTAATTGATAGCTATGTATTATATGTTATGTCCCTTAATTATCAATTGAAATATTGTTAACTTTGATTCAAATGTATTGGACAATTAATATATATATATATATTTACGAAATAAAATTTAAAAAAAAACTTTAATACAAGTTATATCAATAAATAATGACTTTTATAAGAGATCGTACACTCTAAATAGTGTATATAATATTTGAAATGACTAAATGTGTTACTACATAGATTATGAGCTTCAGTACTATCTTTTTGTTATTTATGAGAATCAAAACTATCATTCAAAGTAAACTTTACATTAAATATATTTAGGGTAAGCATTTTTTATTGTATTTGTGAGGAAATTAGGAAATTATAAACAATAAAAAAATCAAGAGAAATGGAATAGACAACAAATCATGCTTTATTTTGAATGTCTTACTCATGTATATGATGAGAGTTCACACTCATTTTTGAAATATTTCAAATAAACTTGGTTTTTTGTTGACTTGACATATATGTACACTAATATTTTGAAAAGAAACAATATCCATGAGGAACAAACAGGAAGTATTCAAAAGGCAGTGCATTTCTCAACTCTTTGACTTATGTTCTTTTGTTTTGACTATTGTAGGTATTTTTAAAATTAACCGACTCTGAGCTATCACACATTAAATAGATGTAAAACACACGGATTTTTATTCTTTTAAATGTCAGCAATTGTATCAGATAATGATATAGTTAGGCATACTTAAAAATTGCTATTAGGCATTCAGCCCTTTTCAAGCTACGATCCCCCAGATATATACCTTACAATTATTAATGTATTAAGGACCTTAGGGTCAAGTGCTCAAACCTATAATTAATTATGTACATGAATTTTTTTATTAATATTTTTACGTTAAAACAACTTTAAAAATTGATTTAATTGAATAAAATCCAAAAATCTGTTTTTATCTAGGATTGTTTTATTTCATGGTATAAAACAATCCTAGATATCATTCGGTATCCAAATTAATAACGAGGTCTTGTTGCTCTATGGACTAAGTAATCAAGTTATTCCCAATCTGGAGTATTACTTTACTATAAAACCTACAGGCTGTACATATATGAACCTATGAAGACTCTTAATGCAATTTAATTTTTTTTATTAATAAAAATCCTTTTAACATTTATAGCATAGAACAATTGCACAAAAGTTGAAGAAACCATTTTTTTTTTCAATAATCATCATCCATTTCAATAAAAATAAAACCTTTAAATGCCAAACAACCATGTTCATATAAAGGCCTCTCTATGTATATGAATTTACATTAAAGCTAAGGCATCAAATGTTTCATTATCATTATACATTGATACATTGTTTAAAAAGAAAATTTCATCGATTTTTTTTTTTATTCAATCACATAAAATATAATTAAAGGAATGGAAATGTCACTACGCATTATGGAAATGAATGGTCAATTAAGAGATGTTTTATAAGAAGCATTTAAAATAGGCTTCCTTATTGCTAAATATGTATATATGCCCATGTGTGAATATGATTCAATGATTGACCTTTTTTTTTAAAAAAAAAATCTTGAGACATGCATTAAATTAGGATGTTTTTTTATTACAGCAAATATTGATTTCCTTATCCACCAACATATTTATTATAAATACACTACCCATAATCATAGTTGTGTCTTAGTTCTAATATGTAGTTTGAAATGTTTCTTAGGTACTGGAGAGGTAGGAAATAGTCTTAAAATATTGTTTTTCTTTCTCCCTTTGAGAGAGCAACAATAAAATAATCCTTTTTATAATATACATACATATAAATATTTCATTATATTAATATATACATTGTCTTCAAAAAGTGGTTTTAATACATACACGGTTTACAACATAGAATATTATATATGTAGAACAACCATTTTCTTGACATATCAACGCTCAAGAGGTTATGACCTTAGCTCTTAAATGAGATTCCTTTTCTCTTCTACTTCTTTGACTTAAATTAAAAAATTATTATTAATAACAATATATGTATAAGTACGTATTGTATGTATGTATGTTGTAGGGTACGACTTATTAATTTCGTGTCTTGGAAATGTCTAATCTGATCTCTTAAAAAAGAAAAGAAAACATAATTAAAATCATGTCTTTGTGGCTGGCCTACATCTTCGTTCCAGCCTATCTATATTACATAGGTACAGAGTTCTAAAGACAGAGTTTCTAAACATGGTTGACCTTACGTATTATGCAATTGTAGGTTATTACATATGTATATACATATAAGCGAGCTAACAACGTTTTTTTTTTTTTTTTTACATGGTATGTATAAAATTAAGTTAAATTATTTGAAGGGAGTTGAATATATATATATATATATATATATATATATATATATATATATATATGTCAAGTCAAGTAGAAAGCAAGTTTGTTTTCAAATATTGAAAAGGAGAAAATCCACTTTTAAGTTTTTTTACTTCATAATAAGTAAATACTTAATTTGGCTAAATATCTAGTGGACATTTGGACTTTAAATGTGCTAAATAATCATTTTTTTTAATTCATATTTATTCTGATACTATGTTATGAGCTGAATGTATAGAAAATCCTTATTCAAGGTTTAAAAATAGGTCTACATATATATATGCCATTATTAATTACCTATAAATAGGTAATTTGTACAAGTGTAAGCCTTCTGTAATAATTAAGTATGTATAAGTAGGAATGATTTATGAAAATATGCTACAATGACAAAGTTCCTTTGTAACATTCATTTTCTTAATTTTTTTTATCACTGAGATAGTCATGACCTTTGAATGAAAATACGGGCAGAGGCTCTGTATTTTTATACAAAAAATATAGATAAATAGCAGATATCCAACGTGCAAAAATATTACAAGGATATATTTTGATATTGACCTCATTACCAGTTAGAAATTAGTTTGTTTGCCATACCATTGATTACTTTTATAATATTACCGGTATCAAAGTTTTGTAGCCTCATGAAATTAGTATCCGTATCGAAACTCCAGTCTCAGAAAATCAAAATGAGCAATATCAAGATATCAACATGGATGCCAAAAATTAATTCCATTGGTTATACCCACTCGACATAATTATTTCAACATCCTTACCAGATCTGCCTCTAAACATCGTTATCAAAATATTAATTTAAATCAGTCTATTCGGCTTTAAACTAGGACATTACAACTTCTTATGCCTGAGCACCAATATGATTGCCATCAAATGGTAGTCTATTCATATACTTTAATGAAGTTACCTCTTTGTTAGTTTTGATATACGGATTCGTGATCCAAGATGCTACTGTATTTATAATATTACATTTAGTTGAAAAAAGAATGGTACGTCGTTCAAAATATGTATGAATCAAAATCTATTCGAGATCTATATTTAATTATATTTAATTTTTATATGATTATAGTACATAGAAATAATGAAAAATGACAAAAAGCATTCTACCTTTAAATTAAATTTTTGTCACTTTTTTTTTTTTTTTTGATAAATACTCTCTCACACATGAAGTATGTATAACTCCAGAAGACTATAATGTATACATACATTTAATAATGGTTTTATATCCCATCTATATATGTAATTCTAATCCTATTTGGTATCTTTAAGGTCCTTTTACATTAATATATATATATACATTTAAAGATCCTTCCCTGCTGTGTCTGACTCATTTGTTATTGAATCCATTTAAACAAATTTCTATTTAAAAATATTAAATCTTGAAAAATTGTATTACTGTATTTATTGGATTGTATACATTAAAAAACATCATGATTGGTTATGATAGAAACCATTGAATTATTATTTAATAGCTTTCATAACCATTCATTTTTATGAGTCGGCAATTTTTTTTTTTTTTCGTATGCACAAAGTTTTATATTCAATGACCATGCATCGAAGAATATGTATAAAACGAGTTTTGTTATATATGTATGTATATGTTAACAATCGTGTTTAACAAATCATTTAGGATAAATTTGTTTATCCTTTTTTAGGGGGTGTTCTATATGTGAGTGGACTTTTATATAAAGACATTTGTGTCAAGTCAACAAGAAACCAAGTTACTTTGAAATATTTCAAAAATGAGTTAGAACTCGCATCATATTCTTGAAGCAATTTTATTTCATTTGTATTAATAGTATATTTCGGTGTATACCGTCAAATAAGACGAGGTGCAAAATTAGAGCAAATTTTTATGAATTTATCCTACATCATATAAGGTCTGACTTTTATATCGGTTGTATAAGGTATAAAAATATACGGTAATTAAATAATGACTCCAATAGTTGCAACTTATTTATAGGAAAAAAATATCGGCCACAATCAAGAATAAAAAACATCTGGTGTTTCTACCTATGTTGTTACTATTACTATGATTCATCTTAAGCATGATATCGGAATAAGTTGATTCTTGATAGTTCTACAACAGTTGAACTGGTTTTAGCCAACTATAACTAAATGAATCCCTGGGGCTATGAAAAAGATGAACGTTCTTTAAGGGATCATATCGGCTCCATATGTTGTCGTAACATTTATCTGATGGCTTTATTGGATAGTCAGCAATCCTTGGTTTCTCGATAAAAACTGACATTTCAGCAAAAACCTTGCTCAATAGACCTTAAAATGACTCCGAAATATTTTGCCGTTATATTTATGAAGTAAAAAACTTTAAAGAGGATTTTCTCCTTTCCAATATTTGACAACAAACTTACTTTCTTGTTGACTTGACACATATGTACTCATTTTGATTGAGGCCCCCCTCAAAATTATAACTTTTTTTATGTTTGTTACACACAATTAATAAATATATATTAATAATATCTTTTACTTCATAAAAAAATAATAAGAATATTAAAATACCAAATTCAACTCTATTATATCAAATTTAAAAAGAAAAAGAAGTTTATAAATAGTAGTTTATACCTTATTTTCTCATTTGATGCACTGCTTAGTGAGCAGTTTGTTTTTAAATGTAACAATCAGTATATCTATTTCCTAGTTCCTATTAATAATTATAATTTGTTTCCTGATTAATAACCCAAATTATATTGGAACGCAGAATAGGCTAATTAAAAAATGTCTCAAATAAAAGTGAACGAGCATTAGTTGAAAAATAAGGGTCCCCAATGGTACTTGATTTTGATGGTATAAAATAGTGCGTTCTTTTATATTGATTTATGTCTAAAAGGAATGTTATAAAAAAAGGGATTTAATCCAGATTTTCATTTGTGATGAGTAACTTTGATATATATAAAAATTTATATTTAAATGATTTGGCTACAGTCTCTATCAATATAGATATAAAATATATTTTTCATGAAATTTGAACCATTTTTTCTTGTTATATATAAAGTCAATTTATAATCAATTTATCTCTCTCTAAAAGTAAATTGCTTTTACTTTCTGGCGAGATTAAAGGACCAAGGTCAAAGAAAGAAATTAATCATCAAAGTGAAGAAACAAAAGGAATCCATAAAAAGACATGATATATTTACAAGTGCAAACTCAAAATATTTTTATTACATGTCCAACGTATTCAATGTAAATCGTATAGACAAAGCTTGACTATGTTATCATCATAGCTGCTAAACAATTATTTACTTATTTGAGTGCTCCATAGATCCTTACTTTTCTTCAAAATATCCTCTTTCATTTTTATAAAGACATTTTTTTATTAGTCTATTCTAGTCTTTGATGATTTGGAGCATAAGGAATCAAAACATCTAAAAAATAATTAATATAAAATAAAAAATATATGCCCTTGTCTCATTTAAAGCCAAATTACGCACTAAGCAGTGCATTAAATGAATAAATAAAATATTCAAACAAAAATTATATATTATATATGAAATGTATTTCAATATTCTTAATATTTTTTGAAGAAATAAAAAAAGAAGGTAGACTATCAATAATAATCTAATTTTCTCTTTTTAAAAAAATATAAGAATCAAAATTCAATTTAGCTTTATATATATATATATATATATAATTTTAATAGTATATGACTCTTTAATTAACAATTTGAAATTAGTTTTTTCATATCAAATCTGAATTTATGGAACTTTATATGCATTTGACTTTTTCATATATTTCACACTTCTTATATGTAGCTCTAAATTACACTTTAAGTGAGTAAAATAATTATTTTACGATATAAAAATAAACATATTTACCGTCAAATTTTCTGTTACATAATGTCAAATATAGTTTTATATTTATGTGGGATTACAATTCTGAAAAAATGTAATTTAAAGGCTAAAAAAACCCCCCACATTTCTAAGGCTTTTGTTTAAACCTCTCGAATTTTTTAAGTATATTGAATTTAAAAATTTGATTTGAAGTGTAAATATCTTGTCTTTCAAATAAATAAAAGATATTTGCTTTTTTGTTATTTATTATATAATGTCTGTAAATGTTTAAATCATTGTCAATCTATTTTAAGAGCAAGGAAGTGAATCTCTGATTATTTACTCCATACATAAAAAAAAAACTATATAGTAGATTAAAATTCCAAGTAAAACAATTTTTTAAATGAAAATAACTTCTTTATACTGTTTTATATACGTTTATATTACCAAAACGTCTTTTATTGATTATTCATATAAAATTTCCCACAGATCTTTGCATATTTTATAATCCATGACAAATCACACTACAAATATTTATTCATTTATTTAACTATCAATAGCGTGAAGCACTTTACATTTCATATATTGAATGCATTTTGAAGCGAAGTCAAGGGACAAAATTACACATTGAGTTTCGATTGTCTATATCAAAAATGAAAATTTGTAAAAAAAAAAAAAGTGTATTTAATTAGATAATTTTGATTTGTATTGTTATTAAAAAAATTAATTTTACTATGTCAATAGGAAAAAATAGATAGAGACCCACTTATCCTCATGAGTTGATATCTTTTCATTAATAGATTTAGCTACATTACTTCCTTTTTATTAATTAAGATTCAAATACCTATTTATGTGATTATAATAATTAATTTGAATGAAAATTTAGTCAATTTCTCATTCATTTGTATAAACGGTAAATTTGTCATGTCATTTTCCTTATTTGGTTATATTTTTGAATAAGTATGTAGAAAAAACATCAAGTGATTAAAGTAACATAAAAAACCACACAAACTCAATCCATCATTTTGACAAAAAAAAATAAAAATTATAAACTACAATTAATTACATATAATAAGAAAAAAAAAAAAAAAATTTGTAAAATACAATGAAATTTGAATTTCTATTTAAATAAAGATGTAAAATTTGATATGTAAATTCCAATACTTCAAATGATATCATTTTATGTAATAAATTTGTAGATATTTTTTTTTTCATTACTTTGTTTGAAAGATTCCTATTGAAAATGTTTGACAACTTATGACATATTACATATGTATAATAAATAATTGTGTAGAATATTCATATTATGTACTTTAAATCCTCCTAGAGACCCCCTTTCACTCCCTCTCCTCTTAGTTTATATTTATGTACATACATATGCACATCAATTGAATCCTCATAAGTTATGTAAGAAAATAAAAAAAAGGGGGAGACTTCAAATTGATTATTATAATCATCATATGTGTATTATCAAAAGTTGAGAGATACTCTATGTACATAGATATATGTATGTAATTGTCCGTAAAATCTGTATGATACATCATGGATTTAATGAAGTAAAGGAGACCCTAAACACATGATAGATCCTTCATTCAAAGTTCCTTACTCTCCCTTCCTCCCTCCCTCCCTTCTTGGAAGGGGAAGAAATGACAAAAAATCAATATATTTTTAGTTATATTTTGTTGGTTACTTTCTCTATATAACTTTATTTGTTTTTAGGTATATTATGTAACTATGTGCATTGATTCCAAATGAAGTTAGAAACATGAAGGAGGGGGATATTAAAAGAAATAAATATATGAGACTCTCAACAGTAAGCCCTTTATTTAGTAGACTTTACTCTTGTACAAGTTGTCATTTGGACGCCTCATGCCATTTTATTTAATTATAACAGGGGCTATTTTAAGTATAAACTATTAATAAATGCCTACATTTCATTTTTTTATATTGTAAACCTACTTTAATATTAGTACTTATTTACGAGTGAAAGAACCATGGACACACTTATGGAGCCACAGAGTACGTCTTATAAGTGAGTAATTTTCATTTTTTTAATATTAGAAATTACACCCTTGATAATACTTTTATTAAACATGCCATATAATGCCTATTACAAGCACCTTAAATTCGGTATTTTCAATTGCTTCATCTCCATTTTCTTAAGTGCAACATGTACAATCAACTGATATGTACAGAATATATATGTATATCTACAATAAAGTTCACATCTCGAGGTCTCTGTGTTCCTAAATATATATTCTGTATCATTATTCCTATTAAATAACAAGAAAAACCCTCCTTCAATTAACAAGGTATTGAGATATGCTCAACGTCGTCTTCCTGCTCCTAACTCACAAGGAGGAAAGGGGGAAATATGATGATGATGATGATGATCCCTAATGAAGGTATTGTAAATGATGTCCTTATCAGACATATCCTCCCCTTAACTCCATTGTGTGGCATCCATTGGTTGTGGTTTATTAATGTTCCATTATTTAAAAAGCAAAGTTAAGAATATAGGAACATACATAAATTACATTGATCATTATTTATGGACATTGGAGTCATTTGAAGTGCCAAAATGTGTATTCTATGTATGTACTGCGGACATAATTTGACGAGAGATTAAATCTTGTAAAAACTACAAGACTCCTTAAAGTATTGAAGCCCTCTAAATATATCTGAATAATATTCATCCATAACTTCTTTATGGTTTATTTGAAGGGCTCCGTCTGTATGAGATGCATTGCACAAATATTAATCCGTTTCATCCCTTAATTGTTACTAATTGTACATCAATATCTTGGGCACAATCGATAGTTATACTTTGTTGCAATAAATATTGTGAATCAAAATATCTTTATTGAACCATCCAAATTCATTTAATTCTCTTCAAAGTCGCCTTCTTCCCCCCCCCCCTCAATGCAATTCACGTGTTCCAAATTTCAAATTTTCAAAACAGTTAAAACTTTTTTATTTTAAAAGTATTTAATTACAGAACAATATCTGCTGAAATAAACCATAGATTCTCAAAATTGCAAAAGAATAGAGTCTGGAATATTTATTTAAACTTTTATGGTTGCAACAACTTTTCTCTAAATTGTATTTTAGTCATCATCTTTAAGACATTTAAAAAGCAACAACAAATAATTCAATTCTAGCTGTTCACAAAAAGGACATGTATCTCAAACACACATGGATATTTTGACCTGACATTTAGTACAGATGTCAGTGACAGTAGTACCAAGTTATAAAATAAAAAAAAATTATCCCTATTAGTATTTCAAAGAAGTTATATTCAAATTTTCCCGGTTTTTTTTTGTTGCTCATAGTAGTAAATCAAAGTGTGCGAGAAAGAGAACGTTAAAATATTGTCAAATGTATCAACTCTCCAACCTGGTAGGGCAACTTGATATTCTCCAGTATGCACCATTTCAAAATAAAAGTTATAGTGAAGGGTTCATATAATTATACCTTCTTACAATAGAAATAATTATTTCGTTTTTTACTACATATAAGGAAGAGTAGACCCGTATCAAATCTCCTTTTTT
The DNA here is from genome assembly GCA_963680855.1 of Lepeophtheirus nordmannii. Lineage (NCBI taxonomy): Eukaryota > Metazoa > Arthropoda > Copepoda > Siphonostomatoida > Caligidae > Lepeophtheirus > Lepeophtheirus nordmannii. Next base: position 14,761,794 of record OY804520.1, read on the forward strand.
GACTGTATCAAATATCCCTTCTTTGGCGTTGTCTTTATTTTCTTTGTTTACAAGGTATGCGCCATTTCATAGCATAAAGTATTTCTATAAAATATTAGTTCTCTCAATGTGTTTCTACATAAAGTTAAAAGTTGTTTAGAAGTCCTAACAGTTTAACCCAAAATTAAAATTCAGACCTCGTTTTGACTTTTTACTTTTAAAGTATAAAATAAGTTTTTACAAGAAAATTGGTATTGCTTTTAATTTTATCCTTCTCAATGTGATACACGATGAGGGAATACATAATCATCATCTATCATTGGATGGATCCACTCACGAATAGGAGCTAAAGAGGGGTAGTAACAACTCTCTAACCGTATTAACTCTCCCTCCTTTTGCCTAAATATCCAAGTATATTAATTTTGGTGCAGGGATTCACGGCAAATCAGAGCAAGAATTAATAACAAATTAATAATATTGTTGGTCTTTTATACAGACAAGGCTACTGATTCTTCAGCCCCAGGGGCAAAGAGTGTACACATATCACAATTCCATATAATGTAAGTAAATACGGTTTTTACAGAACTTTACGCTACACCCTTGGTGTTTATGTCTAGTATTATTATTTTTTATATATATAAATCTTGAGTATAGAGAAATATACTTTAGCCTGAACTTTGACGAGTCTACTTTGAAAAATGAGACATTTAGGTTTTGATAAATAATTATTAAATCCGTAGTATGCCTTTAGTTAAATTTTTCAGCAGGGATAAACACAAAAATGCAATATATATATATGCTAACCCTTGAGGCATTTCCTCTCGAAAAACAAATTAAGGCAACAAAGGATACAATCCCGATAATCATTTATCGGCTTGAATGATGAAATAAAATGCAATGCTTTGCTTGGATAATTAAATTCAATGAACACAATTTTCATTGGATCATTAATTGAAAGTTAAATTCAAAATATTTCAGGGATGATTAATTTTCATTTCCTTTTTTTTTTGTGTGTGTGTGTGAGTTAACATTAAAACATCTACCAAAAAAATAATAAATCTCTAATTAATTTGTGGTTTTTAATAGAATAAACGTATTTACATAGATACAAACAGCAATCAAATTGAATTAAATAAGTTACATATCAGTAAATAAAAAAAAAAAAGGAAATGAGAAGAGAAGAGTAATGATAGCATGTAATGAGAAAAAATTGGGTTTGCCAAGAAATAGAAGATACAAATCAGATAAAAAAACCAAAAAACTAGGGAAACTCGACTAATAATATAATCCTCTGCATGAATTTCTTATCTTAATCATGTTGAACGATATTTTTTTTTCTGTTTTTTTCTTGGCTAAGGTACTAAGATGATATAATAATAACAATAATAAAAGGAGGAAAACCAATATGTAATGTAATTGAGAGGTTCATGCATATGCGTTATTTAGAAGAAAAAAAAATATTCGAACTTAAAATCTTTCATGAATACAAAAGTTTTTTTTGTTTTTTTTTGAAAGAAAAAGAAAGAAAAACCTTGAATTCAACATCATACTAAGACATTATTAATATATATATTTTTTTTCATGTGTGTAACAAACATAAAAAAGTTATAATTTTCAGGAATCTTCAATCAAAATGAGTACATATGTGTCAAGTCAACAAGAAAGCAAGTTTGTTTTCAAATATTGAAAAGTAGAAAATCAACTTTAATGTTTTTTTACTTCATAAATTTAACGGTCAAATATTTGGAAGTCATTTTAAGACCTATCGCGCACGGTTTTTGCTAAAATGTCACTTTAAATTGAAAAAACAAGGGTTGTTGTCTGTCCAAAAGAGCAATCAGATAAATGTTACGACTGCATATAGAGACGACATGGTCCCTGAAAGAACGTCCATCTTTTTCATTGCCTCAGAGATTTATTTAGTGGCAGTTTCCTATAATACAGTTGCAATTGTTGGAGTCAATATTTAATTAATCGAAATAACCTATAATACAAACGAAAGAGAATTGCTTCAAAAATATGATAGGAGTTCTGACTCATTTTTGAGATATTTCAGATAAATTTGATTTCTTGTTGAGTTGACACATATACAGATCCTTCTTCCTCTTCTACTCATGTTCTTTAATTTTTTATTAAATATATTTTCTAATTAACTTATTCAGGACATTGAAGCCCAGAAAAAGATGAGGGCTATTTGTCATCAAAACATTAATAGGAATATAAAAAATATTAATTCAAAGTTGCATTTAAAGTCAAATTGTATAGTGCATTAAATGCGTGAATAATAAATGCAAAATGACATGTCGTAAAAAAAAAAAGATTTTAAGAATCTTATTATAGAGGATTTCTAAATCTTATAACTGTTCCTTGATCCAAATATATTAATATACTAATATTCGGAATCTGAGGAAATAGTAATTAGTGTTAAGAGTAGTAACATATTTTTGCCTAAGAGCAGAAATGATGTGATCAAAGTGGTATCTATTTTCTAGCATCAAAGATTTTTATTTCCGACATTATTCATGTTTTCAAAAGCATTATCCAACAACCAGGACTTAAAAATTTATTTACTAATGCTATTCCAATAGGAAATAATAATTTCTTTAGATCCCTAATATTGGCATATTAAGATATTCAAATCAAGAAAGAGTAGTAATGGGATCTAGAAATGCTCAATAACATAAGTTTAAACAGTGTATATGTATTAAGATATTTATTTCAAAGTCCTTGATCCCTGAATTTTTATGGGAACTATAAATAAAGAAAAAAAATTTATTTGTTAGATGTCTACCTATTGCTGGTTGAAATTCCACGTAAAATAATTGAGAGTGTTTTAACTTTGACTTGCAGTTGTAGTTTTCATGAATGTAAACAATATCATAGACCACACACATATATATATATTTCATTTAAGCTTGTTGTATGTGTACACAAGTGAGAACAATACAAAGTCATAACTAGATTGTCACAATATGTTATTTGCAGTTAATAATAATTATAATCTCTATATACATTTGGAAATTTAATTTTAACTCTAATCATGGACATTAAATATTTTAAAAAAATATTCCCATTTGTTTTTTTCAAAATTTGAGAGGAAAAAAAAAAATTAAATGACAGTTTTTGTTATTGTTGTTTTTTTTTGTATAAAGGTGCTAACTGTTTATGAGTTTTACATAATGGAGATTTATTCTAGGGTCATGAATTTGAGAAAAATACAAATCTTTATGAAGTGAACCCATTTAGTACATCAATTCTACTACCAATTTACTCCCCAAAAAAATCAATTAAGCTAATGAATATAAATGAACATTTTAAAGCTTTAAAGTTACATCATGACTTGGTTATTATAAACTATAGAATAATGTGAGAGTAAAAAAAAATTGATTTGATTTATTTTTTTAAGTTTTTATAATTTCTACAAATAATACAGCATTAAGACAATAAATATGCAAATTATGATTTTTTTAGATATATCTATATACATATAGAAAACAGGGTTTTCGTCTTGAAAAAATTGGTAACAAACACCGTGACCGGCAGGTCATCAATTTATTCGACAAATATTTTAAATTCCAGCCACATATTATTTGAATGGAATACGCTTCAAATTACATCAATGATATCAAGGTATGTTTTTTATTCATCATTTTAGCTTACATTCATTGCATTTTTGCAGCTGATTGTGTCTCTCTGTAGAGATTTCTCTCTGCTGGCACACTCGAATTGGGTGTCACAAAGGCTATCTTAGTCAGTTTAACTGACGCTCGGAGTAGATTTTCTTGAAATCTCTCTTGATAATTTCGAATTTTGATTCTTAACAAAATTATAAATTCAATGTATTAAAGTATAGAGTTCCGTCTATCTAGCCAGATATTTGATTTTTTATTCCTCATCTGTAGAGAGGTACGAAGAAGCTCCAAGTAACAAATAAATACAAAATTAATTTTATTAACTATGGAATTTTTGTATACTATTTATTATATTAAATAAATATATTTTGCCAAAAAAAAAAAAAAAGATTTCAATGAAATCAATATTTTTGTTCCTGAATTGAACTCTCTAGGGACAGATATTTTTTGAAAATGAAAAATGTATTACTTACACTTCAAATGAGCTCCTTTGCTTTTAAATGAATGAAAAATTTAACTGAGGTGTTATTAATTCTTAAACTAAATCTATGAAAAAAGAATATTTAACCAACCGGGATTGGATCGTTTATTATAAATTTTAAAGACTTTTCTTAAATTAGTTTTACAAAAAAACTTTCACATGGAATTCTGGGTTATTTTTTATAAGCTAAAAATTAGTTCAAATCTATATGAAGTGTAATTATAATCGAAAAATTTGTCAAAAACCAGATTTGATATTAAAAAACCAATTACAGAATTGTGATTTACGATTATAATTTTATATGAACTTAGTGCTGTGTCATTTTTTAATGGTGACGAATGTGAATTTTTGTCGTGTTCAGCAAATTCTACCAAAGATTGGAGTAGTTAAAATTTACAAAAGATGTAGGAGAAAGTACTTAAAGTTTGTATTTTTAAAGTTTACTCCAATGAGAATGGATTTATAAGAAAAATGACTTTATTTCATTTATTAGAGATAGACATATTTATTTAATTCCCAAAACTTTTAATTAAGAAACCAATTGATTGCATCGACAGGAGACATATATATAGGTTCAGTAATTAAGAAATTATTCTCATCACAGATATATATGTAGAAGCTCTCTTCATCATTTATTTGAGATCTGAAAAGAAATATACTTAACTAAAATAATGATAATAATAATAATAATATCACCCATCCATTTTTCATATACAATTTTGGAGAGACTGATGATGGAACTGACCACCCATCAACAAATACAAAAACCTTCCAGAGTCATATACACGTAACATATCTAAGAGAAGAAAACAAAAAGCATTTCGATTACAATGCCTCCTTCATTATTACTCTTGTTATTATTATTATTTGTGTTTGAAGACGTTGACCTTTATTTGTGCTTTTTGTTTGTGAGACAAAGATATTTAGATTTTGTCGATCTTTGTAACTACTTAATATGAACATCATTTTTGTATTAATCTTCTAAGACTTGTGTTTACTCATAATAAAACATTTTTTATAATATCAGTAGATTGCTACTCGTAGATATGGGACTCAACTCGTACTAACTAGTGTTGAGACTCAGTCCGTTCTTAAAGAACTTTTTTTTGCCCAGACTGAATAAAAAGTTTAATCAATAAGGCGAAAATTTAATTCTTTTTCAATAGTGAACCGTTATTGCATCAGTCTCAAACTATGGATCGAAAAGTATTGAAAGTGACTATAACGAAGGGAAAAAAGTTACTCTGTATATTCATTATGACAAATGAAAAATGATTTCAAAGTTAAATTTAATATTGACTATATCAAATATTAATCTAGATAAAATCTTTTTTCTATACTTTAGTTGCAGTACTCAGCACTGGCATTTGGCCAGATCTAATGGGAATACTTTAAAATTGAACATATTTTACAAAAATTCCTAAAGAACATAATTGTGTCATAAGGAGGCTCCATTAGAAGATTTTACCTCTAGGTTGAAGAAAAGGATTACGTCACTATGCAACTTTATATGAAGTCATTGTATGTATGCTTACTCACTCTAAAATGCCTTTGACAATAAAGAACAGTTCATTAAAGTATCGATCCTGACTAAAGTAAATGAAATTAATCTAAGCCGAAGTGGTTCGAGGATTTGGTACAAAACCAACGTAAGTCGAAATTAAGATAAAAATAATAATGGTTTTAGATTGGTCTGGAAGTTCAAGATCGAATAGCACATGTTATGTTAACAAGGTGCATAAGTACATACATAGATAATTAAAATTTAAAAGTCTAACACAATATTAAAATCATTTTTTATCTCATGTAGTTAACAAAACCAAAGGTTTAGTCTATATTCATTTATAACGAATCATTTAATGAATGAAACTAGGTCATCATGGTTTCATTAAATGAATTATGTTTACAGAGTCTACCATGGTTTGAGAGCAACATATGCAAATTAAAGGTCAGAGGGCTAATTTATTCCAAAGAGAAAACGTGAATCTGTGTGCATTTCATTCTTTTTTTAATTTCATAAATTCAGGAAAATATTTTAATTTTTAACAACCATTTCAACTCACAATAAAGTCTATAAATATCTTTTGTATTGATGCTCTTATAAAATTAATGATCTACTTATCATTATATCTTTCTAAGAGAGAAACAAGACAAAAACAATTATGTTGAACGTTGCAGTTGTTGTGAGTCAAAATGGTTGTTAAAAATTAAAATATTTTCCTTGATTTATGAAATAATAAAAAGAATGAAATCTACACTAATTATAAACTTGTTATACAAAAAACAGTTTTTCCCAAGTTATCATTTAATTTAATACATATTTTGTCTCTAAATATGAAACTGTGAATTCAATAAAAAGTCACTTTAAATCTATGCATATTTGATTACAAAAAGAATAGGATCTTAACTTTAATTTTAAAACTATGTACATATAAATAAACGTTTGATGTCACAGAAATATATATTCCCAAAAGTTTATTTATGCATGCATAAAATAAATACCTCTGAAAATATTTTGTATTGCATTTATATATATATTCAAAAAGAGCAAAAATTCTTATATTTTAAAATTTAACAGCAACAAACAAAATACGTGGATCAGTTACCTTCTTGCCATGTAATAATAATTTAACACTCTAGCGACCACAATTAAAGCACTTGATTTATAGAACTTTGCTTACGTAGATATGTACATGCCTATGTATGTATGTATGTATGTACAGGAGTCTCTTAGGAGAACAAACGGTATTATTTTTTTCATGTACAGAATATATCCGCTAATTACATTTATGCTATAATTAAAATTAACAACTCCCGTAAGACAAAGTTTTAATACATGGATGTAAGTATATATTGTTCTCTATATAAGTACATATATGTATGTATTTTAGTCTGTATTGTAAAGAACTCTAAGAGCAAACTGTCTTTTTATAAAATAAGAGTCTACTTATATGTATATAATACATACAGTATACTTAATTTGCAACATCACAACTAAAACATAAATTTAAGCTAGACAATGCAACGAGAAATGGTTTGTAATAAATTGTTCAGCAGAGGCTGCAAAAAAGTTCAAAATACTCAGCGTATCATATTTGCATTTGAATCATTCTATGTGTGTAGATACTTTTTGTGGGGGTCTTGAAGGGCATGATTGTAGTACAATGTACACACATCCTCAAATTTCTGAATAAGAATAGACAATAAATCAATTTACCCTATACCTAGCTAGCTATAACCACTTGAATCCAACGATTGACTCATTCAAAACTCAATTTAGTAAGGAGGTTTGAAGGAGAGATTGATTATCATTATTATTATTTTTTTACAAATCTACTTTTGTGAATATTAAATATTAATTGGATTGCATGATATTTAACCATGGAGAAGTAATCATTAAGGATATTTTTGTCTGTGTCTACTGATACATGTATAGAAAATGAAATATGCAAAAGAGATATTTTGCAAAAGAATTTTTAATAAAAAAAGGCACGCCATGTTGGAGACATAATATGTAGTTGTTGATATAATAAACTGAACAAATTTAAAAAAAATAATTCACTGGACATTTCATTTAATGGCTTTAATAATAAAACGAATAAAATAAATACGAAAGTGTTGAACCTATAAAAACTAAAACTTTATTCTAAGAAAGTTTGGTTGTTTATGCCGGGGATTTTCGAATTGTGCTATGTTTTGGGGCTCTTGAAAGGATCAAGCAATGCTCATGGATATAATTAAAAAAATAAATATCACATTTGAAGAAAAAATCTTTTGGGTAAACTAATACGAATACAATATTTATATCACGTGGTATTGTCATCAACCTTCCCATTTTGGGATAATGTTTGAAATATTGTATAATTATATTATAGGATGGTTACATAATAGGCCGTGTAAACATTATATATATAAAAAATGACCTGGGGCACCGCACGAATCTCTTTGAGAGCCCCTGATTTATGCATCTAAGATAAATTAACATTAAGAATGGTTATGTTATGTCAAAACGTTCTACATCTTACTTTTAGAGGGATTTTTCTTTTGATACTCTCGAAGCAATTGCATTGTTATGACAAGAGAATTGAAAAAGATCCATTACCAGTGAGTGTACAAACTTGAAATATTGTTATAGAAAATATGACACTAATGACATATACTGATGAGTCTTAAATAACGAAGGAAATGAAGAAGCTGTTATTATTGCCGTTTCAGCCTGAAACAACTTTTATATAATTTAACTGAGCACACCTGAATGAGAACAAAGAAACAAAATCCGTCTAAATACATAACTAATATTATATATTTTGCGGCATCTTTTCATTGCAAATGTAGGATTTATGTATTTTTAACTTATTTGTAATGCCCAAACTAGAATGAATACAAGTTATGACAGCCTCAAAAAACAAATACAATAATAGATCTTTCCAACTGACACGATTTTGGAGCTCGCCGGAAAGGGCACAGTTTTCATATCTGTAATTATAATTAGTGGTAAAATGTTTAGACAGTGTTGAGTTTATGAAAGGAAAGAAAAATATCAGTTGATGTCACTACCTTGATAAACAATTTGAATTCAGTCTTCTTTGTATCGTTGAAGCAGAACCTACTAGGTTTATATGTATCACAATTTCCAATTATTAAGAAATCATGCTAAAGAAAGTGTGTCTCTTCTCCTTGATTTATGACAATTCAAACTCCCTTCCGTCCTCTCAGTTTACATCAGATACTATGTAATATTTAATATTGTCAAATAGCAATCATGGATTGAATGCAGAGGAACCAATTAGGACTTATTTGGGGGGCACGCTCACTCATCTCAACAAAATTCACAATTCCTAGTTATACTATATATTTAATATTAAAAGTAATGAATTATGGTGAAGTTTGATCAACTCTCCCAATCATGGTATTAAACTTTTAAGAGTCTGATTCAATTTGTTATATTGAGAATCTTAATCTATAGGTAGCTGCACAAAGTGGAAGATAAATAAAAACCGAATATATACACAGAGATTTCAAAAAATTTCCTTGAATTGAAAGCCTATTGCTTGATACTTCTGCAACAACCTTTTATTATTTGTAATTTACATGTATCAATTTATTAAAAGAAGTTCTTGCACCAACAAAATATCAAAATCTTTTTGTTTTTTCAGTTACATTAACAAAAAAAGTAAAATGATTTTGTCTTATCCTATGATTTTATATGTATTTAAAAAGTGAAACTCTAAAAAAACAAACAAACATTGTTCATTGCTAATTTTTTTTTTTTTTTAGGTACGAGAAGAAACTCTTTTGACCTTCCTCTTAAACATGCAAAAATTTGATATGAAAATTGTTTTATAACTATAATTAAGTAAATTCCTTCCCTTTTTCTCTCAATACATATAATTTAGATTTTGAAAAAATATATTTTTTTAATTACATCCCATAGAAATTAAATTGATATTTTTATGATCTTAGTATTTAATAATAAATGTATCCATATGTCTATACTTATAAATATCATTTTTTTTTTAAATAAAAACGAAAAAAAACACCCAGTCATTAAAGAAAAAATAGACAAACTAAATGAGCTCCTTATGCAAAAATCAATAAAAAACCCGATATTAAATATGTTTGAACATTGATATAAAGTACATAAGGCAAGCAGAGGAAAAGACATAAAATATTAAAGAGTTTAAAAGGGAGTAATCATAAAAATTAAAACAAAAATTTTAAGTTACAAAGGTTTAATCAAATATGAGTTAGCTTCAATAGCTAATTTCATATTGCATTTCAAATGAAAATAATTGGTTTTTATGTCAATGACTCGTTGAACCCATTACAATATTTAGAACATTGGAATTAAATGGTTTTTTATAATAATAATAACGAGATTATTTTGTGGCTTTAATATTAGTTACCTTTTTGTGCTAAAATGTCGCATTAGAAATTCCTTTTTTGCATGTGACACGTGTATGACTGCATTTTTTTTTTTTTTTTTAAAAAAGAACAGTTTGCAATATTAATAATGACTATAGTATTTGCTTTAACCAATTGATTGATAGTTCTCAACATATTCTTTTATTTGATTCGAATTGTGTTATTAATAAATTTTTTTCAAAATACCCTTTTTTAAATCCCTAGAATGTAAATTCATAGTTTTTTTATTATTAAATCCTGAAAGGCTACGACTTAGCTCATTGGTTAATTAACTATCTTTTGAATATTTTTGTATCAACTGATCTGATCATAAGAGATCAAAAAATAATTATACACTCTACTTTTTAATCTTGAGTTCTATGCTTTCACATACTCCATGGTACGATTTTGAACTTCTTCGAAGGTACATGGCATATATAAAGAGAGGATGAATTTACTTTAAAATCAGCTATCCGGCTACTAAACAAATGAACCCCCAATTTGTTTGCTTACTTGATATGATGTAATAATATCTTGGGCTTCTAATTACACAGGTCAACAAATTTGAAATCTCAAAAATACTAAGAGGTATAAGTATAATAAAAGTTATTTAGTTTTGCACGCTAATTTCAAATCTGTAATTTTTTTTTTCGAGAGTTCGACGATTTTCGAGAAAATCGAACACTACTTTTTGTGCTTTTTTGGCCCATTTTCCATCTTCAACTTCAATTTAAGTCTAGAATGATATTGATATCATATGATATCAAAAATCCACTAAAATCTAAGACTCACGGTAGAGCTACTAAAGTAGTAGCGCAGAGAAGGATTGCAAAATCAGGTGAAATCCTTCTGTGCGCTAATATTTCTGTCCATTGCACTTGTTTTTTAGAAGTTCTACCGTAAGTCTTTGATTTCTAGCGAATTTTTGTCGAAATTGAATGAAAATTTACACGTTTAGATGGACGATTTCTTCTCAGTTAAGGATTCTTATCAAGCACTTGACATCTCGTTTAAAAGCTGTAGGTCTCAGCTTTTGAATACATTCCTTATTAATCCATTTTTTGTAATTAACCGACTTTTGGCCCTATGCCCCCAGAAGACCCCTTAGGTTAAAAACAAAGAGTGGAAATGGAATTTGTATCAAATACACTTGTGGATCATTATTTTTTAATGCACAAAATGAGTATCCTTCCAGGCTTACATTGAAGTTGACTCTCAAAAAAAAAATTACAGATTTGAAATCAGCGTTCAAAACTAAATAACATTTATAATACTTATACCCCTTAGGATTTTTGACTGTTGACCAGTGTTATAAAACATTACGTTTAAGGGATCCCCATTCTGTATCTGTTCTTTAAAAAAAACAAAAAAAACAATGTCAAACTATGCTCCCGTTGAAGAATACAAAAATTTAGCTATAAATATACGGCAATACAAAATTTTACAAGTTGAGAATTTGATTTGATAGTACAAGATTTTAAATATCATTTATTTATCAAATATAAAAAAAATTGCACAAAATATCTTTGTCCTTTGATCAACTGATTAAACTGTGTTCAATCTTTACAATATTTATATATATAGACTTGAAATTCTGTATGAAGTGGTTCCGGAATGGTAGAAAAATAATTCTAATTTATAGATAGATGTATAAACAGGTCTAATAAAATAAAAAATAAAAACACTCAGAATTGATATGGATTCACTCCATATTATGCCCGTATGTTTAGTTGAGGCTTCAAGATCTTACTAAGTACCTCACTAAATTGAACATGAATTTTTTACTGCGCTTATTTATTATCATGATTATATTTATCATGAGTATGTATTTAGTTTGGTTGATGGTAAAAAAATGCATTCCTAACAACAACTAGAGTAGCCTGAATAATTTTAAATAAGTTATTTGATCATAAGATTTATTTTGATTTTTTTATGTGAAATAAATATGATATAAACATATTTATAGTTATGTATCTAAATATATTCACACCTACGTCATTGTGTTGTAACTCCTCTAAAACCATAATTTACCCACGTATATGTACAACTTTACTGTTTGCGAAAAAAAATAAAAAAAATGCTGACTAAAATAAAACTAAATATTTTTTTTTATTTTAATCTCTTCTTAGAAGGTTCTTTTTTTATTCTTTTTTCATTACCACCAAAACATAGCATTTGTGTGGTGTTCTCTCTCGATTAAAACCTTTACTGCCAAAAAAACAAAAAAAACACTCAAGGTATATATGTACATAAGTTATACTTTGTATTTTTAATTATAGCTTTAGTATCTAATTAAGATAAATATCAGAGATCAGCATAAATATTTTTTGTGTACGTATGAATGAACAATGTGCAAAAGTGGGAGGATTCTTTTTTTTTTTTTTTTTTTACTTTTTGTGCACATCAATGTTACACCGGATTGGTTTAAAAGATAAGTCAAATGGTGCATGAAATTTTCTCAATTTTTCAAAGAGCATAGAAATAATTACATTATGTGTCCTTGAAATGTCAAAAAGTGCATCATCAAATACATACTTGAATTCTATATACATATGTAGGTATATACATACATAGGCACAAAGTAGTTATACTCTTTTTGACTTGAAGTTAAATTACTTCTTTGCCTTCACAAATAATAGATATTCTTGGAAATTTAAAAAAAAAATACGTCAAAAGAAAAGGAAAAAAAAAAAGTTAAAAACATCTAATGAAATGCATTTGAGGACATCATTTTAATAAATTGAATGATAAAAAATAAATAAAAAATAATTAGGCACTCTGGAGATATGTAAAACATATATGTATACTTACATATGTTTTATAACTTCGTTCGTTGATTTAACTATCTCAAAATTACTTCCCCTTAAAATATCAAATTGCAGTTTATCTACGTGGATATTATTCTGAATATACATACATATATATTTATCTGATATAAAAACTTGACTACTTATTAAGGGACTTGATATGTATTTCTGTCTTACATGTATATATTATTGTTATATATTAAGGGTTTGTCAATAGGGAAGTCGCATTTTTATTTCATTAGGGACAGCGAACTACGTCACATTTCTGTTTGTTTTGCTACCATTTCTACTCAAATTTATTATCAAAATTCATGTTCGGTCGTGGCAACTTTAAGAGGCTTGTGGTGAATTTATTTTTTGGCTCAATTGTTTTGTTGATAAACAAAATATTCGTTGTTGGTATGGCAAAGACATAATTGTGCTTCATTTGCAAAAAAAAAACTTACTGTTTGGTGTGGATTTCATGCCAGTGGTGTTATTGGGCCATACTTTTGTGTTAATGACAATAATTGCCACATTACTGTGAATGAAAATCGATATCGAGTCATGATTACGGATTATTTTTGTCCACAATTGGATGGTATGAATATAAATGACATGTGATTTCAACAAGATGGTGTTACTTGCTACACAGCAAACAATACTATCGATTTATTGAAGAGCAAATTGGGTGAATATGTTATTTTCAGAAATGCATCAATCAATTGACCTCATTGCTCATGCAATTTGAAGCCTTTGTACTATCTCCTAGTGGGCCATGTGAATTCATTGGTCTACACCAACAAGCCAACAACACTAGAGCAGCTCAATGTAAATATTGAACGCGAATTTCCTTCAATTTTGGTCGATTTATACGAAAAAGTGGTAGAGAACTGAGTTTAACTAGCGGACTTCTATATAAATACCCGTAGTGGTCATGCAAAAGAAATTAAATTCCATACTTAAATGTTATTGAAGATACTTCAACACTAAAAAAGAAATTCGTTCATATCTCAAACCCTTTTAATTTTATTTCTTCTAATTGAAAAACCCTTTATTAATATTCTTATTCTTGGTATTATTGGGCTACACTTTTTTATAAATGATAATAATCGCTATATTAATATGAATGGAAATCGATATCCATGACCCATGATATGGATTATTTTTGGCCCCAATTGGGTGTTATGGACAAGACGCTACATACCACATAGCAAACAATACGGTCAATTTATTGAAGATCAAATTCGATGGATGTGTTATTTCCAGAAATGTATCAGTGAATTGGATTCCTTTGGACTATTTCCTAGTGGGCCACGTAAAGCCATTGGGCATAGTCAACAAACCAGCAACACAAATCAAATATTGAAGCACAAATTCCTGCAATTTTGGTCGATTTATGCGAAAAAGTGATAGAAAACTGGGTTCAATGATTGGGCTTCTGCAAACGTGCCCGTGGTTGTCATGGAAAATAAATTGAATTGTATGCTTAATTGTAATTGAATATACTGCAACACTAAAAAATTAATTAGTTTTTATCACAAACCCTTTAAATTTTGTTTAAAAAAGAATATTTCTCTTATTGGTAAAGTATATGCAAAGTACTTTATTTGCAATACCATTTCATTATCAATACCACAGATCATGTGTATTTATGCACATTTCCTACCATTTTAGATAAGCTTGACATTAAATGAATTATTTTTCATCTCACCTTGTTATCCAACAAATTACAAAAAAACAAAACAAAAACAATAACTATACCTCATAGACGTAATAAATATGTATCTATATATGTATATTGGATAAACAATCCTTTAAATCAGTATAGATGCGAACCCATGAATTTGCATACATGAACTGCAAATAAATATAGTTATTACTTTATTTTTGTTCTCTCGTAGTTATCAGAACATGCCTTTAAGTCAAAACAAAAAACAAAAGTCCTTGAAAAAATGTTTATCATTTTCCTTCCTTTTTTCTAAAAAAGGAGTACTTTTTTGTTTGAAAAGTTCAAATGTTACATCAAAAGAGGTTAAAAACTGACAACAACCTTACTTAAATAATAAAAATACTAATGTTTAAATATGTTGTTAAACCATACTCATAAAAAAACAAACAATTAAGTTCTCTTTCATGTAAAAATTTAATTCTATAAACGGTTTTTTCTTTAAAAAAAAAAAAAAATCAGACGGATCTTTCTAGAGATAAAACCAGACAATGCTTCTTCCTCATTGCAGTTTTTCTTGCATTTTACTTAAATCATAAATTAACGTCTGTGAATAAAATAAAAACTATGAAAACCAAAATTCAAAGAAGAATATTTTATGTAAATGAGAAAAAAAAAATAATTGTACTACAAGCTTTTTTTTTGTTTATTTTATAAGCCATTGAATATACATAATGAAGACATAACTTAACAGGCAAGTAATAATTTTTTGTTATGATTGCGTAGCAGATATGAATGACTTTGATTTATATTCTTTATGGATTTATATTACATAGTTTAAAGAGCAAATAACAATTGGCTCCATAGTATGGAACTTTGTTAAATTTTTATAAAAAAGTATTGGTATCTTATTACAATCAATAAAATATATATGCAAAATTCTAAATATACGAAATAAACTCATAGAAAAATAAACTTTTTCCTTTAATCTCACTTAAAATGCCTAAAAATCTATAAAAACTTGAAAATTTCATTGTATTTAATATTTATTCTATAATATCTACTATTCAATAATTAATTTGTGACATTTAATTGCACAGAAATGAGATTTTTAGCTCACATTAATGTAATACTCTTAAATTCTTAATATTTGACAAATAATCTGAGTAATGTATTCAATAACTTTCATAAAATCTATATACCATAAAAAATTGTCAAATAGTTATAAATACATTAATTTTGAAAAGTTTAGTCAGGGATATATTCGTATGATAATACGATGAGCATAGAATGTTTATGTACAATTCTACAAAAATAGGGTTGAAGTTAAATATTTTGTTGTTCTCTAACCTAAATCTGTATTGCTATTCAAGCAAACACATGAATCTAACAATTAAAAAAGGTAGCACATAATTTTATAAGAAATATACCAAAAACGATAATCTGTATCAAAGTAGTAGTTTTGTTACTCCCTTTAAAATAACAAATAGAATAAAGCACTAAATACAAAGAAATCAATAAATTTGGACTAGTTTGAAATTATTTATTTATAGAGAGATTTTGTTAATTAATTGTAAAGGAAGTCTATTTGACTAAAAATGAAGCCTTAGCATTACATTTAAAAAAAAAAAAAAGTTAGTCACCAAAACTTACCAAAATGTGCATTTAATACATTTTTAGTTAAAAGGTTGGGCCTCAGGTCAAAGTTGACTTCTAGCAAAAACTGTAGGGTGTGTTGTCGAAGACTATATATTGTTGATTTAGACATTTAAGTCAATGATGTTTAGTGTTTGAATGAAAGCACATACGGTGCATAATTGTACATATCTAGACTCGTTACTACAAATATTCAAGTTAGAGAGCAAACAAATGATTCAAGGTATATAAGGAAAAGAGCCGCTATCAAACCATTTAAAGCATTATAAAAGAGAGTTAATGTGCAATTCATACGAAAATAAATAAAAAATTTGCATAAAATTATAATCTGATAGTAAAGAAAAGAAAAAAAATGTTGCAATCATAAATTTATATGTTTTTTTTTTACTAGAATGCCAGAATTATCATTTTAATTAAATTGAATATAATTAATTGCCTTTCATACATTAAAGGACTTTTTTGTTTGATTAAATTTAAAGTAATTAGAAATCCATAGAAAGGAACAGGGTTAAAAAAAGCTAGAACTTTTTTCCTGTCAAATAAGTGTCTTGCGAACCGTAATTTTTCAATTTATACTCTTTAATTAAAGTGATTTTCTTGCTAATCTAGTCAATCATGATCAGTTTATATACCAGATCTATTCCTATGAATTGGGACTTTATTTTTCAGTTTCTAACGTTTATTGTGAAAAAATGGTGACAAATTTAATCTTCAAAATAAGAGCTATAGCTAGCGACACATTTTCCCCATATCTCAGGTAATTTGTGGATTGGCCGTCTTTGGCTACAAACCAATCATCGAACTATTTTTTGGCTTCTGCGTGTTAATTGAAGCACTGTTCGTTTAATACTGATGTGATGCGAACAAATAATAATATAGTAGCACCAAATCTGGTGAGTAACCTGCATGTACCAACGGTTCTCAAACGTACGTCTCCAACAATTTCCGGGTCGTTCATGTTTGATGTGGCGGTGCATTGTCATCAAGAAAAATTACTTTATCACGCCGATTGGAATATTTTTGGCGTTTTTGGCGTATAGCGCTATTCAACCCGGCTAATTGTCGTTGATAGTCTGCACCATCAACTCTTTCACCAGGTTTTAACAACTTGTAACAAATCATACCACGCTGATCCCAAAAAACACACAGCATTGCCTTGTAGCCAAATAAATCTGGTTTGGCCGATGTTTTTGGATTGTGACTGGGCGGACCATACTGTGTTCTACATAAAGCAGGTTCAATGTTAGCTTCTACAAGTATTTGATGTGATTCAAAAGTGTTTTTCTTCAAATAATAACAGAAAATCAATTAAGTTCGCAAATCGCATTTTGAAGACACGAAATTTTACATTTTTAATGTCTAACAAAAATAAGACGTTTGGAATGGTTTAAAAATACTCCTAGCAACATCTGTTGCTTAGTAACTAAAAGTCTCATTTCATAGATATAGACCTAATATCTCAATAAATAGATACAAACTAAGAAAATATTGATTTACCATCGTATATAAAGTCATACTGTGCACTTGTTAGCACAATAATTTAGTACATAAGTAAGGGATATAATATAAAGTATAGCCTTTTATTTATTAAATTTAGATCTTTCAATAATATTATTATTGTATTTTTTAAATCTAAGCCAATTTTTCTTCATTTCTTCTTTTTTGTTTATGATTGTTCCTGATTAATCATTATACATTTTCATGATGACACATTTGATTATACTAAGACATCAAGTTTCTATAGAATTTTAGTGAAGGATTTACAAATAATTACTATTATTTGATTCAGTAAAAATACAATTCATAAATACGCTGCATTCTTCCTTTTTCTTAATTTACTATAGTCATTAATATAGTCATTAATGTATATATATATATATTTACACCTGACATGGCAAATTGAGTTTTTCTGCAAAGAGTAATTAACAAGAGCCATGTCTTGAAGAAAGAAGATCTTTTTGTGAGGTACAAATATCCTTGAAATTATATATATTTTCAAAACAAAAATATATATTAAACGGTTGGATGATTGCTTGTTGAGATTTAGAGTGTTATTCTTTCAATTTCTTGTCAAAATCGTGGATCATACCGAACATCAAACCTCTGGATCCCCCAATTACATAAAGATGCAAATTGAAAAATTAATAGATTAAATTTATTTTTAGAAATTTAAAAACATTAGCATTTAATAAAAATAATAAAACTTGTCCTGAGTATATAAAAAAGAGTCTTAAGTTAGTCTTTTATTGTACATATTTAACCTTCATATTAACACCGACATACTCGATTTATCAATTTAAAGTGACTTGAATCCTAGCATTGTTTCTCATTTGCCCCATCAAATAAAAAATTTGAGACTGTCATTTATTTGTTTTTTTTTTTGCAGAAAATGAGATTTGAAATTGTCAAAAACTTACTTAAACAGCACACATCAATATGAGCTAAATAGCACTCATTTCTCGCCGTATGTCATTTTTTAAGTTTATAGAGAAATAAATAGCTTGTATGAGTCAAGTTTCAACTATTTGGTGATTGAAAACATGAAATGACCAATATGGTCATTTTGACTATTGAGAAATATGAAAATATATTAAAGTGGTTAAAAAAATAAATAAATTCGTACTGATTCTTGACTTTCCCTTAAAGTGTGTTTATATCTATTTAAATACTTTTTGAGGTAGAATATAGATAAAATATTATCCGTTTAACCTGTTTAGGTTCAGAATGATCAATTGGACAAAAATATTTTAGACTGTGTCACGTACGGTGTGTCCAGTTCTATCCTAGATTTTATTTTCATGAAGATAAGATATATACTGAGTGTTTACAATTTGTAGCTTCATTTTGTCTTATTCAGGAGGATTTTTTATATGATTATAATACTAAAATGATAGGAAAAGAAGGAAACAATTGACTTATCCTTAGATAACAAAACAGGGTAGAGAAAAAAGATATCTGTAAGTCCGAAAATAAAAATAACTTATTGAGGTTATAGATTTTTGGCGGTGAGCATTCCATTATATAAATATTATTTCGATGCATAGATACTGTTCGAGCTAATATTACTTTCTTTAAACTTGAAAGAATATAGATTAAAATTTTAACCAAAAT
Source organism: Lepeophtheirus nordmannii (assembly GCA_963680855.1). NCBI lineage: Eukaryota > Metazoa > Arthropoda > Copepoda > Siphonostomatoida > Caligidae > Lepeophtheirus > Lepeophtheirus nordmannii. Next base: position 14,781,012 of record OY804520.1, read on the forward strand.
AACTTTTCGGGTAAATTTGGGTCAAAATGACTATTTATGGTCCTTCCAGTAGGTAGACAAATCCTAGTGTTAATTTTATGATTATTTTGCAAAAAAAAAAGTATGAAATTGAATTGTTATTGAATAATTAAGCAGAGTAGAGAATAATTATATTTTAAATAACCAAATAGGGAGGTAGGGTGCATTGATTATAGAACAGTGACAATTTAGATAAGGAGACTATGTCCAAGGTGGTATTGTCTTTATTCAACTTTCAAAGATTTATATATATATATATATATATATATTGACCAGTCAGTTATCTAGTTTATATACTTTGGATCAAAATGATCTCCTTCCAGTAACATGAAAAATATATACTTTTTCAAGTTCAATATGGGAATAAGCAAGTTCAATATGGCAATAAATAATAAAAAACAATATTCAGAAAATTTATCACAATAATAAATTTTATAGTTAATGAAAATAAAAAAATTGGATTGAGCATAGGACCGTAAGACCCAAGTCTTAAAATTTTGTAAATTGAAAACTCTTTTTCATTCAATACATCTACAATCCTGGAGTGGGCCGGAGCATTATCAATTACAACTACTACTGGCCCTTCATATACATCCTTTGCTTTCCTAAGCATTCACGCACCCACTCCATTGCTGAATCTTTTTTGAAACATCCTCGTTTCACCTCATGATGAACAAGCCCCAAGGGACCAATAAGTCCAATTAAATGAACATTGGCCCCTTAAAAGGCTGCTGCAAATTTAGAGCATCTGCTTCTAGGTAGTGAACGACTCATTGATTTGAAATATGGAGATTAAAGTTAGACTCGTCCATAAACAAGATTAGTAAATTTTGAGACTGATAGGAAAGTAAACATTCAACAAAGTCTTTACGTTTATTCCCATATTGAACTTGAAAAGGTATAGTCAATCTAGTATTGAGTGCAAATGAGCAAATATTGCTACAAAAGCTTCATTCTCATAATATGTATTTTCTAAGTATCCTAAATGTATTACCCAGGAAGTATAATTAAACATAAAATTCTTCTTTTTTAAAAAGGAAAGGCGTAAAATTAATAATAATAATAATTGTATCTTTTGTTGCTATCTATCAAAGTTGTTCTCAATGGACGACCCCCTGCCCATTTTTTAAAATTTTATTTGATGCACTCAGGAAGCAAGTTCTACATACTTACCTACTGAAAAAAGTAATTAAACTAAATGCATAATTAAAGTTATGTAGGCATACATACATATTTGTACATACAAATATGGAGTAAATATTAATTAAAATTGAATGACAGTTTTTAAAGAGAGTGCACCAAAAAAGTAAATGTGGACGACTCCTATAATGATGCAGTAATATGCATTTGAAAAGAACCAAGTACATACTTTCCACCCTTAGAGTAACTCATTAACTTTGTAAAATAATAAATATGAAAACCCTTTTAAAATAACTTTTTATGGACCTTATATTTCCTATTATAATAGTAATTATTATTATTAATATTACAGTAATTAATTAATTAGACTACTATCTAATTAACCACCTTGAAAGTTTTTGAGACATATATTCATATATGTTGGGAATGGTTAACTCAAATAGATAAAACTTTGTGGTCTTAATTATACTTTTAATAGCATCGACCTACATTTTGTATACATATATATTTAGTACGAAGATCACTAATTAATAATTTAAACAGAATTATTATACTCTATACAAATTACATACTATCATGTGTAAAGAATGTATCTATGTTTAAAGTGATAAGTAGGTATCTGAGCTTTTATTTATTCAATCTCTTATTAACTCATTAATCTTACTTTATAATGAAAGAAAAAAGCAAAAAAAAAAAAAAAAACTCAAGTAGATTAAGTAATTTATAAATATGTGAGCAAAAATTTTTTTATAGGGATATACCTACTAATATATGTTACATTAATACTTATAAGCATACGTTTGTCTATTTATGAATGCGACCTTGCTTTTGGCAAATTAAATATATTTATTTATGTTTATGTCGTATGGGGTGTAGATTATTTTAAAATGCTTACATTCTATGGACAAATCAAGGAATGCATATATTCGAAATTTGATCTTATAGAATATGGAAAAGCATTAAAGAAGAAAACGATTATTAAAAATTAAACATCTTTATGTAACGGGGTAAAAAAACACTAAAAATTGTTGCTGACTACCCTTGTATTTAAAGAGAATCTTCGTTGATTATTTAAAAATCCAGCTAAATAATATACAAATACATTATATTTGAATAACTTTTATATTATAAACGTTACTTACTCTACCCACGTGAAGATTTAAATCCGTTGCAACTAATCAAGTTAAATATGAAAAACTCATGTTCGATATAGTTTTTGGATATTTGGATTGCATTGCTTGCAAACAAGCAAAAATAAAAATAATTCATATCTCTTGATTGGGATGTAGAACAAACAGTTGACAATTTATAAAGACTGGAAGAGCAAGTATTAGAAATGAGGCCAGATCTGTGGATTCAAATTCACAATTTGAGCTCGAATTGCTGTTAACCTATTCGCACAAAATCAGAACTCAGATTCTACATGAAACGTTAAATTTAAAACTCTAAATCTTGTTGAATGTTCATCTTAAGATTGACCCGTCTGACTCTGGAGTAATATCAAAAGATTTTAATTTTGTGATCAATTTCTTGTTTAATATTTTTCCATATTCTATAGGAACTAATTTCAAATGTACATATTATATGATTTAACCCATCGAATGGATACATTTTATAATTATCTATATTCTATATGACATATCTATTTCAATAAATTTTTATTTTATAGTAATCTATTTCTATTGACAAACCAACATCAAACTCTACTTTTTATTTAAGTTTGTAAATTTGTAGTATACTTAGATACATATATTTTATCTATTCACTTAAATGACATTCGTAATGAAACATCGGTCTCATTTTTACTTCATCATGGTCTCCATAATGTAAGAAATTAGTATTCTTGGCATGTTTAATGAGTAAATATGAGTTAGTACAACATATTACTACCCTAGGGCACGTTTATTTTAAAACTAATTACAAAACCCATCAACAAGTGTAAAAAAGTACATGTGTAATTTTATTTAATATCAAATTTTTGCAACAACAAAGTAATGATTTTGAAGCAACAATTCACAAGAGTAAATGAACTAATCACTGTGATAATAATTAATTTCACTGATAGCTGAATTCAATTGATATGAAAATGCTTTACTACCGTAATATGAAATTTTTGACCCTTGCTTTCAATACTTTACTTCAAAAAAGGGTCGTTGATATTTTGTATATATTATATTATATTGTTTTTATTTATTAATTTTCAGAACACACACATGCATTAAAGCTAATTGATTAAAATTATGTTCCTCTATAAAAAACTTTGTAGAGGATACTTCAGTGGTTGGTAACCCCTGGGTCACGAGAGACTTTCATTTAACTCTTTAACAATGAACACTTTTTAAATAACAAATCGGAAATGTCTTACTTATGTCTTCAAAATAAGGTAGGTTTTATTTTTTTTGACAAAAGGGTTTGAGTTCAAAAAAAATGTGCTGCATTTAATGACATGATGACCCTTGACAAAAAACTACAGAACTACTCTCACTCAAAAAGGTTGCTGACCTCTTTGATGGTCTATAAAGTATAAAGTCTTAATCTATAACAAAAATACTTCTAAATATTCCGTGAGCCTTTTTATAATTAATCAAATCGTTTACAAGTCCACTACTTATTATCACTATGTAATAGGCTTCTTAATCAAAGATTTCTACATTTAAGTGTGACCTAAAGGTCACCCCTATTTTAAAATTTCTTGAAATTAAGTTAAAAATAAATTTTCTTATCAAATTGATCTAAAATAAATGAAAAATGTTACAATATAGATCTTAAATATAATCAAGAGGTCATTAAATAATTAAAAACGCATTAATTCCTCCAAGGATATTTAAATCAATCAATATATGTAGCTTAAATGATGTTTATAAAAAAATACTCTTGAAGGTAAGATTAGTGCCTCTGAGGTTTGTAATTAAATTACATCATTATCTTATCTCCATATTAATATGTGATACCTGTGATTATAATCAATGAATATGACGTATGTTAATTTCAACTTGATTGAAGAAAGTTAAAATTCGTATTCACTAGTATTCAAATGGGTAAATTGGTCATATATTATTACTAACTTATTTTGAGCACTATGATGTAGAATTGGGAACACACAATCTTACAACTGATCTTGAGATACAAAAAAAAAAAAAAGAGAAAACTCTTGACTCAAATTGGACTTGAAGTTAAATAGTTTAGTCATGAATAAGATTCAAGGATTGAGTCTCGCATACATCCTTACTCAACTCAAGTAGCTCAAAGACTCCAAGCTTGACTCTGATTCTTACAAATTCCTATTAAATAGATTCACTATGTTGACTCAGATCAGGACTATAATTATTCCTTTTACTCTAAATGACTATAACATCCTGTTTTTCTCAATAAACAATGTGACTCTCTTTTTACAGTTGACTTTAGAGTACATAGGTATGCAGCTCTTGACAAATGGGTTTTCCTATTGGTTTGCATTCATGTTTTATGGGCAACTTATGCCCACTATCACTCATTATGATCACAAAATAGTATCCCTCATTTAAATTATAATTCATTTCATTTTTTATAACAATTCAAACGCCTTGAATCATACGCCCTCTTCAGAAACAAGACCTTGATGAGCAAATAGGTAGATACACATTCAAATATGTATATTATGTAATTTGCTCTTAGATTATTGAATAAAAACTCTGTTACTCTTTGAGATATGAAGTGGGACTAGAAGAGGGGGAAAAAAGATTCATAAAAAGTATGCTGCGTATATTTGTATGTATGTAGATATCTAAATGTAATACCTTATTTTAAAATAGGTTCATTAAAATAAAATTGTTATCACCTTCCAAGAGTCAAATGATATCTTTAGTCCATCAATAAAAGTTTATCAAATATTTGATTGTATTGCCCATTAAATATATGCATGTATGTACATAGGAGAACATACAATTTGTAACAGACTGAATTTGCTTATATGTACATATGTAGGTATAACGTTTTTGTGCATACAAGTCTGAAACAAAATCCCTTCATGGTCACCAGAAAAAAGAATAATATCTAACTTTGAAGGCAAGTCTAATTAAAAATGGGTTGTATACATTATAGCATTAACAGGAGATTATATCAGGAACCTCTATACAAAATTTTGATTTTTTTTTTCAATCATTGATTCATATGCAAATGAAAGTCTTTCTTATTCTAATAAATACAACAATGATCATTGTAAAAAAAAATAATAGTAATCAAGACTTATTTTACCTATACCTGTATTTAGAATTTTATCTAGTAGTTGCAATCAAATAACCAAATATAATTGATTTATCATTAAAGACCTAATCTATCTTCATATTCATATTGGTTAACTCTGAGAGAAAAAAAAAAAACGTTACCTAAATGATTTTTATTTATTTTGGGATCGGTAAAAAAAAAAGAAAAAAAACATTTGGTAAAATATTGAAGGGAAAGTTCAATATAGCTAATAAATGCATTATTAGGTAAAGAAACGTATTTGTTACTCATCAAATTGATTAAACTAGAATCATCATTGCTCAAGAGAGCAACGAACACATAAATTATATAAAAAAAGCAAATGAAGAATTGACAATATGTACTTAATTAATTATCCAGCAAATAAATAAACTGTTTTTGGATGTGGAAAAAACAAAATTTATTTATTTTAAAAAATGAAAAATATTATGATGTTAAAAGTCAAGTTTGTCCATATATTTCAATAATCTAAAGGGTCATCATGTATCAAGGGACACGTTAGAGACTTAAAATCAACAAAGTATTAGGGAGTTTATAAATGTAGATAGATGATTATAATCTCAAATTTGAGTGTCACATCAATGATATGTATCCCCAAGAAATGTACAAAAACGCATTTTATACAAGGAAAAAATAATAAAAAAATTTTTTTTTAATAAACAAAAGATAGAATTTACCTACATATTCTTCTTCATTCAAAATTTTTGCAATAATACCTGTAGTTACCTCTGATTGTATTTAGTAGAAACACATGTTTTTATAATTTTTGTGATATACTCTGTATTTACAATGATTCATAAGCTAGGTAGGCAAAACTTTTACAGCATTGTAGCAGCTACTTATATGAAAAGAGATAAAAAATAACTTTAATAGATTAAATCTTATTCTAATGCTGAATCCGCCAAGAAAAGACATAAACAAAAATAGATGCATTTTCATCAATTTGCCACAAGTAATGATGTACTGGTGTATGCTCATACCTCTCTGCTAGAGCAAAGAGTCGGGATTGCGCCTCCGGTATTAATCAAAGGATCATCTCTGCATTTGCTTTCACTACGCATTTAGGTTTAGTTACACCCAATGACTGACATACATGTTAGAACTCCTTTGTCTGTGTTTTAAGACGGGTTGGAGGAGCCATCGACGTTCAAAAGATCATCAGCCGTGATAAATGAACCTGAATTTTGGAATTAATAACACAAAATTCTTCGAGAATCGGAAAAACTAAATTTATTTACTCATGAAAATGGGCAATTTCTATTAGAAAATGACGACAATAATTTATTAACAATTACTACGTTTTAAAATAAGCATTGTGTGCTGTTTTATATTAATTTAATTTATTTTGAGTCTTATTTTATTTATTACATGTTTTAATCATGATTCCTATAAATACTATGTTTGTATTTTAAATTCAAATTTTAAAGATATTGCTTCAACTTTTCCTTAGACTTGAATATAACAAACTATTTCAAATTTATATTGATCTGTCCCAAACATGGGAAAAAGTAATAATGAAGTCCCTCACTTATATTAGTAAGGCTGGGAAATTTTCTACACAGTTTCAAATTTTGAAAGGGTGCATTTTCTCAATTCCCCAAGTAAAGACTGTTTTTAAATCCCTACTCCATGCATTTGCTAGATGCTCAGCTTCATCTACTCTTCGATAGTTCTTCAGGTTCAATTTTGGTCTTTTAGATCTGACAGACTATGGCCCAAATTACTCATATACCACCATTCGTTTTCAATATCCCCATTATTGGAAGGTAAATTAATCACCGGAAACTAGTACATTGTGTTCTTCTATAGTTTGCTCTCAATAGTTAGTTCATAGTTAGTGACATCACTTCTGGTTATATCATATGTTGTAGACGTAGATATTACTTTGTTACTTTTGTGGCAAGAGACACAGTCTTTTCTAAAAGAGGACATTATTAAGTTTGTATACAATGGTCTTGCTAGCTCTACTCCATTCCTTTAATGTCACGTGTATCAAAAGATGTGGATAAGGACATTGAATATATATATGTATGTATGATATTTAAAAATGTTTTAAATGTTATATTTCATATGCCGTAGTAGTAGGTTTGTTATTGACCTTTGTTTATTTAATGGATGGCATTAATATAAATATATATATATATATTGTAATTAATATGTTGTAAAGCATAGGGGTCAATTATTGAAGTGTTGAACTTTAATTGAGAAGGTTAACTTTAAAATAAAATGTTTATTTATGATTAATTATATTTGCAATTTTTTCTGTTATATCCTATTATTTTCTAACTTTTTGCATTTATTCATTTTATATGTGATATTTATAATGATGATTTTAATTAAAAGCCCAATAAAAAAATGACGCATATTAATAGAATTCATTTTTAACCCTTCAAAAATGCTATATTCAATACTAATGACATTAGACATTACTAGTGTGTGTGAATATTTCTACAAACATTACTTGAGATATAATAAATAATATACGACCATATAACACGAAATCAAATATCGATATAACTTTATAAGGAGGTTTTTTTTTTTTTTTGTTACTTTAAAAAATAAGTGACTGAGGTAATTTATCTTATACTATTTTTGACCTGATGAGAACATATTTATTCCGTGTAAATGATGTGTTATCATAATATAAGACTACTTTGGAAGAGTCAGTTAGAAAAAAAAATCAAAGATCTACATGTAAGATTTTTTTAAAATACTATCCTTGATGTTTCATTCATTGTTTAAGTAATCATTAAAAAAAACATATACATACTTATATACAATATAAGCAAGCGCAATGAACGCCCATTTGCTTGTATGTAAATTCAAAGGTTCTTAATTGAAAACCATTATTCATTTAAGAACTACATACGTTGGCTTAAGAACTTTTTCGGTCTGCGATCTTTTGTTTCATTCCATGTAACAACTTTTTATTTTACTTACATATTTGTAATCATAGGTATGTTGTAAGTACCGTGATGCCTACTGCCTTTTCATTTTTTTTATTAAAAAAAGACTAATTAAGAAATGATTGAATACAAAAAAAAATAAAAAATTAATAACTATACATAGAATGAAGTACCCGTCAAGAGAGTGTTTCTTGAATGTAATTTTTTGTTGGATCCCAGGGTGCATATATATGATTTATATATTAATGACCTAAGTAATCAATTTATTAATAAATGTTGATATAACAATCACGATCTATGTATTTTTTGTATCAACTTCATTAAAAAATGATGAATGTATATATATATGTGGTAATCCAACTTGGATCTTATTTTTGTTTTGAGCTCACTAATGACAGATACATTTAATGGTATACATTAATATGCAATTAAGCAGTAAGATCTTCAGTTCTTTTAAAATCTATGAAGATTGTCTACATATGTACGTACATGATGCATCTTTTATGGATATATCTACCATAACAAAACAAAGATTTATTAAGGGGTATTCCATTCAACTTAGTATCTGAAAATTACATATTTTTGCAATGTGTAATTATATACATGGTTTTATATGTATTTTATAAACTTATTCATCCTTTAACCAAGTAGTGAAATTCAATTAAACCTTTTCATCATCAAATATTCTTACATATCAATATTTTGAATCAAATCAGTGGATATATTTTTACTTTCGTTCTGTTTTTATACCATTTGCAATTGTTACCAATCTATGTGATTAATATAATGGCATAGTCTATGTATAGTAATAACTTGGATTACAGGTGTTGTCTATATTAGTAAAGTGCCCATGTACCAAAACTAACTCATGCTTTGCTTAATAAAAAGAAAAAAAACATTGCAATGATTATGTCCTTAGTTCACGATATTGAACGATTTCCTCTATCAATGCCCTCTGAGATGTAACTGACTCACTTTTTTGGCGTAAATAAAGCAAGTAACCTTGCTACCAATATCTCAACACATCCCTCGTTATCTCAATTAAAAAAACGGGCTCTTGGTTTCCTATGTACCCAACATTTAATAGCAAGTGTCACGCAAATGTTTTATTTAGAGTGATACCTTGGATTGGAAGCATTATTTGGGTTAGATAAATGTATTTCATATAAAGTGCTTGTAAACTAAAACTTACTTAATAAAATTCACATCCATAGAACATTAATTTCTAACGTATCCAGCCACAAGTTGATTGTATTTTTCATTACTGTCCTATGGCATGTTTTGAACTAGATTAGAGGAAAAAAAATTGTTAGACATCACCACGCCCGATAAAATATGAAAAAATGCTACCAATTACTCCAAATATAACTCGTTATCGAAATCAAAATACTTTTTAGCCAAACGACAATTACAAAAGTGCCTTCAAAACAATTATTATACTCTCCAGCATTTCAAATATATATTCAAATATATCTTGAAGATTATTGTAGTGCGATTAGAATACTTAATATACAGCATTCATAATAAAATGTGATCATATTTTTGACACTTACAGAACTGAAGCAAGAAGAATTCTACTTTGTAAAGAACTTTGGATAGGAGAGATGAATACAGAGTGGTGAGGGGGAATAATAAATATTTTCCCTATAAATTTGTATACAGGAGCCTTTGTATAACAATGTTATTAAATTTATCACATATGAATGGATATATTCATCTATTTCCTTTGTCATTTTTCCTTAATTCAACTAAAACTCTAACTATTTCCTTAATATTAATCATCAATAATGATCAAGCTTTTTCAACACAAAGGCCCGGATGACAGAAAAAATGACAAGCAACTGGGTGGATGAATATTTTTATTACTTGTGTATTAATATATATTAATTTGTTAGTTTCCTTTCGACAATCATTAGTTAATTATTAATATCTATTATGAGACATAATATTAGAAAAACCTAAAGTCCATAATTCCGTCTCTTGTAGTTGATTAATACAAGTTTCATCTTGTACGCTACATATATATATAGGCTCATTCTTGTTGGGTAATCTCTCTGTTTATTATATCCCAGACCCTAATTTCAAGTATGTATTTAAAAAAAATTATAACATTATAATAAATTCACATTTACATAGTGCAGCCAATAAATTAGTAATTGCTTTTCAAATATTTGTCTCTAATCATCCCACTTCTCTGGTCCCTAAACCATCTGGAACAAAAGTTATCTTTAAAAAAGCTAGCTGTCTCAAATAAGTTCTAACCACCTATTCACTCGATTTTATTTAAAAACATATTATTGTTTTGTTTTTCGACATCAAGTTGTATTTAGTACAAATATGTTTTGTCTTTTCTTTTCTTTTTTTCATTTTTAAAGGAAGTTCCCTTCAGATTTTTTAAGAAATTTGCTCATTTTATTTACTAAATACATCAACTATGTCTGTATTCTCAAGATGCCGTTTTAAGGCACTTACATAATAGAATAAGACTAAAAAATATTTTTCTTTACTATCCTGCTGACTGTTTTGTCTAATTTAATTGGGATCATGAATATACACGACGAACTTTTTGGACTAAACAAAAATACTTTGTATTCTCCCTTCAGTTATTTTTCATCAATTGACACTTCTGATTCAAAGCAGCTGACTCTACGTGTTATGAACTCAAAAAGGGTACTATTATTACTTAAATTATATTGAATCAAGGATTTCGCGACCTTTTTTTGAATTATTGAATAATAAACAAGTATTAACGATTGGTAGAATTTATCAATGTACAGTGAATCTAAATTATAACTCTGCCCAATGTTAAAAACTTGGCAAGAAGGGTAGCTACCAGTTGTTTTTCCGAATTATTCCTTTCCCTTTTAAGAATCGAGGTTGCGAGTGCACAAACAAGCTTGTCGTGATATATGAAGTCCAAGGGAATATATGTTGGATATCTGAACATTATGAATATATATATAAGTATGTTACCATTGTACAAATGTCTCCTGTTTAAAAAAATCAACTCAATTAATAAAAAATGGATTGGTTTTGCGCTCCGGTGGTCATAGTTTGACGACCCCTAAATCTGTAGGGTCTGAATGTTAAAAACACACATATGTTTGTACATATGTTGACATATTCTAAACAATCTCCTAGCTTTATGAATAAAATGACAACTCTTTTTTGTATTTCAGTAACATGATGGTTCTGTTTTGTAGTATACGAATGGTGAATTAAATAGATGGATGTCATACCTAAGAGCCACACAAAAGAAAATATTACCAAATATTACTACCTACATACAACCTTAGATAGGTAAATAAATAATAGTTACAAATGACAGTGTTATGTAACCTCCTATTTATGTTGAAGAAGAAAACATAAATATACATATGTACATGACTTGAATTATTTTCTGTTTACCTCATTTAATACTCTAATGATGAATGAGATTTTTGAATATGGAAACTATTCTCATAGGTACAGTTAAATCTGGATGAGGCCAACAACACTTGGATTTCAAAAAAAAAAAAAAAAATAATGTTGCTCTTATTTGAAGTATACCTAAAAACTTGATAGCAAGAAAATAAAGTACGTATATAATAATTTTTTATATATAGGGCTTTTTTTAACTACAGTATTGCTTTGTAAAATTCGCAAATTAAATATATTCACTATTATTCAAAATAAACAATGGAACTTACATAAAAATATTTCAAAATGAAGAGTTTTTAAAACCCAGATGGTCTATCCATCACACAGGTAATAAGATGTGTCGACTTAGGGAGTTTTAAATGCATTGTTATTGACATTAGACAATAATTATCTTAACTAAGAAAGACAGTTAAATCTTTTAGTCGTTCACATAGAACTTTTAAAAAAAACTCATATTTTGGTTAACAATTTTTTTCTTTTTTGGTTTCAAGTTTTGTTTATATTCATTCATTTATAAAAAATAAAGTCAGAAAACATCGGTTCATTACTTGTAATCAAATGTGAATGACAATTAAATAAAAAACTCAAAGGAACGATTGACACCTCTGAGGTCATATAACTTTCAAAAGCCTTTGGTTATCTATGTAGTTACTACTTTGAACAATTCAATAGTAATCAATATCCATAGTTTGGTCAAAAATATATGAAAAATGCTAATTTTATCAGCTAAACACCGTACAATTCATTTAAATCCAGCTGAAAATCAGTCAAACCAACAATATTTCTATATTTTTTGATTTTTTTAAAATCTAACATGAATAGGAGAAGATAATAATTTTACCCATTATCCTAGTGTTCCATTTAGATAAATATTTTAGTTTTCCTTTCTTTGAAATACAAAAAAATAAATATGTATATATATTTAATTACTTTGAAATGCTACCTTTGTGAGTCAAGTAGAAAAAGGTTATTCAAATCCATGCTATTGCCGTTGTTATTATTATTCTTATTATCATATAACAAAGGAGCTCTGTAGAAAAAGCACTTTTGCTGTATTACATACTATAAACATATGTATACCAGTAATTACAATTCATTTTAATTACTTTTTCCTGACGTTTTAAAGTAGTTATTGCTGTTGGGGTAATGCTATAATGAAGGAGCATGTACGTGTACTTTTTTCTTCTAATATTTTATTCAAATGAAGTCCTAATAATGATATCCAATCCAATGGAGAAAAATCACCATTCTACTACACGCATGAATAGAGTGTAAATGGACATCACCAAAACATTTAAAATAAAACAATCATTTTGACGACTTTTAATTAGATATTTATTCTACTACAATAGAGATTGCCATTATTTCAATTTTATTACATTTTCAATAGAATTATTTGCTTTACCCATAACGTTTGCCATATTTTGATGTCATTTTCAATAATAAAAAAATACAGATTTGCACATACAAACGTTTATCTCTTTAAGATAATTACTTTTTGTTTACTCATTTTCTTCTGATGAAGATTAATGTTTTTCCCTTTCAAAATAAAAATTGCTAAAGGACGTCAAATTTTGTCAATCTGTACTAAGAGCGAGCTCTTATCACAGTGTTTTACAATCGAACATGCTGTATTATCCATATCTGTGTCAGCTGGGCAAACTGTGTAAACGTAACTGTGGGATTGTTGGGTATAGTCAATTTTTTTTTGTAAGAGAAGGGCTGTATATTTTTAGTCAATACTTCCTATGTATAAAAATAAGTCCAAGCATGGCTCAGAAGTAATAAATATCTGAACAACGAAACTATAGAGTGATCTTTTATTTCAATTCGTACCTCGTCTGTCAAAAATCCTAGTGCTAAGCAGTGAAATTATCTCTGATCTTATAACCATACATTGTTCAACAGTAGAGGGAAAATGTGTATATTGACTAGTCTTATATAATTTTGAGTCTTTTATTTAGGAAAAGCTCTCATTAAGGACTCTGTATATGTATTTATATACCGACATATAATGCTTTTAAAGCCTTCATATGCCTTTAACTGCTCCTTAAATTTATGGATATTGAGTTTGAATAGTTATGAAGGAACAAACAAATGAACGTGGGTATTTTTTCATAACAAAATCATTTTCAAAGAACATATTTCTTGATCATACATAAGATAACATTTGATAATGTAGGATAATCCAGTTTCCATGATTATTGTAATGTAATAGTTTGACTATCTTTGAACTGATTAATAAATTAGTTTTAGAATGCCAGTAAAAACTTAGTCAATTATTTCTTTTTTTCTGTTAGATAATGAGATGACATTGAATCCTCTTTCTAGACCAAGCAAAAAAGAAATCAGATCAAAACTTTATAATATCTACAACTTTTATTTAATGTGTACATATATACTTAACCTACAAATGAACTATGCTATTGCTATTAGTCGTAAATAAATGTAGTAACATTTCTCCAGTCCTTCATTCATTGAGCACAAACTCTACAAATTATAAGTTTAAATGCAAAACATCAAAAAAGAAAAAAAACTAAACAACATATCAAAAGTCATAGAAACATATTTTGTACATTTAAATTACACTTTTTGCACAAAACCATTAACATATTATTTGAGTTCCATTGAATTCATTGAATCCTTCCCTCGCGTGGTCCTTCAAAGAAGTATGTATGTACATATATTTATATTCAACCATCCATTGAGAATGGTTCAATGTACATACATACTAATTTAGGTATTTAAAGAAGCATGAATTGTAGCATCAGATCTATACACGTCGTCTTTGACATTTTAAACAGATGCCTACATATGTTCCTAATTAAATGTATGCATTTTAATCCCTTTATATATGTATATAAATATACTTACAATCCTTGTGTCCTTCGTCTTATTTACAAATTGTCGAGTAATGTTTCCCAGAGTGAGAACTCAAAACCTTAAAATCATCCTTTTATCTATTTCCTTTATATTACCATAGATGGATATCTATGGTAATTCATACAAACTCTTTACAAACTGACTTTCTAGCAAAGTCATTCAACACTCTAATGACCCTCATCAGATATTTGAATGATTGAAAGGTGGTGGGTAAAGGCCACTTAAGTAAAAAAAATATAGATTTGTTGGAGCATATCTAATCAGGTAGTAGTTAATGCAGGGCTGATGAATAATCTATTATGGCTTTTTTTTTCTTCTCACACTCAACCTTCAAAAAATCAATCAGTCCCTCTACTACACACCTATTTCATGGTGTTGTATGAATCCGTATTTTTTTGATTTTTTTTTTTGGTGCATAGTAGTGTTAGATACGGATGATGATGATGATATACTCTAAGACATAGCCATTATTTTGAAATTGGCATCCTCCTCGTTAAAGCCCTTTATGTGTGCAGTTATCTACGACAGGATTTATTTATTTATTATTTTTGCTTCCTGATGCGCAAAAAACACGTGATAAAGAATGCAAGCGTTGTAAGAAAAATTGTGAAGGCTTAATATATTGTTATTATTATTATTATTATAGATAATAAATAATAGCTGTATCCTATTCCCTATTTTTAATTAAGCTAAACATAATCCGTGCCATCAATCTATTGGTCATGCTTTAACAGCATGTATAATAAAATTAGAAAATACCACTAAATCCTCTCTATCTGATTTATTTGTTTTTGTGACATGTGAAGAAGAGTTTTATTAATGCATGTATCTAATTCGATATTGTTGTCCAAAGCTCAGTTGCTTAATATATATATATATTACATATGTACAAGGAAATTATTTTGCATGAAAGTCACATCCCTGACTTATCTTCATACTTACTCTAATGTATGAATTGACATGCAAGATGTATTAAATATTATTTAAAAATGAGACTCTCAAACTTTGCAATGTGCGTATGAAGATGCAGATGTCCATTTAAACATTCCTCAATGGGGATTTGAAGGTTGTCATTTCTCAATTGATTTGTAGAATCAAGTATGAGACTTTTCTTCTTGTATTTACGAAAAGAGAATATTCACATTTGCTTGTAGTAATATCAAATGACTAAATTTGTGGGTTAAAATGATGCAAATATTTCGGGAATGCGAATAATTTGCATATACAAATACAAGAGTTCGATACATCCTTAATTATTACACTCCCATCTTACTCTAACAATATGTGTCAAGTCAACAAGAAACCAAGTTACTCTGAAATATTTCAAAAATGAGTGTGAACTGCACTCATATTCTTGAAGACATTCTCTTTTGTTTGTATTAATAGTAAGTATATTTCGATTAATTAAATAATGACTCCAATAATTGCAACTGTATTATAGGAAAAAATCAACTGCCACTAAATAAATCTCTGGGACTATGAAAAAAAGGGACGTTCTTTCAGGGACCATATCGGCTCCGTATGGAGTCGTAACATTTTTCCGATTGCTATATTGAATAGATAATAATCCTTGATTTATCGATATAAAGTGACATTTTTTCAAAAACCGTGTGCGATAGGTCTTAAAATGACTCTGAAATATTTGGCCGTTATATTTATGAAGTAAAAAAGCTTAAAAGTGTATTTTCTCCATTTCAATATTTGAAAACGAACTTGCTTTTTTGTTCACTTGACACATGTGTAAATACAATGATGACATAAATCGATAGATGGATTTGTGGAATGATATTCTATTGACTCTGTCGTCTTCTTTGAACTTAAACTTTAATAAAATATATAATACATCTGGCCCCAATAAACCAATATTTCTTTGGTTTTTTAATGAATGGAAATGCAATAATTTACGACATCTTGAGGAAGTGCACTGAAAATGTGTACTAACAAACGTAGAACATTCCAAGAGCAATTATTATTGCTCTTAGTTGTTGGAGGTAACAGGGTTAATATGATTGAAATTGGGTCAGGAAACGTGATGAGAACTAGATTGTGGGAATTATCCCTTTTGTTATTCATCCCTTTAACATGGTAGAACATTGAGAAATATTGATAGAGTTGAGCTCTATTTTCTTAATAACATACATATATATAAAATTTTACTCATAGCTTGTATAAATTAAGACGTTTCTATCCATCTATTATTTGAGTCCATTTGTGAGGCAATATATCAAGGAATCCCACATTGAGGTCTATAATATGTAAATTTTTTTTTGGGCATAAAATCCATATGACATTTTTTTTAATGAGCTTTTATAAATTATATACTAATAATAATTAATTATTATCATAAGAATTTAATGGATAATATATAATATTCTAATATAATATCAGGACATTACAGAGTTATAGGCAGTAAAATGCAATTTAAAACTTTGCTATGCATATTAAGTAATATTATCGTAGTCGTACATACATACATTTCTTAAAGCAGATGGGGAAGGGGGTAATAAATTCTTTAAAAAAAACTTGAAGGGTGGCCATGGAGGTAAAAACAACATATTTTTATTCATAAACTAATCTACCTTATTTCAAATCTCTTGCGAATTATTTTATTTTATTCAAAAAGTGTGAAGTATGACCTCCTTGGCCTCTTTTGTTATGCAGTCACCTTATGTACTATTGTAAAGAATTTGTAAGTTTATTTGAATATGTAAATATGTAACTATACTTTTCTTACGAGTTCCATGGGAATAAAAATATCAGATTCAAATACTAGCATCATTTATCTATAGAGACATTAAACTCTGAGAAAAGATTAAATTCAATTGTCCAACCTTTAAGGTAATATGCACCTTATAATTCAATAAAATTTATATACATAACTAAATACAACGACTTTTATAAATCTTTTTTGACTTCTACGTATGTACAGAGCTCTATGTATACAAGGATAACATTGAATATATATTTATCATTCACAAAATGCCTTTCAATTGCATCAAGGTAAATGGCAAACAAATAAAATGAATAAAATAAGGGATTCTCAATAAAATATTAAGGAATTGACGTAAACCCAGATGAGTTAGCATACCAAGGACTATCCAACAATACAAAATCTAACAATCAAGCCTTGCAAATACACACTTCCTTTATATACAAACATGCATACATACTATACAAAAAACCTCCGACAAATTATTTAATCAAAACAAAGCAAAGCAAAGCAAAAACTCAGTATACATAGATACATGTCATAAATACTTATGTACACATCTATAAATAATAATTTTTTAATCAATGTATACTAGTACAAACATGTCGGCTTTTCATTTACTTCATACAAATTTAGTACTATCTTGAAGTGAGAGAGAGAGAGAGGAAAAAAACAAAACAAAACTCAGGTATTATGTACAACTGTCGGAAGTCAGATTGTTCAATCCGTTTCGACATGGAAATTTACCTTTTTCTTTCATTCTTTACAAAAATTGATAGTGCTGCATTTCTACATAAGCATATTTGAACAATCTTTAGGCAAATTAGCTAGGGACAACTCAACCTTTTTCTATGTAAGAGCCTCATCGGCATTTCAAATACATTTGTCTTCATAATTAATTGTTATTCATTTTAAAACCATTTAGGTATTTGGAGTAGATCACCTAACATATTACTATGTGGGTACTTTGTGTAGGAATACAATGAAATGAATATGTTCCTATATCTTTTTTATATGCATATATATGTATATAAAGATTGATTTTGGCTGATGCTATTTCATAAATTAGATTTAATGAGAAAATGGATCCGTCTTATTTGTGGGTTTAGCAATATTCATTTCAATATTTACCTTAGAAAAGCATAGCATTTAGTGAAGAGAATGAGTCTTGCTCTGAGATTTGAATTCACAAAGTAGCTTCATTTGAGAAACTAGTCTTATTACATACATAATCATGTAGATATGTGAGTACCGGAAGTTGACAACATAGCGAACCACAGCAAAGTTTCCCAAAGACTCTCAGAATGATCAAGACAATATCTACAAAGGGGCAAAATGTGACTTTAAAGGAAACCCTGCATGGTCAGATAAGTTGAGTATATATATATTTTTTAAGCATAAAAAATGAAGGTAGAAAAATGTCATAAAACATCAAATTGAATTTTTAAAGACCTGATTTTTTTAATGCAATGATTTAGTATTAACAACTCATATATGTAGAGACATACATAGATAACAGTCCTAGCTTCAAACTACAGACTCTCATTTTGAATATTCATCTATTTATAAAAGGAAGCAAAGATCCTCACTATCAAGAAATAATAAAAGTTGACCTCCTCTATTTTGGAAGCAAAGACTTGTAATCTAATACCGCATACAAAGTATTTATAAATGTCCTTTGTAAAGAAAGAAAGAAAGAAAGACATTGTCTACATGATTTGTAGATAACTTATTTAAATATGTTTATTATGCAAACAACTTTATCAATGTTTTCTTTTTTTTATTGTATGACAAACCATTGTCCTCAACTTTAGTATCATGTTTCAAACACACACTCAAATGGAAAAAAAAGAACGAAAAAATATTTATTTGTAAATATGTACAAGTTTGTTTTGATTAAGCTATAAATATTTTCATCCAAGGGATACTTACAATAATTATTAACCACATCTCTCAGCTGTGTGTAGGAAGTTGCTCTGATTTAACAATTCATGTTTAAATTACATACATACATAGACTTACATATGTAATCCTATATAGAAAAAAAATCTTATAAAACCCTTCATTAGATATTTTTTTTCTTCTTACCATAACTTGATTCGATAACCTTAAAGGAACATAAATTTTATCTTTAGGTTAAATGCCATTGGAGGAATGAATGTTGCATAGACACACCTCTTCCAACAAGAGGATTGGAGGGTAATTATTAGATTTACAACAATAATTAAAAGAATATTATTATTTTTATTATTATTATTATAAAGGAGGTAGATACAACAAAATGTATTTTTAAACACTATGATTAAAACTAATCTCAATGAACATACATACCATTTATAGGCAAAAAAAAAAAAGGTTTTTTGGTTTTTTGTTTTCTTTCTGGAGAGTAAGTAAGTTTATATACATACCCATGTACTTATAGGTATTTAAAAGTACTTTTCTTTTCCTTAAAGATAATTCTATAAAGAGAAGTTCAATTATATTAATCTTTATAATTGTAAAATTAATTATTATATATGTATATTTATAAAAGGTATATGGTTAAGATCTTTTCCATAATTCCATATTTTCTTCAAAACAAAGTTTTACTTTGATGTGATTACATTGCTTTTATCTGTATTGACCTATCTCTACTTTCATAGTACCTTGTATTTGTGTAAATATTACCATCAATATATAACAGATTCACCCAAATTTGCTGCTCCAATTGAATGTACATTTTTTTTTAAAATCATTACCACCCCTTGAAAATATTTAGCACAGGAGAAGTACGGTCCTCACTGCCTAATATTTTGTTTTATTAATACTTAAATGTGCCCATCATTCAAAAAATGATTAATATCCATTTACTGGAGCCGTTTATTTTCCTCTCCAGCACTTTAATTGAAATGTGTTAATTCTGGGTCATAGTAAGTGGCAACTTGATGATGTCACCTGTTTCTTATAATATATCACACAATAAGCGTTCAAGGTATGTGAAATTTGTACTGAAATATGGGCCTGTACACTAGGCTAGAAAGTAAAAAAGTCAGGACATCCCTAATTAACTGCAATAAAGCATTTGCTTTCAATGTGAGGTATATATACCATAGAGAAGAGGGAATTACATTCGTAGTTGCTTTGATAATCAAAGTTTTTTGTCTTGTGAGCCATAGCAATTTAATAAATATTATTTTTAAATATAAAAAAATATATGTCAGGGCACATCAATAAGATGTTCAATGCCATAATACGCACCATAGAACAAAATTTTAGGCATGGGCAAAATGTTGAGATAATTTTGAGTCTAAGGAAGAAAAGAAAAAATATCAGTTGGGTCCACTACCTTGATAATCAATTTGAACTTCAGTCTTCTCAGTATCGTTGAGTCTAAAGCTAGCTACAATTATTACTAGCTATTGTGTATTATTTAATATTGTCAAATAACAATCAGCAGATAAAAATTAAGAGGCATCAGATAGTAATTGCGGGCATGCTTTCTCACCTTAACAAAATGTTTATGCCTAAGCAGAACCATACACATTTTGGGGCCATTGAAAAATTCTCCGAGGTTTGTGAAATACTATACTAAGTATGAGAGTGAAGTATGTATTCCTTTGTAATTAGTTTGTATTTCAATTATCCATTTCATTCTTTAAACCTTTTTGGGTGGGTTTTTCATATATGTAATTATGAAATAATTAAAGACAATTCACATAAATATATTTCAAGATTCTTATGCAGTCTTTTCTACCATCTATGGAATAATCTTTTATAATTAAATATAGGGGGGGGGGGGGGAGAGGACATTTGTTCTCATTTTTGGGGCAATTAGGTAAGTCGTGGCTAAAAAACAATAAGGATAGGGAAATACTGTTAATTAGCTTCTTTTAAAATTTATATAATAAATGTATAATTCAGCAATGATCCAATTGTTTAAAAGTTAAATTTAAATTTAGATTTTTTTTTTGAAAAATAACGTATTTAATTAAATATTACCAAAAAATTCTCACTCGTACAATGATTACCTTCAACCACTGGATGTTACATAATGGCTGTATACCATAAAAAACACATTTCCATAAATCATGTGATAATTAGACAATAAAATGTCCTTCAAGAGGCCTTTGTAACTACTGAAGGATTTTCTTTGCCTGGACAATGTTAAATCCTTCCCAGAAGTCATCACTTTGTGTATAAAATTGATTTATATACATATAGTTGTAACAAATAACTTAACTGTACAAGCCTTCATTTTGCTATTCCAGAAGACTCTTAAAAACCTCAAAATGGGTTTTAAGAATTAAAATGAGAAGCCTGATATAAAATAGTTATATAATAACACATAAATTAAAAGGTACTGGTTATTAAAATGGAATTAATGATACATTAATTTTGTATATCTTGATATGATGATTTAAGTTTTATATAATTATCTTCAAAATATACATAAATTGTAAATTCAGAGGCACGTATCTACATAGTACTTAACTCCTTTCCAAAAAATAAAACTAACTTGAAATGTGAAAAAATGTGCTCCTTGACCCAAGATCCTAAATATTTATAGATCCATTTATAGCTCTACACTCCAAGGTTTGAAACTATGTTTAGAAACCCTCAAATATTGACTCCATATATGTTTTATGATAATATTTTTGACATATCTATCATCAACATAATTATCGATGAGTTATTTGTTATATATTTATCTAGTTCCTTTTTTGTATTAAAAGGATTCAATGCATAAAATTAAATGAAGAATCCTTCCAAATTGTTAAGGGAGGTAAAGAAAATTAGATTATCAATATATATGTATATATATGATGTATCTATCAAAAAATTGTATTATGTACGTATCATCATAACAGATGGATCCTTACAGATACTTTAAAAAAATCTTATTTAACTTTCATTTACTGAAAAATAAATCAAAAATTTATAAACTAGGAAATTTGAAGAATGATCGATGGAGAAAATATAATTTTTGACGTGTGGTCTTTGTTAATGCCTTTTTACAAAAAAAAAAAAAAAGAAAAAAAAATGACTAATCATCTTTCGTTCTACCTAATGTATGTACATATAAGTGGGTGAATGAGAAATTTAATAACCTCTTAGATACGCCTATTATGTCTATCAATCGTTTACAATTATTAATTAAATTGGTTGAAAAACATAGTAATCACAATTTAGTCAACACTTTATTTTGATACGCATTTTGTATCTAGCTCAAGGAGAAATAACTCTTAAATAAATAACCAATAAGAGCTCTCATTTGTCCCCCAATATACTGAAGGCTATAAAATAATCAAAAGTTCCTTCAATGAACATTACTCCATATAGTAAGTAAAAGAAAATTACCATA
Source organism: Lepeophtheirus nordmannii (assembly GCA_963680855.1). Lineage (NCBI taxonomy): Eukaryota > Metazoa > Arthropoda > Copepoda > Siphonostomatoida > Caligidae > Lepeophtheirus > Lepeophtheirus nordmannii. The sequence goes on from OY804520.1 coordinate 14,803,672, forward strand.
ACAAAAATTTTACTTATCAGCAACCTCTTATTTATAGATGGTTTGTATACGATATACATAAACCATAGAGCCATAATATAATTAAATAGTTTGGCATGATCCATTGGAATGAAATTACGCGCCCATTGAGTATGCAGGCCAAGAAAAAAAGTATAGAAAAACTAATTTTCCCAATTGTCATAAAAAAGGTTAATAAATCAATAAATCGATATTGAATATCGGCTAAAATTATGAAAGCTAAAAGTGAGGCATTGGTCCTATAGGTACCCTTAGGAACAATTATTAAAATAAAAATATTCACATAGAATCAGCTTCTCCTAGAAACGCACCACTGTATTTTATTTTATTTTTGCTCAGAAGTTGATTTGTATAATCATCCCCAGAACCTTGATTTTTTGGATTCCCAATGACTTCTTGATAATTTGTGAATAAATGTTCTATGAAATAGGAACAAAGTTCAACAGTTATAGAGAATGATGTAAGTAATTTGTCAACAGCCAACAGATTTTTTGTCAACTCGAAACCTCGACCCTCAAAAAAAAAAGAAGACATTTTTTGAGAAAAAACATCTGGTAGATATGTAAACATATTTTTGGCATGCATATGCCCTTTTGAATTCAACATACGGCGAGTCAGCTGCTTTAAATTAGAGAAGAGGAAACTATTTTTTTAAGCAGTGTGTGCTGACGATATAGAGACTCTTTACTACTAAAATTTAAATGTTTTAGCATTCTGTTTATGGTTATAGGGTTTTCTTTATCTGTAAGAGTCAACTGGTGAAAACAGATAAAGTGATAATAGGTAAAAAGCAAGTCGTGCTTGCTTTTATTTAATTATCTTTTTGGAGGAAAAATTGAGGGATGGAATGAAGATTACTTCAAAGGAAAAGTAAAACTCCTCAATAAATTAACATAGGTGTTCTTACAACCAAAGTGAACTGTAGGTATTCACAAAATAACCAAATATCTAATATACCTTGAAGGTAAACGAAAGTTTGATTGATTTACTATGTGTAAAGTACATTTTATAATCTAAAAATAGGACACAAGTAATAAAATATGATGTTTTATAAAGTATTTGTGTATGTTTCAAAGTACGAGCAATGTGATAAAATAAAAAGAACAGCTTCTATAGCGTGTTGTTTTATATTTTTTTACAACTTTATATTTTTATATGTGTTTCATTTATAGTGTTCATGCCTGTACCTTAGCAAAGCTTTACTTTTTTCTTCTTCCTTTTCAATAATAAAATATTGCCAAAAATTTACTCATAGGTATATAAAAATATGGTTTTTCTTACCTAAAACAAATTCAATCCATCATCAATGTTGAAACATAAGTAATATGTACATGACTATCAATTAAGTTTGCAATTTGTTTGTTTATTTGTTTGAATGAAAGAAGGAAATACACAAATTATCTGTCATAGATATCAACTGACATATTATGTGATTGATATTTATTCTGTCTGTTCAATTCATTAGTGATGATGACTGAATGCAATTCAAAGAGTGTAGGGATAATGAAGTTGACATTTTCCTCAAAATTCATTATGGATTTTTGGTTACATATTTTATGCATATACCAAATGAACAATACGAGGATAATTTTGAGTATGCAGAAGGTCGAATTAATCTATTTTTGCTACAATTGATTCTTTTTTTTTCTTTTTGTGTGTAGTTTGAATGATACTTTTCTTTATATTTTATAATATTAGAAATATCAAACTCATCCATAGCTGGTATGAGACTTAATCTGATCACAAACAAATTAAATTACAATTTAAAATATAATAAACTTTTAGTTTTGTTCTTTTAACCCCATTACAACCACTCCTTCTAACTAATGATAAGAAATTTCAATTGTATCAAAGTTAGAGTCCTCACAAATCTCTATAAACCAATAATTTTTTATTTGAAGAAAAGTTCAAAAATAATTTTTTTTTATTCATTTACAGAATTGATATTTTTGAGATGTTAAGTTGAAATTTATGATGCAATTTGATTTCAAATCAACCGAGTGAATATTCCAACCTATTCCGTTTGGTTCATATAATAAAACAAAAGTGTTTATAATTTGGTAAAATTATTTTAAAAAAAATTCTCAACCAGGTGGTATTAGCACTTCTTCGGTGTAACAATCTTTTAATTGTATTTTAAATGTGATTTCTGAGATCGGTCTTTGTATCGGTACCAATTTTGAATATCATAGTCTCGTTTCGCTCTTAATCTCTTCAAAGCCTTGGTATCTTCTTGTCCTTGAGTGAGGTTGTCTTGGTCAAGGATGTCCTTTGATAATCCGTGTAGTATATTATAGTATAGTCATTTAATATCAGGAAAAGAATTTTAAATTAAAAATATCTTTTTATGATAATATTATAAGTACCATAAAGATTTTATTCTTTTTGTAATCTTGTATGTTAAAATCACATGCATACATACATATAAAGGTAGATTGATTAAGCATTTAAAGTCTCAATATTCCATCTAATAGTTTGCAAAAATAATCAAATCAATTTAATCCATTTTTACCATAAAGAGTTAAATCACCTTCGATATTACGGGTAGATTATTTTTTTTAAAAAAACATATCTAATATTATTATTAATATTTTTAGCGTTGACTTTAAAGGTACCATAATAAACAAAAAAAACAAAAAACAAAATAAGGAATGCATGCATTTTATATAAGTGGTTTATTCCCCCCACCTCTTCTTCAATGTCTCATCTTCTTCCTTTTTTTTTAGCATTAGTGCATAATTTGGATGAATTCCATATTCAGAATTTTTAATTAGTCACATTTTTCCGCACCATAAAATAACAAAATAAGGTGAATACATTAATTGTAAGCCAGCTAAATTAGCAAATTTTTAGTCAATGACTCATTTAACTACATTACCTTGACTTAATAGGTATTAAATTAACAATTCAGTTTTTTATCACATTAGTGTAGAGTAAGGCTCTTTCCACTTCAACATATGAGGGCCACATGTTCAAAAATTAACTCTCATAGTGTATAATTTAATGCACATAAATTTAAAGAAATATAAAGTGTAGTAAAAAAAAATCCATTATTTGTAACAGCAAAGTTCGAATGATCCGATTTAGGACAAATATGTACCGTTTTGAAGGTAATTCCATCATGCCTCTCTCATTGGCAAAAAAAACTAGGACAATCAATTTTCAAAATCATCTATTGAGGCAAATTTTTCAACAGCAAAATCATTACAGACAGTAACAGATGGTTATCACTTTATGCCAGGTCCGGACTATACGGTGGATGATAAGAATTTCCCAAATAAGCTACCAGAGCCTCTGTTGAGTCACTATCGATGTGTGTGGCTTGGTGTTGTCCTGATAGAACATAGTTTTGCTCCTATTTTTCATAGCTGGACGCTTCTGGGTGATTGATTTCTTCAGATGGTCCAATTTTTGACAGTTCAAGTCCGAATTAGGAGTTTGGCCGTCGGGGAGCAGCCTATGGTAGATAATGCACTACCATTACCACCAAAGATACAGCAAAACCTCTCTGGCCACTATTTAAACTGGATCACTGCGTTTCGACCTCGACTGTTGTCGCTTTACATTGTCGTAAGTGACCATGTGTAAATTCGGTCTATGAGAGTTTTTTTAGTTAACTTGTGTGGCACCCATACATCGAACTTTTTTTTGTACCCCGTCTTATTTAAATGGTTTCAAACAGTTTTTGAGCAATCTTTAACTTCTTTGTGAATCAAAACAGTGCTTACATGACGGAAGAACTGTGCAATTTCCATTATTTTATCAACATTTTCTACATTTTGCCTACCAGTGAGTGATGTATTTGTAAAACCAAAATTGAGCATGATTGAATGTTACAGTATCAGGACCATCAACACTATTCACATATTCATCCGACTGCCTTGCGTTTTTGCCTTTATTTCTAAAAAAAAAACCCTGTAAAATATGGCGTATTTTTTCTTTGGTGGTGTCAAACTTAATGTGCACTCAAGCAATACTGAGTCAAACAATCACAAAACTGTCTAAAAAAATTTTAATACAAAATTTTATCTTTCCAATGACATCTATTACAAACAATTTGCACTTATACAACGCAAGATACACATTACTAAAGCCATCTATTAGTGGATTTCTTCTTACTACACCTTATAGATATATGTGTGAGAGAGAAAGAGATGTGAAAAAAGAGCAATTTCCGGCTATTTAAAAAAAAAAGACTACAAAAGAACCCATTTGATAAAATAACGAGAGTACATTTTGTAACAAAAAATTACCCATTAAAAATCTGCAATTAGTATTATATTAGATATAGAAGTTTTAAAACAACGATATCAGCGGTAAATGCAAAGAAAAAAATAACCAACGCATTAAGCGTTGCTACATATTTTCTTATGGAATACATTTTCTAGGATATAATTTAAATTAAGTGAGGCTCCTATCATCATGTCATGCTACTCTAAGGACTGCAAAATGAAAAATCATTTACTTTTCTATCCCTGATGACTTTAATACTGCAAATCAATTAATATACATACATATCTACTTTCAAACTAATTTAAATCATCTAATCCTTTCATTAGAATTTAAATGCAAATCTACGAAACTAAAACTTTTACGATTATATGTATTTATATGTACATAAGTTACATAAACTAAAACTTCTATGTGCTCTCAAGAATTATTAAGTGACATAAACTATTTTCTAATAAATGTACATTTTTCCTTGTTTGTAGTATTTTTGCATTCTTTTTATTATGTTTAGAAAATAAAACATTGGTTTTTTTAAATTGAAGTTTGCATTTGTACATAAATAAAAATATCGAATTGATGTACGTACGTACGTGTATTACTTCATCTCTATAATAATTATTTATAATTTAAATAAATATGTACAACATCTCCTATAAAAGAGTATAATATTAATATATGAGCTTTTCAATGGATAAATGTCCTTAAGAGGTTAAAGGAATGAACCATTGATTATGTAATTGATGTTCATTTGTTTAGAACTTTAAATATGCTCAATTTAGAGACTACATTTCATGAAATAAATTTAATTACAAGCTTGAGAAATGAGGAAAATATTTTTTTTTAATATTGAGTTTCATTTATGTATGAATACGTGAAAAAATAAAGAAATTTGAAGGTCAAGAAATCAAATAGATTGTAAGTTTAGCATTTGTTTTCATTAAATTAAATACAATTCATAGTTTGACTTGTAATTACTGATAATTTATTTCTAGTGTTACAATAAAATAATTGTTGGTTTAAAGATGTTAAAATTTAAAATGCCCTTTTGTTCAACTTAGTTATGCAAACGAATCAGTCTTTTTTTAACTCTTTATATCAATAAATGTTCTAAACAAATGATGTATTAATCCACTTTTTACAAGACTTTTTTGAGTATGAAGCAACGAAAGATCAATCATGAACTATTATAAAAGGTTTTATAAAGCTTTATGCAGACGAAATTTTCAAAGAGTTTTCAATGATGCAGTAATTGAAAGTCATTTCTTCATGCGTCATTTACCATTCAATAAGTTTAATTTATAATGCATATGTACATAAATTAAGTTCAAAGCTATTGAAAATGACGAAAATTAAAGAGTAGATTTTCAAAAACATAACAACATATGTTTATTCATATATTAATTTATCCACATACAAAAATACATATATAGTATCACGCTCATTGTAATTAAAATCATGGAGGTCAAATGCAAAACGGAAAAAAAAGTATACATATGGGGTTAATTAATGTTTTTCCTCACTTGGATTATCATAAGTAATATGTATGTACTAGAGGCTTGTACAAGATATTCATATATGCTATCTTTCTTGAATACATTTTGTTATCCAAATAATAAATTTAAGCATCAAACACCTACGATTTTATTTGAGTTTGAGGTGGAATTAAAGAGATATGATAATAAGAAAAAAAAAATATCTATCTATTTAGTAGTACCTGGGTAAGTGAGGGGTCAATCATATCCAAATGAAACAGAGTTGCCAAAATTCTATGGAGAACATTGAGTTTATAACCATGCATTTTTCAATGTTACCTTTGCTTCAAGTTTTTCATTTTCCATCCATTGATTGTAGGTATTAGACATTATATATGTTTATTCGTCTCTTCTTAGTGCAAAAAGTCATTCATGGGTTGAGTCCAGACAATCATACGTATGTACAGTAGAAAGAGGAAGTTGAATAGAAGGATGATACCAGTAATGGGGTTATTATTATTTTATTTTTTTCGAAAATCAATCGATAATAACAATAATATAAAAAAATTTACTACAAATGTACTTTCAAGGGATTTCAATCTAAATGTAATTCCTATGAATTTTTGAGAAGAGTCCTTTAATTTTTATTTTTAATTAATAAAATCTTTGTTTTTGCTAAGGTTTCGAAACATATGTAGTATGTGCCTTATGCACAAATAAATTTTTGCACAATTGTCGAAATCACTTTAAACTCTTGAGTCAATAAATTTAATTCCATACAACAAGGAATATATGTAGGTAATAAAATAAAAAAACAATAATTAGAGTTTTATTTGAATCGTAAAAATCAAGTTCATGTTAAATGATATCAAAATCATAAAACATTTTATTTGATTTTTTTTCTTTTCGTATGTTTTAGTTAATAGATACACGACCGATCATTATTTCATATCAGTGTCTTTGTGAAATATAATTCAACGATCAAAGAATTTGATTAAATTAGATTTTCTATAAACACATATATACACATGTATGTGACCTTAAAAACATTTCCTTTCTAGAGATTAAAAAACTTGACACATTCTCAAACGTTTCTTGTTGCACAAAAACTACAGTTTTTAATAACTACAAGACTTTATGCCATGCCATTGTTAATAAAGTATTTGAAAGCTTACTATAAAGAGATAGTTTTATTACACGAGACATTCTCTTCAACACCCACATTCCATCATACAAACTCCAATGGTAATCACATCAACTTTACTTCTTATCTCATTCTTATTTACGCTCCAAAGTCGGAAGAGTATGTACATAGATACAAAATAGGTACAACAAAATTAAAGGTAAAATTATTTTATATAGAACCTCTATAAAACTTGACTGTGCACATTCATAGTAGTTTTTAAAAAAACCGGTGATTATTCTAAATATGGCTATGGAAATAGACGTATATAGTAACATTTAATTTTTATGAGTTTGTTGTAGTTACTACTGCAGTAATTAGAGCAAAAATAACACAAAAAAACTGTCTTAGTTACTTAGTTTTGTTAACATGAATGTACTTATGACTTTGTATTATTACTCATTCAAATTTGAACCCCATATTGAAGTCTTCTTTTATTCTAAATGCATTCACCTTCTAAAGAACTCAAACTGATTGTTAAGAATTTTACAATTTTATAGTTTGAAAAATATATATTCACTCAATTAATGTTTTTCATTTATTCTCATAAAAAGGGGGATTTAAAAGTAAGAACAATTTTTTATTTATTTTGCTTATGATTTAGTTATTAAATTTTGATCAGTTGTAATAAAAGTATTTAGGTCACAATTGGTTTTTTAAAATAATCAGTTAAAATTTTGTACAACATCTTAGAAAGAAATTATCTTTTAATGAAGTATTAATGTCTTAAGAACAGTGGATTTTATCGAGGTAAAATTTGACATAATTTGTTTTTGTTTTTTTTTTGTATAAAAAAGAGCCTTTGTTCAAATTTATTAACTAATATTCTTATTATTAACTGTATATTAAGTTTCATCTCTTTTATGATACGAGTACCTACGTATATTCTATTTGTAGTTTTTAATAATCTAATTTGAATGAACTAAAATTCATTTCTTGTTATATGGGTTTTTTTGTTCTTTTAGTTACTATTTTTACAAGGCGTAGTAGAAATGGTTATAGATACATAATGTTGACATTAAACTAACTTATACACTTTTTAATTGATATTTTACATCATTTTTGAAAAAAAATGTAACCCATAAACATTAAAAGTCTAATACTCAATTCATTTAAAAAAAGACCAAACGACAGAGAAATTTTCTTTACATCTCTGCACACAAATTTGTCGCAAAGAGCGTAGCAAATACTTTGATGAACCTATAGATATTTTGTGTAGGTTGATTTGCTTGCTAACATAGAAAGGATGTGGGCGTGGAGTGAGTGAGATTAAGAATATTAATGAATTGATTTGAGACATCATATATATATATATATATAATATGCAGGAATGTAGATGGAACAAAAAACCGAACCTCAACAACAAAACAACGAAATTGAATAATATACTAATAGAATCCTTAGTATGAAAATAAATGAAGTGACGAAGATATTCAAATGGAAAAGGTACGATGAAGCATACCAATGTAAATTGTACTCATTAAAAAAATCATTTAAGTTGAAATGAAAAAGGAAAGAGAGATTTAAATGCATTGACTCAACTTGACTTTATGAGAATTCATTTAGTAATTCATTCAAAGTTTTTGTGTTTCTTTCCATGTTACACCTTTGTCATCATCTATAATTTGCTAATAATAATAAAAAAAAGATATAAAGACATCAATTGAGAAAAAATCAATCTATGCCAAGCTTATTCTTTTTTAAGATCTCATCAAACATCCATATTTGTTCAGTTGGATGAATATTAAATATCATTATGACTATTGTACCTAAGTATTATTGAGAAACTACGGCGGATTTTGAATCTAAATACCATAAAAAGATTATACAAATGAAATTACGTATGTAGAGAAATATTTTTTTATTCAATTATGTCTTCGTCTTTTTTGGCACAAGGACAGAAAGTCTTTTCTTCCTACTCATCAATTAGTTTTGTACAAAGTAATTAACATTACTTCTCATTAATGCTTACTACTTAAGTATGTATATAAAAGTATGTAACTTTTTTTATTTATAAAAAGTATTTTTATGCATCGTTCAAATTTTATTATAAATAAATTTTTTATTTTGTCTCCATAATTTTTTTGTAGATTATATCTTTTAAATTGAATTTTTTTTCATCATTTATCATATAAATAATCAAAAAAGCATATTGATTAAAGGTCTGGCTATTTTTTTTACGCTAAGCACAATTCTTATCTCCTAGACATTCTATGGTAAATGAGTGAATTTCTCATATTAAAGGTCACTAAAGCCATTCAAATATGATAATTTGGTAGATTTATGATATATGTTATTTTTTTTTATTATCAGATAACTTGCATTACAATTGCACTGGTCACATGAAATAAAATAAATAGTTAAGTAAGCCTTTTGTTAAAAACTCTCATAAAATAACAAAAACCATGGTTAAATATATTTTTTTTTAAATGATAGCTATATGAACACATTAAAAAAATTATTTTAAATGAGACAGACTTAATTTTTATAGAAGGATAATTTGAAGAGGAATTTTTTTCAGTTTTTACAGTGAACCATGTCTCTATATGGGAGAATTACAGCTACTGAGAAGAGAAGCATTATTTTTTCTCGCTTCAAATCTATGCAATATAATATATTGCACATTGAAATCTGTGGCTTTTACAATTATTAAACCAATGAGTAAAAATGGCTAGTTGACACAAGCAATTCTGTCTTCCATAGTACAATTTCAAATTCATCACTAATGAGCCTCTCTATCGAGAACAGGGGGTTGAGTCAATGCTCAATTTTGTTTTATTTGACCTATAAAACAAAATTGAGCATTTTTTCATATATTTGCTTTGTTTTAATCTAAGTTTTGACAAGGAGGCACCAAGGCTCCTGTAAAGGATCTAAACAACTAGGACCAAGCCGATAAAATAATAGGGGCATCAATATATTAGGTCTTTTGACCTTTTAGTAACCTCCTTACAAAATGTACACGTATTTTAATCCCCTACAGATTATTTGGCAAAGAGTGATGAGATAGTCTCTCAATATCTTGGCTATTTTTCTGCCATCGTGCCCAGGGGATTCGTATGAATGTAGATGGAAGTAATGTCTACTTTTGAAACTTTTTGTCTGACATATCTACTATTTTTGAATATATATATATTTGTACATTTTATTTAAGCCAGAATTATTTTATCACCGATAAATTTAGCCATTGTAGTAAATTTTGCTGTTTTTCAAGAGGTAAATAGTGACATTGAATAGTCTATAAATAGATACAATTTTCACTCTAGCAGTAGTTAACTTCTAGTTTTTGCATCTACCTATAGTTATTATAATTCCATCTCAGAGAGTGAATAAATTGTAATGACAAAACCATCAAAAAGTTCTGTGTTTCATTTCAAGTTATAATTTTCTTAACTAAAGTTTGTAACCAAAACCATAGAAACGATATTGCCTCATTATATTTTGCACATGTAAAAACATATGCCATCTACCTAATTAAAAAATATATATGCCTATTTTATTCATTTGATACCTTTATAAATCTGGGTTTTTTTTTTTCATATTTACCAATATTTTGATTAAAACTTGTTAAAAATAAATAAAAAAGATTAACTCTTGTTCCTATGGTTCATGTTTTGTATTCAAAGGTGTGTTTTATACATGAATAAAATAAAATAAAAGTTGTTAATTAGTAATGCGTAGCCATCTTTATTAGTAGGTACATATCTCGTAAAAAACAAACAAACTGGTTCCTTTGACTTAAAATACCCCCGCTATTAGTTACTAATCCGCTAATATTATTATTGCTTTTTATTCAAGTACTGAATTATATACCTTTGTACCTATAGTAAATAAAACTTGAGACATTCTGTCTCCGAGTAAGTTATTAATAACAATAACTCAATAAATGGGAATAATTGAACAATTTACAAGTACAATTCAATAGTTTCCAATTCTAGTTATAAATAAAAATTAATAAATCATACAAATAATTGACTTAAATCAGCTAAATTGTCATGTATTGAATAATATTATATTGTATAATTTTTGACAAAGAAAATATTTTACTAAAAAACTGCAAGTACTGTATGACGTCACAATGAAGCAACAAATAAAAAAAAAATATTTTTAACAGAAATACATAACCAACAATTTATAAAATCACTTTTTTTTAATATTTTACGAACTAATTTCCAATTATTAAAGAGCTTCTTCACCATTCACAACAGCTCAATTCATAAGAACATAGCTAAATTATATCAAGAAAAAAACTAAAATATATTAAGATTTTAAATTGTAAAATATCCTAAATCAAGGATGTGCAAGTTTTTTTTCGAAGGTCACGAAGGACTTGGTATATTTAGAGGACTTTATAACCATAAAATTTCATAATTGTTACTCAAATTTAAAACACTATTATATATAGCATATTGTGTTTTAGGAGAAAAAGCTTCTAAGTTAAAAAACGTATGAGAGGGGAAACTATATTTTTAAGGATTGGTCATATTTATATAGATTCATATACAGATTATTTAGTCCAGTTTGTTTCCACCTAAATCATTGCTTGTATTGTGTTCACTATATTTATACATTATTTTCAACAAAAATGTTCATTTTTTGAATTAATTATTATTTCCATTCATGATACATGCAACAAAAGGATTCTAGAATTACTCACAACTGTTTATTCATTACTGTCTTTATTTCATTTACCTGGGTTGACAAAAGCTGTAATCACTGAAAATAGCTGAAAATAAATTAAGTTATTTCTTTAAAACATCAACTTCCTTATTTTAAAATAACTTTCGAAGAAAAAAGTGTTATTATGGTATTATTAGACTCAAGAATAAAATAAAACAAAAAACACCTATTTGGATATGTAATCATATACGGAATATTTATTATAGTTTGTTTCCCCTTAGATTATTGCTTGTATTGTTTTAACTATATTTATACATTATTTTCAACAAAAATATCAATTTTTTGAATTAATTATTATTTCCATTCATGATACATGCAACAAAATGACTCTAGAATTACTCACAACTGTTTATTCATTACTGTCTTTATTTCACTTACCTGTGTTGACAAAAGCTGTAATCACAAATGAAAGACAAGGATTTTTTTTTTTTAATGTACTTAAAAATGTTATTGAACTAATTGGAGGGAAACAAACTAAAGTTTTGGGCCAGCAAATCAAAAGGAGAATTCCTACAATTTTGCTGGATTTTAAAAACATATAAAAGGGTCAAGAATGGGTCAGAATTATCATTCCAGTTTTATATCTCTAACTAATCAAATCTCTCTTATTCCTACTTTAAAAGTGATTCAACCATCATGGATAATTCGATTTTTGGAAACAGAAATACCCTTTTCCCTTATAACAATATGATTGAACGACAGTTTAAGTTATTGGACTCTTTAGAAGAAAGTATCCCTCGTTTCAATCCACATCTCTGGAATAAGGATCCTCAGGAGCTCAATACTTTTCTTGTTCAAGAGCAAGAGAATCGAGATGCACGAAGTACATTTGTGGATCGATGGTACGAGGACATTAAGAAATCTGTTGAAGATAGTTTTCCTCAAAGTACTTATAATTTTTGTTCACCCTCTTTCCAAAACGTGACCCCTGAAGCCAGACGTGAAGAAGATGAAAAAGCACTCAGAGCCCTGCGAGGCCAACACTTTCCCTTAGGAAATATAAACTCTGAACTTGAGCGGTATTTTCATAATACGTCACCCATTCCATGTGTTGTCTCAGAGGATGAGATCAAGCACCTGAGTGACGACATTGTCCATGGCATTCCCTTCATCCAAAGTGCAGAATCTGTTTCTGAAGATGCTATCCCAAGTGACAAAAAGGGTTACGAGTGCCATAGAGATCCCCTGATAAAACCTGTAAAACGAAACTATCGAATGGCTCTCGCTATGGGAACACCTGCCGAAGAGGAAATCAAGAGACAGGAGGAGAATCGTCGAAAAAACGAGTTACTGAAACAAAGGAGATTAAGGAACAAGTTCAATGAGGGATTCATCGTCCACGAAACAAGAAACAAACAAAGTGCCCGATCCCAGAACAGGAAAAAAAAGGCTTTGAAGAAAGAAAATCTGAGCCCTCTAAACAAGAATCTCCTCAATTTTCCAAAAATATCCTAGAAAACATACATTGACACGAATAACTAATTGGGACTCAACATATCTGCCTCATCATGTTTCTTTACTATTACATAATAATCTGTGATTATATTTTTATAATTTTTCTAAATAAATGAATATCTTAAAAATTTAAAAGACAAAAACTTTTCTGGTACCAAGTTCATTTAAAAAAAAAACAAAAAAAAAAAAGATGACGATTCGTGACTCTGTTTTTCTTAAGTTTAGAAAGAAAGCGATCTAGATTTTTTTTGAATTGGTGTTTTCTCTAAGAAACTCAAATTTGAATTAAAGAATTATAAAAGAAGTTGTTGAAAAACATACATTGATACAAATAATTAATTGGGACTTAACATTAAACATCATTTCAAATTAACAAACATAGGAAAAACAAAATAATATATGGATATAAATTATGTCATTTCTTTAAAACATATATTTCCTTAATTTAAATTAACTTTCGAAAAAAGAAGATGTGTTATTATACTCAAGAATAAAATAAAATAACAAAAAACACTTATTTGGATATGTAATCATTTTGTTTCAATGTCTATACAAATCTCCTACCCTCGAGAAATAATTATAATTTTTAAAAGGTTATGAAGAAAATGACAAAGTCTTGTCATTAGAAATAACTGACGGTATTTACGTATTATTGCCTACATACAAACATACTTATATGGTCGAGATTATACCCATGTAGAATAACTATTTCATATTTCAAGGCCAAATCATCATTCTTTTTTTTCTCACTTGCACGCAAACAAAAGCTTGCAATTAAAAAAAAAAATATCTAAAAATTTATGTGCCTTTTGTTAATCAAGAAATAAAAGCCCTGAACTTCCTTAAAAAAAGATTGTAATGCTGACTTCAAAGTGACATCCTTCTCGTTATTTTTTTAATAATAAAATAAATGTACTCCCTATAGAATCAATTAGTTTGTGTGGCATTCATTCTTTTTTTTTTTTTTTTGCTATTCAACAATGCAAAAAAGGCCTTGCTCACAACATTTTTCTGATATTGGTTAATATATTATTATTATTATATATCAACATACAAAATATTACAAATATTTAATACTTGATGGAGTATCTTTATCAAGATTCTAATATAATAAAGGACAAAAAATAATATTTTGAAGAAGGTTACCCAACACTCCTTCTTTATATTTCTATGTTTGACTATGGGCAACAAGTATCAGGAATTAAAAAAAAATTAATTTGATCAACAAAATTTAATAAATTTCATTCCCCTCAAAAGTTGTCCCCCCCCCCTATATGCAATGAACATGTGCCAACGTTCTTTTCAATTTTCAATACAGCTACAAAAAAAATTTAAGTCAATAATTACAGATCAATTACTGCTGATTATAGATTTGCAATAAAAATATATAATCAGTTTATTGAGTAATAGGATATGTACCTCAAGCCATAAACACCTGATTCTCTAAATATTAAAAGAATAGTGTCTGTAATATTTATTTAAACTTTTTTAGTATCAACAATATTTCTATAAATTGCATTTTTAATCATCATCTTTCAGACATTTCAAAAACGAGTTTATGTGTTCACAAAAAGACACTTATCTCAAACATTAATCCATATTTTGACACGTAATTTGGCGCAAATGTCAATAATAGTAGTATCAACTTAATTTCAAAAACATTTATTCCAATTGGAATCTCCAAAAAAATATAATACAAATTTCCTGGTATTTTTTGCTCATAGTAGTATGTTAGTACTTCATCTTATACGAAAGGTCTTTGAGTTATCTTCTAAGATAAATAATATTAAATATTTGGACGTTATTAATTGAAAATTTGTATAGAGTAAACAACAGTTTGTCATTTAAACAAATTCTTAGAAAAAGTTAAGATAGAAAGAGCTATTGAAACCTCATGATTTGTAACTCGTCCAAACTCGTCCAACTCGAGTATATAAAATGTTGTTAAACGTTCAAAAGAGTTGTTATAATCATTAATATTATGAGTTATTTAACATCATAATCATATATCATTTCTAGTAGAATTTAATGATTTAAAAAACCTCAATTAACCAACATATGGTAACCCATAAATGTTATATATTCATCTATTTTATTTATGATTTTTTTGTTCTTTTTTTTAAAAAAAAAATACCACACATTAATTTGCTCATCAATATAATTCACTTATTTGTTGATTTTAAATTATGATTCTACATATATCAATAACACATGATGTCATTCCAAATTTACTTAAAAGTGAAAAATAATTTTGCTCATTCAATATATTAATGAAACTGTTTTTATCAATTTCCATATGAATTATGAACACTAGAGTTTTACAATAGGGACTCCATATATAGAGCATTATCACTGATATCATAGATTGTATAATAAATTCAGAGGTAAACCATGATGAAGGCATAGTTGTTGACATAGTTTTACTTTTTAGTAGGCATAGGAAAAATGTTGAGATAGTATTGAGTTTAAGGAAGGAAAGGAAAATAAAATCAGATGGTAGCACTCCCTTGACAATTAATATAAATTCAGTCTTTTCTGTATTGTTGAATTTGATAAAATTATAAGTTGTTCAACTTCTGATAATTTGATCTTTTAATACCAAAAAACTGTTTTTTTCTACCTTAATAAATCCAGAAAGGTATAACTTGATCTATAAATATATGTACCTAGAACCAGCGAAATATTCAAAAAACGGTATAAATTCCAAAAATATTTTTTTAACATTGCTAGCAGGTTTTAAAAGCAGGATAAATTTATCTGGATAAAAGACTACTGCATGTCTAGCGGGAAGGAGGTGTTGGAATGTAAAAAAATGTATCATTCCAAAAATCAAGTGGGTAGATATTTCCATAAAAATGAAAAAAGCTATGCATGTAAGTATGACAGACAGAGATAGTTTTAGGAAAACAATCTATATAAATATGACCAATCATTGAATATATTCAAAAATAGGTTCCACTCAAAAACATTTTCAATTTTAGAATCTTTTCTCCTAAAACATAATATACAATAGTGCTTTAAATTTGAGTAAATAACATGAAACTGTATGACTATATAATCATATAAATATACCTACATTTTTGTGATTTGTGAATTTTTTTTATCCAGATGTCATATATAAATAGCAAATGGGCATATATGTAAATTGAGTTAAACTTCCTGTTAAAAATACTTTCTGGTACCTTACGGGTTTGAAACAACAGTTTTTTTCTCCCTTATTAAATCCAAAAGGTACTAACTTGATCTATAAATATATGTACCTAAAACCCTCGAAATCTTCAAAAAATATTTTTTTTTATAGCCACAACAGGTTTTAATAATGAATTGATTCGATATAATATACAGATTCCTACTCAAAAATATATTTTCTATGCAAATGCACAAAAAATTTCCATCAGATAATTACTTTTTTCCCTGATTTGCTACACGCGTAATACCATTGGAGTCCCTTGGGACAGATATAATATATATATATATATGGGTGCTCATCATATAAGACACTTATTATTGTTGTTCATTTAGTATCTAGATTAATTATGGAATTAATTAAATAATGACAGAATTGTTTTAGCTACCTCTTTTTAATTCTGTAATTCAAATTTGAAATTCTGAAAGGACATATAAGTTCACCAATTCTTTGCTTACTATCTAACCTTAGGAACAACAGTGTCAAATATCTTTATCTTTTTCTCATTGGTTTTTTGTTTTTAAATAATACATTTTTTTTTATTAATTTTTCAGATAATCATTTATTTACAAAGAAATTAAAAAGAATCTAATCACAGACAATGATATTATAATAAAGAAATATGATGAGGCAGATATGTTGAGTTCCAATTAGTTATTCGTGTCAATGTATGTTTTTTAGGATATTTTTGGAAAATTGAGAAGATTCTTGTTTAGAGGGCTCAGATTTTCTTTCTTCAAAGCCTTTTTTTTCCTGTTCTGGGATCGGGCACTTTGTTTGTTTCTTGTTTCGTGGACGATGAATCCCTCATTGAACTTGTTCCTTAATCTCCTTTGTTTCAGTAACTCGTTTTTTCGGCGATTCTCCTCCTGTCTCTTGATTTCCTCTTCTGCAGGTGTTCCCATAGCGAGAGCCATTCGATAGTTTCGTTTTACAGGTTTTATCAGGGGATCTCTATGGCACTCGTAACCCTTTTTGTCACTTGGGATAGCATCTTCAGAAACAGATTCTGCACTTTGGATGAAGGGAATGCCATGGACAATGTCGTCACTCAGGTGCTTGATCTCATCCTCTGAGACAACACATGGAATGGGTGACGTATTATGAAAATACCGCTCAAGTTCAGAGTTTATATTTCCTAAGGGAAAGTGTTGGCCTCGCAGGGCTCTGAGTGCTTTTTCATCTTCTTCACGTCTGGCTTCAGGGGTCACGTTTTCGAAAGAGGGTGAACAAAAATTATAAGTACTTTGAGGAAAACTATCTTCAACAGATTTCTTAATGTCCTCGTACCATCGATCCACAAATGTACTTCGTGCATCTCGATTCTCTTGCTCTTGAACAAGAAAAGTATTGAGCTCCTGAGGATCCTTATTCCAGAGATGTGGATTGAAACGAGGGATACTTTCTTCTAAAGAGTCCAATAACTTAAACTGTCGTTCAATCATATTGTTATAAGGGAAAAGGGTATTTCTGTTTCCAAAAATCGAATTATCCATGATGGTTGAATCACTTTTAAAGTAGGAATAAGAGGGATTTGATTAGTTAGAGATATAAAACTGGAATGATAATTCTGACCCATTCATGACCCTTTTATATGTTTTTAAAATCCAACAAAATTGTAGGAATTCTCCTTTTGATTTGCTGGCCCAAAACTTTAGTTTGTTTCCCTCCAATTAGTTCAATAACATTTTTAAGTACATTAAAAAAAAAAATCCTTTGCTTTCATTTGTGATTACAGCTTTTGTCAACACAGGTAAGTGAAATAAAGACAGTAATGAATAAACAGTTGTGAGTAATTCTAGAGTCATTTTGTTGCATGTATCATGAATGGAAATAATAATTAATTCAAAAAATGGATATTTTTGTTGAAAATAATGTATAAATATAGTTAACACAATACAAGCAATGATTTAAGTAGAAACAAACTGTAGTAAGTAATCCGAAATATGTTGAGATAGACCTTAAAAAACCATACATTAATTTGCTCCTAAATATAGTTTACTTATTTATTGAATTTAAATTATGATTCTATACCAATAATACATGATGTCATTCCAAATTTACTTAAAAGTGAAAAAAAATAAAAAAATTGCTCATTCAATATATTAATGAAACTGTTTTTATCAATTTCCATATGAATTATGAACACTAGAGTTTTACTATAGGGACTCCATCTATAGAGCATTTTCACTGATATCATAGATTGTATAATAAATTCAGAGGTAAACCATGATGAAGGCATAGTTGTTGACATAGTTTTACTTTTTAGTAGGCATAGGCAAAATGTTGAGATAGTATTGAGTTTAAGGAAGGAAAGGAAAATAAAATCAGTTGGTAGCACTCCCTTGACAATTAATATAAATTCAGTCTTTTCTGTATTTTTGAGTAAGAACTAGCTTCAATTACAAATAGTTTAATGCGTGCCCCTTCTCCTGGATTTTTGAATATTCAAAATTCTTTCAATCCTCTCAGTTCCTACCAGTTATTGAGTATTATTTTATATTTCCAAATATTAATCAATTGATAAAATTCAAAGTTACCATACAGTAATCCAGGACACACTCACTAACCTCAACAACTCAATTAACTACAACCATGGTTATTAGACAGAATGAAAAAAATTTCACAAAAAGAATCTAATGAAACCTTCATCTATGTAATTGCTTTAAAAAGGATAAAAAACTAAACTGTCTGATTACAACTAGGGTTTATATTTGTATATAACCCTAGATTGTATAATCATCATTCAAATTGGTCGACTTTCTTAGAATGATGACAGCACATGAAAATGCTTTATAGTTAAAACACATACGCATTTGAAAAGACAATTATTTATGAAATGAGAAATAGGATAAATGTTTTATTATATCTTTACTTTTTTAATAAATATGATGACCCTTACTTGTGGAATTATAATATTAAATCCTTTGCTTCAATTTGTGAAAACAACCTTTTGCCATCGCTTGTAATTGACGTACAATAAATGGGTTAATGCTATAAAAGTGAAATAAATCAGAAATGAATAAACACATGTTAGTAATTCTAGAGGTATTTTGTTGCATGGATCAGGAATGAAAATAATAATGGAATCAAAAAATGGATATTTTTGTTGATACTAATGTTTGTTATAAATATAATTCACACTATACAAGCAATAATCTAAGTGGAAACAAACTATAGTAAATATTCCGTATATGATTACATATCCAAATAAGTGTTGTCTGTTTTATTTTATTCCTTAGTCTAATAGTATCATAATAACACTTTTTTTTCTTCAAAAGTTGTTTTAAATTAAGGTAGTTGATGTTTTAAAGAAATGACTTAATTTATTTTCATATATTATTTTGTTTATTCCTTATTTTTTTAAACTGAAACCTTAATTAAAGTATAAACATAAGACGTAGCTTAGAATGATCTTTGGTGTTTATTACGAAGAATTAATTTTATACTCATTCTTTCATATATGTTTCTTAGATGTAATTTTTATGAATGAATTGTTATGTTTTAATGTATAATAGAAATATCCAAAAAATATTAAAGTAAATAGTACAAAAAGTCAATATATATGTATTTTTTAAATTGTTATTTTTTTCCTAAGGACATTAAATTAATATTTAAAGCAACATCTTAGAGGGAGGAGAACAATCCTTTCCCAGCCAAAGAAATTTTTATAAGCTATCAAGTGTGTTCTGTAACTTAGTTTATAGCTTTGCTCAAGGAAAAGAAAGATTATTTTATAAAAGTTTGATTAAGTATCTGATAGCAATTTTAATACTTTTAACTTTCTCATTATTTATAACATTTATCTATATGCACCTTCCTATTAATTATAAAACTTTGACAGTAGACTTAGTCAATGACTACTATTATTATGTACGAAGGCGTTTAATTAACGAGAAATAAAACATTTTAAAATGAATGACTCCGTCTATAGAATAATCAATCGACTGATAGTTTACAATTGTAGTCTTGACTGATTTAGGTTCTCTCTATTCAAGAGCAATGCAATACCAAGGTGGAATCGTGTAGATGTTCAACATGTCATTCAAGAAAAAAAAGAGAATTAAATCTGGATGTATCATACAAACCTATTCAACATAGTTTCAAGCAACCTACTTCAACTAATTTCAACTCTTGAAACATTTTGAATTATGTATCCGTTTTATGATTACCACTTTAGAGACTTAAATAAAGGGTTTTTATTCATAAATTATCCTTATTTTAATGATGCAAGTAATATATAATGAATTAAATCAAAAATTCTCGATCTTTACTGTCATTTAATTTCAATTGAACGGACCCCATTTAACGTACATCCTAATTCCTTATAGCAATAAATTAAAGCTTAAAGCAATAAAACTCCTTCAACTCTAATCGATATCTATACAGTTACAACTACTTATAAATTGAGTCCACATCAATTCACGTTTCAAGAGCAATTTATGCATTTGTACAAAGTGAACTTGTTTTTGTAATTTGAAAAAGATAAAAAAACAAAAACATATTATAATTTCAAATGTTTTACTATCCAGGATTTCAAAATATATAGTACTATGGGCAAAAAATATCGGGAATCAAAAAATAGTTATTTATTTCACCAAAATTAACATCATTTCCCTTCAAATATCCGATTTCTTTATAAATTGATAGGCATAGCACATGTACCAATGTTTGTTTTTTTAACATTGACAGCAGTTACAAAAAATTTATTAAGTCAATAATTACAGAACAGTAACTGCTGAGTTTAGATATGATATTAAAATCTAAGATTAGATGGTTGGTATCTGGGAAGATAAGTTAAGTATACCTAGAAATAAACCACAAACTCTCAAAATTTCAAAAGAATACAGTCTGGAACATTTTTCTAAACTGCATTTTAGTCATCATCTTTAAGAGATTTTAAAAGAACGAAAAAATCGTTTTTAGCTCTTCACACAAGGGCGTGTATCTCAAGCACCCAAAAATATTTTAACGTGTAATTTGGCACAGATGTCAGTAACAGTCGTGTTAACTTAATATCTAAAACATATATCCCTAATCAAATCCTCCCCCCCCAAGAAATTAAATTCCAATTTCCCGGTATTTTTTGCTCATAGTAATTTATGTAAGAATCCTATTTTTTCAAATACTGAGCAAATAATGACACTTATTTTTTTATTTTCTTCTCAAGTTATGCGTACATATGTATGTACGTATGTACATTGGAGCCAATCCCCTGTGACACGTTAAATTGCCATCAATACAAACAAATTTATTTTCTCATAATTTATATTTGGTAAATATTATAATGAATATACGTATGTATAATTTATGATCTTTTCTTATTAAAATAAGGAAAAAATTAGAAAATAATTTTTTTTACAAGGTTCCTACTGTATGAAGAGGGACCATACATATATCAAGAAGGAGTCAAAAAATTCTGCATTACTGTCCATACATTGTAGGTATTTATCAAAGCCTACTCTGAATTCACATCATGTTAAAGCAATAATAATAATAATTATTGATACTTATCTCATAAACGAAATGATTTATATATTTAATATGTTAATTCATTTTCTCACACTGCATGCCTGTAGTGTTCTTGATTATTATTATTATTAAAAATAATAATTCATGCATACAAATAGACATAGACATACTAGGTTGGTAGACACGAAGTACATGCAAATAAATTAATATTTACATCTCTGGGTCTTTTGGTACGTGTTTATTATATACATATAAATAAATATATATTTGTACTTGTTTGATGTGTCCCGAACAATAAAACAAATAAAGGGAATGCATTATGTAAGATATTTATTAATGATTCTGTCAAATCACTTCAAAGTTAGCTCAAAGAAATGGGATTTGATCAATACTAGTTAAGTAACTTCAAAGGAAGTAACAAGGTGTCATTTATAAATGGCAAATAGGCATATACAAGTGTAGATTGAGTTAATCTACATAATTGATGTAAAAATAGTTTTGCTTTGATCATATACGTCTTGATTATTAATATTATTTCAAACATTTATAGAGATTCAATATCAGCTACATCAAACAGCAATTCGAATTATTGAGGAAAATATTAACTGATGAAAATAAAAAAACTACACAAAACGAAGTCTCCTATATAAATAAATGTATTGTCGTACAGTTTTAATTAATAAAACATAAGTCAAAAGAGTTTGAAATCGTCTTCTTTGGATATGATATACAGATTCCTACTCAAAAATATATTTTCTATGCAAATGCACAAAAAATTTCCATCAGATAATTACTTTTTTCCCTGATTTGCTACACGCTTAATACCATTGGAGTCCCATGGGACAGATATAATATATATATATGGGTGCTCATCATATAAGGCACTTATTATTGTTGTTCATTTAGTATCTAGATTAATTATGGAATTAATTAAATAATGACAGAATTGTTTTAGCAACCTCTTTTTAATTCTGTAATTCAAATTTGAAATTCTGAAAGGACATATAAGTTCACCAATTCTTTGCTTACTATCTAACCTTAGGAACAACAGTGTCAAATATCTTTATCTTTTTCTCATTGGTTTTTTGTTTTTAAATAATACATTTTTTTTTATTAATTTTTCAGATAATCATTTATTTACAAAGAAATTAAAAAGAATCTAATCATAGATAATTATATTATAATAAAGAAATATGATGAGGCAGATATTTTGAGTCCCAATTAGTTATTCGTGTCAATGTATGTTTTTTAGGATATTTTTGGAAAATTGAGGAGATTCTTGTTTAGAGGGCTCAGATTTTCTTTCTTCAATGCCTTTTTTTTCCTGTTCTGGGATCGGGCACTTTGTTTGTTTCTTGTTTCGTGGACGATGAATCCCTCATTGAACTTGTTCCTTAATCTCCTTTGTTTCAGTAACTCGTTTTTTCGGCGATTCTCCTCCTGTCTCTTGATTTCCTCTTCGGCAGGTGTTCCCATAGCGAGAGCCATTCGATAGTTTCGTTTTACAGGTTTTATCAGGGGATCTCTATGGCACTCGTAACCCTTTTTGTCACTTGGGATAGCATCTTCAGAAACAGATTCTGCACTTTGGATGAAGGGAATGCCATGGACAATGTCGTCACTCAGGTGCTTGATCTCATCCTCTGAGACAACACATGGAATGGGTGACGTATTATGAAAATACCGCTCAAGTTCAGAGTTTATATTTCCTAAGGGAAAGTGTTGGCCTCGCAGGGCTCGGAGTGCTTTTTCATCTTCTTCACGTCTGGCTTCAGGGGTCACGTTTCGGAAAGAGGGTGAACAAAAATTATAAGTACTTTGAGGAAAACTATCTTCAACAGATTTCTTAATGTCCTCGTACCATCGATCCACAAATGTACTTCGTGCATCTCGATTCTCTTGCTCTTGAACAAGAAAAGTATTGAGCTCCTGAGGATCCTTATTCCAGAGATGTGGATTGAAACGAGGGATACTTTCTTCTAAAGAGTCCAATAACTTAAACTGTCGTTCAATCATATTGTTATAAGGGAAAAGGGTATTTCTGTTTCCAAAAATCGAATTATCCATGATGGTTGAATCACTTTTAAAGTAGGAATAAGAGAGATTTGATTAGTTAGAGATATAAAACTGGAATGATAATTCTGACCCATTCTTGACCCTTTTATATGTTTTTAAAATCCAGCAAAATTGTAGGAATTCTCCTTTTGATTTGCTAGCCCAAAACTTTAGTTTGTTTCCCTCCAATTAGTTCAATAACATTTTTAAGTACATTAAAAAAAAAAATCCTTTGCTTTCATTTGTGATTACAGCTTTTGTCAACACAGGTAAGTGAAATAAAGACAGTAATGAATAAACAGTTATGAGTAATTCTAGAGTCATTTTGTTGCATGTATCATGAATGGAAATAATAATTAATTCAAAAAATTATGAACACAAGAGTTTTACAAGAGATTGTATAATAAATGATGAAGGCATAGTTGTTGACATAGTTTTACTTGTTTAGTAGGCATAGGCAAAATGTTGAGATAGTATTGAGTTTAAGGAAGGAAAGGAAAATAAAATCAGTTGGTAGCACTCCCTTGACAATTAATATAAATTCAGTCTTTTCTGTATTTTTGAGTAAGAACTAGCTTCAATTACAAGTAGATTAATTTTTTATTATGAAGAAATCATTGAAGGAAATATGTTCTCCTGGATTTCTGAATATTCAAAATTCTTTCAATCCTCTCAGTTCCTACCAGTTATTGAGTATTATTTTATATTTCCAAATATTAATCAATTGATAAAATTCAAAGTTACCATACAGTAATCCAGGACACACTCACTAACCTCAACAACTCAATTAACTACAACCATGGTTATTAGACAGAATGATAAAAAATTCACACAAAAAATCTTATGAAACCTTCATCTATGTAATTGCTTTAAAAAGGATAAAAAACTAAACTGTCTGATTACAACTAGGAATTTATATTTGTATATAATTTGATTGTTTAATCATCATTCAAATTGGTCGACTTTCTTAGAATGATGACAGCACATGAAAATGCTTTATAGTTAAAACACATACGCATTTGAAAAGATAATTATTTATGAAATGAGAAATAGGTTGAATGTTTTATTATATATTTACTTTTTTTAATAAATATGATGCCCCTTACTCGTGGAAATATAATATTCATTGTAAAAATAAAAAAATAACTTTCCTTAGAGTGAGGTACGGAATTATTTTGCCTCAAAATTAGGTGATTAAATATTTCAAGTACATTGAAATTCACAATATGATGACAAATATATATGACCAGATATTAATATTTATATAGTTTTTTCTTTTTTTTCCAGTATTTAGTTGATGTGTTGTGGGAAAAAAGGTAATTTTTTATTGTTCGTTTTCACTAAATTTTCTTTTTATATTTTTGGAAAATGAAGATCTTTAACTGAGACTGTTTATTTTCAGGTTGAAATTCATTTTGTTCGACATAACTGGTTGGTCATATAGTGAATTTCAAAAGATGACTATTATGAATGTGTCATAGTGACAGCTAGTTTCATTGGTTTGAGAGAGATTATACTTTGGTCAAGAATATTCAGTTGATATTGCTTTGAGTTTCTAACAAAAAACCTGTGTTTTTCATTGGTGAATATGTCAAATTTTGTGGTAACTAAGCATCATTTGTTGGAGGTTTTATGTTTTTGCTTTAATTGGAAGAAAAGTGCAACTGAAATGCATCGAATGCTATTAGAAGTTTAGTGTGACATCGGATTGTGACTGGGGATGAAAAGTGGACATACTTCGAAAATCCAAAAAAGTAAAAATACTATGCTATGCCTGTTCAATTGTTGCCATCTACATCAAAGCAAAATATTCATCTGTGTATCGGATTGCACCAAAAAGGAGCAGTATATTATGAGCTGCTACAACCTGACGATTCTATTATGAGTGATCGATATAGACTTCAATTGATTCGTTTAAGACGTGCCTGACGAGTAAAACGGCCGGAATGCAAGCAAACACATGATAAAGTTATTCTCGTACATGATAACTCTCGACTTCATATTGCAAAAGTCGTAAAAATATATATTTGGAAACCTACAAATGGAATATTTTAACACACTCGCCGTATTTTCCGGACATTGTTCCTTCTGATCACTGGTTCTTTCGACGGATGCAGCACGATTTGGCAACTCATCAGTTCACTTCCACTTATCTAGCCATTTTCCGTTCGATTGAAATCCATGAGTAATATTATTCACAAGGAAAAAAAAAATTTTTACTCCCAGTATAGGATTTTGCTACTATAGACATAGCTGATGGGTTCGTAAAAAAGAACCAAATCCTGGAGAAAAATACAAGTCAAGTTGCAAGAGTTATCCTATTAGAGAAACTTCTGTAGCAGACTCCTTATGTAAAATAAAACGTGCAGAAATATAACTATAAAATATAAGGATTCTATGAGGCACATATTTTGCTCAGAGCAAATAACTAAATCTTTTAACCCTTTTGAATCCAGGGAACACCGGTGTCCCATCAATTCAATATGTGCTAATGCACTCCATTGTCAACTGATTTTGGTTTTCTTTTTTGGTTTGTTTCATATTTCTTTTGATATGAATATTTTTTAAGGTACTAAACATTACGATTTTTACACATGCAAAAAAATAATGTTCAAACCAAAAATACTTTTTTCTTTTCGAGGAAACTATTTGTTAATATATACCTACAGAATTATAAGTTATAAATATCTATTAGTTCTAAAGCATACATTTGTAATTATTCAATTCTATGTTTTTTGGGACACAAGTGTTTCTTTGGGTGTGAAGGAAGTTTTTTTATTGATACATCACTAGCAATTACTTCATAAAATATTACCTGTAAAATGTATATCATGTGTGATATATAGTTTTTATTTAAGATTTTTCAAATTTTTTTGTCAGGTAGAATATTAGAATCAAGAAAAAATGTACCTAAAGATATAATAAATACAAAAAAAGTACTGATGAACCAGTGTCCCATAATTTCTTAAAAAAACGGGTTGAGTTACAATTTTTTTATTAAATTCAGCAAATTAGATTAGTATGGTCACTCTGACCTCAAAAAACATAACTTCCTGTTAAAAATACTTTCTGATACCTTACGGGTTTGAAAGCGTTAATAAAAAAACATTTTTTTTCTCCCTTAATAAATCCAAAAGGTGCTAACTTGATCTATAAATATATGTGCCTAAAACCCTCGAAATCTTCAAAAAATATTTTTTTTTATAGCCACAACAGGTTTTAATAATGAATTGATTCGATATAATATACAGATTCCTACTCAAAAATATATTTTCTATGCAAATGCACAAAAAATTTCCATCAGATAATTACTTTTTTCCCTGATTTGCTACACGCTTAATACCATTGGAGTCCCATGGGACAGATATAATATATATATATGGGTGCTCATCATATAAGGCACTTATTATTGTTGTTCATTTAGTATCTAGATTAATTATGGAATTAATTAAATAATGACAGAATTGTTTTAGCAACCTCTTTTTAATTCTGTAATTCAAATTTGAAATTCTGAAAGGACATATAAGTTCACCAATTCTTTGCTTACTATCTAACCTTAGGAACAACAGTGTCAAATATCTTTATCTTTTTCTCATTGGTTTTTTGTTTTTAAATAATACCTTTTTTTTTATTAATTTTTCAGATAATCATTTATTTACAAAGAAATTAAAAAGAATCTAATCACAGATAATTATATTATAATAAAGAAATATGATGAGGCAGATATTTTGAGTCCCAATTAGTTATTCGTGTCAATGTATGTTTTTTAGGATATTTTTGGAAAATTGAGGAGATTCTTGTTTAGAGGGCTCAGATTTTCTTTCTTCAATGCCTTTTTTTTCCTGTTCTGGGATCGGGCACTTTGTTTGTTTCTTGTTTCGTGGACGATGAATCCCTCATTGAACTTGTTCCTTAATCTCCTTTGTTTCAGTAACTCGTTTTTTCGGCGATTCTCCTCCTGTCTCTTGATTTCCTCTTCGGCAGGTGTTCCCATAGCGAGAGCCATTCGATAGTTTCGTTTTACAGGTTTTATCAGGGGATCTCTATGGCACTCGTAACCCTTTTTGTCACTTGGGATAGCATCTTCAGAAACAGATTCTGCACTTTGGATGAAGGGAATGCCATGGACAATGTCGTCACTCAGGTGCTTGATCTCATCCTCTGAGACAACACATGGAATGGGTGACGTATTATGAAAATACCGCTCAAGTTCAGAGTTTATATTTCCTAAGGGAAAGTGTTGGCCTCGCAGGGCTCTGAGTGCTTTTTCATCTTCTTCACGTCTGGCTTCAGGGGTCACGTTTTGGAAAGAGGGTGAACAAAAATTATAAGTACTTTGAGGAAAACTATCTTCAACAGATTTCTTAATGTCCTCGTACCATCGATCCACAAATGTACTTCGTGCATCTCGATTCTCTTGCTCTTGAACAAGAAAAGTATTGAGCTCCTGAGGATCCTTATTCCAGAGATGTGGATTGAAACGAGGGATACTTTCTTCTAAAGAGTCCAATAACTTAAACTGTCGTTCAATCATATTGTTATAAGGGAAAAGGGTATTTCTGTTTCCAAAAATCGAATTATCCATGATGGTTGAATCACTTTTAAAGTAGGAATAAGAGAGATTTGATTAGTTAGAGATATAAAACTGGAATGATAATTCTGACCCATTCTTGACCCTTTTATATGTTTTTAAAATCCAGCAAAATTGTAGGAATTCTCCTTTTGATTTGCTGGCCCAAAACTTTAGTTTGTTTCCCTCCAATTAGTTCAATAACATTTTTAAGTACATTAAAAAAAAAAATCCTTTGCTTTCATTTGTGATTACAGCTTTTGTCAACACAGGTAAGTGAAATAAAGACAGTAATGAATAAACAGTTGTGAGTAATTCTAGAGTCATTTTGTTGCATGTATCATGAATGGAAATAATAATTAATTCAAAAAATGGATATTTTTGTTGAAAATAATGTATAAATATAGTTAACACAATACAAGCAATGATTTAAGTAGAAACAAACTGTAGTAAGTAATCCGAAATATGTTGAGATAGACCTTAAAAAACCATACATTAATTTGCTCCTAAATATAGTTTACTTATTTATTGAATTTAAATTATGATTCTATACCAATAATACATGATGTCATTCCAAATTTACTTAAAAGTGAAAAAAAAAAAAAAAAAAAATTGCTCATACAATATATTAATGAAACTGTTTTTATCAATTTCCATATGAATTATGAACACTAGAGTTTTACAATAGGGACTCCATCTATAGAGCATTTTCACTGATATCATAGATTGTATAATAAATGATGAAGGCATAGTTGTTGACATAGTTTTACTTTTTTAGTAGGCATAGGCAAAATGTTGAGATAGTATTGAGTTTAAGGAAGGAAAGGAAAATAAAATCAGTTGGTAGCACTCCCTTGACAATTAATATAAATTCAGTCTTTTCTGTATTTTTGAGTAAGAACTAGCTTCAATTACAAGTAGTTTAATTTTTTATTATGAAGAAATCATTGAAGGAAATATGTTCTCCTGGATTTCTGAATATTCAAAATTCTTTCAATCCTCTCAGTTCCTACCAGTTATTGAGTATTATTTTATATTTCCAAATATTAATCAATTGATAAAATTCAAAGTTACCATACAGTAATCCAGGACACACTCACTAACCTCAACAACTCAATTAACTACAACCATGGTTATTAGACAGAATGATAAAAAATTCACACAAAAAATCTTATGAAACCTTCATCTATGTAATTGCTTTAAAAAGGATAAAAAACTAAACTGTCTGATTACAACTAGGAATTTATATTTGTATATAATTTGATTGTTTAATCATCATTCAAATTGGTCGACTTTCTTAGAATGATGACAGCACATGAAAATGCTTTATAGTTAAAACACATACGCATTTGAAAAGATAATTATTTATGAAATGAGAAATAGGTTGAATGTTTTATTATATATTTACTTTTTTTAATAAATATGATGCCCCTTACTCGTGGAAATATAATATTCATTGTAAAAATAAAAAAATAACTTTCCTTAGAGTGAGGTACGGAATTATTTTGCCTCAAAATTAGGTGATTAAATATTTCAAGTACATTGAAATTCACAATATGATGACAAATATATATGACCAGATATTAATATTTATATAGTTTTTTCTTTTTTTTCCAGTATTTAGTTGATGTGTTGTGGGAAAAAAGGTAATTTTTTATTGTTCGTTTTCACTAAATTTTCTTTTTATATTTTTGGAAAATGAAGATCTTTAACTGAGACTGTTTATTTTCAGGTTGAAATTCATTTTGTTCGACATAACTGGTTGGTCATATAGTGAATTTCAAAAGATGACTATTATGAATGTGTCATAGTGACAGCTAGTTTCATTGGTTTGAGAGAGATTATACTTTGGTCAAGAATATTCAGTTGATATTGCTTTGAGTTTCTAACAAAAAACCTGTGTTTTTCATTGGTGAATATGTCAAATTTTGTGGTAACTAAGCATCATTTGTTGGAGGTTTTATGTTTTTGCTTTAATTGGAAGAAAAGTGCAACTGAAATGCATCGAATGCTATTAGAAGTTTAGTGTGACATCGGATTGTGACTGGGGATGAAAAGTGGACATACTTCGAAAATCCAAAAAAGTAAAAATACTATGCTATGCCTGTTCAATTGTTGCCATCTACATCAAAGCAAAATATTCATCTGTGTATCGGATTGCACCAAAAAGGAGCAGTATATTATGAGCTGCTACAACCTGACGATTCTATTATGAGTGATCGATATAGACTTCAATTGATTCGTTTAAGACGTGCCTGACGAGTAAAACGGCCGGAATGCAAGCAAACACATGATAAAGTTATTCTCGTACATGATAACTCTCGACTTCATATTGCAAAAGTCGTAAAAATATATATTTGGAAACCCACAAATGGAATATTTTAACACACTCGCCGTATTTTCCGGACATTGTTCCTTCTGATCACTGGTTCTTTCGACGGATGCAGCACGATTTGGCAACTCATCAGTTCACTTTCACTTATCTAGCCATTTTCCGTTCGATTGAAATCCATGAGTAATATTATTCACAAGGAAAAAAAAAATTTTTACTCCCAGTATAGGATTTTGCTACTATAGACATAGCTGATGGGTTCGTAAAAAAGAACCAAATCCTGGAGAAAAATACAAGTCAAGTTGCAAGAGTTATCCTATTAGAGAAACTTCTGTAGCAGACTCCTTATGTAAAATAAAACGTGCAGAAATATAACTATAAAATATAAGGATTCTATGAGGCACATATTTTGCTCAGAGCAAATAACTAAATCTTTTAACCCTTTTGAATCCAGGGAACACCGGTGTCCCATCAATTCAATATGTGCTAATGCACTCCATTGTCAACTGATTTTGGTTTTCTTTTTTGGTTTGTTTCATATTTCTTTTGATATGAATATTTTTTAAGGTACTAAACATTACGATTTTTACACATGCAAAAAAATAATGTTCAAACCAAAAATACTTTTTTCTTTTCGAGGAAACTATTTGTTAATATATACCTACAGAATTATAAGTTATAAATATCTATTAGTTCTAAAGCATACATTTGTAATTATTCAATTCTATGTTTTTTGGGACACAAGTGTTTCTTTGGGTGTGAAGGAAGTTTTTTTATTGATATATCACTAGCAATTACTTCATAAAATATTACCTGTAAAATGTATATCATGTGTGATATATAGTTTTTATTTAAGATTTTTCAAATTTTTTTGTCAGGTAGAATATTAGAATCAAGAAAAAATGTACCTAAAGATATAATAAATACAAAAAAAGTACTGATGAACCAGTGTCCCATAATTTCTTAAAAAAACGGGTTGAGTTACAATTTTTTTATTAAATTCAGCAAATTAGATTAGTATGGTCACTCTGACCTCAAAAAACATAACTTCCTGTTAAAAATACTTTCTGATACCTTACGGGTTTGAAAGCGTTAATAAAAAAACATTTTTTTTCTCCCTTAATAAATCCAAAAGGTGCTAACTTGATCTATAAATATATGTACCTAAAACCCTCGAAATCTTCAAAAAATATTTTTTTTTATAGCCACAACAGGTTTTAATAATGAATTGATTCGATATAATATACAGATTCCTACTCAAAAATATATTTTCTATGCAAATGCACAAAAAATTTCCATCAGATAATTACTTTTTTCCCTGATTTGCTACACGCTTAATACCATTGGAGTCCCATGGGACAGATATAATATATATATATGGGTGCTCATCATATAAGGCACTTATTATTGTTGTTCATTTAGTATCTAGATTAATTATGGAATTAATTAAATAATGACAGAATTGTTTTAGCAACCTCTTTTTAATTCTGTAATTCAAATTTGAAATTCTGAAAGGACATATAAGTTCACCAATTCTTTGCTTACTATCTAACCTTAGGAACAACAGTGTCAAATATCTTTATCTTTTTCTCATTGGTTTTTGGTTTTTAAATAATACCTTTTTTTTTATTAATTTTTCAGATAATCATTTATTTACAAAGAAATTAAAAAGAATCTAATCACAGATAATTATATTATAATAAAGAAATATGATGAGGCAGATATGTTGAGTCCCAATTAGTTATTCGTGTCAATGTATGTTTTTTAGGATATTTTTGGAAAATTGAGGAGATTCTTGTTTAGAGGGCTCAGATTTTCTTTCTTCAATGCCTTTTTTTTCCTGTTCTGGGATCGGGCACTTTGTTTGTTTCTTGTTTCGTGGACGATGAATCCCTCATTGAACTTGTTCCTTAATCTCCTTTGTTTCAGTAACTCGTTTTTTCGGCGATTCTCCTCCTGTCTCTTGATTTCCTCTTCGGCAGGTGTTCCCATAGCGAGAGCCATTCGATAGTTTCGTTTTACAGGTTTTATCAGGGGATCTCTATGGCACTCGTAACCCTTTTTGTCACTTGGGATAGCATCTTCAGAAACAGATTCTGCACTTTGGATGAAGGGAATGCCATGGACAATGTCGTCACTCAGGTGCTTGATCTCATCCTCTGAGACAACACATGGAATGGGTGACGTATTATGAAAATACCGCTCAAGTTCAGAGTTTATATTTCCTAAGGGAAAGTGTTGGCCTCGCAGGGCTCTGAGTGCTTTTTCATCTTCTTCACGTCTGGCTTCAGGGGTCACGTTTTGGAAAGAGGGTGAACAAAAATTATAAGTACTTTGAGGAAAACTATCTTCAACAGATTTCTTAATGTCCTCGTACCATCGATCCACAAATGTACTTCGTGCATCTCGATTCTCTTGCTCTTGAACAAGAAAAGTATTGAGCTCCTGAGGATCCTTATTCCAGAGATGTGGATTGAAACGAGGGATACTTTCTTCTAAAGAGTCCAATAACTTAAACTGTCGTTCAATCATATTGTTATAAGGGAAAAGGGTATTTCTGTTTCCAAAAATCGAATTATCCATGATGGTTGAATCACTTTTAAAGTAGGAATAAGAGAGATTTGATTAGTTAGAGATATAAAACTGGAATGATAATTCTGACCCATTCTTGACCCTTTTATATGTTTTTAAAATCCAGCAAAATTGTAGGAATTCTCCTTTTGATTTGCTGGCCCAAAACTTTAGTTTGTTTCCCTCCAATTAGTTCAATAACATTTTTAAGTACATTAAAAAAAAAAATCCTTTGCTTTCATTTGTGATTACAGCTTTTGTCAACACAGGTAAGTGAAATAAAGACAGTAATGAATAAACAGTTGTGAGTAATTCTAGAGTCATTTTGTTGCATGTATCATGAATGGAAATAATAATTAATTCAAAAAATGGATATTTTTGTTGAAAATAATGTATAAATATAGTTAACACAATACAAGCAATGATTTAAGTAGAAACAAACTGTAGTAAGTAATCCGAAATATGTTGAGATAGACCTTAAAAAACCATACATTAATTTGCTCCTAAATATAGTTTACTTATTTATTGAATTTAAATTATGATTCTATACCAATAATACATGATGTCATTCCAAATTTACTTAAAAGTGAAAAAAAAAAAAAAAAAAAATTGCTCATACAATATATTAATGAAACTGTTTTTATCAATTTCCATATGAATTATGAACACTAGAGTTTTACAATAGGGACTCCATCTATAGAGCATTTTCACTGATATCATAGATTGTATAATAAATGATGAAGGCATAGTTGTTGACATAGTTTTACTTTTTTAGTAGGCATAGGCAAAATGTTGAGATAGTATTGAGTTTAAGGAAGGAAAGGAAAATAAAATCAGTTGGTAGCACTCCCTTGACAATTAATATAAATTCAGTCTTTTCTGTATTTTTGAGTAAGAACTAGCTTCAATTACAAGTAGTTTAATTTTTTATTATGAAGAAATCATTGAAGGAAATATGTTCTCCTGGATTTCTGAATATTCAAAATTCTTTCAATCCTCTCAGTTCCTACCAGTTATTGAGTATTATTTTATATTTCCAAATATTAATCAATTGATAAAATTCAAAGTTACCATACAGTAATCCAGGACACACTCACTAACCTCAACAACTCAATTAACTACAACCATGGTTATTAGACAGAATGATAAAAAATTCACACAAAAAATCTTATGAAACCTTCATCTATGTAATTGCTTTAAAAAGGATAAAAAACTAAACTGTCTGATTACAACTAGGAATTTATATTTGTATATAATTTGATTGTTTAATCATCATTCAAATTGGTCGACTTTCTTAGAATGATGACAGCACATGAAAATGCTTTATAGTTAAAACACATACGCATTTGAAAAGATAATTATTTATGAAATGAGAAATAGGTTGAATGTTTTATTATATATTTACTTTTTTTAATAAATATGATGCCCCTTACTCGTGGAAATATAATATTCATTGTAAAAATAAAAAAATAACTTTCCTTAGAGTGAGGTACGGAATTATTTTGCCTCAAAATTAGGTGATTAAATATTTCAAGTACATTGAAATTCACAATATGATGACAAATATATATGACCAGATATTAATATTTATATAGTTTTTTCTTTTTTTTCCAGTATTTAGTTGATGTGTTGTGGGAAAAAAGGTAATTTTTTATTGTTCGTTTTCACTAAATTTTCTTTTTATATTTTTGGAAAATGAAGATCTTTAACTGAGACTGTTTATTTTCAGGTTGAAATTCATTTTGTTCGACATAACTGGTTGGTCATATAGTGAATTTCAAAAGATGACTATTATGAATGTGTCATAGTGACAGCTAGTTTCATTGGTTTGAGAGAGATTATACTTTGGTCAAGAATATTCAGTTGATATTGCTTTGAGTTTCTAACAAAAAACCTGTGTTTTTCATTGGTGAATATGTCAAATTTTGTGGTAACTAAGCATCATTTGTTGGAGGTTTTATGTTTTTGCTTTAATTGGAAGAAAAGTGCAACTGAAATGCATCGAATGCTATTAGAAGTTTAGTGTGACATCGGATTGTGACTGGGGATGAAAAGTGGACATACTTCGAAAATCCAAAAAAGTAAAAATACTATGCTATGCCTGTTCAATTGTTGCCATCTACATCAAAGCAAAATATTCATCTGTGTATCGGATTGCACCAAAAAGGAGCAGTATATTATGAGCTGCTACAACCTGACGATTCTATTATGAGTGATCGATATAGACTTCAATTGATTCGTTTAAGACGTGCCTGACGAGTAAAACGGCCGGAATGCAAGCAAACACATGATAAAGTTATTCTCGTACATGATAACTCTCGACTTCATATTGCAAAAGTCGTAAAAATATATATTTGGAAACCCACAAATGGAATATTTTAACACACTCGCCGTATTTTCCGGACATTGTTCCTTCTGATCACTGGTTCTTTCGACGGATGCAGCACGATTTGGCAACTCATCAGTTCACTTTCACTTATCTAGCCATTTTCCGTTCGATTGAAATCCATGAGTAATATTATTCACAAGGAAAAAAAAAATTTTTACTCCCAGTATAGGATTTTGCTACTATAGACATAGCTGATGGGTTCGTAAAAAAGAACCAAATCCTGGAGAAAAATACAAGTCAAGTTGCAAGAGTTATCCTATTAGAGAAACTTCTGTAGCAGACTCCTTATGTAAAATAAAACGTGCAGAAATATAACTATAAAATATAAGGATTCTATGAGGCACATATTTTGCTCAGAGCAAATAACTAAATCTTTTAACCCTTTTGAATCCAGGGAACACCGGTGTCCCATCAATTCAATATGTGCTAATGCACTCCATTGTCAACTGATTTTGGTTTTCTTTTTTGGTTTGTTTCATATTTCTTTTGATATGAATATTTTTTAAGGTACTAAACATTACGATTTTTACACATGCAAAAAAATAATGTTCAAACCAAAAATACTTTTTTCTTTTCGAGGAAACTATTTGTTAATATATACCTACAGAATTATAAGTTATAAATATCTATTAGTTCTAAAGCATACATTTGTAATTATTCAATTCTATGTTTTTTGGGACACAAGTGTTTCTTTGGGTGTGAAGGAAGTTTTTTTATTGATATATCACTAGCAATTACTTCATAAAATATTACCTGTAAAATGTATATCATGTGTGATATATAGTTTTTATTTAAGATTTTTCAAATTTTTTTGTCAGGTAGAATATTAGAATCAAGAAAAAATGTACCTAAAGATATAATAAATACAAAAAAAGTACTGATGAACCAGTGTCCCATAATTTCTTAAAAAAACGGGTTGAGTTACAATTTTTTTATTAAATTCAGCAAATTAGATTAGTATGGTCACTCTGACCTCAAAAAACATAACTTCCTGTTAAAAATACTTTCTGATACCTTACGGGTTTGAAAGCGTTAATAAAAAAACATTTTTTTTCTCCCTTAATAAATCCAAAAGGTGCTAACTTGATCTATAAATATATGTACCTAAAACCCTCGAAATCTTCAAAAAATATTTTTTTTTATAGCCACAACAGGTTTTAATAATGAATTGATTCGATATAATATACAGATTCCTACTCAAAAATATATTTTCTATGCAAATGCACAAAAAATTTCCATCAGATAATTACTTTTTTCCCTGATTTGCTACACGCTTAATACCATTGGAGTCCCATGGGACAGATATAATATATATATATGGGTGCTCATCATATAAGGCACTTATTATTGTTGTTCATTTAGTATCTAGATTAATTATGGAATTAATTAAATAATGACAGAATTGTTTTAGCAACCTCTTTTTAATTCTGTAATTCAAATTTGAAATTCTGAAAGGACATATAAGTTCACCAATTCTTTGCTTACTATCTAACCTTAGGAACAACAGTGTCAAATATCTTTATCTTTTTCTCATTGGTTTTTGGTTTTTAAATAATACCTTTTTTTTTATTAATTTTTCAGATAATCATTTATTTACAAAGAAATTAAAAAGAATCTAATCACAGATAATTATATTATAATAAAGAAATATGATGAGGCAGATATGTTGAGTCCCAATTAGTTATTCGTGTCAATGTATGTTTTTTAGGATATTTTTGGAAAATTGAGGAGATTCTTGTTTAGAGGGCTCAGATTTTCTTTCTTCAATGCCTTTTTTTTCCTGTTCTGGGATCGGGCACTTTGTTTGTTTCTTGTTTCGTGGACGATGAATCCCTCATTGAACTTGTTCCTTAATCTCCTTTGTTTCAGTAACTCGTTTTTTCGGCGATTCTCCTCCTGTCTCTTGATTTCCTCTTCGGCAGGTGTTCCCATAGCGAGAGCCATTCGATAGTTTCGTTTTACAGGTTTTATCAGGGGATCTCTATGGCACTCGTAACCCTTTTTGTCACTTGGGATAGCATCTTCAGAAACAGATTCTGCACTTTGGATGAAGGGAATGCCATGGACAATGTCGTCACTCAGGTGCTTGATCTCATCCTCTGAGACAACACATGGAATGGGTGACGTATTATGAAAATACCGCTCAAGTTCAGAGTTTATATTTCCTAAGGGAAAGTGTTGGCCTCGCAGGGCTCTGAGTGCTTTTTCATCTTCTTCACGTCTGGCTTCAGGGGTCACGTTTTGGAAAGAGGGTGAACAAAAATTATAAGTACTTTGAGGAAAACTATCTTCAACAGATTTCTTAATGTCCTCGTACCATCGATCCACAAATGTACTTCGTGCATCTCGATTCTCTTGCTCTTGAACAAGAAAAGTATTGAGCTCCTGAGGATCCTTATTCCAGAGATGTGGATTGAAACGAGGGATACTTTCTTCTAAAGAGTCCAATAACTTAAACTGTCGTTCAATCATATTGTTATAAGGGAAAAGGGTATTTCTGTTTCCAAAAATCGAATTATCCATGATGGTTGAATCACTTTTAAAGTAGGAATAAGAGAGATTTGATTAGTTAGAGATATAAAACTGGAATGATAATTCTGACCCATTCTTGACCCTTTTATATGTTTTTAAAATCCAGCAAAATTGTAGGAATTCTCCTTTTGATTTGCTGGCCCAAAACTTTAGTTTGTTTCCCTCCAATTAGTTCAATAACATTTTTAAGTACATTAAAAAAAAAAATCCTTTGCTTTCATTTGTGATTACAGCTTTTGTCAACACAGGTAAGTGAAATAAAGACAGTAATGAATAAACAGTTGTGAGTAATTCTAGAGTCATTTTGTTGCATGTATCATGAATGGAAATAATAATTAATTCAAAAAATGGATATTTTTGTTGAAAATAATGTATAAATATAGTTAACACAATACAAGCAATGATTTAAGTAGAAACAAACTGTAGTAAGTAATCCGAAATATGTTGAGATAGACCTTAAAAAACCATACATTAATTTGCTCCTAAATATAGTTTACTTATTTATTGAATTTAAATTATGATTCTATACCAATAATACATGATGTCATTCCAAATTTACTTAAAAGTGAAAAAAAAAAAAAAAAAAATTGCTCATACAATATATTAATGAAACTGTTTTTATCAATTTCCATATGAATTATGAACACTAGAGTTTTACAATAGGGACTCCATCTATAGAGCATTTTCACTGATATCATAGATTGTATAATAAATGATGAAGGCATAGTTGTTGACATAGTTTTACTTTTTTAGTAGGCATAGGCAAAATGTTGAGATAGTATTGAGTTTAAGGAAGGAAAGGAAAATAAAATCAGTTGGTAGCACTCCCTTGACAATTAATATAAATTCAGTCTTTTCTGTATTTTTGAGTAAGAACTAGCTTCAATTACAAGTAGTTTAATTTTTTATTATGAAGAAATCATTGAAGGAAATATGTTCTCCTGGATTTCTGAATATTCAAAATTCTTTCAATCCTCTCAGTTCCTACCAGTTATTGAGTATTATTTTATATTTCCAAATATTAATCAATTGATAAAATTCAAAGTTACCATACAGTAATCCAGGACACACTCACTAACCTCAACAACTCAATTAACTACAACCATGGTTATTAGACAGAATGATAAAAAATTCACACAAAAAATCTTATGAAACCTTCATCTATGTAATTGCTTTAAAAAGGATAAAAAACTAAACTGTCTGATTACAACTAGGAATTTATATTTGTATATAATTTGATTGTTTAATCATCATTCAAATTGGTCGACTTTCTTAGAATGATGACAGCACATGAAAATGCTTTATAGTTAAAACACATACGCATTTGAAAAGATAATTATTTATGAAATGAGAAATAGGTTGAATGTTTTATTATATATTTACTTTTTTTAATAAATATGATGCCCCTTACTCGTGGAAATATAATATTCATTGTAAAAATAAAAAAATAACTTTCCTTAGAGTGAGGTACGGAATTATTTTGCCTCAAAATTAGGTGATTAAATATTTCAAGTACATTGAAATTCACAATATGATGACAAATATATATGACCAGATATTAATATTTATATAGTTTTTTCTTTTTTTTCCAGTATTTAGTTGATGTGTTGTGGGAAAAAAGGTAATTTTTTATTGTTCGTTTTCACTAAATTTTCTTTTTATATTTTTGGAAAATGAAGATCTTTAACTGAGACTGTTTATTTTCAGGTTGAAATTCATTTTGTTCGACATAACTGGTTGGTCATATAGTGAATTTCAAAAGATGACTATTATGAATGTGTCATAGTGACAGCTAGTTTCATTGGTTTGAGAGAGATTATACTTTGGTCAAGAATATTCAGTTGATATTGCTTTGAGTTTCTAACAAAAAACCTGTGTTTTTCATTGGTGAATATGTCAAATTTTGTGGTAACTAAGCATCATTTGTTGGAGGTTTTATGTTTTTGCTTTAATTGGAAGAAAAGTGCAACTGAAATGCATCGAATGCTATTAGAAGTTTAGTGTGACATCGGATTGTGACTGGGGATGAAAAGTGGACATACTTCGAAAATCCAAAAAAGTAAAAATACTATGCTATGCCTGTTCAATTGTTGCCATCTACATCAAAGCAAAATATTCATCTGTGTATCGGATTGCACCAAAAAGGAGCAGTATATTATGAGCTGCTACAACCTGACGATTCTATTATGAGTGATCGATATAGACTTCAATTGATTCGTTTAAGACGTGCCTGACGAGTAAAACGGCCGGAATGCAAGCAAACACATGATAAAGTTATTCTCGTACATGATAACTCTCGACTTCATATTGCAAAAGTCGTAAAAATATATATTTGGAAACCTACAAATGGAATATTTTAACACACTCGCCGTATTTTCCGGACATTGTTCCTTCTGATCACTGGTTCTTTCGACGGATGCAGCACGATTTGGCAACTCATCAGTTCACTTTCACTTATCTAGCCATTTTCCGTTCGATTGAAATCCATGAGTAATATTATTCACAAGGAAAAAAAAAATTTTTACTCCCAGTATAGGATTTTGCTACTATAGACATAGCTGATGGGTTCGTAAAAAAGAACCAAATCCTGGAGAAAAATACAAGTCAAGTTGCAAGAGTTATCCTATTAGAGAAACTTCTGTAGCAGACTCCTTATGTAAAATAAAACGTGCAGAAATATAACTATAAAATATAAGGATTCTATGAGGCACATATTTTGCTCAGAGCAAATAACTAAATCTTTTAACCCTTTTGAATCCAGGGAACACCGGTGTCCCATCAATTCAATATGTGCTAATGCACTCCATTGTCAACTGATTTTGGTTTTCTTTTTTGGTTTGTTTCATATTTCTTTTGATATGAATATTTTTTAAGGTACTAAACATTACGATTTTTACACATGCAAAAAAATAATGTTCAAACCAAAAATACTTTTTTCTTTTCGAGGAAACTATTTGTTAATATATACCTACAGAATTATAAGTTATAAATATCTATTAGTTCTAAAGCATACATTTGTAATTATTCAATTCTATGTTTTTTGGGACACAAGTGTTTCTTTGGGTGTGAAGGAAGTTTTTTTATTGATATATCACTAGCAATTACTTCATAAAATATTACCTGTAAAATGTATATCATGTGTGATATATAGTTTTTATTTAAGATTTTTCAAATTTTTTTGTCAGGTAGAATATTAGAATCAAGAAAAAATGTACCTAAAGATATAATAAATACAAAAAAAGTACTGATGAACCAGTGTCCCATAATTTCTTAAAAAAACGGGTTGAGTTACAATTTTTTTATTAAATTCAGCAAATTAGATTAGTATGGTCACTCTGACCTCAAAAAACATAACTTCCTGTTAAAAATACTTTCTGATACCTTACGGGTTTGAAAGCGTTAATAAAAAAACATTTTTTTTCTCCCTTAATAAATCCAAAAGGTGCTAACTTGATCTATAAATATATGTGCCTAAAACCCTCGAAATCTTCAAAAAATATTTTTTTTTATAGCCACAACAGGTTTTAATAATGAATTGATTCGATATAATATACAGATTCCTACTCAAAAATATATTTTCTATGCAAATGCACAAAAAATTTCCATCAGATAATTACTTTTTTCCCTGATTTGCTACACGCTTAATACCATTGGAGTCCCATGGGACAGATATAATATATATATATGGGTGCTCATCATATAAGGCACTTATTATTGTTGTTCATTTAGTATCTAGATTAATTATGGAATTAATTAAATAATGACAGAATTGTTTTAGCAACCTCTTTTTAATTCTGTAATTCAAATTTGAAATTCTGAAAGGACATATAAGTTCACCAATTCTTTGCTTACTATCTAACCTTAGGAACAACAGTGTCAAATATCTTTATCTTTTTCTCATTGGTTTTTTGTTTTTAAATAATACCTTTTTTTTTATTAATTTTTCAGATAATCATTTATTTACAAAGAAATTAAAAAGAATCTAATCACAGATAATTATATTATAATAAAGAAATATGATGAGGCAGATATTTTGAGTCCCAATTAGTTATTCGTGTCAATGTATGTTTTTTAGGATATTTTTGGAAAATTGAGGAGATTCTTGTTTAGAGGGCTCAGATTTTCTTTCTTCAATGCCTTTTTTTTCCTGTTCTGGGATCGGGCACTTTGTTTGTTTCTTGTTTCGTGGACGATGAATCCCTCATTGAACTTGTTCCTTAATCTCCTTTGTTTCAGTAACTCGTTTTTTCGGCGATTCTCCTCCTGTCTCTTGATTTCCTCTTCGGCAGGTGTTCCCATAGCGAGAGCCATTCGATAGTTTCGTTTTACAGGTTTTATCAGGGGATCTCTATGGCACTCGTAACCCTTTTTGTCACTTGGGATAGCATCTTCAGAAACAGATTCTGCACTTTGGATGAAGGGAATGCCATGGACAATGTCGTCACTCAGGTGCTTGATCTCATCCTCTGAGACAACACATGGAATGGGTGACGTATTATGAAAATACCGCTCAAGTTCAGAGTTTATATTTCCTAAGGGAAAGTGTTGGCCTCGCAGGGCTCTGAGTGCTTTTTCATCTTCTTCACGTCTGGCTTCAGGGGTCACGTTTTGGAAAGAGGGTGAACAAAAATTATAAGTACTTTGAGGAAAACTATCTTCAACAGATTTCTTAATGTCCTCGTACCATCGATCCACAAATGTACTTCGTGCATCTCGATTCTCTTGCTCTTGAACAAGAAAAGTATTGAGCTCCTGAGGATCCTTATTCCAGAGATGTGGATTGAAACGAGGGATACTTTCTTCTAAAGAGTCCAATAACTTAAACTGTCGTTCAATCATATTGTTATAAGGGAAAAGGGTATTTCTGTTTCCAAAAATCGAATTATCCATGATGGTTGAATCACTTTTAAAGTAGGAATAAGAGAGATTTGATTAGTTAGAGATATAAAACTGGAATGATAATTCTGACCCATTCTTGACCCTTTTATATGTTTTTAAAATCCAGCAAAATTGTAGGAATTCTCCTTTTGATTTGCTGGCCCAAAACTTTAGTTTGTTTCCCTCCAATTAGTTCAATAACATTTTTAAGTACATTAAAAAAAAAAATCCTTTGCTTTCATTTGTGATTACAGCTTTTGTCAACACAGGTAAGTGAAATAAAGACAGTAATGAATAAACAGTTGTGAGTAATTCTAGAGTCATTTTGTTGCATGTATCATGAATGGAAATAATAATTAATTCAAAAAATGGATATTTTTGTTGAAAATAATGTATAAATATAGTTAACACAATACAAGCAATGATTTAAGTAGAAACAAACTGTAGTAAGTAATCCGAAATATGTTGAGATAGACCTTAAAAAACCATACATTAATTTGCTCCTAAATATAGTTTACTTATTTATTGAATTTAAATTATGATTCTATACCAATAATACATGATGTCATTCCAAATTTACTTAAAAGTGAAAAAAAAAAAAAAAAAAATTGCTCATACAATATATTAATGAAACTGTTTTTATCAATTTCCATATGAATTATGAACACTAGAGTTTTACAATAGGGACTCCATCTATAGAGCATTTTCACTGATATCATAGATTGTATAATAAATGATGAAGGCATAGTTGTTGACATAGTTTTACTTTTTTAGTAGGCATAGGCAAAATGTTGAGATAGTATTGAGTTTAAGGAAGGAAAGGAAAATAAAATCAGTTGGTAGCACTCCCTTGACAATTAATATAAATTCAGTCTTTTCTGTATTTTTGAGTAAGAACTAGCTTCAATTACAAGTAGTTTAATTTTTTATTATGAAGAAATCATTGAAGGAAATATGTTCTCCTGGATTTCTGAATATTCAAAATTCTTTCAATCCTCTCAGTTCCTACCAGTTATTGAGTATTATTTTATATTTCCAAATATTAATCAATTGATAAAATTCAAAGTTACCATACAGTAATCCAGGACACACTCACTAACCTC
The DNA here is from genome assembly GCA_963680855.1 of Lepeophtheirus nordmannii. Taxonomy (NCBI): domain Eukaryota; kingdom Metazoa; phylum Arthropoda; class Copepoda; order Siphonostomatoida; family Caligidae; genus Lepeophtheirus; species Lepeophtheirus nordmannii. Next base: position 14,847,799 of record OY804520.1, read on the forward strand.
AACAACTCAATTAACTACAACCATGGTTATTAGACAGAATGATAAAAAATTCACACAAAAAATCTTATGAAACCTTCATCTATGTAATTGCTTTAAAAAGGATAAAAAACTAAACTGTCTGATTACAACTAGGAATTTATATTTGTATATAATTTGATTGTTTAATCATCATTCAAATTGGTCGACTTTCTTAGAATGATGACAGCACATGAAAATGCTTTATAGTTAAAACACATACGCATTTGAAAAGATAATTATTTATGAAATGAGAAATAGGTTGAATGTTTTATTATATATTTACTTTTTTTAATAAATATGATGCCCCTTACTCGTGGAAATATAATATTCATTGTAAAAATAAAAAAATAACTTTCCTTAGAGTGAGGTACGGAATTATTTTGCCTCAAAATTAGGTGATTAAATATTTCAAGTACATTGAAATTCACAATATGATGACAAATATATATGACCAGATATTAATATTTATATAGTTTTTTCTTTTTTTTCCAGTATTTAGTTGATGTGTTGTGGGAAAAAAGGTAATTTTTTATTGTTCGTTTTCACTAAATTTTCTTTTTATATTTTTGGAAAATGAAGATCTTTAACTGAGACTGTTTATTTTCAGGTTGAAATTCATTTTGTTCGACATAACTGGTTGGTCATATAGTGAATTTCAAAAGATGACTATTATGAATGTGTCATAGTGACAGCTAGTTTCATTGGTTTGAGAGAGATTATACTTTGGTCAAGAATATTCAGTTGATATTGCTTTGAGTTTCTAACAAAAAACCTGTGTTTTTCATTGGTGAATATGTCAAATTTTGTGGTAACTAAGCATCATTTGTTGGAGGTTTTATGTTTTTGCTTTAATTGGAAGAAAAGTGCAACTGAAATGCATCGAATGCTATTAGAAGTTTAGTGTGACATCGGATTGTGACTGGGGATGAAAAGTGGACATACTTCGAAAATCCAAAAAAGTAAAAATACTATGCTATGCCTGTTCAATTGTTGCCATCTACATCAAAGCAAAATATTCATCTGTGTATCGGATTGCACCAAAAAGGAGCAGTATATTATGAGCTGCTACAACCTGACGATTCTATTATGAGTGATCGATATAGACTTCAATTGATTCGTTTAAGACGTGCCTGACGAGTAAAACGGCCGGAATGCAAGCAAACACATGATAAAGTTATTCTCGTACATGATAACTCTCGACTTCATATTGCAAAAGTCGTAAAAATATATATTTGGAAACCCACAAATGGAATATTTTAACACACTCGCCGTATTTTCCGGACATTGTTCCTTCTGATCACTGGTTCTTTCGACGGATGCAGCACGATTTGGCAACTCATCAGTTCACTTTCACTTATCTAGCCATTTTCCGTTCGATTGAAATCCATGAGTAATATTATTCACAAGGAAAAAAAAAATTTTTACTCCCAGTATAGGATTTTGCTACTATAGACATAGCTGATGGGTTCGTAAAAAAGAACCAAATCCTGGAGAAAAATACAAGTCAAGTTGCAAGAGTTATCCTATTAGAGAAACTTCTGTAGCAGACTCCTTATGTAAAATAAAACGTGCAGAAATATAACTATAAAATATAAGGATTCTATGAGGCACATATTTTGCTCAGAGCAAATAACTAAATCTTTTAACCCTTTTGAATCCAGGGAACACCGGTGTCCCATCAATTCAATATGTGCTAATGCACTCCATTGTCAACTGATTTTGGTTTTCTTTTTTGGTTTGTTTCATATTTCTTTTGATATGAATATTTTTTAAGGTACTAAACATTACGATTTTTACACATGCAAAAAAATAATGTTCAAACCAAAAATACTTTTTTCTTTTCGAGGAAACTATTTGTTAATATATACCTACAGAATTATAAGTTATAAATATCTATTAGTTCTAAAGCATACATTTGTAATTATTCAATTCTATGTTTTTTGGGACACAAGTGTTTCTTTGGGTGTGAAGGAAGTTTTTTTATTGATATATCACTAGCAATTACTTCATAAAATATTACCTGTAAAATGTATATCATGTGTGATATATAGTTTTTATTTAAGATTTTTCAAATTTTTTTGTCAGGTAGAATATTAGAATCAAGAAAAAATGTACCTAAAGATATAATAAATACAAAAAAAGTACTGATGAACCAGTGTCCCATAATTTCTTAAAAAAACGGGTTGAGTTACAATTTTTTTATTAAATTCAGCAAATTAGATTAGTATGGTCACTCTGACCTCAAAAAACATAACTTCCTGTTAAAAATACTTTCTGATACCTTACGGGTTTGAAAGCGTTAATAAAAAAACATTTTTTTTCTCCCTTAATAAATCCAAAAGGTGCTAACTTGATCTATAAATATATGTACCTAAAACCCTCGAAATCTTCAAAAAATATTTTTTTTTATAGCCACAACAGGTTTTAATAATGAATTGATTCGATATAATATACAGATTCCTACTCAAAAATATATTTTCTATGCAAATGCACAAAAAATTTCCATCAGATAATTACTTTTTTCCCTGATTTGCTACACGCTTAATACCATTGGAGTCCCATGGGACAGATATAATATATATATATGGGTGCTCATCATATAAGGCACTTATTATTGTTGTTCATTTAGTATCTAGATTAATTATGGAATTAATTAAATAATGACAGAATTGTTTTAGCAACCTCTTTTTAATTCTGTAATTCAAATTTGAAATTCTGAAAGGACATATAAGTTCACCAATTCTTTGCTTACTATCTAACCTTAGGAACAACAGTGTCAAATATCTTTATCTTTTTCTCATTGGTTTTTGGTTTTTAAATAATACCTTTTTTTTTATTAATTTTTCAGATAATCATTTATTTACAAAGAAATTAAAAAGAATCTAATCACAGATAATTATATTATAATAAAGAAATATGATGAGGCAGATATGTTGAGTCCCAATTAGTTATTCGTGTCAATGTATGTTTTTTAGGATATTTTTGGAAAATTGAGGAGATTCTTGTTTAGAGGGCTCAGATTTTCTTTCTTCAATGCCTTTTTTTTCCTGTTCTGGGATCGGGCACTTTGTTTGTTTCTTGTTTCGTGGACGATGAATCCCTCATTGAACTTGTTCCTTAATCTCCTTTGTTTCAGTAACTCGTTTTTTCGGCGATTCTCCTCCTGTCTCTTGATTTCCTCTTCGGCAGGTGTTCCCATAGCGAGAGCCATTCGATAGTTTCGTTTTACAGGTTTTATCAGGGGATCTCTATGGCACTCGTAACCCTTTTTGTCACTTGGGATAGCATCTTCAGAAACAGATTCTGCACTTTGGATGAAGGGAATGCCATGGACAATGTCGTCACTCAGGTGCTTGATCTCATCCTCTGAGACAACACATGGAATGGGTGACGTATTATGAAAATACCGCTCAAGTTCAGAGTTTATATTTCCTAAGGGAAAGTGTTGGCCTCGCAGGGCTCTGAGTGCTTTTTCATCTTCTTCACGTCTGGCTTCAGGGGTCACGTTTTGGAAAGAGGGTGAACAAAAATTATAAGTACTTTGAGGAAAACTATCTTCAACAGATTTCTTAATGTCCTCGTACCATCGATCCACAAATGTACTTCGTGCATCTCGATTCTCTTGCTCTTGAACAAGAAAAGTATTGAGCTCCTGAGGATCCTTATTCCAGAGATGTGGATTGAAACGAGGGATACTTTCTTCTAAAGAGTCCAATAACTTAAACTGTCGTTCAATCATATTGTTATAAGGGAAAAGGGTATTTCTGTTTCCAAAAATCGAATTATCCATGATGGTTGAATCACTTTTAAAGTAGGAATAAGAGAGATTTGATTAGTTAGAGATATAAAACTGGAATGATAATTCTGACCCATTCTTGACCCTTTTATATGTTTTTAAAATCCAGCAAAATTGTAGGAATTCTCCTTTTGATTTGCTGGCCCAAAACTTTAGTTTGTTTCCCTCCAATTAGTTCAATAACATTTTTAAGTACATTAAAAAAAAAAATCCTTTGCTTTCATTTGTGATTACAGCTTTTGTCAACACAGGTAAGTGAAATAAAGACAGTAATGAATAAACAGTTGTGAGTAATTCTAGAGTCATTTTGTTGCATGTATCATGAATGGAAATAATAATTAATTCAAAAAATGGATATTTTTGTTGAAAATAATGTATAAATATAGTTAACACAATACAAGCAATGATTTAAGTAGAAACAAACTGTAGTAAGTAATCCGAAATATGTTGAGATAGACCTTAAAAAACCATACATTAATTTGCTCCTAAATATAGTTTACTTATTTATTGAATTTAAATTATGATTCTATACCAATAATACATGATGTCATTCCAAATTTACTTAAAAGTGAAAAAAAAAAAAAAAAAAAATTGCTCATACAATATATTAATGAAACTGTTTTTATCAATTTCCATATGAATTATGAACACTAGAGTTTTACAATAGGGACTCCATCTATAGAGCATTTTCACTGATATCATAGATTGTATAATAAATGATGAAGGCATAGTTGTTGACATAGTTTTACTTTTTTAGTAGGCATAGGCAAAATGTTGAGATAGTATTGAGTTTAAGGAAGGAAAGGAAAATAAAATCAGTTGGTAGCACTCCCTTGACAATTAATATAAATTCAGTCTTTTCTGTATTTTTGAGTAAGAACTAGCTTCAATTACAAGTAGTTTAATTTTTTATTATGAAGAAATCATTGAAGGAAATATGTTCTCCTGGATTTCTGAATATTCAAAATTCTTTCAATCCTCTCAGTTCCTACCAGTTATTGAGTATTATTTTATATTTCCAAATATTAATCAATTGATAAAATTCAAAGTTACCATACAGTAATCCAGGACACACTCACTAACCTCAACAACTCAATTAACTACAACCATGGTTATTAGACAGAATGATAAAAAATTCACACAAAAAATCTTATGAAACCTTCATCTATGTAATTGCTTTAAAAAGGATAAAAAACTAAACTGTCTGATTACAACTAGGAATTTATATTTGTATATAATTTGATTGTTTAATCATCATTCAAATTGGTCGACTTTCTTAGAATGATGACAGCACATGAAAATGCTTTATAGTTAAAACACATACGCATTTGAAAAGATAATTATTTATGAAATGAGAAATAGGTTGAATGTTTTATTATATATTTACTTTTTTTAATAAATATGATGCCCCTTACTCGTGGAAATATAATATTCATTGTAAAAATAAAAAAATAACTTTCCTTAGAGTGAGGTACGGAATTATTTTGCCTCAAAATTAGGTGATTAAATATTTCAAGTACATTGAAATTCACAATATGATGACAAATATATATGACCAGATATTAATATTTATATAGTTTTTTCTTTTTTTTCCAGTATTTAGTTGATGTGTTGTGGGAAAAAAGGTAATTTTTTATTGTTCGTTTTCACTAAATTTTCTTTTTATATTTTTGGAAAATGAAGATCTTTAACTGAGACTGTTTATTTTCAGGTTGAAATTCATTTTGTTCGACATAACTGGTTGGTCATATAGTGAATTTCAAAAGATGACTATTATGAATGTGTCATAGTGACAGCTAGTTTCATTGGTTTGAGAGAGATTATACTTTGGTCAAGAATATTCAGTTGATATTGCTTTGAGTTTCTAACAAAAAACCTGTGTTTTTCATTGGTGAATATGTCAAATTTTGTGGTAACTAAGCATCATTTGTTGGAGGTTTTATGTTTTTGCTTTAATTGGAAGAAAAGTGCAACTGAAATGCATCGAATGCTATTAGAAGTTTAGTGTGACATCGGATTGTGACTGGGGATGAAAAGTGGACATACTTCGAAAATCCAAAAAAGTAAAAATACTATGCTATGCCTGTTCAATTGTTGCCATCTACATCAAAGCAAAATATTCATCTGTGTATCGGATTGCACCAAAAAGGAGCAGTATATTATGAGCTGCTACAACCTGACGATTCTATTATGAGTGATCGATATAGACTTCAATTGATTCGTTTAAGACGTGCCTGACGAGTAAAACGGCCGGAATGCAAGCAAACACATGATAAAGTTATTCTCGTACATGATAACTCTCGACTTCATATTGCAAAAGTCGTAAAAATATATATTTGGAAACCCACAAATGGAATATTTTAACACACTCGCCGTATTTTCCGGACATTGTTCCTTCTGATCACTGGTTCTTTCGACGGATGCAGCACGATTTGGCAACTCATCAGTTCACTTTCACTTATCTAGCCATTTTCCGTTCGATTGAAATCCATGAGTAATATTATTCACAAGGAAAAAAAAAATTTTTACTCCCAGTATAGGATTTTGCTACTATAGACATAGCTGATGGGTTCGTAAAAAAGAACCAAATCCTGGAGAAAAATACAAGTCAAGTTGCAAGAGTTATCCTATTAGAGAAACTTCTGTAGCAGACTCCTTATGTAAAATAAAACGTGCAGAAATATAACTATAAAATATAAGGATTCTATGAGGCACATATTTTGCTCAGAGCAAATAACTAAATCTTTTAACCCTTTTGAATCCAGGGAACACCGGTGTCCCATCAATTCAATATGTGCTAATGCACTCCATTGTCAACTGATTTTGGTTTTCTTTTTTGGTTTGTTTCATATTTCTTTTGATATGAATATTTTTTAAGGTACTAAACATTACGATTTTTACACATGCAAAAAAATAATGTTCAAACCAAAAATACTTTTTTCTTTTCGAGGAAACTATTTGTTAATATATACCTACAGAATTATAAGTTATAAATATCTATTAGTTCTAAAGCATACATTTGTAATTATTCAATTCTATGTTTTTTGGGACACAAGTGTTTCTTTGGGTGTGAAGGAAGTTTTTTTATTGATATATCACTAGCAATTACTTCATAAAATATTACCTGTAAAATGTATATCATGTGTGATATATAGTTTTTATTTAAGATTTTTCAAATTTTTTTGTCAGGTAGAATATTAGAATCAAGAAAAAATGTACCTAAAGATATAATAAATACAAAAAAAGTACTGATGAACCAGTGTCCCATAATTTCTTAAAAAAACGGGTTGAGTTACAATTTTTTTATTAAATTCAGCAAATTAGATTAGTATGGTCACTCTGACCTCAAAAAACATAACTTCCTGTTAAAAATACTTTCTGATACCTTACGGGTTTGAAAGCGTTAATAAAAAAACATTTTTTTTCTCCCTTAATAAATCCAAAAGGTGCTAACTTGATCTATAAATATATGTACCTAAAACCCTCGAAATCTTCAAAAAATATTTTTTTTTATAGCCACAACAGGTTTTAATAATGAATTGATTCGATATAATATACAGATTCCTACTCAAAAATATATTTTCTATGCAAATGCACAAAAAATTTCCATCAGATAATTACTTTTTTCCCTGATTTGCTACACGCTTAATACCATTGGAGTCCCATGGGACAGATATAATATATATATATGGGTGCTCATCATATAAGGCACTTATTATTGTTGTTCATTTAGTATCTAGATTAATTATGGAATTAATTAAATAATGACAGAATTGTTTTAGCAACCTCTTTTTAATTCTGTAATTCAAATTTGAAATTCTGAAAGGACATATAAGTTCACCAATTCTTTGCTTACTATCTAACCTTAGGAACAACAGTGTCAAATATCTTTATCTTTTTCTCATTGGTTTTTTGTTATTAAATAATACCTTTTTTTTTTATTAATTTTTCAGATAATCATTTATTTACAAAGAAATTAAAAAGAATCTAATCATAGATAATTATATTATAATAAAGAAATATGATGAGGCAGATATGTTGAGTCCCAATTAGTTATTCGTGTCAATGTATGTTTTTTAGGATATTTTTGGAAAATTGAGGAGATTCTTGTTTAGAGGGCTCAGATTTTCTTTCTTCAATGCCTTTTTTTTCCTGTTCTGGGATCGGGCACTTTGTTTGTTTCTTGTTTCGTGGACGATGAATCCCTCATTGAACTTGTTCCTTAATCTCCTTTGTTTCAGTAACTCGTTTTTTCGGCGATTCTCCTCCTGTCTCTTGATTTCCTCTTCGGCAGGTGTTCCCATAGCGAGAGCCATTCGATAGTTTCGTTTTACAGGTTTTATCAGGGGATCTCTATGGCACTCGTAACCCTTTTTGTCACTTGGGATAGCATCTTCAGAAACAGATTCTGCACTTTGGATGAAGGGAATGCCATGGACAATGTCGTCACTCAGGTGCTTGATCTCATCCTCTGAGACAACACATGGAATGGGTGACGTATTATGAAAATACCGCTCAAGTTCAGAGTTTATATTTCCTAAGGGAAAGTGTTGGCCTCGCAGGGCTCTGAGTGCTTTTTCATCTTCTTCAAGTCTGGCTTCAGGGGTCCCGTTTTGGAAAGAGGGTGAACAAAAATTATAAGTACTTTGAGGAAAACTATCTTCAACAGATTTCTTAATGTCCTCGTACCATCGATCCACAAATGTACTTCGTGCATCTCGATTCTCTTGCTCTTGAACAAGAAAAGTATTGAGCTCCTGAGGATCCTTATTCCAGAGATGTGGATTGAAACGAGGGATACTTTCTTCTAAAGAGTCCAATAACTTAAACTGTCGTTCAATCATATTGTTATAAGGGAAAAGGGTATTTCTGTTTCTAAAAATCGAATTATCCATGATGGTTGAATCACTTTTAAAGTAGGAATAAGAGAGATTTGATTAGTTAGAGATATAAAACTGGATTGATAATTCTGACCCATTCTTGACCCTTTTATATGTTTTTAAAATCCAGCAAAATTGTAGGAATTCTCCTTTTGATTTGCTGGCCCAAAACTTTAGTTTGTTTCCCTCCAATTAGTTCAATAACATTTTTAAGTACATTAAAAAAAAAATCCTTTGCTTTCATTTGTGATTACAGCTTTTGTCAACACAGGTAAGTGAAATAAAGACAGTAATGAATAAACAGTTGTGAGTAATTCTAGAGTCATTTTGTTGCATGTATCATGAATGGAAATAATAATTAATTCAAAAAATGGATATTTTTGTTGAAAATAATGTATAAATATAGTTAACACAATACAAGCAATGATTTAAGTAGAAACAAACTGTAGTAAGTAATCCGAAATATGTTGAGATAGACCTTAAAAAACCATACATTAATTTGCTCCTAAATATAGTTTACTTATTTATTGAATTTAAATTATGATTCTATACCAATAATACATGATGTCATTCCAAATTTACTTAAAAGTGAAAAAAAAAAAAAAAAAAAATTGCTCATACAATATATTAATGAAACTGTTTTTATCAATTTCCATATGAATTATGAACACTAGAGTTTTACAATAGGGACTCCATCTATAGAGCATTTTCACTGATATCATAGATTGTATAATAAATGATGAAGGCATAGTTGTTGACATAGTTTTACTTTTTTAGTAGGCATAGGCAAAATGTTGAGATAGTATTGAGTTTAAGGAAGGAAAGGAAAATAAAATCAGTTGGTAGCACTCCCTTGACAATTAATATAAATTCAGTCTTTTCTGTATTTTTGAGTAAGAACTAGCTTCAATTACAAGTAGTTTAATTTTTTATTATGAAGAAATCATTGAAGGAAATATGTTCTCCTGGATTTCTGAATATTCAAAATTCTTTCAATCCTCTCAGTTCCTACCAGTTATTGAGTATTATTTTATATTTCCAAATATTAATCAATTGATAAAATTCAAAGTTACCATACAGTAATCCAGGACACACCCACTAACCTCAACAACTCAATTAACTACAACCATGGTTATTAGACAGAATGATAAAAAATTCACACAAAAAATCTTATGAAACCTTCATCTATGTAATTGCTTTAAAAAGGATAAAAAACTAAACTGTCTGATTACAACTAGGAATTTATATTTGTATATAATTTGATTGTTTAATCATCATTCAAATTGGTCGACTTTCTTAGAATGATGACAGCACATGAAAATGCTTTATAGTTAAAACACATACGCATTTGAAAAGATAATTATTTATGAAATGAGAAATAGGTTGAATGTTTTATTATATATTTACTTTTTTTAATAAATATGATGCCCCTTACTCGTGGAAATATAATATTCATTGTAAAAATAAAAAAATAACTTTCCTTAGAGTGAGGTACGGAATTATTTTGCCTCAAAATTAGGTGATTAAATATTTCAAGTACATTGAAATTCACAATATGATGACAAATATATATGACCAGATATTAATATTTATATAGTTTTTTCTTTTTTTTCCAGTATTTAGTTGATGTGTTGTGGGAAAAAAGGTAATTTTTTATTGTTCGTTTTCACTAAATTTTCTTTTTATAATTTTGGAAAATGAAGATCTTTAACTGAGACTGTTTATTTTCAAGTTGAAATTCATTTTGTTCGACATAACTGGTTGGTCATATAGTGAATTTCAAAAGATGACTATTATGAATGTGTCATAGTGACAGCTAGTTTCATTGGTTTGAGAGAGATTATACTTTGGTCAAGAATATTCAGTTGATATTGCTTTGAGTTTCTAACAAAAAACCTGTGTTTTTCATTGGTGAATATGTCAAATTTTGTGGTAACTAAGCATCATTTGTTGGAGGTTTTATGTTTTTGCTTTAATTGGAAGAAAAGTGCAACTGAAATGCATCGAATGCTATTAGAAGTTTAGTGTGACATCGGATTGTGACTGGGGATGAAAAGTGGACATACTTCGAAAATCCAAAAAAGTAAAAATACTATGCTATGCCTGTTCAATTGTTGCCATCTACATCAAAGCAAAATATTCATCTGTGTATCGGATTGCACCAAAAAGGAGCAGTATATTATGAGCTGCTACAACCTGACGATTCTATTATGAGTGATCGATATAGACTTCAATTGATTCGTTTAAGACGTGCCTGACGAGTAAAACGGCCGGAATGCAAGCAAACACATGATAAAGTTATTCTCGTACATGATAACTCTCGACTTCATATTGCAAAAGTCGTAAAAATATATATTTGGAAACCCACAAATGGAATATTTTAACACACTCGCCGTATTTTCCGGACATTGTTCCTTCTGATCACTGGTTCTTTCGACGGATGCAGCACGATTTGGCAACTCATCAGTTCACTTCCACTTATCTAGCCATTTTCCGTTCGATTGAAATCCATGAGTAATATTATTCACAAGGAAAAAAAAAATTTTTACTCCCAGTATAGGATTTTGCTACTATAGACATAGCTGATGGGTTCGTAAAAAAGAACCAAATCCTGGAGAAAAATACAAGTCAAGTTGCAAGAGTTATCCTATTAGAGAAACTTCTGTAGCAGACTCCTTATGTAAAATAAAACGTGCAGAAATATAACTATAAAATATAAGGATTCTATGAGGCACATATTTTGCTCAGAGCAAATAACTAAATCTTTTAACCCTTTTGAATCCAGGGAACACCGGTGTCCCATAAATTCAATATGTGCTAATGCACTCCATTGTCAACTGATTTTGGTTTTCTTTTTTGGTTTGTTTCATATTTCTTTTGATATGAATATTTTTTAAGGTACTAAACATTACGATTTTTACACATGCAAAAAAATAATGTTCAAACCAAAAATACTTTTTTCTTTTCGAGGAAACTATTTGTTAATATATACCTACAGAATTATAAGTTATAAATATCTATTAGTTCTAAAGCATACATTTGTAATTATTCAATTCTATGTTTTTTGGGACACAAGTGTTTCTTTGGGTGTGAAGGAAGTTTTTTTATTGATATATCACTAGCAATTACTTCATAAAATATTACCTGTAAAATGTATATCATGTGTGATATATAGTTTTTATTTAAGATTTTTCAAATTTTTTTGTCAGGTAGAATATTAGAATCAAGAAAAAATGTACCTAAAGATATAATAAATACAAAAAAAGTACTGATGAACCAGTGTCCCATAATTTCTTAAAAAAACGGGTTGAGTTACAATTTTTTTATTAAATTCAGCAAATTAGATTAGTATGGTCACTCTGACCTCAAAAAACATAACTTCCTGTTAAAAATACTTTCTGATACCTTACGGGTTTGAAAGCGTTAATAAAAAAACATTTTTTTTCTCCCTTAATAAATCCAAAAGGTGCTAACTTGATCTATAAATATATGTACCTAAAACCCTCGAAATCTTCAAAAAATATTTTTTTTTATAGCCACAACAGGTTTTAATAATGAATTGATTCGATATAATATACAGATTCCTACTCAAAAATATATTTTCTATGCAAATGCACAAAAAATTTCCATCAGATAATTACTTTTTTCCCTGATTTGCTACACGCTTAATACCATTGGAGTCCCATGGGACAGATATAATATATATATATGGGTGCTCATCATATAAGGCACTTATTATTGTTGTTCATTTAGTATCTAGATTAATTATGGAATTAATTAAATAATGACAGAATTGTTTTAGCAACCTCTTTTTAATTCTGTAATTCAAATTTGAAATTCTGAAAGGACATATAAGTTCACCAATTCTTTGCTTACTATCTAACCTTAGGAACAACAGTGTCAAATATCTTTATCTTTTTCTCATTGGTTTTTTGTTATTAAATAATACCTTTTTTTTTTATTAATTTTTCAGATAATCATTTATTTACAAAGAAATTAAAAAGAATCTAATCATAGATAATTATATTATAATAAAGAAATATGATGAGGCAGATATGTTGAGTCCCAATTAGTTATTCGTGTCAATGTATGTTTTTTAGGATATTTTTGGAAAATTGAGGAGATTCTTGTTTAGAGGGCTCAGATTTTCTTTCTTCAATGCCTTTTTTTTCCTGTTCTGGGATCGGGCACTTTGTTTGTTTCTTGTTTCGTGGACGATGAATCCCTCATTGAACTTGTTCCTTAATCTCCTTTGTTTCAGTAACTCGTTTTTTCGGCGATTCTCCTCCTGTCTCTTGATTTCCTCTTCGGCAGGTGTTCCCATAGCGAGAGCCATTCGATAGTTTCGTTTTACAGGTTTTATCAGGGGATCTCTATGGCACTCGTAACCCTTTTTGTCACTTGGGATAGCATCTTCAGAAACAGATTCTGCACTTTGGATGAAGGGAATGCCATGGACAATGTCGTCACTCAGGTGCTTGATCTCATCCTCTGAGACAACACATGGAATGGGTGACGTATTATGAAAATACCGCTCAAGTTCAGAGTTTATATTTCCTAAGGGAAAGTGTTGGCCTCGCAGGGCTCTGAGTGCTTTTTCATCTTCTTCAAGTCTGGCTTCAGGGGTCCCGTTTTGGAAAGAGGGTGAACAAAAATTATAAGTACTTTGAGGAAAACTATCTTCAACAGATTTCTTAATGTCCTCGTACCATCGATCCACAAATGTACTTCGTGCATCTCGATTCTCTTGCTCTTGAACAAGAAAAGTATTGAGCTCCTGAGGATCCTTATTCCAGAGATGTGGATTGAAACGAGGGATACTTTCTTCTAAAGAGTCCAATAACTTAAACTGTCGTTCAATCATATTGTTATAAGGGAAAAGGGTATTTCTGTTTCTAAAAATCGAATTATCCATGATGGTTGAATCACTTTTAAAGTAGGAATAAGAGAGATTTGATTAGTTAGAGATATAAAACTGGAATGATAATTCTGACCCATTCTTGACCCTTTTATATGTTTTTAAAATCCAGCAAAATTGTAGGAATTCTCCTTTTGATTTGCTGGCCCAAAACTTTAGTTTGTTTCCCTCCAATTAGTTCAATAACATTTTTAAGTACATTAAAAAAAAAATCCTTTGCTTTCATTTGTGATTACAGCTTTTGTCAACACAGGTAAGTGAAATAAAGACAGTAATGAATAAACAGTTGTGAGTAATTCTAGAGTCATTTTGTTGCATGTATCATGAATGGAAATAATAATTAATTCAAAAAATGGATATTTTTGTTGAAAATAATGTATAAATATAGTTAACACAATACAAGCAATGATTTAAGTAGAAACAAACTGTAGTAAGTAATCCGAAATATGTTGAGATAGACCTTAAAAAACCATACATTAATTTGCTCCTAAATATAGTTTACTTATTTATTGAATTTAAATTATGATTCTATACCAATAATACATGATGTCATTCCAAATTTACTTAAAAGTGAAAAAAAAAAAAAAAAAAAATTGCTCATACAATATATTAATGAAACTGTTTTTATCAATTTCCATATGAATTATGAACACTAGAGTTTTACAATAGGGACTCCATCTATAGAGCATTTTCACTGATATCATAGATTGTATAATAAATGATGAAGGCATAGTTGTTGACATAGTTTTACTTTTTTAGTAGGCATAGGCAAAATGTTGAGATAGTATTGAGTTTAAGGAAGGAAAGGAAAATAAAATCAGTTGGTAGCACTCCCTTGACAATTAATATAAATTCAGTCTTTTCTGTATTTTTGAGTAAGAACTAGCTTCAATTACAAGTAGTTTAATTTTTTATTATGAAGAAATCATTGAAGGAAATATGTTCTCCTGGATTTCTGAATATTCAAAATTCTTTCAATCCTCTCAGTTCCTACCAGTTATTGAGTATTATTTTATATTTCCAAATATTAATCAATTGATAAAATTCAAAGTTACCATACAGTAATCCAGGACACACCCACTAACCTCAACAACTCAATTAACTACAACCATGGTTATTAGACAGAATGATAAAAAATTCACACAAAAAATCTTATGAAACCTTCATCTATGTAATTGCTTTAAAAAGGATAAAAAACTAAACTGTCTGATTACAACTAGGAATTTATATTTGTATATAATTTGATTGTTTAATCATCATTCAAATTGGTCGACTTTCTTAGAATGATGACAGCACATGAAAATGCTTTATAGTTAAAACACATACGCATTTGAAAAGATAATTATTTATGAAATGAGAAATAGGTTGAATGTTTTATTATATATTTACTTTTTTTAATAAATATGATGCCCCTTACTCGTGGAAATATAATATTCATTGTAAAAATAAAAAAATAACTTTCCTTAGAGTGAGGTACGGAATTATTTTGCCTCAAAATTAGGTGATTAAATATTTCAAGTACATTGAAATTCACAATATGATGACAAATATATATGACCAGATATTAATATTTATATAGTTTTTTCTTTTTTTTCCAGTATTTAGTTGATGTGTTGTGGGAAAAAAGGTAATTTTTTATTGTTCGTTTTCACTAAATTTTCTTTTTTTAATTTTGGAAAATGAAGATCTTTAACTGAGACTGTTTATTTTCAAGTTGAAATTCATTTTGTTCGACATAACTGGTTGGTCATATAGTGAATTTCAAAAGATGACTATTATGAATGTGTCATAGTGACAGCTAGTTTCATTGGTTTGAGAGAGATTATACTTTGGTCAAGAATATTCAGTTGATATTGCTTTGAGTTTCTAACAAAAAACCTGTGTTTTTCATTGGTGAATATGTCAAATTTTGTGGTAACTAAGCATCATTTGTTGGAGGTTTTATGTTTTTGCTTTAATTGGAAGAAAAGTGCAACTGAAATGCATCGAATGCTATTAGAAGTTTAGTGTGACATCGGATTGTGACTGGGGATGAAAAGTGGACATACTTCGAAAATCCAAAAAAGTAAAAATACTATGCTATGCCTGTTCAATTGTTGCCATCTACATCAAAGCAAAATATTCATCTGTGTATCGGATTGCACCAAAAAGGAGCAGTATATTATGAGCTGCTACAACCTGACGATTCTATTATGAGTGATCGATATAGACTTCAATTGATTCGTTTAAGACGTGCCTGACGAGTAAAACGGCCGGAATGCAAGCAAACACATGATAAAGTTATTCTCGTACATGATAACTCTCGACTTCATATTGCAAAAGTCGTAAAAATATATATTTGGAAACCCACAAATGGAATATTTTAACACACTCGCCGTATTTTCCGGACATTGTTCCTTCTGATCACTGGTTCTTTCGACGGATGCAGCACGATTTGGCAACTCATCAGTTCACTTCCACTTATCTAGCCATTTTCCGTTCGATTGAAATCCATGAGTAATATTATTCACAAGGAAAAAAAAAATTTTTACTCCCAGTATAGGATTTTGCTACTATAGACATAGCTGATGGGTTCGTAAAAAAGAACCAAATCCTGGAGAAAAATACAAGTCAAGTTGCAAGAGTTATCCTATTAGAGAAACTTCTGTAGCAGACTCCTTATGTAAAATAAAACGTGCAGAAATATAACTATAAAATATAAGGATTCTATGAGGCACATATTTTGCTCAGAGCAAATAACTAAATCTTTTAACCCTTTTGAATCCAGGGAACACCGGTGTCCCATAAATTCAATATGTGCTAATGCACTCCATTGTCAACTGATTTTGGTTTTCTTTTTTGGTTTGTTTCATATTTCTTTTGATATGAATATTTTTTAAGGTACTAAACATTACGATTTTTACACATGCAAAAAAATAATGTTCAAACCAAAAATACTTTTTTCTTTTCGAGGAAACTATTTGTTAATATATACCTACAGAATTATAAGTTATAAATATCTATTAGTTCTAAAGCATACATTTGTAATTATTCAATTCTATGTTTTTTGGGACACAAGTGTTTCTTTGGGTGTGAAGGAAGTTTTTTTATTGATATATCACTAGCAATTACTTCATAAAATATTACCTGTAAAATGTATATCATGTGTGATATATAGTTTTTATTTAAGATTTTTCAAATTTTTTTGTCAGGTAGAATATTAGAATCAAGAAAAAATGTACCTAAAGATATAATAAATACAAAAAAAGTACTGATGAACCAGTGTCCCATAATTTCTTAAAAAAACGGGTTGAGTTACAATTTTTTTATTAAATTCAGCAAATTAGATTAGTATGGTCACTCTGACCTCAAAAAACATAACTTCCTGTTAAAAATACTTTCTGATACCTTACGGGTTTGAAAGCGTTAATAAAAAAACATTTTTTTTCTCCCTTAATAAATCCAAAAGGTGCTAACTTGATCTATAAATATATGTACCTAAAACCCTCGAAATCTTCAAAAAATATTTTTTTTTATAGCCACAACAGGTTTTAATAATGAATTGATTCGATATAATATACAGATTCCTACTCAAAAATATATTTTCTATGCAAATGCACAAAAAATTTCCATCAGATAATTACTTTTTTCCCTGATTTGCTACACGCTTAATACCATTGGAGTCCCATGGGACAGATATAATATATATATATGGGTGCTCATCATATAAGGCACTTATTATTGTTGTTCATTTAGTATCTAGATTAATTATGGAATTAATTAAATAATGACAGAATTGTTTTAGCAACCTCTTTTTAATTCTGTAATTCAAATTTGAAATTCTGAAAGGACATATAAGTTCACCAATTCTTTGCTTACTATCTAACCTTAGGAACAACAGTGTCAAATATCTTTATCTTTTTCTCATTGGTTTTTTGTTTTTAAATAATACCTTTTTTTTTATTAATTTTTCAGATAATCATTTATTTACAAAGAAATTAAAAAGAATCTAATCATAGATAATTATATTATAATAAAGAAATATGATGAGGCAGATATGTTGAGTCCCAATTAGTTATTCGTGTCAATGTATGTTTTTTAGGATATTTTTGGAAAATTGAGGAGATTCTTGTTTAGAGGGCTCAGATTTTCTTTCTTCAATGCCTTTTTTTTCCTGTTCTGGGATCGGGCACTTTGTTTGTTTCTTGTTTCGTGGACGATGAATCCCTCATTGAACTTGTTCCTTAATCTCCTTTGTTTCAGTAACTCGTTTTTTCGGCGATTCTCCTCCTGTCTCTTGATTTCCTCTTCGGCAGGTGTTCCCATAGCGAGAGCCATTCGATAGTTTCGTTTTACAGGTTTTATCAGGGGATTTCTATGGCACTCGTAACCCTTTTTGTCACTTGGGATAGCATCTTCAGAAACAGATTCTGCACTTTGGATGAAGGGAATGCCATGGACAATGTCGTCACTCAGGTGCTTGATCTCATCCTCTGAGACAACACATGGAATGGGTGACGTATTATGAAAATACCGCTCAAGTTCAGAGTTTATATTTCCTAAGGGAAAGTGTTGGCCTCGCAGGGCTCTGAGTGCTTTTTCATCTTCTTCACGTCTGGCTTCAGGGGTCACGTTTTGGAAAGAGGGTGAACAAAAATTATAAGTACTTTGAGGAAAACTATCTTCAACAGATTTCTTAATGTCCTCGTACCATCGATCCACAAATGTACTTCGTGCATCTCGATTCTCTTGCTCTTGAACAAGAAAAGTATTGAGCTCCTGAGGATCCTTATTCCAGAGATGTGGATTGAAACGAGGGATACTTTCTTCTAAAGAGTCCAATAACTTAAACTGTCGTTCAATCATATTGTTATAAGGGAAAAGGGTATTTCTGTTTCCAAAAATCGAATTATCCATGATGGTTGAATCACTTTTAAAGTAGGAATAAGAGAGATTTGATTAGTTAGAGATATAAAACTGGAATGATAATTCTGACCCATTCTTGACCCTTTTATATGTTTTTAAAATCCAGCAAAATTGTAGGAATTCTCCTTTTGATTTGCTGGCCCAAAACTTTAGTTTGTTTCCCTCCAATTAGTTCAATAACATTTTTAAGTACATTAAAAAAAAAAATCCTTTGCTTTCATTTGTGATTACAGCTTTTGTCAACACAGGTAAGTGAAATAAAGACAGTAATGAATAAACAGTTGTGAGTAATTCTAGAGTCATTTTGTTGCATGTATCATGAATGGAAATAATAATTAATTCAAAAAATGGATATTTTTGTTGAAAATAATGTATAAATATAGTTAACACAATACAAGCAATGATTTAAGTAGAAACAAACTGTAGTAAGTAATCTGAAATATGTTGAGATAGACCTTAAAAAACCATACATTAATTTGCTCCTAAATATAATTTACTTATTTATTGAATTTAAATTATGATTCTATACCAATAATACATGATGTCATTCCAAATTTACTTAAAAGTGAAAAAAAAAAAAAAAAAATTGCTCATACAATATATTAATGAAACTGTTTTTATCAATTTCCATATGAATTATGAACACTAGAGTTTTACAATAGGGACTCCATCTATAGAGCATTTTTACTGATATCATAGATTGTATAATAAATGATGAAGGCATAGTTGTTGACATAGTTTTACTTTTTTAGTAGGCATAGGCAAAATGTTGAGATAGTATTGAGTTTAAGGAAGGAAAGGAAAATAAAATCAGTTGGTAGCACTCCCTTGACAATTAATATAAATTCAGTCTTTTCTGTATTTTTGAGTAAGAACTAGCTTCAATTACAAGTAGTTTAATTTTTTATTATGAAGAAATCATTGAAGGAAATATGTTCTCCTGGATTTCTGAATATTCAAAATTCTTTCAATCCTCTCAGTTCCTACCAGTTATTGAGTATTATTTTATATTTCCAAATATTAATCAATTGATAAAATTCAAAGTTACCATACAGTAATCCAGGACACACTCACTAACCTCAACAACTCAATTAACTACAACCATGGTTATTAGACAGAATGATAAAAAATTCACACAAAAAATCTTATGAAACCTTCATCTATGTAATTGCTTTAAAAAGGATAAAAAACTAAACTGTCTGATTACAACTAGGAATTTATATTTGTATATAATTTGATTGTTTAATCATCATTCAAATTGGTCGACTTTCTTAGAATGATGACAGCACATGAAAATGCTTTATAGTTAAAACACATACGCATTTGAAAAGATAATTATTTATGAAATGAGAAATAGGTTGAATGTTTTATTATATATTTACTTTTTTTAATAAATATGATGCCCCTTACTCGTGGAAATATAATATTCATTGTAAAAATAAAAAAATAACTTTCCTTAGAGTGAGGTACGGAATTATTTTGCCTCAAAATTAGGTGATTAAATATTTCAAGTACATTGAAATTCACAATATGATGACAAATATATATGACCAGATATTAATATTTATATAGTTTTTTCTTTTTTTTCCAGTATTTAGTTGATGTGTTGTGGGAAAAAAGGTAATTTTTTATTGTTCGTTTTCACTAAATTTTCTTTTTATATTTTTGGAAAATGAAGATCTTTAACTGAGACTGTTTATTTTCAGGTTGAAATTCATTTTGTTCGACATAACTGGTTGGTCATATAGTGAATTTCAAAAGATGACTATTATGAATGTGTCATAGTGACAGCTAGTTTCATTGGTTTGAGAGAGATTATACTTTGGTCAAGAATATTCAGTTGATATTGCTTTGAGTTTCTAACAAAAAACCTGTGTTTTTCATTGGTGAATATGTCAAATTTTGTGGTAACTAAGCATCATTTGTTGGAGGTTTTATGTTTTTGCTTTAATTGGAAGAAAAGTGCAACTGAAATGCATCGAATGCTATTAGAAGTTTAGTGTGACATCGGATTGTGACTGGGGATGAAAAGTGGACATACTTCGAAAATCCAAAAAAGTAAAAATACTATGCTATGCCTGTTCAATTGTTGCCATCTACATCAAAGCAAAATATTCATCTGTGTATCGGATTGCACCAAAAAGGAGCAGTATATTATGAGCTGCTACAACCTGACGATTCTATTATGAGTGATCGATATAGACTTCAATTGATTCGTTTAAGACGTGCCTGACGAGTAAAACGGCCGGAATGCAAGCAAACACATGATAAAGTTATTCTCGTACATGATAACTCTCGACTTCATATTGCAAAAGTCGTAAAAATATATATTTGGAAACCCACAAATGGAATATTTTAACACACTCGCCGTATTTTCCGGACATTGTTCCTTCTGATCACTGGTTCTTTCGACGGATGCAGCACGATTTGGCAACTCATCAGTTCACTTTCACTTATCTAGCCATTTTCCGTTCGATTGAAATCCATGAGTAATATTATTCACAAGGAAAAAAAAAATTTTTACTCCCAGTATAGGATTTTGCTACTATAGACATAGCTGATGGGTTCGTAAAAAAGAACCAAATCCTGGAGAAAAATACAAGTCAAGTTGCAAGAGTTATCCTATTAGAGAAACTTCTGTAGCAGACTCCTTATGTAAAATAAAACGTGCAGAAATATAACTATAAAATATAAGGATTCTATGAGGCACATATTTTGCTCAGAGCAAATAACTAAATCTTTTAACCCTTTTGAATCCAGGGAACACCGGTGTCCCATCAATTCAATATGTGCTAATGCACTCCATTGTCAACTGATTTTGGTTTTCTTTTTTGGTTTGTTTCATATTTCTTTTGATATGAATATTTTTTAAGGTACTAAACATTACGATTTTTACACATGCAAAAAAATAATGTTCAAACCAAAAATACTTTTTTCTTTTCGAGGAAACTATTTGTTAATATATACCTACAGAATTATAAGTTATAAATATCTATTAGTTCTAAAGCATACATTTGTAATTATTCAATTCTATGTTTTTTGGGACACAAGTGTTTCTTTGGGTGTGAAGGAAGTTTTTTTATTGATATATCACTAGCAATTACTTCATAAAATATTACCTGTAAAATGTATATCATGTGTGATATATAGTTTTTATTTAAGATTTTTCAAATTTTTTTGTCAGGTAGAATATTAGAATCAAGAAAAAATGTACCTAAAGATATAATAAATACAAAAAAAGTACTGATGAACCAGTGTCCCATAATTTCTTAAAAAAACGGGTTGAGTTACAATTTTTTTATTAAATTCAGCAAATTAGATTAGTATGGTCACTCTGACCTCAAAAAACATAACTTCCTGTTAAAAATACTTTCTGATACCTTACGGGTTTGAAAGCGTTAATAAAAAAACATTTTTTTTCTCCCTTAATAAATCCAAAAGGTGCTAACTTGATCTATAAATATATGTGCCTAAAACCCTCGAAATCTTCAAAAAATATTTTTTTTTATAGCCACAACAGGTTTTAATAATGAATTGATTCGATATAATATACAGATTCCTACTCAAAAATATATTTTCTATGCAAATGCACAAAAAATTTCCATCAGATAATTACTTTTTTCCCTGATTTGCTACACGCTTAATACCATTGGAGTCCCATGGGACAGATATAATATATATATATGGGTGCTCATCATATAAGGCACTTATTATTGTTGTTCATTTAGTATCTAGATTAATTATGGAATTAATTAAATAATGACAGAATTGTTTTAGCAACCTCTTTTTAATTCTGTAATTCAAATTTGAAATTCTGAAAGGACATATAAGTTCACCAATTCTTTGCTTACTATCTAACCTTAGGAACAACAGTGTCAAATATCTTTATCTTTTTCTCATTGGTTTTTTGTTTTTAAATAATACCTTTTTTTTTATTAATTTTTCAGATAATCATTTATTTACAAAGAAATTAAAAAGAATCTAATCACAGATAATTATATTATAATAAAGAAATATGATGAGGCAGATATGTTGAGTCCCAATTAGTTATTCGTGTCAATGTATGTTTTTTAGGATATTTTTGGAAAATTGAGGAGATTCTTGTTTAGAGGGCTCAGATTTTCTTTCTTCAATGCCTTTTTTTTCCTGTTCTGGGATCGGGCACTTTGTTTGTTTCTTGTTTCGTGGACGATGAATCCCTCATTGAACTTGTTCCTTAATCTCCTTTGTTTCAGTAACTCGTTTTTTCGGCGATTCTCCTCCTGTCTCTTGATTTCCTCTTCGGCAGGTGTTCCCATAGCGAGAGCCATTCGATAGTTTCGTTTTACAGGTTTTATCAGGGGATCTCTATGGCACTCGTAACCCTTTTTGTCACTTGGGATAGCATCTTCAGAAACAGATTCTGCACTTTGGATGAAGGGAATGCCATGGACAATGTCGTCACTCAGGTGCTTGATCTCATCCTCTGAGACAACACATGGAATGGGTGACGTATTATGAAAATACCGCTCAAGTTCAGAGTTTATATTTCCTAAGGGAAAGTGTTGGCCTCGCAGGGCTCTGAGTGCTTTTTCATCTTCTTCACGTCTGGCTTCAGGGGTCACGTTTTGGAAAGAGGGTGAACAAAAATTATAAGTACTTTGAGGAAAACTATCTTCAACAGATTTCTTAATGTCCTCGTACCATCGATCCACAAATGTACTTCGTGCATCTCGATTCTCTTGCTCTTGAACAAGAAAAGTATTGAGCTCCTGAGGATCCTTATTCCAGAGATGTGGATTGAAACGAGGGATACTTTCTTCTAAAGAGTCCAATAACTTAAACTGTCGTTCAATCATATTGTTATAAGGGAAAAGGGTATTTCTGTTTCCAAAAATCGAATTATCCATGATGGTTGAATCACTTTTAAAGTAGGAATAAGAGAGATTTGATTAGTTAGAGATATAAAACTGGAATGATAATTCTGACCCATTCTTGACCCTTTTATATGTTTTTAAAATCCAGCAAAATTGTAGGAATTCTCCTTTTGATTTGCTGGCCCAAAACTTTAGTTTGTTTCCCTCCAATTAGTTCAATAACATTTTTAAGTACATTAAAAAAAAAATCCTTTGCTTTCATTTGTGATTACAGCTTTTGTCAACACAGGTAAGTGAAATAAAGACAGTAATGAATAAACAGTTGTGAGTAATTCTAGAGTCATTTTGTTGCATGTATCATGAATGGAAATAATAATTAATTCAAAAAATGGATATTTTTGTTGAAAATAATGTATAAATATAGTTAACACAATACAAGCAATGATTTAAGTAGAAACAAACTGTAGTAAGTAATCCGAAATATGTTGAGATAGACCTTAAAAAACCATACATTAATTTGCTCCTAAATATAGTTTACTTATTTATTGAATTTAAATTATGATTCTATACCAATAATACATGATGTCATTCCAAATTTACTTAAAAGTGAAAAAAAAAAAAAAAAAAAATTGCTCATACAATATATTAATGAAACTGTTTTTATCAATTTCCATATGAATTATGAACACTAGAGTTTTACAATAGGGACTCCATCTATAGAGCATTTTCACTGATATCATAGATTGTATAATAAATGATGAAGGCATAGTTGTTGACATAGTTTTACTTTTTTAGTAGGCATAGGCAAAATGTTGAGATAGTATTGAGTTTAAGGAAGGAAAGGAAAATAAAATCAGTTGGTAGCACTCCCTTGACAATTAATATAAATTCAGTCTTTTCTGTATTTTTGAGTAAGAACTAGCTTCAATTACAAGTAGTTTAATTTTTTATTATGAAGAAATCATTGAAGGAAATATGTTCTCCTGGATTTCTGAATATTCAAAATTCTTTCAATCCTCTCAGTTCCTACCAGTTATTGAGTATTATTTTATATTTCCAAATATTAATCAATTGATAAAATTCAAAGTTACCATACAGTAATCCAGGACACACTCACTAACCTCAACAACTCAATTAACTACAACCATGGTTATTAGACAGAATGATAAAAAATTCACACAAAAAATCTTATGAAACCTTCATCTATGTAATTGCTTTAAAAAGGATAAAAAACTAAACTGTCTGATTACAACTAGGAATTTATATTTGTATATAATTTGATTGTTTAATCATCATTCAAATTGGTCGACTTTCTTAGAATGATGACAGCACATGAAAATGCTTTATAGTTAAAACACATACGCATTTGAAAAGATAATTATTTATGAAATGAGAAATAGGTTGAATGTTTTATTATATATTTACTTTTTTTAATAAATATGATGCCCCTTACTCGTGGAAATATAATATTCATTGTAAAAATAAAAAAATAACTTTCCTTAGAGTGAGGTACGGAATTATTTTGCCTCAAAATTAGGTGATTAAATATTTCAAGTACATTGAAATTCACAATATGATGACAAATATATATGACCAGATATTAATATTTATATAGTTTTTTCTTTTTTTTCCAGTATTTAGTTGATGTGTTGTGGGAAAAAAGGTAATTTTTTATTGTTCGTTTTCACTAAATTTTCTTTTTATATTTTTGGAAAATGAAGATCTTTAACTGAGACTGTTTATTTTCAGGTTGAAATTCATTTTGTTCGACATAACTGGTTGGTCATATAGTGAATTTCAAAAGATGACTATTATGAATGTGTCATAGTGACAGCTAGTTTCATTGGTTTGAGAGAGATTATACTTTGGTCAAGAATATTCAGTTGATATTGCTTTGAGTTTCTAACAAAAAACCTGTGTTTTTCATTGGTGAATATGTCAAATTTTGTGGTAACTAAGCATCATTTGTTGGAGGTTTTATGTTTTTGCTTTAATTGGAAGAAAAGTGCAACTGAAATGCATCGAATGCTATTAGAAGTTTAGTGTGACATCGGATTGTGACTGGGGATGAAAAGTGGACATACTTCGAAAATCCAAAAAAGTAAAAATACTATGCTATGCCTGTTCAATTGTTGCCATCTACATCAAAGCAAAATATTCATCTGTGTATCGGATTGCACCAAAAAGGAGCAGTATATTATGAGCTGCTACAACCTGACGATTCTATTATGAGTGATCGATATAGACTTCAATTGATTCGTTTAAGACGTGCCTGACGAGTAAAACGGCCGGAATGCAAGCAAACACATGATAAAGTTATTCTCGTACATGATAACTCTCGACTTCATATTGCAAAAGTCGTAAAAATATATATTTGGAAACCCACAAATGGAATATTTTAACACACTCGCCGTATTTTCCGGACATTGTTCCTTCTGATCACTGGTTCTTTCGACGGATGCAGCACGATTTGGCAACTCATCAGTTCACTTTCACTTATCTAGCCATTTTCCGTTCGATTGAAATCCATGAGTAATATTATTCACAAGGAAAAAAAAAATTTTTACTCCCAGTATAGGATTTTGCTACTATAGACATAGCTGATGGGTTCGTAAAAAAGAACCAAATCCTGGAGAAAAATACAAGTCAAGTTGCAAGAGTTATCCTATTAGAGAAACTTCTGTAGCAGACTCCTTATGTAAAATAAAACGTGCAGAAATATAACTATAAAATATAAGGATTCTATGAGGCACATATTTTGCTCAGAGCAAATAACTAAATCTTTTAACCCTTTTGAATCCAGGGAACACCGGTGTCCCATCAATTCAATATGTGCTAATGCACTCCATTGTCAACTGATTTTGGTTTTCTTTTTTGGTTTGTTTCATATTTCTTTTGATATGAATATTTTTTAAGGTACTAAACATTACGATTTTTACACATGCAAAAAAATAATGTTCAAACCAAAAATACTTTTTTCTTTTCGAGGAAACTATTTGTTAATATATACCTACAGAATTATAAGTTATAAATATCTATTAGTTCTAAAGCATACATTTGTAATTATTCAATTCTATGTTTTTTGGGACACAAGTGTTTCTTTGGGTGTGAAGGAAGTTTTTTTATTGATATATCACTAGCAATTACTTCATAAAATATTACCTGTAAAATGTATATCATGTGTGATATATAGTTTTTATTTAAGATTTTTCAAATTTTTTTGTCAGGTAGAATATTAGAATCAAGAAAAAATGTACCTAAAGATATAATAAATACAAAAAAAGTACTGATGAACCAGTGTCCCATAATTTCTTAAAAAAACGGGTTGAGTTACAATTTTTTTATTAAATTCAGCAAATTAGATTAGTATGGTCACTCTGACCTCAAAAAACATAACTTCCTGTTAAAAATACTTTCTGATACCTTACGGGTTTGAAAGCGTTAATAAAAAAACATTTTTTTTCTCCCTTAATAAATCCAAAAGGTGCTAACTTGATCTATAAATATATGTGCCTAAAACCCTCGAAATCTTCAAAAAATATTTTTTTTTATAGCCACAACAGGTTTTAATAATGAATTGATTCGATATAATATACAGATTCCTACTCAAAAATATATTTTCTATGCAAATGCACAAAAAATTTCCATCAGATAATTACTTTTTTCCCTGATTTGCTACACGCTTAATACCATTGGAGTCCCATGGGACAGATATAATATATATATATGGGTGCTCATCATATAAGGCACTTATTATTGTTGTTCATTTAGTATCTAGATTAATTATGGAATTAATTAAATAATGACAGAATTGTTTTAGCAACCTCTTTTTAATTCTGTAATTCAAATTTGAAATTCTGAAAGGACATATAAGTTCACCAATTCTTTGCTTACTATCTAACCTTAGGAACAACAGTGTCAAATATCTTTATCTTTTTCTCATTGGTTTTTTGTTTTTAAATAATACCTTTTTTTTTATTAATTTTTCAGATAATCATTTATTTACAAAGAAATTAAAAAGAATCTAATCACAGATAATTATATTATAATAAAGAAATATGATGAGGCAGATATGTTGAGTCCCAATTAGTTATTCGTGTCAATGTATGTTTTTTAGGATATTTTTGGAAAATTGAGGAGATTCTTGTTTAGAGGGCTCAGATTTTCTTTCTTCAATGCCTTTTTTTTCCTGTTCTGGGATCGGGCACTTTGTTTGTTTCTTGTTTCGTGGACGATGAATCCCTCATTGAACTTGTTCCTTAATCTCCTTTGTTTCAGTAACTCGTTTTTTCGGCGATTCTCCTCCTGTCTCTTGATTTCCTCTTCGGCAGGTGTTCCCATAGCGAGAGCCATTCGATAGTTTCGTTTTACAGGTTTTATCAGGGGATCTCTATGGCACTCGTAACCCTTTTTGTCACTTGGGATAGCATCTTCAGAAACAGATTCTGCACTTTGGATGAAGGGAATGCCATGGACAATGTCGTCACTCAGGTGCTTGATCTCATCCTCTGAGACAACACATGGAATGGGTGACGTATTATGAAAATACCGCTCAAGTTCAGAGTTTATATTTCCTAAGGGAAAGTGTTGGCCTCGCAGGGCTCTGAGTGCTTTTTCATCTTCTTCACGTCTGGCTTCAGGGGTCACGTTTTGGAAAGAGGGTGAACAAAAATTATAAGTACTTTGAGGAAAACTATCTTCAACAGATTTCTTAATGTCCTCGTACCATCGATCCACAAATGTACTTCGTGCATCTCGATTCTCTTGCTCTTGAACAAGAAAAGTATTGAGCTCCTGAGGATCCTTATTCCAGAGATGTGGATTGAAACGAGGGATACTTTCTTCTAAAGAGTCCAATAACTTAAACTGTCGTTCAATCATATTGTTATAAGGGAAAAGGGTATTTCTGTTTCCAAAAATCGAATTATCCATGATGGTTGAATCACTTTTAAAGTAGGAATAAGAGAGATTTGATTAGTTAGAGATATAAAACTGGAATGATAATTCTGACCCATTCTTGACCCTTTTATATGTTTTTAAAATCCAGCAAAATTGTAGGAATTCTCCTTTTGATTTGCTGGCCCAAAACTTTAGTTTGTTTCCCTCCAATTAGTTCAATAACATTTTTAAGTACATTAAAAAAAAAAATCCTTTGCTTTCATTTGTGATTACAGCTTTTGTCAACACAGGTAAGTGAAATAAAGACAGTAATGAATAAACAGTTGTGAGTAATTCTAGAGTCATTTTGTTGCATGTATCATGAATGGAAATAATAATTAATTCAAAAAATGGATATTTTTGTTGAAAATAATGTATAAATATAGTTAACACAATACAAGCAATGATTTAAGTAGAAACAAACTGTAGTAAGTAATCCGAAATATGTTGAGATAGACCTTAAAAAACCATACATTAATTTGCTCCTAAATATAGTTTACTTATTTATTGAATTTAAATTATGATTCTATACCAATAATACATGATGTCATTCCAAATTTACTTAAAAGTGAAAAAAAAAAAAAAAAAAAATTGCTCATACAATATATTAATGAAACTGTTTTTATCAATTTCCATATGAATTATGAACACTAGAGTTTTACAATAGGGACTCCATCTATAGAGCATTTTCACTGATATCATAGATTGTATAATAAATGATGAAGGCATAGTTGTTGACATAGTTTTACTTTTTTAGTAGGCATAGGCAAAATGTTGAGATAGTATTGAGTTTAAGGAAGGAAAGGAAAATAAAATCAGTTGGTAGCACTCCCTTGACAATTAATATAAATTCAGTCTTTTCTGTATTTTTGAGTAAGAACTAGCTTCAATTACAAGTAGTTTAATTTTTTATTATGAAGAAATCATTGAAGGAAATATGTTCTCCTGGATTTCTGAATATTCAAAATTCTTTCAATCCTCTCAGTTCCTACCAGTTATTGAGTATTATTTTATATTTCCAAATATTAATCAATTGATAAAATTCAAAGTTACCATACAGTAATCCAGGACACACTCACTAACCTCAACAACTCAATTAACTACAACCATGGTTATTAGACAGAATGATAAAAAATTCACACAAAAAATCTTATGAAACCTTCATCTATGTAATTGCTTTAAAAAGGATAAAAAACTAAACTGTCTGATTACAACTAGGAATTTATATTTGTATATAATTTGATTGTTTAATCATCATTCAAATTGGTCGACTTTCTTAGAATGATGACAGCACATGAAAATGCTTTATAGTTAAAACACATACGCATTTGAAAAGATAATTATTTATGAAATGAGAAATAGGTTGAATGTTTTATTATATATTTACTTTTTTTAATAAATATGATGCCCCTTACTCGTGGAAATATAATATTCATTGTAAAAATAAAAAAATAACTTTCCTTAGAGTGAGGTACGGAATTATTTTGCCTCAAAATTAGGTGATTAAATATTTCAAGTACATTGAAATTCACAATATGATGACAAATATATATGACCAGATATTAATATTTATATAGTTTTTTCTTTTTTTTCCAGTATTTAGTTGATGTGTTGTGGGAAAAAAGGTAATTTTTTATTGTTCGTTTTCACTAAATTTTCTTTTTATATTTTTGGAAAATGAAGATCTTTAACTGAGACTGTTTATTTTCAGGTTGAAATTCATTTTGTTCGACATAACTGGTTGGTCATATAGTGAATTTCAAAAGATGACTATTATGAATGTGTCATAGTGACAGCTAGTTTCATTGGTTTGAGAGAGATTATACTTTGGTCAAGAATATTCAGTTGATATTGCTTTGAGTTTCTAACAAAAAACCTGTGTTTTTCATTGGTGAATATGTCAAATTTTGTGGTAACTAAGCATCATTTGTTGGAGGTTTTATGTTTTTGCTTTAATTGGAAGAAAAGTGCAACTGAAATGCATCGAATGCTATTAGAAGTTTAGTGTGACATCGGATTGTGACTGGGGATGAAAAGTGGACATACTTCGAAAATCCAAAAAAGTAAAAATACTATGCTATGCCTGTTCAATTGTTGCCATCTACATCAAAGCAAAATATTCATCTGTGTATCGGATTGCACCAAAAAGGAGCAGTATATTATGAGCTGCTACAACCTGACGATTCTATTATGAGTGATCGATATAGACTTCAATTGATTCGTTTAAGACGTGCCTGACGAGTAAAACGGCCGGAATGCAAGCAAACACATGATAAAGTTATTCTCGTACATGATAACTCTCGACTTCATATTGCAAAAGTCGTAAAAATATATATTTGGAAACCCACAAATGGAATATTTTAACACACTCGCCGTATTTTCCGGACATTGTTCCTTCTGATCACTGGTTCTTTCGACGGATGCAGCACGATTTGGCAACTCATCAGTTCACTTTCACTTATCTAGCCATTTTCCGTTCGATTGAAATCCATGAGTAATATTATTCACAAGGAAAAAAAAAATTTTTACTCCCAGTATAGGATTTTGCTACTATAGACATAGCTGATGGGTTCGTAAAAAAGAACCAAATCCTGGAGAAAAATACAAGTCAAGTTGCAAGAGTTATCCTATTAGAGAAACTTCTGTAGCAGACTCCTTATGTAAAATAAAACGTGCAGAAATATAACTATAAAATATAAGGATTCTATGAGGCACATATTTTGCTCAGAGCAAATAACTAAATCTTTTAACCCTTTTGAATCCAGGGAACACCGGTGTCCCATCAATTCAATATGTGCTAATGCACTCCATTGTCAACTGATTTTGGTTTTCTTTTTTGGTTTGTTTCATATTTCTTTTGATATGAATATTTTTTAAGGTACTAAACATTACGATTTTTACACATGCAAAAAAATAATGTTCAAACCAAAAATACTTTTTTCTTTTCGAGGAAACTATTTGTTAATATATACCTACAGAATTATAAGTTATAAATATCTATTAGTTCTAAAGCATACATTTGTAATTATTCAATTCTATGTTTTTTGGGACACAAGTGTTTCTTTGGGTGTGAAGGAAGTTTTTTTATTGATACATCACTAGCAATTACTTCATAAAATATTACCTGTAAAATGTATATCATGTGTGATATATAGTTTTTATTTAAGATTTTTCAAATTTTTTTGTCAGGTAGAATATTAGAATCAAGAAAAAATGTACCTAAAGATATAATAAATACAAAAAAAGTACTGATGAACCAGTGTCCCATAATTTCTTAAAAAAACGGGTTGAGTTACAATTTTTTTATTAAATTCAGCAAATTAGATTAGTATGGTCACTCTGACCTCAAAAAACATAACTTCCTGTTAAAAATACTTTCT
Organism: Lepeophtheirus nordmannii; assembly: GCA_963680855.1. Classification (NCBI taxonomy): domain Eukaryota; kingdom Metazoa; phylum Arthropoda; class Copepoda; order Siphonostomatoida; family Caligidae; genus Lepeophtheirus; species Lepeophtheirus nordmannii. Next base: position 14,879,490 of record OY804520.1, read on the forward strand.
GATACCTTACGGGTTTGAAAGCGTTAATAAAAAAACATTTTTTTTCTCCCTTAATAAATCCAAAAGGTGCTAACTTGATCTATAAATATATGTGCCTAAAACCCTCGAAATCTTCAAAAAATATTTTTTTTTATAGCCACAACAGGTTTTAATAATGAATTGATTCGATATAATATACAGATTCCTACTCAAAAATATATTTTCTATGCAAATGCACAAAAAATTTCCATCAGATAATTACTTTTTTCCCTGATTTGCTACACGCTTAATACCATTGGAGTCCCATGGGACAGATATAATATATATATATGGGTGCTCATCATATAAGGCACTTATTATTGTTGTTCATTTAGTATCTAGATTAATTATGGAATTAATTAAATAATGACAGAATTGTTTTAGCAACCTCTTTTTAATTCTGTAATTCAAATTTGAAATTCTGAAAGGACATATAAGTTCACCAATTCTTTGCTTACTATCTAACCTTAGGAACAACAGTGTCAAATATCTTTATCTTTTTCTCATTGGTTTTTTGTTTTTAAATAATACCTTTTTTTTTATTAATTTTTCAGATAATCATTTATTTACAAAGAAATTAAAAAGAATCTAATCACAGATAATTATATTATAATAAAGAAATATGATGAGGCAGATATGTTGAGTCCCAATTAGTTATTCGTGTCAATGTATGTTTTTTAGGATATTTTTGGAAAATTGAGGAGATTCTTGTTTAGAGGGCTCAGATTTTCTTTCTTCAATGCCTTTTTTTTCCTGTTCTGGGATCGGGCACTTTGTTTGTTTCTTGTTTCGTGGACGATGAATCCCTCATTGAACTTGTTCCTTAATCTCCTTTGTTTCAGTAACTCGTTTTTTCGGCGATTCTCCTCCTGTCTCTTGATTTCCTCTTCGGCAGGTGTTCCCATAGCGAGAGCCATTCGATAGTTTCGTTTTACAGGTTTTATCAGGGGATCTCTATGGCACTCGTAACCCTTTTTGTCACTTGGGATAGCATCTTCAGAAACAGATTCTGCACTTTGGATGAAGGGAATGCCATGGACAATGTCGTCACTCAGGTGCTTGATCTCATCCTCTGAGACAACACATGGAATGGGTGACGTATTATGAAAATACCGCTCAAGTTCAGAGTTTATATTTCCTAAGGGAAAGTGTTGGCCTCGCAGGGCTCTGAGTGCTTTTTCATCTTCTTCACGTCTGGCTTCAGGGGTCACGTTTTGGAAAGAGGGTGAACAAAAATTATAAGTACTTTGAGGAAAACTATCTTCAACAGATTTCTTAATGTCCTCGTACCATCGATCCACAAATGTACTTCGTGCATCTCGATTCTCTTGCTCTTGAACAAGAAAAGTATTGAGCTCCTGAGGATCCTTATTCCAGAGATGTGGATTGAAACGAGGGATACTTTCTTCTAAAGAGTCCAATAACTTAAACTGTCGTTCAATCATATTGTTATAAGGGAAAAGGGTATTTCTGTTTCCAAAAATCGAATTATCCATGATGGTTGAATCACTTTTAAAGTAGGAATAAGAGAGATTTGATTAGTTAGAGATATAAAACTGGAATGATAATTCTGACCCATTCTTGACCCTTTTATATGTTTTTAAAATCCAGCAAAATTGTAGGAATTCTCCTTTTGATTTGCTGGCCCAAAACTTTAGTTTGTTTCCCTCCAATTAGTTCAATAACATTTTTAAGTACATTAAAAAAAAAAATCCTTTGCTTTCATTTGTGATTACAGCTTTTGTCAACACAGGTAAGTGAAATAAAGACAGTAATGAATAAACAGTTGTGAGTAATTCTAGAGTCATTTTGTTGCATGTATCATGAATGGAAATAATAATTAATTCAAAAAATGGATATTTTTGTTGAAAATAATGTATAAATATAGTTAACACAATACAAGCAATGATTTAAGTAGAAACAAACTGTAGTAAGTAATCCGAAATATGTTGAGATAGACCTTAAAAAACCATACATTAATTTGCTCCTAAATATAGTTTACTTATTTATTGAATTTAAATTATGATTCTATACCAATAATACATGATGTCATTCCAAATTTACTTAAAAGTGAAAAAAAAAAAAAAAAAAAATTGCTCATACAATATATTAATGAAACTGTTTTTATCAATTTCCATATGAATTATGAACACTAGAGTTTTACAATAGGGACTCCATCTATAGAGCATTTTCACTGATATCATAGATTGTATAATAAATGATGAAGGCATAGTTGTTGACATAGTTTTACTTTTTTAGTAGGCATAGGCAAAATGTTGAGATAGTATTGAGTTTAAGGAAGGAAAGGAAAATAAAATCAGTTGGTAGCACTCCCTTGACAATTAATATAAATTCAGTCTTTTCTGTATTTTTGAGTAAGAACTAGCTTCAATTACAAGTAGTTTAATTTTTTATTATGAAGAAATCATTGAAGGAAATATGTTCTCCTGGATTTCTGAATATTCAAAATTCTTTCAATCCTCTCAGTTCCTACCAGTTATTGAGTATTATTTTATATTTCCAAATATTAATCAATTGATAAAATTCAAAGTTACCATACAGTAATCCAGGACACACTCACTAACCTCAACAACTCAATTAACTACAACCATGGTTATTAGACAGAATGATAAAAAATTCACACAAAAAATCTTATGAAACCTTCATCTATGTAATTGCTTTAAAAAGGATAAAAAACTAAACTGTCTGATTACAACTAGGAATTTATATTTGTATATAATTTGATTGTTTAATCATCATTCAAATTGGTCGACTTTCTTAGAATGATGACAGCACATGAAAATGCTTTATAGTTAAAACACATACGCATTTGAAAAGATAATTATTTATGAAATGAGAAATAGGTTGAATGTTTTATTATATATTTACTTTTTTTAATAAATATGATGCCCCTTACTCGTGGAAATATAATATTCATTGTAAAAATAAAAAAATAACTTTCCTTAGAGTGAGGTACGGAATTATTTTGCCTCAAAATTAGGTGATTAAATATTTCAAGTACATTGAAATTCACAATATGATGACAAATATATATGACCAGATATTAATATTTATATAGTTTTTTCTTTTTTTTCCAGTATTTAGTTGATGTGTTGTGGGAAAAAAGGTAATTTTTTATTGTTCGTTTTCACTAAATTTTCTTTTTATATTTTTGGAAAATGAAGATCTTTAACTGAGACTGTTTATTTTCAGGTTGAAATTCATTTTGTTCGACATAACTGGTTGGTCATATAGTGAATTTCAAAAGATGACTATTATGAATGTGTCATAGTGACAGCTAGTTTCATTGGTTTGAGAGAGATTATACTTTGGTCAAGAATATTCAGTTGATATTGCTTTGAGTTTCTAACAAAAAACCTGTGTTTTTCATTGGTGAATATGTCAAATTTTGTGGTAACTAAGCATCATTTGTTGGAGGTTTTATGTTTTTGCTTTAATTGGAAGAAAAGTGCAACTGAAATGCATCGAATGCTATTAGAAGTTTAGTGTGACATCGGATTGTGACTGGGGATGAAAAGTGGACATACTTCGAAAATCCAAAAAAGTAAAAATACTATGCTATGCCTGTTCAATTGTTGCCATCTACATCAAAGCAAAATATTCATCTGTGTATCGGATTGCACCAAAAAGGAGCAGTATATTATGAGCTGCTACAACCTGACGATTCTATTATGAGTGATCGATATAGACTTCAATTGATTCGTTTAAGACGTGCCTGACGAGTAAAACGGCCGGAATGCAAGCAAACACATGATAAAGTTATTCTCGTACATGATAACTCTCGACTTCATATTGCAAAAGTCGTAAAAATATATATTTGGAAACCCACAAATGGAATATTTTAACACACTCGCCGTATTTTCCGGACATTGTTCCTTCTGATCACTGGTTCTTTCGACGGATGCAGCACGATTTGGCAACTCATCAGTTCACTTTCACTTATCTAGCCATTTTCCGTTCGATTGAAATCCATGAGTAATATTATTCACAAGGAAAAAAAAAATTTTTACTCCCAGTATAGGATTTTGCTACTATAGACATAGCTGATGGGTTCGTAAAAAAGAACCAAATCCTGGAGAAAAATACAAGTCAAGTTGCAAGAGTTATCCTATTAGAGAAACTTCTGTAGCAGACTCCTTATGTAAAATAAAACGTGCAGAAATATAACTATAAAATATAAGGATTCTATGAGGCACATATTTTGCTCAGAGCAAATAACTAAATCTTTTAACCCTTTTGAATCCAGGGAACACCGGTGTCCCATCAATTCAATATGTGCTAATGCACTCCATTGTCAACTGATTTTGGTTTTCTTTTTTGGTTTGTTTCATATTTCTTTTGATATGAATATTTTTTAAGGTACTAAACATTACGATTTTTACACATGCAAAAAAATAATGTTCAAACCAAAAATACTTTTTTCTTTTCGAGGAAACTATTTGTTAATATATACCTACAGAATTATAAGTTATAAATATCTATTAGTTCTAAAGCATACATTTGTAATTATTCAATTCTATGTTTTTTGGGACACAAGTGTTTCTTTGGGTGTGAAGGAAGTTTTTTTATTGATACATCACTAGCAATTACTTCATAAAATATTACCTGTAAAATGTATATCATGTGTGATATATAGTTTTTATTTAAGATTTTTCAAATTTTTTTGTCAGGTAGAATATTAGAATCAAGAAAAAATGTACCTAAAGATATAATAAATACAAAAAAAGTACTGATGAACCAGTGTCCCATAATTTCTTAAAAAAACGGGTTGAGTTACAATTTTTTTATTAAATTCAGCAAATTAGATTAGTATGGTCACTCTGACCTCAAAAAACATAACTTCCTGTTAAAAATACTTTCTGATACCTTACGGGTTTGAAAGCGTTAATAAAAAAACATTTTTTTTCTCCCTTAATAAATCCAAAAGGTGCTAACTTGATCTATAAATATATGTGCCTAAAACCCTCGAAATCTTCAAAAAATATTTTTTTTTATAGCCACAACAGGTTTTAATAATGAATTGATTCGATATAATATACAGATTCCTACTCAAAAATATATTTTCTATGCAAATGCACAAAAAATTTCCATCAGATAATTACTTTTTTCCCTGATTTGCTACACGCTTAATACCATTGGAGTCCCATGGGACAGATATAATATATATATATGGGTGCTCATCATATAAGGCACTTATTATTGTTGTTCATTTAGTATCTAGATTAATTATGGAATTAATTAAATAATGACAGAATTGTTTTAGCAACCTCTTTTTAATTCTGTAATTCAAATTTGAAATTCTGAAAGGACATATAAGTTCACCAATTCTTTGCTTACTATCTAACCTTAGGAACAACAGTGTCAAATATCTTTATCTTTTTCTCATTGGTTTTTTGTTTTTAAATAATACCTTTTTTTTTATTAATTTTTCAGATAATCATTTATTTACAAAGAAATTAAAAAGAATCTAATCACAGATAATTATATTATAATAAAGAAATATGATGAGGCAGATATGTTGAGTCCCAATTAGTTATTCGTGTCAATGTATGTTTTTTAGGATATTTTTGGAAAATTGAGGAGATTCTTGTTTAGAGGGCTCAGATTTTCTTTCTTCAATGCCTTTTTTTTCCTGTTCTGGGATCGGGCACTTTGTTTGTTTCTTGTTTCGTGGACGATGAATCCCTCATTGAACTTGTTCCTTAATCTCCTTTGTTTCAGTAACTCGTTTTTTCGGCGATTCTCCTCCTGTCTCTTGATTTCCTCTTCGGCAGGTGTTCCCATAGCGAGAGCCATTCGATAGTTTCGTTTTACAGGTTTTATCAGGGGATCTCTATGGCACTCGTAACCCTTTTTGTCACTTGGGATAGCATCTTCAGAAACAGATTCTGCACTTTGGATGAAGGGAATGCCATGGACAATGTCGTCACTCAGGTGCTTGATCTCATCCTCTGAGACAACACATGGAATGGGTGACGTATTATGAAAATACCGCTCAAGTTCAGAGTTTATATTTCCTAAGGGAAAGTGTTGGCCTCGCAGGGCTCTGAGTGCTTTTTCATCTTCTTCACGTCTGGCTTCAGGGGTCACGTTTTGGAAAGAGGGTGAACAAAAATTATAAGTACTTTGAGGAAAACTATCTTCAACAGATTTCTTAATGTCCTCGTACCATCGATCCACAAATGTACTTCGTGCATCTCGATTCTCTTGCTCTTGAACAAGAAAAGTATTGAGCTCCTGAGGATCCTTATTCCAGAGATGTGGATTGAAACGAGGGATACTTTCTTCTAAAGAGTCCAATAACTTAAACTGTCGTTCAATCATATTGTTATAAGGGAAAAGGGTATTTCTGTTTCCAAAAATCGAATTATCCATGATGGTTGAATCACTTTTAAAGTAGGAATAAGAGAGATTTGATTAGTTAGAGATATAAAACTGGAATGATAATTCTGACCCATTCTTGACCCTTTTATATGTTTTTAAAATCCAGCAAAATTGTAGGAATTCTCCTTTTGATTTGCTGGCCCAAAACTTTAGTTTGTTTCCCTCCAATTAGTTCAATAACATTTTTAAGTACATTAAAAAAAAAAATCCTTTGCTTTCATTTGTGATTACAGCTTTTGTCAACACAGGTAAGTGAAATAAAGACAGTAATGAATAAACAGTTGTGAGTAATTCTAGAGTCATTTTGTTGCATGTATCATGAATGGAAATAATAATTAATTCAAAAAATGGATATTTTTGTTGAAAATAATGTATAAATATAGTTAACACAATACAAGCAATGATTTAAGTAGAAACAAACTGTAGTAAGTAATCCGAAATATGTTGAGATAGACCTTAAAAAACCATATATTAATTTGCTCCTAAATATAGTTTACTTATTTATTGAATTTAAATTATGATTCTATACCAATAATACATGATGTCATTCCAAATTTACTTAAAAGTGAAAAAAAAAAAAAAAAAAAATTGCTCATACAATATATTAATGAAACTGTTTTTATCAATTTCCATATGAATTATGAACACTAGAGTTTTACAATAGGGACTCCATCTATAGAGCATTTTCACTGATATCATAGATTGTATAATAAATGATGAAGGCATAGTTGTTGACATAGTTTTACTTTTTTAGTAGGCATAGGCAAAATGTTGAGATAGTATTGAGTTTAAGGAAGGAAAGGAAAATAAAATCAGTTGGTAGCACTCCCTTGACAATTAATATAAATTCAGTCTTTTCTGTATTTTTGAGTAAGAACTAGCTTCAATTACAAGTAGTTTAATTTTTTATTATGAAGAAATCATTGAAGGAAATATGTTCTCCTGGATTTCTGAATATTCAAAATTCTTTCAATCCTCTCAGTTCCTACCAGTTATTGAGTATTATTTTATATTTCCAAATATTAATCAATTGATAAAATTCAAAGTTACCATACAGTAATCCAGGACACACTCACTAACCTCAACAACTCAATTAACTACAACCATGGTTATTAGACAGAATGATAAAAAATTCACACAAAAAATCTTATGAAACCTTCATCTATGTAATTGCTTTAAAAAGGATAAAAAACTAAACTGTCTGATTACAACTAGGAATTTATATTTGTATATAATTTGATTGTTTAATCATCATTCAAATTGGTCGACTTTCTTAGAATGATGACAGCACATGAAAATGCTTTATAGTTAAAACACATACGCATTTGAAAAGATAATTATTTATGAAATGAGAAATAGGTTGAATGTTTTATTATATATTTACTTTTTTTAATAAATATGATGCCCCTTACTCGTGGAAATATAATATTCATTGTAAAAATAAAAAAATAACTTTCCTTAGAGTGAGGTACGGAATTATTTTGCCTCAAAATTAGGTGATTAAATATTTCAAGTACATTGAAATTCACAATATGATGACAAATATATATGACCAGATATTAATATTTATATAGTTTTTTCTTTTTTTTCCAGTATTTAGTTGATGTGTTGTGGGAAAAAAGGTAATTTTTTATTGTTCGTTTTCACTAAATTTTCTTTTTATATTTTTGGAAAATGAAGATCTTTAACTGAGACTGTTTATTTTCAGGTTGAAATTCATTTTGTTCGACATAACTGGTTGGTCATATAGTGAATTTCAAAAGATGACTATTATGAATGTGTCATAGTGACAGCTAGTTTCATTGGTTTGAGAGAGATTATACTTTGGTCAAGAATATTCAGTTGATATTGCTTTGAGTTTCTAACAAAAAACCTGTGTTTTTCATTGGTGAATATGTCAAATTTTGTGGTAACTAAGCATCATTTGTTGGAGGTTTTATGTTTTTGCTTTAATTGGAAGAAAAGTGCAACTGAAATGCATCGAATGCTATTAGAAGTTTAGTGTGACATCGGATTGTGACTGGGGATGAAAAGTGGACATACTTCGAAAATCCAAAAAAGTAAAAATACTATGCTATGCCTGTTCAATTGTTGCCATCTACATCAAAGCAAAATATTCATCTGTGTATCGGATTGCACCAAAAAGGAGCAGTATATTATGAGCTGCTACAACCTGACGATTCTATTATGAGTGATCGATATAGACTTCAATTGATTCGTTTAAGACGTGCCTGACGAGTAAAACGGCCGGAATGCAAGCAAACACATGATAAAGTTATTCTCGTACATGATAACTCTCGACTTCATATTGCAAAAGTCGTAAAAATATATATTTGGAAACCCACAAATGGAATATTTTAACACACTCGCCGTATTTTCCGGACATTGTTCCTTCTGATCACTGGTTCTTTCGACGGATGCAGCACGATTTGGCAACTCATCAGTTCACTTTCACTTATCTAGCCATTTTCCGTTCGATTGAAATCCATGAGTAATATTATTCACAAGGAAAAAAAAAATTTTTACTCCCAGTATAGGATTTTGCTACTATAGACATAGCTGATGGGTTCGTAAAAAAGAACCAAATCCTGGAGAAAAATACAAGTCAAGTTGCAAGAGTTATCCTATTAGAGAAACTTCTGTAGCAGACTCCTTATGTAAAATAAAACGTGCAGAAATATAACTATAAAATATAAGGATTCTATGAGGCACATATTTTGCTCAGAGCAAATAACTAAATCTTTTAACCCTTTTGAATCCAGGGAACACCGGTGTCTCATAAATTCAATATGTGCTAATGCACTCCATTGTCAACTGATTTTGGTTTTCTTTTTTGGTTTGTTTCATATTTCTTTTGATATGAATATTTTTTAAGGTACTAAACATTACGATTTTTACACATGCAAAAAAATAATGTTCAAACCAAAAATACTTTTTTCTTTTCGAGGAAACTATTTGTTAATATATACCTACAGAATTATAAGTTATAAATATCTATTAGTTCTAAAGCATACATTTGTAATTATTCAATTCTATGTTTTTTGGGACACAAGTGTTTCTTTGGGTGTGAAGGAAGTTTTTTTATTGATACATCACTAGCAATTACTTCATAAAATATTACCTGTAAAATGTATATCATGTGTGATATATAGTTTTTATTTAAGATTTTTCAAATTTTTTTGTCAGGTAGAATATTAGAATCAAGAAAAAATGTACCTAAAGATATAATAAATACAAAAAAAGTACTGATGAACCAGTGTCCCATAATTTCTTAAAAAAACGGGTTGAGTTACAATTTTTTTATTAAATTCAGCAAATTAGATTAGTATGGTCACTCTGACCTCAAAAAACATAACTTCCTGTTAAAAATACTTTCTGATACCTTACGGGTTTGAAAGCGTTAATAAAAAAACATTTTTTTTCTCCCTTAATAAATCCAAAAGGTGCTAACTTGATCTATAAATATATGTACCTAAAACCCTCGAAATCTTCAAAAAATATTTTTTTTTATAGCCACAACAGGTTTTAATAATGAATTGATTCGATATAATATACAGATTCCTACTCAAAAATATATTTTCTATGCAAATGCACAAAAAATTTCCATCAGATAATTACTTTTTTCCCTGATTTGCTACACGCTTAATACCATTGGAGTCCCATGGGACAGATATAATATATATATATGGGTGCTCATCATATAAGGCACTTATTATTGTTGTTCATTTAGTATCTAGATTAATTATGGAATTAATTAAATAATGACAGAATTGTTTTAGCAACCTCTTTTTAATTCTGTAATTCAAATTTGAAATTCTGAAAGGACATATAAGTTCACCAATTCTTTGCTTACTATCTAACCTTAGGAACAACAGTGTCAAATATCTTTATCTTTTTCTCATTGGTTTTTTGTTTTTAAATAATACCTTTTTTTTTATTAATTTTTCAGATAATCATTTATTTACAAAGAAATTAAAAAGAATCTAATCACAGATAATTATATTATAATAAAGAAATATGATGAGGCAGATATGTTGAGTCCCAATTAGTTATTCGTGTCAATGTATGTTTTTTAGGATATTTTTGGAAAATTGAGGAGATTCTTGTTTAGAGGGCTCAGATTTTCTTTCTTCAATGCCTTTTTTTTCCTGTTCTGGGATCGGGCACTTTGTTTGTTTCTTGTTTCGTGGACGATGAATCCCTCATTGAACTTGTTCCTTAATCTCCTTTGTTTCAGTAACTCGTTTTTTCGGCGATTCTCCTCCTGTCTCTTGATTTCCTCTTCGGCAGGTGTTCCCATAGCGAGAGCCATTCGATAGTTTCGTTTTACAGGTTTTATCAGGGGATCTCTATGGCACTCGTAACCCTTTTTGTCACTTGGGATAGCATCTTCAGAAACAGATTCTGCACTTTGGATGAAGGGAATGCCATGGACAATGTCGTCACTCAGGTGCTTGATCTCATCCTCTGAGACAACACATGGAATGGGTGACGTATTATGAAAATACCGCTCAAGTTCAGAGTTTATATTTCCTAAGGGAAAGTGTTGGCCTCGCAGGGCTCTGAGTGCTTTTTCATCTTCTTCACGTCTGGCTTCAGGGGTCACGTTTTGGAAAGAGGGTGAACAAAAATTATAAGTACTTTGAGGAAAACTATCTTCAACAGATTTCTTAATGTCCTCGTACCATCGATCCACAAATGTACTTCGTGCATCTCGATTCTCTTGCTCTTGAACAAGAAAAGTATTGAGCTCCTGAGGATCCTTATTCCAGAGATGTGGATTGAAACGAGGGATACTTTCTTCTAAAGAGTCCAATAACTTAAACTGTCGTTCAATCATATTGTTATAAGGGAAAAGGGTATTTCTGTTTCCAAAAATCGAATTATCCATGATGGTTGAATCACTTTTAAAGTAGGAATAAGAGAGATTTGATTAGTTAGAGATATAAAACTGGAATGATAATTCTGACCCATTCTTGACCCTTTTATATGTTTTTAAAATCCAGCAAAATTGTAGGAATTCTCCTTTTGATTTGCTGGCCCAAAACTTTAGTTTGTTTCCCTCCAATTAGTTCAATAACATTTTTAAGTACATTAAAAAAAAAAATCCTTTGCTTTCATTTGTGATTACAGCTTTTGTCAACACAGGTAAGTGAAATAAAGACAGTAATGAATAAACAGTTGTGAGTAATTCTAGAGTCATTTTGTTGCATGTATCATGAATGGAAATAATAATTAATTCAAAAAATGGATATTTTTGTTGAAAATAATGTATAAATATAGTTAACACAATACAAGCAATGATTTAAGTAGAAACAAACTGTAGTAAGTAATCCGAAATATGTTGAGATAGACCTTAAAAAACCATACATTAATTTGCTCCTAAATATAGTTTACTTATTTATTGAATTTAAATTATGATTCTATACCAATAATACATGATGTCATTCCAAATTTACTTAAAAGTGAAAAAAAAAAAAAAAAAAAATTGCTCATACAATATATTAATGAAACTGTTTTTATCAATTTCCATATGAATTATGAACACTAGAGTTTTACAATAGGGACTCCATCTATAGAGCATTTTCACTGATATCATAGATTGTATAATAAATGATGAAGGCATAGTTGTTGACATAGTTTTACTTTTTTAGTAGGCATAGGCAAAATGTTGAGATAGTATTGAGTTTAAGGAAGGAAAGGAAAATAAAATCAGTTGGTAGCACTCCCTTGACAATTAATATAAATTCAGTCTTTTCTGTATTTTTGAGTAAGAACTAGCTTCAATTACAAGTAGTTTAATTTTTTATTATGAAGAAATCATTGAAGGAAATATGTTCTCCTGGATTTCTGAATATTCAAAATTCTTTCAATCCTCTCAGTTCCTACCAGTTATTGAGTATTATTTTATATTTCCAAATATTAATCAATTGATAAAATTCAAAGTTACCATACAGTAATCCAGGACACACTCACTAACCTCAACAACTCAATTAACTACAACCATGGTTATTAGACAGAATGATAAAAAATTCACACAAAAAATCTTATGAAACCTTCATCTATGTAATTGCTTTAAAAAGGATAAAAAACTAAACTGTCTGATTACAACTAGGAATTTATATTTGTATATAATTTGATTGTTTAATCATCATTCAAATTGGTCGACTTTCTTAGAATGATGACAGCACATGAAAATGCTTTATAGTTAAAACACATACGCATTTGAAAAGATAATTATTTATGAAATGAGAAATAGGTTGAATGTTTTATTATATATTTACTTTTTTTAATAAATATGATGCCCCTTACTCGTGGAAATATAATATTCATTGTAAAAATAAAAAAATAACTTTCCTTAGAGTGAGGTACGGAATTATTTTGCCTCAAAATTAGGTGATTAAATATTTCAAGTACATTGAAATTCACAATATGATGACAAATATATATGACCAGATATTAATATTTATATAGTTTTTTCTTTTTTTTCCAGTATTTAGTTGATGTGTTGTGGGAAAAAAGGTAATTTTTTATTGTTCGTTTTCACTAAATTTTCTTTTTATATTTTTGGAAAATGAAGATCTTTAACTGAGACTGTTTATTTTCAGGTTGAAATTCATTTTGTTCGACATAACTGGTTGGTCATATAGTGAATTTCAAAAGATGACTATTATGAATGTGTCATAGTGACAGCTAGTTTCATTGGTTTGAGAGAGATTATACTTTGGTCAAGAATATTCAGTTGATATTGCTTTGAGTTTCTAACAAAAAACCTGTGTTTTTCATTGGTGAATATGTCAAATTTTGTGGTAACTAAGCATCATTTGTTGGAGGTTTTATGTTTTTGCTTTAATTGGAAGAAAAGTGCAACTGAAATGCATCGAATGCTATTAGAAGTTTAGTGTGACATCGGATTGTGACTGGGGATGAAAAGTGGACATACTTCGAAAATCCAAAAAAGTAAAAATACTATGCTATGCCTGTTCAATTGTTGCCATCTACATCAAAGCAAAATATTCATCTGTGTATCGGATTGCACCAAAAAGGAGCAGTATATTATGAGCTGCTACAACCTGACGATTCTATTATGAGTGATCGATATAGACTTCAATTGATTCGTTTAAGACGTGCCTGACGAGTAAAACGGCCGGAATGCAAGCAAACACATGATAAAGTTATTCTCGTACATGATAACTCTCGACTTCATATTGCAAAAGTCGTAAAAATATATATTTGGAAACCCACAAATGGAATATTTTAACACACTCGCCGTATTTTCCGGACATTGTTCCTTCTGATCACTGGTTCTTTCGACGGATGCAGCACGATTTGGCAACTCATCAGTTCACTTTCACTTATCTAGCCATTTTCCGTTCGATTGAAATCCATGAGTAATATTATTCACAAGGAAAAAAAAAATTTTTACTCCCAGTATAGGATTTTGCTACTATAGACATAGCTGATGGGTTCGTAAAAAAGAACCAAATCCTGGAGAAAAATACAAGTCAAGTTGCAAGAGTTATCCTATTAGAGAAACTTCTGTAGCAGACTCCTTATGTAAAATAAAACGTGCAGAAATATAACTATAAAATATAAGGATTCTATGAGGCACATATTTTGCTCAGAGCAAATAACTAAATCTTTTAACCCTTTTGAATCCAGGGAACACCGGTGTCCCATCAATTCAATATGTGCTAATGCACTCCATTGTCAACTGATTTTGGTTTTCTTTTTTGGTTTGTTTCATATTTCTTTTGATATGAATATTTTTTAAGGTACTAAACATTACGATTTTTACACATGCAAAAAAATAATGTTCAAACCAAAAATACTTTTTTCTTTTCGAGGAAACTATTTGTTAATATATACCTACAGAATTATAAGTTATAAATATCTATTAGTTCTAAAGCATACATTTGTAATTATTCAATTCTATGTTTTTTGGGACACAAGTGTTTCTTTGGGTGTGAAGGAAGTTTTTTTATTGATACATCACTAGCAATTACTTCATAAAATATTACCTGTAAAATGTATATCATGTGTGATATATAGTTTTTATTTAAGATTTTTCAAATTTTTTTGTCAGGTAGAATATTAGAATCAAGAAAAAATGTACCTAAAGATATAATAAATACAAAAAAAGTACTGATGAACCAGTGTCCCATAATTTCTTAAAAAAACGGGTTGAGTTACAATTTTTTTATTAAATTCAGCAAATTAGATTAGTATGGTCACTCTGACCTCAAAAAACATAACTTCCTGTTAAAAATACTTTCTGATACCTTACGGGTTTGAAAGCGTTAATAAAAAAACATTTTTTTTCTCCCTTAATAAATCCAAAAGGTGCTAACTTGATCTATAAATATATGTGCCTAAAACCCTCGAAATCTTCAAAAAATATTTTTTTTTATAGCCACAACAGGTTTTAATAATGAATTGATTCGATATAATATACAGATTCCTACTCAAAAATATATTTTCTATGCAAATGCACAAAAAATTTCCATCAGATAATTACTTTTTTCCCTGATTTGCTACACGCTTAATACCATTGGAGTCCCATGGGACAGATATAATATATATATATGGGTGCTCATCATATAAGGCACTTATTATTGTTGTTCATTTAGTATCTAGATTAATTATGGAATTAATTAAATAATGACAGAATTGTTTTAGCAACCTCTTTTTAATTCTGTAATTCAAATTTGAAATTCTGAAAGGACATATAAGTTCACCAATTCTTTGCTTACTATCTAACCTTAGGAACAACAGTGTCAAATATCTTTATCTTTTTCTCATTGGTTTTTTGTTTTTAAATAATACCTTTTTTTTTATTAATTTTTCAGATAATCATTTATTTACAAAGAAATTAAAAAGAATCTAATCACAGATAATTATATTATAATAAAGAAATATGATGAGGCAGATATGTTGAGTCCCAATTAGTTATTCGTGTCAATGTATGTTTTTTAGGATATTTTTGGAAAATTGAGGAGATTCTTGTTTAGAGGGCTCAGATTTTCTTTCTTCAATGCCTTTTTTTTCCTGTTCTGGGATCGGGCACTTTGTTTGTTTCTTGTTTCGTGGACGATGAATCCCTCATTGAACTTGTTCCTTAATCTCCTTTGTTTCAGTAACTCGTTTTTTCGGCGATTCTCCTCCTGTCTCTTGATTTCCTCTTCGGCAGGTGTTCCCATAGCGAGAGCCATTCGATAGTTTCGTTTTACAGGTTTTATCAGGGGATCTCTATGGCACTCGTAACCCTTTTTGTCACTTGGGATAGCATCTTCAGAAACAGATTCTGCACTTTGGATGAAGGGAATGCCATGGACAATGTCGTCACTCAGGTGCTTGATCTCATCCTCTGAGACAACACATGGAATGGGTGACGTATTATGAAAATACCGCTCAAGTTCAGAGTTTATATTTCCTAAGGGAAAGTGTTGGCCTCGCAGGGCTCTGAGTGCTTTTTCATCTTCTTCACGTCTGGCTTCAGGGGTCACGTTTTGGAAAGAGGGTGAACAAAAATTATAAGTACTTTGAGGAAAACTATCTTCAACAGATTTCTTAATGTCCTCGTACCATCGATCCACAAATGTACTTCGTGCATCTCGATTCTCTTGCTCTTGAACAAGAAAAGTATTGAGCTCCTGAGGATCCTTATTCCAGAGATGTGGATTGAAACGAGGGATACTTTCTTCTAAAGAGTCCAATAACTTAAACTGTCGTTCAATCATATTGTTATAAGGGAAAAGGGTATTTCTGTTTCCAAAAATCGAATTATCCATGATGGTTGAATCACTTTTAAAGTAGGAATAAGAGAGATTTGATTAGTTAGAGATATAAAACTGGAATGATAATTCTGACCCATTCTTGACCCTTTTATATGTTTTTAAAATCCAGCAAAATTGTAGGAATTCTCCTTTTGATTTGCTGGCCCAAAACTTTAGTTTGTTTCCCTCCAATTAGTTCAATAACATTTTTAAGTACATTAAAAAAAAAAATCCTTTGCTTTCATTTGTGATTACAGCTTTTGTCAACACAGGTAAGTGAAATAAAGACAGTAATGAATAAACAGTTGTGAGTAATTCTAGAGTCATTTTGTTGCATGTATCATGAATGGAAATAATAATTAATTCAAAAAATGGATATTTTTGTTGAAAATAATGTATAAATATAGTTAACACAATACAAGCAATGATTTAAGTAGAAACAAACTGTAGTAAGTAATCCGAAATATGTTGAGATAGACCTTAAAAAACCATATATTAATTTGCTCCTAAATATAGTTTACTTATTTATTGAATTTAAATTATGATTCTATACCAATAATACATGATGTCATTCCAAATTTACTTAAAAGTGAAAAAAAAAAAAAAAAAAAATTGCTCATACAATATATTAATGAAACTGTTTTTATCAATTTCCATATGAATTATGAACACTAGAGTTTTACAATAGGGACTCCATCTATAGAGCATTTTCACTGATATCATAGATTGTATAATAAATGATGAAGGCATAGTTGTTGACATAGTTTTACTTTTTTAGTAGGCATAGGCAAAATGTTGAGATAGTATTGAGTTTAAGGAAGGAAAGGAAAATAAAATCAGTTGGTAGCACTCCCTTGACAATTAATATAAATTCAGTCTTTTCTGTATTTTTGAGTAAGAACTAGCTTCAATTACAAGTAGTTTAATTTTTTATTATGAAGAAATCATTGAAGGAAATATGTTCTCCTGGATTTCTGAATATTCAAAATTCTTTCAATCCTCTCAGTTCCTACCAGTTATTGAGTATTATTTTATATTTCCAAATATTAATCAATTGATAAAATTCAAAGTTACCATACAGTAATCCAGGACACACTCACTAACCTCAACAACTCAATTAACTACAACCATGGTTATTAGACAGAATGATAAAAAATTCACACAAAAAATCTTATGAAACCTTCATCTATGTAATTGCTTTAAAAAGGATAAAAAACTAAACTGTCTGATTACAACTAGGAATTTATATTTGTATATAATTTGATTGTTTAATCATCATTCAAATTGGTCGACTTTCTTAGAATGATGACAGCACATGAAAATGCTTTATAGTTAAAACACATACGCATTTGAAAAGATAATTATTTATGAAATGAGAAATAGGTTGAATGTTTTATTATATATTTACTTTTTTTAATAAATATGATGCCCCTTACTCGTGGAAATATAATATTCATTGTAAAAATAAAAAAATAACTTTCCTTAGAGTGAGGTACGGAATTATTTTGCCTCAAAATTAGGTGATTAAATATTTCAAGTACATTGAAATTCACAATATGATGACAAATATATATGACCAGATATTAATATTTATATAGTTTTTTCTTTTTTTTCCAGTATTTAGTTGATGTGTTGTGGGAAAAAAGGTAATTTTTTATTGTTCGTTTTCACTAAATTTTCTTTTTATATTTTTGGAAAATGAAGATCTTTAACTGAGACTGTTTATTTTCAGGTTGAAATTCATTTTGTTCGACATAACTGGTTGGTCATATAGTGAATTTCAAAAGATGACTATTATGAATGTGTCATAGTGACAGCTAGTTTCATTGGTTTGAGAGAGATTATACTTTGGTCAAGAATATTCAGTTGATATTGCTTTGAGTTTCTAACAAAAAACCTGTGTTTTTCATTGGTGAATATGTCAAATTTTGTGGTAACTAAGCATCATTTGTTGGAGGTTTTATGTTTTTGCTTTAATTGGAAGAAAAGTGCAACTGAAATGCATCGAATGCTATTAGAAGTTTAGTGTGACATCGGATTGTGACTGGGGATGAAAAGTGGACATACTTCGAAAATCCAAAAAAGTAAAAATACTATGCTATGCCTGTTCAATTGTTGCCATCTACATCAAAGCAAAATATTCATCTGTGTATCGGATTGCACCAAAAAGGAGCAGTATATTATGAGCTGCTACAACCTGACGATTCTATTATGAGTGATCGATATAGACTTCAATTGATTCGTTTAAGACGTGCCTGACGAGTAAAACGGCCGGAATGCAAGCAAACACATGATAAAGTTATTCTCGTACATGATAACTCTCGACTTCATATTGCAAAAGTCGTAAAAATATATATTTGGAAACCCACAAATGGAATATTTTAACACACTCGCCGTATTTTCCGGACATTGTTCCTTCTGATCACTGGTTCTTTCGACGGATGCAGCACGATTTGGCAACTCATCAGTTCACTTTCACTTATCTAGCCATTTTCCGTTCGATTGAAATCCATGAGTAATATTATTCACAAGGAAAAAAAAAATTTTTACTCCCAGTATAGGATTTTGCTACTATAGACATAGCTGATGGGTTCGTAAAAAAGAACCAAATCCTGGAGAAAAATACAAGTCAAGTTGCAAGAGTTATCCTATTAGAGAAACTTCTGTAGCAGACTCCTTATGTAAAATAAAACGTGCAGAAATATAACTATAAAATATAAGGATTCTATGAGGCACATATTTTGCTCAGAGCAAATAACTAAATCTTTTAACCCTTTTGAATCCAGGGAACACCGGTGTCTCATAAATTCAATATGTGCTAATGCACTCCATTGTCAACTGATTTTGGTTTTCTTTTTTGGTTTGTTTCATATTTCTTTTGATATGAATATTTTTTAAGGTACTAAACATTACGATTTTTACACATGCAAAAAAATAATGTTCAAACCAAAAATACTTTTTTCTTTTCGAGGAAACTATTTGTTAATATATACCTACAGAATTATAAGTTATAAATATCTATTAGTTCTAAAGCATACATTTGTAATTATTCAATTCTATGTTTTTTGGGACACAAGTGTTTCTTTGGGTGTGAAGGAAGTTTTTTTATTGATACATCACTAGCAATTACTTCATAAAATATTACCTGTAAAATGTATATCATGTGTGATATATAGTTTTTATTTAAGATTTTTCAAATTTTTTTGTCAGGTAGAATATTAGAATCAAGAAAAAATGTACCTAAAGATATAATAAATACAAAAAAAGTACTGATGAACCAGTGTCCCATAATTTCTTAAAAAAACGGGTTGAGTTACAATTTTTTTATTAAATTCAGCAAATTAGATTAGTATGGTCACTCTGACCTCAAAAAACATAACTTCCTGTTAAAAATACTTTCTGATACCTTACGGGTTTGAAAGCGTTAATAAAAAAACATTTTTTTTCTCCCTTAATAAATCCAAAAGGTGCTAACTTGATCTATAAATATATGTACCTAAAACCCTCGAAATCTTCAAAAAATATTTTTTTTTATAGCCACAACAGGTTTTAATAATGAATTGATTCGATATAATATACAGATTCCTACTCAAAAATATATTTTCTATGCAAATGCACAAAAAATTTCCATCAGATAATTACTTTTTTCCCTGATTTGCTACACGCTTAATACCATTGGAGTCCCATGGGACAGATATAATATATATATATGGGTGCTCATCATATAAGGCACTTATTATTGTTGTTCATTTAGTATCTAGATTAATTATGGAATTAATTAAATAATGACAGAATTGTTTTAGCAACCTCTTTTTAATTCTGTAATTCAAATTTGAAATTCTGAAAGGACATATAAGTTCACCAATTCTTTGCTTACTATCTAACCTTAGGAACAACAGTGTCAAATATCTTTATCTTTTTCTCATTGGTTTTTTGTTTTTAAATAATACCTTTTTTTTTATTAATTTTTCAGATAATCATTTATTTACAAAGAAATTAAAAAGAATCTAATCACAGATAATTATATTATAATAAAGAAATATGATGAGGCAGATATGTTGAGTCCCAATTAGTTATTCGTGTCAATGTATGTTTTTTAGGATATTTTTGGAAAATTGAGGAGATTCTTGTTTAGAGGGCTCAGATTTTCTTTCTTCAATGCCTTTTTTTTCCTGTTCTGGGATCGGGCACTTTGTTTGTTTCTTGTTTCGTGGACGATGAATCCCTCATTGAACTTGTTCCTTAATCTCCTTTGTTTCAGTAACTCGTTTTTTCGGCGATTCTCCTCCTGTCTCTTGATTTCCTCTTCGGCAGGTGTTCCCATAGCGAGAGCCATTCGATAGTTTCGTTTTACAGGTTTTATCAGGGGATCTCTATGGCACTCGTAACCCTTTTTGTCACTTGGGATAGCATCTTCAGAAACAGATTCTGCACTTTGGATGAAGGGAATGCCATGGACAATGTCGTCACTCAGGTGCTTGATCTCATCCTCTGAGACAACACATGGAATGGGTGACGTATTATGAAAATACCGCTCAAGTTCAGAGTTTATATTTCCTAAGGGAAAGTGTTGGCCTCGCAGGGCTCTGAGTGCTTTTTCATCTTCTTCACGTCTGGCTTCAGGGGTCACGTTTTGGAAAGAGGGTGAACAAAAATTATAAGTACTTTGAGGAAAACTATCTTCAACAGATTTCTTAATGTCCTCGTACCATCGATCCACAAATGTACTTCGTGCATCTCGATTCTCTTGCTCTTGAACAAGAAAAGTATTGAGCTCCTGAGGATCCTTATTCCAGAGATGTGGATTGAAACGAGGGATACTTTCTTCTAAAGAGTCCAATAACTTAAACTGTCGTTCAATCATATTGTTATAAGGGAAAAGGGTATTTCTGTTTCCAAAAATCGAATTATCCATGATGGTTGAATCACTTTTAAAGTAGGAATAAGAGAGATTTGATTAGTTAGAGATATAAAACTGGAATGATAATTCTGACCCATTCTTGACCCTTTTATATGTTTTTAAAATCCAGCAAAATTGTAGGAATTCTCCTTTTGATTTGCTGGCCCAAAACTTTAGTTTGTTTCCCTCCAATTAGTTCAATAACATTTTTAAGTACATTAAAAAAAAAAATCCTTTGCTTTCATTTGTGATTACAGCTTTTGTCAACACAGGTAAGTGAAATAAAGACAGTAATGAATAAACAGTTGTGAGTAATTCTAGAGTCATTTTGTTGCATATATCATGAATGGAAATAATAATTAATTCAAAAAATGGATATTTTTGTTGAAAATAATGTATAAATATAGTTAACACAATACAAGCAATGATTTAAGTGTAACGAAATTTTTGTAAATAATTTGTTTATGTATATAAAATTGAGGAAATTAAAAACAGAAACAAGACCCAACAAGCTATAAAATAATACTCGACTCCATAACTTGTTCTACATATGTATATTTTAAGAGATAGAAATCATGAATTCATCTTCTTAAGGCGTAGTAGAGAGGACTGCACCCATTAAATCTACTTTTGATACAATTAGTGGAATAAGCAAAAATATATGTAGTATGATGTAGGTGCGTCCCTGAGATGCAAGTTTTCTGCAAACGAATTTTGATGATAAAGTTGTTTGAATTCCGTGTTGACGACTCACAGATGATAAAAATAGGTTTTTAAAAAAAAAAAATGCATAGCATTATTTGAGGTTACTGTAGAATTAATTACCTCATTGCTGTATTGCATTTATGTAGGTATGCTTTAGGATGGGTCATGGAAGAAGAAACATAACACATTCATGACATGTTAACTAATGTCTGCCATTCTTTGTACAAAGTATGAGTCTTAACATTGGTATGTACCTAATTTAGGTAGGTACATCAAAAATAATTTAATTAATAATATTACACGGGTGTAAAAAAATTTGATGATTCAAAACTTTGCTTTAAAAACTAAACTTTCATTCATACAAAACAGGGTATTGAGTCGAATTTATGAGCTAATTTAGTAAATTCAAGTAACTTTACTTAGACTTTTCAAAGAAGTATGAACAAAATTTATCTATATAACAATTCATGTTTAAATTACATATTTATTATCAATTGTTGAATAAATCTTAAAACATCAATTTTTAAATGAAAATGGTAAATAAATAAATGTTTTATGCGCATTTATACGCGGTACATTCCCTCTCTACCTGTATTTTCATTTCCACTATTAATGATAATTTATTTATTTTTACGGACATTCTAAAAAACACTATTTTGTAAATATTACTATCTTATATTTTAGTGTATAACATAACAATTTGAATTTAACTTTTGATATCTTATAAAAAAACTACTTCTTTGACTACATTTTTCAATTTTCCCTTAGTCACAAAATTTACTATCATTTTTTTAACGTTCCATATTTAAAAAAAAAATTAATGCCTAATTAGCTGAAATTTATATCTATCATAATGTTTTTCACGAATTAAATTATAATGTCCCTATTTAATACAGTAATGCATCTTTGAACTTTTTCTTAACGTTAGCAAAAAAAACACGATGTATCAAGATAGAATCCCAATTTTCTCCTAACCTGTACATAAAAAACGGTTGCCTATTTATAAACGCAAAATTTTGACTGTAGAGAGTGTGAAAGTTTTGGAATCCAGTTTTTGACCACCTTGTATATATATTATACAAGTTATCCAGGGGTTGAAATTCCATAGGGAGGGGACATCCCCCCCCCCTAGAGATGTAGTTTCTCCATCAAATAAAGCCTGCAAGTTATTATAAAAATGCAAGAATGAGATTGTCTTTTATAAAAATTAAAAAAACCAAAATGAACTTATATTAGAATTTAATGAACTGCTCCCCCCCTAGAATCATTCTTTTGAAAAAAATCTATATGTATATATAGAAATATATTTAAGAAATGCAACTGACCCCACAAAATCTCAAAATGTCTTCAGGCTGCTATTGCACTAACAAAAAAATGTATCTTGCATTTTTTATGTACTGAACGTTGAACTCAAATTAGTTCTTGTTAATTTGGAAACTATTCCTGACTATTAAATGAAAAGTAATAGTACAGTTGAGCTGATTTTTATCCTTCTTTTAATTTATTTCTGAAGGAGTAAAGGTATAGAGATATAAAAGAGATTACATTCTGTCCAAAAAAAATCAAAAAAACCTTGCAAAAAATTGATTTTTTATTTTGGAAGAAAAACCAGAATGCTATAAAATACATGAACAAAAAAACACATCAACCAATATACTGACACTACTTCTTCTTACTTCTAATAAAGATAAAGGCTATAATTTTAATTCAATTTATAAACTACTAGGTATATGTATAGTTTAGTAACGGTCTCTATGGACTTATAATGTCTTAAATGGGGGTCTCTAGTTTTTTTTTGTTTTTGTTTCATTATTGGTTATTCGTGTTGTGAGATTAAATAATTTTTATAATTTATTGATACAAAAATCGAAGATTCATTATATAAAAAAAAATTACAAACAATGTAACAAAAATGTGTATAATTATGTATGTAATTAAGGTTTATTGTAGTTAAAACTATCAAATTATGTACATTAAGATATTTGTAGTCAGTGTATCATTTAATGTTAAGCATAATCAGTATTTGAATCAAGTTTTTGTAACTCATGTTGGTTTTAAAAGGTCTTATAATGGTTTATCTCAAAGGATTCTGGGATTTCAATTTTCTTGGGTTTTTGAAATGTTTCTTTTCTTTGGAGAGCTTGCATTTTGTTATTTTATAATATAGGCTTTATTATAATATATATATATATATATGCATATATTATGATTTATGTAATTAAAAGATTAAAGAAATATTGAAGAATCACTCGGTTTCAAGTTTTTACGATTTATATTTTGTATTGATTATTTGAATGATGCCCAAAAAACACCACAATGTTCCAAATATTGGAATTATATTTCAACAATACACTGAACACATTCCTTTGTCCCTTTTTTTCTTCTCATTTTTATAGGTAAGGGAGATCAAAGACAGTTGTAACACAAGACGGTTGCAACACGTCGTTTTTTTCGAGTCACTGTCAAGATACAGCCATGAAATTAAAAACACAAAATGTCACATTGAATTACCCTTCTTGTATATAAATATCAAATAAAATAAAATACAAAGAAATTTATTTTTGAGGTATAAAACAATTTTTTTGAATGAGGTTTGATTTTGCAATTATGCTGTTAATTTAAAAAAAATAACATTTAAATCTTGTATCAATTCAAATTATAACTTTAATATCTTTCAACAATAGCGTTCATCAAAATAATTTAATTAATATACTTTAATTAAAATACTTAACATTGTATCAAAGATGGCATAAAAGGGACAGTTGTAACAAGTGATCAACTGTTTCCGTGCTTTTTAATAAAGTTATCTCACTTAATTGTATTTATTTTTTAAATTAATTTTATTAATAAAAAACTGTTATAAAAAATTACGAAAAAAAAAATAAAAAGTGCCTATATATTTAAGCCGATCTCTAAATAAGATTGTTGTATTAAATTTCTAATGTTTCCAAATTGTAGACTATTATAGGATTTTACATATTACAACTGTTCTTGGTATTGGGAACGGTTGCAACATTTGATATGTTACCTTCAAATAAAAATTGTGAAGAAAGTGTTGATCAAAGATGTCTCAAAATTGACTTGAGTAAAATAAAAATATGTAAATATATTGTGTAAAAATTTGGTACGTTATATTTTACTCATCTTTGAGGGATTGAGTAAAATGTAAAAAGTGTTTCAATTCTCCCCGGTTTCTCCTACTTTGTTATAGGCTATAGTCCAAATGTGTATTATATCTGTAGTATATAGATATAAAAATAAAAAAAAGAGAAAATAGGAATTGATTTAAAAAACCCATACATTATTAATGTACTGAGTAAATGATTTCTATGCTGTTCAATATCGCCACAAATGTTCAGTATTTGGGATGTAAAATATGTTTTTTGGGTATTTCAGATATTATATGTATATATCTAATATAAGGAGTTACATGAATTGTTGTGACGTGCAAGTGAACTTATAGTTTGTGGGTCGGGTCGACTTACTAATATGAGCAAAAAATTGCGGGAGATTCCAATTGGGATGTATATTTTTGTTTTTTTAACAACATCTCTGCCAAATTACAAGTCAAAATATTCATGAGTGTTTGTGATACGTGTCCTTTTGTGAAGAGCTAAAATCGAATTTTTTGTTTTCTAAAATGTTTGAAAGATACAATTGAAAGAAATGTTGTTGGAGCCACAATAGTTACAATGAATATTCCAGACTGTATTTTTTTTAAATTTTGAGAATCTGTGGTTGATTTTTCGACATATATAAACTATTACTCAAGAAACCGATCATCCAATTTTAAATTTTAATAACATTTCTTAACTCTGCAGTTACTATTCTGTAATTATTGACTTAATAAAAATTTTGTAACTATTTTGAAAATTAAAAAAAACGTTGGCACATATACATTGCATCTAGGAGGAAGTAATTTTAGGGGGATACAATGAATTTAGATGTTTAAATAAAAAAAAATTGATTCCCGATCTTTTTTGCCCATAGTAGCAAGTATATATTTAATAAATATACAACACGAAACTCTTCCAAAAATTATCTTATCACCATCTCCTTTTTAAGTTTTTTTATATAATTAATTCTGCTGAGAGCTGTGAATATTGCACCGCCCACTTCAATAGAGTCTGAAAGGGCACTTTCATCAGCAGACCTATTTGTAACTAAATTGAGAACACGTTTAGGCATTCAAAGTATTGATTATTTCTGTTTTTTTAAATCTTATTACAAAAATTTAAAATTTAAATATTATTTTTATTTTCCTAACTACTTATTTGAGTATTTATAGATCAAGTTTGTATATTTATGACTAAATTTGTTTGTTTGTTTTCTTTTGTATATTTCATTCCTAAAACAAGTTAATAAATAAAAATCCCTAAGATATATATATATATATATATATATAAATTGACAAATAATGAATAAATTTTTAATTGTTTTTTAACTCTCCAATGGAGGAAACATGACCTAATTTTGGATCTTTATATAAAGTACTCTAGGAATTTATTATTTGTTTTTAAAATATAAAAATGAATATTAAAATTGTACAGTATTTATTGTAGTTATAGTTAATTCTGAATTTTCTGGTATTCCTCGAATTTAAAAATTGATATCATAGAATTCATCTCAAAGTCAATTTCCCGAGAAAGGAGGCATATTAGATATAATGTCCTATAATTTGTAGCATGTAAAATTACTTGAAATACTAAATTTGATATAAATTTGTCAAAGTATAACAAATTTTTAAATTAAATTTTATTCAGACCAAATGGGAATCCTCGTCATTTTTTTTATGTATTCCTCCACAGTATTGTATGTATATACGACGTACACATTTCCCTGTACTTAAGACATGGTTTATATTATTATTTTTTCTGAAAGTCTATCTTAGAATATACAAATATGCCTACCTCCCTAACATATCTAATATATGTGTATTTATTTACTTAAGTGAACGAATACGTTTATGTAAATATATATGTATATATATTTACTTTTCAAAGTCAGTTTTTCTGAATGTTTATGTGTATCACGTATTACATTGCTTTGTAGTTGTAAAATAACTTAATATTTACATACACAGACTGGTACATAGAAATATACGTACAAATATAAATTTTTGAAAAAATTGACCACACACATATACCAAAGTTTGAATTTTTGGCCAGTTTCTTCCTTTTCTGTTTACGTACAATATATTTAAGACTTTATTTAAATTTATATATTTTTGTTAAAGTTCATTGTCTTTTTTTATTCTAAGAGAGGGACAGTTTTGAGTCTCAAATTGAAAAAAAACCCCATAAAATATGAAATTAAATCATTTATCATTCTTTTGGGTAAATTTAATCACAAATAACATTTTGTAAATCTATTATTTTTCCTCGTTTGTCCCTATTTTCAACCATTTTTACAGACGTAGGGTATATAAATATAACGGCAGTGATTTAAGTATTCATTTGCCGAAATGGACAGTTTTTTGCTTCAATTGTGTTAAGAGTTCCATCAATTTTTTTGAAGATACTTCAACAATTTTGATTTATTTCACAGATAACTATTTTTCAACCTTTCACACTTACCTGTTCAGCCCCAGAATTTACTATATTAAAATAACTACTAAAGTAATAGTTTATATCAAGTTTAAAGTTGTCAGGAAAAAAAGATAGATTCCCGGTGTGTGAAGAAATAATTCTATAAATAAAATCAAAAATGACATGGAAACCATGGAAATGTAGAAGACATATGCAGTGTCATGAATAAATCAATATGGGCAGTGTGTTTGTTTTTAATAAATACAAATACATTGCAAATTAGCCAATTGACATGATTTGGGAGTGATCAAGGAAAATATCTCTTTTTCTTTCAAACAATGAAATGATGCACATAAGGAGAGTGTGGAGCAACACAACAAAAACTTTTTGTTGAGTCATAGACTGACCAAATTTAAATTGGATTGAGACACATTTGTTTATGTAATTTGCAGTCTCTCTCTCTCTCTCTACAAACGTATTTTTAGATGCCTCACAATAATAAATGAATGTATTCATAAATTTAAAAAACCACATACAAATGTAGATATCTTTCATTCTGTACTAATTGTCCCCTCGACATTGAAATATATATATATATATATATAGAAAAATACTTCCCGTAGCGTCTATGCAGAATTTGGTCTCAGGTATCATTTATTATGAATTGTAAAATAGCACTTTATATTTAGTGGTAAGTTATGTGTTAATTTACATACATATATATGAATATATGTACATATTTTGTTACTGCATGTATCAGTGCTTGTTGCGTAAATGCTGGAAAAGTATTTATATATAAAATATCTCTAATCCTTTTTTGATGCGACAAATTATACGAAATATCTGTACATGGATGACAATATGCTCAAGGAATCATATTTGTCATGATTCTTTTGATACGACATTAGTGTATGTCTAATATTTATAAAGGATTCATTTCATTTGCTCAATAAATATGAATATGCTCACAATTTACATTATTCAAGAGCTAATACCTACCCACAGTTGCTTATCTAAATTATCATCTTCTTGTTTTTAAAAGTACTTTCTGAGAGTATCTACATACATATATATTGAGAGCATATCTAATCTTTATATTCTTTTATTTATTTATTTAAATTCCAAAAAAAATAGTTAAATTGTATTTCAAAATTGATGAAACTGTATTTGATCATATATGCATACATACATGAAGTTTAATTATTTTATCATTTCTCGTAGTTTTTCCTCCTTTACAATATTAAGTATAACAGGTGTATTCGAATATTAATTCAACTGCATTTTTTTTTTGATTAATTATATCAAATTCCGAGGTGCTTATATATATATATATATATATACTATTATAATTATTAAAAAATAGCATATACATATTTAATTTAACACATTTTCTTATCTATGTAATGAACATTCAATTTAAATTTTTTTGAAAGTCTTAAAACTTATTTATTGTGTTGTGTAAATCAATGTTTGTATTGAAAAATCAAATAAACTTTACTTTTAGAGATCACTGCGCAACACCCTCAAAGTTAGGAATATTGGCAGTTTTTTTTTCCTTCTTTTTTTGAAAATTTCATGTTCTTATTTCATTATCGTACAAAGACATTGAGATATAATATATATTACTTTATAACTTTTTGTACTTAAATAAACAATCTTTAAATTCTTATTTTGCCAAGTTTTTCTAAAATGTATTTTAAAGCTGCATATAGTAAGAAGAAGAAATAAATGTTTTGAGTCTGTCACAAATTTTTTTCTTCTTATTTCCTTCATTTGGTATAATAAATTCAACATTAATTGTAAAAAAAATGTTATATAAGGTAATTATAACCACTAGGGTTTTAAATTCATTTAAAAAATAGTAATATTTCATATGATCTGTAGATATTGAATGAAAACCATTAATTTTAATTCACTCCTGAACTCAAATGTACAAAAATTCGTCAAGGCTTCTATTACGTACTGTCAATTTAAAAAAATGAGTTTAACAAGAAAACTCTATAAATGGTCCTTTTTCCATATTTTCCTATGTATATACATAAATTATTAAAACATTCTTCTTTTAAAAGTAATATAAAAGCCGCCAATAAATCTGGTTAAATAGAGCTTGTCAATTTATTAAAGCTTTAAAACTTAAAAATATTATATGTATATACTTTTTTTTTAAATATGTATTTTTTTATATGTATGTATATATATACATACATAAAAGGTACTCTTGCTTAGGGCTAAATTCTCCAGCAAAACTTGAAATTAATTTAACGCATAATTTACCTTCATAGCAAAATATCACGTATTGTCTAATTAATTTATGATATGATAGCATTTTTTATAGAATAACAACTCATATTTTTTTGGAATGTTGGTTGGTTGAACGGGTTTAACTTACATAAGTTTGTACATAATTCCACACCTAATCAAAATAAGGCGAACTAATATAAATTATTTTAAAAGGATTAATCCTTATTGTAAAATATATATATGTTGACATAAAAATGAAATTGTAGCCATCTTAGAGAGATAAAAAATCAAATTTTGTAAAAATAATGACCGTTGTTCCTATTTAAAGTTGTGGTTCTTCATTCTTAAAGTCATGTGATTTTTTATTAACTACATGTGTTTAAAAAAATATGCCTCCAATATGACGTCAGCAAAAGTGATCTATATAAATGCCGTTTCAAATACATACAGAGAAATTAACTATATCAAATTATTTTATTTAGCAACCTCAAAGTGGTAACTCCAGTACTGTACCAATAACTTTTGTCTATTTTCTATCAGCTGTTGTCATTATTATCATCTATTGTATTAAAACATTGATCATGATATGAAAGATTTATTGATCTTACTTATCAGTCAATAACCCTGCTATAAAATAATTATTTCCAATACTTGGAAATAATGACCTATGTAGGTAGCTAGCAAGCAAACTACCTACATATACTTAATATAGAGTCTATTTTCTTTTCATTTTTGAAGGAAATATGAAGGGATAAAATAATAATTCTTACACATTGACAATTTTCAGGTAGTTTTTATTTTTTCCATTATTCGTATATATATATATATATATATATATATATATATATATAATATATATATATGACATCTCCATTATTACTAAATGTATTTGTAAGCTCTCCAATGATATATGAAACTATACTTTAGTCTGAATTTAGCTTGTTATCATAGATAATGGTTCTTTATAGTTGTAAATGTATCCCCTAAAGATATTTTATTAGTACTTTGAGGCTTTACAGAGTGAATTATAAATACAATATGACTCAACTAAACAGTGTGTAGAATTGTAAAAAAATCATTCAGTGAGCTTTTTTTCAGTCAAAAAAGGCCCAGTTGGCATGTATTTGTTTTTTAAAGCTGTCACCGTTCTTTACTAATTCTTGTAATAGTGAAGCAAAATAATAACAGTTCCTCCCTTCCTTCCCTTATTGAAGAGTCGAGAGTATATTAAATAACATTTTGTCTATCAGTATTGCCATATGTTTTATAGCACCATCTCAAACATAGTTTTTACACCTCTTGGAAGAGTTCTTTATTCACATCTCTAGTAATGGGATTTACGAGACAAATAGTGAATGTAGAAAATAAATTTTAGAAACCTAGCTACGCTAGTTTGTTTTAACTGCACTAATTTCTGATTGTATTTCAAATGTATATAATTATATTTCAAAGGTATTTCAAGATCGAAATAACGTTCAAAGAAATTATAAATGTTTTTTTTTTGCAGTTTTAATATTTTATAAATAAATTAAGTCATGACATCATTACATAAAGATGTAAGCAAAACGTTGTTTTTACATTTATGTTGGTGTAGAGAAATTTAATAATCAATACAAATGAGGAAAAAGTATGTAAATGCAAAAAAAAAATGATATGTATATTGTATTTATATAGAGTTGGAAAAAAAAAAAGTAAATTTTCTAAAAGCTATATTATGAATAAATTATTTGGTTTTTCAAGTTCTGTCTGTTATTGTTTTGATCAATGTTGTTTTATATGCAGATATTTTAAAACTTTTTTCTGTTTTTTTTTTGTTATTTTTTAGTAGATGCATCTCATTTACAGATTTTCTAATAAATAAAAAAAGTTTACTTCACGGTTGTAGTTAAAAGTATTTACCCCACAGCGTTATACTGTAAATATATGTACATATATATGTATAAATTTTGCACACGAAGTTTTGCTTGCTGATTATTCAGACAAAGTTTTTAAAATATCGTAAATCATTACGTATACAAAAGTATGTTTTTTTTTACATAATATAAAAATAAATTTAGCCTACAGAGAGATTAAGTTTGTGTTCAAAAATCACCAAAAGCTTCCACTTATTTCTCCTCTCTAGATTGCGCCTTTAAAAACATCCATGACGAAAATTAATTAATTTTTTAACTCTTACTAATAACAGTTGTATTAAAAAAACTACCTCAAAGAGTCCTAACTTTATATTTTCTTCGAAAAATGAATGAATTTAAAAGTTGTTGTGTCATTTAAAATGCAATTATAATTTAGTTTAAGATCTTTTTTTTATATTATTATTATTATTATTACATGAGGTCTCATTTTTGTGAATGGTTTGATGACGTGAAGTACAGTCATAAAAAGTATATTGTGTTTTTTCTTCTTACCAAATTTTTATATAGCTATTATATTTGAAAAATAAAGAATAAAAAAGATCATTATCATTTTTATGAAGATCTTCAAAGGATTAGTCATCACATTTCTACTCACATTTGTAACTTGTTGACAATCTATTAAATATTAAATGTATACCCACAAATGTATGTATATATATATTTTTACCTGAAAAAAATAAGCTCAACGATTCTTTATATTTTCTTAGTACATCAAAGAGTTTTCGGATTGCTAGTGAAAATATTTATGTTGCATATGTATATATATGAAACTAATTAGTATACAAGTCCATGTGATCTTTAGTCTACCTTTTCTTCATAGAGAGAAAGCCAAAAGTCACAAAATTATGTAAAAGGTATTTGGTAATTAAGTCAATTAATTACTCTCAAACCGTTGGACTATTGATTATTTAATAGTAGGATATATTTCAAGCATAACATGATTTGATTTCATGTGTTTAATGTCCAGATTTCTAACAGTAGTAGAGAAATAAGTAAGTAGCAAACAAAATAATTAGTGCAAATTTTTCCTGTTGTTGGGATAAAATTTTGTTATCTGGTCGTATCTTTAGTTGTGCATTTTTTGATACAACATTATTGAAACTTGTCTTATTCTTTCAAAACCATCATGTTTACTTTTTAATGACATCAAAAGAGGAGAGGGTTTGGAAATTACATTTCTAAAAAATAAAAAAAATGACTACATAATAGCATCAATGGGGATTGTCAATCTCTAATTTCTAATCCACTCATATTTACATATCTTATAGATTACATTTTGAGATACGAAATGAATTAAATTTAACCAAGATACAATTTGATCCTAAAGGTCAAAGATTATAATTTAAGGTCACGGTTCAAAAATATGCTAGAAAAAGAACATGTTCTAAACATAACTTTTCTTTTTACATGTTTCTACCTCTTGAAAAATACTTTAGGTGTTTAAATTTAGTCACAGGTTAATGATTATTTAAAATTGAGCGTATGCAACAGTTTCTACTTCAATTGTTACCTACATACTATTCCAGGAATCAATGATTTGATTGTTGAAAAACGAAAAAGATTTTGAGTTTTTAGGTAATATTCTACACGCATAGTATACAAAATTTCAATAAGAATTGAGGAGGTCTTGTAAAAAATTACTTTTTTTGGGGCAATTTGCTGATACAAAAAGATATTTGTGGTTGAGTCAGAAATGTTTTTAGTTTTGATATATTTATACGATATCGTCAAAATAATTGTTCAATCATTTTAGATAAAGCCATATACTACTTTGAAGAACAAAAAATATACACAAATAACATCATAGTTATATTAAAAGAAATAAGAGAAACTCACCAAGTATTAGTGTTATTACGATATCAATATTATTGGACCGCTTCTGCTACCAAAATTGCTATATGTAATTTGATACTTTTTCGACTCAAATATGCAAAGCAAAAATGCGTTAAAGGCGATTTATATGAACTTACAAAAGCGTCTACAGGGTTGATTTATATTAGGTTGGCAACTAAGTTCTTGCCGTTTTTTTTAAACTTTATTGAGTTTTGAAAATTTATCTGTTGTGTTGCAATGTTTTATTAATTTTTTTACTAACAAAAAAATTTTGTTTATTAACAACTTTAAGTTAATTATTTTTGGACTTATCCCATTAGGTGAGGATGCTTCTCTATACACGTGTTAGAACAATTCATCTTTTCTGCTAATTTCCTTGTTGTTTGGCGTGAATCTTCATGCAAAAGTTGGTTTAACTGCCTTTCATCAAGTTCAGTTGGGCGGCCAGAATTAAAAAAAAAAAAACAAGAACTTAGTTGCCAACCCAATATATATATATATATATATATATATAAAAGACAATTTTCATTTTTTTTATTGTTACGTCAATGGCACTCCAAATATTAATTAGAATTAAATGAGCTGCATGTACCAATTACATACTGGAATACGGTACTATAGTGACACCGTGGTACTGATATATGTATGTAAAAAAGTACCTTAATAAATTGGTATTGTAAATGACAGTAAGAAAGTAGACATAAAAAGTAAATGTATTGAGCATAACACACATTATTTTCTTCGTATTTTTTTCATTTGATATAAAATAATCAGAATTAATTGCAACAAAGCGTTATACAAAGTCATTAAAAGGGATTTTTATTTTTTATATAAGACATGTTTCATTACTTTATAGTCAAAACTTACCTTGTAATTTGAACTTTTGCAGGTAAAAATACATTTTAGGGAAATTTACGATGAATATATTTTATGGATTATTTGTTCAACTAAAAAAAAAAATATTAAAAAATTATAACATTATATTTCAACGGAATTGAATGATAATGAAAGAAGAAGATCAAACTTTCAAAAAAAGTGGACATTTTTTTTGAATTTTGTAGGCTTGGAGAGACCTCTATACCAGGATTTCTGCTACCAAAAATTAGCACCAGACAACGTAGCCGGTAGATTTTAAATTTACCACGCAAATGTTGCAAATTCAGGTCACATACTATTAGAATTTATTCAGCCTAAAATATATATGCAGATATGCAGGTTATATAGAAATGATATTAAGGCATGTCAATGAACAGTATAATATTTTTTATTGATCATTAGTTAATTAATTAAGTAGGCTAACTACTTACTCGCATTTTTGATGCAATTAAATCTGCGGAAACAGGTTAGTATATATTAACCTATCGTCTCTAATTGGTTAATATGCTGAAATGACATGTGGAAATTGCATTATTTAATGCAATTTTAATTGTGTTAAAAGGGATATTTTCAACCAGGCAATACGACCGGAGGGGTCACAAAATACCAGATATCAGCAGACTTTACCTGCCAAAGTTCGGTAAATTTTTGGCTAACAGAAACACTGCTCTATACGTTAAACTTTTTCAATTTTTTAATTAATATACAGGACAAAATAAATAAATTAAAAATTAAAAGGTCAGACTTTCAAAAAAAATAAAATTTAATACTTACTACATATAAATTGTCACCTTTACCTATAATAATTTTTTACTAATTCATTGAACATACACTTGAATATACTGCCCCCTACCCTCCTATTACCTGGTTTTTGTTTTCAATAATAAAACAATTTGTAATTTTGTTAGCATAATAACCATTTATGATTATTTCGTTCCTCTAATTTCATTTTTATTTAATTAACTGATTTTATCTTTATTATGTTTACACAATTCATTTTCAAGAAAAAATAATATTAAAAAGTATGCGAAGAAATATAACTTGACCCTTAAAATGTACTATACCAAGGACATGCTTCTGGTATTTGCTTTTATAATAGTAAAATGTGACTTACTAAATATGGTAATATATTTTGTAATATTAATGTATTCTTGTGAGAGTTATATATATATATATATACCTTCGTCTTTTATGTATTTATATATGACATTTTGTTCTCTGTAAATATGACCGAGGTAAACCATTTTGTTTATGTAAAACTAAGAAGGAATAAAAGGAAATTAGATCTGTAAATAAAGATAATGGTTCAATATTGACTTTGTTAAATATTAAGGTTTGAGGTTATATGTTCTTTACTATATAATATTTTAATTAAGTCACTTGATATATATGTATATATAATAAAGTCATTATCTTTAGTTTGTTGAATGCTCTCCACTGTTTTTTTTTTAGCATTTATATATATGTAC
Source organism: Lepeophtheirus nordmannii (assembly GCA_963680855.1). Classification (NCBI taxonomy): domain Eukaryota; kingdom Metazoa; phylum Arthropoda; class Copepoda; order Siphonostomatoida; family Caligidae; genus Lepeophtheirus; species Lepeophtheirus nordmannii. The sequence goes on from OY804520.1 coordinate 14,915,154, forward strand.
ATACAAAATAATAATTTAATGCATTGATATGTTGGAGTAAACAAAAAACTTTTTTTCATACAAAATTTATTGTTCAACGTACAAAAAAAGTTTTTTTTTTTTAGTATTGATCTTTTACTAATTTAATTTCTATCTAAGGTCCTCAAAAGCGTTCTGCTTTTTATCACCTGATTGTTATTTGACAATATTAAATAATACTCAATAATTGACAGAAACTGAGAGCCCCGAAGGGAACTACTGATTATTAAGGTACACTTCCTTGATAATCAATTTTGAATTCGATTTTGTTTGTATCATTGAGGTGAGAACTAACTAAAACGTTAAGTAGTTCCAATTATTAAGAATGTGTGGCCCCTTTTCCTGGATTTCTGACAATTCAAATTCCCTTCAGTCCTCTGAGTTTCTATCAGTTATTGAGTATTATTTATTATTGTCAAATAACAACTAGCCGATAAAATGAAAAAGTACCAGATAGTAATTATTAGCACCCTCACTCATCTCAACAAAATGCCCATGTCTAGCTATAATGCTCTTAATCAAATATATATTTATAACATGAAATAGTAATGTTATGTAATTTTCCATTTATAACAACACTCTAATGACTAGTAGCCATATTGTAAAAAGTCGCACACCCCTGAGATAGAATGATCAATTGTTCTCTTTTAACTTGGGTAGTTAATTCTTTTAATTCATTCTAGGTGAGTTTTTATACGGACTTTTTATATGAAAAGTGCTCATAATGATAAATACTTTATACCCGATGAATAAAATCCTATCCAACAAATTTGTGCATAAAAAAATATAAAATTACGTATCAATTTTATAAATTGAATCAATAACTGCTTCTGAAATTTGAGGTTAAAACATTCCTGTTCAATTCTAAATTTGAGGGTTTGTTGTTTTTTTTAATTGATCAATTTTCTAAACTTTTTTTCATGCAATGAAAAACACAATGAGTAATTTTTAAACACCATAACATTAGATAAATGAACATAATATAAACTGATTTTTTGTGTGTGTAAAACAATGCCTCAAAAGAAAGAAAAAGGGAATGAAGGTAAAGGAAATAAGGTAACTAACTTCAACTATAGGTCTGGCATCACAACATAAGGATACCTCAGAAATTTCACAAATCCCCTGTATTTTTTTGACAGTTGTTCATTTACTAATTCTCTTGTTTCTTAGTAGTGTTTTTAAAGTTGATTGGTTGGAAAAAACAAAAAAATGTTGTTAGGCTTTAATCAATTCCCTACGCTTAAATAAAGAGTATTCCCATAGTTGGGAAGAATTAATCAACTACTATAAAGGCAATTTTAGGAAAAGTAAAACTTGGATAAATGAATCTAGATGATAATATGTATTTGTATTCTTCCATTTATTTTGATAAATTATTTTGATTTAATTATTTGGATCACAGAATTGAATTATAGTATCGTTCTGTTATTATTAATTATATTGTAGCCAAATAAAATCCCAAAAATATCAACTATAGGAGGTATTTGGGAATTGTTAATATTTGGTATTTTGAATAATTCAGACACCATCCAAGATGATCGTCCTTAATAATCGTTTATATATGAGTTGCTACTTCCTTACACTATAATTTGTAGCCTTGATAGTCACAAACTGTCTGGTATATACAAGCATTCAAACTTTTTGGAGCAGGTGCAGAGATTTTTTTTCATAGTAAGGCGTGGGGGAAAACGTTTTATGCTGTACAAAAAAAAGTTAGATTGAAATTTCAATGCCTCATTGATATTTTTATCTTTTACTTCATTCCTCAATATTAACTGCCTCGTATTCAAATTTAATTGTGAATAAAGGTATATAATTAACTGTTATCTTGCTTAAAAAATTCTACTTCACAATAATACACGAGAAAATTTTGATTTATAAAATCAAGTAAACGACAGTTTAAAAAATACAGAGGAAAAATTCACTGTTAGTTGCTTTTACTTTTTTTAAGGATATGTGACAGTTATATTGCTTTAAGTCATTTATCTTTGTCTGTCAAATTCTCTTTTACAAAATTTTGTACTTCAACAATGATATTGCTTAAGTGCGCTTCTTTGATGTAAATACAACTTCACAAATACAGCAAATTAATTGATAAATAAATTATTTTCTTCCTTTCATGGAGTTGTACTCACTTATAAATAACATCACTCATCAAGGAACTATGTTAAATTTTTTAGATATAAGTTACATATCTACAAAATGGACCTTTTTTGAAAAACAAATTCATTTTCTAAATGAGTAAAACAAATGTTGACCATCACTTTTTTTTCTGTGTCTATGCTGTGTACAAAATATATTGTATAAAATATGAAAGTAACTACAGATATGGTTTTGTATGTACTATATACAAGTTTAATTAACTTTGTGATGGATTACATCCTTGGATCCATGATGAATGGTTAAGGTGTTGAATTGAGTACCATCATATTTCCTTCCTCTTTTTTTTTTTTTGTAGAAATAATGGGTTAAGTTTGTTTATATAAAAGAATGGACATTTGATATATGTATACTTATATTTATATCTAGGCACAACTTGTCTTTAAAACATTCTATTAATATCATTAAAGTCGTGTAGTTAAAAAAATTTGTAAAAAAAAATCTATATTCAATTGTACTGACTTTTTGCCACATAATAAAACGATTGATGCAACTTAAAATAATTCCTAACCATATTATTATATCGTTAATATTTTTTTAAATAAGTTGTTCATGAAAAAAGTTCTTTCTTATTTATTTTTGATATATGTACTTATAATTTTTCTTTCACTTACTACAAATAATTTATTTTTAGTGGCAAAAATGAGAGAGAAGTTAAGTTCTTAAGAGATCAAAAAAAATTTCTTAATTTTTCAGCATTGAATGTGAATTTTCTTAAAGTTAAAAAGAGGTAGAGAAATGATCATATGATTTTATAAAGTTTCAAAATATTTATCTACAATAACCTTTAATACTTTTTTAAGTCAACTTGCTTTGTTATCATACAATTTTAGTTTGCATTGATGTTATCAAATGAAAGTTACAATTTAGTAAAATTGATCCTGTGGTCATATAGATAAAAAAGAAATCATAAATAGTGTTATATAAAAATTGAAATTTTGTCGACTAGTGTAATTATTTAATATAATATTTCTAGTAGATAACAAATAATGTACATACTACTATAAGCAAAAAATACTGAGAAATTTGAATATAATTTTCTTCAGATTCCGATAAGGTAAGTGTTTTTGTTTTTTTAAGTTGACACTACTGTTACTGACATTTATGCCAAATTACGAGTCAAAATATTCGTTGGTGTTTGAGATACGCATCCCTTTTGTGAACAACTGAAATCAAATTTTGGTTTTTTAAAATGTCTAAAAGATGAGGACTAAAATGCAATTTTGAAAAAAAGTTTGAATAAATATTTCAGTGTGTATTCTTTTGAAATTTTGACAATTTGTGGTTGATTTCTCGACATATATAAACTATTACTCAAGAGATCGACTTTCCAATTTCAAATTCAATAACATATCTAAATTCAGCAGTTATTGCTCTGTAATTATTGACTTAATACAAATTTTGTAACTATTTTGAAAATTAAAAAAAAAACCATTGGGGACTACATTGAGGGGAATGAAATGAATTTTAATAATTCAATAGATATTTTTTGCTACCAGTAGTATTTATAAGTTGCATGGTTTTTATAAATCTGAAGTCAGGTTTTAACTTCTTCAAATTATTGGCCAAAAAAATAATCACAATTTTTTTTGCAAAATACTGATTTTTTTTAATACAGTATAAATCATTAATTCCAAGCTACATGGTATCATTAATGCTAATAATCCTGGACCCTAAATTTATTTGAAGAGCATACCCATAATTTTATTATTAGGCAAAAAAGTAATTACATAATATGTCAGTTCTTCTTCTCTTTTGACCCTTTGTATTCATTATGAAAATAATGTAAGCAGTAAATATGGCGTAGGTAGCTATTACCAACGAAGTAATTGCATCGAAATGAATTATTTGCACGAAGTCTCTGAACATTCATATATATATATATATATATAAGAATTACAAACGTCTAATTAAGGTTGAGAAAAAGTATATTTATGTAGATAGATAGATAGATACCTGTAGTTAGAGGCTTAAAAAAACAAAAACAAACAAAAGAGGATAGGCCTAATTAGGCTAATAACTTTAGCCACTATGTTTTGACACTTGTTAGAACTAACTGACACTTGGTAAAATACGTTTTATCAAATAAATTTAAAGCTTTAGCTGAATGTTTTCATCTCTTGAAACATCTTAACCCAGTCTTTTTCTTTTTAAATCCCTACTAAATAAGAGTAAAGGCTCTCTATGGAAATGCAAAGGAGAAAAACTCATTTATTATTTAGTTAAATCCAAAATATTGAACTTTTTTGCAATATATATATCAGCAGTACTATATAACGACGGCTACTTGGATACTAATATGCACAACTACAACCACCAGAAGAATAAAGGGATTAAATATCCTGTTTACTAAGTGGAACTTATGAGATACATGCCTAAATGTAATGCAATCTGTTAGTCTTGGATATATGTAAGCAGATTAACAACTACTCAAAAGAGCTTGTTCTTTTTTTTTTTGCTTTCTAAATGCAACAAAAATGTATTAATAATCTCAGTTTTATTCATATATTTCAAGCAATATCTTGACTAATTTTGCAATTACTATGCTATATCATCACAAATCTGTAAGTTGATGCCTATACCTAGGACATTTTTCTTTCGAATAAGAATTTAATATTTTAGAATTTGGATACCTATTTAATAAATTAATGTAATATTTATATCTTTAAATCATCGAATTATCTAGGGGTCACCATATTAATAGGTACAATAAAAAGCGCTTTACCAGCAAGGCGTTGTTTAGAGTAGTATAACTTATTGCTTAATGACATATTATACTTTTGAAAAGCTACTGAGTAGTTAAACTAGATTTATTATGGTTTTGGTTTAGTAAAAAGAATTGATTAACCTCGTTCTTATTTTTAGTTTTAAATAATTCAGACTCGGTGGTTTTCAATGTTTTTGACATTAGTACAACTATTTCAAGGTAGAAATCATACTAATAATATAATTTGAAGAAATTTAAATTTTTGGCCCAGAAGCCCAATTTTAGAACAAAGTGATGTTTGAGATCAAATTCCTAGCTACCAGCTATTAATTTAGCCCTCATATTCTAACAATCAAGTCAACTTCTCATAGTAGTGTTCTTTATATATGGAAATATCAATAATATAAGACCATTGAAATTACTTTATGAGTGCAGGAGTTATATGCTGATTGATTCCATGTTATAAAATCGTGATAATGTATTAGAAATAGAAGACATTGAATTCAAAAAGGGAATGACATCAATGTAGTTATAAATAAGTCAATATATAGCATGAGTCCCTCTGTTTGTTTGTTTGACTGAGCATCACGGACAGCCAAGAGAACTGGAAGGGCAGGGTAGACTGAGGGTAACTTCACTCAGAAAAGAACAAAAGCTATTTCCTGCTGAATTTGAGGTTGTTTGTTAAGTCAAAAATTTCAGAAAATACCCAATTTAGTGTATTTAGGTGAGGTCAAACGACGTATACGAGGTCATCCAAGGTCGTTGGAGGTTATTTTAATATTCCCACCACTTCATTAAACAATATTAATTTTATGTCAAATATTCTTAAAATGTTGGCTCAAAAGGATAAAAATAGTATTCTATATACGTTGTGCCGCAGTTCCAGAATAAATTTATGGCTCAAATTTGATGCACGATTATAATTGATGATGCATATATTTTATTCTTTTTTATCACCTTTTAAAATAGTAAAAGATCATAAACCAAAAATTTAAATTAAAAAAGTAGGTGGCTCAATAGCTTCCATCTGGTGTTTGTGTACACGTATATTTTAGTATGCCCTCTAGAGGATTAGTCTTTCAAGTACGTTCAATAAAAAAATAATATAAAGAGTATCAAATATATCATAATAAATCTAATTACAAATTCTAGAAGAATGTAATCCTTTTTTTTCGCAAATTCTGTGGCTGGACCACTTTACCATTTTTCTAATTATTTTATTAGTGGTATTCTACCTTGAAATAGTTCTACTAATATCAAATACATTGAAAACCACCGACTTTGAATTATTTAAAATTAAAAATAAGAACAAGGTCGATCATTTTTTTTTTTTACTAAACCAAAACCATAATAAGCCTAGTTTAACAACTCAATAGCTTTTCAAAAGTGTATAAAATGTATATACATATATCATTAATCAATTAAGTTATCATAACCTAAACAAAAAGATTTATTTTTTATATAGAAGATGTTGGATTAAACTACAAATTCAAAATATAATTTTTATTCAAAATTTAATATATAATGTTATATGCAAAATTTCAGCCAAGATAGGTCCAAAGACTTTCTTGTGCTTTGGGGCAGAAAAAAAAAGTAATATGTTCAGTTTACTGTCCCAAGGTGATCACATATCCAAAAAATGAAATGAATTTGTCTTGTTGAATGACTCATACATGTAAAAATATTTAAAATAATTAACTTTTGCCTCAAAAATATCTATGAATTCACTAATGTTGCTAAGAGATTCTCATTGAATTTACATACTTTTTTGAAAATGAAAAATTGATAAATTTTTTTTACTCTTCATATAATATTTTAAAAATTATACAAAATTTTTAAAATATTCATCTCTGCATATAACTATGAAAAGAAGATCATTTTTGTCCCTAGTGATTGAGGGACCTCATATTAAAAATAAGCCCATATTTGAAATTGCCATTAAATTTTGCAGGAAATGGAATTTATTAACTAATGGTAAACTTCATTTAAAACCTCTTTTCAATCTTCATACAAAATAATATTTTGTTTCCATTGAAGCAATTAATGTCATGTGTGATTTAAATCATTGTAATGCTCAAATAATAATTACAAAGCTTATATTTGTACGTAAAAATATTTTTGTCATTGTAAGAAAAAAATAGAGAGATTAGGAAGTGGCACATGACAGTTTAACAAGGCCCTTCAAGGCTAAAAAAGTGTCAATAATATTTGCAAAACTTGAAATTTGTTTTTGGCAAAGTGTGATGCTTAAGGGATCATTTGAGTTTGTAAAAAATAGTTTTAACCTTATAGCAGAAGAAGAAAAAAAAGTATTTTGAAGGTTGGTAAAATATGATTTTTTTCTTTTGTTCTTTTTTTTTTGTATTATTTTTAAACAAAAAATATTTTTGTAAATTAATAAGATATATGTCAAAAATTTAGTTGTTGAAAGCTGTTGAAATAATTGAAAAAAATATTTTCATGTCTAGAGTATATACATATTTCATCTATAGAAGAAGAATTCAAAACATGTCATGTGCCCATGTCAGGCTTATACCTATAAACATACATATATAGGACTTATATGTATGCCTTTGTTTATTCTTGTGCTTTTTATTATTATTTTCTGCAAATAATTGATATCTTCCTCTGAATAGGGTATTTTTACTTTGCAACATCGTATTAGATTATGCATTTTGAATTGTTGATTTTATGTAATAATAGACATGTAAACATTCAAAATTATTGAAATTTAACAAGGGCAAATTTAACATACTATGGGTAACCTGACTGCTCTGGTTCATAGGCAGTATTCCGACATTAAATCATAATTATGCCTTTTAATATGAAAATATTTGAATTTGTTTATATGGAGCCAACTTCTGTATTCTCAAATATCTTCAACACAGAAAATTTTACTTAATAAAAAACTTATTTTCTTCTGTACTATTCCAATGGTTTGTTTGAACTGAGAAGTAAAGTTTTTTTGGCATTTGTTGTCAAACTCTGAATCTATCAATTACTGACACAGTTGAGTTTCAGGGTTTTACTGTATCTCCATACTTCAATATCTGGAATTTGAGGAAATATTTGAAATCAGGGTAATACTAATATATAAATTCTGGCCCAAGTACACAGATAATGTGATTATGTTAGCAACTTTTTTCCTGTCCAGGAAATGAAAAACTGTAGTCTATTAATACTCTTTTTTTCTGAGGTAGTTAGTTCTCTATTATTTGTTTGATTAGTTAACGATCGGGTAAAAAAAATTTAATTAGTGTTATTCTGATATAAAATAGTTCCCTCAGATCTCAAATAATGGCATATCAAGATATTTGTATCAAGGAAAAGAAATATGTTCAAGAAATGCTCAATAATAAGATTCTTATAGTATAAGTATGTATTTTAAAATCCTTTCAGATTCCTTTGTGGCAAAGTTTTCCTATAACCCCGCAATTCATAATCATAGCGAATTAAATTGGTTCAAGTGTATAAACAGCAGATTATCCTTTGTAAGAATATTTTTTTAACTGCAATTTCACATTCTCTGCTAAAGATTTTTGACAAAGTACAAACCATAAGAAAATTTAAAAAAGAACACTAATACATATATACTTCCGACCTCTTAGATATAACTTTGTCAGATAACCGTTATTGTAATTATATTTAAATCATATTTTTTTTTAGCTGATAAGAAATAGCAATTTTCTTAATGTTATATGATCTCTAACTTAATGATAACTTCACATTTTTTTATCAAACAATATAACTTTTTAAATTATTAAATTATAAAAATGTAATTAAAATTAATTTAAAAGACATAATCCACTGTATATATCTAACAAAAGTTCTTATATTTAAATGTCTTAAAAAAACTGTTAAAAAGGGATCAGTATTTTTACATCAGTAGCGTTTTCTACCTTGATTCGTAGAAGAGTCGTTGCTATCTATTTCCAATTACCAAGTTTTTACAAAAATGAAAAAGGTAATTACAATACTTATACATTCATTCATTAATTTCTCGTCCTAATTGTATTTTACTTGACATGCAAAATCATAACAAAGGGGCAGTTCCTGGAACTATTTAAATAATTTTTTTAGAACAAACTGTTACATATATTTTGGATATCATCAGTGTTAAATGTCATGTCTTACCACTCAATTATATCCATTATAAAATCATTCATGAAGAGATTTTTCTTCAAAATAAAGTTATCAAAAATAATTTCCAATGCTATAAATGTAATTTGATGTCTTAAGCACCGTCAATGAACTATTAAGATGTGTTGTTGTTCCAGCTAAATCATTATTGCATTCCCATGACTATTAATATATATATATATATATATATATATGTAAGTAAAATCTAATCTTTAAAGTTAAATATACTATTTATAGTACTACATAGGTTTATTTGATCAAAAATAATACCATTTTATCATCAAACTTTTATTTTCAATATCAATTCATTGAGTTTAATAATAATAATAACAACAAAAAATATGAATTTTTTTAAAATATTGACATTTTTAGACTGGGAAAATCATTTCATCTTTTTTATAACTTGATTTAGACAAATAATACTTGTATGTAATATATAATAAAAGCATACATACAAATCTCAATTTATGTATTTGTATTCTACATGAATCAAGATTATATTACTTCCATGTTATTTAATAACTATTGGTTTATTGAATTTAACCAAAAACATCTTGTATGACATTTATACTCAGCCTATGAAAAAGTTTTTATATGTAGGCAAACATTCAATGGATCCTTTTATTGAAAATATATACGCATGTACATACATATATAAATATTTTATTTTTTTTAAATATGCATAAGACAAATGGTTTGCATGGCCTTTATTGTCTTGAAAATGCAAACTTATATATATATATATATATATATATAAATGGGTTTTTCGTAAAGGGACATTTCATTTAAAATATCCATTTATTAAAAATAAGCTTTGATCAAATTAAATTTTGTTAAAAACAAACTATTTATCTAAAAGTATACCATATATATATATATATATACATATATAGATACATACATCCACCATTTTATGTCAGTTAAGTCTATTAAGAAATAAGTCTTGAGGCACGTGGAGTACTCTCTACCAAATTTGAATGGTTAAATAGTGTCTACATGTGATTATATATTTATATATAAAGAGTATTAAGCCTACAAATCGACTCTAATCCCTTAGGAAATGCATTAAAATAACAATCATGAAGCAATTCCTTTACACAGCAATAAAATAATAATAACAACCTTGGGGCCTTATATTTATATACTTTTTTATCTAAAAAAAAAAAAGAAGCCCTCTATATTGGCACACTAAATAATGCCTACATATACATATAATTTTTGAAGAAGTTGTCTTTAGATTCAATGAAACCCGACGTTTATAAATACATACATATGTACACCTATTTCTTTGTAAGGGGACTAAGAACCCAAGATTGCCTCCAAAAATATAATTAAAAAAGTGAGGGAACACTTGTACTATGTTGGACTCAAAGTTTGAAGTTATTAAAATAATAATAGTAATAATAATAATTTAACTTCATTACACGGGTTCCATGCATGTATGTACAACATGGCTACCACCATAACTATGTACATGGATGGCTCTCAAAAGCGTACATATATGTATTTAGCTCCATGCAGTAAATAATGTACATAGAGTGTCTCATTATTATATTGAGTTATGAGCCTCTCAATATTATATATGTTGATGTATATACTTCCTATTGACTGAAAGGCAAATCATACGAGAATCCATTGTCTTTCCGGATTGAAGGAAATATATACTATGAATGTACACTAAAGTGTACGGAAAATGTTATTAAAAGTTGATATTTAGACAAAGTTTTGTGAATATGCCCATCAAATCGTGTTCAATCGCAAATGTCCAATAGATATGAATTGATAAAATAACCTTCGTGATAACATTTAAAGATTTGCAATTGATTTAGTAATGTGTACCTAAATTAAGATAACCATTCAAGTATCTACATATATACAGCCTGGATTTTTCATTAACTCTCCCTGTTTTCCCTAACATGATCGTGTATAATAACTTTTAATCAAGGAGTCATTTTGATATCATATCATATTAGGTCTAGTAAAAAGAAATCCATTATTTTTGCATGAAATTGAAGGCTTTATTTAGTATAGTTAGAATTGTAATTTCATATTTAGGTTAAATATGCACTGTTTTGTTCAATAACTTGTTGCCATTTTGAAAGTAATTTCAATATGCCTCTTTCATAGAAACCCTCGTCCCTAATGGCAAAAACTGGGAGAGTCGATTTTCACGAACTTCTCTTGAGGCAACGTTTTTACCGTCCAAATCATTTGCTATAGACAGGAACAGATAGTAATCACTTGGTGCGAGGTACGGACTATATGGTGGATGCATAGGAACCTCTCAACCAAGCTCTAATAGCTTCTGGCGAGTCACCATCGATGCTTGTGGCCTGGCGTTGTTCTGATGAAACACAATTCCTCTCCTGTTAGCCAAAGCTAGGCGTTTCTGGGTGATTACTTCCTTCAGATGGTCCAATTGTTGACATTGCAGTTTCGAATTAAGAGTTTGGCCATAATTTATCGACATTTTTGACAATTGGCCTTCCACAGCGAATTGACGAAATCAAAATAGTGCATGATGGGCTGTTACAGTATAAGGACCATATATACTATTCACATTTCAGCTGCCTGACTTGCGTTTTTGCCTTTATCGAAGACAAATTGTAGAATATAGCGTTTCCATCTTTGACGCGCACTCAAACACACCTGAGTCAATCAATCACAAATCTGCGCTAAAAGTTTCTTTAGTACAAAATCTCATCTTTCTAACACCATCTAGCGTAATATAATCACACTTATACAACGCGAGATGTAGATCAATAAAGTCATCTATTGCAAAAAAAAATGGATTTCTTTTTACTAGACCTAATATCATGATATAGAAATGTGATCAAGTATATATGTACATAAACTCTATTCTTAGTGATTTAGCTATTGGACATTTCCACTCAATATGTAAATATTGTATATTATTTTCAGTAGAAAACCTCTCCTTTGAGCTTAGAGTTTTTGAATATTTACACTAATAATGAATATTTTTACATGCTCACTCTGATCAAAACACGCATCTTTACGCCTTCTTTTAATTCTATGTTGTATGTAACATATACATACATACAAATAGTAAGGCTATTAATTTACAAATATAATTTATTATTTCGATATCAACTCCCTACTACCTCACCGTGCCACTAATTTTACCAACTCTTTATTCAAGGCATATCTGATAAAACATACTTCTTCATGCCTTTGTATGTGTGTACATACGTACATACATACTTATTTCCCATATGAGTTGTTGTAGCAATCAATTCCTTGAAAAATGTTTGTAAGCATGAATGTATGTATACCTACATATGTATATTTATTTATGTACATGCTTACATAGGTACAAATCTAAGTATTTCTTTCTTCTCAAGGACTCAATATGAACTTTACTCATTACTATGTAGTCAACCTCTCCTTGAATAAATGTACATACAACCATGGAGATTAAAGACTATTTTCGCTTTATTAGCAATATTCATAAATGATTGTTCGTTCCCACACAGAGAAGCGCCTTTGCTAATGGATTAAAACCATTCAAATACCTAATATCCAATTAATTTTAATTATATTAAAAGAAAGGCTGGAGCAGAGGTAATTGGCTTTTCTATGTAGATGTATAAAGGATCAAAAATTGTTTCTTTCTGTGTATGTATGTACACCCTTTATATGGTAGATAAATAATTCTGATATTATTAATTGAAATGATCGGATAAAGTTGAGGAGGTATTCTTATATGTACTTTAAAGTAATTTTTTTTAATCACACCTTGGTACAAAAAGTAACCAATGATCCAGTTTTTATAATAAAGAAAAAGAAATAAACTGCGGCTATGATTTATAGCGCATTGTATAATAAATTGGATTTCTATGCTGCAGATTTAGATATTTATAGACTATATTCAAACCATTTAAAGTAATAATCAAGCCACATAATAATAATAATAATAATAATAAGTTTTAAGCCTAGCAGACTAAAAAAAAAAACTAAGCCAATGCCTTAATTAATAATAGCTAAATTATAGTATGAAACTAAAGTAATAAAGTATCTTTTATATACACTTTATTCTCTTTTTTTGTTCCTTCAGAAATCATTTTGAATAAGCACTCTTCAGCTTTTGAAGACCTTCTACGAACATTTATTAGGCTCTTAAATGGTTGAAAACTATAAAGTTATTTTGGCTAGTATTATCAAAGTATCGAATAACAAGTCATTAAAAATAAAAAAAGTCACAAATGCGAGTATTATGTATTTGCATATAGGTATAAAGTTATAGCGATCCAATAAACGTTTTATGAGTGTTTTTTATACTCTTCCATGATAAAATGGTTCCTTGCTCCTCTCCTATGATAAGTAAAAAAATATAATATAATTCTATATTTAGTTATTTAGACCATAAAATATTTTATGTAATTGAAAAAAAAAAAAAAAAAAATTGCGTGAAGGAAATAATTATATCATTCACTTTGATTTGAAATACATTAAATATGTAAGTGCTATGAGGAAGTGTGTGATTTCAAAGACAGGAACATGGGGTTTTTTAGTTTGTACATATCTCATTTTGATGATTATTTGTACCTATGTATTTAAAGTGCATACAAAATATAAAAATATTAGACAAGTACAATGAAAACCACGCAGTGGTTTGTTAGTCTCAACGTAATTGCACACATTCTTTTAGTATTTTTTTTTTTTTTTTTTTTTTTTGACAGAGCGAGTTGACCTTAATTATTAATTCTAATTCAGGTTAGAGCGCATATTGCATTATTTAACATTTTCAACCTTTGATGTCAATGATTAAATATTAAATACAAGTACGAAACACATGCAAGGCATTTCAGTTTTCGCAAATAACCAAAAAAAAAAAAAAATAATAATGATAATGAACGTTATACAAAATGTGATTATGTAAACAATAGTTACATTAAGAGCTACTCACACTCTATATTTTGTCATCATCTGATCCTTGCCTACAGATAAGTGCTATAAAGTTAAATTTGATAAACTATTTAATTTTATTTTGTCCAACTATTATATACATTTCTACTACTAAATAAAAAATATTTCGAAGCTGGAAATAATTTCCTCTATGTGTTACCATGTGACTTTGGAACTTTTTAATCTAAGTGTAGAAAAGGTTAAGAGATGAAAAGAAAATTGCTAAATACGTTCTTGGTTTTAAAGAAAATATATATTAAACTTTAATTTATCAAAATCAATATGTTTTTTTCCAGTAATTTTACTTTCTATTTTGATGAATGAAAAACACACGTAGTAGAAACTCAACTAAAAAGGAGGTAACAGGGCCACTTTTTCGATAAAATTCACTCCACAGTTGAATAATATTATAAAAACTATTAACTAAGAGTTAAAAAATTTTATTTACTCTTGCTTGAAATATTTGACAAAAACTGATTTGAAGGGGTAAAAGTTTTTTTATAAGAAACAATATTTTTCCGATAATCAAGTCATTTTTTACATTATTTTTGCTATAACTTATATCTTTTGAACAATTATTGATTCTTTTTCTATCACATGATGTAATTTATTAAAACTCAAAGCTCACAACTCTTTGAGTAGACATTTAATAAATTGTAACATTCGGAACAAAGGGAACAGTTTCGCCAAATTTTGCATTGGTCCACGTGTTGTTTATTGTTCTGGATTATTTTTTATCTGCAGTGCTCTGAATCGAGTATTTGTGAAAGTTTGTTCACTCATGGAAGTGTAATGAATTTATTCAATCTTACTAAATACTGATCAGTGATCTATAGTAAAAGTTTTAAAATATCTTAATCCAGTGTGGCCGAAAGTTGACAACTTAAAATAATAAATTGAAAATTAATAATTAATTCATCCCCATTTCAATGTTACAGATATTCAATACTCAAAAAATAGACAATTTCTCTTAATTTATTCTCTTGATTTTTTTAAGTATTCCATTCAATTTAGTTAAAACATTACTGACGAGTATGATCTATAAATAAATTCACTTAATAACAAAATGATGTAAGCATGCTCTAATGAATTTTGTTGCATCTGACATAAGCTTGCTCCCAGTAATTGAGCCAAAAGCAAAAAAAAAATAAAAAATGTTACAAATGCCTCCAGGTCTCCATTTCTCAAAGAACCCCTAACTATTGCTCTGGCGAATTTAAATTTATTTATTCGTTGATTAATAAAAAAACCCTTCATGATATTAATTATTTCTACCTTTGTAAATAGTAGATCAAAAGAGATCACAAAATTGTTTTTACTTATTTTACTTAATTACACAAATTTATAGTTCAATTAAAATAGGAATTGATTTATTTATTGCCTCATAAAGGGGCAACTATTTCTTAGACTTTTCCTCTACTGTCCAGCCTTGGCCAAGAAAATTATTGTAAAAGGAGTTTACAATTTTTTTTTTATCAAATCATGTTTTGTTACAGCATTTACTAAATATATCTATAAATGTGAGGCATTGAAGTAGCTTAATTATGTTGTAAATATTTTTAATTCTTTAAAGCAAGAAAAAATATTTTATTATGCCTTAAAACTTGTATTGATATGCATCAATATGCGAATCACATTCTAGATTGTATAGTCGCAGTTAATCACTACAATTGCCCTTAAGTGTGTGTCTTTCTCAATATTTCAAAATTGTAAAAAAAGATATTAAGTGTATTTTAGAGATAGTTTTTTTATTACATTTCCCTTATAATTTTATATTTTTTATGTGCATACATATATGTATTTATTGGTCCTTGAGCCGTTCAGAGAGTCTAGATTGAACCAGTGCATGTTAAGGCTTTACATATACTTAAAAAAAACAGAATGATTCATTGACAAAGTTTTATTTTAAACCCCAGGATTATAAATTAACATATTTATTTTTGTAATTTCATCTTGACCGATATATTTCAACTTCTCAAGTAAGTTATGGACTTCATTTGAACTAAATTACTTCCTTCATTTGCAAAAAAAGTAAATAAAAAAAAAAAAATGAGTCAATTTCTCATGATTTAAACAACAAAATAATTACTTATGTTGGATAATTTAGTTCAGTCATACCTTGAATGAAAATAATAATATCGATTGAATTTGTCTTAACAAAGTGTTTTTATTTCAAAATGCTGTTGATCTTATACTGACTGAGAACTTAACACATAAATAAAGTAAATTTAGCAACGATTCAAGAGCAGTAATTATAAATTGTTACGTCAGAAGCTGAGTATATCTTTGATCAATCTTCCCTGAAATGTAATATAATTTCACTTTAAATTGATTAACACAAGGAAACTTATCAAAAATCTAAAAGAGCACTTTTTATCCAAAGTGTAGTCAGGGATTCTCAAATTTTTGCTGTTCAAAGCACAGGAGATTAAAAGCCATTTTATCAATTTATCAAAATATTCACCTGGTGTATGTACCATGCAAAACCAGAAAGATTGGATTAAATATAACGTGATGTTCTTATAATATAACAACAATGACAAAATATTAGTTAGAGCTGTATAATTAAACAAAATTACAATAGTACAAACAAGTTTCTTTGCTAGGATCATATTTTTGAACCGCAAAAGGTTGTGTGATTTAGCTTGTGTTCCTCATAATTTATAGCTAATTAATATCCCAAGGGCGTCAAAACATACAAAATTGAATAATCTCTGCTCTAAAACTCTTAGAATCCAAGGTATTAAACTGCATTTAAGAATATTGATGAATCTTGTTAGATCTGATTTGAAAATAACCATTATAAATATTACAGCTGGATTGCAAAACAAAATAAATAATTTAAAAATTAAATGCATACAAAAAAAAATGAATATTATAATACTTATATCAAAAAAATGAAGCCTGTTCTAGGTATACTGCCGCCTAAATTATTATTTTTATTTAATTTGATCATATGTAGAATCCATTTTTATAACCTGTATTGATTTTGACATCAAAATATTTTTAACTTGAGGTGTTGTTACTATAATAATCAATTATTGACTATAAATTATAATTGATGCATATGAATTAAATATTTTCTTTCTTTTTTTTCAAAATGATTCATCTCTAACACTAATTTATTTATATTATATGCCGGATGAATAATTTTTATCTGTATCTTACATGTTCAATGGGGATAAAATATCCTGTTGTATCATTTGATTTGATATGTAGTATGATTTATTATTAAAGTTTATATTTACCTATGTGCTTGTGTTATATACAATTTAAGTATATGCCTGTTTATTTATTTTGAATACAATTGCATTTCTTTTTAATTAATACATATATAGTTTTAAATGTACTATGCATTTTATATTTTGCTTATACTCTATTTAATTGATTTTTTTTTCTTCTCATCACTCAATTAATTATCTTTTTAATGATAAATATACCTGGTATCATATAATCAATAACCATTTAGAATTATTTTATAGTATGCAGTTCATTTCATTTTTATTTGCACATATTAATCAATATTTTATCTATGTACAGAACTTTGTCTGTTTAAAAGAACTTTTAGTCATTTTTAGTCATAATCTATGAACAAGAGTCTCCAAGGCAGAGCTGGAGCCGCGAATCCTACTTATATATAGTTCAACAGCGACTTCAGATTCGACTTTATTTAAACTTGTAAAAATAACTCATGAGCAGTTCTGCTCAAAATGATGCCAACTTCAACAGCCCCTTGAAGTTGCCCCTTGAAGCAATTAGAGATGCTGATTTGATTTATTATGTAGAAATAATTTAAAATACATATGTATAAACAATTTTGTATAGTATTTGTTATTTGATTGATAATATATATGAACTACATTTAAGTAATTTATGATTTATATTATATCTTTTCATATGAGACCATTAGCCTTAAATTAGGACCTAGCTATGAATTAATCAAATTATAGTTAAATACATGGGAAAAATTGATAAGCTACTGTATATATAATTTGGGACATTTAATCTTCTTCGTTCGAAGGAAATATTCTGAGATTTCTTTTTGGTATATAGTCTAATTGTAATTTCAACCCGTTTTTTATGCAATTTGAAGATGTTTTTTTTTTGTTCTTTTTAAAAACAATGCAGATAAACTAATAGTGAATTAATATCCTTTTTTAATGAGAAGGAAAAATATGGCACAAACATCACCATTAGTATTTATCGATTCATTTGCATACACATAAAACCATTCTGAGAGTCATAAAAATCCAAGAGAAGATTTTTATATTCTACAATATATTTGCATATTTTATGGGCTTATAAAGCATCATTTTATAGTCTACTCATTTTTTTTCCCCAAAAAAAGTTGTGTGTTTTTAATTGAAGTCAATACTTATAAAGCTGCATAGCTGGGATATTGGTCCTACTTTTGAGTATTCATATATATATATGTAAATATACTAGGGATAGACTAATATATATGTGGGTTGATTTAAGGTGGTTTTGTATTTATTAGTAATCACCATACGTTGCCGAATAATACAATATTTTATTTCGATTAAAAACATAATCCAATATTTATAATACAAATGAAATTAATTTTTCTTCTCCTAAAAAACAAAACAATGAACGTGATTAAAAGTGTATAATTACTTAACCATTGAAAATTCAAACGTAGCCAGTGAAGTCATTTCTTAAAGTTCGGTTGATTAACATTTGCAACCCTCACAATGAATGTATTTATTTCAAGAGTAGATAAGAGTCATCACTTTTAACTATTAGTCAATATTAAAAAACTAGAATATAATTGATCACACTGCTTATCAATAAAACCAAACAGAATCCACAATTTCAATAATTCTTGGATGTAATTTCTTGGCAAATTATTTTTTTTTTTTTGCTAAGGGGATGACAAAAAGTATGGAGTGACCAAAGTGGGGATATTTGAGGTTATTTGTTGTCTTATTTTGACTCTGGGCCTCAAGGTTATCTTAATAAATAAAAAAAATGTCGACTGGTTAATTGGACATCAGTTTTTTTAACCCCTATAGACAAAAAGACCATATTGGTCGAGCCCTACTCTATACTTACGCATAAATGTTCTCCTCCATAAGAAGTTGATGCTCAGGAGACGTTATCACTTCATGGTTACTAACATATGTACATATGTAAAAGTCTACATCTTATATTGTTCAAATTTATTTACGAATTTTTATCTTTTGAGTAACTCAACGCCCACTTACTTTTCATTCTTGACACTCTTTATTCAGAGACAGAGAGAGAAAATCAAATGATGCATTTATGAAAAAAATAAAGTACATACCTACATACGTCGTATTGTATATATGTACTAATGTCTATAAACTTATATATCTTCACTTGCTTAGGAAATGAACTTAGTAATAGAACAGTTTTTTTATTAATTTTTTAGATAATCATTTATTTACA
Organism: Lepeophtheirus nordmannii; assembly: GCA_963680855.1. Taxonomy (NCBI): domain Eukaryota; kingdom Metazoa; phylum Arthropoda; class Copepoda; order Siphonostomatoida; family Caligidae; genus Lepeophtheirus; species Lepeophtheirus nordmannii. Next base: position 14,934,538 of record OY804520.1, read on the forward strand.
AAGAAATAAAAAGAATCTAATCACAGATAATTATATTATTATAAAGAAACATGATGAGGCAGATATGTCGAGTCCCAATTAGTTATTCGTGTCAATGTATGTTTTTTAGGATATTTTTGGAAAATTGAGGAAATTCTTGTTTAGAGGGCTCAGATTTTCTTTCTTCATAGCCTTTTTTTTCCTGTTCTGGGATCGGGCACTTTGTTTGTTTCTTGTTTCGTGGACGATGAATCCCTCATTGAACTTGTTCCTTAATCTCCTTTGTTTCAGTAACTCGTTTTTTCGGCGATTCTCCTCTTGTCTCTTGATTTCCTCTTCGGCAGGTGTTCCCATAGCGAGAGCCATTCGATAGTTTCGTTTTACAGGTTTTATCAGGGGATCTCTATGGCACTCGTAACCCTTTTTATCACTTGGGATAGCATCTTCAGAAACAGATTCTGCACTTTGGATGAAGGGAATGCCATGGACAATGTCGTCACTCAGGTGCTTGATCTCATCCTCTGAGACAACACATGGAATGGGTGACGTATTATGAAAATACCGCTCAAGTTCAGAGTTTATATTTCCTAAGGGAAATTGTTGGCCTCGCAGGGCTCTGAGTGCTCTTTCATCTTCTTCACGTCTGGCTTCAGGGGTCACGTTTTGGAAAGAGGGTGAACAAGTATTATAAGTACTTTGAGGAAAACTATCTTCAACAGATTTCTTAATGTCCTCGTACCATCGATCCACAAATGTACTTCGTGCATCTCGATTCTCTTGCTCTTGAACAAGAAAAGTATTGAGCTCCTGAGGATCCTTATTCCAGAGATGTGGATTGAAACGAGGGATACTTTCTTCTAAAGAGTCCAATATCTTAAACTGTCGTTCAATCATATCGTTATAGGGAAATAGGGTATTTCTGTTTCCAAAAATCGAATTATCCATGATGGTTGAATCACTTTTAAAGTAGGAATTAGAGAGATTTGATTAGTTAGAGATATAAAACTGGAATGATAATTCTGACCCATTCTTGACCCTTTTATATGTTTTTAAAATCCAGCAAAATTGTAGGAATTCTCCTTTTGATTTGCTGGCCCAAAACTTTAGTTTGTTTCCCTCCAATTAATTCAATAACATTTTTAAGTACATTAAAAAAAAAAAAATCCTTTGCTTTCATTTGTGATTACAGCTTTTGTCAACACAGGTAAGTGAAATAAAGACAGTAATGAATAAACAGTTGTGAGTAATTCTAGAGTCATTTTGTTGCATGTATCATGAATGGAAATAATAATTAATTCAAAAAATGGATATTTTTGTTGATAATAATGCATAAATATAGTACACACTATACAAGCAATAATTTAAGTAGAAAAAACTGTAGTAAATAATCTGTATATAAATCTATATACAGATCTCATAAAGCTTGCACATCCTTGATTAAGGATGTTTTACAATTAAAAATGTTAGTATAATTTAGTTTTTTTTTCCCCCTTATTGTTATGAATTGAGCTGTTGTGCCATTTTTAATGGTATAAAAACTTTTTAATAATTGCTTTTCACGAAAAAAAGAATCAGATAAATTTAAAAAAAAACACATTAATTATAAAATGTGTACCCTAAATGCGTTATCTGCAAAAAAATTTGTTATTTTTTTGCATGTACCAAAATAATGTTGTCAGATAGATTTCTTTTCTAAGCAGTACTTGTCAGCATAAATCTATAACTGCACCTCTGTCTTTTTAGTTATCTTGATTATTTGTCAATGTGATATTTTTAAGTATGCATGTAGAGTCTTCATCTTTCTCTTGAAAAGTAGTAAAGGTCGATTTCCACTCCTGTTGTTCTTTTCTTTTTGTGTCTGTGTGTAATTTTTGCAAAAAATTAAGAAAAAAATATTTTTTTACTCCCCAAAAGAACTGTTATAATAGTAAAATATATATGTATATCAAAATAATATGACGCATAATATTAGAGGTTGTGTTGATCTTTTTTTAGAAAAAACATATATGATAAGAAGCCTATTTTTAGTCATGTATCGAATATTTATTTGCATTTGCATTTTAGAAATATCCGCATTGGCAATACATGCAATATTCACATCTACATATTATCTGGATTTACTGTTGTAATTGTAAAATGAGAGCATTACATATCACCCCTGAAACCAGTAATCATTTGATTGTATGCATTTGCATTCACATTAGAGAAATATTTGCATCTTCAAATCCACTTTTACACCCGCGTAGCTTCATTTTTTTTCATATTTGATTGATTATAGTTATGTGTCAAACTATTACTCGGACTTGGATATATGTAAATTTTTTTTTTCAAAAATCAGAAGTGGTTGTTATAACATTTCTCCTATTAAAAAGTAGAAAGTTTTCTTATTATAAAAGTGACTAAATTGTTACTGCCACTTAAATATAGTTTCTTCTATTAAGCAATTGATAAAATTAAGGAATAATATGTATTTTAAGTATGTAGGTAAAGTTTGATTGATTCATTTAAAAAAATTATATGAAATTTGAGTCTTTTATAAAGAAAAGTATTCTCAGATATGTACATTGTATATAAGTAAACATTAAGGTTCGAATAATTTATTGATGAGTGTATTTTTTTGACCAAATATGTATATGTGCTAATTATCACCCATATTTTATGTTTTGCAACAAACTTATTTCTAGCAAAAATATGGAACGAATTAATATTTTTTATCGTTTATTTTCTTCTCCCAAATAATCGTAACCGATTCCAAAAAAAATAATACATATCGGTCAAATCCTAATACAAATGAACGTACTTCTATAATTGGGACATTAAACCCACTGATTTTTCCTGCACAATTATGTTTTCTGCACTGCTATAAGTATTGCTTATATGACCTCATGGTTGAACGACTCAAGAGTCTCAGCTAATGGATCAAGTGCACAATCCATGAATTCTAAATTTCTAGAAGAAACTTTAGTATGGAATAGTTCCGTATTTTAAAATATTTCAGACCAGTCCTTTATGGAGCTTTCCCTATGTTAGACTTTTCGTAGGTTATTTGATATATTACCCTTGAGATCAAGAAATACAGTTGTCATTTATACCAATGGAATATGTAAACTTTAAGAAAACCTTTTAAGATTCTCAATGCCTTTTTTAAAAGTGTTAAAAGTGTATGACTATTCAATACGGCCTATGAAGAAATCTCATGCGCCAAAGTTTTAAAACCCCTGGCATTTTCTGTAATTGAAATAAAAAACCCTTTTACTTTCCTTGTCATTCGTCATAAAAATATAAAAGCCCTATTAAGGAATGAAAAATTACATGTGTTTTTAAGTCGAACCTATGTACATAAAAAATAGCATGATAACTAGAATCCACATCAAATGAAACAGTTCATCATCAATCAAAAAATATTATTATTATATATAAATTTGTTAACTTATTGTTTTATTTACTTACTTAGGTATAAGGATGAAGAATACATTTAATATATTTGCAAATCCCAATCAAGACTGGGTGGCCTAACCCTTTTATAGCGGACAGATATATTGGATATTAGAATCAATATTCGCAGTATAATTGATATTATATATATATATATATATATATACCTACATACTTTGCTCTGTGTGGGATCGGGAAAGGCTCAATCGGTATAATCTTTATAAATAAAATAGGTAGATGAATATTCGTCATTTGTTGAAAAAGACATTAAATAATAATGCATTGAGAGTCTTTTTTTTTTATTTTTTTTTGAGGCATCCTACATTTAAAGTCAGAATCTTTGTAGTTATAGACATGATTTGAAAGTTTAAAATGATGCATTGGGAGTCACTTTTAGATCAAAAGATGCAATTTTTTAAAAAGAAGGGATCGACCCTGTAACGTATGTACATCAAAGGAAATTGATAAAACAACTTTTATCATTTTCTGGGAAATAGTTGTCGTGCAGAAAAACATAAATTGAAGGCAAATAATTTGAAGACTTTATGTGGTCTGATCAGTCTCTGATCCACAATATACGGGAAATGAAGGGCGTTCTAAAGGATTTTTTATATTGTAAAGAACGGGTGAAGGTCATCATCAATGAGCAAGAACTTATTACTTTACCTATTTGTACGAAAAAGATCGTAAATCCCGAAAGCAAATTGAAAACATGACAAAATAAAATGAAAAGATTTAATCACTGTGTACATTGACAAATTTGTAATCGTGTAAATAAAGGAAAAAATAAAAGTTGTAGATTAACGTTTAAATAAAGAAATTTGGATGTAAAACATACAACAGAAATGGGTGGTAATTGTACAATAAGAATGAATTCTTGAGTTATGAGCCATATTTTATAATATACTCTATTTCAAGATTAGGTTACTCGGGAAGCCTGCAGGAACTTTCACTCAAAATTGTGATCACTCCGACAGAAAACCCCTTGACTACATTACCAAGTGCTATGTTGGCGTCCATAGCCGTAAAGAAGCCCTAACTGTCTATGAAGGTGGCTAAATTGATTGAAAGTTGTTATTTCAGCTCGTGATTTGCTGCTTGTTTTGTAAATTTTTGAATGCATTAATTATTTTCTGATATAGCAAAAAATGCGTAATGATTATAAAATCAGTTTAAAATTATATTTTTATTCAATCCGGCAACTATTTTATCTATACATAGTTGTCTGCAACAAAGTTAAGAACTAAATAGTGTACACCCAGACCATGGGCAACCTATAATTAAGCTGATCAAGAGGGTTGTTGTCACACGTATTTGACAAATTTACCAAATATGACTTTTAGTTCATATAATTTGAAAATATGTATAGAATAAAGTTCTCTAATTTTATGTTAAATATACGATAAAATTAGTCAATAGTCATTGTTTGATACTAATGAATGTGTTTTTAGCCTTAAAAGATGTAGGGAGAATGTTATATTAATTTTACTTTGTAATAAATTTTCTAGTTTACTTCGGGAAGATGTACAAAATATGTAACAGTTCCCTATGATCCAGACCAAAGAATGACAAAGATTTTTTCTTCATCCGCACATAGACAAACTTTCTTCTGAAAAAAAAAACGTGTCTTTATCATTTTTGGGTATAAAATGTCATTTATTAATTTCCTGATCCAGCGTAGAGGAGGTGAATCATGTAACTAGAGAGGGAGTAATGATATCAATTGACATCTAAGCTGAAGAAAAATACAATATGTACAAACGTTTATATCATGATATTGAAAAAAAAAAAATCTGAGACAAAGACTCATTTCCTTTCTATCCTGATGAGTAATGTTTTTAAAAAACCTCAATGTCCAATCAAAAAGATATGTATTAAAACAAACAACTTACTTATTTATGGAGCATAACTTCCTCAAATTATAATTGAATCAATTCACGTAGACATTACATAAATTATGAAAGTGTATGTTGAGTTCCTATCACCATTATTTGAGTCTCAAATCAAATCAAACTGCACATTTTTTTAACAAGGAAACGTGATATCTTAAGTCAATTTAAACATGCATTGAAAAAATTTACATTGAAAAAAAGCTTTTGACAAAAGTCGTTTAAGGAAGAATGACCTTTAATATAAACTTTAGTTAATAAATAACATGAAATAATTGATTTTTTTTCCTTCGTAGTTAAGGAGTAAAAAAAAAAAAAAAAAAATACTTACTCAAATAATGTTTGAATAAATTTAGTTGTATTTTATGCGTGAAACATGTGATTTTTAAAAACATGTAAAAATGTGTTTCCTTGAAAAAACGAAATGAATGGGTGAAATAAAGTTGGAGTTTTTTAAGAGTTTTGTTGACAGTCTTATATTTACAATATTTTTAATTGGCACTTTTTTTTCTCTCTCTTACCATGAATGCATTAGATGATATTTTTGATTAGACAAGATATGAGTTCCTTCTACTTCTTCGTATGGTTGAAATTTAAATTTGCAATTATTCATGAATTCATTAAATGCATGTCTACATACATATTCTGTAGTCATGCTATTCATTTGAAGAGATAATTTAATAATCAACCATAGATGGATATTTAACAAAATATATTTGACTTGAAAATAAATAAATATTAAAATATACAAATTCATACAACAATTAAACATTTATCCTGATGAGGTCACAGATTGAGTAATAAACTACAAGAATATCGTCTTGAAGGCATCGTTTTTGATATAGTTATTCAACAAAATAAATTAATGTTAATTAAAAAAATAACAAGGCTTTGTTTTTCATTTCAAACCTGATTTCTAGGGATTCATATGGGCTTAATATCAAAAAAAGAAATTCCAAGGAAATATTTATTTTACGTGGAAATATTGCATTTAATTATTTTATAATCTATACTTCCTTTTTGTAATTCATTAAATTAAAAGGTGAATGCACATTGATGATTCACGATTTAAGTTGCACTATGTGTATTAACAAAAAATGAGGTCCATGTTTCCAATTCTTGATGAATCTTGATTTTTATTTTCTGTGCTAGGTATATGATATTTCTAGATGAGTCTTAGGTATTACTTAGATGCTTATATGCCTATTGCAAGAAGTGTATATTCACTATTGCAATTTGCCATATAATTACTGGTGATTTGCTTAAAATTTCTACAAAATTACTTCATTGTAATTTCATAGTATTTATTATTTACTATTTCATATCAGAATTTCCAGAGACCTCCATGAGTGACAATTTCCCAAGAAATGGAAAACCCAAGGTAAAACCGATTTAGTACAAAATAAATATAGCAGTTTTAGAGTAAAATCCCATAGATGTGTTTGTGAAGATCCCCATGAAAGAATGTATTTTCAATGGAATAAACATTTTACTCAAAGGTTGATTTTGGGTAGATTGTAAAGTTTTTAATCCTTGTATCTTGTTACATAGGTTAAACAACCAAATTCACCATTTTTTTTTCTTGTAACCAAATAGCAATTGTTTGTTTATGTTTCCTATATTTATTTATGAATTTATTATATATATTTATACACGTCATTATGCGTGAATTCTTATAGTATCTTTCTGTATAATTTTGAATATTTCTGGTGTCAAATATTTTTACAAATTTATTCCACATAATTTTCAATAAGAGACAAATATACAAAAACATTTGTCTCCATTATTCTTAAAGAAATAATTCATAAATTTACTAGTACATATATATATATATATATATATATATATATTGCTAAAATTTGCAATCTAACCAATTGTACCTTTGAAAAAAGCAGACCTCCAATAGTTCAACCTTGAGTTCTATTAATTTCAATATTTCCATGACTAATAACCAATAAAGAGGGATAATCCAATCTAAATAATATGTCATGCAATTTTTATTATTTATTTTACTTCAAGGACGTGTTTGCCCCAGTACCAAACCCATTTTTTCCCGTATCATTCATATAAAAAAATATTAGAGATACTCATCACCGAAAAAATGTGCACCTCCTTACATACTATAAATATTTTTTAAATTTTCAATGGTGTCTTAGTATCGATGTATATATTATCATTTTTAAATATGTGAGCATAAATATTACCTGCAAATAGGATTTTTCGATTGCAAGCAAAATTTTAGATAGTATACGATAACAATTTTTTTTAACTGTAGTGATTCTTTACTGAACATAAATGATACCAATCACATCTCGATGGTGCATAATTGAATTAAGTAATCAAGTTCATGGATTATATAACAGAGTTTATGAATTTACAACTCAAATTCATGTTCTAACTAATGTCATAAGTGAATAATTGAATTTAAATTTTCGTTTCGTCATTTTCTGTCATATTTTACATTGGTTTAAGAATGGAGTGTAATTATAAATATTAATAAGCAATTCAGCTCTTTAATTGGAAAAATATATACTAGGTCTATACCTATGAAATGAAACTTTACTTTTCAATTTCTAATGTTTATTGGGAGAAAATGGTGACAAATTGAATCTTCAAAAAAATAGCCATAGCTATCGACACATTTTCCCTATCTCTCAGGTAGTTTGTTGATTCCAGTCCTAGAAAATTGGCTGTCTTTGACAACAAAGTAATCATCGAGCCCTTTTTTGGCTTCTGCATGAGAATTGAAGGCTTGTTCTTTTAATGCGTGACCCATCAATGCGAACAAGTAATAATCTGATGGCGCTAAGTCTGGAGAGTAAACTGCATGCATCAACAATTACCAATCGTACGTCTCCACAAATTAGATGTGCTTCAGATGCGTTTTTCTTGAAATAATAAAAGAAAATCAGGGAAGTCCGCAAATCGTAGATTGAAATTTCACAAACAATGAACTGAATATTGTTACCAGATGACATAGAGAAAAAATAAGACATTTGGGATTGTTTAAAAATACTCTTAGCGACATCTGTTACCTAATAGCTGAAAGTCTCATTTCATAGATATAGACCTCCATTATGGCTAATATTTAGTAAATTAATAATGATATATTGGGAAATATATAGAAAGATTTATAAATAAATGCTTTAGAACTCAGTGGTTCCCAACCTTTCAGCAACTTTAATCCCTTTTATAAAAGCTTTAAATCTCCCCAAAAAATAATGACTAATCACCAACAACTTCATTTGTCTTATACTTTCATTAAATGAGCAGAAAAACACATCCTAAAACCCCCATAACTATTTGCTACATGGCCCACTTAATTAAGTATTCACAGCCCCCAAAGAAGTCACGACTCAACAGTTAGAAACCCCCTGCCCTATACCTAATTTTTTTGTACTTAAATTCTACCTCTTTTCACTTCTTGTTGGCAAATGTTTGCGAGGGATTTGAAAACTCCTTTTCCTGTTCTTTCATAAATCATGAGAGACCCTTAAGGACACATTCCTATAAATAAAATTACATACTTTACATTCGCATGCCGACTATGCACATCTCAATACACTACTATTTTTTTTTTTTGTTGAATTAAAGTTGTGTCCATTTTTTTTTTTTTTTTGCATGAAAGCCACACAACATGCAAAACACTAATTTAATCGAAAAATAAGTTAAATTACTAAAAGACTACATAAAAAGTAATTTAGAATGATTAACAAAGAAAACATGTCAGTCGGAAAGTAATAAAAAACTTAATAAAGTTTGTTTATGTAAAGAAGCATGGCAAGGTAAGTAATATATGTAAGTTTCTATGTTTATATTTGAGTAAGTAATCAGCCATTACAAAATCGTCATCTTAGAATCACGTGGAAGGATTCATCTACAATTACCATTCCTGTCTGATGTGACTAAACTATGCATATTCACTGATTTAGTAAAAAAGGCCTCAGATATTTTCTCCTTCGACTTTTTTCCTTTCTTGTAAATTCTGAAAAATAATGGGAGAACACGAACTCCATGCCCTTCCTTGTTGTGCAGCCACTGCTCTTAACTTTTCCTCCAAAAAAATAGAAAGAAAGAAAAAGACCAACAACATCTGCGTGCAATGTGCTAATTCTTCTCAAAATTGAAATATTTTTCATTTACACTGTATACAGTTTAACAAGAGTTTAATTGAACTTAATCAATCAACGTTAAAAATATTAATCAAAGAGAGATGAATTGAAATTTTTTTATGTTGGTGGAATAACACCGTGATGACAGTTTCGATTGGACCCTGCCCATCATTGATGTCCAAAAGGTACATACCTCGAACTCAGGTATATACACAGGTTAACCCATCAATGTGTCTATCCATTATCTATATTATAGGTAGGTATCAAAGTATCATAGGCTTACAAAGTTAGTATTACTATCTAAACTAGGGATCCAGGAAATTAAGTGAGCTGTACCGTGAACTCAATGTTAATTTTGCAACGTAATTATATAGACTGTAACCATATAGATCTAATTATTTACAATCTATCTAGGTCTAATAAAAAACCTTGGGGATCGGACACCATTAAACAAAATTTATGTCTTGTTTGTAATATATACTCGTGTATACTGGGTTGTTCAAAAGTTTTAAAGATTTTATAATTGGCTTTACAATTTTAACGCTTAATCAATCGATCTATAATCTAATTGACTTAAACTCAATCCCAGTTCAATCCTGTCAAATGGTATTAATAGGGATGACTAAAAAAAAATATCGTGTTCAGTAGGAAAAATATTCAATTCATACTGTTCAAAAATCTCAAGAACGGTTAAAAAAATAATTCTATATTAGGACATATTGCTATGGTCTCCTTCAAGTCCAGCTCTGAGCCCCTTTGATCATTTTGTGTAGAGCTATCTACAGTCGAAGGTTAAGGATCATTTTTCCATCAAACCATCGAAGAGGCATGGGATGAACTTCCAATCAAACATATCCGTACAGCAATCAGCTCATTCCAAACTTGTTTAACGAACTTGGTGGATAACTTATACTGAATAAGTTAATAATAGGAATAAACTTAGAAGTATAGACAATTAGTTTTATTTTTTTTTGTACTTCCTAAATTATTAATATACTATGATTAATTATTATTAAGTAAATGTAGATCTTTAAAACTTTTGAATAACCTTGTAACTTACACTAAACAAAGATGATATCAAGATAGAAAAAAATTTTCTTTCTTTTTTTTGAAATTTTGTTAATTTAATTGTTTTGCTCGTTTAATCATTGACCCCAAGACCAAGATTTTGAAACATATAGACAAAGACGAGATCAAGACCTTTAAATATTGGCTCTGAGACCAAAAACAAAAACAGTCAAAAATATGAGAAAATTTTTGAGAATGACTGATTGACTTTACAAAACATGTTGATCATTGCCATCGAATGGCAGTCAGTTTATTTTAAAGCAGCATTGAATAAGGAAAACTTCTCCCATGTGAACATATCTCGTAATTCAAGAAGTAACTGTACTTTTCTTTTCTAATCTATGGGTGCATGTCGAGTAAAAATATATAATTATCACGTCAAGTACATAAATTTATGTACGAAATTAAATATTTACACATAATTATTATGTTTGGTAATATAACAAAACTACTACTACCACTACTCCAATCAAAGTTTCTTTTTTTTTAATATAATATATTTGAATAAGCGCCTAAGTTGTTTGATTTACATGAGTGTGTATATGCATAGTTAACTTTTTTTCTTTATTTTTTTAATTATTAACTTTAAAGGCTTCCGTCATTTTATACATATTAACTACATACCTATGTCCATGTAAGAGACATATTGCATATACATAAATATATGTATGTTTATCAATCTTTTTATTAATAATAAAACAATAAGCAGCCTACATAATATACCTTTATTCAACAATGGAGTTTGAATGATTCTTCTTATGGGAATTTCGCTTGAAATATGTTAAAAGCATACTTTAACTTTTATATATGTATATGTACATATATAAAAATGAGCCAAGGCATGCAAGATATTTTAAGGTATCGTTCATGCAATTTCTTCCTATATAAAGCCTTTGAAGGACTTCCATGATGTGGTCAACAACACATTCTACAACAATATTATGCACATGAAAAAAAGAAGAATATTGGAGAAATAATAAATATTATAAAAAATTTGTAAAATGATGTACTTTAATTTGTAGAATCACATTCAATTACTAAGTATGTAGGTATAAATGCTTCATTTTTAAACTTGGCACAAATTATTTTATGCTCTCAAACCTAAGGATTCAAATAGTAATAATAATACTTAAATATAAGAAACAAACATCAAATGACTTTTTAAAGTCTCAAATTTGAATATTCAATACTTCCTTACTCTTCAATTTTTATTGGCTACATTTTCGATGGATCTATTCTGGAATCCGATAATTGGGATTATTAACCCTTTCAAACCCATAATGTATCAGAATGTATTTTTAACTGAAAGTTATGTTTTTTGAGATAAGAGTGACTATACTAACGTAATTTAATTTTATAAAAAAATTGTAAATCAACCCGTTACTCGAAGAAATTATGGGACAGTGGTATCCCTCTGGGTGTTAAGGGAATTTTTTCATCATTAAAAATACACGGTTTATTAGTAATTTTTTCATAATTTTTTTATCTTCATTATATCTTTAGACAAATTTATTCTTTATTCTTATATTCTTCTTGACAAAAATATACATTGTAAAGGTAAACAGAAGCAATTTCTGTTGATATATTAATATAAAAAAAACTTTCTTCACACCCAAAGGGACTTTTGTGTCCCCAAGAACTTAGACTTGAATAATTTCTAATGTATTAGTTAGAGCTAAAAAATATTTTAAACTTATAATTCTTTAAGTATATTAATAAATAATTTTCTGGAAAAATGAAAAAGTTATTTTGGTTTAAACATGATTTTTTTTGTATGTGTACGATTAAAAATATTCAAATTTTTTTATGACTAACTATGAGATATGAATAATAGATTGACATCTCACCTATCAAACAAAAAAAAGAAAACAAAAATGGTTCGCCAAAGGAGAGTATCAGCGCATTTTGAATTTATGGGACACCGGTGTCCTCTGAATTGGAAAGGGTGAGTCATAAAAATAACCCCTTAATAGAAATGTAGGGAGATAATTGATATAAAATTCAGTTTGTGGCATATCCCTACGGCTGTAGAAGTGACATTGAGACATTAATCTTTTTTTTTTTTTTACAAAAAAAGTTCCAAAAACAGTATGTAATTTTTGGTACTAATTTCACAGAATAGTTGAATATATTTCATAAGCTATAATATCAATTTTAATGTTGGCAATTTTTTTGTATCAGCTTGCCCCAGAGGGATTATCTATGATAGAAAATAATAGTGTTTACCAATATAATGGAAGCACGATTTAATGTAACTAAAAATATATACTTTAAATTCGTTAACCTCATTTAATTTGGAAGTCAGAACCCTTTTGAAACCTTTAGGTCTCACTACTCACAACAAATTAGGTAAATAAAATATTTTTCCTAAATTTATGTTTCAATTTACCCCAACTCACCTCTAAACAACTTTATGACTTCAAACATTAATATCTCACGGAGTACTTAGCCCATGTACAGCCTTTAAAGCTTAAATTGACCAAAATGATTATATTTTCATATTAAAAAAAATAAAATCTTAAGAATGTAGGCAAATACATTAATTTCAGATTGAAATTGAAGAACATGAAAAATTACTCCGTGGGTGTAGTTTCAGAAAATGTGTCAAAGTAGAGGAATAGATGTGTATTAATCACTACATAGCTGAAGCTTAGGTAATAGAAACTAATTAGAAAATTAAAGCCTGTTAAATTTATATGCTTTTCAGCCAACTCCATTCTCCTCTACATCTTCAAATATAAATGCAAGTTGCACACACTTAGACCGTGTATCAAATTGGTACGCAAGGGATTGAAAAGAAAGTACAGATTCTTAGTCCTTATATGATTAAAGGTTTTATATATATATATTATATAAAAATGAACTAATAAAATAAAATGTGATTTTTTTTATGTCAATTATCCATTTTTTTATGAAGTAGAAAAAGACAGAAAATATTATGTAAAAATCCATTGCTCTCTCTCTCAAAAAAAATTTCCGCTTATGTTTATTCCTTACATTTGTATGTACATTAGAAATTGTTTCAAGAAACTTATTGTCTGTAACTTGCTTGATAGAGAAGGAACTATATAAGCAAGCAAGCATTCCATGTACCTTACAGGCATTCTTATGAACAGAGTTTAATCAACCATAAATCATATTTCTTCTGGTACATTCAAATATTATGCTTCTTCTCTCTCTCTCTCTCTCTTACAAACTCAGGATATAATAGAGATCCAGGATATGAAGAAACCTCAATTATCTACGTACAGTTTGAAAGAAATAATTATGTTTTTATTATTATTATTTTATTATTATCCAACGGTGTTCTCTGTTGCTAGCAACATATTATTTATGTTCCAAGGAGTATTTATTCACTCAGAGAAAAAGACATAGAGAGGGACTCACTTTTTCTCCCCTTATACTTATTATACTCATAGTAGTATAGCGAATGAATAAACCAGGGCAGTATATAATTCGATTTATTTACTAAGTATGTACAATGCTTCCCTCCTTCAATAAAGTACATACATACAAATCATTAGACTCCCTCTACAAAAAAATAAAAAGTTTTTTTTGTTTTTTTGGACTTCACGCTGGGATTTTTGGAGCATTGCATATGATATATGACTATCATGGATTTATATTAAGTTATAATACAATCAGTATGTCACTACATACAAACGATATTTTATGTATGTTCATTTTGATTCATTGCCTTGTTTTAGATAATATTAATTTTATTTTCTCGTGAAAATAGTTAAATAAATATCCGTTCATGAAATCATATAAACCTTTAAGAAAAATTTCCTTTACACCACGAAAAAAAAAATATCTGTATTTATTGAATAAGCACACTGAGTAATTGCATTTTGTCTATGGGAAAATGAATAACTTTTTTTCATATGTTTTTACATCATGACGTCACACGTTTAATTGTATGTTTTGAATAATAATAATTATTATTAATTTTTGGATATGAATTGATTTTGTACTTAATTTAACTTCTCCATTCTTGAGCAGATTTTAATGAAACTTCAACATTTGACAAAAACAAAATATTAATATGATCTGGAATGATCTCGTAGTTGATTGGTCATATTTGAAAATTGAATAAACTTGTAACTCTTTTTAAAGTAAAAAAAAATGAATGTATTCTTGCAAATGTTAATCAAACTATTTGTTAGTAGATAAAACTGGACCTTGAAAAAGAATCATCTGACGAAAATTTTTCAAAATATGTTATAAAATTAGTGTTAGACTAATAGCATTTATTTATTTTTTTAGAAAATAAAGAAAAACATTTAAAAATGTAGGAAATTATTTTTGTTCGACAGTCGAAACAGTCTCGCTCCAGATCTTATACTATTTTTTAGAAAGCAGAACTTTACAAACTTTTTGACTTGCACTCCCTTCATCCTTTTATCATAAAAGAATTATTGAGTTATTCTAAAAATAAAAAATACTCTGGAAAAGCTTTTGTAATTGCTATTCATTTTGACAAACCCTGGTCTAAGGTGAGACGGCTTTGATTTTTTTTAAAAAGGTGACTTAAGCAATGAAACTACCTATCAATCACTCATAATATGTCAAACTATGGTAATGAAAAAGGGACACCTTAAGTATAAAAATATTTGCAAAATAAGTGCTTTACAATCTGACATTTAATGACACAAGTTGCCTTTTGACACAAAAATATATTATTTCAATATATAATTGTTTTTGATTTTTTTTTTTTACATAAAAAAACTAATTGATCAAATAAAACCTTGATTGCGTATTTGATTAATTATTATTATCATCTGAGTAAAAGCATTTATACATGCTTACAAACTCATTGTAAAGTAAATATGTATTATACAGAATAATTCCCTTAAAAACAGCTTAAATATTTAATAAATTCTATGAATAATTAATTTTTTCGTTCTTGTTTTAGAGAATATATCCTATTTTGAAGAGAAAAAAAAATACGACTGTATAAATAATTTAATATGTTTTCACTGTTGAAGGTAACTCAACACACATGAATATAAAAGGTAAACATAGCATACAGATTTGATTCACTTTCTATGAAGTACTTTGACTACATATATATTCATATATTTATCGCGAAATTGAACCTTAAAACATGTTCTAATTCAATTTCATCCATAAAAGGTTGCCACTAAAAAATAAAAAAAATAGCTCTCAACATCCAAATATTGATAGAAACTTGCATCAAACTTAAAATCAATATCCGAATCGATGGAATTCATCCATGTTGTAGTAACTCTATCCACCTATTTCCTAATCAACATAAATAAACGATAACAAAGAACCAAGATGCAATATACCTAAAAAAGTATGTACACATAATGTCCAACAAATATCCATGCATTATAGGTTTGTAAATATGTGTGAGGTCTGTCCTTGACTACTTAATTGCATTTGGAGCGGAAATAATGGAAAAAAATTTGATGGATCTTATAAGTCTCTTTTTTTGTTTTATTAGCAAAAAAAATAAATAAAAATAGGTTGACTTTTCTAAGAATTGCAATTGAATTATTATTGTTATTATTATTTCAATTTCTTGGCAACATGATGAGTTTTAATATTTTTAGTACTAATTGATTTTGTGTTGTACACACTCTGAAAATTTTATAAATATACACTCATGTACTCATTGTCAATATTTACCTTAGTTTTTTCATAAAATGTACATGCAAGTAACAAAAAAAAAATAGTAATCACCATTATCAAAGAAATGCATTTATTATACAATTAATTAGATGTAAACATGTTTGCAAATATATGTACATTTATGCATTAAAAAAAACTAACTCAACAGATCTTATGACATTGAAAAAAAAAATTGGATAGTAATGAGCAATTAAATTGAAAATCAATACACGTCTATAAATATCAAATTATAGTCTTAATAGTATTTTTATAGATGTTTATGTAAAATAATTTACTAATTAATTATGAAAGAGATAATTATATTTTGAAGTATACTTTTTCATCATTCTGGTCACAAATTGTGGCTATTAAGACTTGAATAAAACCTTACTTAGGTATACCTAGTTCAAGCGTACTCAAGAACCATGGAGTTTCAAGCCTTATTATAATTTAAAGGATACTTGTATGGTGGAATTGGCTTTTTGGGCATATCTTACAGGCTTTCCACTCTAGTGGATCCCTTATTGCAAAACTCATGGAGTAAAGGTCCATTTATATATATATATATATATATATATATATATATTTAAACATCACATTCTTAAAATTTAAACGTTTAACTTTGATTTATTCCAAAGTTAAACAAAAAGATGGGTCATTTTTTATTGATACATGAAATAAAAGTTAATTCAAAAAGTGTCTATTTTTATCCTACTATATACTCATGTTTAAGATATTTGATGCCTAACATTTAAATCTTAGTTTTCATAGCAAAAGTTTTAAATATTAAAACTTTTATAACTAATATATAAAAAATATATTTAACATACAATTTGACGTTAAAGCTATTTTCTGTTCAAGTATTGTATCTAACTTGTTTTAGTTTATATATCATATATGTTAAAAAAAATGGAGGCTACTTAAGTAGATAATTTAGCTATTATTAACTTTTGTCGGCTGACATTGGAGTCACCAGTCTCCTCGGAGGCGAGGATTCTTCGGATTCTTTGATGACAATCTCATCTTAGATATTTTTTTAAATAATCAATGTCAGTGGTTCCAAATTTTTTGCAGCTTGTGACCCCTTTTCTAAAAGGTTGTTACTCAGATAACCAACACAAATAACTTATTACGAGCAGTTTTATTTGTCTTTTATTTTATCTGTGGAAGAGAAATATCTTTAAACATAAATATAAAGAGGATTGTGGCCCATCTGTATAAAACCCTGTTTCTAGGATAATAAAATATATTTTTTATTTATTAGATTAACAAATAGATTCTATCATAGAATATAACGAAAATAAAACCACACATAATTTTGCCCTTTGAGGCCTGAGTGTTGAAAACAAAATAATCTTCACAACTGATTTTTTTACAAGTACATTGTAATTCAACCCAAAGTTTGGGTAAGAATAAGAAGTAGATAATGATACAAATATATTGATTACAAATATCTTCAAATTTTGTTCCACGAAAAAAAAAGAATTTTTTTTTTAAACCATTAAATAAATATATAATTTCGGAATGTGAAAAAAATTAATACTTTTATGACTATTAGTATAAATTATATCCCTATATTAAAATCATTAATGATAATGAAAAATTACTATATTTTCTAATAAAAAACATTATGATCAATTAATAACTTTTGATTTTTTTTTTTTTGCAAATTCATTTTATTAGCTTAAAAGATTATATTTACAAGGAAACATATATAAAAGTACTTCATAATTTATATATCTTGTGATATTCATTCTATGTGTGAAACTATGTTTAATATTATGGAATATATTTGATATATGTGTGTATGAAAAAAACAAAAAAAAACCAGTGTTTTTTATTTAGTCATAAAATCAGTTGGTGCATGAAATTACCTTGTACATATTTAATAACATGGGTTGGGGAAAAAAATTCATAATAAATATGAGTAAAAAATTATTAATGAAGAATTGACTTCATAATAGCTTTGAGAAAGGTGGGGAGGAAAATTCATAAGAAAAAGTTGATATTGAAATGTCCTTTATGTCATAGACTGATCAAATTATTGTACCTTTCTTTCCATAAAATTTAAACCAAATCAATATAAAATAATTATTGATATTAAAATGGAACCGAAATTACATATATGCAATATTATTTTTGACATGGTACACGAATCTAATTTTTCTTTTATAGCCAAGTAGATATTTTTGTGCATGTAGCCATATTTAGATATTTAGCCGTTTAGAGTTTTTGCATATTAAAAAAAGCACTGCAAATAATCATCAAGTGAAATCATTTCTACGTTCCCTCTCCTTAACACACAAAAACGATACACGTAAGATAATCAATTTAATCTTCAAATTATTATTTAATAACCTTTTAAGGACAATGAAGGTTTATTTGAGACTTGTTTATTTTTTTGGGTTTTTTTTTTGTTTGTTTTCTTCATCTTCCCATTTCTTTGTAGTTTTCAATTGACGTTGATGAATCTAAGGAGAATCATGAAGCAATGAATAAATCGGTTTTTTTAACAAAAAGGACTGTCAAATTACATACATACGTTTCTGTATGTTTATATGTTTATAAATAGCCTTAAACATCCATACACACACGAATTGTAGGACTTTTTGGACCTTGTTAAAAAAAAAAAGAACACTTTTTCAAAATGTCGTGACGATGAATTTCCATTTTTTCTTTTTTGTACATGTATATATATATATATAATAAACACATAACCAGAACCAACCTTGGTTCCTCAATGCTATAATTTATAAGTAATTGATTTTGTATGTATGAAAAAAAAAAAGATAAGAAAAAGAATTGTCCACTCTAAGAAGAAGAAAAACAAAATGAAGGTAACACATGAGTACTTTATTATATAAAAGCTGATACCTTAGTCTCCACTACACGTATGTCTTTATTTGTAGGTAGATAGGTAAGGTAGGCTTTGGTATATTATAGCATTACCTACAAATCTATAAATGTGTTTATAAAGGAATGTATTTACATTTGACAATATATATATATATATATATATATATATATATACATAGGGATTGCATCGGTACATTTGTTAGTATGAGTAATTAAAATGTCATTTGAATTACCTGTCTCTATAATTACATGAGCAGTATACCTACCTTATAATATTTTATATGATACACATTCCTTCAATTCCTATAACATAATAGTACAATTACATATATATTTATTTATGTAGTACCTAGGGCAAATATATGTATGTACATATAGGAAAGAAGTACAAGCAAATGTTTAATCGATTCACAATGTCTGCATGTCAAAACACTGTTGACATTCATTCCAATGACAGGTACCACCATGCCTATGCATGTATGTAAATACATACTTAACGATATGCATTTTGATGATTACATTTAAATATATATATATATATATTTGCATTTGAAAGGGGGCACATTTTTCATTATGAATACATACTAACATATGTATATTTTAGTATTCAGCCATTGGTTTTTAAAGGGCATATGTGTCAAGTCAACAAGAAAGCATGTTTGTAGTCAAATATTATTGAAAAGGAGAAAATCCACTTTCTAGTTTGTTTACTTCACAAATATAACGGCCAAATATTTCGGAGTCATTTTAAGATCTATATCGCACGGTTTTTGCTAAAATATCACTTTACTTACATATATCAAGAAAGAAAGGATTGTTGGCTATACAATAAAGCAATTGGATAAATCTTACGACTGTACACGGAGCCGATATGGCCCCTGAAAGAACGTTCATCTTTTTCATAGCCCCAGAGATTTATTTAGTTGAAGTTGAGTAAAACCAGTTTATCTGTTGTAGAACTATTAAGGATCAATTTAATCAGCTAACATACTCACCATGAATCATAGTAATGGTAACTACATAGTCAAAAACACCAGATGTTTTTTATTCTTGATTGTGGCCGGTATTTTTTCTTCTTTTAATGAAGTTGCAATTATTGGAGTCATTATTTAATTAATCGAAATATACTATTAATACAAGCGAAAGAAAATGTCTTCAAGAATATGAGTGCAGCTCATACTCATTTTTGAAATATTTTAGAGTAACTTGGTTTCTTTTTGACTTGACATATATAATATATATATATATATATATACTCTTAAGGGTACAAACAAAAGATTTGATTTTTTTTGTCTTTTTTTTTTGTTTTTGACTAAACTCATTAAGTTGACTTTAGAGGACATGAAGAGGAAACTTTGATCATTAGTGTGGCTCATGAATGAAAGTATCTTGATTTTTGACATTTATATATATATATGTTCATATATGTATGAACAATATATGAACATAGATAGAGAAAAGTTCTTTTTAAATGTATAAACGTACGAGTACGTAGGTTTATACCTAGACTAAAGCTATTAATCTTGTGCCTTGTGAAGAGAGAGAATAATAAATTAGCAAATGGACTGTAGTATATACATACATAGAACGTATTGATTAGACAAACTCCAGAAGCCGCCTTGTCTAACAATTAATTTTAGTAAGACCATTCAGTAGCTACATATATTTATAAGTATGTATATGAAGTAAATGACATTTTAATTAATGAGCAAATGAGGAAAGGAAGGAAAATGTACATTTTTTTTTATTTCTTTTTTGTTTTTAATAAAAAAAACCATCGTACAAATTTGTTACTATTTGGGTATATTTTCCAATAAGCAAGAAAAAAAAATAGTAAATAAAACATGTTCAACTTTTATCATGATTATTATTATTATTCGTACATGTGGAGGCTTTGCAGGTAGTAATAGTCATGACAGATTTTTTTTTTTTTTTTTTTTGTGGACACAAATTTTCAAGGGAAACAAAAATGCATGAATGCTCAGGAGAAATACATTTTTCTTCTTTTACATACTTTGATGTATTGGCATTGATTTATATTTTTTCAATTCCTGCACTCAAAACATTATAAATAAATGTATGGGTTTTTTTTCATTGGTGTGCAAAAAAAAAAAAAAATCACTGGTAAGTGTGTGCACGAGAGTGGATCAAATTTCTGATTATGCACATCACCATTCTTTATTTTTTGTACGTAGTTAGTCGATTATGCAGAATGATACTCATATTTTGGCAAGGAAGAAATGTTTATAAATAATTGACACAGTTGTTGAATTAAATGATGCTAAGAGCCTCCTTTTTTTGCAATATCATTTTTACTTTCATTTGGCCCATATTTATATTATAAGATTTTTACATTGAATATAACGGTTTGTTAATGAACTAAATAAGTTTAGTTACTGAAATGCAGTCTAATTTTATGTAGATAACCCATAAATGTATTTTCATTTTATGAAATAAATCTACATACGTCATAATTTTTTTGACTATATTATATCTAATTATTTTACAAATAAAGAATTGTTACTTTATCTGCGTATAGGACGGTACCATGTATAGAACGCAGTGGGTATTTGACCCTAAAAACGTTATAGAAACGGTGACCTTAAGTTAACCAAAGTGAACTCTATTCAATAGCTATGATCGTGCTGATTGCTGACTCATACATCCTGTGGGTCGAGGATAAATATTGTAAGTTTGAAATTTTTATAATACATTTTTGACATTATGATAAATGCATGCATACCGGTAATTTTTAAAATAAAAGTCTCCACGGATAAGACGCACCTGGATTTTTAGGTCAACTTCTTAAGAATAAAATGCGTTTTAAACGCGGGTATTTACGTACTTTTTTCTTTAACACAAAATTATACATTGTTTACATATGATGTAATTCACTCTCTGAAGGTCAAGCATCTTTATTTATCTAAAAATATATTTTAAGTAGTTTCCCTAATATTTCTATACATTTTTGTTATTTTTTACTTTTATATTAATAACATTTACAAAAAATTAGTTTAATATCCATATTTTTATTCATATATTTTTTTAACATTAATTAAAATTTCCAGCCTTTATCTGCACTCAAAAATAACTGCATAAAGTTGTAAAATAGAGTTTTGTAAGGGTCCACATAATTGATACACCAAAAAATTTACAAAAAAACGGGTCAAATTCTTTCCAGAAAAAAAACAAACAGACACACAAGGATTGAATTAAGTGAAAGAAATTATTGACCCAATTATTCATTTCCATACCCAATAATTTATAGTTTGCTCATTTGTAAGAAAAAAACACACTTATATATATGTACTTATAAGGAAGGAAAAAGATAGAAAGAACGAAAGATTTATGACGTAGACTTTCTTGGATATTTTTATTTTCTGACTTGGTTTCTTTTCCAAATGTAATTTTATGGATTCTATTTGTTCTATTGTACATACAATAAATGAATATATAAAATAAAATAATACCTACACTGTCATGTTTAATCAAACGATTTATTCAACTCAATTGTCATTTTCTTTTCTTTTTTTGAAAGGAAGGAATTTACTTTGAATGCACAAATCCAACAATATAGGAAGAAAAAAAATGGAGTAGAGCTTTGAAGTCTTTTGCATTTCAAGTTTTATGACATTTTTTTTTAAATAAAAAACAGATTTAAAATCGATTGATCAAGGCTGACCAAATTTTTTCCTGTTTTTCAACAGAAAGAAGGATGTTAAAAAAAGAAAAAAAACTAACTAAGTTATCAGTTTTAAAACAACTTGTGTCAAAAAAATAGATTATTCAATTAGTCCTAAATGAAGTGAGGAATTGTTTCATTTGATTTATTCATTTTGTACACGATTATAGACGCGGTAGTGTCCATATCTGGAAACTTCATTCTTTTCATAGGAGTATTTAAATAATAAAAAGTTTCGAAATATGAATTAAATAGTTTCTTTGTTCCAGTCACTATAAAACAAAAACGTTTTTGTAGATGAATCATTTAAGGTTTCACTCGTTAGAAATAAAATCCTGTGATGGCAAAAATAGAAGAGAACAGGGAAGAAGGAAAAGCTTTTTGCCGGAGAACAACACACTTTCCACAATATGTACATAATATTAACCAACTAATAATCTACAATAAATACACATTTTAGAAATATTACTAATAAGTTTTTTAAATATCCCTATTTGCAACCGCATAACTACATATCCACAGAATTCCCGTCTATATCCACAAATATCAAATGTTGATGATATGCGGCACTACTCAGGAGTATCTATTTTTTTTTTTTTCTTTGGTTCAACTTTTGAAAATTTCGATATTTGTATAATTCGGGTATTGAGACTTACCTGTAAACCATAACATATGCATATACATATATATATAATTTTTTTTTATAGAACACACAGAATACCCCCTTCATTTGACCCTTTTTGCACAAAGAATGGATATGGGTCTCATATTCTACTCATGCTCTCAATTTCAATTATATATTTTAAATCTAAAGTCCCAATAAACACACTTACCAAAAAAGTAAATCTTTGTATTCCCATTTTATTACAAAAAAAAAAAAATTAAGACAAAGGTTAGAGGAAAATCTACATTCTAGTGATACTAAGAGCTCATTTCGTTGAATAAATATTATTTATTATTTTCATTATATGACCCTATGTAGATACATACAGGAGAACGTATGTATACATATATTTGACTCTTCCATTCAATCATTTTGATAAGCAAATTGAAACATTTTTACTTTTCGAACTCGTTTAACTGAGTCAAACAGTTTATAACATATAAATGTAAAGTGTTACCTACAACCCGAGCTTTTCACCAAAAACAACAACAACCAAGTGCTTTATTTTATCAATGTTACTACTCAATATCAAATATAGGTATAGGTATCTAGATAAATGGAAGTACGTTTATGAGCCTTTTATTACCCATCTCTTTTCGATACGATACACCAATCTTTTTTTTTTTTTTTTTTTTTTGGTTTCCCCATAAAATGATAAGGAGCTTGTTTATGTAGCCATAAATAAAAGGGGAAAAAGTGGAAGGAAACCATTTTGCGTTGTAAGTAAAAAAGTGGAGGAAAATATCCTGGAAAATTTGTTAAAAAATGATTTTTTTGAGAGGTTTTATTACATTGTAGGTATATTTATATGATATGAAACTACGTCATTTATTATATAGTGACGTCACAAAAAGAATTAAATCTCCCATGAAGTTTAAGCCATTCATTAATTTATTCAAGGCGATGCTCAGTTTTTTTTACACTTTTTTCGATTTTTCTACTTCTCCCCCTCCCCTCCCATCTTAGTCTTGTAGACGTTGATTGCTTGAACTTGAATGACTTCTTGATCAGCTGTAAGGAATTCTCAAATTTTAAATGAAGAATAATTATACATTCAGAAGAATAGACTCCAATTGATTGGAGGAAAGGTTAAGGGGTTATAATGAAGATAACGTCGTTTATTATCCATTGAATGTCAACGATCATTATGGGACATTAAATTTAAATATCAATGTCTGGAAATCAAGGTTAAATTCATATTCAATTAAGTTTGGCTTATGAACAATGATCATTATATTTTTTTATGTAGACAAACACAGTAAAATCTCATACTAAGAGCACAATTTTTTAAGCAAGAAATAGCATGAGTATTTTTTCAACGAATGAGTGAGAAAAGTAACTGTCACAGAATTTAGTAGTAAGTTATTTAATAATAAAATTGTGGTTTACCTTGAATTGGTAGAACAGACTATTTAAACCAATAAACTTTTGTAAAGTATTATTTCTGCGTTTATGTCATAATTACAAATAGTAACTATAACATCTTTATTCAAGACGTATCAAGGAAGATGTAGATAAATCATAAAGAACCAGGATTAATTTTTTTCGAGAAAAAAAAATCATATTGAAAACTTAAAACCATTCATTTATCATTTTGATTTACTGTTTAAAATTATAATTTATATGATAATTTCACTAATAAAAAAAATACGAAATTTCAAATAGCGAATTATATTAATGATGAATTTATTCATAAAGGACATCACGCCTTATTCTTACTACCATAAAAATTTACATACAATTTTGTTATTAGTTGTCGACTTTTATTCCTCTTATTAGTCTTTTGAGCGTTAATTATTTTAGTTATGAACAACTATTTATGCTTAAATGAGGAATAATTCCAAAGTTGGAAAGAATTGGCCAACTAACATTTGACTTTGGTCCTTTTTTTCTCTATCTTAAAGTAGCAAGATACAATAAAGATATTGTCTTGACATGTATCTCTCAATAGTCATTTATGTCATTCCCTTCAAGTGTTGGGATATTCTGTATTTATGTTACAAGATTTAATACGAATTTATCAAATCAACGTTCATGACAATAATAAGTCGTGATGTATTGGAGCTTCAATGCTCACCGAGGTATTTCAGTTTCATAATATTTGTGACGCCACATTATGACGTATGATACACTGTATTTCACATTATCCATATTCATTATTGGAGATCGTCCCATGTGGAGTTTTTGAAATTAAATCCAATTATTTGAGGACTAAAATACCAATAACTGATTTTTCCTTGCAATTAACATTTTAGATCCTAGTTAAAATAACTATAGAAAAACCAAAATATGGTCACTTTGGTCAATGAATAACTTTTGTTGTAATTAGCAAAGCAGGTGAATCATTTGCCAATATTTTGAAAGGGTAAATCCTAGATCATCTCAATTGTAAATCATTTTATTTGATTTTATTCATGTTTTTAGATTTTCACCCAATTAAAATGACAATTAAAAGGTATGCAACATACCTTAAATGACATTTATGAACAATCATGATTAAAAATATTACTAAAAACTATTATTGTACGTGCCATTTCTTTTTGGTTTTCCATGCGTAAGAATTTAAAACTCTTTTTAGTACAAAAATTGTCGATATACATAAATGTGAAAAGAGACTTTATTTGTTTTAATTTTAACAACATATAATATCTGTCAAGAAGATGTAAAATTAGTCATTTTAATTTCATACCTTGAAGTTTTTATGTTGACAGGAATTGGTTGTAATTGTAACAGAGAAGTACACTCTGAATGAAAGATCATCAGCTGAGCTATCATAATAAAAACTATTATACATGAATAGATAACATATATATATATATATTGATATCCTTCAACAATAAATCAATAATCAATGCATGCACATTTAATTTTAGGAAGGCCTATAAAATAAATGATATATCTAGGTATGTAAGGAAGCCTTTTCTTTTGGTTTCTTATCAATTTTTTATTATAAATAAAACTTTCTGTCTATTAAATTCCATTCATTGAATTTAATCACTTCCTTGGTGGTACAGACCTTATTTCCAAGTCCAAATATGGCTTGTCTCTCCATGGAATCATATTTTTATTAAAGTTTTCTATTTGTGTCTAATGTTAATTAAATATAAAGAGAAGAAAAAAAATGGTTCTGCTCTAAGGGAAATGTTTGGTTTAATTATATTAATGATATAATAGAAAAATAACCTTCAGTTATTTTACTTATTGAAGAAAAAATAATTATAATTAATTTTGAAGAAGTTATAAATAAACAAATGGAAATTATTATTATTTTTTTTAAGTAACGACATTATATCAAATATTTATATGTACTTAAATATCCTTTTAATGTGTTTGATTTCAATATTAATATTATTTAATTCCTACGCATCTAACCAAAAAGTTTTTTATATACGTATTATAAACACTTATAATAGACTTTGGTTAATTATACTTATATTTTTATACACTTGGGCGTAGTTGGAATGATTAACAATTTTTTTAATAAAATACCTACGATATCTAGCAAGATATGCAAGTTGTACGTGAAAACCTTTACCTATAACAACTGTGCTAATTATAGTTTTTTTTACGGAAATATGTGGCAGTAAGTTTTGGTGTATCAAAAAAAAAATATCTTTAAAAATATGTGAGAAACAAACATAGACAAAATTATAAAATAAAAGAAATAATAAAGGGAAATAAATCAATTAAAAGTTTCTGATACTTTTAAGTTCATAAAAACAAACAAACAAGAGTCTCTTCATTGTTTTACACTACCCATGATTAAATACAATATATAGCCTTTTCATATTTTTTATTTTTTTTGATTAACATGTTTCTACATGAATAAGATTTAAATCTGATAAACTATTTCATCATTTCTTAATTAGAAACAGAAAAATATAAATCATTTTAATCATGTAATAGTAAAATATTTCTTTCTTTTTTTGAAGATACATGTATAAATTATGTATTATGTACAGAAAAATGCATCAGTTTTTTTAAAAACAATTTCATCAAAGTTGAATTCAATCAGCATTACAAATGTATTAGAAATCCTAATATCAAATTAAATCGATGATATTAAAATAATTATTACAAATTATATATTAATAGGAAACAGAAAAAATTATTTTATTCTCACAGTAATGCATTTTTCTTTCTAAATTGTAGAATGTTACATTTAGAATAAAAAAATTTATTATATTTCATCTAATAAAATATATATGAAAAAATAAGTTGACGGAAAATTATCTGTAAAAATGCTTTGAGCAGAATCAATAAGATCGTAAGGTTCTTTTTGACATTTATGTACATTTTTAAGAATATTGTACTTCTGAGTCATCTTAATTTTCAATAGAAAACTGCTGAAGAAATAAGTAGACGTCTAGTTTTATCAAAAAGTATTATTTTAATAAAGGTTTTTTTGTTCCACTGTATACTTAAGTATGATGTGATTTACTTAAACATATGACAATTAATCAATTCTGTAGCATTTTGGAGTAAAAGGAAAAAGATTTTGTCACGATACAAGATTGACTTTTAACTGCATATATTTATAATTAATTTAATACCCATTGAGTCTACTTGGCCTATGGGATATAAAGTATGGTAAATAATAATCGTGGTTTCATAATTATTACGTCCTTGAATGGTCTGAATTTTAATGGTACACAAAGAAAAGATAATAAGTGATGTAATTGTCTATTTAAATGTACAAAATAGCTTTGTGCCGTATCCCTGTGAGTACATACATATGGGTACAACAACGTGAAAAAAGTTATTTAAAAAAAAAAAAAATTAGGTATATTTTGTAAAATTTCATTACATTTCTAGACCCTTTAGAATTGAAAATGTTTCAAATGAAAATAACAAAAGAAAAAAAACACATCTGAAATCAACTTTTCTTCATTTTGTCTTCCAATAAGAGGAAGAAGCATCAATAAGAGAAATCCATCCTTTGTAAATTCATCTTGTCTTCAACATATGTATATAAAATGTCGAGATGGAATTCGTTTTAGTTATTTGGTTCTAAAATAGTTTGAATAGAGCTATAGAAATGAATAGGATATGTGTCAAACTGTATTCATGAACCGAAAGACATACTATTCATTGTAACAAAGCTTGGAAAGAATGGTTTTCACAACGAGTGCCTGTAACTTATTTGGATTTGTATCTAGTTTCCTTGTGAAAAAGACACATATCCACCTCATCTTAAAGAGCAATAATCCCAAATACCTATATTTATCTTCATGTGACTGAAACCCGTGGATTTTAGCCATTGTATAGTTGTAAGTAGAACTTATATATTTACAAACATGTAAATTATAATGTTAAACAAAGCCTCTAACAGATAATGAGGTCAATGTATGTATCAAAATTTATATTTTGGACATCACTGATGGAGAAATAGTCAACATTTTTTTAAACATTTTTATGCATAACTAAAAAAATGTTGACTATTAAAACAAGTAAATAATTTATTTTTATTAAGCAATTTCTGAGTCAAAATGGCTAGTATTTTGGATAGAAAGTACTTTTCTATTTAAAAAAATGCCCCTAACTAAAGTAAAGTGTTGATTAGTTAGTATTTTAATTTGATATTGGTAATATCCATTCTCATTTAATTCCCTTTATGATGTAAAATCAAATTTGAGATTTTTGTAGATATATATATATATATATATTAGCTCTAGAATTTTGCAGTTATCAGTGTAACTTTTAATATCCAGTAGATATATTATGAGTGATTTAATGTCCCATTTTGTCTTAATTATGTTTGTTCATAGACATTCATTTCTTAATCTTTAAATGCGTGATGATTTATTACACACTTAATACCATCAAGGATCAATGGATCCAAATATATATATATATATATATATGTTAGTCTATTTGACAAATCTCATGTGTTTTATATTTGGCCAATAGGTTTTACATAAGTTCAATCAAATATAATATATTCATTAATCCTACTGAAAAAGTAGAGGAATTTTACATATATATACATAATAAATTAAAAAATTTAAATTTTGTAGTTCAAATTTTAATACATCAAAGGACATACAGGATCATTAAATCTTGGCTTGCTTAGAATGAGTATTGAGTCACAAAACTTCTTTTTTTTCCATAAATGAGTTCAATCGACTCATTGACATTTTTAAGGGTCAAACTTTGAGACTGATTTAAGGGAGGAAGTCTGAGAAACGGCTACTACTTCTAAGGGATTCAGCAGAGCCACACAAATTACTCATTGGTATAAGACTGGGGTAGTGACACAAAAAATAACAAAGTCGGACTCATTTAAGGTCCAGTTATTGGAAAAAGTGCTACTTTTATACTAAATAGAATGAACTTATTTTGCTTATAACAGAAGGGAAAAATGTAAGAACTTATAGACCCAAATGTGAAAAATACTTTTTGTAATATGAAGCAGAAATAAACATGTTCGTTTTCCTCAAATCCTTTCATACACGAATTTTATTATCCATTTAAATTGCTCCATAGGAACATTTACAGGGTTTCAGTTTCGTAATTGTGTGCAAAAACTAAAATATATAAAAAAAGCAAACAACCTATATCTTCAAATCCTACATAAACACACTGTTAGATATAATAAAAAAATAATAACAAGGGTGATTATAAATTGGATGCAGTTCGTCCATGTTGGAGTGCAATTTGAATTAAGGCATATTATAACATAATCGTTGCTCGTACTTAATTTTGTACCCATGAAATTAGTTTTTTTTGCCTTTTTGGTTGTTTACTTTGCAAATACTTCCCCCATTTGACTCCTTGATTTATAGTTATTTTTTTTGTTTGTTTTTTGCAAATGCATATTGCATTAAATAATAGGGGGCTTTTTTTCTTCTTCTTAGTCTACCATTAAATCCAAAGCTAATACCTATTCGACCTATATTTGTGGCATACTATATATAAACAATGATTTATTTACACAAATTTACAATTTACTTTAAACCATGATTTCAATCATATATTGATCATAATGAATGGCTCAATTAAATGATTTTTTTTGAAAAAATTAAAAAAGCGAATTTTATAAACATTCTTTTATCATTACGTATAAATATCATTTGTAGAAGTAATATAAATATATAAAATAAACTGTTTGACGAATGTAATTAATGGTCACTAGAGACTTATATTCACAAAGTACCTGTTCATAGAGAAGAATCAGTCATAAGTGTAGGCATGTAGATCGGCATTCAAATCTATGAGAATAACTTTCCTACTAAGCTCATTCCTTATTTAACAAGTCTCTCACATGTCTGCTACACTAACGTTTGCTTGTTCATGAGCCATATGCTCTATTAATTACTGATTTAAATAGGTATAAAAGTTAAAATGATATAGAAGCTAACATTTTATTGATCCAAAACTGTAGTTTACCTCCATTAAAATGTACTAAATCAGAAAAAATAATTGTCAACCAACAGAAGAAGATGAAAAAAATAGAAAAAAAGAGGGAGCTATTCATTTATTATCTAAGGATGGGAAAGAACTGACCCTTTCAGACTTTAAAAACCCCTGCTCTATAGGATAACTTCTCAAACTTTTTTTCAATCTTCTATTTCTCAAAAATTGCAAGAAAACACAATATGGTTATACTATATTGTACATACGAGTATAAAGGATATCAGAGCAATTCTTACATACAATCAATTACATCCCTTAAATTCTGATTTAATTTGAAAAAAAACCTAATTTAAATATTAAAAAAAACTGGATTTATTATTCAAAACACACAAAAAAACAAAAAAATTACGAACTCTGCTTAAAAGGAATAATAAATTAGCTCTTTTTTTTCTTCCTTCTCTCTATCTCTATTCAGTTTAAATTAAGAGCCATTTTTGAAATGACTCAAGGTTTATAACAAGTCTTTTGATGATAAGTTCTTATCTCTACATATATATGAAGATTTTAAAGAGCAAAAGGAAGATTTTTTATAAATAAAAAAAATATATTAGATACATAGAAAAAAAATATTTATACAATAATAAATGTGTTAAGTCATGAACTTAAATTATCATCCTTTTTTTTTTATTGTATGAATGATGTAATTTTGTTGAAAGAAAATGACCTTACAACTTTCATTATTAGAAAGAAAACATGTACATATGTATATTTAATCATAAGTAGGCCCCATTCAAAGGAACTTGAACTTTTGAGAGGATATTTTGATAAAATACATTTATTGAAGAAGAGTATGAACAAATTAATTCTTTTTATAAATAGTTATTTGTTATTCAGGTTGATAAAATAACAAATTTGACCTCTTACGGTAATTTTTTGTTCTGTCTATACTAAACTAATCTTTTATAAGTCTTTACTTAAAAAGATACATAAATAATTGATCATGTCTCTTTCGAATGTTTATTGAGTAGCACAAGAAAAACAATTTTTTATCCCACACGTTCATAAATAATTCATAAGTAATACTTTTTTTTTGATTTGCTTTGTCCATTTAATAGGTCGAAAAAAACCCTTTTGGTTTGTAATCATATATAAATATAATATACTGCTTTCAAATCATTATTAAAAGCGTTCAAATGCCAACAGAAAAAAAAGTAATGAAAAAATAAGACATTAAAAGAGAAATATCAATAAAAATTAATAAAATTTCTCTATGAAAAAATCTATTATATATTTTGTTACTCAACCTTGGATAATTTATATGATAAATCGATACTTCCTTTAAAAGTGGTTGCTTGGAGTTATTTTTTGTGCTGTTAGACATGTGGCAAGTAATACTCATTTATGCAAGCAAACCTTAGGGTTATATTGGTTCATTTTATAGAACTTTAAATTATTCCTTGTTATTGGCCCTTGAAAAACGTGGACATCTTTTCAAACCTAATTAAAAATGGCATCATTTTCCTAAATATTATAGTAGTGTTCTTCAATTTACCAACTTAATTTGTTGATTAAAACTTTATGTATTTTTTATGAACGAAAATAGTGTTCTTTTATCCCTAAGGTAAACTTAATTAATTTTCTATTACTTTTCCTTCAAATCTTACAGCAAAATCGAACAACCTTGGGATTTTTTGTTACCCCATCACATAAAGTCATTGTATCACTATATTTAAAGAGGATTTTTTTATATGTAATTTTCTAAATCGATGTTCATATATAAATTAATGAACAGTTTGAATATTTTTAAACTTCATGAATAAAAATGTGATGTTTTTTTGCTATATTTTTCCAATTATAATACTGAACATATATGAGCATCATTTTAAAAATAGACAGCTCCTAGAATATTTAAGAAAAAGTCTGAAAAAAAATAAAAATAAAGATAAATTTAGAATTTAAATCAAATATGAGCAAAACTCGCAGTAAACATAAAAAAACACCCACATTCTTTTCAAAATAAGGTTTTCAAAGAGCCCAAAAAAATAATAGAGGGCTAAAATATTTTTATTTGTATTAAAATTGGAATTTTATCCCTCCACTTTATGTGGATATGATAGAATGATGAATACGTAACTAGCTTATATTTATAGCGGCTTAATGTAGTTAAAATCAAATAAAACAATCAAACACGTCCAAATTCTTAAGATTTAGAACAAAATTGGTCGGAAACATCAAATTTTTGTGAATGATAAATCCCTAGTCAACTTCATATTAAGCTTTTAAGATACGCTAAAATGTATGTTTTTCTATTATTAGTAATTTCAAATTTATTTTTTTTAAATAACGAAAAGTTAATCTGCAAATAAATATTATTTTTATATAGTCAAATAATTGAGCTGTCATCAATTTCACACAAAAAATGACAAAAACTTGAAGTAGGCTTTATCAAATGAAACTTATTTTATCCATTTGAACGATATGAAAAAAAATAGTTTGACGTTTTTTAAAACAAGAGTCAGTGCCACAAGGAGGATAAAGGGTTATCACACGACAAAAACATAAAAGAGGGTTTGTTGTTCTGTTAAAATTTAGAAGGCTGATGTAGCCGAGTCAAACAAATAATTAACTTATTAATAATACTTAATTTTTTAACATTTTAAAATGACAAGTTTTTATTAGAAAAGCCATAAAACCATACTTCCAATTGAAAAATCGTCTTTCAATTGCTCTCTCGGTTTCATTTCAAAATACTCCCAATTGCCTTCCTTCTAAATAATACCCATTTGATTAGGATCATCATTGAGTAATGTTTTCCATTCTTTGATTTTTTTAGGCTGTCCAGAGTGAGGCATGTCTTCAACATTGAAATCACTATTTTTGAAATGTCGAAACCATTCCATATATTATTTATCAGTTTAAACATTATACCCATAAACTTTTTCATGCATTCGATGCAATTCAACTGCACTTTTCCCAAAATTGATGCTTAGTTACGGCAAAATTTGACATACGCAACAAAGTAAAAAACAGGTTTTTTGTTTGAACCTCAAAGCAATATCAACTGAATATTATTGACAAAAATATAATCTCTCTGAATCCAATGAAACTAGCTGTCACAAGGAAACATTCATAACAGTCATCTTTTGAAACTCACTATATGACCAACCAGTTGCGTAAAAGAAAATGAATTTCAAGCTGTAAATAAACAGCAATTTACAAGGAATACTACATTTTTACAAGTAAAGGACATCATATTCATTAAAAAAGTAAATATATATAAAAACATTCATCCTATTTCTCATTTCATAAATAATTATCTTTTTAAATGTGTATGTGTTTTAACTATAAAGCATTTTCATGTGCTGTCATCATTCTATGAATGTCGACCAATTTGAATGATGATCAAACAATCAAATTATATACAAATATAAACCCTAGTTGTAATCAGACAGTTTAGTTTTTTATCTTTTTTAAAGCAATTACATAGATGAAGGTTTCATAAGATTCTTTGTGTGAAATTTTTTCCGTTCTGTCTAATAACCATGGTTGTAGTTAATTGAGTTGTTGAGGTTAGTGAGTGTGTCCGGGATTACTATATGGTAACTTTGAATTTTATCAATTGATTAATATTTGGAAATAGAAAATAATACTCAATAATTGGTAGAAACTGAGAGGATTGGAAGAAATTTGAATATTCAGAAATCCAGGAGAAGGGGCACCCATTTCCTTCAATGACTTTTTAACAATAAAAAATTAAACTACTTGTAATTGAAGCTAGTTCTTACCCAACAATAGAGAAAAGACTGAATTTATATTAATTGTCAAGGGAGTGCTACCAACTGATTTTATTTTCCTTTCCTTCCTTAAACTCAATACTACCTCAACATTTTGCCTATGCCTACTAAAAAATAATTACTATGTCAACAACTAATCCTTTATCATAGTTTATCTCTGAATTTATTATACAATCTATGATATCAGTGAAAATGCTCTATAGATGGAGTCCCTATTATAAAACTCTAGTGTTCATAATTCATATGGAAATTGAGAAAAACAATTTCATAAATATATTGTATGTGCAAAATTATTTTTCACTTTTAAGTAAATTTGGAATGACATCATGTATTATTGGTATAGAATCATAATTTAAATTCAATAAATAAGTAAATTATATTTAGGAGCAAATTAATGTATGGTTTTTTAAGGTCTATCTCAACATATTTCGGATTACTTACTACAGTTTGTTTCTACTTAAATCATTGTTTGTATTGTGTGCACTATATTTGTACATTATTATCAACAAAAATGTCCATTTTTATTCTCAATTATTATTTCCATTCATGATACATGCAACAAAATGACTCTAGAATTACTCACAATTGTTTATTCATTACTAACTTTATTAAACTTACAAATGTTGACAAAAGCTGTAATCACAAATGGAAGCAAAGGATTTGTGTTTTTTTAATGTACTTAAAAATTTTATTGAAATAATTGGAGGAAAACAAACTAAAGTTTTGGGCCAGCAAATAAAAAAGAGAATTCTAGAATATTCCTACAATTTTGCTGGATTTTAAAAACATATAAAAGGGTCATGAATGGGTCAGAATTATCATTCCAGTTTTATATCTCTAACTAATCAAATCCCTCTTATTCCTACTTTAAAAGTGATTCAACCATCATGGATAATTCGATTTTTGGAAACAGAAATACCCTTTTCCCTTATAACAATATGATTGAACGACAGTTTAAGTTATTGGACTCTTTAGAAGAAAGTATCCCTCGTTTCAATCCACATCTCTGGAATAAGGATCCTCAGGAGCTCAATACTTTTCTTGTTCAAGAGCAAGAGAATCGAGATGCACGAAGTACATTTGTGGATCGATGGTACGAGGACATTAAGAAATCTGTTGAAGATAGTTTTCCTCAAAGTACTTATAATTTTTGTTCACCCTCTTTCCAAAACGTGACCCCTGAAGCCAGACGTGAGGAAGATGAAAAAGCACTCAGAGCCCTGCGAGGCCAACACCTTCCCTTAGGAAATATAAACTCTGAACTTGAGCGGTATTTTCATAATGCATCACCCATTCCACGTGTTGTCTCAGAGGATGAGATCAAGCACCTGAGTGACGACATTGTCCATGGTATTCCCTTCATCCAATGTGCAGAATCTGTTTCTGAACATGCTATCCCAAGTGGCAAAAAGGGTTACGAGTGCCATAAAGATCCCCTCATAAAACCTGTAAAACGAAACTATCGAATGGCTCTCGCTATGGGAACACCTGCCGAAGAGGAAATCAAGAGACAGGAGGAGAATCGCCGAAAAAACGAGTTACTGAAACAAAGGAGATTAAGGAACAAGTTTAATGAGGGATTCATCGTCCACGAAACAAGAAACAAACAAAGTGCCCGATCCCAGAACAGGAAAAAAAAGGCTTTGAAGAAAGAGAATCTGAGCCCTCTAAACAAGAATCTCCTCAATTTTCCAAAAATATCCTAAAAAGCATACATTGACACGAATAACTAATTGGGACTCAACATATCTGCCTCATCATATTTCTTTATTATAATATAATTATCTGTGATTAGATTCTTTTTAATTTCTTTGTAAATAAATGATTATATGAAAAATTAAAAAAAAAACTGTATTATTTAAAAACAAAAAACCAATGAGAAAAAGATAAAGATATTTGACTCTTTTTTTTCTTAAGGTTATAAAGAAGGCAAATACTTGATGAGTTTATATGTTCATTGAGGAATTCAAATTTAAATTACATAATTAAAAAGAGGTTGTTAAAGTAATTATTTATTTAATTCCATAATTAATCTTGATACTTAATAAACAACAATAATAAGTGCATTATATGATGTTTACTTATATATATATTGTATTAGTCCCATTGAACTCCGACGGTATCAAGTGCTTAGCAAATCGTGAAAACTCCCAGAGAAAGAAGTATTATTAGAAAGAAAAAGTTTTTGCATTTTTATAAAAAATATATTTTTAGGTTGGAATCTTTATATTATATCCAATCAAGACGATTTTAAACTGTTTTGACTTATGATTTAGTGCTTTAAACTGTATGACATACTTTTTTTTAATATCTGAGGATCCCTTCTGTTTAGTTCCTTTACTTTTATTAGTTAATATATGAAGCTAACATCATGAATAAATGTTATTTTAAAAAAAAAATCTAAATTTGAATTATATTAACATTTGTAATTGTAAAACATCCAAAATCATGAATGTGCAAGTTTTTTTTTTTGCAGGTCACGACAGACTTGATATATTTAGAAGACTTTATAACCATACAATTTCATGCTATTTACTTAAATTTAAAACACTATTATACATAGCATATTGTGTTATAGGAAAAAAAAGCTACTAAAGTAGAAAACGTGGAGCCTATATTTTCAATATTTATATAAATGGCTGGTTTTCAAAAGGTGTCATTGATTCTACACCTCTGTTCTAAACTAGTATGTTTATGTAGATTTACTAGATCAAATATTGGGTTGATTACAATTATATAGATTCATTTATTTTAAATTTGAGTCTAGTATGCTGTGAAATTATCTCCGTCTGTCATATTTACATGGATAGTTTTTTTTCATTTTTATGGAAACATCTACCCACAGGATTTTTAGAATGACACATTTTTCGACACTCCAACACCTCCTTCCCACTAGACATGCAGTAGTCTTCTATTTAAAAGGGTTTATACTGCTATTAAAACCGGCTAGTGCAGATGAAATTTTCTTTTTTTGAAGTTATACCGTTTTTGAAGGTTTCGAGGGTTCTATGTACATATATTTATAGATCAAGTTATCACCTTCTGGATTTATTAAGGGAAAAAAACTGTTTTTTGGTATTAAACGATTTAGTTTTTTGGTCTAAGCTAAAATATAATTTTTACCTCACAGGATCTTTATATTTTATGGTTTTACTTCTGCCCGTTTTACTTTACATAAGTACTCTGCTATAGATGTTTGTCCAATAGGACAACTCCTGTGACTTGTCTTGTATTTTTCTCCAGCATTGTTTTTTTTAACGGATCCATCAGGTATGTCTACATATAGTAGCAAAATCCTCTATTGAGAGTACAAATCTTGTTTTGTTTTTCTTTGTGAATAATAATACCCATGGAATTCAATGGAACGGAAACGGTTTTTTGTGTAACTCCCAAGGATTTTGCAAGTTCCTCGTGCGATTGATTTAGATTTTCATGGAGTACAGCCTCCAATTCTTTGTCTTAGGATTTGTTTTGGCTGTCCATAAAAGCTGTACTTTTTTTACAAAATAAAGCAGAAACTTAAAACCTACACTAAATGCTCTTAGTTACTACAAAATTTGACATATTCAACAAAGTAAAGACAGGGTTTTTTTTTTGTTTGAAATTCAAATTAATATAAATTAAATATTATTGACAGATGTCCTACCTCTCTGAAACAACAGAAACTTGCTAATACTATGAAACATTCATGACAGGAGAGCCATTTTTAGAAAACAACCCGAACTAATTTGTACTCTCTATAATATTTTGAATATATATGAAGGAACATGCTATGAGTAACTGTCTGCTATAAATCTTAATTTAAAGATAAAAAAAAGAAAAAAAACAAAAAATAGGGTACTACATACCAAGGATTAAATTTCACATCCAAAAAAGGTTTAAACCCTCTTTATCATCAACTCATTTATTACTTTGTATGTGTACATATATTTCTTAATAGCTCATTGTGATTGGAGACTTGACAATCTTTTTTTTTTTTAAATAGGTGAAGTCAAACATGAATAAAAAATAAAAGGAGAGAGACGAACAATTCTTTTATTATTTAGAATATAACAAGTATGATTTTTAACCTCTTATTTATGACTTTTTCACATTCTTTCCTGTTAAATATTGTATACAGTCACAAAGTCATATAAATATATTATATACGTATGTACCTATATGGATGTCCTTATAAGGTCTAATGACGTCGTTTTCTTCCTGATATATGTGATGATTGTGTGTGAAACTATGTTTGAAAAAATGATATATAGGAAGTAATTTAAATAATATTCTTCGATTGGGTATCATCATCAAAATAGGGAACGTAATGATGCATTTAGTTCAAATGGGGTCTTAAATTTGCTGTTAAAAGAGGGATAATACATATATGCTATGCATATAATAGAGTTATTAAGTTGTACATTAAATAAATGTCTTCAATTTCTTTTACAATTTGTAGAAACAAAAAAAGTTTTTTAACAATTTTTTTTTAAAACTTTTATTTATTGTATTATTTTTTACTTACTTCATTAGACATTAAGATACAGAGATATATTCCTGAAGAGAAAGGATTGTGCAAAAGACATTTATTTTGTTAAATAATCGTTAAACTATTTATTTGATTTCATTTATTAACTATCAAAACTCCTTCTAAATTTTTGAAAACACATATTTTTTCAAGTTGAATCACTTATACAGACAAATCTTTCGTTTAAACTTTAATTATTGATTATTTTATATAGCAATAAATATGTTGTTTCTTTAAATATAAGATTTTTCAAAGGTTATGTAACTATAGACAGTAAGTTAATTCTTTTACATTGAGAAATGAATATAAAATATTTTATATAAAAAAAAAGAGATGAGAGACAAAGTGTAATTATTTTTTAGAAAAAAAAATGCTTGTATACATTCAAAATGAACAATCACTTTGCACATAAAGCACAAAGTATGTAGTTCACGAATCACATATGTGACACCAATGTGTTCGTAACGAGTCATTCCTTTTATAAGTCGAAAAAATTATTCATTTATTGTATTATTATTAGTTTTTTTTTAATTGATATTTAATTGTATGAAAACTGAGTTGTAGTTTTGATGTTATTTTGACAGATACAACTATTCATATAATGAAAGTCATGGAGTGAAAATTTTTGAATCAAGGAATGAAAATTTTAATATCCCTACTCCTATTTGCATTATCTTCTATACAGAGCATAGGTGTTACACATGACTTTGAAGGAAGTGTGTCATATGTCCTATGGTGGCTAATGTTTTGACTTGCTTTTTAGGATTTACATAGAGTCCTAGCTCTGCACTCATTCACAGATTGAGTATTAAGGATCCATTCAAATAAAGACTAACACAATTTTTTGATCTTATTATGTATTGATAATTAGCTACCAGTTGATGTAATAAATCAATATCCTCAATATGTCAATTAATATGTAAGTATATAGTATATCATGAGAAAATATAAGAAAAGGCCCTGTAAATTATGATGAAAATTTATTATTTGAATTAAAAAGATTTTGTATATTAAATAGATATGTAAATGCCATCCAATTATCCAAAGCAATAAATATAACAACAAACAATATTTTTCAAATTATTTTGAGTATCGTGACAAGTACATTTACAACCAAAACATAACTGATTATATACTTCTTATTTGATAAAAAAATCCATTCATTATTTTAACATTTAGAGTACAAAAAAATTTTAACCAAAAAAAAATATCGTATAACTTTGATTTATATTTATATAGTAAAATACTTTGCCCAAGTTTTTAACTTCCAAGTCAACCCTTAACTGAAGTCATAACTAAAGTGATGGTTGGTAATCAAAATTGATTAAAACCCTCATCAAAGCTTTTAACTAACTGGATAAACATTCTATACTAAAGTATCATTCATTTTAACGACATAAAGAGTGCATTTTGCTGAGTGGCAAAATTGGTAGTCATTAAATATATATAATCATTTATTTATAAGCTTTATTAACCATCAATATAAAATGTAATATTTATAGCAATGATATGCAGTATACAAAATGATTATGTTTAGCCTTTTAAAATCAATTGAATTATTATTATTATTATGATAAATATTTTACTGAGTTACAAGTTTTTTAGTTTGGTTGACAAAAAAAAAATGTACACTCTTCTAAAATATTTTAATATTTTAGTAGTACTTTATAAGGAAGTTCATATTTGAGTAAAAATCGTCTTTACTCTCAAGTATTTATAAAACCAGATAAAAGAACAAGGGGAAGTGATCAATTTGGCAATCGTAGCACTGGACATTCCTTTTTTCCAGGTCACATTCACATATTGTGTACTGCAGAAACTTTAAATTTAATTACGGATATTTTATTTACTTTAAATTGTTCTCAAACTGTAGAGCAGTCCACATAAGGTAGGTGTGAAATAACTTCTGGAGGAGGGGCTCAAAAAGTAATTCAACAAGTGTCTGATTTCTTTTAAATAAAAAAACTTCAAAATCTCTTTTACACACAGGGTCGTACCTGTAAATCCGTCATATATTTAGTGACTTTAAAAGAGTACAAAGGGAAATTGTATCACAATACTTATTTTATAAAAAGTATTTATACATATTTGAGTAATATTGTCATTCAATATTGACACCCTCTGCAGCAAATACAGCTGAAGAATACTTTGAATGCCTTTTTCACCCCCATGGTGTTAATCTTTGACCATTCCTTCCTTATGTTACCTGGCAACATTGCTGTGGGAAACTTTACAGACCTACTTCTCCCTAAAAGTAATAGTCCAAAGAATTACAATCAGGAGAGTCAGGTCTTAGGACCCAAAATGTTAGAAAATTTGCCTTCTGGAATTCTATTATGGATTTGGATTTATGGGCAGGAGCTGCATCTTGCTGAAAGAAAAATTGTCATCCCCAGACACCTCCTTCATCCAGGGTATCACAACATCCCTAATGACATCCTGATAGACACTAGCAGAGATTTTGAGGCCAGATTCAAAAATAGGAGGAGGCATGACATCAGCCTTGTTGATGATCACGCCTCCCAGAACCATTACTCTGGCAGGAACTTAGGTTCTGTGCACAGCCAGAATCTCCAACCTTTCTTCAATAAAATTTCGTCATTTTGAAAATTTCTGGATGTGTCCACAGTGAATAACTTCTCATAAAAGAAAAGAATTGTTTGGACAGGGTCACTTTTAAGCCAGGAAAGGAAACCTCTATGAATTTTGTAGCCTTTTGGCCTTCTGAGCTAAAAGGTATTTGACTTCAAGTCGATGTAATTTTAGACTCAAGTCCTTGTTGATGGCCAAAGAGATGGTCATCCTCGAAACATTGCACTTCTTGGTAAGCTTAGACATCAGAATGAATAGATTGGCAGATATTTTCCATTTGAGGCCCTCGAAGATCCATTGAGTTCGTTTTTTGTCCATGAGACATATCTGGCGACTCCCTCTCCTCCCCTTGGATTAAATCCCTTTATAATATCATTGACATTGGTCCGGCCATATCCTGTGATGTTGATGATATATTTGGCAGTGTGACCCACGTTATGCAATTCAATGATCACTGTTCTTTTGACTTGCTTCATTCTTATTGTTTTTTAAATTTAAAAAATGCAAAAATAAATTATGGAGCTTGCAACCCAAGCTCTTATAGGGAGTTAAAAAAAATACTTATTTTAAGATTTCACAGTCTTTAAAGGCGATTAAATTTGGCATTGATTGATAGGTACGACCACGTAATTATAAATGATATTTATCCTTTTTTAATCATACAACACAAGTGTTTTTAATCAAATGCAATCTAAGGGGAAGTGGTGTAAGTCAAACAGTTTGAAAAGCATTGATGTACATCAAATGAAAATCAAATCGACACATAAAAACATGAACAAATTAGAATCCCTCCAACATACAAAAAAATGTACATGCTAAAATTTTTAACTTATGACTCAATTATACAGTGTTGGCATAAAAGATTCCAATTACATCATACTAATATTAGGCATACTATGCATGTATGTACATATAAGTTAATTCATAAACAATGAATTCAAGATAAGAACTATACATATATAAAGGACATCATTTACTAAATAATTATTACTTCACTCATTATGCAGGTTCAAACAAGAACAAAATAAATATAAATAAAAACCCATCATTTTTATAATTACTCTGCACTCCTTTTAAGTATATACATATACTTAAATATATGTAGTATTTGCATTGTCATTTTTACAAAAAACTAATTGACTACACATTCACAAAAACTGCATTATTTTGTATGTGCATGTATATACCCTCATAAAAGGTAAGTACAAAAAAATATTTAAAATAAAAAGAATTAATGCATCAAAGGAATCTCAAAATGTTGCTGTGAATTGAATATATATATTGAAAGCAACAGCGGGTATCTACGAATTTAATTAATTAAGTTTAATTAGTAAAAATGGGGGTTGATTTGATACGGAGGAACTATGTATATGTGTACAGGATGAGAGAGGGGCAGCAGCTTTTTGGGCCAAATTTTTCTTGTTGACTTTATATATATGTATATATACATATATGCCTAACATTGTTCAAAAAAATATATTTAGATATTTGGTTCATTAGTCAAATGACGTTCCCTTTCACGTGAGTTAAATTGTCTTTGAACGTTCCGAAGAGTCATTTAGTTGTCTCAAAAAACTGCTCATTGGAAACACACAAAAATATGTAGCATTGTGATGAAACAAAATGTGGTCTTTAATTTAAAACAAGATAATTTCATACACACCTACTTTTAATAAGTTCCTCATCACATGACTTCGTTAAGTCCTTCGCTATTGGCTCCCTGTATGCTCTTTTTTTTTAACCACACTTACGTGTGTATTTTTTTATATAGCAATTAATTGCAAAAAAAAGGGAGGGAAAAAATATCAAGGTGAATTTTATCTAAATGTTTGCCAAGGTTCCATATTCAGTGCCTTAATTTCTTCTTTTTTTTTTTTTGTCTAAATGAAATATTTACCTCCTTTTTTTGTGTGTGTCATTAATCATTGTGAAGACTTATATTATTATAACCAGGGTTTGGTCATTAATCATATGCAATTAACATGAATGTCCGCATTTAAATACACATTGCTTCATTAGTGGTATGCTTCTATATACTACATAGTAGCTTTGTAAATATAAAAATGGACAATTGTATTTGCCTAATATCTATGTATGTAGATCAGAAAATATTTCCGTCAAATATTTCTTGCTTCCCAACAAAGCTTTCATATTAAATTACATACACCTATTATTTAGATATAAGTTTGTAAAAGAATACATTTCCATGAAAAAACATGATGATAGAAGTTTTTATTGATGTGATTTTAGAGGATTTACGTAGTAAAATACCTAGGTGCCCACTCAATCAGACCCATAATAAAAAAGTCCAAAGTAACAAC
This sequence comes from Lepeophtheirus nordmannii, assembly GCA_963680855.1. NCBI lineage: Eukaryota > Metazoa > Arthropoda > Copepoda > Siphonostomatoida > Caligidae > Lepeophtheirus > Lepeophtheirus nordmannii. The sequence continues at coordinate 14,978,433 of OY804520.1, forward strand.
ATGAAAAAAACATTTAATACCTAGAAAACACTTAATCTCTTTCAAGATATATTTACATAACTTTGGAATGGAATTGACATTATATTTATGTATGTATGTACTCTTGGGATAGAGTTTTGTGGAGAGTTGTTAAATAAATGTAGGCTGAAATAGTTAAATAAAAAAATCCTACATACTTTATAATACTTATATGTATATGCGTAGAAGGGCTGGTTAAATGCATACATATATGCATGCATAAAGATACCTTAAGGACATACATACATACATAGCCATATACTTATTTGAGTAATGATTCAATTACATACATAGGTAGGTATCTCTACATACATACCATAGAAAAATGCTTTCCTGAGTTGTTTGATATTGAATAATTGAGTATCAACCAAATTTTGACTTTCTTTCCCTCATGATATCGTGGAATCTTGAACACCGTGTGTTTGTTTATGACACCTACGTGAAAAATGGTGAATCAGTGACAGAAACCCAACGTCGCTTTAAGCGAAGATTCAACATCGGTCGTCACGGTAATGTACCAAGCTGCAATTCCATTCTTAGATGGGTTAATGCACTAAGAACAACTGATTCGTTATTGAAAACCAAACCACCCGGCCCTGCCAGAACCGCCAGAACACCAAGAAATGTGGATCGAGTGAGAGAAGCAATCACCCGAAGTCCTAGGTGCTCTGCTAGGTGACACTCTGCAGAACTGGGAATAAGTCAGAGCACTATGCAGCGAATCTTACATAAAGACCTAGCCTTTCAACCATACAAAATTATGACAGTCCAACAATTGAATCCGTGTGATTACCAACAACGTTTGTCTTTTTGCCAAACAATGCTCGACATGTTTGAAGAAAATGAGGATTTGACCTTAATAATGAGTGAAAGTGAAAACCAACTTTAGAACGCGACTTCAAATTTGTGCTCGTGAAAATGGCCAACATTTGTCTGACATAGTTTTTCGATCCTAAATATTCCATAATAGCATAGTTTAGTGAATGCTTTTATGTATGATAATAATTTTTTTTTTTTAATATTTGCAGAGTTTTGTCTTCTTTAAAAACATCCGTTTCCCGTGACTCACCCTGTGTATACAATTTATTGCGATTCAACAATGAAATTTGCAACACAGAACTAAAAGGTTTTGCTCTTTTAAAAAAAAATATATAATAATAATAATCCACATTGTTCGTTATAAATTTAAAATGGTTTCGTCAAATCATTGAGTTATTAAAGGCAAGTTCCCCGTACAGATCTTTAAATAATTGGCTTGTAAATCAATGAATTGAAGTGCGTATAAAATATGTAAAATTACTAAAGACTCGGTAAAAATTATACCCCAACATTTTTGCACATATATTTAAATGGATAATTTTTTTTTTAAATAGTGAAAAAAAAAAATACCCATATCAAGGTATATTATTATTACCTCAGGATTTTTATTAAGTTATTAAAAAAATTTTGTGGGCTTGAAGTGATTTTCTATTGTGCAAAAACTTCCATTATGTAAATTTTAATTTACTCTTTGATTAGCTAAAATGTTGTAGGCATAAGAATACAATAGTCAATGTTTAAATGAGGAAGAAAAAAATAACATCTTTTGATACAAATAAGTGCATCAGAGAGAAACTGCTTATTAGTCAAATGATAACTTTGTCCTCAGGCATAAATTGATAGTACATATACATATTGTAAGTATATATCTTACCATAAACGTACCTATAAAACTTCCAGCACTTTTCTTCATCATTAAGTCTTCAGTCACTGACTCTCTCTCTCTCTCTACTCAAAAAAACAAAAAAGAAACAGAATGTTGTTTATTTATGACGGATCAATTTTGTGGATTAAGGGCACCATTTAATATAGTTCAAAAGTAATCAAAGTCTATGTACTCACGGAATCATGACCAATTAATTTGAGAGATTCTTATTTTGTTTCAAGTAGTTTATATTACAATAGGGCAAAGTCAGGTCGTCAATGAACGAGTGAATGAATGAAAGACTTGAATCAAATTAAATTTCATCCATAAAATTGCATTTTACATTTGTAAATGCATGCAATTGCATATCCTAGAGATAAATGGAACAAAGAACTGATATCCAGTTACGCAAGTCCCTGAGTTCAAAGTTTACTCACTAAAAGATGTATCATAAATCTTTATTTGATCTTCATGTAATTTTGTTTTGTTTTGTTTCACAGTTTTATAACAGCGTTTATGCAAATGACGGAAAGTTAGTCAACTTTCCCTTTTTAGATTGGCATGAAATGACTATAATTATATTCAATTCATCTTATTTATATGTATATTATATTGCTTTCCATTCATTATGTTCCAAACATTACAAAAAGCCCACAAATCTTAATTAATTTTTTAGTAATTTATTTTTGCTCTGATATAAAAATGATTGTTAATTAAATAGTCTGCAAAAAATATTAACATACATTTCAAAGTTTTGATTTAGAAAAATAATTAAATTATTTAACAAGAAAAACAAAATATTTCGCCCTAATCAATAACTTGAAACTTGTCATATTTCTTGACTGTTTTCTATAAATTAGATCTATAAAAGTAATTAAATTATTTGATTAATTTAGTAGCATTTTGGTACAAGCTGACATATTTTTCTTTTAAAAAGGTGAATTTTTGTGTATTTTGTAATAAACATAGTCAAAAACTATTATTTTTCATTACAATAACAGTATACATTCAATACAATAAAGGCAAATTTTTAATATTTTTTTCTTGATAAAATTGATATAAATTCTAAGTTTCTATGTCGTTTTGTTGCGAAAAAAAAATCATATTAAACTAATGAAAAATTGTGTAAAAGCACTTATAGAAACTTATTAATATTTTTCTAGCCCCGTATTATAGCAGTAATCAATAGTTAGTTTTTTAGATTCTTCAAACCTTTTTAATAAAGGTTCAAAAAATTCCAATACCTTAGTATTAAACATTAAATAAGTTTTAATTTACCCTACGAATTTATATTTTTCAACTATTGCTCTTTCATTTTATTAAAAATACTCTTGGATGAGCCTATTCTGAGGTAATATTATTAGAGTAATTCACCTTTATAAAAATATATAAATAAATATATGGAAAATAAAGGAAAAAAAAAGATTCTGGCACACATTTAAAAGGCAAATTGCGCAGAGATTCAAAATAGACTTTATAGTCTCTTATTTTTTGAAATTTGGTCTGATTTTGAAATATACAAATCCATTTTTCGTCACACTTTTGTTTAAAGTCTCCCTTTCTGTTTATTCCTCAAATGATTTGCAATTTTTTGTTCTTTAATCTACTTCAAAAGGTGAGTCCATAAGACCCTATGTAAAGTAGATAATTTATCTTTGTCTTTTTATTTAAAGAAAAATAAAGAACATTGTGTCTATGTTGTAAGCCACGTAGGTAATACAGACTCATCAATAATAATATTATTAATAATAGGTTTGACGCTGCATATGTACACACACAAAATATATATATATATATATTAGACTAACCTTCTTTGGTTACATACATCAATTCAAGACTTTAATGATGATCTATGGGCATTCAAATTAACATTAGATACTTTATTCATTGCCTCAAGGATCAAGGAGTATAATATCTGCATGTTCTGAGCAGTTAGCTATATGTAGGCTTAACAAGGAAACTAAATCTATCAATTAATAATGTAAGAAAAAAAAAGTGTTTGTATCATTTATTTCTGACTTCCTTCTTCCTGAATAAAAAAAAATGAGCATTTTCAAATAATTATTAGTTTGTTTTAAATTAAGTATTTTTTTCTTCATAGAAACTAATTCAAGCTACAAAAATAGATCCAAGACTTGGACTCATTTCAAATAATAAGGACCTGTACATACATACATATTTCCCTTCGTAAAAATTCTTAAGTTGAACAACAAAATGCATAATTAATATAATGTTATTGTTACTGGGTTGTTGTTTTTTTTTACCGACTTTGAAGCTTCAATGAATATTAACATAGTTAATTAGGAAAAAGAGGTCTTAGCTCATTGATATATTGTATTTATAAATATCTACCCATGTATGTATGTTATTTTTTAAACTCTTTGGAAACAAAGAACTACTTTAAGGTGTGCACCAATGCTCATTATTGAACTTTGAAGTATGTATATACATACATTAAAAGTTATGAAGTAATGAAGTATTAAGTTGCCTTTGTGGTCTGTGGATGAACTTTTTTTTTCTTTTTTTTTTTTTTTAAATTTCGTTAATTACATCCATTAGTACTTGGATATTGTACAAGATATTTGCAATTTATCTACAAATAAAGGAATATTGAATCAACTTGCATATATGTAATTAAATACTAGGGCGGTACGGTACAAATTGGAGTTTGGTACAAACGGTTTTTTTTTTGTTTTTTTTTGCTTGTACCTCAGAATTAGGCGGATTGCTTTGAAGTACATATAAAGCTCTCAAAGTTTGAACGATACTTATATTAAAGGTATATATACAGATTTTATATGAAGGAATTGGAAAAACAAATATGATTGGTAACTACCAATTCCTGACCGAACTCCTCTTCAGAAATCTAATCCTACAAACATCCCTTTAAATGAACTATGACTAACTATTATCTTCACTATAATGTTTTTCATTCATAAATGATATTTAAAATGAAGAATTTTTGATAAATTTTGATAAATAACCGTTTGGTATATATTTATAAAAATAACTTTTCATAGACAAAATAGTCTGATTTTTGGAATAATATATAATTTTGTTGGTGTTTTATTTGTATATACAAAAGACATTGGTGTCCTAGAAAGGATAATTTATTAAATGTCTGTCAACACATTGATTTACTACTAGAAAATATACATATATACATTCCTTTTTTTCTCACTGAGAATGTCGCGAAAATACTGAATTATGTGATGTGATCTAATGTTAACTGTTAATATATTATTTCGGCATGAATGATAGTCCAATTTGTGTATAAAAAGTTAATTTACTCTGACTTCTGTAGTTATAAAATGGATACATCTACCCGTTGGCTTAGAAGTGGTGATTTTTGATCAATTTCAAATTTCGCTTAGTAAAGTTATATATAGTTTTTGGTTCGTGCCTTTTTTTTTGAGAAAATCAAGTGTACAAGTCATTTCAAAATGTCCATGATGACAAGTTTAATAAACATCAAAGACCTTTGAAACGAGGATACAGATGGTTAAATAAAGTCATGTTTTAAAAAAAAAAAAAAATTCTGGTTACAGTTTAAAAGTTGTTAATTTTTTATCAACACAAGGTTGGTTTTTTTTCTTCAAAAAATTGATGAATAAAAGAACATGTTTACAACATGTATACTTAATACAAGGTATATTTTTGATATAGAGTTTTAAGAAAATACCTATAAATAAAAAGTTACTCCATAATAGGGGAAAAAAAAGTACTTTTAACCATCAGGGAATGTACCAACGACATACATGGAAAAAAATATAGTTTTTATATACTTTATGAGTATAAAAATAATATTTATGTATACATTTGCATTATAAAAGTATGTACAATACATCGTGAATCAAAAAGAATGATAACAGTTGTTATTTATTCTTTAGGTAGACCCACGTAGTTACTCACTATTTTCTTTAAAAAGTTTGGAGACGAATGTGATGCTGATTTGTCAGTTTTAACTTTTTATTTCTTGAAAGAAACTTTACAACGCTTGTATGTGTGTGTGGGGGGGGGGGGGATATTATACAATCAAATCAATGTGTGTGTGTTGGTGCCTTGTGCACGATGTGGTCATCATTGCATCTCCAAACCATTCCTCTAAAAAGAAAATTACTAAAAAAATGTCCAAAATTAATTGGTAGTTGTTTAATACCTTCTAACTGATTTTTCAATAATAGTAGTAAAATTTGATTCACAACTTTCACAGAATTTCATTTCAACTAAGCAAAGTGTTATAAACACTATTAGGTGTAGTTGACAAAAAAAAACATTTTGATACTAGTGAAATAAGTATACAATTTGCTTATAAAATAAGCTTTTTAATAAATTAATATACCTTTATATATGAGTATATCAAACCATGTGTGCTTTTTTTTTCCCCTACAACATTTGAATGATCAAGATCTCAGGGTTTACTTAAAAACATAAATGAGAGTGTGTGGCGATTTTAATTAAATTCATTACTTCATTCACCGTGCTGCATATTCTAAAAATGATTATTACAAATGTGTAGGAATGAATTTGAATATAAGGGCTCTAATGAGAACTGAGTACATATCTAAATAATTATATGCCTATGTGAACATAAATCAGTTGTTATGTTTAACCGGTTATTTCTTATATTGGTGGTTGAAGGAGTTGGCTTAACTTACAGATTGGATCCTTTACGAGTTGTTTGGATATATATATATAAATGTCTTTTAATTTATTAAAAAGCTTATTTATGGGCAAATTGGTCATTATTGATAAGCTATTCCAATTACGTAAAAATCTACAATAGGTTTTTTCATCAACTATCGATTGGCTCCCAAATAGTGTTATTTATACGATCAATTGAAGGCTTGATGAAAAATTCATTACCTCTACTTTAAACAAATGAGTAATTTCATTTTAAATAATAAATTAGATTGTACAGATTCAGTTAGACCATAAGCTAATGGACTCAATCAAATGTTATATATGTATATGCAAAAGTCAGCCAAATAGCGAAAAACAAAAGCAAATTAAATATAAACAACAAATATTTAAATTGTTTACATCCAAATCTCAGAAAATTTTGTTAAATTTGTTAAATATTTGTGAAGCTCACAAACTATCAATCCATTTTTTTACTTCACTACTTTTATTAAATAATGTTATACAATGGACAAATAATGTTGATGTATATTTTCAAGGTGTTAAAAAATCATGAAAACAGAAGCAATTTAGAATACTTTTATAAAGAGGTCGGTTCTATCAAAAATTGCAATGTTATGAGTAAGTTTTCTATGTATCTTTATTTTCTTATTTATATAGTTCTCTTGTTAGGAGAGAGAACTTAAGAACAAGGAAAGTTGAGTAAAGATAAAATTCTTCAAAAATCTAGATTCCTCGAACAGTTTTTTAATACTTTTAACAAGATTTTTAAAGAGAGAAAGATAAAAATAAGGAAGATGAATAATAATTTGAGTTGATATCAAGGCCAATCAATATTTTTCATCTCATTTCAATCAAAAAAAGAAAGAAAAAGAAGTTGATTGAGTCTCAGTTAAATCAACAGATAATTGTTATTTCTTTCAAGATTCGTTCCTAACGATTGAGAAAATATTATCCTTTATTATTATTAAATACAAAATTAATAGTAGATGACGAATATCATGTAAGCAACAAAAAAATATGATCAACATATATATATATATATATATATATATATATATATATATGTATTTAAAACAAAATTACATGCAATATGCAAAGAAATACTTCATATTATAATTTTTGACTAACATTAAATGTTGTTATTAGAGCTTGTCAGTTAAGCAGATGAAAGGAGCAATTAGGAGGGTTTTTAATTAAATTAGCAGTACCTTTATTGAATAAAAATAAATGCGGGAATAAAATGCGGAAGAAGATGTAAGATTTGTACTCATAAGCTCAATATATCTTTGTTCCAAGCATGTTGATGACATACTCCTGAAACATTAATCATCATCTAATCCTTTTCTTTATCTTCGTAACCTTTTTCTTTTTGCAATATTAATAATCACTTTATTCTATAGATGATCGTTTTTTTTTCTTTGGCTCAGTATGAATGGTTTTGATTCTTCTTTATAGTATTTTTTTTTTTCCAAGATACTTTGTAATAGGGTATTGAAAGGATTTTTTATTATTACTATGATTTAAAGGTATATACTACCAATATTTCAAACAATAGTCTAATCAACGAATCATAATGTACTTACCATACATAAATCTATAAATATCATCATCAAGGTATTTACAGAATGCAAATTTTCACTTTGCTAACACAGCAATACCCTTGAATGGTCAAAAAAATAATAATACTATTATTAGACTCAAATATATAAGTATGATTATAAGGAATAAATTAATGCAACTATTTATGCAATATTTAGTTACATACGTATGTACATTAGCATGTCTCATTTTAATTGATCTACACCAAAGAATTTTCTACACCCTATAGATTAAAAAATGAGAATTAGAGAGTACGAGCCTTTAAAGGGCATATTGTGACCTCTCAATCCATTGATAGTTTGGTAGAAAAATGAACTTTTTTGAACTAAAATTAGCTGTTTCCAGAGGGCTTGAGAGGTCTGAATCATAAAGCAATCAGGCTTTATTTTTTTTAACTTCCTTTGATATTTCATTAGTCAAAAAATATTTTAGTGCAAGATGGTAAATGACATTTTTTGGTTTAGTTTAGAGCCATCTAGTTGGCCTATAAAGGGCAAAAATTGGTTTTTACATTTTTCTTTGAAAAAAACTACGCTGAAATTTTGAGTACAATGTTCTTTTATTTTATAGTTATTTGTTTAAATTTGTTACACTTTGTGTAAATTTCATGTCAAAATTTTTATTAATTGCAATTTTAAGGCACATTATCTTGTTAATTTTATGTATTTGTTTGAAAAAGTTTTTTTTTTTTGATAACAAATCAGATTTTATTATTGATTCTTGTAACTAAAATATTTGTAATGATTTCAGCTAAAATGTTTCAGTGTCACCATACAAGGAGAAATGAAAAAGGTTTTTATGCTTGAATAATTGGTTATGGGTTTTTGGTTGTATAAAAAAAATAATTTTTGGAGTGATTGATATGTTTTTTTTATGTTTATAGCCATTAAATTAGTAGAAATAAAGATTTTTTTAAATTCTTTTTTTTTTTAAATTGGAAAAAAAATAAAAAAAAAAAAACTCATCCATGGGACAAATATACGACTCCATAATAAGATATTTACTTCACCAAAGAAAAATGGGTTATTCATAGCATTTTAAAGTCTTTAGACAAAACAGTTTTTATTATTATAAAAAAATTGAATATTAATTCGACATTCAATTTACATGTTTGAGTTAATGACAGTCAAAGCTAAGCTGTGGCCAATTCCATGGACTTAGCCGCAACAACATGTAAGTTCTTACATCTCTCATCCACACACGTCGATAATATTCATAGGACCACAATGTTCTTCACTTTTAGCCAATATTGACTTAAATATATGTATATTGCTTGATGGATTAGCCAATCCATTTAATGTAAAAAATAATAGTCATTAATTGATTTATAAGACAATAACAAAAACCTTATGGTTTTTTTTTTCCTTTTCAATGACAAAATAATTGGAAATTGAAGGATGAAAACTTAATTTTGGTTTAATTATTAGGAAGCCAAAACTATATCAGATTAAGTAGCAAAAACTATGGTAATAGAGTCGAATTTTCTATTTAAAAAAATGTATTTATATACACATTATTATTTTTGTTCATCTAATTGGTTAGTTTATAATTAAACCTTTGGTACAATATTTTGATAAAATAAATACTGTTGTGTTTGTTATAAAAGATATCATCACTGACTGTAAAACTATTTAGTGCGTATTTTTGAATGTTGTGTGTAATTACCGTGGGCCTAATAGAAAAGACATGTATGGTTGAAAAATCTTTTAAAATTTATTTTTGAATGTTTACATGTAACTTTTTGATTTTGTATAGTAAATAAGTTCGAAAATAATGGATGTGTTAGTAAAAACTGTTCTTATTTGGTTGCACTTATTAAAAAAAATATTGCTCTTAAGAAAAATCGTTCAAAAAGTAAAAAATGTGTATCTTTGGAAATGTTGTTGTTCTTAGCCAAAGGTTGTCCATATCAGAAATTGACTGTTGTTACATATGTACATAGTTTAACTAAGTATATTTTTATTTCTTTTTAGTTTGCCCTTTCGCTCAATATAACGGATGAGATTTTGTTCAAATTTTAAATGATTGAATCGACTATTTTTTTATATTTCATTTCATAAATATATACATATGAAGAGATCTGTCGTCCCAACGTAATTACATTTCTTTAAAAGAAATTTGCCCACATGATTTTTCATCTCATTTTTTTTTTTTTTTTTGCTTGCATTAGAGTTTTTCGTAAAAGATTTCTTTTTTTATCCCTCAATGACTTTTAACAAAATAATTTGGTTGATAATTCACATTTTGAAATTAAATTTGCAATATTTATATATATATATATATATAATAAAATCTTTTAGATATTATTTCTAAAAAAAGAGTTATATTCTTAGAAATATATGTATGTATTTTATTGCGTATATGGAGAGACATTTATGTTTATACACATAAAATAAAAGAAAGTATGTAATATATTCTCATCAGTGATGTGTGTCATATCCATTTATTTCAAGCAGAAAATCATGTGTATGAATAATGAAAAAATTACTTAAATTTATGACAATTTTTTGAAAGATTTCATATGTATATAATTTAAATCTTTTTCTTTTCTTTTTTTTTAGAAATGTCTAAAAGCGAAGAAACGAACAAGGACATTCGAAAAGTTATTATAGGATATAAAAATGAATTAAATAATTCTAAGAAAAAAATTGAGATTTTAGATTACCCAATGAATGAGATAGTCACTTTTTGATAAAGGAATCGGATAGTTATAGTATTTACATAGATAATACCTTTCAATATGTCTAATAAAAAGTTTCTTATACTCATTCATTTATTCTTGATTTTCATAAAATGAATACTTTGCTCAACAAAAGTATGTCCAAAGGAGTCTTCAAAAACTTATTTTGAGCAAAACTCTGAGTTTTTAAACTGATTATTATTTATTCGAAAAAAGTTTTTTTTTTTACTTACTTCTTTGACAACAAATAATTTTGCCGTATACGTACATACGTACAAAGTTAGACATTTCAATATATGTATGTATATGCTTAGAGTTGTTAAATAATTAATGATCTTCATAAAATACCCTATGTACTGTCATCTACATTTGCAAATATTTATTTTGTAAAAATAATTAATAACTTATCATGACGTAAAATTGAACTTTGATGATAGAAATATAATTTTATGAATGAAGTAATTATTTCAAATATCTATTTTGATACAAGGATTTCTCATTTATCGAGAAATGTAGCGGGATATTACTGGATGAAATAGAAAATAAAATGTCAACGACAAATTTAAGTTATTTAAATATTATATATTTTAAGTGAAAATCATAAATTTGAAGATAGTCTTAACAAAAAGATTAGTAAAAATTTCTAACAAATCAATTTATTGTACAGCAATTTATACTAAGATTCATCAAAAGGTATATAACAGTATACATATATAATAACAAATAAGTATATGTTTGTAAAGAATCTAAGCAACATATAAGACGCATCTTGGACTAGTTATTTCTTTTATAAAAATTGGAAACATCTCATAGTACTTCAAGAAACATGAATTAAGTACCAAATTCAAAACCTACGATTGTTTTATTATAATTTAAAAAAACTACATACATAATTCTGGTACTTCGTTGAGCATCATTTTTGTCGATGCATATTTGCAAAGCATAAATCGTTTAAAACCTAATCAGATATCATATTTCATTAAATGAATTACATAAATGGTTATAAAACAATTAAATCAAGTATTTCTTAGAAATTTTTAATGCCTATAAAATACTGAGAAATTTTGAGATATCCTGCGAGAGAAACTCGAGTACGTACCTATTTCAAACAAGTGACTTCTGATAATAGTTAATGAAAATAGATTTTTTTGCACTTTTTAGTACTCTTTATTACATTTTTCATAATCATTACTTTTTTATATTGATTTCAAGGCTGCAAAAGTAATTCATAGGAAATCCATTATTGTTATTATTATTTTGGCAAGTCAAATGATATTTAAAATAATAAATTGCAAAAATAATGAAATTGTTTTAAAACTAAATTCTTCTTAGAATGTGTATGGCCAAACTAATGAAATAATGATTTGAAATTATATCAAATGCTTCCAGCTTTACCTTACTCAAGATATTTTCTTATTTCTTTATTATTTTGCAAACATTAGCTTCAATGGTCAAGGATTGTTTTATATATTACTATTACGCTTATTTATGTAGTGCCAAAAAGAATTTTTTTAGGATAAACTCAGAGTTCCAATGATGTCTTCATTCTGATAAATAGCTACTCTAATTAATTAAATATATCAAAAAGACCTTTAATTTTTTTTGATTTTGTAATTTTGGGTACATAATGTCTACTTATGAGAGAAGATTATTATTTAATCTAAACCATGCATATAAAAATAAAAATACGTTTTGAGTTGGTCTTTGACCCTCCTTTTGAAATAAAATTTTTCAACGTAACACATAAATAGGTTTGTATAAGAGTATAGAAATTTATAAATAATTTTAAAGATGTATAACTCAGAATTTTGGTTAAAAAAAAGTTTTTATGATTTTTTTTTCTTCAAAAAATCAACATTTTGTGAAGCATAATTTAAACTACTTATGTTCAAAGGGAAATAAAGCAAAAGGATTTTAATTGGTGGCATTTCGGCATAATTTGGCAGCAGTAGATTTAAAATATATAGGGAAATGGATAACTTACAGAATTGTAAAATACCGTTTCCGATTTCGATATTAGTACGATTTTTCATTTAAAAACCCTCATACTAAAATCCGCCATTACAATTTAAACTGCTGAGGAATACTTTATTCTTAAAACTCCAGCTTTCATAGTAATTACATACATTTTATTTTCATCTCAATCATTAATAAACCCAATTATCTTAGGTCACTTCTTCCTCAGTCAACCATAGGAGTGAGATAATCAACATTGTCACCAGCTTCATCTGTTTTTAAGACTATAAAAGAACACTTGAGCGTCTTCTCTGCCTAGCATGAATAGTTGTGCCCTGAAATCGGCATGTATGCATCATCAGACATTTGTTTATTAGTAAAGTCCTTAGATAATGTGGGGCGAAGAAGTAGCCAAATATCATCATCTTCAGGTTAACGTCTATTAAATATTTCAAATAGGTTACTTGATTCTGTTTAATCAATATTAAAGTCTTCTCAAAACATAGCTTTGTTTGGGGTTTGGTTCATTCTTGCATGATGAGCACAGTTCTTTTGTTGTTGAACTAATTTAAAACAGACTGTCCAGTCTTGACTGTTATTTTCTGACTTTTTAAACAGTCCAGATGCAAGCAGTATAGTATATTTACAAAACCAATTAGTTGGATATAATATATTCTTAAACAATTGCGACGTCATCTACATAGATTTTGAACATCTCTGAAACATTATTGCAATCACCTTGTGATCTCCTCTATGTTTTTATTTCTGTATGCATATATCATTATATATATATATATATCATATATATATTTGCTATTCTGTTAAACAAAGAAAGCTCAATGTATGAGTGTTTAAAAACATTTTCTACTAAAAATCAAATGATAATGATCAGTGGACTTTTCAAAAGATGCATACACCTAATAAATAATATCCCTCAAATGAGTGAACTCTCAAGGATAGTTTTGACTCATTTTTAGGTTTTAAAAGACTATTTACCAACTCATTAATTTAATAAATGCATCAGTTTACTAGGTGTATATTATGAATTATCCATTTACTTATTTAAACTTTTATGCTTCTCTAGATAAGCATATATTGCTTATTATCGTTCTTCGGATCTTTCTATAGAAAGTTACAAAAAAAAAAAAAAACAACGTTTGTTCACAGTTCAATCTACAAATATATATATATATCTTTATAAATTGCTGACAATTAACCTTGAAGTAAGTAATACTAGGTAATACGGAGGGAAAAAGAAGTGAATTTGAATTATGGGAGAATTGAATCGATATCATACAGGGCATAAAATTGGATTTAAAATAAAGGATTGATTTGAGTGGAATGGGGAGAAGATTATGAGAATATGTACCTACATACATACACATATGTACGTATGGGTCATTTGACCTTGAAATGACTAATCTTATTCTTCATGATACAAGGGATTGCTTCTAAATGAGCAAAATAACCAGATCCCGATTGATGGGAATAAGAAATATTTTTTTGACGTCATTTTAAGGTTTTATGCTTATGATCCAATTAAACTATAATTAATATTTTATATATTTATTCTTTATCAATAAGGATTCATCATTCCATGTGATTACATAATAGAAAAAGAAATATATATTACATATATATAGATATTTATGAATATACTATAAAACTACGTTTCATTTGTCCTACATGAAACTTTTAAATGTGGTGTGTGTGTGTTATCAAATGAAACTCTAAATATATATTTGTTTATTCATTCAAGTTAAATGATGGTATCAATAGAAGAAATGCCACAAGAGCCGAGAATGGCAATAAATCTAGAAAGAGTTTGAAATATGTATATATATGTATGTACATACATACATATATATCCTACATAAATTTAACAAAAAAAACAAAACAAAAAAAGATGTATTTGAATACGCATTTAGCCCCTATATTTTTAACTAGGATTTTCCAAAACACATAAATATTTATTTGTATCTTTAAATAGTCATAAATTCTGGTAAAAACAATGTATCTTAAAAATATACTTATATTTTTAAAGTATTGCTTTTTTATTATTATTCAAAAGTATTGAGACATATATATATATATATATATACAATGATACAGGATTTCCTCACATGATTTTCTTATAGGTATTATATGTGTAATATTAATATAATCAGGTATAAATAAATAAATAACTTTTTAATAATATTAAATTCTCATAATTTGTAATGGCTGACAGCTCCTTGAAAAATAATATCAATACCATTTTAAATTAAATTTTCAGGAGAGAAATTACAGATGCACCTTGGACTATTGTAAATGGTTTTTGCTACATTGTAGAGCCTGTTTTTTATAGTTAGGTAATATATTGTAAGCAAATCAGTCACTAATTTGTACTAATCTTGTTGTGACACATATATAGGACACGTATATAGACTATATTCACTGTTCAAATAGACACGTTTGGATAACAAAAGCTCTTCGAACATTCACATATTATGTCAAAAAAGAAGTGTGTGTAAACTCGAATAATTTTTGCCTACAAATAACCCATTTTTTTTTATTCTTTAAATGTATTTCTTTAAAATACAATTGCTATTTATATACATATAAATCAATAAATCAAATGCAGCCCAATCCTTGCTAGAAAAGTTATTAATCCTTAGGAAAAAAAAACCAAAAAAACTTGATTTGAAGTCCTATTAAAAATAATAAACTATATTTAAAAACATTTATATTTATTTTGAGTAGATACAAGTTGCAATTTGTACATTTCATGGCATCATGCATATGCCATAATAAAAAATACCAGTCATTTCAATAATTATTATCAACAATTAATTGATGCAATCATTTCATTTTGATCAATTTAAATTACTTATTCAATATGTATACATACATAAGTGACTTAAATGTGGGCACTTGAATTTGAAAAGCGACCTGATAGTAAAGTAGAATTTTGTAATCGTTATCATGGAGGTTAAAAATGAGACCCTTAATTTAGTGAACAACAAATAAGTTGATCGTAACTTATTGCATTTTGGCTTATTAACGGAATGTTGTTTGGTAAACAGGAACTTTAATAGTGGTACTGTGATGTTGACATATTTTAAATGGTATATTACTGAATTGATATTGGAGCTGGTACTTGATGCGTCAATACGTTATAGGAATATTTGGCCCACTGATATTGTAACCAAAAAAAAAAACACAATATCAAATTTTCTGAGTTAAAAAAACTACTAAAAAAGCTAAAAAAACAATTAACAATTGTATGTTCAGCCAAAATTACCCTCAACGACATATTTGTTTTATATTTTTGAAAAAAAGTATTAAAATCCGTTACCAATCTTGGGTACCAGAGCCTGTACAAAAATATGGTCAACACTAGTTTGTATTAGGAATGTGTGGTATTCAAGACATGAGAGTATAAAATTGTTCATAGTCTATATATTTAATATACTCCAGTACCTTGATAGACAATTCTCAGCATACTAAAAATCTCTACTATGAACAATTTAATACCGTCATGCATTAAATACTGCACATCCCTACTACATGCTGTCATTGGGGGTAAGGTCTAAGATGAGGTCACAAAGAAACAGAAATCCTTCTTCAGGAGATCTTAAGAATCTATTATTTAGATAATTATCTAGTAAATTATGACGAATGTAGTTATGTAATTAAAATTATTTTTATTTTTACTGCTATCGGAATTCCGGATCATCCCAAGTATGTATGTATTCTGTATTATCATTTAAAACACTTCAATTAATTGTTTAGTTGCAAGTTATACAATTTACATGTAGTAAAAATTGAATTTTGTACAAAGACTTTGCATGTAAAAAATCACAGCTTGTCCAGTGAAGTAGAAAGTTTTTATAAGACGTACAATTGTACGGATTATCTTATCACACATTCATATAGTTAAATATAAATTGATTGATATTTTATATAAATATATAAATAATAATTATGAGTCAATCACTTTTCACCTATCAACATAGGCCCAACAATATGTAGAAAGTTGTAGCTTTTAGCTTTAACCCGTTTGATAAATAAATAAAAAAAACACAAAATACTCGAACATGAAAAAAAAGAAAGAAAGAAAGAAAGATAAAATGACATATAGCATTAACTTTTTATTAAAAAACTACCTTGGAACATCTGGCTATTCATATTTATCATTAATGGATGTATCTATAATGGATTAAAGTTTTATAAATCAAAATAAAATTGAGAGGATTAGTTTGTTTGTGTCTTAGGTAAGGAGCGATGTGTTGAGTTGAAAAAGTTATGAGCATGTTTTGCAATTTCTTATAATGAGTACTTACATACATAGGTAAACGCGTAGGTGCTCGCCATCAATACCATACATATAATATATGATCAAAGAAATCATCACCTCTTGTTTATTTTTACAATTTCATAAACACTAATTATAAGGCTATGTTCTATGATCATAAGTACAGTCTCTGTAGTATTTTTTTGTCTGATATTTACCTACCCATCAAACAACTGCAATTGTATCTAGAAGAAGTAGTCATCATGCTCCTTTCTACACATACATATACTTATGTAATATGAAAGATGACTTTATAATTTCTTTATTATACTAGCTAGTGGAGCCTTCATTGCCGGAATAAACAATTTAATTAATGTATACATATATATGTATATAAATATATTTACTCGAAAGTTTTTTTTTATTTCGGTAAAAAATAATAATATTTTGACGGTTATAATTTTCAAATGTGTTTTTATTTATGTGAGGATTTCAAGGTTTGGTTAAAATCGCTCTAGTCATTATAAATTAAATTTGTGTTGTATGAAAGTAAATTTGAGAACAAATTTAATACAAAAAGAAGTTGACCTTTTCTTTTTTTTTAAGTGAAGTACGAATCCACACACTAAAACCTCTGTTTCTTTTAACTTTTTTAGATACTTTTTTGATTAGTCTACATATTTTGGGTATTGAATTTGATTTATTCATCATGATTTTTATATATATTTATTTTGTACTAGATTATGCATAAAATGAGTTAGTAAAGGATTCAAAATATACGCTACTTTATGCTTTTTTTTTAATTCGATTTAATAAGAAGTTAATTTTGTGTTTTTAATATACTTCTTGTTTTGTTTTTATTTTAAATAAAAAGGATATAAATATATATAAATCCATTTTTCTCTTTTTACTTTTATTTTGTTAATTTGTTATTTCCACAGGTGTCATTGCAGAAATGCCACCTCTTTTTTTTTCTTTTAAGAATGCAATAAAACATTTAAAACATATTCTAATGATTTTATAAATGTTAATTTGAAGAATGGAATTAATCTATTAGGTCTATATCTATGAAATGAGACTTTCAGCTATTAGGCAACAAATGTTACTAAAAATAGTTTTAAACCATCCCAAATGTCTTACTTTTTTCGTTTGCTATCTGTCATTAACAATATTCAGTTCATTGTTTGTGAAGTTTCAATCAACAACGCATTTTTGTTAGTTCTACAAAATGTCGAATTTTGTGTCTTCAAATTACGATTTGCGAACTTTGTTGATTTTCTGTGTTCATTTGAAGAAAAACGCTTCTGAAGCGCATAAAATGCTTGTAAAAGCTTACAGGGGACATGCTCTAAGCAGAACACAGTGTGGTCTACCCAACCACATCCTGGAAACATCGGCCAAACCAGATTGCTTCAGCCACAAGCCAATGCTGTTTGTTTTCTGGGATCAGCGTGATATGATTTGGTACGAGTTGTTATAACCCGGTGAAGCAGTTGACGGTGTACGCTACCAACGACAATTGGCCAATTTGAAAACACTATACGCCAAAACCGCCTAGAATATTCCAATCGGCGTATCCAAGTAATTTTTCTTGATGACAATGCACCGCCACATCGAACAAGAGCGACTATTGGGAACCGCTGGTGCATGCAACTTACTCACAAGACTTGGCGCCATTACATTATTACTTGTTCACATCATTTGATGGGTCACACATTAAAAGAACAGCGCTTTAGAAGCCAAAAAATGGCTTGATGATTGGTTTGCGGTCAAAAACGGCCAATTTTTTTGGTGCATCGTCCACAAATTACCTGAAAGATGAGAAAAGTGTGTCATTAGCTATGGTTATTATTTTGAAGATTCAATTTATCACCATTTTTTCATAATAAACGTTCGAGATCGAAAATTAAAGTCACCAAAAATATGAAAATGAATATTTATTTTAATAGCAGTTTTATAGTAGTTTTTGAAGTAACAATAATTAATCAATTATCAATAATAAACAACTACATAAAATTTGCGTTTACTGAATTGCCTTCAGGTAAACCCCACTTACTATTGTTCTCTGTGGGACCACAAGAAAGAAAGAAACTTCAAAGATTTGCATATTTCGTTTGAAAACTAAAAAGTTTTTTGGTTAACTACCATAAAATTCAGCATATGTGTATGATAGTTCAAGGTCTTTTGACCTTAAATAGGCATAATTAGAAAATCTGTGCCATTTCCGAAGTGTGTGTGTGTGTAACAACCACTCCTAATGTGTCGTAAAAAAATATGGTAATTCTGAGAGACAACATATCAATTGATCATGTTTGAGTCTTAAAAAAAAGGAAGGGAATAATAATAACAGCTCTTTTATTATGTATCTTAGAGAAGGTTTTCCTTAGCCCATATAAGCGCATACCACGAAAAAAAATTATGAATAATATTAATGGCGGAATTTTTTACTTTATTTTTTGGGGGTTGAAAAACAAATTAAATTACAATTTAGTCAGTCAAAGAGAGTTTCTGCCTACTGAGAAATGAATACATACTTGGTTATATATAGTGAGATAAAATTGTAATGTAAATAATGATATTTACATATATAACTAGATACCCACTAAATATTATGTGATCCTCCAAAAATGCTTACAAAGATAGTTACTAATTCCACAAAATTGGCTAATGTTATTATAGTCAAAAATTTTTTTGCAGGTTTGGTGCCAAAAAAGAAGAAGAAAAGGAACAATAATATCCTTGAGTTCAGGGTCTCATCTACATAAATACAACTTAATTAGTATTTGAAAAAAAAAGTGTATAATAAAAAAAAACAAATTTTTTGAAATAATTTTTTTTCCTCCTTACAAAAAAAAAACGAACCATCAATGTCATTTTGAATCTTTTATTGTTGTTTGTGTCAAAAAAGGTAAATAAGCTCCCCTTGAATATAACACTTATGCAAATATCAAAATCTATAAAAATAATAATGATTTTAACCCAAGGGTATCAACCTATGATTATTTTCTCATTATGAATGGTTAGTAAAGCCTTAAGGGAACAATCGTCAATGTTGGAGGGAAATCATTTTCTCATATGAACAAAGAAATAAAAGAGAAAATATGTTCATGTGTAGATTATAATGATGGCATAAAAAGGCACATCAGGTAAGAGTCTTTTTAATGGGTCTAAAGAAACGAGGATTCCAAGAAAATATAAAGACTCTCTGGTAAATGATTTTGTATATTCTGAACCAATCAACTTAGCTGTTTGATCTTGTTTCATATGGTTTTTTTTTAAAGTGCTAACGAGCTTTAAGACATTAAATAAATACATTTCTTTTCTTTTTTTTTAAAAAAAAAAGTATTCTTTGATCTGATTATGAGATTCTGTAATTTTTTTTGAAGAGACCTAAAAAAATTGAAGAAGATTAAATGTTTTTTGTTTTTCTTTTGGTAAATGCATACCTACATACATGAAAACTCAAGCCATTTAACATTTTCTTTTATCCATGAACATACATGGTTTTATCTATATGGCTTGAAAGGGAAAACGAAGTTCACTCCAAGGTGGGCCACCGCCAACTTGTGAGAGTAATGACTCAATTACTATTATTATTATTACTGCCATCATATTTGGTTGTGTATGCTATTACCATAAGGATAATGAGGCTCTAAATGTTGGGAAATACTCATAACTGTGTCATGGAATGAGACATAGAAATTTTGAATTATTACTTTATGACAATATATATATGTACTTAAAATATATATATAGTGTTTTTTAAATCATATACAAAAATGGGACCTTACCTTGTTAGGTCCCTATATCCACACGTAACATTCATTTATTGATATATATGGAACGTTAAAATTTAAATAAGTCTAAGAAAGGGGATTATTTGACACACCTACATGTGTATGGTTATAGAAATTTCTCAATGCCAATAGATGGTTGACTGAAGGTCAACAATTACCCTCCATATAATTTTATGAAGCTACCCTATTCTTCAATGCATAGCTGCTCAAACAAATACAGTTATAATCATAATTGTTAATCTTTTTTTAAACTTTGTCTTCTATTTTCTAGAGGCCCTGAGGGTATGTCAGTATATCAAATGTTGTACAATTGATATATTGACATACCTTCAGGCCTGTATTTGTCCAATATGTAGTGCATGAGCCTGCTCACCGGACTGACCACTCATATGATTCAACATATTTAGCTAGGCTTGCCTGCTTCACATATATAAATCCCTAATATAGCAACTTTGTACCACCACGGGTAGAGATTATGCATTCACTAATGATTTACTCATGTTTGAATGGCTATTGCATTGATCACATAAAACATGGAGCACGCAGTAAAAAAAATAATAATTATAACCATTACACTGGTCAACAAATTTAAAATGTCAATAATTCTAAGGGGTATAAGTATATTAAAAGTTATTCAGTTTAAGCATAGGCTTAAATTAAAGATAAAGTTGGAAAATGGGCCAAATTAGCTCAAAAAGTAGGACCATATTTCTCAAAAACCGTTGAACCCCGGAAAAAAAATTACAGATTTGAAATCAATGTGCAAAACGAAATAAATTTTATTATACTTATATCCCTTAGGATTTTTGACTGTTGACCAGTGGTTTCATTATAATTTTTTAAGTTTGAGCAGCTATTGCATAGAATAAGAATAAGATAACTTTATATAATTATATTGTCCTTCGGGGGTGGCTATCCGGGGAGTAGTTGTCCTGATACCCAAATCGATCAATAACGGATAACAACTTTGACCCTAAGGTCAACACAATAAGATGATTAGAGTCTTCATATCCTGAATATATGGTAAATATCTAGCTCGTTTTTCAATGATTAAAATATACGAGTAAGTAAATAAAAAATCCACTGAGTAAAAGACTTGTCTTGGTGTGATAATAAATATTACTAAACGTTTTTGTATTAAAATTTAACAAACTCAAAATATGACCTCCCTTAGATTAGAGTCTGTATAAATATTTGTTAGTGACTTTTCTATATAAACAAATCTTTGAAATGAACTTTGAAATATATTCGAGCTTATATAATATAACGTTCGATTTTGTAGGTAAAACATTATCAAATATTTTATCCTTTTAATGTCACAAAACCAAGTCTTTTTTTTAATCAATTATATGCAATTTAATAAAGAGCAATTTCTGTTGTTGCTTAGAGCCATTGTTATTCCCTATGTATACAGATATTTGTTAATATATATTTCATTGTCTCTATATACAATAGTACACAAGAACAATTTAGCTAAGCAACTATCAAACAAAACAAAAATTTAAAATCAACCAATAGAATGATCATCTCATACAACAGAATTTAGTTTTTTTTTTCAATACATTTTTCAATGTGTTAATTTTTAAACTGGAAAAGTTTCATTTTATAATTCAATATTTTATAGCAATAAATAATTAGCAGACATTTTAATTAGTTTAACGAGTTTTTTATTTATTTACACAGGTATATATTGCTAAAGATAGTTATTAGTTAACACATATGAGCAACTGCATCATGACAATAAATGTCATTAGTCAAGCTCTAATAGATAAATATCCCAAAAGTAATTATAAAGATCATTAAACAGAAAGCGAATATTTTCCCCCTCAAATAATGCCTATTCCTTATGAAAATAAATTGTTAAAAGTTGTCATCACTCCCCCGTCATCATATTTTATCCTACATTAGTAGCTTCTTTTTTTGAGAGAGAAAGAGAGATGACTACTAACATGTACTCATAAAATGATCAATTCATCAAAATAATTGGTGAACTTTTTTTTAAAATTATTAATAACTTTTTATGGAAATATATTATTAATACAATATAAAATTAAAACTTAATGGTTGCTTTGAAACAAGTTGGCAAAAGATACATCAAAATAAATATGGATACCCCATTAATATTGACTCTAATGAATGTATATTTTTACAAGATTTAACTTAAAAAAAAAGTTTTCTTATAGACACATACTATTATCATAAACGTATTTATTGACGTTTCAACTTTTGTAATTAAAGAAAAAATTGTTTCTTTATGACTTTTTACTCGTAATGGAATTTGAGTCTTTAACGGCTTCCGTCGTAATTTCAAAAAATAAAAAAACAAAAAACACATAAAAAACCTCATTCTAAGAAATAGGAATGAGGCTTTAATGTACATATATATATATATACCTATGTATATTAAAGGCATATCTATGATTTCCCATGCCCTTTACTCTGTGTACCTGTAAAAATTTCTTGTCTCAAATAAATCCTCTCTTGTTGTTGTTTTGAGGTATTTATAATTTGTTTCCCTCCTATTTCTCTTCGCAGTCGACTAATTAATATCGTCTTGGAAAAATAATACAACCGTAAAAACAATGGAGTCTCTTTCTTGACAAAACAACAAGAAAAACAACAACAAAATTGGAATATTTTGTATGTCTCTTAAACTATTTAAAGTACATATACCTATGTAATATAAAACTACTCTTGAGACGAATAGATTTGAATTCCTTGAATAAACTAAATACATACATATAATACCACCATGGTTTATATCATTCTTATATGTATATGTACAAGCAAAAAGGAAATTCTTATCTAATGCAAACTGAATTTTATCTAATTCTGTTGTCAAATACTTACCTTTATGGTTATATGAGCTTAACACTTGTCAATATATAAATATATATATAGACACGTATGTATAACATATAATGGACATTTAAGATATATTTTTGTTTAAGTAACCAGCCATCAAAGACTTATATTTAATACATTTCATAATCTTATCTAACTTATTATGAACATTTAGTGGGTTTATCTAATCATTCAACCTGCCAAAAAAAATACATTTCGAACAAATTTTCATAATGACTTTTCATCATTTGAGCGATAGCAAAAAAAAAAAATAAAAAAAAATTAGATCCAGTCTACATACATATGCATAATTAGTGGTTGTATTTTTTTAAATGCTATCTGTAATGCATGCAAGGCCGTTTTGTGAGGTTTGAAATATAATGCATGTGAATCGTTATTTCTATTTTTTTTTCTTCTAAGAATAGATTTAATTTATAATGAATTGATTAATATAGAGTAAGTAAAATGGATCTTCAGTCAATAGGGAATTATGTAATAATGTAAATTGATAATACAATGGAAGTTGAAAATGACCTCAAAATTCAACTAAATAGTATGTAGATCGATGGTATAAACTAATCTACAATATGTTTTTTTACATAAAGACAAATTACATATTGTATTTTTTTATTATTCATTTAAAGTGAATAGAAAAAATTAAGTTCCCAGTTTTTGAAATGTGAATATTTTTTAAGCATTAAAAAATGATTTGGTTAATTGTAATGCACGTAACTATGTATAAGCTCAAGTTTCCTACGGTTATCAAACTTGGACTGGTTCTTGATCCTTATTATATAAAGACATTACTAGATAAAAATGTACGACAAATTTTACCAAAGATACTTATAATAGGGGAATACATAGAATAGTACCTTTTAAGGCAGCTGAATGGAGAGAAAAAACTTTTTCTTGACCAGCTGATATTTTCTGAGCAAAATCATTTTTTTCCTTATAAGTAGTAGCTTTTGTATCAAACTTCAGTGTTGCAAGTCATGAACATCTCATCTGAGACAAAGACTAGACCAAGACTTTGAGGATACAAAACCACGATGATATTTAGATTTTGAAGGGTTGAGATAAATTATTCTTATTTGTTTTTTCGAAGCGGATTTTTTAAAATTTAGTTGCTTTGATCTGAATCTTGACACTGAAATTAAAACAAAATCAAACCTCAGATTGGTCTCAACCAATCTGATACCAAGGCTGTGAGGGGCCAAGAAACAAAAATTGTGCTTGTTTTAATTCTTAAACTAGTTAATTTAATATTGGTTTTGACACTGAGGCCAAGACATCGAAGAGGTCGTCAAGGAATAAAAATGAAATTTACAGCACCCAGGGTTGTATAGATTTGAAAAAAAAAAATAATTTGAATTGAAGTTAAGTCTATGAAGAGACCTTTCTATAAGGAGAGGATCTGAAGAAAAAGTCTTCGATATCTCTGTGAAAATTATGCCTCCTATTAGACATATATTACATCTTACTCAAATCTTTTCAAGACAGTAAAAACTACATTAATATATTAAAAGTTTTCCTCACATAATACTTGCACATCTCACTTTATTTCAAAAACTGTATTACAACATACATAAAAAAAAGTAATTTATTGCAACCATCAAATCTGAGTGTATGTATCTACCAGGATAGTTTATTCTATCTGCTATTTAAGGAAAAAGAAGAAATAAGTCTTATTTTTAACCATAAAATCTAATTCCTTAATCATTCAAAGAAGAAAGAAAAAAAAACCGATGATAAAATTTATAAAACTTTTTTTTATGACTACAAAATATATATTTATACATATATTGTACTTGATTTTAAGGAAACGAAAAATATAAGCAAAATATTAGTTTTCAAAGTCGTTTAACATTATATATATTTAATGTTGTACATACTATAAATAAATAGTTATATGTATATCTATGGTATGGACATATTTTGTACATATATATATATGAATAATTGAAATTTAATGTGGTTATTTTTTTAATGTTATAAATAACCATTTATTTAAATAATGAAAATTAGTTCTAAGGGGTGGTTTTTATCTGTTTGTGAATGTCTAAATATTTATGCTAATAAAGGTTCTAATGACGTACACCCTTCACTTTTATTCAAATGTAAGATAAATTGAGGTCAGTTGCTAGACTTTTTGATGTAGGCTCAATTACTTGGAGCAAGTTTGTTTTAGATGTTCTAAAATTTAGCTCAAACTACTTTAATAACTATGTCTGTTATCCATTGAATTTATTTATCGAATATATCACTAAGTAGTTTTTTGCAAATTGAATAGGATAAAAAATTCTATGTATAGCAATAAAAAATGGACTCTATATTATGACAAAAATAGTTTTCCTTCAAAAAATCACTTCAAAATGAGTTATTATTTAATATCTCAACGGAAAGTTGAGATAAATGATTGAGACTTTTTAGTTCATTAACTATTTTAATTATACAATACATTTGTCGTGTGAATTTCACATGAAACTATAGCTCTAACTTTTTTGAAATTTCAAAAACAGGGCTTACTACAACTGTCCTCGGTCTTCCCAACTTGTAAGTTTTTATAGTTTAAGACATGTTGAGCCATAGGAAATAAGTACTTAAATGCCAGTTAAGTAATTTAATGTGATCAACATAACAATCAACATTATATGAGCATAAAGACATATATTTTCGAAAGATATCATCAAAAATATTTCAGATATTCATTGAGCATAAGATTTAAATGTATACCTGTCATGATAATTTGTGTTACGTCACTTGAAAACAAAGGACATTATAAACAATTCTGTGTTTGAGTATGCATGTGAGTAAGGTTGCTTCATACCATGTTTGTTTTCTGGTGTCATAAATACGCAGAGCGAATTGAGAGATATGTTGAGTCCACTCAACAAATGTACTTCTTTTAGGTATTTATTCATGGAATTCCTGGTATAATGTCTATGTCAGTGTGTAGTTGATACAAAAATAATTTTAATCATGCACCATTTAAAGTCCTACGACTAACATATGTATTGGTAAATATTTTTTAGTATTATTTATTTGCTGAGAGGATTTTTGATTAGGAGAAAATGTTTTTCTATACTTAATTAATAAATAAAAGTTATTTCATAGACAAATATCTAAGGAATAGAGTTAAATTAAGGTAAAAGTAACTTGTGTTTGTGCAGAGATATTTTTGCATATTCATTAGAACTCCACAAACTATTCGTAAGAAGTTTGATAATCATCAGTAATCAGCTAAATTTTGCCAATTATTACCTATTACAAAATAGGATACAAAATCTATACAGTCTTATGTGACATGAACACCCATATTTGGTTGTTCATTTTTTCTTTTACTCTTAATCAACCATTTTGATTCTCAGAATTAATGCATATGTGTAATTAAATTCAACTGCTAAACCAAATTTTTATGTTTGTTAAAATCATTTTATATATAATTTATTGTCAAAAACTAAAAACTTGTATAAAGTCCATTTAAACATCAAAAATTATTAAAGAAACATTCTAGGATACATATAATTTCCCAAATTAATTACATTACTAAGTTATATAATGTTAACATAACTAGTAAAAAGGTTTTTCATTTGCTTATATTTTAATACAAATTCTATGAAATTTTCTTAAAGCTCTAAAATAAATCCCTACTCATCAACTTGTTTTAACTCTATGTATTCATTGCAAATAAATATATACATTTTTTGAAGGTTTAAACGAGTGCCACTGATTTATCATATATAAAATTATAAAATGATTGAGAAATTTGACAGCCTTTGACATATTTTAATAAAATAATATATCATTATAAAGAAATGCAAAATAATTTATACTTTCTCATT
Organism: Lepeophtheirus nordmannii; assembly: GCA_963680855.1. Taxonomy (NCBI): domain Eukaryota; kingdom Metazoa; phylum Arthropoda; class Copepoda; order Siphonostomatoida; family Caligidae; genus Lepeophtheirus; species Lepeophtheirus nordmannii. The sequence goes on from OY804520.1 coordinate 15,005,773, forward strand.
TTTATTTTAAATATGTTAATTATTATCAAAAACATATTTATTTTAAAACATGTATTTTTATGATGCTCAATGAGTGCTCGTTAAAAAAGAGAGAATAGCCTATATTCACACAGCCATAAATGCAAATACATACGCATGTACACAAAACCAAAATCTTGATAGCTATAAGGTGTATGGATTTAAAATATTATTTTATGAAAAACGAAGTGGATAGAATTCTCACGTATTTCACATTAATGCTCCTATCATATGTAACATATTTGTAGCATATCTGCTATATGTACAAGAAAAAAAAATGTAATTTTTACGTCTTCATTGTTATATTTTTGGATGAATAATAATAATAACAATTATGGTCTACCCATTTTCAACTCCAAGTATTTACAATATTGAATATACGCCTTCTATTCTACAAATAAATATTATTCATCACTTGAATACTCACATTTATGAGACTTTAGTCTTAAATAATGCAATAAACTCAATTGATTGAATTTATGCACGGCAGGCATTTAAATGATTTGAAACTATCAAAATATTTTTATTATTATTATTATTTATCAATGTTTGAAAGCCTGAGAATATTCGGATGATAATAATTAATTAAAAATGATGTTCTTATCAATCATAGTGATAAATTATCAGTCAGAGGGATTTGACATTGAGTAACATGTGAATTTGAGTTTAGTGTACAAAGCAGAGGAATAGGACTCTTGCATGTAACTTGGTCTTCAGCTTTATTACAATAACACTTCAAACGCGGCTCGGACTCGAAGACTCTGAACAGATTCTGTACGAATCTGTGATGAATTTGTGGCTTACAAATCTTATTCTTTATTTCAAATTATTCAAATTATTTTTAGCATTTCAGTGTCAATTATCTTTCTATCTCAATGAATTTTAATATTGACATCAAAATTGGAGACTCACTGACATATGTATCAAGATACTGGCAATACTTTGGGCTCAACTCAAGTTTATAATTAAAGAACTCACAACTCAAATTTGTCAGGAACAGATCTGATTAAAAAAAAGCACATAATGATTTTTTTTATTATTATTTAATTATGTGTGGAATAAGATCAAAATTGATGGATTTAAATTATAAAATTGTACCTTAGAACACAGTATCTTTAACAAATAAAGTTTATACATCTAGATTTCAACTTACTATACAGATATGCAAATTGCACATGGTTAAAGAAATAAGGATTTCATGTAACAAACTCATCATTGCATCATTCTTCAATAAATTATGATATGATTGAAGTAAAAAAATAAAAATAATGCTTGAAATAAAAATAAAAAACATTAATTGTCAATAACTAAAAATAAGCATTTAATAAGATACTATCAATCACATGTCAATCATTCAGAACTTAAGTCTTTATGGTTGAGGATTTTAATCCACTTTTTTGTTGTTGGACTCTGCGTCCTCTGAGCTAGAAAAAGGAGCTAGAAGAAATGGATTCCAGGCCCATCAGATTAAGATTAATAACTATCCATACACATCAATGTGTATTAAACTAGATATGTATAAGTTGTAATTTATTGATGCGACTTAAGTCATTGAACCGAGTATTTGTATATATACGTAAGTATCTTTGTAGACAGCTTTGCAATTTTTTTAGCTTGAATGAAGGAGAATGCTTCGGGATCCGTTGTTTCAAGTTAACTAGAAACGTTCAATCCTATAATTAAAATGCAAGTTTTGTAATGGGCTGGGTTATAGGTAGGTGCATTGACGTGGGATTTCACAACACAGAAACGAATGTAATATATATATATATATTCTTCAAAACTTGTGGGGAACTTCTATTGACTGATACACTTTTCTTTTGAACTTTTTACTATTGAAAATATCTACAAAAACAAAACAAAAATTGTGCTCTTCATCATAAATTGCAAATGTTTTCAAATCTGCGACGGAAACATATTTAAATACATTACATAGAACTGTCCAATGATTGGCATTTATACAATCAAAAAAGCCGCGGGTCTTTAATAATCTCAGGTCAAAACCTAGACAGAGCAAAAAAAAAAAAAAACCTCAAGCAATTACTGAATAATATTACTTACCATCGAGTACTTCGGTAGTGGTTGTAGATATTTTTTTTTTCCCTTTCAATTATAGACTATAAATTACATATAATGCAGCTACATATATGCATCAGTTAGTTCAAACTTTATATTATTATTTACTCTTCTGTAAAGACGAAAAAAAAATCTTTTGAAACACATTGTGAGCACCTATACTTACATATTATCTATTCATGTTACTGGAGGCGTTTAATTCTAAAGAAGCCTGGATTAATAGCATGAATAGTCACATCATGAGATATTAAATTACAGGCATTTTCAATAAAATTGTACAATTCTTACAGTGAAACTATGCAAAAATTTAAATAAATGGATACAAATACTATTAGTGAGTCTCGAAAGACATTTCTTAGCTATATACATATACATACGTAAACTTGTAAATGATTAATCGTTACTTATAGATGAAGAAAGAGGTTTAAATACAAGTTATAGGTAGATATACCCTTATACATATAATCTGTGAAACTTGAAATTTGTGAATACATATACATGGAAATAACAGTCAATGCAGTTTTTGTGGCTTTCATTCATTTTCTTTTTCTGTGAATAGTGATTATTTTTCAAAGAATCACCAAAATATTTTAGAATCATTTTATCTTAATCTTCAAAATGCATATTATGGAGAAAAAAAATCTTTCTACTCAAGGTAATTATTAATGTACGTAGTTGAATGAAATTGTAGAGATACATAAGTTCATAAAGTCTTGATACTAGAGCTCAGATAATAATTATTATTACTATTGGTTATTTGAGAATAATTTGCATTCTATGCCGAGTTAGGAATTTAAAATATGCAAAGTGGGAGGAAATGAATTAAATTGCCTTTTATTGAAAAAAAAAAATAGTTATTAAAATTTCAGAAATTTTTTTACATTATTCTATTAAAAAATCCATCCGATTTATTGGATACTATTAGTCTTTTTCCCACAAAAAATCGGTTTTTCAAAAAGTTCATTTCAGTCAAACTTAAGTCTAAAAAAGACTTACCCTAATGAAGGAGAGAGGAGATTATAATTAATCATAATAAATTTTAATTAATATTAAAACATAGGTACAAACATTTCCAAAACACATATTAAAAAAAAATTAAAACCTGTTGACTACAATATCTTCACGTGATTAAATTACACTTATTGTCTATGTATCTATAGATACGTTGGGCCGTGCATGTCGGTATATGAGTTTTTGAAGAAAAAAATACATATATATATATATATATATCTACACATAATTATAAGGTATTAATTTCAAGTTTCCTGTGACATGAGTTTATTTCTGAATAAAATGTAGATATTTATATATATATATATATGTTACATACATTTTATAACCTGTTTTTATGTTTGTTTGTTTCATGAAAGATGAGTCGTGTCAGTGTACAGCTTAGAGTGATGTATGATTGTAATATGCTTTAAATGTTCTTCTATAATAGTGTATATACATACATATACGATTTAAAGGGTCAATGAAAAATGACGTTATTTTGAGAGATTTTAATGGGGATCTTTTTTTATGACTGTAATTCCTTTGAGAAAAATACGCGTAACAAAAGTAAATATATATATATATATATGAAAACGTTGTTTCTGTTGAATAATGTTGAATGTCAAGGTAGAAGTGTGGGCAATAGGAGAAATTCAATGTGTGTAATAATGGACTATTTGATGTCTAAATGGGAGACATTTATGTTGTCGTTTTTAGCCTTAAGTCGTGTTGAATTAATGAAACTGCCTCAGAAAATGAAAAAAATAAATAAATATTTGATAGGCTGATCAAACAAACTCTCATGGAAACAATAAATGCTTATTGAATTTTCAATGGTTTTCCATGGGCGTATATTGTGTGTAATTAGTGGCTTTATGGGTATAAACTATCTGTAAAGTAATTTTAAAAAAATATACTAAGACAAATCTTTTTCATGAATATTCAAAGCGTCGGGGTTTGTTGTTTTGCATGATGAATTAATAATTTGAACTCTATGAATGATCGGTGTGGCAAAACAAACAGCAACAAAAAAGCAACTTATTTTCTTGGAAAATCAATGCATTCAATTCATTTCTACTAATTGATGTGGAACATACGTTAGGAGTGATTTTTTTTATCAAAGAAATCTATAAATAGTGGCGCATGAAAGTTTCAAATGTGATTAAGCCTTATTGTACAATTTTTGAATGGGGTCATTTACATATTCTAGTGACTATTATACTTTATAAATATGTATCAGGTGCTCAACCAATAATGTGTAGTACATTGTATTAGTATCAATGTAGTCTCTAGCCATCAAATAAAAAGCATTTTCTGCCAAAAGTTTTGCTTCATAATAAATTTCTTAACATAAAAACAGAAGTCTAATGTTGACACATGAGAAATTCATGGCAATTGTAACAGTTGCAGCATGACCTTCTTCTGAATACATTGAAAAAGCATTAGTTATGAAATTAAACCCCCTTCCCCCCGTCCATTGTATTTATAAGAACTATTCACTAAAAAAAACATCAGAAATTGTGAACTGAATTGAAAGTGAGTTTCTCGGATCTATATATAATATTGATCACTGATGAACATTTAGTAAATATTTTAGAGTATCTTAATGTGCACTTCGAAAAGTTTAAATATTATTACTTTTTTATAAAAATATTCCGTTTATAATTGTATTTATTTCTTATTCAAACCTAATTTTTTTAACTATTGCATCTCTCCCAGACATACATACATTTGATGGATAGCATTCAAACGGAATTTGTTGCAAAACTACTGTTTAGTAGAGTCTATAACTTAATTGAATGAGTAGCAAACAGATGTATATAAGTATGTTGAATTAAATTTTTAGTGCATCTAACTACAAACCTGTTCCCAGTAGTGATGGAGCCAAAGGAAAAAGGTGTGTCAACTGTGTTCTCAGTCTTCCCTAAATAGTAGTAATAAAGTGAAAAGCATTGCAGTTTTACCATCGAGTTATATACTTTTTATTTATTAATTTATTTTTCTAATTAATTAACCGAAAAAAAACCCTAGCTATTTGCACAAATACATGCGAACATATCTATGTAGATATATATATACCACAGTATTTAAAAGGTACTCTTACCTCCAAGGGAGGATTTAAAACCACTTAGGAAGAATGAATAAATTTCAACCTCTAACAAACAAGGTCTTAATTTATTTCTGGTTTCCATGGTGTTTTCCTCATTCAGAGTAATTTTGGTAAAAGGTTTTCATGAGTTCAATTACTATTTATATACGTATGTATGTAATATTAATTATTATTATTATTTAATTTTAATATAGTTTAAATAAAAATACAAATTCCAAACCATGGAATACTTCATTTGTATTAAAGTGCTTGTGAATATAAATATATTTACATAGAATGAAGCCCTGGAAAAGGGAGGGAAAAAAGAAATGGATTTTTACTCTGCATGCTCTAATAAGTTTGAGAAATGGTTTTGATGGTTGATACTAGAACCACCACACGTGAGAGAAGGAAGGGAGTTTGTACTTTTATACTTGTACATACACTAACTAATAAAAAAAATATATGTACATACATATCTATGTTTTATGACTTTGTATTAATGTGTGTTGATAGTTTTAAATGGGATGTAGAAAAAAGAGCATCGAAATGAAGGAAAGAAAGCATTGATAAGCAATCTAAGGGGGGGGGGATGATTCATGCTGGGGATTTGTTCCCTTTGATAAGCCCTTCAAACAATATTACGAATCTGTGTGTGTGTGTGTGGCTTATCTTTTATTATTATGATGTTATTTTCTTTTCTTTCTTTTTTACGAACATCAACAAATATTTCACATTTATACCATTCATGGTCGTTAAAGTATCATTAAAAATTCTTAGTCACTCAGCAGGATTTTTTAAAAGAGGGAAGGAGAAGGAAATAAAATATTTATTAATAAAAAAAGTAAGTTTTTAAACAAAATGCAAAGTCCGATTGAAAATCTAATTTCATCAAATATGTGCTTGATTTAATTTTTTTTAAACTTGGTTTTAGAGGTTGTATGTCTATATTAGGAAGGAAATGGGTGTATGTATATACTATAAATCTGCTACGCAGTTTGAGTAGAAAGTATTTACTTGTTTTTTTTCTTTTCATAGTTTTGAAGTAACTTTTTAAAGTACATTGAATCAAAAAATTATTATTTATGTATTTATAGACTTTACATAAAGCACAGTTGAGTCTACTATGAACTATAGTCTTAGTTTTAATACGGATGATTACATTTTTCCTTGCCCATAAATGATACAAAAGAACTGAATAAACGCCTACTCATCTTTGTTTGTAAAATGTTGCTCCTTCAAATCATTGCTTGATTATTTAATTATTAGCAAAATCATATTTAGTCACAAAAGAACAGAAAATAAACTTTTAATAATATTCCATTAAGGGAAATCCATAGTTAAAGTACTAGGATTTTATTTAAAGAAGTAGGTAAACACCGTTTGAAAACTTCATTTGAAAGAAAAAAAAAGGAAAGAAATATTTCTCATGTGAGGGATTTCGTAATAAGTTTTAATGTGGTTAGAACATCATTAAGATAATTTTAATGATGTTAAGATTGCTACTACACCTCCCATGTTTATATATATATTTAAAATTATAATAATTATTTATTGCTAAATGCCTACAGATCGATACTCAAACCTGTTTTATTGTTTCTTATTTTATTTTTTTTGATATTTATAAATATATATATATATATATACATATTTAATGGTAAAAGTTAGAGTCCATTAAATAGGAATATATTTCGAGTTTCATATTTGGGAAATATTTCAATTTTGACATATTTTTTATAAATATAAAAATTGTTAAGTTTTTTGTTTTTGTTTTTTGCTCTTTCTATAATAGTTAGGTAAGACTTTGTTTCTTTCATTCCCCTTCTCTCAAGACAATAAAAGCTACGTTTTAGTATCATAAAGTAAAAAAAAAAAGACTACTTAGAAATATGTACGTTTTGCATTAAACCTTCCTTACAATTGTTCCATGTCAATGCACAATAAAAATTTATATTCAAAAACATACATAACGTCAAAGCTCTTTGTCGTTCGACATAGCAGCATTTTGCGGTCTTTAAACAGGGCTGGTGTCCTACTTATATTTGAATATTTATTCTATGTCAATGATTAATTAGTGCTTTTTCTTCTTTATTACAAAAATAAATTTATTTATATTGTATACATATTTTGTTCTATTTTAAAAATTCAGCTATTTACTCTATTATTGATACAAAATTTGACATAAAAATATGTTATAGCATACATTCATTTATTGAATATTCTTTTTGAATATATTGAGTTGTTTTCTTCGTCAAAGTAAGTGAAACCTTGGTTACTATGTTTAGTTTTTTTTCATAGCATATAATTTTAATGGCAACCCGATTTTTTATGCTTTAATATTTTGGATTACATCCAAATCTGAGAAGTATTACGTCAACAAAAATATGTTTTGAAAAATTCAACCACCTGATACTAAAATGATCTTTTTTCATGTTATCTTGTTATTTCCGCAGGGGATGGGGGAGTATGTAAGTCCCCCAGGATTTAAACTGCTTGGTGCGGTATATATATATATATATATAATCAATTACCCCCGGTCTCAAGCTTCAAAGTTTAAGTGAAGAAAATAATTTGTGTCGACGTTTTTTTTATAAAATATAGTTGTACACTTAACTACGATTCTATCAATGCTATATGTGTGATTCTTGATTAAATCCTTGCATATAAGTTCAAATTTCATACCGTGAAGAAGTTATGCATGTATTTAATGTCCAAGTAGGTTTTGTTCATTATCTAGGTATAAAATATTAAAAGTGATGAAATTATTACACTAGAAGAGTAATGAAATATCCAAATGGAGTTTTAGGCTTTGATTTTTGATACACAAATGTTTTTGTGTATCAAAAAAGACACTACATCAAAAAAAAAAAAGAAGAAGTAGGCTTTAAGCCTTATTGTTATCCTTTCATTATTAATTTAGGATATATATTTGAATTTCGAATAACTTATTTCAAACTTCTGATGTTTACTTATTTACAAATGAGACCAAAATAATTGAACAGAATCGAACTGGGCCTAAAAATTTGCTAGTTTATAAGTAAATACCTGAGATAAAAAATTTATTGTAAAATGTTTGAAATTAAATGCTGTTAAAAATTTAAGTTTTGTGTAAATTATTTATGTAAGTTAAAGGTATTAAAGGCCTGTTTTGAAAACATAAAAAAAATTACATGCGTAGGATTTGAATTGCTAAGTAATCCTTCCCCAGGTCTTAAAGTTCAAATTTGTACAAGAAAATTTCGAGAGTCCGACGGTTTTTGAAAATCGGATCCTACTTTTTCCTCTAACTTGATATATTTTCCAACGTAAACTTCAATTTAAGCCAAGAAGGATACCCTTTATGCATTAAATATAATGATTCGCTAGTGTTTTTATCGTAACTTCAATTTCTAGTCTCTTTTTTTTCACCTAAAGTGGATCCTTGGGGCGTAGAGAGCGGGAGTAGATCCAAAAGTACTTAAATAACTCCTTGAATATAACATGAAATCGATTAATAAGGAATATATTAAAGAGCTGAAGCCCACAGCTTTCAAACAAGATGTGAAGCACCCGATAAGAATCCTTAACTAAGAAGAAATCGTCCAATTAATGGGTAAATTTTCATTGAATTTCGATTAAAAATTCGCTATAAATTAAAGACTCACGGTAGATCTACTAATGTAGTAGCTCACAGAAGGATTTCAGCTGATTTCGTAATCCTTCAGAACGTTGATTATGATATGAACTTGAATTAAATTATGTTAAATTGTGAACAATTTCTCAATTTATAATGTAGTTTAATGTAATGTCCAATAGTTCTTGAGAATATAAGTTGAACAGAAGCAACTGTATTTGAAACTTTATATATATATATATATAATGAGAGGTTGGAAGATGCATACAATGAAGATCATATCGTTTAATACTTAAAAAGTATAACTAGGTTCACTATTCAAAAGAAAGAAAAAAACTCGATAATATCCATAAAAATCTATATATCATTTATATAATTAATTTATTCACAATTTTGTCTGCAACTTTATGCACAAAGTTAATAATATTTCTTACATACCTTCATTGACAAGAAATATATATATATATATATAAGCTAATAAAAATTCAAGAAAAATTAAATAATTTAATTATTTTTGCATATCATACCTACATGCATTGTGTTAACTCCTTTTCCTTTCTACCTCTCTCCCTATGCGTGATCTAATAGAATTAAAAACTTAATATTGAATATTGAAATTATTTCAACTTATTTAAAATATAATTATTGAATTAACATACAAAATTACATATAATTACGAATATAATTATTAACGGTGCATTAGATCCATGAATAATTAAGGTATTGAATAGTAATAAGCAATTAAAATTCGACAATATAAAAAAAAAATAAAAAAAATAGATTTTTTTTCCACTTGAAAGGGAAAAAAAAAGTGTTGCATATACGTTGAGAAGTTCATTATTTTGACATGTCTCAAATCAAAAAAAAAAAACTTTTAATAAAATATTTATATACTCAATTTCTATCCGATACTTGCAGTGCCAACACGTCATATAAATATTTGACAGACAGGAAAGGCAACAAAACGTTATCAAATAACTGACTTAAAAGAATAAAAAATCCTACAGAAGGTTTTTTTAAGGACATATGAATTGCCCTGAAAGACATTTTGATATTATATTTTTAATAAAAAAACTATTGAAAAGTATCAAAATACTCATAGCAATTTGGGTACTGGTATGAAAATATTGGTATCATGACAATACTAGCCTGAGGAAAAAAGTAGTATTTCTGTGTTGAGATATTGACCACTCAGACGTTCAAATTCGATATATTCACTATTATGTTACCCTTTTTTAACGTGAATTTAACAAAAGGTATTGAATTTTTCCTCATTCTAAAATTTGTCAAATATGAATAATTTTTGGTACATAGAAGATGTTAAAACTCTTCTTTTTGACAAATAAATGGCGTGCTAATCAATTGTCTCGGGTTACAATAATTTAAGTGAATCAAAACATACAAAAAATATGCTTCAAATAGTTTTTTGCTATGGCTTGAATCACCTAACTCATTTTTTTATTTTTATTGGATATTGTTTTTTCAACTCATCGTCGTTTTAATTATGGTCTTTATAGCCAAATAATAACTTTATCAACTATAAAAAAGCTAGCTCTCTGCAGATACAGATAATATTTAATTTAACTCAATTAATATTATGTTAACCATATTTAAATAAACAAAACGATATCCAAGTCCAAAGCACAAAAGATATTTCAACCAAAAAATATGTCGTTTTTTTTTAACTATCACTGCAAAATATAACTTCTTGTTTACCTACATAATATGCATATGCAAAAACTGACTGCATAGCTACAAAATTTTATGGATAATAAAGTATAATGTTATTTTCTTTTACCAGAAACTTTACCATATTTATATTAAAGAAACAAATAGTTTTTTTTACATGATATCGGGAACTTTCTTGTTATATTTATAAATGACTTTAAAAATACTTGATGTTACTTTTCAAGAAGGATAAATAAAAGTCTATAATAAATACATTTGGTCCTCTGTTGTCAGGAAATTTTCTTATACTCTGATGAAATAATATGACGACGTTATTCCACTAATCACGATTAGATTTTTTCTCCACTCGAAATCTCTACTTTGACAAAAAGTAGGAAAAAAATTGACTTAAACAAATGGTAACTATAGGTATATATTTAATCTTAGAGTAACCTAAGGGTACCATCAGGTGAGCAATGAAGTAATAATGCTCTTTCAATTTCATAATACGTCAACTCCTTTAAATCAGAAAGGAGTCAACACATAAACTGTTTTCTTTTTTTTGTTTATCCGAAAAAAACAAGTCGTCAACATGAAGCTATACATATAGTTTTTTTTTTTTTTGTTAGCTGTTGGTTCTTCAACTATTTATGAGTCTTATGAGTGATCTGAATATTGATGAATTGAGTTTGAATTAACTCCTTTGTAAAGCTCTCAACGATTCCATGTAGATTAAGAATAATAATTTGACTACTATCAACTGATTTGGAGTTGTTTTTTTGTGAAATAAAGGTTGAGGTATAATTTGAAAGTTAGAAGGTGTCCCCATTGTACATCTAAACATTCTTCATTAATCCTTTTCACAAAATAAATTATGCTTTTTTATTTAAAAACTCTGTTTTATTTGAAGTAGCAAGGCTAACATTTGAATTTAATTATTCATATGGATATAAAGTTATTGACATGATACTGACAGTTAATCAAAATCGATTATGTATCTTTATTAAGGACAGAGTGGTGGGCAAAAGTCAAGTCCATACATGTTGGCAGGGAGAAGTTTACTCATAATTTATTCAATGAATATCCTAAACATTTGTATTATTACTTTTTTTTTGTATAAATGTCGTAGACATATTTTGAACCATTGTCCAAGACAGAGTACATTTACATACATTGTAAAAATGTTGATGAATACAGTATGGTAAAACAAAAATTAAAGTTTTAAATACAATCCATTGGCTACATCAAACATTATTGAGCCCATACATAGATGACGAATCAAATAGTTGATGTGGAAATAATTCAATTAAAAATTATCTAAAATATTTCTATATTTGTATCCTTCTTTTAAATAGTTAATTAGGCATTAATTCATATCAATGAATGCAATCATGATTTGGAGATACATACGTACATATATAAAACCACTGACCAGTCACCGTTTTGTCTCAAGGATATTTTTCCTTACATCTTTTTGACATATTTTATTTACAATTTTAGAATGTAACATACAAGAAGAAATGAAAAATATATGTAAGTTTGTGTATAACAAAAATTCCAGACTTAAAAAAAAACACAGAGTCGTGAATTGTGGGGAAAAAATAAAAAGAAGTCATTAAGAACTTGAGAGAGGGGGGTGACTCCTGGCTTAAGGAAACGAAAACAATGGGTTTACTGTGTTAAAACACACACCAAAAATAAGGGAGAGGGATTTGGAAAGTATAAGAGAGAATGAGGGAGAGAGAGAGAGAGAGAGCCAGCCAGGGCTGAGTTAATGCATCGTTATTTATGATAATGACAAAAACTTAGCTACACGCATCAATGCTTTTGATTTCAAATAGTTCTACAACATAAGTAATAATTGAATTGAAGAAAAAAAAGTAAAGAAAGTATTAATTTTTTCCACTGAATAAACTTTTATTTAATATTTTCTTATAAAAGAAGTTTATTAAGCAAGGAAAATAGTCTCAGACAACCTAGGTTTCTACTCCAGGCCTTTACAGAGAGTTTTTATTACATAATTACATATATTAGAAAGACAAAGGAATGTAACTCATGAAATTGATAATTGCTTAAATTTGTCTTTGTCATATTTTGTTGACATTATGTGTACTAAAGAATAAAAGAATGGGTCAATCCATTCATAAATAATACTTTGAAATATTTTCACGAAAAATATTAGGAATTTTTAACTTTCTATTTGTTTTCATTCAAAAAATAAATGAATTTCATTTCGTGACATATTATGTAGGCTTTTTGATAGGGCAAAAATAGATATTTATGAACAATATTTAACCCACTATGAATGTAGCTTTGAGGATTCGACATGATTACTGGGGAACTGTTTAAAGAATACTACATTATTGAAAAGTTGTATCATTACTGTGTTCTTCAATATGTAATATCATTTGAGTAAAATTACTTCCTTCTTACTTATGATTGATTTGTTTTTCCATGAAGAAGGCCTCACTTTGTCATCAAAGATTTATATTTCAAAATGAATCTGCAAAGATATATATAAATAACAAACGTGAAATAATATTTTTTTTCTATTTTAAGTGTCTCACAGATTGTGACTCTTGAACTAATGTTCCTTAAAGGTATATTAAATACATTTTTTTATTAATTTATTCCAGGCTCAGATAATTAGGACTACATACATATCATGAAAATATTCCAATAAAATTAATCAAAAATTACTAAAAGAAATCATCTATTAAAGACAAATTGTGCACTAGGCAGTGTATTAAATTAATAGATAAGGAATAAAATATCGACTCTTAGTTATTATACATATACTTGGAGCTTCTTTTTTTTCTAATTTTGATCTATTAGAGCTGAATTTTGTATTTTTATAGCTTTCTCCGTCTCTCCTTTTTTCTTACATAATTTCGTTTATTTTTGCTCTTTACGTAAATGTATTCTAAAATCATATTTCAATTCCCTATTTTATTAGTGAAATAAACATCATTTGTCACCTTTTACTCTGATATTTTTTATAAATATATTCATACCTATATTCTACATAAACAAAATGAAGAAATCTTTTACAAGAAGGGAGCACACGTATGTAAATATTATATGTACATATAAATATATGTATTTCATTACCTTGAAATGTCGTTTTCCTCGTCATTATTATGAGACGAGTTACATATTATAGTCTAATAATGATTTCTATGCTTTTTGAAAGGAAGAAGAAGAGGGGGAGAAGTACAGCAAAAAAAAAAAAAAAACGCAGAGAAAGTTCTCTTTCAATGAATAAAATAAATTTATAACACTTTTTCTTTCTTCGTTTTTATTGTTGTTGTTATACTTCATCTTCTTCTTGGATATTGACATTCAAGAAGTGAAAAAAACATACTTGATAATTTATACGTCGTTAAAATATTTACATACATAGTCTATATACAATACATTTTTAATGACAGTTCAAGTCTTAAAAGGAAAATTATGTACTCTACATACTGTTTGAGGAACGATTCTAAGGCGTTACCCACCTTTTATATCTTTATAAAAAAAGATATGAATAAAATAAAAATATTTTTTGTCAATTCGTGGATTTTCCTTGAATGAAAACTATACTTGTTTTTGTATGATAAACATTTACAATTTACATCGAACAATAAATCATGGGCCTAACTACCATATGGCGCCACTAACAAAATAACAAATACTTTTCAGAAGTACCAACCTTCAAAAGGTTACATTCAAATTTTATTATGTTTGGTTTATTATTTATCGAGTTACAGTTGTTTAAGAGACACTACTTTTGTGATTCTTAAAAACGATGGATTCAATGCAATTTTGTGCGTTGATATATCATTGCTTTTTGATGGGAAGAAACACCGTTCAAGCCCAAGTTTGGCTTCAAAAATGTTATCCGGACTCTGCTCCATCGAAAACAACTATCAAACGATGTTTTGCCGATTTCAAACGTGGTCGTACGGACACCGATCATGCTGAACTCCCTGGTCGGCCAAATGAAGCGGTTATTCCAGAAAACATTTAAAAAACCCTGAAAATCATCATGAGCAATCGAAAGTTATCAAAAGGTAGTGATTACACCATTATACACGAACATTTGGGTATGAAAAAGCTGTATTCCAAATGGGTACCACGTTTGCTCACACCAGAGCAAAAACAACAACGAGCAGATTATTCAAATAGCGATTTTGAGATGTTCTCGCGAAACAAGAAGGAATTTTTGCGTTGGCGCATCAAAATGGATGAAACATGGATTCACCACTTCACTCCAGAATCAAATTGGCAGTCTCTTGAGTGGCGAATAGGTGGAAAAAGACGTCCAAAGCGTTCAAAGACTTAACCATCAGCTGGGAAGTTCATGGCCTCTGTAATTTGGGATGCACATAGAATTTTATTTTTTGTATCCTTGGAACATGGAAAAACAATCAACAGCAACTATTAATTTAATGACCATTTCAACTAGGTATAACATGGATAAATTGCAATTTTTATGGAGTTCTTATGTAATAATGTGTCCTTGGTAGTTGACAATAATATTTGTATATTTTTTTTATTTGTAAATTATTAATTTTAAATAAAATTTAGATAATAGGTATCTAGTAAGATATAAATTCACATATCATGAAGTAAAAAAGTTATACAACATAATTTGAGAGGGCTTTTTTTTTCTTTGAAAAAAAAAAAAAAAACCCCGATGAGTAACACCCCAAAAATTTAATTTTTATGTCAGAAATAAATGTCAAAGAATAAAATAATAAAAAAAAAGATGGCCATAATCAGCATGTGGCTGGTCATTTGATGGTTGAGGGGGAAAGTAGATATTTAGATGTATCTACCTACATATACATATGTACATATAATGGGTTTGGTTGAACTTCTCAGAATTCATTTCAAGTCATCTGACCTTTTAGTTGTTTTTATTCTTCCTTTATTCTGTCACTTTGGAATGTTCCAAATTTAATTATTTTGTCATTTGTGGAGTAAAATATTTGAGAAAGGTACAAAATATTTAATATGAAATGAATTGAATAGATACATATTTGCTTTATTCACTGCGAAGGGTCATTTATCCTATACATAGAGTTGAAGAGCATTCCTTTGGAGGGCATCCTCCACACTTGTATTTCCTTTTAACACATCTTTGCACACCATATTCTCCTATCACTTGGCACTATTGAGTTGCTTCATTAGTCAGTTCTTAGAATTGACAACTGGAAATGACAATCAGATCCTATGGAATGTTTCAAGTCCCATTGCAAATATTTAAAAGATCCCCTTCTGACATTTGATGAGCGTTTCAAATACTTAATGTACATATATTTTAAAGGAAGACAACCCCCTCACAAGTCATGGAGCAATGCATTAAAAAATTTTATTGCTCTTTTGTGTATCGATTGATTTATAGGTCATAAGGGTCCTGACTCAAAAATGGGCTTTAATTAAGCAAAAGACGTTTATTGAATATCATTAATAATAAATGAGTGGGGGAAAAGTTATTTTTTTATATATTGAACTGCTGTAGGTTCATTATATTTGCTTAGTGAGACATTTATAGACTCCTATAAAACAATTGCAATGAGTAGAGGTGGTCTGAATAGAGGGGAAAAACACATTTTTAGTTCTGTCAAGTATTTCATGTATCACCAAATCTCTCTCTCTCTCAGACAGAAAAAGAACTAAAACCACGTAGCAGTATAATATCAAATATATAAAAATACAGTTGTGCAATTAAGGATATCAACTTGTAACCATTAACGGGTCTGTATACAAATATTTCTAAAATGCATATAATCACTGGCCGCGTATACGAAAATGTTTTGTCTCAACATGTTCACTCCTCTGCATCTCTCTCAACTTTGTATAATGTCTTAGTTGGTCCTAATGGAATACGATAGGAAAAAAAAAAGATATCGACATTTTTAAACTGCAGATGTGATTACGAGTATTTCTTTCAGTACCAGGTGGGAGGCAGTACGAATATTGCCAATGGGGATATTGAATACTTTGAAAAATACGAATATCTGGAAATGCGAATATGTATATTTGATATGTCACTAATATATAGTTGCATTATTATGTGATATGTAGATAATAAAAATGTAATCTGCTAACATATTTAAATAAGACCATTTGAAAGAATAAAAACATTTGACAAGAAAATATTGGATTTTTTTTTCTGTTTATTTTTTAAACACAAATACAAACGAAAAAAAAAGATTTAGATGACTCAACTCAACCTTTCTTCAAAAAGAAAATGAAGTTCTAAATCAGGGGCATAGATAATATCTATATAAGTTGTATATCTGGGGAAACATATCCTTTACTCAGCATCCTAGGTGGCAAAGCTATAAAACTAAGTGGCGAAACAACAACCTCGTAATTGTCGAGACAAATTTTTTGTTCACTAGGGTACCTGAGGGTGACATGAATCACTCCTTAATTAACTTTGGAATCATTGAATTTTCCTTGTTAATAAGCAAATAATCAAAAGATTTATAAAAAATTACTTCAGAGAAAATCAGTTGGAAATAAAACTGCAGATAGGTGAATTTCCAACTTTTAGGAAAGGGATTCCGGGTGGCAAAAGGTTGGAATTCACCTATATAGTTAGGAATTATACATATGTAGATATTGTGTGAATAATTTGTAGAATAATATTCCTACTAGTATATGTACATAAACGATCACATGACATCAGACTCTTGTCATTTCGTGATTTCAAAAAATAAAATAAATAAACTGTCATTCCAAATGTAGATTGTTATAATACTCTAAATACTTTAGAAGGTGCCATTTGGAGGAGGCTTATTTATGGTAGGAAATTACGTCAGGACCTCTTCAGGTGCTCTCACTTAAAGAAAATGTAATAATCTCTCTGGGAAAAGATCTTTTTATTACCCTCATTTCTCTATTTGATAAAAGGCTTTTCACACCAAGTCTGGGAGTTGACTGTGCGTGATTTTTTTATTTTTTTATCTTTATTTCCTTTGGTATGTCTTTTCATACAAATGCTTCATTTTTGTAGGTAGAGGGGAGAAGGAGAGAAGGGGGGGGGGGGGGGTTAGAAGGGAGAAGAAGAAGAAGAACCAAGTTTCCGTTGGTTTATTTCGTCACCTTTTTTGGGGGGGGTTCCTTTGTTAAGGCAAGAGTAACCAACGTAACCAATCCAAAAGACATAATTCACAGCAGGAGGAGTAAAGTTGATGATTCAACCCTGGTCGTCACATAAAATAAGGATCTCCCTTACATTTTTTTTTTTTTTTGGCACAGGATGTAGTAAAGCATTTTTTATGCTTTTTCTCATTAAGATCCTAATCTGTTTGAATCTGTCTGTTTCTCCTTCTTCACATATTTAGTTTACTGTATGTAGCTATAACAACCAATCTATGTATCTACATATATATCTATGGGTTAGTGTGGCTTTGTGTATGGTTATTCAAGGGAATCATTTCAAGGATCATTTGTGGATCATGACTGTGGATTGAAGGAACGAACGCAATGGGTTCAATCAAATACAAATTAAGTATTTTGTATGTAAAATATAATTTGTTTGTGTAGAACCACAAGCATGCTACTATTTATATTGCGGTTTTGCTTAAATTAATAAAGCATTGAATTGGATTATATATAAATATATATATATATATATATATATATTTAATATGTAGTAGGATTTGACTTTTTCCTAAGGCACTTCATTTTTCATTTTTTTTTTCTAAAAGTATTTTATTATTGACTTTGAATCACCGTGTACAAATGAGTCATGTCTATTTTTATGCTTAAGTTCCATGTCCTATCGTTCATTATTCTACCTCAAAATTACTATAGGATCAATTGTAACGAACAACCTTATCCTTGTATCCATTTATCACTCACATAAGTACAGAAAATCATTTATATGCATTTATTTAAAATCCTAAGAGTAATATTATAATTAATGACGTACAACAAACATCCATGTGTTTGATTGAGGCTTAGAGACTTATTTTTCATTCATATATGTATATATATATATAAATTTGTATGTGGACAATTGATTCATTTAGCTGAGTCTATATTTTACCAAAAGGACGTTTTGCCGAAAAATACTCACCAGTAGACGATGTGCCTCGAGCATTTACATAATAAAACACTCTGATTATTTTTCATTCATCTCCAATAAAAAACCACATGAAACAGCTATTCCACCAAATTCAAATGAGCTAAGCAAGTCTTGAATCAATATAAACAGCAGAGTAGTCTCAGTGGGAGCATTTTTCTGGTAAAATTTTGCTACCTTCTACTACATTAGCCTATAGTTTTTTAATTTATGATTCTTCATCATGAAATAAATCAATAAAAAATAACTCAATCATTTCAATTTGTGTCATAAAACGAACACCTTTTGGTCTTTCAAAATCATTAAAAATCATGGTTAATTTGACTAATGGCAATTAGTTATAATCAAATTTATTTAGTAGTTTTTGAAGGAAATGTAGACTTGGACCAATTGTTTTCGGGAAAATACCTAGAAGCACATAAATTTATCAAATAAACAACTCTATAATGTCCTATTTTTAGGTATTTCTATAACTTATTAGTTCACATCAATGGTTTAAATTAAGTCTAATGGAAGTAAGATTCAATAACGACTCTTACAAATAGTATAATAATGGAACATTAACATAATATGTCAGGTAGGAATAACTTGAGATGTAACATTAATTTATAATCATTACTTTTTAAAACTGACTTAAATTCAATCAGACTCAAAGTCTACGATTAACAACACTGAAATATCTGTATACAAAGAGTATACTCCGAATATATCTCTGCATAACTGTTAGGCCATTATTTATTATTATTATTTTATATGCATGTACTACAACAGTATTAATTATAATAAAAAGGTGTGACCATCCCAAAGTGAATTCAAATATATAAAGACACATAAAAATATTTTTAATTACTTTTAAAATTTGTAAAAAGACAAATACCTACATACATACATTAAATATGTAAATGAAAAATGACTTTAACGATACAGATGGTACTACTTTAAAAAATAATAATAAAAAAAAAGTTTGTACATTATATAAGCTCAGGTACAATGCACCTTCATGTGTAGGCATGAATAAAAATATGATTCAAATGTCATTTCTAACGAGTGCAATGGCCACAGATTCAACAATACAACATTAAACTATTTTTGTTTTTCTCTTTCTTACATTTACCTAGATGTTGAGGTGGTGTTGTAACCACCACTATGAATAGAACACCAAATGGTAGAAATTCCTTCTTCTTACGTAGTTATGTACATTGTGTGTATATATGATAAAAATAATAAAACTACAACAAAATAATCCTCACCTATTCTTTAAATAATATTCACTTCACACCTAACGACTCAAAAGATTTAAAACTTTTATTTCTATGTTGGCATTCCAAATGGTGAATTATATATATATACAAAAATATGTATGTATGTATGTAGTCAGTCAAACCTCTCTTAAAAAAAAAAAAAAAAAAAAGAGGAAGAAAAGAAGAAATGTAAAACGCGTCTTTGTATCTTTGATTGTTCTCTTGTAAAAGTGAGTCATTTCTGCTGTAAAGTTGATATTATAAATATCATTAATTCTTCAAAAAATATGTATGTACATAAGAGGAATAATAAATTTAATCTCTCCATTATTATTTGGGGCAGAGGATTTGGGACGTGTGAGTGGTGGCTGTTAGGAGGGGGGAGGTACTTGTAGACTTGGGTGGTATATCTGTCGTTTATGTATGAATGTACGTACATTCAGTTCTTGTTTTTTTTTTTTTTTGAAAATATTTCCTTTGGGCTGGTCATTGACTTGAAAGGTGATATTCCATTTGTATGAAACCCATTTATAAGGTTTTAGACCCTGAGGAATTTTCTTCCTCAAAGATTAGTATAATTGAATTTTATTCTTATGGCGTCGTCTTTCTAAGATTTGTATGTGTTAATTTTCATCATTAATAAATTTTCTTTCTGAAACTTTGACAAGGCTAAGAGATGGATTATGGTATCTTCATCTTCTCGAAAACCATGATTTATACAAACAACAATAACAATATACATATACATTTGTTCAACATTTACAAAAGTTTGGAATTTCTAGCTTGATTGTAAATTTATATGTATATATTATGTAAAACCATCAAATCTTATTTAACAAAAGCAAGGACACAAATAGGTTATACTTAAATTCAGTATATTTTATTTATTTTTTTAAAATAATATTCAACTCTTTTCCCATCATTTCACATCCATTTTGAATTACATTTAATTGTGTTTTTTTATAAAATATCGGAGCCTTTCAATCGACTTGAAAAATGTGAAAAAAGTTTTTTTTTTTTTAAACAAAAAAGAAAGGAGAAGCAATGTACAGACACTCATGTACTTTGGGCATACAATAGCATTATAGGTTCAACAGAGTGCTCCAAAGGCAAACATGGCTCAGTAGTTTAACATACTTAATTCAAATCTTCATATGAATTATAGATAGTAATAACAATATTTTAGCATAGGGCTTCTCAAACTGTATAAGAATAGCCCTCAAAAAGGGCAATTCCATAGGGAGAGGCTCAACAAGATGCTCAATAACTATTTTGAAATCTGTATTTCTAAAGTTCTAAATTCCACTATTTTAGAATGAGGAAGGGAATGACATGGGAGCGTGAGTCAGAAAGATTGAGTAACACTGCTTTAGTAGAACGGACATTCTGACATAATGGCTTAAGGGTAGAGTTGCAGTCTATGTAATAATCAAATATATAAATAATAATTTACTTTTTTCTTCGTATTACGAAACTTTTATCATGTAATGAAGTATGCTTTTTACTCTAAAGTTTGCCAATATGACTATTATTTGTTGTGCATAAAGTTCTGCCACCTGGCCAATATAATATATATATATATTCAAAAATTACACGGGATATTCGATTAAATCAATTTATAGTAGAAAATACTCACTGATTTGGACAAAACATTAACCCTGCATCTGTTTATCTATTTATACATAGTAAGCATTTTCAAGTCAGAATCTTTGACCTTTGAGATTTTGTTTTTATTGTTGATGTTTTTTTACCTAGAGGCATGCACATATACATAGATAGATGGAACGATAGATAAGGAACAATGACACCTTTGGAGAGTAAAACAGGTTTAATTGCATTGATTCATCCCAAAAAAAAAAAAAAAAAATTAAGTCCTTGTATGAAACAAATATATATGTATATGGGGGTACCCATTTTTATCAATGACAAAGATCAAATGGGCATTGATCATAAATATATGTATGTTCGAGGGCAGTTTTTTTTTTTTTTAGGGTTCACCTATAAAAATATAAATCATGATTTTAATTAAAGGCTATGCAAATTTTTTAGCAGGATAAAAGATTAGATGGATTTCATCGTTTTCATGACTTTTTTCCTTTAGTATGTACAATTTATCGACATGCCCATGTACATACATACACACATAGATAGATAGATAGACCATAGGTAGAGTAGCATTTCATTTAATGGACTCAAGGCTTACAAGTTATCGTTTATAACTTGTAATATGTAGGTATGTCTTTATATAATTTATTTATTCGGCATTTCGAAGAAAACAATATTTAGAGATAAAATATAATATTACTATAGTTGCAATGAAATGCACTCAATGATTTATTTAACTGCTCTGATTTTAACTCTCTTGAATTGCAATTAATGAACATTTCATATAATAATGATAATTATTATTATTATTAGTAGTAGTATTAAGAAGCTACAAAAATATATCATGTACATACATACATACAAGTGTTTCTTTGTGTTGCTTTGAAGAAGGTCATAATACACACTTTCCTTTTAAAAGGAACAATCTAACATTAATGTACCAATTCAGTCTAGATATTATATTTATAGAACGTTCTACGTATACATATACCCTCTCCTTCTGGTGCTTCTAATTCCACATTAGATTTGCTCACTCATGTTATTTGATAGATATCATCTCCTTTTAGGGAGATTGACTTCAAAAAAGTAAATACAAAACTAATACATATTACTAACTATACATCGGTGGAAAATGACGTATGATTTTCTAAAAATCGGGTTTTTTTTTTAATATAAATATAAATAACTCGATCAATGATTAAATAAGTAGCAGAAGAGTAGGAGGAAAATTGGTTATTTATATTGAGTCTGTATACATTTCACAAGCAATTTGATATGTTGATACTAGAGATTGCTTTTTGGACTGCTATAGTCTTAGTGATAAAGTCCTGGCATTGGCTGACTAAAGTAATAACAAATAATGACAAAATAAAAAAGATTTATTAATGGCAAAAATTAAAGGGATCTAATTCGAGACCGTAAAAATAATATTTTTCGTCATAAAACAACGTACAAATTAACTTTCCAAAGAAACTAGTTTTTAACTCTATTATGGCCTAAAATCTTATTCGTTGCATCTAATAAATTAAGTAAATTATTTACTAGTGTAGTAGTCAAGTTCACATGACCCAATATCAAGACTGTCAGGAGATCGACACCAATGGAAGATCCAGAGGAATTTTTTTTATATAGAAGAGTAAGTTTTTAATTATGTTGTTTGCTCTTGCCACGAAGACTAAGACCTTGAAAGGCCAAGACCGAGATAAGAGCAAGAATTTGATGGGTCGAACCCTAGACCTTCACAAATTCGTCTCGAGGCAAAGATCGATTTTTCCAGAATCACATCATTAAATTTTACATTTTCTCATTTTTTTGAGGAAGATATTAATTAAGAAATATTTATATGAATACTTTTTTTTTTTAGTAATAAGCAATAAATGTCTAATATGTTTACTTTAATTTATAAGCAATTATTAAAAAAATATATTTAATGTTAAAGAAAATGTTTGATTTTTTTTTATGTAGAAGGTTCTTCGTGGATAAATGAAACTGAATGATGATACAAACCTTTGCAAATTGTAAAATACAAAAAAAAAAGTACCTCTTTTTCACTCAACAAAATCTCTCTCATAAAAGAATGTCAAAAAACAGCAAATCATTTAAGCAATACTATCTGCTCAAATATGAAATGAAAAATATCAGTTGAAAATTCCTTCGAACAGGTTGTGCAATGCTGTAATGGAACCAAAGTCCAGAAGAAAATAATCCTTCATAAAATGTTAATTTCAATTGTTACATATACGCCACTTTAAATGTTTATTTTTGTGCTTCTTATTTTTTTTTATGGTCTTTTTTTTACTGATATTATTATTATTATTTGCTCAAAAAGCAACAAATCTCGTAGCATGTCTTTTGTAAACGTCTTAGGATCTTTTCATCTACGAACAAATAAGTTTTTTTTTTTGTTCTCCTTCTTTTCCTTTATGTAAAGCGTATCCATGATTTTTAGCCGTTTTATTCGATCTTTTTAAAAGAAAATAAATCGCTAAGGATTATGGAAAATGTTTTATTATTTTCTACAAAAAAAAAATATATTCAAGTGGATTCTTAGAAAATAAGTTCCATATTTTATGTATGTACATAATTATAAATAAAAATATGAATAGACTCATTATCATGGCTAATAGAAGCCCCTGAGAGGCTCTTATATATATACATATATGTAATATTCATAAACACATTGATGACGGAAGAAAGAGAGTAAAAAAAAATGACTTGTCATCCGATCGTAATTAAAGTTGTCGGAGTCATTGATCCAAAAATAACCTCTTTCGTTACAATTTTTTCATCGACTCATACTATGTATGTAGTTTTTTTTTCTTAAATCAACCTGAGGGCAAGGGGTTTCTCATGCCTTACTATTAACTATATTTTGAGTGAATGCATAATGAGATATTTTTTTGTAAAGGTACAAAGTAGCGGTAAATGTTTTGTTAATTTAAAGGATGAGATAATAATAATGACCTAGCAGTAATCCTCTAGGTAAATGAATATAAAATTATGATTCGTATAAAAGAAAATTATTGAGTAGTAAAGAAATCCAGACACCAATCAGGCTTTATTCCTGTCTCAAAATAGGGCTATGTGCATAATTATTCTAAATTTTCCCACCTGTTTTCCCTCCCTCAGCCGAGCACAGGTCAATAAAAAGGGGTAAGGGTAGCATTTACTGGTTTATCACAAATTCATTTCTCAATAAGTTCATAGCTTATCCACTCGTAAATTGCCAGTACGCCTCTGGTTACATCCATTCGTAAACGGATTTGAGTCAATTATACAATAAATTTACTGTATCAACTATGAGCTCAACCGTTTTAAGATGTCTCTACCACAAATTGATACGCTAGTCTTCCCAATGACAGATTCATTAAAGTAATAGATACAATATGAATTGTCTTGTATTAAAAAAAGTATATTTTCTTAAAATATATAAGTATGTATCTATAACCCCTTTATCATATTAAATAGATACTCAGCCGTGCTGGTTTTAATACAGTGTCTCAGACAAGGCCTTTCCTTTTTTAATTTGATATAAATTTTCATTTAAAAAAAAAATTATTATTAAAAAACGCAACAACAAACTTAAGACCCAATATCTTAAAAATTAAAGATATGGGCCTCTTTATTTTTACATTTCAGGAAGGGTCCTGGGCTTTTCCTTGCAATTTTCCCCCCTTTAAACTATCCCTGGTCTTCCAGGCAATTTTTTTTTTTGCAGGAGTATTATTTTTACAAATCAATTAATAATAATAGTAACCATTACAACAATCCCTTTTGTTAATTAATACTGAAGTAAGCCTTTTTAAATACATTTGTACAAAAATACCTGTGCAAAAAGTATAACAACAGAAAATGTTTTAATCCACTAATCATGAGCAGATGATTACACATTGTTTTAAAGTACATAATTTATAGAAGTTGAGACTGCATTGACTCTTACCTAACTATGTATTAATTGTATGTACGGTTATGTATTTGGAACAGCATTGATGATGATCATACAAAAACATTTGTTTCATTAAAGAACATATAGTAATAATAATAATTAAATTGAGTACAATTAATTAATTATTATAATAGTAATTTATGATTAGGGGAATGACTTAAGCATTCAGGGTTTTATAGAAAACATTTTGGTTCATTTTGTATGAAAGCAATTTGTTATAGGTACGTTGATTACTCAGCTATTAAATAAAAATTGACCATGGAGAAAGATAGTAATTGGGAGTTAGTTACATTGGCAGTTTGACATAATTAAAGAACAGTAGATCTAAAATAATAAACAAGTTAGAAAAGGTGTAAAATAGAGTTGTAAATCCCTGTTCAGTTGATGTTCACTATGATATGTTTGTTTGTTTTTTCATTTTCAAGACACTTAAATACATAGTAAATTCCACAATTACGTGCTAATTCACTCTCAAAACAACTGGGTATAAAGAGTCTGGTATAGGCATCCATTGAACCAATTACAGGCTCTTTTGTTTTATTCAAACCGAATTAATTAAAATATTATTCAAAAGACGAATGTAACGTCATCATACATTATAGAGTATCCATTGAAGATCATAGTAGCTCTTTTGTCTTGACCATGCATTGTCAGCTCCTTTATGTTTTTCTATCTTTATTTTCTTACCCTTTTTTTACGTTAATTTATAAAATTATATAAGTTTATCATTGATCAGCAAACAACAAATGCAAGTGTCAAAGCTTTTCTTCAACAGTCAACCGACTAATATTTACACATGTATGCAAATAATGAATAATTTAGACTAAACTTCTCATATTTGGAATTATATGGACAAGATCTAATCAAACTATTAAAGGTTCCGTTGATATACCGAACTCTTTGAGACTGTTTAGTGCTACAAACTAACATTTGATTATTTTCGCATACAGATGATGGATATTATTCAAAATGCTATAGTGAAATCAGGACTGACTGAATTCAAACTTGATGGAGTATTGTTTTAGTATGTTAGTATCTTTGCTATACGTACATATAATAAGCCTTCCATGCCTCATCACGACTTGGACATAGCTGAATAAGTATCACCTATAGATTGAATTGAAATTAAATATTGTGAAATCCTCAAGTCTCTTTAACATATAGGATATTTCCTTTCCTTCATTAGTCATTAGCCAAAACATCGATACATTTCAACTCATTGTCGCATTAATTAAGTTCGTTGTGACCAATCAATGTAAATATGTGGGTAATTACCATAGAATCAGAATAAATTTATCGAAGCAAGCTTTAAGTCAAATAAGGTTAAGATTATATTGGATAACGTAGCATAAGTTAAGCTCAAAATCCAAAGTATAATGTGTTTTTTCCTGAGAAAATTTATAAATTTGTGGGTCATAAAGTATACACGACAATAATAATCATTAAGAATGCCTCATTTGGAATATCGTTAATAAAATTTTTGCCTTACTTTGATTGGCTACAATGTCTTACAATGTTTTTTTTTTTGTTTTTTTTTGTATAGCTTCCATTAATGTATTTTTTCTCTCATTTTATATAACTTAGACGCTCAATAGATATATATGAAAAGTAATAATAATTATTATTACAGCATTGTAAAAAACCATTATACCATTTAAAGTGTTTGTTGTTTGCTACTAAAAAAAATAATAATGATATTTTGTTTTTTAATATTAACTTTGAGGACTTACAAAGTTATACCATTGGTTTATATTTGGTTTGAATCTCTTTAAAGCGTGGGTCAAAGTTATGTCTTACAGTATCAATGATTTGACTTGTAATAAAAATTTTGCTTTTATTTTATTTATTCACTCAATTTTTCTAATTCTACTGATTAACACTTTGTAGATAAATACTAAATATTTAGGGGCACTATCCTTGTTTTATATATATTTTTTAGAAATAAAAAAAGAAACGTTATTCATTCAATTATATGGTATTTAGCGTACAACTACAAAGTAGCTTTAAAGTTAGTTTTTTCAAAATTATATAAAAATTACAAGTCATAGCCTCAAATGAACTTAATATTGTTTTACAAAATTTCTTGTTACACATACGTCATAAAGAACTAAAAGAAAAAGGTACTTCCATCGAGTAATTGTACCCATTCGTTAATATTGTTAGTTAAATACATTGTAAATTTCTATAAAGGAGTTAAATAAGAAAAAAATATGTTTTACGCTCATGTCATGTTAACTCATTCTGATTCACTGCAACCTTTTTTTACCACATATGACGTAGTGTTAAAAACTTAAACTGCGGTTAACTGAGCATTATCTATATTACTAGCTGTTTAATAGTCTCATCGACTAAATACAATATATTTACCACATTAAAAAAATTATAACCAAATTAATTAAGTTTAATTGACTTTTGCATTTTTAATTTGAAAAAAAAAAAATACTGATACAAGCTGGTATTTTTTTTTTTTTTTGTTAAAAAAATCTTACACCAGAAAAAGTTTTACAACTCTTTCTGTTGGAGGTACAAAAGTACACTGTGGATCTCAAATCCTCATAATTATGAAGACAAATTCCGTTTTTTTAACAAAATTTGGATTCTTCAGTATGCATTGTTAATTATGCTATTCAATTTTGACATGATCAAGGAGATATTAAGATACCTTCATAATACAGCTGAGATTTACGTTTTTTTTTCTTATGTTACATATACTTATTTAGACTGGTAAATTGAATCAACGCTTATTGTTGTAACTTTGAAAGGAGACATTTGATATGAGGGTACAATAATGTATATCATACTTAAGGTGCTTGAAATAAGATTTTTTTTAAATCAAAAGAGAAATTAACATTTCTTCGAAATCGTTCACTACTAAATTTGAATATATTAAGGGTTCTACTAGGTTATACGCAGAACTGTGCCTAGGAATGGTGTTTGTAAGGGATGAGGGACTGACCCAAAGTTTTGATTACTCAACCTTATACCATATTTGTTCAATATACATACTATAAATTTTGTCAGAGATCTTTTTTTTTTACATATACAATATAAAAGACATAAATTCCTTCTTTTTTCTTTTTTGTTTCAAGAATTATTAAAAAAGGTTGACTTTTTTTACAAAATATATTCAGATTTGACAAAAATATTATTTTGTCAGGTTTATGTGCATTAATTCCAGTCACGACCCTGGAGGTGTCCTTTGGAGTTGACTCTCTCAAAAGGCATCGCTTGATAGAGATACTCTAACCATTTGTATATAAATAGAAATGTACCACTTTAACAGCACTCTCCTCTACTAAAAACCATTTAATATTTGATGTACATAATTACATGTGTGTATATGATTGTATTTATATTGTGTAGCATTTCAAGTGCCTATTCGGTTGTCTCATCTTTTGTATGTATATGTGTGTAATAGTCTTCTACATATGTACATAGATATACTCGGTGTGTCTTAAAATAAGAAAAAATCTAGAGGCTACATATATTTGCTCCCGCTGCATTCATAAATCTTTAACTGTCACGCTTTACCTACATATAATTTATAAAAAATATTGGTAATGCATTCCATTGATATCAAAAGGACCCTTAATTTTCAATGTAACTATGGGCTATATGTACTACATACAGGGAGTGAAGTTCCGTCTTTTTTCCACTTACTATTTTGCTTTGGATGATATTATTTTAAATTATGCACATCAATGCTATGAATAAACAGAATGAGCTTCTTGTCCCCTCCAAGCCTCGACTTTCAAAAAAAGAAAAAGAAAAAAAACAACGACACAAGTATATGGGTAACTATGAGATAGTTTTTGGTGTACAAAGTATGGATTTTGTACTAAATACTACTCATTCATACAAACATAGAGTCAGCTGCTTTAAATATGAAAAGAGTTAACTCAAACCAAAAGCAGTTGAATGAGGAATACATTGTTTTTCATTCATACTAAAAATCTTGTCGTGAAACCCACAGGTATTTTCAAAACATCAACATTTCTTATGATTTCTTTTTGAGTAAGCTGTCAGTTTCATACCTCACTATACATATAAGTGTTCTAAATTGTGTGTGGTTGAGTTTAAATCAGCTATTGCTATGCTGTAAAATATTCCTAACTTTTACATGAAGGATATTTTGACAGTTGGGAAGAACTGTCTCATTACTTTATGTAAAAAATTTCGGGACTTTTTTTACCCTTTTTTATAGAGGAAAGGTTGAAATATAGAACCTGTTAAAACAATGATCAGTTATTTTACAAATTGTACTGACTACGAAATAACTATTTAATCACCTTTAGGGTCTGGTTTTAATTATATGCACGTAACCACTTTGATTGCACCTTCTTAATTGTGAAGGAAAAAACAAATTACGCACATACACCACAAGAAAAAATAGTAAAGTGACGTCATCTGTGTGAGTAAGATATCCAAATTTATGTACCTTAAAAGTAACACCTTGTAGTTTTAAAAAAGTTGCTTCACAATCAATGTGACTGGCACTTTTCATCACTTTTTTTCATAGCTTTGGGTCATTCCAGTGCCTTATACCAAAGAGATTTCTTATAATTTAAAATGTGTAAGTGGAATAAATTGTACCTATGAAGAGGCTGTTTCCAAGTAACAGAGAGAAAATTTGTGCCAGTCATGTGATATATTAATGAAAAACAAAGTTATGTAACTAACAACATTTTGACCTGACTACATCAAAAAGTGTCACTTTTTTTAAAATAAAAAGTCATTAAAACGTAGAAACTCCAGGAATTGAAATACTTTACTTAGAGACTCACAGACAAACATTAAATAAGAATGGCATCATTATTCTTAGGGAACAAAAAACACAGTATACATAAGGTTTTTTAAAACCTTTAACCTCCAATTTGACATGACTTCATTGACATTTAAATTAAAACTGTATTTATAGTTCCTTGTCATGTTTCTATGTTGTTCAATTAAAAACATTCAAACATAGACACATTATATACAAATCAACACTTTTAAAGTGTTAATGAGTCTTTCTATTTTAATTAATAATTTATTCTATCCATGACGTTCATGTATGTATTCATGGGTAGTACATTTATGTACAATATGTGTATGTCTTTAAATAAAAAACATGAAGTTATTCAAGATATTTTTGACAAATAAATATTATAATTGACGTATTAAGGTCAATAGTTGAGTCTCTCTATTTATGTAGAAATCTATAAAAACTAACTTTTTTTGTGGGAGTTCAAAAGATTATTTTTTTTTTTAATATTTATAAATTTTTTTTCTACTGATGGCTTTAAATATTGTTATTATTATTATTATTATGGAGAAGAAGGGAAAAAAGTGCTTGTCCTTGACTTGAATTTATTGAATGAAATGTTCAGGAAGATAAAAAGAAAAATATATCATCATTAATTTTTCAATTTTTTTTTGATGATTTAGGAGAAAAAAAAAGTAGTAGAAAAATGTTTATTGGGCAAATTTCTACAAGTTTATTTTTCATTCACCCTTGTAGTTATATAAATTAAGGTTAGAATTACTTTTGTAGGTTATATTTCATTTTGATGTGTCAAAGGTTTAGCTCCATCAAACTTTTTATACTTTTTTTATCCACACAAAGAAATTCAATCAAAAATTTGTCAAAATCAATTTGAGGAATAAAATATAAATACCCCAGTAGTAATCATACATACAAAATCTTAAACAACATGTTTGGTTTGTATATCAAGGACAAACGTTGATTTAAAGGCAACCTCGGACCAAAGACTAATTAAAATGCATAATCTTTTAAACGATTCATAATTTTAAAAATATATACTAGGGAAGGTGGGATTTAAAAAGGCTATAACAAGCACTGCATACTTACTTTGAATATATCCTTAATAAATTCTTCATATATTTTTTTTAATTATGTATCATGAACCTTTTTTTTTTATCGATAATTAATTCATATTTATGTATTTTTTAATAGCCCACAGAGAGTTTGGTTTGAGCGTGTGGAAATGCCAGCATGTTACTTATTCTCCCCCCCCCCCCCCTCTTTTTCATTCTTTTGTATACTTTGCATTTTGAACTTATGATAAGGTCTAATTGGTCACGGAGAAGCACTTGGAGATCTCTTATTGTCTGTTAGCTAGAGTTAAGTTAGTCATATCAACAACGGTTATATGTACTAGTGTGTTATATCGGATCAAGCCTATTATAGATTTTTCTTTTACTGATATAATTTGTTCTTTGAGTCAGCTCTGAAAATAATTTCAGTCTGGATAGGACTCATAAAAAAAACTATATTTGTATTCATTAATGTTGATGACGTCAATTGTGATTTCTAATGAACAAACATCAAAAGACACTGCCATGGAATACCTGAGAAACAGGAGTTGCCCTTTTATCAGAGCAAGATCATAGGCTACACAGGATATTAAGAATGTATAATCAGGATAAACTATATAAAGGACGTATCAATTTGGCAGGCTATAAAATTTAGGAAAAAACGAATTATTTTCAGCTGATATCAAGTAAATATTTTACTGTCCAAAACTTCAGTGTCTATTGTCCTCCTTTGTCAAAAAATACTAAATTCAACTTTAATTATTCCATTGAAAGGCCTTTAAATCAAATAATTCCTCTTTATTCAATCTGTTGTATCAAAAAATTTCTTCTCTGATCACTCAGCAGACTCAACTTCTCACTTCGCATAATGGATAATGACACTTGGTACACTCTACCCATGCTAAGGACAATCTATGTATTTCTTACTCTCACATATCTGTCAAATATCAATTCCATGGCGTCATATAATGTTTTACGGTGACCCATATTGACATAATCTTCATTTTGTTGTCTGGGACGGCTTTAAAATGATTTAATCTCATCCACGTTCCGTGATTGACTCTCTTTACCAAAATATTCATTTAAAAAGAATCACTCAATACTGGACTGGAAAAAAATCAACATTGAATCGAAATTATACACCACAGACTAAATGTAAAGATGGAAAGACATTTTATAAACACTAAACCTTTCGATATTTAGTTAAATTGTTGTACATACACTCTTTGTTTTAAATGTATTCTAGATATACAATATATCAATACTTAAAGGACACATGTCACAACACTATGTATATAAAAACCCTGTCATGACAATAATTTTTAATCTGCTCTGATGTGATAATCCATTAAAATACATACCTATAGTTTTAAAGTCCCTTGTTCTATTTAAAAAGATTAATTTGATATTTATAAACAAATCAAATTTGAGTGAATGCTCATCTCACTCTTAAAATATGTGTATTACTAAACGATCAAATTACATATACATTTATTCACAAGGATATGCTCATTGCTACACTTTTTTTTTTTTGAATATGTGTGTTGTATCTCAATGTATTTTTAAATAATTCAATTGAATAATTATTATTATTGGTATCACTCGGGTATATCTAATTTAAGCTAATGATATAACTTGTGTCTTACCTTATTGAGTTTATGATAGCAAATGTATGTATGCAAATATATTCCAAATGAGGAGATATAAACGTATACACCTTTGCTTGATGCATTTTGTGGACATACATATAGTGTAAGGATTATCTTAATGAAGTTTTGTTTCAATATCAAAACTTTATTTGTAACTGCACAAATCAGTGGGTATGTTTTAATGTGTTTACTGAGATAACAGATTAGGTATGTTATATACATAATGTGAAGATTATCCAGCCTCTTTAACCCGAATATGTTTTCTTTTTGAATCTTTCGTTCGTGTATTTTTTTTTCATATACATATATAAGCTCAAAAATTGCCCAGGTTCATTCAATAATGATAAAACAAGATCCCAAATATTTTTTCTCACCAAACAACCCCTAAAAATCAACAAATAAATTAACTTGTCAAAGAAAAAACAATTCTAAATTTCAAGAAACTAACTCCAAAAAAACTTTTTGGACAGCAAAATATTTTTACCTGTATATATAATAAACCTTCTTAAACTTTTATCCACTAAAACAGGACCTTTTTCTGGCATGGATGAATGTAGTCGTGAATAATCTTAGCTTAGATATTTAGCACCATACAATGCCAGTAGAGAAATAACTGTTGGTTGATTAAAACTAATGAGTATTGAATAGGGTTCCTTGAATCTATTTTTATATTTGCTCACATTTTTATAAATTAAATAATTGTCTTTGAGCTGTAACTCGGATCTACGATAATAGGAAGTATGGAAAGGAGACGTGATTACAATCATATACCTTTGCCATATGTTGTTGTCCTCTTTTAGTGTCTTGGTCGTAGATCAACTCGTCGCTAATTACGCCTTGTAAAATGGTTAATATGCCCATTATGAGTTAAAAACCAATCAAATGATAACATAGTATCGTGAACTATATATATAATAATGGGTTCTAAATATAAAAATTTGCCAAAAATCCTCAACAATTAGTATAAATGTATAAACACAATGAATAATGCTACTTATTTAGTTAGGACTTGTTTTGGAGCTCAACTTTATTAAAGATTTTTTATTAATCTTTAAAAAAACATGATGTACCTTGTAATCAAAATATGTGTCAAGTTTACAAGAAACCAAGTTTATCTGAAATATTTCAAAAATGAGTTAGAACTGCAATTATATTCTTGAAGACATTTTCTTTCGTTAGTATCAATAGTATATTTGGATTAATTAAATAATGACTCCAATAATTGCAACTTAATTATAGGCAAAAAATACCAAACACAATCAAGAATAAAACGCATCTGTTATTTCTGACTATTATTATGATTCATGGTGAACATGACAGCTGATTAAGTTAGTTCTTAATAGTTCATAAGCTGGTTTTAGCCAACTGCAACTAAATAAACCTCTGGGGCTATGAAAAAGATGGTCGTTCTTTTAGAGACCATATTGGCTCCATATCCAGTCGTAACATTTATCCGATAGCTCTATTGAATAGACAACAATCCTTGATTTCTCAATTAAAAGGGACATTTTATCAAAACCCGTGCGCAATAGGGCTGCAAATGACTCCAAAATATTTGGTTGCTATATTTATGAAGAAAAAAAAGTGGATTTTTTCCTTTTCAATATTTGAAAAAACAAACTTGCTTTCTTGTTGACTTGGCACATATGTTAAAAAAGAGATATGAATGTCTTTACACACAATTATTTTTGATGTTGCAGCAAATATATATTCAGTTATTTTGTAAAATTTCATTCAAAACCATTGTGAAAATTTATATCAATCAAATATACGTATTTTTTTTCCTTCTTGAATGCAATTCAATGCATGGTCAAACTTTTTGAAGGGTAGCCTTCGTATCCATGCCACAAGTCTTATATACAAGAATATAAGGTTCACATTTTGAACAAAGTTTTTATTTTATGAAATTTAAGCATTAAATCATTTAAATAACTAAAAGTCTCGTGTATGAATAAGCAAAATACAAATGGAAGAAGTTATTTTTTTTTTTGCTGACGAATAGTATGTAATTCGATTTTTGTATAAAAGTAATTTAATACATATATGTATATTTTGGAAAGTATATCTTGTTATAGCAAATATGTATGTGCATAGATGGGCAGTTACATCATTCATTGGTTGGTTGGTTGGTTGGTATTGTATAATTGTAGTGTATATAAAATGATATCTACATAGATATACATTGACTTGAACCAATTTTGACCACACAAGAAAGTTAAATCCATATACATACATATGTATGTACCTTATAAGAAGAAGCATAGAAATTGCAAATCGTGAGTGAAGGAACCATAATATATATATATAATTCCTACCCCTTTTTTATAGGATATTATTTTAATTTAAAATAATATCATTTGAGATTATATCAAGTGAAATTTAATTAAATACTCATTTCGTGAAATCCTTTTCAAATATACCTACATAAATATTACTGCAAAAATAATATATACATACTTACATATTTATTAAAACGATGATATATTAATCATTTTAAATATTTTATATATATGTACATAGATACATGAATGCTCTCAGTATACCTACGTAAAGTACATAAATTATTCATCAAGAATAAAATTTTAATGAAATTTCTTCTATGTTAAAATCTTACTCATATTTACCACAGAATGTCAAAAATGTATCATCATTTTGTTTTATATTTAAATATATATATATGAGACATGAAATACACATTTTTGTTATCAAGATGTATGCTCTAAAATATTATCTTTAATCACTTTTACAAATGATTTGATTTGAAGTTATTTTAAACTGGGGAAGATCTTATACTAAATAATAAAAAAAAAACTTAAATTGTTTTTGTCTTGCAAATTAATAAACTGCAATTTTTTTCATAAACCATTAATTTGATGCAATGCACATGTGCCAAAGTTTTTTTGTCCAATTTTCAAAACAGTTACAAAAATTTTATTAACTTAGTAACTACAGAAAAATAACTGTTCAGTTTAGATATGCTATTAAAATTTACAATCAAATGGTATGTTTTTGATTAATAGGCTGAGTATCTCGAGAAATACACAAAAGAATGAAGTCTGTAATATTTATTTAAACTTTTTTGGTTTTACCAATATTTTTCTTAATTGCATTTTAGTCTTCATCTTTCAGATAGTTTAAAAAAACGAAAAATTAGTTTTTAACTCATCACAAAAGGACGTGATTTTCAAACACTAATGAATATTTTGACGTGTCATTTGGCACAAATATCAGAAACAGTTGTGCCAACTTAAAAAATAAAACATCTATCCACAATTAGAATCCTTAAAAAATTGAATTGAATTTCTTAGTACTTTTTGCTCATAGTAGAAACGGAAAGAAAACTATTTACTGACCTAGGCAACATAAATACAAATCAAGTTATTTATTATTTTTGTTGAATAAACTAAAATAGCTCAGAGTAGTACTATTTGTGTAGGTTTTATATTTAACAGTTTAATGACTGAGGCGTCCAGAAAGAAGTTATTTAATCATTTAAATGGTCAAATGATATTATAAGTCATTCATCAAACTTCATTGAACAACTAACAATAACTGACCTTAAGAGGACTCAAAACTCAATTACAACTTCAGCATTGCATAATATGTACGTTGAAACAATGTAATTGTCAATGAATCATGATAAGGGAAGACCAAGGACATAACTTGGGAAGTGAGATGCTGAAGGTATATTGATAGAAATACATATATCTAAAGGGAGTCCTTCGATTGAAGTTTATGGGAAGGTACTCATTGACAAAGTGACTCATCTCCTCAATATTTGGCATGTAACTATTAACAATTATATAACTAAAAATTACTTGTTAGACTTACAATAAATTATGAATATTTACATGTATATATATATATATATTTAGGCACAAAATTACTTTTCACATCAAAGTTTTTAATTTAAACGACAAAAAGTCGAAATCAATTATGTAGTCATGTAGAACATGATTATTGTTTGTATAATGATTTTTAAAGATATCTCCTATTTTGACTCTCATATCAATTAACTTTAAAGTTGCAGAAATATGTACATAAGTTCATAAATGGGGAAAAACATTGATTTTAACCATTGATAGCCTGACGTAATAGCTAAATCGTGTATTGATTACCCCTTCATTATTTATTGAAATACATATACCATACATATATGTATATTCTAGGAACTGTAATATCTGCATTTCCAACTAATAAGAAACAACACCTTGTTCAGATCATGAAATATAGTCTCTGTATCCTAGTGAGTCAACTGTAAGTGTCAGTTTTGTCACGGTAAAACCCATTATAAATACTAAATGCATCGATTCACATTTCCAATAGATTGATTCACCTCACAACATTGAGTTAGGTTCAATTATACAAATACCCATTTGTGCTTAGATCAGTCCTACAATTTCTATATTATTATTATTATTATTGGTATTATTTTCAATTGGAGTTCTGAACAGACTCTTTTCATTTTGTTATATATAACATTATAATGTTATATATTTTTCTCCAAATGTAATTAAATCTTTGAAAATGATGAGCTATATATTAAAATTAGTCTTTACTTTTATATGTGTATGTTCATAATAACGACTAAATTTGTTCATTAATTAATGTATTCCTGATTTTTAAACTATCAACAATAGGGGATACTGCAGTTTGGTAGTTCCATCCACAAGCTGCCGATGCTTACGTACATAGATATCTACCGTTAAATATCTTTGATATAAATGATAGGAATATACCTAACTCTCGATAATAACAAATCCCAATTAATTTGGTTGGATTATACCAATAGTAGCATTCAGTCTCTCCTTTCTTTAATACAATTACGCTCCATTAATTGAAGGTTGGAGTTTCTCCGTTGCTATAAGTAAGTTAAAAACTATATACATACGTGCATTTCGTTTATATTAGAGTAGTCATAGGTGAACAAATATAAAAGTAATTAATATATAAACAGCATACATGGATACATTGAGATTAAATGCTTACATATGTAGGTGGATATAATCCTATTAGTATCTTTGTGCATAATATATCAAACATCTTAGTTCTCAAAGAGTTTAATATAATTAATTTACTGTTTAACAGAAATTATTTGTATATATATTTATTTGTTCAATGCTGCAATCAGCATTTAAAACGTATATTTATTTCAAAAATCACTACGATATATGTACATGGAACTTCTAAGTTAGTAAATTGATTTGTGATAATAATAATAAGTTACTTATACTTATAAAGTATCCTTGTCTCCATGGATTCACTTTCATTACGTAATCAGAGTGCAAAGTTGTCATTTAGAGGGTTTTCACTGACGTCATAGATTGCGATGTCATATTGGGAGTATAGAGTTGCTATATGTATTACAAAAAAAATGATCAAATTTCCAATAAAAATCTCATAGAAGCCATTTCAAATGGCTTTGAAATTAAGGAAAAGTCTAAAGAATAGTATTGAGTCCAGCTAATTGAATTTTTCCATTAAATTTTTTCATTAAAAAACAGTGATTTTTGAATATTAATCAAATTACTAGTTGTTTGTAATATTGTGTCATTCACGGCAGTAATTCACTATTTTTCTTCATTTTAAATAAATAAATATTTGTATTCGTGCCAAATGGAATTGTTTTTGCCCCCAAACCGGCATACCTACAAAATGATCACGTCACGTGAAAACACTGTGTAGATTTTTCTCATATACTTACAAACATTGGACATCAGAGCACGACAACCAATTTTGCTTGTTTATTTAAGGGTATTATAAAAACATAATATATTTTCCTTTGATGTTTTTTTTTAATTAGATTGAGCTGATAGAGGATAAGTCGGATTAGTAGATATTTACCAACATAAATACTGTAAATTATTTAAGCTTCTGATCTTATAAATTGAGGACAATGTTTGACATCTTTACAAAATGTTTCATTTTAACTGTATAAATGGATTATAAATGTACGTATTATGAATAATACTTACCTAAATGTGTTAAATTAAATATATTTTTGACCGATTGATGTATTAAGATTGTCAAAAAGGATTAGTATTTTGCTATAACATGCACTCTGCTAAACATATGAAGTGTTTTTTTTTTTGTTTTTTTTTCAAATAACTGACATAATATTTTAATATACCTACAAAAAATAAATTTCAAGCTAAAAAGGCAATCAAAATTCCTTGAAATAAAGATTCCTATTTAATATTACATTTTAGGGACTTATTGAAACAGGTTGTTCACTATAATGTGGTATAAAAACTTGAACATACTACTAAGTGAATAATTATTATCTTAAAATCTTTATTGTCAAAGTGATGAGGGCTGGCTCCACGACTCCATACCATACAATCTACATATATTAGGTCTATACATATGAAATGATACTTTCAGCTATTAGACAACAAATGTTAATAGGAGTATTTTTAAACCATCCCAAATATCTTATTTTTTTCGTCTGTTATCTGGCAACAATATTCAGTTCATTGTTTGTGAAGTTTTATTCAACATTTTTGCTTGTTCATTAAAATGTCGAATTTCGTGTATTCAAACTACGATTTGCAGACTTTGTTGATTTTCTGTTATCATTTGAAGAAAAATGCTTCTGAAGTACATCAAATGTTTGTAATTCTGACAGTAGACATGCTCTAAGCAGAGCACAGCATTGTCCGCCCGTCCAGAACCCAAAAACATCGGCCAAATCAGATCGCTTAGGCTGCAAGGCGTGTTTTCTGGGATCAACGAGGTATGATTTGATACGAGTAGTTAAAACGCGGTGAAACAATTGACAGTGCATGCTATCAACGACAATTGACCGATTTGAACAGTGCTATATACCAAAAATGCATTGAGAACCGCTGGTGCATGTGGCTTACTCACCAGACTTGGTGTCATTAGATTATGACTTGTTGGCATGGATGGGTCATGAATTAAAAGAACAGTGCTTTAATTCTCACGTAGAAGTCAAGAAAGGGCTCGATGAATGGTCTGCGGTCAAAGACGGCCAATTTTTGGGAAGTGCAACATCCCCAAATTGCCTATAGATGGAAAAAATATGTCGTTAGCTATGGTTATTATTTTGAAGGTTAAATTTGACACCATTTTTTTCACAATAAACGTTAGAAAGATAAAAATAAAGTATAATTTTATAGGTTTAGACCTCGTATTCACTGCCAAATTTATTTTTGCTAGTAGATATTTCATGTTCAATGGCCAAATATGTATGAATAGATGTAGGTATATTAATCACCTAGGGACATTATTTATGCTATGGGTAAAATATATTAATAATTTAGTTTGTAACTAAATTGTGAGAAGTTAATGTCCTTAAGTCCTCACAATTTGATTATTTAGCCATAAATAGTACAATGAATTATTTCCTAGATCACGTCTTTGTTATACCTACTGCCATGACTTCTGAGTGACACTCTATACTCTATCCTTTTGTTAATTTTTTACATGCTTTATATTGTCATTATGAAAGGTATAATTTATTGGTTTGTGAATTTTATGGGAGTGCTCAATGATGACTGTAGATTGATTGATAACTAGTGAAATAGATTGTAAAGAGGGAAAAATGTCAAAGTTAGGTTGCTTATTGAGAAAAATCATACATGCTACAGAGCATACAGTAGATTTTTGAGCAATATCCATATACCCACGTATTAACTAAATACGTTAATCCATGGTTTTTGTAATCCTTTAGAACAGGAAAAAATATAAATAATTCTTGACCTATACAAACACATGGAAGACAAACAAACTAAAGTCCAAATATAATAATAATAACACCTTCTTACATTATAAAAAAAAATGTAATTTAAGAAGTTTAGCAAAAATAAAATACGTATTTTAAGCAACTTTATCCAAACTTCACACCTTTTAGATTAATACCCATAAAAATATTTAAATTTTGATATTTTATAACTCACCTCACAGAGATCAACATGGTTTGTACAAACATAATAAATACATGTACAAATAGAATGTAATATATATGAATGAAGTAATTTAAAACATATAACTACTTAAGGGAGTAGATGTTTGTGTTTTTAAAAGTAGAGATCTGTCAACAAGTGACAGAAAATGAATAATTTAGCATCACATTAATTTTTGGATAAACAAAAGAAAACAAAAATGCGATTATCAATATAGATTTTCTAACCTTAAGACAATAAATAATATACATATAAACTAAGGTGACAATCCATTAGTAGCGAACACTAATTTTTTTTTCATTAAGTCAATTTATTAATTAAAAAATTGAAAATTTTGATATTTAAAGAGCACTCAACGTCTTTAAAGTTCAGAAAATTGACATGTTTTTTTATTACAAGTTTCATCTTTTTCTTGCATTATCATCTAGTTGTAATGTTTTTTTTATCTATAACTTTTTTGAGAAAAATAAACAGTCTTTAAAACATATTTATACTAATTTTCTCTAAAATGTATTTTTAGTAACATAAAGGAAGGAGAAATAAATAGAGAAATGAATGTATATTTTTTTCTTAACAATTAGATAATAAATTCAAATTACAGGGAAATTTTTCATAAATTTTTTATTATGGATTTACAAAACAAGTTTTAAATGAAATGTTTATTTATGTTCTCTTTTATTTCCCTTTTCATTGTGTCACTAGAACATTTTGTGAATTATAATTTTGTAGTAATTTTTTTTTTAAATGAATGTATATATAATTGTGTGAATTATAGAGTTTTCCGATTACTAATTGTACTGTGTTAAATTGTTGAACTTAAATCAATACAATACATTACTGTAATCAGTCATTCAAATTAACTAAATGACGTCATAGGTAAGTTTTAGAAATCTATTTTTTTTCTAGTCGTTGATTATATTTTTAATCTGTTTGAAAACAGATAATAATTAAACAAATAATATTAAGCCCTTAGGACCTCATTTAAGGTATTTCTTTAATTTAAGTATAAAGTGTGTATGACAATAACGTCAGAGTTTTAGATCAAAGTTTTTCAGCACCCTCTGACGTCATTGGTCAAAATAAAATGACGTTTGTAAATAAACGTTATTGATGGGAAAAATTACATACGTATATACGTGACTTTAATTTACCCATTGTACAAAGTATCACTAGGGATCAGGCAAATCTATAGTTGCAATGAAAGATAAATACAATTTTATGAAAAATCTTTAGGATAGTAAATAAATTTTTGACCCATTTTTCTCATTTTTTAAGTCGAAAAAATGTGTTGTAGTTATTTTATATCTTTAAATAAAAATATAAATCAATTGATTTTTCAGTTTTTTTGTTTTTGGCTCACAGGTCATATTTATGTTGTAGAGACACATGCAAATGTATCTAATCTAAACTGTCCTCAAAGTATAAAATGAATATTTTAAAATGGAAATGATTTTTTTAATACAGCTTGTCGTCAAGTACTTATAAATATTCATTACATATAAATGAGATCGGAAAAACTGCACACATATATTTTATTTATTGCAAAGTAAAGGCAAAATATGAAAGAAAAATTCATACAAAAATTTGATTTTCAAATATTTACTCTCATTGATAGATATTTTTTGACTTGCAAATCAAAGGAATATTTCAATTTAAATTAAATTCAATAAGCTCAAAATTTGCCATGTTTTGTCATTAAAAATAAATTATTGGTTTATAAGTATGTTATACCTCATAACAATCAATCCTTTTCCTTGAAAAGTTGTTTGATTTGCCCTTTGGGCCCATAGTTCTAAAATAATGAGTGTTCGAAGAAAAAAATCCACTTATGTATGTGCCAAGCATATTGATATTTCTAATTAATAGCAAATTAAGTACTGATGTTTAATTTGAAAAACGTGCTTATGGGGCTTTTTTGACCTCTTTGAAATCGGCATTTTCTAGTAGATGGATTTTTACCCTTGAAAAAAAAAAATGATTTATATTTTTTTAAAACGTATTTGTGTGAATATTTATTCTAACTTCGAATGTGACTATTTTTTATCCTTCTTGTCAATTTTTTCATAATTACTCAATAATGAATAAGAGAACAGTTCAGAAGTCAAAATATATATTACTTAGATATATAGCTATTTGTGAGACTGCAAGATGAAAAAATCAAGTTTTTGGTAAGATATCATCATTTTTTTTCCTCATAAATCATAATTTATTATCGATATATTTGTAAAAAAAAAAAAGAAAAGAAAAGAATTTTTCACTGTGTGACCAGTGTGTCTAGGAGAAAAACACTGAATCAGGAGCATTTAGGGATGCTTTAAGTTCAGACCTACTTATAGTGATGAAAATCAGACATCACTAATCACCATAACTAACATTTAAGTGTTGATAATTGCAGAAAAATAGTAAAAAGAACTCTTCTATTGGTTTGGCACTGTGAGATAATTTCTTTGCACTGCCAAAAATA
This sequence comes from Lepeophtheirus nordmannii, assembly GCA_963680855.1. NCBI lineage: Eukaryota > Metazoa > Arthropoda > Copepoda > Siphonostomatoida > Caligidae > Lepeophtheirus > Lepeophtheirus nordmannii. The sequence continues at coordinate 15,048,966 of OY804520.1, forward strand.
AACCTAAAAAATATTTTTTTAAAGCATAAGGGAGTCATCCATTTAGTATCTCCTACTGTTTGACCAATCTTCATTTAAAAGTAAAGATATTTACAGCCTAACAACAGATAGTTAAGAATTAGTTTGATCAATCATGGCAGAAAATACAAAAAAGTATTAGGAAAAATCGCAAAACCGATAAACAGCAAATTAGTTAGGATAAAACAGATACATTGTTTGACTTACTATACATATTATCTGTCTAATATTGGTCAACGTGTCTATAAAAAACTAACAAAAGTGAATAAATAATATATGAAGAAAATATTTTTTGTTGTATAAAAATATACTTTCTATGAAAATACCACATTAAAAAGTGTTTTTTGTGAGAAATCCTTTCTTGAAAAAATACAAATAACTATGCTCTATGTAACTTAAACAAAACTTTTTTTCATGGACAAAATCGAGCTTTTCTTGATAAAAATGGTATAGCATTTTTTCCTTAAACAAAAGCATTTGCTAATAATTATTCTACTTAATCAATAAAATAGTAATATCAACCACAAAAGGCCATAATAGTTGAGTACTAATATGTTGGAAGAAAATAAGTGATTTTCTTTTTTAAAAGGTTCGAGGTAAGTGCTTTTCAATAATTTTTTTGACTATTTTGGATTGTGTTGTATATATTAGAATAAACAAGTTGATATTGAAGTGCTCCCTCCTTCTTATTGGATATTTTGTATATATTGTACTTAAGATCAGTTCTTTAGAATATAGATTATTCGTATGACTGCGAATCTCTTTTGGTAAGATCCAGGACGGATCATTACATGGCGCAGTCGGTAGTTGTTAGAAAGTGAAGAAATCGATCCCGCCATAGAGACATGTTGGAAGAAGAGAAGACCCCTGCGTTAGCCACCGTAAGGAGATCCAGAGCCGGCCAAAGACGATCCTTCGATAGGCAATCTGAAAAAGTGAGGGAGTTAGTTCAGGAGGATAGTTCCTGTATATTAAAAATTAACCGTACAATGGAAGTTGTAAGAAAAGCCTTCAAAAATTATAGCGAAAAGACGGAATAGGTCATTATTTTCTTTAAAGAGACGTCGGAGGGCTTCCTGAAAGAGGTAGACGGTTTAATTCAGATGGAGGAAGATCTCATCGATTTAGAGGTTCTGGTGGATCGATATATGGAGAGACGTCCGGACGGAGGGATGGATCCTTCAGTCAAAGCGAAAGACCGGAGACACCCCAACATCCAAGCCCGATTCCCGAATCAAATCGAGGAAGACATTGAGGGTCCATTTAGTAATAAAGATATAAATTTAGATGCTTCAACAGATCAAAAGTCTGATCAGGGAAATATTGAACATTCTGAGAGTGTAGATGATCCTAAGAAACATGATATAGGAATCTTACATCCGGATTTTCCCCGACAGCTAAAAAAAGAATGGATTGAGGAGACATTAATGACTGCAAATGTAAAATGCACACAGGACACGAAGATACCGGAGGAAATCAAAATAAAATACCTAGGGGATTTGGTCGAGGAGTTTGCGGACGTATTTACCTGTGAAGAAGAGTTGAAATCGATGAAATTTCCCCCAATGAGGATAGAACTCACTGACGAAGCAAAACCATTTGCAATCCACGGAGCGAGGCAAATACCTTTTTGCTATAGGGACCAAGTCGAGAAGACTATAGACGATATGGTGAAGAAGGGCGTCATAGAAAAAATAGAAGACGAGGTAACAGAATGGTGCCATCCAATCGTTGTGGTACCAAAGCCTTATGGAAAAATACGGTTAACAATTGATCTGACCAAATTAAATTCTCAAGTAAAAAGAATAGTTCACCCGATGAAAACACCAAAAGAAGCAGTGTCTGAAATTAACCCCAAATCAAGATACTTTACCAAATTTGACGCAGTAAATGGCTACTGGCAGATGCCCCTTGAAGAAAAGTCAAAAGCTCACTACTTTCATCACGCCTTATGGAAGATATTTTTTCAAACGAGCACCGATGGGATTTATTTCCACGAGTGATGTGTACAATTGTCGTTGTGACCAAGCCTTAGAAGGAATTACCAATGCTCATAAAGTTGTTGATGACGTGCTGGTGGACGATGAAAGTTTCGAGGAACACGTGGAAAGTGTCAGGAAGATCTTGTCAAGATGTAAAGAGTATGGTATTACTCTAAGCAAGGAGAAGCTTAAGTTTGCGTGTGAAGAGATCAACTTCGTCGGATATAGGATTTGTAAGGATGGTATCGCTTCGGATGAAAAGAAACTGAAGGGGATTCGTGAGTTTCCAACACCTACAAATAAAACAGAATTACGATCGTTTATTGGTTTAGCGAATCAGCTCGCAAGCTTCTCGTCGAAATTCAGCAAAGCGGCAGAGCCTTTAAGACATCTGTTAAAGTCAAAAAATGAATTTGTTTGGGAGGAAGTACAAACCCAGGCAATGAATGAAGTAAAAAATATATTGACGAATACCCCGGTTCTCGCAATGTTCGATCCAAAGAAGGAGACCCGCCTAGAAACGGATGCGTCAAGAACGAAAGGACTTGGATTCGACCTGCTACAAAGACATGGAGAGAGATGGAAATTGGTTGAATGCGGGTCAAGGTTTGTAAGCGACACAGAGTCAAGATATGCAATGATAGAGCTTGAATCTCTTGCAATAAAATGGGCAATAAAAAAATGTCATATATATCTTAGTGGATTACCGAAGTTTGAAGTCGTCACCGATCACCATTCACTCCCAACGATATTTAATCAGTATTCTCTCAGTCAAATCGAAAACGCAAAGGTTCAAAAGATTAGAATGGATCTTCAACATTATCAATTTTATGTTACCTGGAGGAAAGGCAAGATCATTTGATTGCCGACGCCCTTTCTAGAGCCCCTGTTGATGATCCGGAGGAAGAAGAGGAGACCGAAGACGGAACTAAGGATATGGTTCGATTAGCTGTAGCCCGAGTCGCTGTAACGGAAGATAAAATTAGAAATATTGGCTTTGTAGACCTCATTATTGAGGAGATGAAGAAGACAGCCCTGATGGATGAAGATTATCAAAGCCAAGCAAAATGCATCGGAGGATCCGAGAGTCCAAATAGTGAATCTTCAAATCATTTTGTGAATTTATTTAAGGCCATGTGGAATGATTTGACAGTCGATGATGGAATAATCCTGATAGGAACACGAATCATTGTTCCAAAGGCGTGCCAAAAGGACATTTTGAAAAAACTCCACTCCGCCCATCAAGGAATAACGAAGACGAAGAGACGTGCACGAGAATCCGTTTATTGGCCTGGAATGAATAATGAGATAGAAATGATGATAGAAAAGTGTGAACCTTGTCAAAAGCACAGGCCCAGTCAAAGCCGGGAAACATTAGAACAGGATTCAATGCCTTCAATGATTTTTGAATCGATCAACTGACTTGTTTTCGTTGAATGGCAAGTCTTACCTAGTCTGCGTAGACGCTCTCTCAGGATACACCGTCGTAGAGGAGTACAGGAAGGATACCAACGCTGATCAGATCATTGAAACGTTCTCTAAGTGGTTCCGAGATTTTGGATACCCTAAAAATTTAAGATCAGATCAAGGCACTGTGTATTCATGCAAGAAATTTCAAGAGTTTTTACATAAACATGGAATCGTATGGTCACCTTCAAGTCCACATTATCCGCAAAGTAACGGGATGGCAGAGGCTGCCGTGAAGAATATGAAGAAATTACTTGATAAGTGTGGCTCCAGATCGATCAACTCCGAAGAGTTTCGTGATGGACTATTAGAATACAGGAATACGCCTCGTCAGTGTGGGTTCTCACCAAACCAAGTAGTTTTTGGTCAGAATTTAAGGTCTTCAGTACCCACACATACATCAGCTATGAGAAAACCACTAGCAAACATAAATAGACGTTTGGAAGAAGGAAAAGTGACGGCAAAACACTATTTTGACAATGGAACAAAAGATCTACCCATCTTAGGGGAAGGCGCAAAGATGCGTGTTCAATATACTATATCGAGGAGATGGGATCTTATGGGGAAGATAATATCTCGGAAGAAAAGGAGTTACGAGGTCCAACTTGAAAACGGGAGAAGATATTGGAGAATCAGGAGATTTATACGCCCGTTTTAAGAAGAGGGGGGATTGCTGTATATATTAGAATAAACAAGTTGATATTGAAGTGCTCCCTCCTTCTTATGAGATATTTTGTATATATTGTACTTAAGATCAGTTCTTTAGATTATAGATTATTCGTATGACTGCGAATCTCTTTTGGTAAGATCCAGGACGGATCATTACAGATTGTCGTTTCTGATACTTGAATTAAAGAAAAAGAAAAGGTGGGATATATCTGATACCTCAGGATTTCATATAAAATATGTAATATTTTGTACCATAGAAATATAATTTTTAAAGGAACTCATGACCAATGATTATATTATTTATTGTGCCGTAATATCTGAATAAAAAAAAGTTGATATCAAGGAAATCAATTGGTGGTGTGAAGTAGTCGTCGACCATTTACCTACATAATTGTATAAAAAGTATAAAGTTTTGCCAAAAATCCAAGTTGATAAATTTGATTTGTTGGTTCCATTTTTCTTTTTCTCAATTTGTTGCATTTTTTTCTGTTTTCATTTCACATATTTTCTTTTCTTTTTGTATATGCATCATCTTCTCAGTTGTGCCACCTCAGAAGATTTTTAATTTTACTCCTTTCCCTGTCATTCTCGGCTTTCGTGCTATGATTCATGAAAAAAGAAGGATGTTATCTAAAGCAATATGACCCATAAGATCAAAAAATCAATTTTACAACTCCGTAGTGGTTTAATATTTAGATTTTGGAGAAATCAGTGGCTTCTCTGAATCTGATTCAAGACCTGTGGCTTGTGCTGGCTTTTCATATGATAGCAGGTAAGAAGTAGCACTTGAAGATAACTCATTTGGGTTTGATCAATCCGTAGTCTCTAAAAGAACATAGTTTTCATCTGTGTGAATATTTCTGTCGAATAGAAATCCTTATGCTTAATATACTAGTTGTGAGACTTGATAGACTATTCTTCATCAACCTGGATTATAACACATCCACTAGTTTTTTGGATATCCACTAAATATCAAGAAGAGTAAATAGGCTCCTTGTGTAGCTTACCAAGGCACTATAAGTGTTTTCAAATATGTCTACGATAGTTCAGAAACTAAAGTACAAAAAAAATGAAATCAAATTTGTACTTTCCTCATGTAAGTAATGACGCTCATCTTTTACAGACTAAGAAAAATAACCAACACATAAAAAATGTCTAGTCTCATGACCAAGTTCTTCCATGACTCCTAAGAAATAAGTAGATGGTGACAATTATCTCCCCTGCACAAATTACTCCACTCTCCCCAATGTATGTACATTTTATCAGCTCTAAGCTTTCTACTTTTCATTCCCATTGATTGTTATTCCCACGTTGATAACTTAAATATGAATTACCTTGTGAACAATAGCCTACTTGTTATTGGCTAAGAATTTTGTGCTTTTTGGAAATTCTATCACATCATGATATAAATATACAAATATTTAATATAATAATATACTTTAAGATAATTAATAACAATTCACATAACATATTTATAAAAATGTTTCTTTTAGAACTTTTTATGGTCCACTCATTAAAGGTATAATGTAATTGTGTTAGTGTTTAAAATCTCAAACAACGTGTGTACATACATAGCAATATATGTATGTATGTAATTGATTAACAAAACTTTTTTATTATTAATAAGCCATAAAAACTTTCTGTTCATTAATTTATTTTTCGCAGAGAAACATACAGAGTATTGATCAAAATAAGTTTCATCAATTAGCGCACGATTTTAGTACGTGTTTTTAAGAGAAAAGTGGAAAACTTTGCACAATTAATATGCCTGAAGAATATTTACCTTTGTTAATTAGATTTTTCTGTCCTATTAGCTAAATATTTATTTATTTAACAAAGGGACGCACTTTTTTCTCTTTTCTAGTTAAAGGGCTACATATGTATCTATGTATGTTAGCAGTGTTTATTGATGAATGAAGTTTGAATTATTTATGAACTTATATATAATGGTACACATGAACGGAATTGAAATTCTATAATTTTTCTCTGATTCATTTTTCGGCACGACATCAAAGCCGTTGTTGATATTTTTCCACCTCCCCATGTAGGAAATGTATAAATAATTTATCAACAGTCACTAATAATTATTAATAATTCATACAACTTATCCTTGTTCTACTCAAATAACTACATAGTACTCAATACAATATATATATATATATTCTTAAAGAGGACTAGCCCCTTGCTCTGTCGAAATATAAATTATGCTTTTTTTGAACAAATAGCAATTACAAAGATTTTTATGCAAATTTATTTTATTAACAAATGTGATTTCCTTCAAAACAAAATAATTCATTCAAGCAATTTATTGAGGCCCTTACACTCATATGGCGAATGAAGTTGAAAGGCTGAGTTATTTATGTGGCTATGAGTATTGAATAAAGAAAAAGGGCTCTTCAAGCTATCAAAGGATAGAATAAGGTCTATTTAAAATCTCATGTTCACTATATTGTAGCGAACATGAAATTTTAAATTTTAATGAAAGTCTTACCCCCTAGTTTTTTGATTTTCATTTTGTCGTGAAAATTTCAACATTTAGAGATCTTTTTACACCTTGAAATTCAGAAAATTGACAGTTTCCAAAAAATTGACTTGTTTTGAAACTTTACAATCAAATTTTTTTTTAAAGTCCTCCTTAATTAGTATTTATAATTAAATGGTTACGTAAAAAATAAAACAATTCCTTGGTATATTATTAGTTCTACATAAGTTACTTTTAATAAAAGAAAAACAACCATTATTAGAGGTTATAAGAACACTTGTATCTACTTGTAGACGAATTTTTATTACTAAATAATGACGACTTTTTCAAGGTAGAAAATGGTTGTCTGTTTTTCAACTACTGGCAAAAGAAATTGTTTCTGACCTTCCTCATCTTTTGTAATAATTTTTAATAAATATGAATTGTGTCCCTATTAAGGCCTTATGCAACTTCTCTGTCAAATTATTGGCACATAAATTCCAATTTTGCTGAAATGCCAATAGGCTTCTCTTGATTTTATTTGTTTTTGTTGGGCAAATAACTATTTTCATTCATAAATGTCCTTGTTTTATAACTATAACGTTCTATTTTCTTTATTATTAAGTTTTGCTAACAGAGTATTTAACTATTGAAAAGTCACATACTTAAAATGAAAAACCAACTTTTTTTTCATTGATAAAAGATTGTGAACAACACAGTAGTCTAGATAAATGTGTGGTGATGTAAACAAAACATAAGTTATGGTACATTTGGTTAAATAAAGCTTTTTCCCACATAAAGTTATAACTGTTATATAAAAAAAATACCTAGATAAACAAAAACACATTTGCAAAACAATAAATGGCCCTTCCCTGCTGAATCATCAGATATTTCTCAAGATATAGCATATATTTATTTTGATATAATATATATATCACATCATTAAGGAGTCAAAAGAAACAGGTTAGCAAAAAAAAAAAGATATTTATTTTAGAGATACCAAATATTATTTTTATTATTTAAATATGGGGCTTTGAGAAGAAGAAAGTATATCTACCTATTTTTCATTCTGTATCAACAACTAAATAAATACAATCAAAGTAAACAGGTACATAAAATATTTACATATTACATCAATGTGATGTAATTTGTTGCAAAAATTTTCAATTAGAGACATATTGTGTGTTTACCAAGTCTACATATATCTATGAAATGAGACTTTATTTTTCAATTTCTAATGTTTATTGCGAAAAAAATGGTGACAAATTTAATCTTCAAAATAATAGCCATAGCTAGCAATATATTTGTCCTATCTCCCAGGCAATTTGTGGATGCTGTGTTATAAATATTGACCGTTTTCGTCCGCAAATGAATCATTGAACCATTTTTTGGCTTTTGCGTGAGAATTGTAGGTAGACCCTTTCTTTTAATACTTGACCCATCGATGCAATGAACTGATAATCTGATGGTGCCTAGTCTGGTGAGTAAACTGCATACACCAACGGTTCCACCAATTCCTGGGTCGATCTTGTTCGATGTGGCTGTGCATTGGTCATAAAAAGAATTACTTAGTGACGCCAATTGAAATATTCTGGGCGTTTTTGGTATATAGCGCAGTTCAAATCGATCAATTGTCATTGGTAGCGTACACCGTCCAATATTTCGCCGGGTTTTAAGAATTTGTACCAAATCATACCACGCTGATCCCAGAAAACACACAACATTGCCTTGCAGCCATTCTTCACGCTAAAATCACCACTACCACCTGAAGCACTGTGTTTTGCTTAGAACATGTCCATTGTAAGCTTTTGCAAGCATTTGATGTGCTCCAGAAGCCTTTTTCTTCAAATGGTAACATAAAATCAACAAAGTTCACAAATCGGTGTTTAAAGGCACAAAATTCGACATTTTTAAGAACGAACAAAAATGCGTTGTTGATTGAAGCTTCACAAACAATGAATTGAATATTGTTGCCAGATGACAGACGAAAAAAAGAAGACATTTGGGTTAGTTTAAAAATACTTCTAGCGACATTTGTTGTCTAATAACTGATAGTTTCATTTCATAGGTGTAGACCAACTAGGTGTTTATGAATAGATAGTTTTAAAACCTTTGTATTCTTGAAAAAAATAGTATTTGAGGTCTTCTTGAATAGCTTTTTAAAATTTAAGTCACAGAAAGAATTTAAAGACTATGACACACTTTCATTATTATCAAACAGAAATTAATTCATCATATAAATTTATTTTCTACTTTTTAATATAATTAACAAAATATTAGTAAATACTAACTTATTTATCCGTCGCTTCTGCTTGGTATGTTCAATTCTACATTAAATTACTTCAATTTAATCATATTTGCCTCATATTTATATGTAGCTTTGATACAATGATGAAAAATTCAAAGAATACAAAAAACTATAAGTCTACAACATCATTAAAACTACTAAGATTAACCCATTCATGCCAAATCAATCATCAACTTCTCAAGTTTCCTTATATAATATATAATTGATTCTTTTCTTGTGCTAATGGTGGTGAGAGTTTAGCAATACTTTTATTGATCAAAGAAATTTTTTATTTATAGTATTTGATGAAAATGGAGATACATAAATCTTAATTTAAAATAAATATGAGATGATTTGATTTTTTTATTTGAACATTGGTTGAAATACTTGGCTCTGTTTTGTGTTTTAACAACAATAGAAATACAAATTTAAACTTTCTCCCCCTTTTGCAAATATAATAAAAATGAACATTATACTGCTTTGATTCTTTGCACATTGGCAAATGTACTGAATATTTATGGTAGATGTTCATAGTAGCAAAAATAATATATTCAAATAAAAAAATCTGATTAATTAACTATTCATTAGATGTTATCTTAAAACCCTTGGATTTCTAATTGTTTGATAAATGATGAATTGCGTAATAGATATTTTATTTCTTTTATGTGTACTCTTCGTTGACATTACATAGTTTTAAAAAGCTAAGAGATAGAAAAAAAATAAAGTCATCATCATCTCAGTGATGTGCTAAACAAGATTAAAAGCAGCTATAAACGAACTTTGCAAAGTTACGATTTTTTCGGCAATCTCTTCACAAAGATATTTTTGAGAGACTCTAACTTTCTTATAGATTAAAATATAAACTGATGACATTTCATTTCTTGTTCAGTACTTTTAAATAAATCTAAACTTAACTGATAACTATAAAAATCAACTTGAATTAAAAAATATATTACTCTTTGATTTGTTTCTTTCTTTCAAGAAAATGATCTCCTCAGAGAATGATGCATTTAAGATCTACTTTCATCTTCAATCGAATGTAAAAAAAAAATTCTATATAAAAAACGACATCTTCTTTATTTAGCTATGCAAAAACAATTTGAAAAATATACGAAAATTCTCAACCCTTGGCAAACTTGATGACCAAGTAGATTTATATCAATTTGTTCAGATAACTTTTTCACATAAAATGATAGAAATCAGCAAACAAAGCCCTCTTGAGTAAAGTAAATTTGATTCTTTATGAAAAGTTTGTTGTTTTTTGTTATTCTTGAGATATTGTCAAGAAAATACAGGTCTACCTGGAAATAAATATATATTTATTTAACAAACATTCATACATTAAACAGCAACTATAAATTAACTTTTGGAGTCCTTTTGCAAAACGTTGGTTGATTTATCATCATTTCAATTTAAGTTGTATGCAAATTTCCAATGAATTTAATTCATAAGTCAAGGCTTTCCTGTCGAGATTGATGTTATTGTCTTATTTCCATAGGTACATATCTACATACATCAGATATTACATCATTGTCATCAAAAAATATTGACGCCTCAAGGACTGGAAGAAGACAAAATAGAGAAAAAAATTGAGAGACAAACTTGGGAAAACTCTGTTATCAAGAGATGAAAACTTTATTTATTTTTTTTACATATGTACATAGTTCAGTATGTGTATGTATATATGTACATACATAAAAATTTATTGGGCAATACTCTTATATAGATACATATATACTTTTGAATTAAACGAGAAGATTTGTTTTTATGATTCTATCGCAGTAGAGAAGTCTGAATGGAAATCTATCTCGAACAAAATACATATAATAAAAATGAATCATGATTTTATTCGTTTTTAATATCATTTGAAGAAGAAAAAATATATTTAATTGGAAAACGGTGATCACACGTTAAACGTTTTGTTTTTCTTTAGTACCATCCTATTTCAAATTAGTTTATTCTGGGTTGGATAGAATGAACTCTTCAGTATTTCTATGGAGGATCAAATTCAATATTTTCCATCAAGCGATTAATCATCATCAAGTATTAAAATCTTTGATTTTTATTGGGCATCATTTATATAGTTGATCACTGTATTGATTTTAATATTGCTAATTTTGAAAATAGCATGTGAAATAAATGCATCCATTAGTTCATTACATAAAAAGTTTGTTCATATTTCTCTATGATAGAAAAAACAAACACACGAGTAATAAGAGTCCTGATTTATTATAAATATTTTTTAGGTATTTTACAAAGGGTTTTTGACTATTTTTTTTATTGCAATCATGTTTCTTGACTAATTATATATCAATTTGAGTGTGGTCGAGCAAATCGTAGACAAATTGGAGAAGAAGACAGTTATACTGAACAAGGTCAAAAGTCCACCAAATTATCCTCACATATCTTTTAAAATTTAACAGCCTTGTGAGGTGGGCCCGAATCCAGTTGTCTATACATAAGCCTCCTGAGGATAAGTTTGGTTCAACGAAGGCTTGACAACGTTATTGAGACCTTTAAGGAACCAGTATGGCCTTGCCATCGGATACACCATACGCAACATTATGGCCTCAAGTGTGTGCTTTGTTTTATTAATAAGAAGACGTTCTAGTGGCTTGTGGCTAAGTAACTATCATTTTGAGCAATTATGGCCTTATCCACGGTTCAAAACTTGTACAACCCTCAGATTTTTTTTACATTCAGTTTAAAATTATTTTTTCCTTGGTCACTTTCATCTTCATGCTGGTCTTAGTGAAGAACTGCCAGTCCTTGTAGCTGTTATTCCCCAAGTCCTATACCCCTACCTAAATTGTGGCCTTTCTATGCTTGACCATGGATATCCTATTGGAAAATATGGATATTTCATATTTTTGGTTCTGGAGCAATTTTCATGGTTCGTTGGAGTAAACAAATTTGCCCAAAGAAGGGCAGTAAAAATTAATCTTTCGCCTTCCATATTAACACGAACTGGAGTGTTACAGCAAAAAACAAATCAAAGAAACAAAATAAATGTCTTAACCAGTTATAGAGGCTCAAAAAGTTATAAAGTTGTCAAACATGAATTTGAAAAGATTGCGGTAAAACGATTCCAAGTTTGTACATTTGATTTCCTTAACTATTTAAACCAAAATGGACCTGTGCCACATTCATCAGAAATGGAAACAATGTTTAGCTACATGCTTTTTTTTATCAGATATTAAAATAGCATTATCATGACGAACTTCTTCATGAATGTCTACTTCTCTGTCAAAGACTAACATAAAAAACTTAGAGAGATACAACCTTTCATCAAGAGATTCCTTACAATTAGCAAAGTCATATTCTGAAAGTTGATTTAATTTTAAGTTAAAAACAGATGTCATAGTTAACTTTATTTTTCTTATGGCTCTTGTACAAAACTCATAGGTTTGTCTACGATTTGCTCGACCGCATACATAAATATATGAAATTTTTTGGTACCAATTTGTGAATAAAATTTTATAAATTTTGTATGTTTTTTCATACAGAATTTTCAATCTTTATTATGTTTTTTTTATAGGAATCCTTGGCAAAAATATTTCCGTACCCCTCTCCTCACAATTTGAGAAGTATTTCTCCATGTTTACTATTACATGCAAGCATAGCATAGCAATATGCTTTTTACCAAATTCATACAAAAATAGGTTACTACTATTATCCAAATAAGAAATAATTCTCTTTGATAACAAATATTGGTATACCTAGATATACAAGGAAACATTAATATGATCTAAAAATGTTTAATAATAAGGCTCTTAAAATTCATATATTTATCTTAAAATCCTTACAGTGGATTATTCTGATACGATTTACTTAGCTTATCAGTTGCCTTTCACATAAAAAAAATGTAAAAATAAAAAAATTTAAAAATAGTTTCTAGATTCTAGAAAAAAAATTTATGCTGATTGATACATATATAAATACAAATAACAAGCTTTTAAAATTTAGTACATGTTTAATATGCAAAAAAAAAAAAAAAAAAAAACTCTCACATCCCACAAACGTGATGAATAACAAACAATCTTGTTTTACAGAAGATTTATGTAAGTTGAAAGATTTTTTTAGTTTTTTTTGTAAGTGACGAAATGACATATGTGTCAACTCAAAGAATTGTTGAAATAATAGTGTGTATATAACATATATAAGGAATGTATTCAAGTATCAGGATTTTAAAAAAAATACAATGTTGAACTAAAGTGATTTGAACAATAGAACGGCCAAATGCATAAACTACTCAAAGCTATAAAACAAAGTAACCTGACATGTTAGCTGTTAGCTTGAAGATGTTTCTTAGTATTTGGGACAACTTTTTTTTTTCTGCAAGATGTCAGTATAAATGTCTTCTCTTCGTAAAATTTATTTTGTTGTAATTGACGTAATAACATAAATTTATGGAGGTCATTCAGTGCCCCTAGTGAACAAAAAAGACAACTCTAAGACAAGTAAACTTGTACAAAAAATAATTACGTGGACGTCGTTTTTCCACTTTGTTTCATAGAATTGGAACTCCGGGCAGTCATTTTGACTGCCATATAAACTTAATTTATTTATATAGGTTTGTTTCAATAATAACACTGCTCAACAGTCAAAATTGGGTATAAGTATAATAAAATTTATTCAGTTTCACACACTTATTTCAAATCTGTAATTTTTTTTTCTAGAGTCCTAAAGTCTTTGAGAAATCAGACCCTACTTTTTTAGATTTTTTGGCCCATTTTCCTACTTCAACTTCAATTTAAGCCTAGAAGGATATTCATTTTGTACATTAAAAAATAATGATCCGGTAGTGTTTTTTTATGCAGATTCCATTTTTAGTCTTTGTTTTGACTCACGGTAGAGCTACTTAAGTAGTAGCGAGCAGAAGGATTTCAGCTGGTTTCTTAATCCTTCTGCGCGCTACTACTTACATATGTAACTCTACCGTGAGTCTTTGATTTCTAGTGAATTTTGATCGAAATTGAATGAAAATTTACACATTTAAGTAGACGTTTTCTTCTGAGTTAAGGAGTTTTATCGGGCGCTTGACATCTCAATTAAAAGCTATGGATCTAAGCTCTATAATGCATTTAATGTTATTGAAGTACAAAGGATTAGGCTTACTTTTGGGCCTACTCCAACACCCTACGCCTTTAGGAGTCCTTTTAGATCAAAACAAAGACTGGAAATGAAATTTGCATTAAATACATACACTAGCGAATCAACATTTTTTAATGCACAAAATTTGTATTGAAGTTGGAAAATGGGCCAAAAAAGCTAAAAAAACAGGGTCCGATTTTTCAAAAACCGTCGGACTCTAAAAAAAAATTCTACATATTTGCAATCGGCGTGTAAAACCGAATAACTTTTATTATACATATACCCCTTAGGCCTTTTTAATGTTCAAATTTGTTGACCAGTGTAATTAATGCAAATAATTGACATTATTTTAATTGTGTTAGCCTGTTATTAATCCATGGATTTCTTTTTATATTATATCTACATTCATCATTGCTAAATCTAAGACTTATAATATACATTGAAAAGATAGTGTCTCTAGTCTACTTATGGTACATATGTCCACACTTTCATAATTATGTTAAATTATAAAAGGATACTTTTTACGGAAATTAGATAGACTTTCTGCTTATTTGTTTTTAGGAAAATGGCAAAAACTATTTGTAAGATTATATTGTAATAATTGGCTGATTTTTTTTGTTTATTTTTTTGGATGGATAAATTATAAGTTCGTTTTATTAAAGCCCTTACTGAATATATATAAATTAAATTTTGCGGAAGAAATTCCATAGATTTTAAAATATTCAATAGATCTTTTATCTTAACAACCTTATTCCAAAACAAAAAGCAAGCGTACATTTTCATGCAAACAATAAAAGACTAAAATATTTCTTTAAAAATAGACTAACCTTGAGCAATTCACTCACATAAAGCCACCTTGATCTATGAAGGTATGCAAAAATACATTAATTTTCTATAAATTTCATTAGAGTCCTATATATACGTAAGAACTTTAGTTTTATTATAGGCATAAAAATAAGTGATTCTTAAGCATCAAGTTACAGCCTTTTTGTAATTAGAATCATGAATAAAGTTCGTAAGGACTTAGTCTGTGAATATAAATTAAGACAATGTTTATTTCATTCTAAACATGATGTTCACTATAAACAGCTTGTGTCTTATGGAATGAAGTATTATGTATATTAAGAAAAAAAATTACACAATTACATGCCTGCATTATTTCCGCATGCAGAGCCCTGCCATGCCAATGAATAAATATATATGCAACTATACATAGGTACATATATATATATATATATATATAGTTATATACATATATTCGTAAATGATGCAAAACTGGACAGCTAAATACACCTCATAAACTATGAGGAATTTTGCCCTGAAGTTTTTCATTAGCGTAGATAATGCTTTAAATAATCATTTCTATATTTTTTCAAAAAGACTTGGGGAGTTGTTTTGTGTATGCATACCCTGTATTTCCAACAATCTACATGTGACTTGAGAGCAATTGACTATGACTTTGGGTTGCAAATAGGTATATAAGTACATGGACTTAAATCTGTACCTGTAGATGACTGTTTTTCTGTATGAAATGATCACAATAAGTCACTTTGTTTGGTTGTTTCTCTTATGTACATAATGTATCATCTCAAGGTGAATTTGCACATTTGGCGACTCTGAAGATGACACAACGTCTTTGGACAATGGATAATTTATTTTTAATAACTTTGCATATTATGATAGTCTTTAAACTTTAGCCATTTTCCTTTTCAATATGAAGAGATTCTGATACATGAAACACATTTTGTTTTTGCAGGAAGAAAAATGTCAAAAAAAAACCTACAATCCAGGAATTACAAATTTGTTGAAAATTTGTTTCAAATCACAGAACCTTTCCATTTCGTTAAAAAAAAATTGTTTGGGTTTGAATATCATAATATAGGGAGTATTTACATAGAAATAAATTGTTCATTACTTCAATACGTTGTTTTATGAATCTACACAACGGCAAATTTGAAAGTTCATCTTCAGAAATAATTAGTTAGTAAAAAAAGATATTTTTTTAGTTCAAATATTACCTAAGAACAAAATCATTTAATGAGAGAGCCAAAATATGAAGAAAAAACAAAAAAACTTTGATATATAATACGTAACTCGAGCAATATGTAAATAAAAATAAAAGTTCAATTGGTTTAAAGCCATTGTATTTAAAAGATTTATGTATAAATGTTAGGATTTGTTTTTTTTTTTTTTTTTTTTTTTCCTCGTACCCAGGTACAAGAACATTGTTTATTTCAATTATCGCGTCACGTCCAAATATTTATAAGAAACAGTCTAAACAATAGGAGTAATATATAATATTGTATTAGGAAAATTGTTATATATAAAAAGAAACAAAAAAAACCACAAAATTTTTCTTTTAAAAACAAAAACCCGGCCCCCTTTACATATAATAAAACTAACGTGCAGGTTATATATGGGGTATGCTTTTATATTGGGATTAACAATAAATTTTCTATAATTTCGATCATATTATCGGGTAGGGGAGTTCTGGTAGATCTGAATTTGTATAAAATACTGAGAGTTTTAGTAATTAAAAAATTTATATCATCCTGGTGAGGGCCAATATAAATAAAGTTAAAGTGGCTAGGTTTTAAAAGTACATTAAAATTCTGGTGTACGTACAATAAAATTCGATCTCGTATCTCCTTCGTCGCCTCACATCCCGACAAAAAGTGGCTCGTTGTCTCCTTGCTAGTTTTACAGAAGAAACACTTCCTTTCTTCAAATGTTTTTCCACAAATACTTCCCGTTGTAAGTGTACCCGTTAATATTTTGTATTTAAACCAGTACAAAGTAAAATCGAACTTTGAATTTGATAAACCTTTTAAAATGCTACTGATTGGTTCCTTTTCGTCATGATTATTTCTTCTTCTTTCAAGCAGGACTAAATATTTAGTTTTAAAATAATTTTCTACTTGTAAATACCGTATGGATTTATTATTTAAAAATTTAATGAAATTAAAAAAACAATCCCTAGGGCCTATTTCTCTTTTTTTAAAGTCGATATTCTTTAATATAGTCTTTTTTTCTAAAATTTCATTAAATGATAGATTCTCCTTCTCATTAAAAATCTCCCCCATAAAATCCAGCTTCCTTTTAATCGATGTGTCGTTAATGAAGTAAAGTCTGCTGTTGAGTTTAGTAGGTTCCTGCCAAGTCATTAAAGGAAGAATTTTATCAGACATTTCCTTGCTGATCTTTGCAATGCTGTTCCAGAATAAGTTGGTAGACTCCAGTGTTCCGAGCACCCCATCCGGTCCTTTTCCCCTTATTTTGTCAGCTCTCCCACTGGACTCCACCCTAAGGCAAGAAAAGTATGAGTCCAGCAGTCGTCTGAACCAAGAGAACTGCAAAGCCTTCCAGAATCCTCGAAAGGTCAGCAGACCTAGTCCACCATATTTTTTGGGGCATGACATACGCTGCCATGTTATTCTTCCACTTACTTCGTACTTACAGATAAAATTGTGACACAAATCATCCATCATGCCTGCAAATTCATCACAGTATGGGATTATTTTGAGGAGGTGAATGACTTTGGAGAGGATTAAAGAGTTCCATACTCGAATTCTTCCAGGCAAATTGCTCGAAATAAGGCTTGAGTATCTGGATGATGCTTTCCTAATTCGTTGCTCTATCTCCTTTGTATTGCTCTCTATGTAAGATCGACCAAGGGATATTCTAGCACCTAATAAAGTTATTTCATTGGCAGTTTTTATTCCCTTTCCAACACAATCGCTTGATAAATTTGATACTATGACGGTCTTTTTAAGATTGATTTTCAACCCTGATATCAGTCCGAATTCTTCAATTATTTTAATGGTCTCATCTACTGACCCTTTTACCTCTATCGCTGATCCAGAATACAGGGTGGTCATGTCGTCGGCAAAGGCTTCTATTTTATGGTCGTTTGTGATTCCTTTTATGTTTGGGGATGAGTCTATCCTCCTTATAAGTTGATCCACGGCTAAGACAAAAAGACTTGGGGCCAATGGATCTCCTTGGCGGCAGCCTCTTCCTATTTCAATGTGTTTACATTGCAATTCGTACTCTGTATGAGCTTCCCGGAGACAAAGTGCAACCATTTTGATAAATTTTGTTCCAAAGCCATATGTTTTTAGACATCCGATTATAAAGTTGTGAGAAATGCTGTCGAAAGCTTTTTGAAAATCGATAGTCATCAGTGCAATGTTCTCTGTTCTCGCTTCAGCATCCGACAAAGAGTCCAGTATCCTTCTAATGATGTCTTCCATATATCTTCCTTTAATGAAACCCCTCTGCGGTGTGTGTATAATGAAGGGCAAGACTTCTCTCATGCGCTGTGATAGGATACCACTATAAATTTTATATGAAGAGTTTAGCATGGTCAGGGGTCTGAGATTTTCGATATACCGAGGATCCTTCCCGTTCTTTGGAATCAGCGTTAGGCTTCCCAAGTTGATATTTTTTTCGAAGTACCTCTGATAAACTGCTTCTTTAAAGACTTTTTCTAAGAGGGGGGACAGTGAATCACGATATTTTTTGTAAAACTCCATTGGATATCCATCCGGACCAGGTGATTTATTCTTTTTGTTGTATGCATTTATATAAGCTTTAATTTCGTTTGAAGTAATGTCTGAGTCTAATGAAGATTTCATGGTTTCAGCAAGTTGAGGAAGTTGAACGTCCTTGTACTGAGCAGCTTTGTATTCCACACTGGGAGTAAAATCGTGTTTATGGATAGAACACCCAACCCAAACTTGGTTTTCTTTTGTTTTGCATTCTCTACACGTGTATAACTCCTGGTAGAAGTCTGTTATCTTCTGTCGAATTTTCTCTTTGGATGTTATTTCTTCTCCATTACTTCCTAGCAACACATTGATGGTCTTCTTCTTCATACTGCTTTTTTCGAAGCTCTTTATTCGCTCCAAAATCACCTGATCCTTCCCAACTTCGGTGAGGCCTGTTCTAATCAAGCAGCCCTTTACTTCATTTAACTGCATATGTTTATCAATTGCAGAAAGACACTCTGTTTTGTTACTGTTAATATTTCCCATCGCCAAAATTCTCTGTTTCCTCTCATCACTCTTCCTCATCCCCAGCTTTATATATTCTCTTCTAGAGCAATCTAAAATCAGTTTGAGAGCGTGCGATGCAGTTTTAATTTTACGTGATATCAATCTTGAATGAATATCAGACATGATATCTGATATCTTCAAATTTGTCACCTCATCTTCCAGCAAACTCACGTTTAATTTCCATCTTTTCTTTTCATGTTTCTCTGGAGCTTTAAAAGTTGCTGAGATAGGCCGGTGATCAGATTTTACATTAGTCAGTAGTTTGTATTCGATAGTGTTAGAGATTAGTCCTGAAGTTGCAAATATGTAGTCAAGTCTCGAGCTTTTAATTAGAATATTGTCTTTTTTAACAAAAAAGGTATGGTCTGGAGTCTTTCTAAATCTAGTCGCAATGTCGGATAGGCATCTTTTTTCTAAAATTTCTCTGAGCACGGTAGTTGCACTTTTGTTGTTCTCTTTTTTATAATTGCGTGTATCTCTGTTTTGATCTAGAACAACATTCATGTCACCAAGTAAAATGAACTCACTACTTTCCTCTCCTTCGTTCGCCAGGAACATAGAGTCAATAGTCTCAAAAAAATGAGGATCATCATGATTCGGCCCATAAATTGATATAATCTTAATATTAAAACCAATCCCTTTTAATTCCACTACAGCATAATTTCCATTTCCGTCATTAGCAATAAATTTTGGACTAAAATCTTTTTTAATAGCTAAAAGTATGCCCCTTGATGGATGATTTGCCTTTTTTTTCCTTGCAGGAACTATAAAAGTGACATAGTCAATAGGAAAAATATTTCCAGAACCAATATTTGTCAGGCGTGTGTCACAAATAGAGATGACATCGGGTTTGTGGACTAATAAATTATCAATTACATTTTTTCTTTTTTCCTTATTAGCAATTGAATTAACATTTGCAGTCACAATTCTTAATTGGGACATTATTATGACGAATCTGAAGTATCAATTATCTTCTCCATTGGAATCCTCTTCTTGAGCTGTGGGGCTCTTTTCTCGAAGTTTTTTATTTGCGTCTTCGAGTGGGCTTCCAAATGTTCTTTTGCTTATCTTCTTTGTCCTGGTTGTCGTTAAAATGTCCGATTTTTTTGCTGTATTTTGTCTTTTTCTTAAGACAAGCTTCCATTCCTCCCTGAGTTTGTTTCCCCTCGGTAGATCTGAAGACTCTTCTGAAGCCTCCGATTCGACGTCCCCTGTTTGTTGTTGTCCTTTCTTTAATATGTCATTCTCATTCTGTGAAACCCCCATTTCACACTCTCTTTCTTCAAGATCTTCCTGTTGCGAAATAATTGCCTCTGTTATTTGTTCCTTTATACTTTCGATTCTTATTGGGAGATCAAATACGCTCCTGAAGTATCTGTCATATTCCTTATAAGGCAATCGGCCTGGTTCTTTGCAATTAACTTTAAAATGTCCAAACTTTAGACATTTGAAGCATTGGACCAGTTGAAAATTACAGGATACTTCAACTTTCTTTCCTCCAACAGGTAGGATTATTGGTAATTTTCTTTTTGGTTTAATTTTTTGTTTGAAATTTCCTGTCATGATCTTATTAAGTTTCTTGGAATATTCGATTTCCTCTTCGCTCTCCCCTCCCATTTGATGAGGAATTTCTTCATGGTCCCCAATTATCTCTCCAAATTCAGAAAGAATTTTTTTCATAGCCTCCATATCGATCTCGGATCCGTTCTTAATTAATACTTCTATGGGGTGTTGGGCTTTTTTAATACTTTCTAATCCTCTGATATTAAAGAAAACGTTTTCTTCGACTTCCATTTGCCCTTGAACAGTAGAGAAATATATGAGAACATTAATGGGGTTCTTGAATGTAATAATAATGTAGCCCGCTCCAGATTTGTTGTCATTTATTCTTTTAATTTCTTCTTCACAAATGCCAAGTGTCTCGAAGATTTTTTTATAATGCCGGATCTTGGGGTAGAATCCTTTAATACTTTTTTTATCTCCATTTTTCCAATCGATGTATATTTTGTCCCAATTGGGGTTTGAAATTATATTTTCATTTTTACGTAATCCGCTTCTTGTTTTAATAGAATAGGATATTTTCTTATTATTATTTTTTTCACTTTCAACACTCTCCTCTTGAGCACGCTCTTCTTCTTTTTCTTCTTTTTCCTCTTGACCTCCGACCTGTACACTCCTCCGTTCAGGAGGATCTTCAGGTGGGATAGTCATCCCTTTTTCTTGTAAAAGGAAGAATTACGTCACTTCTTACCTCTTACGTACTTATTCCTTCAGGGCTATGGATCAAAATGTAAAAACCATTCAAACGCTCCACAGAGTCCCCTTAGAGGTGAAGTTTGTTATCTCGGAAGGTCTTCAGATGCTTACCAACACAAAGATATGTCACTTCACTAATTATGATCGCTCTGACACAGTTAAATTAATTTTTTTCTCACGAAAAAAAAACTAACACGTTGTCACAGAGATATACATAGAAGACAATATGTAAATAAAAATAAAAGTTCAATTGGTTTAAAGCCATTGTATTTAAAAGATTTATGTATAAATGTTAGGATTTGTTTTGTTTGTGTATCTTCTGAGTTAATTTAAAACCTTGAGGAGTTTATTATTTTTATTACATACTTTAATTACTTATTTTGTTCGTTTTTTTCATAAAATATATTATGGTAAATTTTATTTCAACTCTCTTTAAACTTAGATATTTTGTATTATTATTATTGTGTATTTAATTACATATTTTTCATATGTTAATTTTTACTTTATGTAAAAACAATATGAATATTGAAATACAAAATTCAGATTCTGTTAAATCGAATTTCTTAAAGAATCATCAGGAACTTAAAAATATGTTATAAGAGTTTATACTTTATTTTGATAGTCTGATTTGTACCTTAAATGGTACGATGAATCAATTTCTTAATTTCTAGTTATAGGGATATTTCTATAACTAAGAATCTAATCATCGGAGTCCTGAATAGGTTAATTGAAAAAAAGTTATCGTAAAAGTAATTAAAGAGCATTATTTGAAGTGTAAGGACCTGCACATTGGAATTAGGGAAGAAAAAAACTTCTTTTACGTTTGCTCTGGGCATTATTCATTGAAAATTGTAATATGCCTTGAATCACATATTTTTGAATATATAAAAATCAATGACGTTTTCAGTACAGCTGTGAATGGATATGTATATACCTTATATCTAGCACTAAAGTTGGTCCAAAATACTTTTGCAAAGTTTTTTTTCAAAGACTGTTTACTAAATTTGAATTTTTAGTAAATGTTTGAGATTGCCCAATAACATATAAATAACTATGGCTCCAAAAAAGCAATTTATTCATATTGCTTAAGTAAAATTAACCCATTAAAGACGATAATTATTTAGGGCAGTTCAAAAACATTCAAGGGCATAATTAATTTACATAAATATATATGTATGTATTGGAAGAAAAAGAAATAATTAAAAAATTCTAAAAAATCCTAGAAACTTCCTCAAATACCAAGCCAATTAATTAATTAACCAAAAATGAAGTAATGCAAGTCCTTAGCATATTTTTTTCTTCTTATTTTACTGGTGAAATACAGAGATCAATAGATACACATGAATTAATAAAATAAATTGAAATACAGATTGAAAAATTCATACTTATTTTTACTACTATGAGTAAAAAATATAGGGAACTAAAAAATCTTTATTTAATCATCAAAATTCATTTCATTGCCCTTCAAAAGTAGCCCCCCCCCCCTAAATGCAATGCCCATGTTATAGTGTTTTATTAATACAGATACAATTTTGTTATGAAACAATAACTGATGAATTTAGAAATGCTATTAAAATTAAAAATCAAATGGTCAGTTTCTTGAGTAATAGATTACGTATCTTGAGAAATAAACCAGGAATTTTCAAAATTTCGAAAGAGTAAAGTTTGGAATATTCCGTTAAATTTTTTTGAGTTTCAACATCATTTCTCTAAATAGCATTTTAGTCATCATTTTTCAGATATTTTAAAAAAACAAAAAATTCGATTTTAACTGTTCATATAGAAACGCGATTATCAATTACACTAAAGAATATTTTGGCATGTAATTTAGCACCGATGTTCGAAACAGGAAAGTCAACTTAAAAACAAAAACATTTATCCCAATTGGAATTACCAAAAAAAATAATTCAAATTTTTTGCTCATAGTAGTAGAGGTTAATTAATTGACCTATCGTATATAAATGATTAAATGATTACCACTCTAATATAATAATAAAACAGTAATAGCAAATCATGAATACTACAATTATTTATAGAATCGTGGACTGAATGCGTATTTCATTTCTTTTAATGATGCATTGAACAAAAAAAATTACTTTTGAATCAATAAATTGCTTGATTATATTACTCTCTATATACTATGATATTTTTATTTGATTTTATCAATGGGGAAAAATATATTTATCCAAATATGGTATAACCTAGACAGAGAAATACTTGACAGAAAATTGTACATATATATATATATATATATATATAATTAGAAGCTAGAAATTAAAAAAGTTGCAAATATTGGTTCTCTTTATTATGACACATTCTTTTAAAACTCAAGAAGATGAATCAAATATATTTTATTTGTCTCTTATCAGTTGTCACTTATCACCTTTACATTCTACTAAGTAGTACATAGTATTGTGATAATTTTCTTTTTCTGTTGTTTAAACAACAATAGCAATATTAATAAAAAAAAAACTTTAGGAAGAAGATGTAAAAATGATTCAAACTGGAATTCTTAAGGGTGTATACATATGTGAATAATTATAAGATTACCACCACAGGAAAACAGATTTTTTTTCTTCTATCAGCCAGATTGTTGTTTCAAATTCTTCATTATTCCCCACTTGTCAAAAACTTCAATATTGTTAATGTATTTACTAGCTTTTTCAGAGCACAAGGTATGGTTAAACCAGAATGGCCTTGCGGTGCATATTATGTAAATCAACTAAGTGATGAGTTATTTGATCTTAAATCCTTCATTATCGCTTGAAGTAGAGGTCATCAACCAGTTGTAAACTCTGGACAGTGACAGCTTTACCGTATGCAGAGTCTGAGGTAAAGATACAAGTGCTGGGCCAGTCCTTTTCAAAATTAAAAAATTTTGAAAATTATTTGTTAAAGAATATATATGAGGATGCAGTGGTTTTATTTAGGGACGTGGAGCACTTGTTTTCGTTGCCTTTTACATAAAACTGGCCCTGGTTGTGAGCTATGTCTCATAAAATATCTGCTTCAATATATTTGTTATGAGTCTATTGTGTATAATCAAATGAATCTGGAATGGTAAAAGAGATGTCCAGAGTTATCTATTACGCAACCTTTCCTCTAGTGCTTTTATAGCTATATTACCAAATAATAATGAATACTAATTCACTGTCTTATTCATGAATGGGATTTATTATCACTTTGTTTGAATAAATAAAACAAAAATATTTATCAAAAAGATGGTATGAAGTTTATTTATTATGCATATGAAAATATACCAATTCATGAGTTAGTGCTATTTATTTATAAATTCATATATTTAAGTCAGCATTTTCATGAAAAAAGATATTGTCATAAGGAATTATTTGCAAAGTCACAACTTTGTAATTATAAAGATTTCTGAAAAATCATTCAAAAAGTAATTTAGCAAATACGAAAGAAAACGTAAATGCAATCGTATTTATTTATTTTGATAGTTGAAATATACCAGGTTTATACCTATGAAAAGAGACTTTATCTTTTAACTTCTAACCTTTATTGTGAAAAAATGCTGACAAATTTAATCTTCAAAATAATAGCCCTATCTAGTGACAAATTTTTCCCATCTCTCGGCAATTTATGGATGCCACGTCATACAAATGGGCTGTCTTTGTACGCAAACCAATCATTGAACCGTTTTTTGCCTTCTGTGTTAGAATTGAAGCGCTGTTCTTTAAATGCGTAACTCATCGATGCAAACAAGTGATAATCTGATGGCGCCGATTCTGGTGGGTAAGTTGCATATACCAACGGCTCTTAAATTGTTAATTCAGTAGCGTGCACCCGTCAACTGTTTCATGGTGTTTTAACAAATCATACCACACTAATCCCAGAAAACACACAGCATTGCCTTTCAGCCGAAGTGATCTGGTTTGGCCGATATTTTTGTGTTTTCTAACCACCTGAAGCACAGTACGCTGCTTACAACATGTCCATTGTAAGCTTCTACAAGCATTTGACATGCTTCAGAAGCGTTTTTCTTCAAATGATAACAGAAAATCAAGGAAGTCCGCAAATCGTAGTTTGAAGGCACACAAAATTTGACATTATTATGAAACGAACAAAAACGATTTGTTGTATGAAACTTCACAAACAAGGAACTGAATATTGTTACCAGAGCACAAACAAACAAAATAAGACATTTGGTATGGTTTATAAATACTCCTAGCGACATATGTTGCCTAATAGCAAAAAGTATCATTTCATAGGTATAGACCTAACCCATAAAGTAAATTTATTTTAAATGGTATGTAAAAGTTAAAATATATTCATTCCAAAAGTTCAGAAAGTCTGACTGCATTATATAAGCATATACCTGTATAAACTTTATCGTTGAAATTGAGTAGTTCAAGTGTATTTTACCTTGAGTTTAAAAAAAAAAATGCAGAGGCTATGGCTTGAAGCAATTTGACAGGGAAATAAAATACCAATTTTATTAGTTTGTACATATTTGTAGGATATGACGCAATATATGAATATATATTTATATATGATACGTTCCAACTTTGGTTTTTTTTTAAATCTATGATTAGACATAGGTTGAATACACAAACTAAATAATTTCAAATCCCTACTGATCCTTTTATATTTTGAAATAATAATTTTTTTCCCCTCAAATTTCTCATCCGCTTATTTAACATATTTTAATTTCATATTTGGCTTCTATATATATATTATGTCGTCATTTTCAACTATACTTAGAAAAATTTATATTTTTTTTCAGTGGGTCGTTTAGATTAGAAGATAGCAAAATTACATTGAGTAGGTACTCGTCTATTCATTTGAATATCTTATGAGTCAACGGCTTCAAAATAATTTAATTTAAAAACAGGAAATCAGTCCTTGAATGTAAACTAAATGTAATTAAAAAATAGATATCCTTTAATAAATCATAATTCGTCTCTTCGTATCTTGTTGTGGACAGTTTCTATAAGTCTCTATATTTTGAAGCTAAACAAACTCCATTTTAACTTCAATTTGGCAGAGTTTTTCTGTATTTGTACTCATTATTATTACTATTTGATGGGTTTATTATACATGACTCAACTTACTGTCCGTAAAATAAAATAAAAGAATCAATGACTTAATAATCCTTTAGGTAATAGCTGGATTAAGGACATGTTAACAAATAATAAATTAAGTAATGACCTGAAGAATTTTAAAAGCTATTACAAAAAAAAAACCAATAAATTGTATGCAGAAAGTGATTAGTGGACTTGGAATTAAAGTATAAATTATCATCATTAATTTAAACGCAATGTTTATATAATTGAAGATAGGCTCAAGGAGCTGATATTTTTCTTATTGTTTTTGTTGTTGTTGCAAAACCTATAAATTTGTACTTGGATTTAGGATGAAATCAGCAACTTAATTCATGTTAAAAGACTAGTAACTGCATTGTATATTTTATTTGCTACTAAACAATTGTCTATGAAACAAAGAAAATACCAAAACAATAACTTATAACTTGTCTTCAATTTATTTTATAAAAATATACTTTTCACGCGGATCTCTTCTCATAAATAATTGCATATTTGGTTCATAGTGAAACTATGTCAATACGTGAAATCAAGTAGCATACTACTTTCAAAAAAATGAATCTCAGAGAAGTGGCTCCTAACCTTTATCCACCCAGTAATCTTTTCCTACAAGTTTGACATCCCATGTGTGTCTTTTAATTTTCTTCTTTAGGAGAAAAAAAGAAAACAACATCATAGTCCTGATATTGTTTGCTACATGACCCACAAACCAAATTCTTCTGACCCCCAATGTAGTGTTCAAATGAATGATAGGAGTATAGCCTTCAACATAATAAAAAGTGGAGCATTCATAATCTTTTGGCGGGCCGTGGTGGGACATATAGACTATTTTATAAGTGTCACTCCCCCACCCATCGAATAAATTTTACGGATAAACTTTGACAAATTATACGCTACATTAATTACGACAAAAAAGTTATATTTGCATAGTTAATTTTAATTTTAACGTGCGTAAACAAAAATTAAAGAGGGACATTGATGTGACATGCAGCAATAGAAATCAAAATAGTTAGACAAAAAAACCAAAATGGGCACCTGTGATCACCTTACACACCGCGAGGAATAAATGATCTAGAGCGTTTGGTTGTATGAACTTTATCCTCTCTCCTTCTAAATACGTTATAGGTTAATTATAATCAATGACGTCATGTGTGGAGAGTGTGACGAACCTATTTAAAAATTCATAATGCTTACAAAAAAATTTTTTTCCTGTTTACAGTCAACGAAACAAAAAAAATGAGAAGTTCCTTTGAGTTCCTTATCAAAGTCCACGATATTATGTATTAATATGAATCAATTATTATTAATGTTTATTCAATAATCACCTCACATAAAATATCCTACATGACTAGTCAAAAATTATGATTCTTTAATTTGCTGATGACATAAATTAGAACATGAATGTGATTTTTCAATTCATGAACTTTGTTATTTAATCTATGAACTTTATTGATCATTTCGTTTAACCCTTAAAATATCAAATGATTTACTATACAATTAATATTATTTGAGTCCAATGGACTCATATTTGTTCATTCAGCCTATTTAGTAAGTTTCATAATATGTTAGATTTGTTCAATAGGTCTTAACGAAGTCTTTTCTTCAATTAATAGAATAATTGTATTTCTGTAATTGTTATACATACATTAAAAGGACATATAAAGTCATCAAATCTTGGCTTATTTAAAGCCATAGGAAAAATAGAGTCACAAATCTTTTTTTGTTTTGTAGTTTAAGGGTAAAAAAAAGTCTGAGGCAATAGTAATGTTTAGCACACAAATGCCATATATCAGGCATTTTTTTTATTTATACAGCCTTATACTACAATCTTTATTTCAAATATTTGGCAAATTTTTGTTAGTGAACAAAAATTCCATTAAATTTCAGATTGTCACCTTGATTATAACATTTATTATCATGGCTTGCTTATTGACTAAATGCAATTTTTTATTTAGCGTATGTTAAAAAGTACATTCACTAATGTAAAGAGTAAGTTACTTTTAAATGTAAGTAATTACTTTTACTCTTAAGCAGAAGTGTCACTTTTTGCAATTTGTAACGAGTAATGATTTACATTTCCCAAGTAGCAAGTCTAACACTGTCAATAAGTTCCTCAAATTCCTTTTTAATTGGATTACTGACCTTTTACTAGTAAATAACTACCTGCCTTTAATTTTTACAAACAAAATAATAATTAACCTTAATACCATATGTACTTGTTAACATATTGTGAATAAAAACTTATATAGAAGCACAAAATATACTACAAAGCCAAAAAAAAAAAACCATGGATTTTTAGTATTGAATATTTTTCATGTTGATTTAAAGAATAAAATGTTTTTTAAGTAGTTTAGCAGGAGGTATTTGTAGCTTCAAAAATAATGAGAGTAAAAAAAAAAACGTTTTTAAGCTCATTAAAACCTTTTTTAGAATATCAACAAAAACCATCTGCGTATATCTACTATATATTTAAGTGGACCACCTATTTGGAGTGCGAATATCTGAAAGATAATCATGTCTTGAGTATTTCTTTTTTTTTTGTTTTGTTATGATATGATACTTTAAAATAAAAATCCAAATTATTTTAAAACAAAATTATTTGTAGGTATATTCAACTGATGAAAATATATGTAAGTGTTCATATTTTGTTCTTTTAAGAACTTTCAAAGGCATAAAAATATATATGTAGATAGTTAAATCTTTAACTACTTTGTATGCACTGTCCTAAAAGTTTTCCTTTATACCTTTTGCTCTGGGTCAGATAATATTGATAGACTAGAACCCATATACTCTAAATATTTTGTTTTATGAGACTATTATTTCATGCATTTAATTATCTGCAAATAGGTGAAACACACTGTGAAGTTGCTCAATTTAACTACTTATTTTTTCTTAACTATATTATTAAGCAATCACAATTGTAATTATGTTCAAATTATACATATATGCACACTTATATTTACAGGGATAATTTAAATTAAAGGATTTTTTTTAGAATACCTAAAATAAAGTATATACTATAAATGCAAAAGTGTTTGACCTATGGCGTTTGTGTGCTAAACATTAATGTTGCCTCAACTTTGTTTAACCCTTAAACTACAAAACAAAAAAGATTTGTGACTTTACTTTTCCTATAGCTCTAAATAAGTCAACATTTGATGACTTTATAAATCCTTTGAAGTATTAAAATTAGAGAAATACAAATTATTCTATTAATTCATTATATAATTATGCAATTCACCTAATTAATCAACATAATAATTGATTGAAGAAAAGGCTTTGATAAGAGCTATTGTCCAAATCTAACATATTATGGAACTTACTAAATAGGCTGAATATACAAATATGGGTCCATTGGACTCGAATAATATTAATTAATATTAGTGAATGTAACTTTACTTTTTAACATACGCATAATGAAAAGTTGTATTTATTCAATAAGCAAACCATGATAATGAATGTTATAATATACGTGACAATATTTTATATCGGAAAGGAATGTAAGTAAATAAGTTACTTCATTTCTTCTAACACCGTTATTTCCAATTCTGCTTACAGATAATTTTTCAAACATAAGTGGAAACAAAAAATAACTCTTTAAATTCAAAAACTAAACGAAATAAGGAACTTTATATTTACAAATTGTGAATTTAATGTATTTTAGACCATAATAAAAGTCACTTCAATGTAGTACTTTTTTTATGGTATAACTTTTTTTGACAAATTTTTGACAAGATAATATGGTTTAAATAACTTTTTTTTCTAACTATGCCAAGTTTTTACGGAAATAAAGTATACCTATATAGATATATTTATTGAGAATTATGGCCGATCATCCAGATGACTTTAATCAATGAATTGACATAAAAAAAAAGGTAGGAAGAAAATAATTTAATAATAGTTATTTTTGGTACAAAATTCTCATAAACACATTTCAAATCAATCTTGCGACTTGGCATCAAATTAAAAGAGTAGAATGTAAAATTTAATCTAGTCCCTTTTATAAATAATTGCAAAAAATATTCAAAGCACAAAGAATTTACATATTTGGTTGTTCAGACTACTGGACAGATTCATTAGTCATAAAAGAGAAAAGACATTCATTAGTATTATATCAATTTATTTCATGTCCAAAAAGGTTATTGTTATCAATAATAAGAGACGCCAATTTTAGTTTAAAAAGCAGACTATATTTTTTTATTTTTTTTTTGTAGTTGTCTCTAACAAACACGTAGGTATTGATTACTATGAAACACATACCTCATATTATCCAGTCGTCACATTTTTCCCTCTCCTCTTTTTTGAGGAAGAGTATTTTAAGTATGTACATAAGTGTGAATGGAATGACAAAGTTTGTATGTCTCAGTCAATGCCTCTTTTAGAACCGTGGGTGGACATTTCGCCGAAAAATAGTTTACAAAGATTTGTTGAATGAACAAAAATCCCATCCTAGCTATGAGTCACTTATTAGTGCATTGCAATCAATTAAGCCATTTTTTAACTATGAAGTTAGTAAGTCGATTTGTAAAGCATGTATAAATAAATTAATTATTATCAGTTTTCTTTATCAGCCATCGGAAATTTTAATTAGAAGTGGAGGAAAATGAAAATATCAAGTAAAAAATAAAATATCCTGAGCAATCTATTATAAGACTAAAATTAATGTCTCTATTTATGGCAACTATCTAAATATAAATTGTAACAAAACCTTGGCGTGTACACAACATCATAGGATGCATAAACATTGACATATTGCACATAGACACAATATATTTTGTAATAACGAATAATAAATCATAGAAGAAAAGCCCATTTTGTTCAATAATTGGGACATAAAACACTAAATAATGGGTGCTATAGAAAGTCAAGCTATGAATAATATGCGGCAAATATAATTGGAGTAGGAAAAAAGCAATTAAAGTGGTTGGATGTACCTACATATAATGGGTAGATGAATAGGCATATATGTATACATACATAAAAACCCAAAAAGTATAATTAAAATGCCCAAATGTAAATAAAAAACCAGTCATAAATAAAATTTGTGTTTGGAAATGACATCATAACTTGAAAGAGCATTTATGTAGATATGTACATAAATATTTTTAAGTATTATGCTTTTATTTCATGATTTATATAAAGTAATAATGGGATATAGTAAGTCATTAAAGGAACAAAATATGCGTACAAAAAAAAATAATAATAATAATAATCTAAGAATGGGTTAAATTATGAAGAAAAAAAAGTGTATACACAGATAGGCATAAATAAATAAGTGTAATATATATGAAAAGATCCTGTTTCTATGGACCAGGCCTAGAAAAAAATGACCTTAAAATGAAATTTAAATACGTAGCTTGCATCAAATTCATTTATATGACCAGGGTCTTTTATAATAAATAGTAGGTCTCACAAGTGATCTGCAATGTACATACTATGAAGGTAACAAACGGGAAAATGTCGTCATTGCTCTGTCATTTTGAGTTATGGTTAAAAACAAGAGACAAAAAATGGAAATTTCTTTACTTTTTAGTATAAATAAAAGTTTTTTGTGGGTTTTATCAGCAAGCATTTTCTTACATAGGTTGCCATGATTTGTAGCATGAACAAAAAACACACATACAAAAAAACAAAGAATCATTTGTGTGTTTTTTTTATTTTTTTTAGTTAATGACTTGTTTCCTTGAAAGTTTCAAAAAGAGGGCTATATCAAGTTTAATGAATGAAAAACATAGGTAATTATACGCATATCTACTAAATCATTATAATTATTCATGTTTTTAAGGGGTCATTTGTAATTTGGATGCAGGGATTAAGTCTGAAGTCATTTAATTATAGAGAATTTATTTTGATGAGTATTAATTGGCAAACTTTGATACATATGATCTTATAACAATAGTTAAATAAATAAAACTATAAAATAATACGAAATAATCAAAATATAAATAATAATCTAAATATGTGATACTAAGACATAAAATTGATTTGTAGCAAGAAAAAAGAAAAGAAAAAGTGATACATATTTCTATTTGTTTGAATTAAACATAATCCCTTTTTGATCTAAAATATTAAAAAACAAGGGTTAAAAATTTATTTTACTGCACTAAAACATTTTTATATCAACTAAATTCGTCTTTCATTGGTCTTAATCATGATTAATGAATTTATTGTTGATAATTTTTCTTCATTAGAGATAATTTTTTATATTTTCCGCGTAAATCATTTCCTTTAGCAACGAAAAGCAATGATATCATATACAATTCCATTATTTTGCTACCATTTTTGCAAAAAAAAAAAACAAATTGATATTATATATTATTAAAAAAGTAAATTTCTTTAATTTCATTTAAAAAATGTTAATTATTATACAAAATACACTCTTCAGAGGAGTTTTATGTTTTGGAAACACAGATATTGTTCTTTATTAGACAAGATAGAATTAACCTTATACATACATACTCCTTTTAAATATAGTCTATTGTGCTTGCCAATATACTTTCTATCCAATACGCATCTTCATCAGAATATTATTGTAAAACTATAATATTCTGTTATTTTTTGCTTATAGTTGTTGGTTGAAGATACGTCGTAATCTTTATTGCAACTTTTCTTTCAGAATCACTTGGTCCTAGTTAACCAATTCTTCCCCCCACAGTGGAAACATTCTTCATTTCATAGTACACATAATAACAAAAGTTAGTTTGAGCACAGAAAATTCACATTCAGAGCACTAATTAGGGTAAGAAAAGTTGAAAAGTCGGCAGCTAACAGCAATACACAGAGTAAATTTTTATATTAGGAGAGTTGTGCCGTGCTCATGATCATAAATTTCCAGCCATATGCAAAGATCTTAAAAATTTGTAGAAAAATACATCTCCTGCAAAATAATCTTTTTTCTTAAAAAAAACCTTATAGATCTTTGCATTTGGTTAGAAAACTAAATACCTACATATATTAATATTTTGTACGGAAGGAAGTTTATCCACTTTCCAAAATGGACTCATCAACAGAGTGAAATTGACAATATTGGTTTATAGGTAATTAAGTAGTTCCAAAGAGTTACTGGACTGATTGAGACATGAGATGTGTGTCAGTACAACACCAAGGAACGGATTTATGTAATAAGTAAGAGAGGTCAGTGCACCATGTTTGCCGATGAAATACAAAATTACGGGCCCCAGCCTTTCATATTTTTATTTTCATTTTCAAATTCGATTGAAACTTTAAAAAAAAAAGAGCCCCATTACATTTATCTTTGCCAAAGGCTCCACATATGGTAAAACCAGCTTTGACTACCTCCAAACATTTCATTAAAAAGGTCCTGTCATAACCAAAAAGAAATATTTTACTATGGGTAAAATCCGATTGATCTAATCCTGATTAAATAGGGTATTACTGTGCTTGTTATAATGGGAAACTACAGGGCTGTAGTCACATGATTATTATACTAATCATATATAATTACAATGATCAACAGTCAAAAATCCTAAGGGGTAAAATTATAATAAGGTTATTCAGTTTTGCACACTGATTTCAAAAATGTATTTTTTTTTTCAAGAGTCCGACGGTTTTTAAGAAATCGAATCCTACTTTTTAGCTTTTTTTGCCCATTTTCCAACTTCAACTTCAATTTAAACCTAGAAGGATACTCGTTTTGTACATTAAAAAATAATGAGCCGCTAGTATATTTTTAATGCAAATTAAATTTCTAGTTTGTTTGTTTTTTACCTAAAGGGACTTATGGAGGCGTAGGCAGCGGGAGTTTGCCCAATAGTCGGCCAAAACGCTTGTACTTAAACAACTCCTTCAAAATTACATGAAATTGATTAATAATGAATTTATTAAAGAGCTGAGACACACACCTTTCAAACGAGATGTTAAGTGCTTAATAAGACTCCTTAACCAAGAAGAAATTGTCCATCTAAAGGTGTAAATTTTCATCCAATTTCGAGCAAAAATTCGTAAAAAATCAATGACTCACGATAGAGCTACTTAAATAGTAGCGTGCAGAAGTATTAAGAAACCAGCTGAAATTCTTCTGCGCGCTATTACATATGGCCTAAAAAGCTAAAAAGTAGGGTCCAATTTCTCGAAAACTATAGGGCTTTCGAAAAAAAAAAAAATACGGATTTGAAATCAGCGCGCAAAACTGAATACTTTTATTATAATTATACCTCTTAGGACTCTTGAAAGTTCAAATTTGTTGACCAGTGTTATTAAGCTAAATATCACAACATTTCGTTATTCTACAAAAATTATTAAGTTTCTAAAAATAATTTTATGAAACGACAAAGTGTAACTGAGTAGTAATGTATGCCAATTAATTTCTTTTTTTCTATATATATGTATATATATAAGTTTTTTTTTTGGAGAATGTAACTTCACAGCATTTTAGCACATACTCAAGTTTCTTTTATAAATTTATATATATTTATATTTTTTGTTTGTTACGTAGCATAAAATATTTTTTAAATGACCAATTATCTCTTCAAATTTATGTCTTATTCATTAAAAAATTTTACTCTATTAACACATTAATTTATATAAAGGTTTTTTTAACTCCTTTTATCAATGGGAAAGAAAAAACAGCAACGGATAAATAACCTTCAATTCATGATTCTATGTACTATTCTATGTACTATTCTATGTTTATTGCCTTTTAGGTATTTTCTCAATTTAACCCATTTCCATTTCCAACACATAAATCCATGTAGAAATCTTCTTCTTATATAAAGAAAAAAGATGTATACAATGCATAGGATGATAAAACTCTAATTGGTCATGTTAAAAATATTTCTAAACAAAGTCTTTGTTGCATCGACATTTAAATTTTGCAAATGTCTGATCATCTCACCTCATAAATTAATCCTTCATGTTTGAATTAATTATTTCAATTGGATACAAGCACATATTTGTATATATATAAATTCATCTGCATTAAATAAGATTAAGCAGAGTTATAACAAATCTAGACAAAATAAAGATGACAAAACCTTCTTCTTCTTCTTCTTCAAGGCATCAAGTTGTAATTAAATTATAATTAGCATACTGATAAGTACAGAAAAATGTATTGATAAAAATAATTTTAACAATGTTTATTTCCTAAAATTGTTGAAATGTCAATGAAAGCATTTAAATACCCAGGTATGAATTGCTTTAAGACTGTATTCCTTTGCATAGTCCCACAAAAGTTACATTAATATAATTATAAATTAAATTGGAAATAAAGTTGATATATAATTCCCTTTCTTTCGGATAGCAAATAAATAATATTTTTAATTTGATAATTGACAAGTTAATTAAGTACAAATCAAGATTTATAGTAGGTACCATCTTTATTTGTTCTCCAGGTAACAGAGATTACTCTATATTTTTATATAAATATATAGGTAGTACTCATGTAATGTAAGATTTAAAATAATAATAATAATCAAACACAATTATACTTCTGTCACAGTTATGCTTCTTCCTTTGTTTTATTTATTATACATATAGTGTACGTTTTTATAGAATGACACATCTGCGGATATATATATCGGCTTTAAACATTGCTTCATAGAGATGAGTTAGCAAAGAATAAAGCTACGTGGGTCAATGTATGTATGTAAATATTAGATAGGGTCATAATCCAGACTGAGGCCCATGATAAGAGCAAGACTTTAAAGAGTCGAGACTCAAAGGGAAAAGGGAATTTTTTGAAATATTGTTCCTTTGGTTTTGATCTCAGTTTGTCTTGGTATTGTATGTATGTATATGTTTCGGATAACGTGATTTTTAGGTCTCTTGAAAGTTTGATTGAGAGACAAGAGGAAGACCCATCTCAATGACTACACTTTACCTTGAATAAAAATAGGTATAAAGTGCTTAGTGTTATTGTGTATTTAAGATCCAAAGGCTCTATCTACGCAAAAGTGCACAAATGTTTTTTTTTATTTTTTAGAAAGAGAAACAGAAAAAAAGGAGAGAGGGGGGGGGGGTGTAACGAATGCAAAGTGATTGATTTATAGCCATTCTGTTTTTGTTTTTTGGGTTTTATAACTTTTTTCTTTCTCTTCAAATATTTTCAAATAAACACATACATATAGGTATTGTATACGAGTATAAGGCATTAATTACTTCTTAGCATGAAAAAAAGAATATTTTTTCTCTTTAATCAATAGATTTTCAAAATACAAAATCTACGTTTGTGTTTAACATTATTTAGCATGTTTATGGTACGTATCCCTAAGATTATATTTTTTGCTACACAACACGTATTTATTTAGATATTAATTATACTACAATCTAATTAATAAAGTACATTTGGCCCTGATTTACCATATTTTTTTTTTTTTTAATAAACAAATTATTTTGATCGCTTAAAAGATTTTATAAAAGAGAGTTGCCAATTTCGACTCTAACTAAAGGCCTCAAAAATGATGTGGGAAGGAAAAAACTTGTAAAAGCCATTAGGGTCCAAATGAAATTAATACTACATACAATCTTTTTACTTATTTATATTTGCAATATAATGTGAATTTATGTGCTTAAGTAATCATATACATAGTTGCATACAGTTTGTATCAAGTTAACTGTAACTTTTAGGGATTTAATTATATTGATCAATCTCTTTTTGATATAATTAGAAAAGTTATTTCAAGTCTCTTCTCTGCTATGATTATAAGAATAGATTTTGTATTGAGTAATAATAAACATTCATCGTATTAAACATCTTGTAGCTATTTATTAATCATTTGCTCTCAAATTTGAATATCTTAAATCAACAAGGGACAATTGTATGTTGTTGTTGTCTTTTTACATGCATTGTAAACAAAAGTTACTTATTAGATAATGAAACTATTTAGAATAAAATTACAATCATATGTAAATTGTATGTTAATAAACGTGCTTTCTAATTTCATGTTTACATTTATAAAGAGAGAAGTCAAGTTGTAAACAACACTGCAGTGAGTTAACATCTTAGTTAATCAAATATATGTTGACCACATTTTCTTTACTTTTTAATCAACCATGTATGTATAGTATATATAACACATAAATGCGTACAAACATATGTACAAAAATACATCCAATAATTGATTTTATGGTTAATTAAACAACGATGTACTTGTATACAATGTAAAAAAGAGGAAAAGTAGAGCTTCTTTCTTGAGTATAGCTTAACAAATAAACAAATGCTTGATTGGTAAGATTCTAGATATAATCAATAGCTATGCCTTATAATCAGGACAACCTTTACCAATTATCTTATATTATATATATATATATATATATATATATATATATTCTTATTAATAAATTTATTGATTGAAGAAAGTTGCGAGGGAAAGCAATAGTTTTAAGAAATAAAAGTATCACTGTTCATAATTTGTATATTTAATTTGTGGAGTAATGGAGTGAATATTGACCAAAGGAATAGTAACCCTATGGAACATTAAATGTCATTAATTCCTTTGTGTGTTGTACTCATCAATCAATTAACATTTGCTTGATTAATATACATAGGAGTGTACATACATATAGAAGGGGAAATTGAAGACAATTGCAATATGCACTTTTTCCTAAATATCAAAAGAGTTATAGCTATGAAATTCACACCACAATTTTATTGTACAATGACACTTATTGACTAAAAAAACATATATTTTTGTCACTTAACCTTTGAGATACTTGATAAAAATTGATTTTGTGGAGTAAAAGTAATTACCAAAGGAATGATATTTTATCGTAATGGAGTCCATTTTTCTTTATTTTCCCTGTAACTTAAAATATCATTTAAATAATTGATTCTTTTGCAATCATAGGATGTAATTTATTAAAATTACAACCCCAGACACACACAGGAGATATTTAAGAAAATGCATTTTATAAAAAAAAAAATTACTAATTGATAAAATCTTTTAATAGACTCAATCGATAAGAGAGGGGTGTAAGTATATTGTATTATATTTTGATACATTTAACTCTCCCAGTAATAATTGTACCAAAAGCAAAAAGTCATGTCCTCTTTTTTTTAGTCTTTACAATATTTTGTACAAATAGAAAAATAGCTAGTTCAGTATCCAGAGCTCATGATGTAGGCTTTAATCAGATCATAAAATATACTGTTATAATAATAGAAAATGCATATTTTTAAAATGCGGATAATTTGCGAAATTAATATAAAATAATATATGTATACATATATTTTTTTCTTTCTCCGAAAAAGTATGCAAATTTTAATTTCAAATAAATCAATATGCGTCTGTCTGTCTGTGTCTGCTAGGGTACTTTGTTAATGAACCCTAGTAGTGCAAATACATACATATATGTTGGTATGGATGAGTTTTCTCCTTTTACCTACCTTTATAGATAATAAATGTACACATGCATATAGCCTACCTATTAGCAGAGAATGGTATTTCCAAAACAATAAAACCATTTAACGACGACATACAAAAAGATCCACCATCGCTACGGTTCTCAATATTGAATTCTTTTGAACATAACTCTTTTTTTTTTTGCATGTATATATTTATGGATTTTATGAGGTCACTGATGAAGTTATGGTTCTATTTTGGAGGGAGGGAGAGGGGAAGGGATAAATATCTGTACATCAACTCGTTATCCACAAATCCTAATTTATTTTTGGTGCTGAAAGACAAGAATTGAGTGTCATTTCATAAATTAAAAAGTAATTCAGTTTTGTTGCTGTCTACATACATATAAGAGAGAAGGTAATTTCCCTTGTTAGTATATTTAGGAACAGAGTTGATCATTTGAAGAAAGTTCAACAACAAAACGGGGGAAGAGAAAAGTTGTAGGAAGGTTCTATCACGCATTACTTACTCACGTAATACATACACATAAATAATTTGGTTTCCTTCGTCTTCCTCTCTTTTTGTAAGTCTATAATTTAACCCTTGGGAATGCAAAAAGAAAGTCGGAAAAACAAAACAAAAACTACCAACTTTTATTTCTATGTATGAGGCATGTACATACAAAAAAATTATTTCATTTTTAGTATAAATATGAACCTGGTCCAAAGAAAGAATAGAATGTCCTTCTGCTCTGATTTTTGTTCCCTCACTGCACATTAGATCAAACATTCATTTTATCTTCCTTTTTATACTAGTCTGTATAAATTTTATTATTGTTGTTGTAAAAACTATTTCTAACCCAAGTATTTGCATCCGGGAATTATCTGTATTTTAGGAATGTTTGTACATTTTAACTTTAAAATTTAAATTTGCAGAAACATTCACCCAAATTTAAAGTGTTGATATTTTTATCCGAAGATATTTAGTACATGAGTATGATGTAAATATTCTTCTTTCAAATTAATAAATAAAACCAGTTGCTTTCGCAAATTATCCGCATTTTAAAAATATGCATTTTCTATTA
Organism: Lepeophtheirus nordmannii; assembly: GCA_963680855.1. Taxonomy (NCBI): domain Eukaryota; kingdom Metazoa; phylum Arthropoda; class Copepoda; order Siphonostomatoida; family Caligidae; genus Lepeophtheirus; species Lepeophtheirus nordmannii. Next base: position 15,088,700 of record OY804520.1, read on the forward strand.
TGCATTTTGTATTAACAGTATATTTCTATTAGTTAAATAATGACTCCAAAAAATTGCAACTTAATTATAGGAAAAAACCAACTGCCACTTAATAAATATCTGGGGTTAAATGGACGTTCTTTCAGGGACCATATTGGCTCCCTGTGTAGTTGTAACATTTATCCGATTACTTTATTGGATAAACAATAATCCTTTGTTTCTCGATATAAAGTGACATTTTAGCAAAAACCGTGCGGTATAGGTCTTAAAATGACTCCGAAATATTGGGCCGTTATATTTATGAAGTAAAAGGTGACTTAAAGTAGATTTTCTCCGTTTCAATATTAAAAAAAAACTTGTTGTCTTGTTGACTTGACACATTTGTAATAGTATAATTTCTTTTAATATACATGCACATCCACAAAATATCAAATCTTGAGTTTCACATCCACCTTTTTTAAATACACTATCAATAAGAAGTGAACTACTCCTTAAAGACTTGATAGGATTGTTTTTAAATAGACTGCACAATCATTTCTAAAAAAAAAACACTTATAAATTATTATTCTTTTTTATTGTAGGTATATTATGCATTGACTCGGTTTATGTTAAACATAAAACAAACATACAACGAAAAACAAGAAAAAAACCACAAACAAAAGCCACTTGTATAAAGCAACTTTAAAAATTCATGGTAATTGTATAAATTCTTAAATAATTATACTAAGGGAATATGTTGTCTACAAAAGACTTGATACTATGTTTTAAATATTTGGCACTTATGCGTCATATGAAAAAAAAAATTGTTTCTTCTTACCTTACAGATACTTATTAAGTTTGTCAAACATTTATTTCCATTTGAATGTATTCAAGTATCTCATATAGGTCAAATTGGATTTAAAATCTGTATTATAAGAAAAATGTCTATTTTAAAATGGAGATGTAAGGGCACAGATGCTCAAAAGCTATCTGAAGAGGGGAATGAGGACACAACTATGAAAGTTGAAGTAGCTCTGCATTGAGTCAAAGAAATTTTTCTGATTTAAAAAACATTTTTGGTGTAATATAAGATTTTGGTAAGTATTTGAGGTACTTTTAAATAAATTCAGAATTTATTTTTTTCCTCAAAGTTAAGGATTCTTATCGGGCGCTTGACATTTAATTTAAAGCTGTGAGTCTCAGCTTTTGAATGCATTCCTTATTAGTTCATTTCATGTAATATTCAAGGAGTTATTTAAGTACAAAGGATTTGTCTGGATTTAGGGCCTACTCCCATCCCCTACGCCCCCAGGAGTCCCTATAGGTCAAAACAAAGACTGAAATGAAATTTATATTAGAAACACTAGCGAATCTTATGTTTTAATGCACAAAATGAGTATCCTTTTAGGCTTAAATTGAAGTTGAAGTTGTAAAATGGGTCAAAAAAGCTCAAAAAGTAAGGTTCGATTTTTGGAAAACTTTAGGATTCTCGAAAGATATTTAATTACAAATTTGAAATGAGCGTGTAAAAATAAATAACTTTTATTTTACTCATACCCCTTAGGATTTTTGACTGTTGACCAGTGATATTATATTGATTCCAAGTTTTGTTTTGTTATTGTAATTTTTTTTTAAAGAAGGTTATTTCCTGTCAAGAACAATAATGCCTATTTAATGTAAATAGTATGCTTCAATGAATCCTATATGGTCTATATGGTCATTGGTCTGAAGGTACTTAAACTACATGCTCTTACTCTATTTTATACCAAAGAATTAGAAATGCATATATGTATACTACTAATTTATCTATTAAAAAAATTGCATCGTTTTATTAGAATGCTTTGCATTTGTAACTCTAAACTAATTACTTAGAACTTCAACTTTTGTTACTACTAATGGAGCATTAGTTCAAAGTATGTACATTATAATAATTATTTGTAAAACAAAAAGAAAACATGTAATATTAAAATATTAAAAGTTATAAAAATAGTGCAGGAACCCTTTTTTAATGAATGCATTCCTTCATATTTACTTTGACACACTTTCCTCGAATGCATCCATAATACATTTATCTATTTATGCATGTATTTAAGATATTAGCAAAAATGTATGTATTTACATACATTTTGAAATTTTTAATTTCATTAAAATATAGTGTTTAGTTTATAAGTCGTTTAGAGTAGTAAATATTATACAATAACACAGGTCAAATAAATTTAAAATGTCACAAATTCTAAGGGTTTAAGTATAATAAAAGTTATTCAATTTTGCAACTTGATTTCAAATCAGTATTATTTTTTTTTCAAGAGTTCGATGGTTTTATAGAAATAAAGCCCTACTTTTTGAGCTATTTTGGTCCATTTTCTAACTTCAACTTCAATTTAAGCCTAGGAGGATACTCATTTTGTGCATTAAAAAATAATGACTTGCTAGTGTATTTAAAGCAAAAGTCTCTTTAGGTCAAAACAAAGACCTAAAGAGACTCCTGCGGAAGTAGACCCAAAAGTCGGCTAAAACGTTTGCACTAAATATACTAGCGGATCAATATTTTTTAATGCACAAAAGGAGTATCCTTCCAGGCTTAAATTGAAGTGGAAATTGGGAAATGGGCCAAATTAGCTCAAAAAGTAGTGTTCGATTTCTCAAAAACCGTCGAATTCTTGAATATTTTTTTTGTTTTATAGATTTGAAATTAATTACTTATACTTTAGGATTTTTGACTGTTGACGAGTGTATTTATAGGAATCCTTTTTCAGCGCCATTGGATTTATAAATGTTAGTGTACAAATAACTGGAATATGAATTCGTCACATAATCGCTTTTTATTACAATAATTTGAAACATCAACAATTCTAAGTCAGCTGTATACTTTCAACTTCTCTTACTTCTGTTTTGAACAATGTTGATTGGTTGTTCACAAATGAGGGTTAGTCTTATACACAATTGGGAATAATTGATTAACTATACCCAATGATTTTGGACTTTATTTTCTATTTCCTTCGGATGGAAAGGCTGAAAGAGCAATTGAAATTACTTTGTGTGTATGACTACTTTCTACTTGCTAATAGTCTTAATTATAATTAATTTAAACAAGTGGTACTCATGCAATTTTAAAGAATGCTCATAGCTTAAAAGTTTCCACTTTTGCATAATAAACTTACGCAGCAAATGTTCATATATCTTATCAACACGTGATTTAATTGTAGTTCTTAACATTTTCCTTCAAAGCAACAAATTGAAAAGAGTCCCAAAAAAATTTGGTAGGAGCTATGTAATTTTCCCCTACTCGTGAGTCAATTTTTCTATTTACCAGTAAGGAATTATTCAAAGTCAAACTAGAACTAAAGCGAGCTTAACCAATCAACGTTTAAAACACTGATAAGAGCAACTTAAAATAGCTTCAAAAATCGACAACTTACAAAAGTATTGTAAATTTTCATTTTTTTTTTCGAAACTGAGTTATATGCTACATTTCAAAAGGATATTTCTCACTCCTCAACAAAAAAAAAAAAAAAAAAAGGGAGGGGGAGGGGTCCTTCCTTTTGTTTCATCATAATAATATTCTCGCACCTTTCAGAAGAATACTTCCCATTGTGTTATTGTTATTCTAAGAACAGTGAAGACTTTTTATTCAACCCCTTCTTCTTCTTCTTTTTTTTGAACATTACTACTTTAAAAAACTAATTAAAAGCTATTGAACAGCATTGAACTTTAATAATTTCAAATAATTCCAGTCATTTACCAATTTATGAACAGATGTTCCACAATTTATGAATGTACTTGGATATCATAAAAGTAATCTTCCTTTCTATGATTTATAAAACTAAAAAGTTGACAATATATTGAAAATTCACAGTAGATAATATTTTCAAATTGAGAATGCGCTTAAGCGATCAAATTTCATTTATTCTAGGTAGAAATAAGCTCGAGGTTATGTCTTGAAATGATTAATATTCACTGTTAATTAATGATATTGTGTTTAAAAAAGGAAGAAAAAAATGCAGGTATAAATTTGAAAGCAATTGAATTTTATACGTTTATAATGATATTGACATCGTGTGATTTACTCTTTAAAATAAAATTCGATCCTACTGCAGAATGAGAGCCTTTAGAAACAAATATTCTATTGAAACTGAAAGATAATTTATTTACACTTTATATAAACGCTTTTAATTTATTAAAAATGGGAAATTGAGGTGTTATTTCTTTCGTAACAAAGTCCTTAGAAAAGAAAGATTTTTTGAAATTTACAATGTATTTTCTCAAAATACGATGATGTCATATATGAAACAAAAACCCTTATTTGGAATTAAGGTACAATTTTGTAGAGAATAGATTTATTTTCAAACTCAAAAAAAGGCTAAAGTTTAAAAATAAAACAAGAAATTCAAATTAAAAGTTTTCATAAATAAGATTTAATAATAAAAATAAATAAATTATAGTTTCGTAATCAGCTGGCCAAATACTACTTGAATTAGATTTGTAACTTGTAAAGTTTTTATAAAAAGTAAAATTTTATTAACTTTTTTACTTCTTCTTAAAATTTAAAAGAAAATATTCACATTTCAGATTATTTGTTATTTAAAATCTCATTTCAGAGTTGATAAATTGGTTTTCCAGGATCTGGCTGAAAAAAAATTCCAAGGAGTTTAGAAATTCTAAAATCTATTTGATATGGTCCTAATTAATCATTATAAAGAATTAAACAATCCATACTTTGTATTAGTTCCAAGTTCATTAGCAACCATAATATATTAAATGATATCAGAATTGTTTTTTTAAAGATTAATTTATGAAAAAATTCAATTTTTAATTATAGTTCTTGACACTCTGTAATAGATCAATAAATTCAACTGTATCAATAAATACAGGGAAATTTTCACAATACACAAACAAAACATGATAATTTTAGAACAAACAAGTGGAATATCATTGTGTAAGTCGGCCGTCTTATTTTAGGGAAACAAAAACCAAATTTATTAAGAATAAAAACTTATACTTTTTTAAATGAAGGAAAAAATTGAATTACTTTTGTGTATTCGGATATCACAACATGTAGGGCTAACATAAGTACATATAAAAGGTCTTAAACATTTAGTTTCTATCATAAAGCATCTTTCTCTTTATTATATTATATATAAGACCCTAACAATATGTATTGAAAATATGTTATATCATCATTTCATATATGTAGATATATTGAAATTTACAGAATGCAGCCAATAAATTAACTATTACTTTTGTAAGATTAGGGTATTTTTCTCCAATTATTCATCTTTTTTAGTCGCTAATTCATCCAAAACAAAATTAGTTGTAAAAATCTATTCTTAACATAGGGATATTTAATATCTTTTTTTCTTCAAATATCACTATTTTTCTTTGCCATCGAACTAAATTCAATACAAGTGTTCAGTCTTTTTTTTAAAGCTATTGGATAAAGTTTCTATAACATTATTTGGATATGTGTTCTTATTTTCCTAAATTTATACGTCAATTTTATACTCCGAACAAGGCGTCCCTTCCATTTTTACTAAAATCTGTGATGTAATGTGTAAAAATGTTTTCTTATGATCATCAAATCTCAGCAATTTTTCTTTTCAGCAAAAAGTTTTTCGGTGAACACAAACGTTGTTTTTTTGTTTTTTTGCTTAAAGGAGGGAAAAGGCCACGATACATTTTTAATTACTTCAATATAACTATATAAAAATAATTTTTTGAAGCAAGAAACGATTCTGCAAACAGAGTAGTCTCTTCTATTACAAACCAATGACTGGTAAAAAAAGAAACAAAATGGCGATAATGATCATTGTACTGCCGTCGAAGAATGATTTGCATTATTTTTCTGCCAAAGAAATTAAAAAGATATTTCTACTCATTGACATTTCTCAGAAGATATATATATATATATATATAATAGAAAATTTCTAGTGAAGTCCAACTCATTTTCTTTGAGGCGAAAAGCCCTCAATCAGTAATAGTACTTTCATAACAATAACGAATGATCCATTGAAGAAGATATTATGTAGTAAAGTCAATGATTATATGAAAATAAGCCTGTTTGCAAATATCAAGGTATGTGTCTCTATAAGTATATATATATATATATATTCTTCCAAATGACTCTTATTTTTTTCAAACAAATGCTTCCTAATCAAACAGTGCTAATGATTTTTACATAACTCATCTAAGTATGTAACTTTTTTAAAAATCTTTTTACATATTTATATGCTATTTAAAATCCTTCATTACCCCGTAAATGCTCTTCCACAGATTGTAAATGAATTGTGATATTTCATTCAAATGGTCAGACCCTCTAATATGGCCATGATTCAATAATAATAATAATAATTATTATTTTTTTATTATTCATGCAGTCATCTTTTATACACATATATATAAAAGCTGCATGGATAAGATACCTTAAGACTTGTTGACATTGAATAGTATTCAAGGCTAATTAATGCGATTATAATTGCAAAATCATTTAATGCACTATTTGATGATAAGTACATATATTAGGAGATAAATAATATCCTAGACTCTGCTCTTTTATGAATTCAAATGACTCAATAGTATGCTATAAGTTATATAAAATAAAAATGGCTGATTTTTAGGGATTTCAAAAATGTCCGTAGACTTATTTTCTTAAAAAAAGAAGAAAAAAATAGTGAGTAATATTTCATCTTCTTTTGCAAAATAAAAACAAGTTTGAAACTTGATTTATTTATAAATATCCTGATAAACGCTTTTAGTAGACATTTTTCTGTGTAGTCCTGATTGTACCCATTGTATACAATTACTACTAAGTTTAACTCATTTCCTTGATTGTTGCGAGAAATGTGGCTAAAAAAATCATTTTCGAGACCAATTTTTAAAGGACTCAGTCTTGATCCCAAAAGTTTTGTTGTAGGTGTCAAGCCATGTTCAAAATAACTTGATTAAAGTATCTTAATGGAACCATTATCTTATTTTGTTTTTGACTTAGTTTCGACCTTTTTAAGTTTTGATCTTGGACAATGGGATCTTGACCACAGCAACAATACGTGTTTCTATATCACTACCATGTTCTACAATTTGTTTTTGTTTTAAAATAAGCATAAAATAATTGGATTTATGGATCATTTTCAAATTGCACAGACTAGATTTGAATGAAAAGAATTTGCAAATTATTATTTTGGAGTTAAGTGCCTCTATAAAGTATTTTAAAGTAGCTTTTTGTGACGTAACACTTATGTTTTTTTGTGAAATGAATATTTTTTTTTACGTATCTAAATTTGTAAAATAGTTTGTCTTTATTTTTGTCATAAACGTCCACCTTAGTGTTACAAATTCGGCCTTCAATGGGTACAATAAAGAATGCTTCAAATGTAGCAAATTTTATACTCTAAAAATATTAACGAATCGCTAAAAATACTATTTGATTGACAGGTAGAATTCAAAATTACGTGTATTGAATGTTGGGTATCAAAATGTTAATTGTTCATTTAGTTACAATATAGTATTCCTTAAGTAAGTCAATTGAGTCATTGCTCAAGGAAGGAACGCCTCTTAGTCAAATCCAATTATTTCTTTATCAAAAAATGATCTGATGAAGAAAAAAAAAATCATCATTCAAATAGGATTAAAGAGTACTTCCAGTTCGTTCATTTAATATATGTTTAAAATTTATAAATTCATGAGAATAGCAGTTACTTTTATTGAGATTATCAACTTGAATGGAGAAAAATAAGATATTGTACCATAAACTATCAATTTGAATTTATTGAATGAATAATTAACTATAAGTGGTTTTTATTTATACTTATTTCCTAAGTAATTTTAATTACTTTGATACTTAAGATTTTTTAAATGAACAACATTATATGAACATTATATTTTTTCGCATTTTTGGTGATTTTTTTTTGACCACATACACTATGATACTGCACAACTGCAAGGTATCCAAAAGAACTATCCGCCAAACGTCAGGCATCTCATGCCATTTTTGACATAAGTAGTAAATTGTATTTTAACGATGGCAGAAGGGGGACTTTCAAGTCGAAATTGACAGTTTTTTAAACGTCTTCTGGTATCACCATTTTAAATCTATGGGTCAAATATTGTGATTTGATGATTGCTTTGGTTTTTGATCAAAAAAGGAAAGAAAGAACTATGTATAGTTTTAAAAAAATAAAGGTGTAGATAGGTTTTCAAATCTACTCAGACCCTATAAATGTAATTTTTGATATCCTTTTAAGAGCCTTTGGTACATCAAACTCTCGCATTTAAATTTACTAGACCTATAACATACATAAATAAATACTAAAAAGGTTAACAGAAGGGTTTAAGGCTAGGATTTTTTTGAGTTAGTAAATTTATTATTTATTTATTTTTAAATATATATTTAGATTTACTAATAATAATTATAATTAAAAAGGGCTAAAAAGTAAAATATGTGTAATTAAAACTTATTAAATGTACAAAAAATGTCTATTATTTATGAATGTATATATAATATTTTTTTATTTTTTTAAATTACTTAATTCTTTATCCAAATGCATTTAATCAGCTTTTAAGTACATTTATATTTAACTCCTATAAATACCAACTTCTCTTTACGTTACTTGTTTGTCGCTACTGCCCATTAAAGTAGTTTTTTTTTTCTTCAAAGTAAGTCTGCCTAGGGGATTAGGACTCTTTAGAGAAGAAGAAAAAAATACTTAAATAGTTTTTAAATTTATGAGGATTAGGTTATATATAAATATTATTATTATTATTTTTAAAAAAAACCAACAGATTATAATATTTTCTCCCTCTTGATAATTTCCCTTCTCGTATAGAGCATTTCGAATATTTTAAAAAACTATTTTGAAGGACACACCTATCTCACTCAATATTTTTTATGATAATTAATCAAATGCCTTCATAATCATTATATACATAAATGGAACTACTACATAGGAATGCTAGGATTAAAAAGTTGCAAAAATCCCATGGCAGAGAATTCCCTTCTCATCAATACTTGTCAATTGAAATGCACAAATTAAAAATTTGAATAACATAAATAGATTAAGTGGAAACATTCTGAATATAATTATAACTATTTAATTTTTTTTTTCTGTCAAAATGATTATTTATGTTTTTACAAGGTTTTTTTTTTTTTGAAAATAATATGTAAATAAATAAATATGGCTTCAATTATTCTGTAAGTGAATGAAATAAGTTTAAATTACTCGTGTCTGTTGTTTTTCTATTATAAAAAAAACTTTTATTTATAAGGAAAAAGTTATGAATGTACGTACATTTTGCAATAAAACATATTATGTGGAAATATATTTATGTAATATTTGTTCAAGAAAGAAGCGGAAAAAAAACCTACCTAACATATAATATTATAATTATCAAAATTTGGCTAATTGATGTTGTTGTTTTAAATAGAAACAACAAGGTGAATAAACATTTATTGCCAAAAAATACTATATTTATTATATCATCATAATGACCTAGTTGATTTATTTAAACACAGGGTAACATTTCTCATGTTGCCTACACGAACAGTGACTCTCACAATTGTATTTTATACGGAAACTCTTGTTCTTGCTGTCATGACCCAAGAAGTAACAAAAAATGTCTTTTCTATGGACAAAAGTAAGCAGGATCATTCTTTGATAGACTAAATTCAAATTATCGCATGTTAAGCTTTAAACAACTAATTATTATCTACTATTAAAGAAAAATAGCTTAACATTTAGGAAAATGACTTACTTAATTGGCTAAATTCTCTTTTAATGCCTTTTTTTTAAAGGAAAGGTTGAGAGATTAACTATTCAATTTAAACTCTCTGCTCAAACGTATTTTTACTTTCATTTACGTCCAAATATGGACTAACAGTCTCTATCGATTTTTTTTTTTTTTTTTTTTTTGGCAAACCAGTTGTATATATTGACTGAGGTGTTGTTCATTTTATTGAACAATCTTGAAAGTATAGTATAATGCATTCATAGTTAAAGAGGTAATTATGGATACTTTATTGTAGTCACCATTAAGATTACTTCAAAGACATATTGGCCATAGTGTTTTTGCTCATTTTTAAGTAGAAGAGATCAATTAAGATATATTGACATAGGGGTACTGATGCTTTGGAAATTAGTTAATTTTACTACTTGATGTCATCGTTTATGAGTATTATGATGTCATCGACCAAATTCTTATGCATTGAAATAAGTTCTAAGAAATACTGAAGAATAATGCAGGTAAACAAATTATATTTGTTGCCTTCAGATAAAATATTTAACGACAATTGAGTGTTTATTATAAGCACTTGGGGCATATTTTAAGGCCTTTATAACGGGGATGGGCGGATATTACTTGAAATCAGCCCTTTTAACTCTCATGGTTGGTTATAGAGTACTATCAAGTACCAAACTATTTCAAGTTGTGGCTTTGTTTAGTCCACATATCATTTCAAGTGATATTTTGGAGTAACTCTTCTAAAAACAGTTCTCAGCTCATTTTAAAATATACATGGAAAACATTTCCTATATTTGACTATGCTTAAAGAATGTGTGACGTGAGAGCGTGAGACTTGGGTGGAAATGTGGTGGTCTCACACATATAACGTGAGACTTGTGAGTCCTGCATTGACTGACCATGGAATCAAACAGCCTTTCCATTTTTTTTATGTTTGTACGGCGATAAGGAGTAATCACAGGACAAACACAAAGATGAGTCAGCCACTGCATGATGAATCATATTTGTTGTTACCTTCATTCATTTTTGTATTAAATTTGATAAATAAAATGACACAAGGAAGGAGGGAGCTTGGAACTCTGTTTCTTAGTGTACAATATATTTTTTTATTATTATAGTAACTAATAATAAAGATTTATTAAATTTCGTTTAATTGTACATGTAACGATTACAAATAATATGTAAGACAATGATTTTTTGAGAACACAATGAGAAAGAATCTCTTTAAACGTAACAATAATAATAATAATAATAAGAATAGAATATATTTGTATAAAGGCTTTCTTTAAAAATTATTCATCATTTAAATAAAGTAAACTTTTTTTTTCTTCTTCAATATAGTAGTAGTTAAATTGTTATCACATATAATGTTTTTTTTTCCTTTTTTTAAAAAAATAATAAGAAGAAGAATTAACGAAGAATCTTTGGCTATCGAAGAAAAAGAGAGGAGGGATAAGAAAACATAGAGGGGACTAGAGACAGAGATGGATATTTATGTAACATATACACGGAATGAATGAATGAATGAATTTCCTAAACAATAACGGAGAGGTTTTTATCGTTCATAATGAGATTCCTAGGAGTTAGGTCATAGCCTTCATCATCACTAAAATCACTGATTCTTTGAAGATCCGAAACCGTGTCATCACTACTACTTTCACTAGATCCACCCCGAGTCACCCTCTGATGATGATTCATGGCTCCTCCTCCTCCCTCACCTCTGCTTCCTCTTTTGAGTCCGTGACGGAGAAGAGTAGAGGAGGAGATGGGTGGGAAAATGGGGTGGTGGTGGTGGTTGGATCCATTCATAGGAGGAGGAGGTGGATTGTTGAGAGAAGGAAATTTTGGAGCGTCTATTTCCGCATAGACATGACACTCATCCAAAGTAGTAGAGTCCGTATGGACGGCATGCGAGGGACTGGCATTGTATGAGGAAGAGAAACTACCCGTCTCGGAGGAATAATACTGATGATGACGAGGAGTGGTTCTTAGCTGAGGCGATCCTGAATCAAGGGCATCCTGCTTCCGACGGAATGCACCGGGATTGACCGTGATAGAGGGGCGCTTCCCGGTAAGGGGGGAACTCCCTTCTTCCCATTTTTGATGAGGACTGTGGTGGTTGAGTGTGGATGCTGTCCCCCGGAGAGCGACGCTGTAACCGGGAACTCGATGAACTCCCGCTGACTCCCGAGCTAGACGACTCCGAATGGTAAGCGTATTCCCGCTCATCTGAAGAAAAAAAAATGGATTAATCAACATATCGATATTTATGCTATTTATAGTAAAGAAAGTACGTAAAACCATCACCAACACCAAGGTTTAGAAGTAAAGTTGTACAGAGTTGTTAGGTATGTTAGTTAGTTAAAAAGGAGTGAATGATAAAAAGTATATGAATGTGTATATATGTACAATATATGTAGTGCCATAGGTGTAAAGCTTGAACTCCTAAAGGAATTATATTCATTATGGAAAATCACGAAGTTTTTATAGACTAACGCATATTTATTTTCCTTCAGTTAAATGTGTATTTTTTTTATTATTATTACTATTAGATGAAGGCTCGAAAAAAAGGAGTGAGACTCTCATAATTTGGTATGAATATACACAATCTCTAGGATACATCACGATTTTGATCTCATAGGGAGTGTGTAAAGAGAGAAAAGGTTATAAAGAGGGAGAAATGGGATTTTTCTGTGTAACATATGTAGGCATAAATTATGAGGAAAGAGTAGTCGAATCTTCTTTTCTTTGTCATCGACGGTCTTTCTGTTAGTCATTGGTTATATTAGGTATTATAAGACTGCACCGGAATTTCCCATTTTCCTTTTATTAGAAGTATGGTTACTTATTTTTTACCTGAGACAAGAGGGTATTTATACTCTTTTTCTTCTCTCCTATTTGGATACAAAGGATTATTGAGCTTCTGGGGAGGTGGAGGAGGGGGTTGGGAGTGCAAGTGCATTTGGGGTAGGTTATTGTTGAGAGGAGGAGGAGGTGGAGGTGAGTGATGATGATGATGACTCAGGAAATGTCCACTAATGGGAGATCCACCATAGGCAGTCTCAAGTATGACACGATTAGGATTGTTGTGGTTATTATTAGGAATAGGAGACGTATTGTTTCCATACAGGACATCCTGGTACTGATGGTGAGGAGAGGGGATCTCTTGGTGATGAAGATGGTGATGATTATTCAGGGACATAACAGTCGGATTGTTGTAGTGAAGGATACCCACCCGATTGCTATCCGCAGAAAGAGCTGTCACCATACGAGAGGGAAGAGTGGTAGAGGTGGAGGATCCTGAAGAGGAGGAAGCAGTCGTCGTTGAGGCATTGGCTCCAGAGGAGGCAGCCTCCATCAAAGTAGCTCCTGTGTAAAGATCCCTGCTCTTATCACTGTTTTCACGATCCATACAGATGCAACAACAGCCACATCCTGACTTTTTAAATAGTTTACGAATCTGCTTTCGGAACTATGTTATAAATTGACATGAGTATGGATACATATGTATATATTAGAGTATCTCTTACCTGTATGACTATCAACACTAAAATGAGAAAACATATAACAGAGACGATGTAAGTAGCTATTTCCAAACTGATGATATCACTGAAATTCCCGGATGAAGTATGAATGGACTTTTCATCTGGAAATCCACCAATTGACTCCTTTGCAGTCACAAGGGCAAACATTCCAGGAGAGTCGCATGAACACTTGACATAGGATGTATCTCTCTCCAGAATGTAACAGCCCTCAAGAGTCCAATCTCCAATATCCTCGTCCCATCGACTACAGGATGGAGGAGGTCCTTCACTTTGATTGTGATGGAAATGAATGGAGAGGCCCACATCCTTTTCCTCGAGGCTACTTTTACGTCGAACATCCGCGGATATAACTCGAGAAGCAATATTTGCTTCCAACTTTTTTGGAGGAAGGAGGGAATGCAGATCCTTGTAGGAGAAAAACACCATTTTGTTTAGCTCTTTCTCATCTCCAGTGAGGGATATGGAAATGGAATCCTGATTTCCAAACCACTCGGGTGTGTTTGGAGTGGAGGGGAATGTTTGTGAGCCTTCGGATGTGGAGGAAATGGCCATAACTATTGAGAGAGTGAGAGACATAAGTGAAGTGCTTATATATTTAATCAAGGAAATGGAAGAGGGCTTCCCTACTTCGTTCAATAAGTTGAGGGGGGAAGTATTCCTACTTTTCTTTTTTTTTTGTAACTCTGTAAAACAATCAGGGCTATCAATTTCATCGAGTATGTAACTGAGCGAAGGGAAAAACTATAACCTACATAAATACGTATAATGCATAAAGGAAGTTATTATACAAAGCTAGTTATGTTTCATGATCTTATGAAGAAAAACAGAGTTGTAGATCAAAAGAATTTACTACTACAAAAAAAAAAAATTAAACACATTTATTATCTCTTTTCATATTTTAAGAGAAAGACGCTTCCTCAACAAGATTAAGACTTGTTCATTTTTTGTTCTTCATTTTTTGCATTGCGTTAAAAAAATTGAAAGGATACTATGGACAATCTTTATTTATTTATGCTTTTTTCCCAAAGTAAATGTATTTACGTTGGATGTTTATAAATGCATGTAATATGGCTGCATTTGAAAGGAGCAATCCCATTCTACTACATATATGTAGTATTATGTACATATATATTAAGTCCTAATTTATGACCAGAACAGAAAATAAATACTCGGATTTGTGTTTATTTCTTTCTTTCTTTATGTATGTATCTATGTAATCTTTTCTTACCTGCATTATTTGTGGACTCATAAACAATCTCAGGCTCCTCAAGGGAATCTGCCCATAGAAATGCACAATCCTCAAGTACAGACACCATGTCCGAAGCAACCTTGGATCTCCGTGAGGTCTCTGACAAATCCTTCCAAACAGCATGATTATTTAAAAGATTAGATGCGGATCGAAAAATGTTTTGAAATACATCGGACACAAAGGAGGCTTTGTTGTAAAAGTTTTCCTTGTGTCGGATCAAATATTGTAGTCTATTGGATATGGATTTGATCACGGATACTGAAGTCTCTAAATCCCCACCAAAGAAACGCTTTCCCGTCAAAATAGAGAGTCGAGATGCTATGACGCTCTCTGGCTCTTCATTACGAACACTTGTCTCTAATTCTGACATTGTGTGTGATTTACAATCGCTCATGTCTGGTTGAGATGTTTCGCGTTCATCGTCATGGCCACAAATCCATCTGGCTAACCCTGTTGTACCTTCAGGACAAGGTTGGATGGATATTTCACCAGGAGAGGTTCGGTTCCAGTAGAGGAAACGGGAATGTGCAGGAGGACAGCCTGAATTAAAATCACTCGAAGGATCATCAAAATGATTGTTTTGATGTGAAACTATGGATATAAAAAAAAGTCAGGGTTAATTATAATAGTAATAATAATGTACAACAGGGTAGATAAATGCTCGCTAAAGCCCAATTACCTATTTCTAATTGATCAACATGAGCCAATTCATTTACTCTCACACCGGGATCCTCTGGATTGGCTTCACTCGTTGAGCTAGAAGGAGTGGTAGTTGTTGAGGTTGTTGGTTTAGGCGTCGTAATAGGTATTCTAATAGGAGTAGTAGCCTGAACCAAAATAGGCTTTCGTCTTTGCGAAATATCTAAATCATCTTCATCCTCTAGATCCTCAAAATCCTCCTCATATTCTAGATCATCCTCATCGTTCTCCACTTCCTCAAAATAAGAGTCTTTATTATCCTGCCACAAGTTGCCAGCAGCACCCTCTAATAGCCATGAGGGTAAACGCGGCGTTGTTCCTGAATGGAGTCCAGATTGAGTGACACAGGCATAGTGAACCTCTAAATACTTTCGTACACCAGCACAGGGCTCACCAAAAACGTGAGAATTGACTTGCATGGTACAATTAGATAAATTGTCACACCTGGAATAATAAAAATAAGATATATTAGGGTGTGTGCAAGTTATTGTACATAGGGATACAGTAAGTATCCAGGAAATTGTGTCAGTCAAGTAGGTATATGTATATGTATTATGTTAGTAAAGAAGGGGAGACCCCAAAAGGAATCCCTTCACGTAGGAATTCCATTTTGTATGTATGTGTATCTTTTATTTTTTTTTCCGGTATTAAATAGGTGAGGAATTATTATTGCTCATATTGAAAGAAATATGATCAAGAGACAAAGTTGGATATTATTGAGCATAATCACTTAAGAATACTACGTGACGCCTATTTTTCTATGACTACCATATCTCTTTTGAGGCATTTTGAAGAATTTAACTCATCAATTGTAGTGTACTATGCTCAAAAATACAAGTATTACATACATTTGTTAACTTAAATTTACAACTTAATGGACAAATGTTTGCATAAGTTACTCTCCACTCAATAAAAGCATCTTTTATAATGAATCACGATCCTAATATATACATACATACATACATACAATTAAAAAGTTAACACTCTGCGCTTAGCCTTGTAAAAAAAAAAAAAAAAAACATCCAGCAGTTTCTTCACAGTTCTACCCATCTATTTCACATTTGCTGATGAATCAATAATATTTTTAAAAGAGAAGAGGAAAGATTTTTATTAATACAACTTTTCATAGATTGCATATTATATTGAAATTGCTTTCATAAACAAAGGGGCTCTGAAAATTATTGATGCATTGAAGCCCTTGAATAAGTGAAGAAAAGTTGTTAGGGGGAGACCTTACAATATTAAAATGATATTAGATAATGAGTTTTGGAGTAAGCAATCTATTATTATCGAGAAAAACATCATTTTTGAAGAGCATTTCTTGTTGGTAAACGAATATGAATTTTCTACAATTGTATAACAAACAAAAAAAATTATCGCATATAATATGTAGCAACATGACTGAGGAGGCTCCGCAAGGAGCCAATTGAAAGCCCTTATATTAACAAATCACAAATATAAGAGGCACTCTCTGAGAGAGGGCAACTGACCCTTTTCCAACAAATGAAATATCATCTCTTCATGATTAAAAACA
Source organism: Lepeophtheirus nordmannii (assembly GCA_963680855.1). Classification (NCBI taxonomy): domain Eukaryota; kingdom Metazoa; phylum Arthropoda; class Copepoda; order Siphonostomatoida; family Caligidae; genus Lepeophtheirus; species Lepeophtheirus nordmannii. The sequence goes on from OY804520.1 coordinate 15,105,414, forward strand.
ATTAATAAAAATCACAATTTCCTTCTACGAAAAAGAGATACTCACAGATGCAACATTGGGTATATACATATTTAAAAACATAACCAAATGCATTTACATTCAACCTCTAATTGGGTATTAAAAATGCACTACACTCCCTCCTCACAGCATACAAACATATAATTGTATATTACACATATATGTAACATCAACAGCTAAATGGAAAAAATATATATATATATCTCTGCATATATTATGTGTAAGACACTAATGGGTTTTTTATTAGAGGATGCCTCTTATTTAGGTAATTTTAGAATAGTTTTTGTATCCTTCTTATATACGTAATGAATTTAAATCTTGTGTAGAACTATTCTTACTATTATTATCAAGACTCGATGATGCTTGTGGTCAAAGGTTTTGACATACATTCATATAGTCATATACATATATAAAAAATAATAATTGATGTGGCTATGATTATGGTACTAAATTCTGCATTCTGCATTTCTGTTTTTGTTTTTTAAATACATAAAAATAATAAAAAGGCAATGCATTAGAAAATTTCTTTGTCATAATCATCCTATTTTGTTTTGGTTTTTTGTTTTTTGAAGGATACAGATGGTTGGGATAAGCTATAAATTAAGGAACCACAAGCCTATGTTAAGTAAGTAACTCTTGCATTTGTACATATTTCCATCATAACTCATACAACAAGGGTTATCATCTACACTTTTATAAAAAATAAATATGTATGTTCTGGAGAAGAAAGACCTAAGGTCATCCTCCTCATTTCGTTACGCCCAATTTGCATGCGTGAATCCTCAAGGCCTACTTCCTCCGAACAGAGATGCATAGTTTTTTTTTTTTTTTTTTTTTTTTTTTTCATATAATATACACGAGTCCAATACTTGGTATCATTATTATTTTGTTTTTGTTTTGTTTTTTCTAATTATTATCAAAGGATTACTTATTATTTTGGAGGGAATTGATGGAGTTCACTCTACTTGCTTGACTGTAATTTTAAACCATGTATGTGCATGGTAAAGAATTTTGATTACATGTTATATATACATATATATATATATATATCTAGAGGCTAAATAACCATTCACCCACCCACAATTAGTAATGACCCATTCCTTTGAAAAAAAAAAAATAATAGGGGAGTGACACTTACTTGGATTGAAGAATCCCAGTGGTTTGTGGAGACATACAATTGACAGAGAGCTCTGTGGAGCCATGCTTGTTACAAACAGCCAAAGAGAATCGTCCATAGTTTGCTCGAATAACTCGTATACGCTCGTGAACCTTACAACCAATTGTTATTTGCTCACTCTCACAGCGATAGTCCTTTTTATATCGTGTTCCATCCGGTGCTTTACCTAAAAACAAGCAAAAAAAAATCAATTAGATTAGAAGATTGTCCGAGTATCAACAACACTAACAATAGGTAATAGAAGATACTTATTCGTTATCACACTTAAAGGGAGATGTACAGACCAATGCTTGCTTTCTGGATGTATCTCCGCTAGTAAATAAAATTAATTTACGAACTCAAAACTACTCAAAAATGGAGGTAATGATTTATAAAAACTGATGAAAATGCATTTGGCATTGGGGGTTGTGTGTATCTCATAGTTTGTAGAGAAAGGAAGTTTTAATAACTAAATAATACCCATGATTGGTCATGACTCCTGGAGTTTCTTTATATTTTTACAAATTAAAAGAAAAGACACCATCTCATAGGTACACTTATTTTATATATTGAAAGCTTCTCTCCTCACCCCCCCCCCTTCCCCATTAGTAACACATTTTCCAAAGTGTCAAAAGTATAATGAAGTATGTACATACCTACAATATACATTCTATGCAATGAATTAACAGATTGTTCTTGACACTTTTTATTTTGTTTTAAAAAGGGAAAAAGTATATTAATAGTTAATTTTATGTTTTCTTTCTCCTTTGATTATTTTGTGTGCATTCCTCAAACTATAAAAAGGTGAGCTGACTCACTGCTCATACAAACAAACAGATTTTGATCCCTTGTAGATTTGGTTTATTGATTTTTTTTGTTAAAAGGATAATATTCATATCCATTTTGTGTGTCTTAAAGTGTGAAAATTCTATTTATTTTTATTATTTTTTTTTATTAAAAAAGGAACCTATCAACCCATGATAAATGACAATTCAAAAAGAAGAAGACTCTTTCATAATATTTCAATTTATAACCTAAGTAAAGTCATAATTATGTATGAAGAGTTTAATTAAAAAAGGTAAAAAGTTCAAAATAAATTTTTTTTTTACAAAAATCGTGAAAAATGATCTAACATTTTTATACATACATAATGAAGGAAAGGGGGTCCCTTATTCTTCTTCCACTTGAGCCCCACTATGTGCGTTACATTACATAGACATAATTATATATCATCATTATCATACGTTTTTTTAAAAAAAAGGAGTTAAATAAATAATAATAAAAAAAGACATTTTGTAAGTAGATGGATGAATAGAGGCTACAAGGTAGCAGGGATTTTCGCTTAGTCATTCAAGTATGGAACAACAATTTATAATAATAATAATAATTATAATAATAGCAGAAGCAACAGCAGTGGGCGTACAAAAGTACTTTATCATAATAATAATATAAAATATATTTATATTGAATAAAGATAATAACAGCTTTGGAGAATTTATGTTCGTACACAACAAAGTAATAAACGCTTCTACATATTATTATTATTAATAATAATAATAATACATATTATTATATAGAAAGAATGTCAAAAGAAAGGATCACAGAACCTCAATACATCACGCAACCTTGAGTCTTCTTAGTCAATATATTATATATATATATATATTGTAGGTATATACGTCTCATAAAATATGATTACATGCATCTTTCTTTTATATTATCATTTTTGTCAAGGGGAGTAGCTATATTTCTAGCCTATAGGATGCTTCTTAACACTATCAATACCGTGTAGGTACATACATACATAAATATGAACATAGTTAGATCCCCTCCCTTTGATATGAAGAAATAAAGAAAGAAAAGTTTGATCCTTTCTCTAAATTTAATAATAACCATTGCTCCTACCTCCTTTTTTTCCTAGTGGATATGTATGTAGATAATTTAAAGATCTTGAGCAATGTTCATTATTTCTTTTAATCATATTCATGATGATTTTTATCTCCTTCCTTTCCTTTCCTTCCCTTCCTTCAAAATGATGATCATGAGATCCCTTTTAAAACCATCTAATCACCATCTACCAACAAATAGAATAGAGCACCATCTTTTCATCCTTTGTTGTTACGTCACTGCCTCACTTGTGACAACTGCCCACCCCTTCAAAAAACGATCCTTCTACTCCCACCAACTCATTTGTGAAACAGTAGAAGAGTGAAGCTATTCTAATAATTGCCTCTCCAATGGCAACTGTCTCATTGAGGGACTGAAGGCATTGAGTGGGTTAACTGATAATCCGAGCTCTATGCTCAACAAGATGAACCAGGTGTCGTAGCCTCAAGGAAAAATATATCAACAAAATCATTAAATCTAGCGGAGCACAATTCTTATATCCTTTGTTAGAAAATAAATCTTGATTTTTTGTGGAAAATACCTCTTCTAAAAGCCTCAAGGCTTTATATGCTTAAGTAGTCCTTGCTACCTACCTCCCCTGTGACAGCTAAATGTAATCAAAGTGAAAAGTCTCTAGTTAGAACCATTATCTTATTAGTTGTCTGGCCTCATGTTTTTAGTGGACAATTGAACAAATTATCTTGTGTTACTATTATCATCTTGAAGCAATGTAATGTTTCATGAGGAATATCAAATCAATTAGAAAAGGGATTGCGTGCTTTAAGTAAAGGTATCTCCACTTTTTTTCATTTATATGTATAATTATTATATCTATAACCATAATAGAAATTGATAAGTATGAGACTACATATGTATGTATGTTCATCATTCGATGACCTTTGATCATATTAATTATATATGTTCCATGCATGCCAGCCAGAAGAAACATTCTCAATACACCAACAAACTTCATTCCCTTCACAGAACTTATTGTCTTTTCAGCAGCATCTACGCATAGGAATATCATAATAATAAATATCTATGCTAGGCTATCATCATTCATACGGATCATTTTGCGCAGGTTCTTCATCACCAAATATAGACATTAAAACACATAAAAAGCTCCTTTATGACTCTGCTCGTATTTTAAAGGAGTTAAACTCACTTCCTGCTGACATTATTGTATATATGTTATATGTATATATAATATTTAGGCAAATATGTATATGAACATGCTCGTAGATACATATTAATGTGAAAGGTAGGCTATGAAGAATGGATTTTTGTTAAGATTTTTGAGAGAAAAGAAAAACATAATTTAAAAGTAAATATTTTATACTCTTTGCGAGAAAATGTTTTATATATATATATATATATATTTGTACAAATATGTGTAAGCCTCTCTGTTTACCTTGGTATATCATTAGTATGCACATATGTATAATGTCTAATTATTATCAAAGTAAGCAAACTTTTAATTTTCTACATATATATATAAACGTATAAAAATTACATCAAAGCGCGCTTGCCCTTTATTTGTGTACTATATAACATAAATAAAGTACTTAGCAGTGCTTATCGCACAAAAAAATAGCATACAAGGCTATGAAAACCTGGATACTCAAAGTCATTGAGAACACCCTCCATTAAATATAGGTACATATCTATAAAAAGGAACAAATTAATATTCTAGTGTTGACGCATAGTCAACTACAAATAGAAACAACACGATATCTTATTAGTATAGTTATTGATAAATATATATATATATATATACATATACAATTCAATGTTGGTACAAAATATTTGCAAAATTCACACTCTTTTGTCCCTTGTTGCATATATTAGTATTGTTCAGTACTCTAGAAATACGTATCAGGACACTACTGATGCATTTCAAACACCTTTATATACTTACAAACGTGATTACGTCATAAAAATATTCACAGGATGTAACAAAAACAAAAGTAGGAAAACCCCTTTGATAGCTTGGAAGAATTTCCTTGTCTATGAGACTTACATTTTCCCCGGGAGATGTTGCTTTTGAAATATATAAATAAATATATATAAATATTTGACTTTAGTGAATTTACTTTGTTTTAATTGAAGTAAGTAGGTTAAATCATTCATGGAGGTTGCGTGGTAAGTTATGAAGTAATTTATGATCCCCTCAGCAAAATAATTGACCACATAATTGTCTTTTTACTACTTCGTTTCATAGCTTTGCCCCCATTCTATTGAAGAAGAAAATCTGCAGAATTCCGTGTAAGTGCATGTAAATTTCCCTTAACGACATTTTGTATTTTTAATTTCATTTTTTTTTCAATTTTGGTCCTGGAACGAAAATATTGGTACTTTGACAACACCGGTGTATATGGTCAAGTGTTGATATCTTTGGTAAGAGTCTTAAACGAGAATCAAAATGTAATCGTAATCAAATCTTGTACCGCTATTTATCGATCTCAGGCTGTGGATTCAAATTTTCTAAGGTGTTTAGAATAAGAAAGAAAAAAAAAAGACTCTGAGTCAAAAATAGTCATATTATGAGAATTCAGAATTAAAAAAAATACATCTTGACGTCATCAACAGATGACTTAAAAACCGAATTTTGTATGGAAATTAATCTAACCTAACTTGTTCAAATGAACAAAAATCGAATTAGTTTGCTCAAAAATAAGAAATAAATATAACACTCTTGGACAGGTACAGAATTCCAACACTGGAATGTACCATAATAACATCTTTCTAATAGATATACATACATGTGTGCATCGTCAAAAATGTTGAGAATAATCAGCAACTGTTCTCTTTCTCTCTTTGACTTAAAAAAAAAACAAAGAAATTATAGGGTTCAATTCTTTCCTTAGTAGAGCGAAGAAGCACACACACACACAAAAGAAAGAAAGAAAGAAAAATATCCATATAATAGAGTTATTAAGAGTCTCATATTTTCTCCCTATTTCTGAGATATTGCCTTTTGCCAAGTTTTTATACGATATAAACATAATAACTTAATTTTTTTTTGTATGTGTTTTTTTTTTTCAAGAGAGAGAAACTATCAATTTGATGTTATGGAAATGTTTATACATACAAAAGACTCTCATATGGAGAAACCCACCACTACATAAATATACCCACACTATTGATGGATTGAGGTAGATTTATCATCATCTCTGTGTATAGATGATATATGTATAAGTAGTTTCCAAAAGAATTCACTGCAAAAAATAAATAAATACTTCAAAAAGTCAAGGAAAGTTAAGATAAGTGGTTTTGGCTATAGTTGAGATGTTTTGATGAATTACTATCATGTGTACTTCCCAGGTTAGACACGATTACAATATTTGTGATGTTGTAAGGGTATTTGAATTGAATAAAATGAGGAAAAAAAAAGAGATATAACACACCAATAAAAAGGGTTTTTATATATTAAAACAACAAAAATTATAATTTTAATGGCTATCATTTGAAATGTGAAGTTTATTTTGTTGTAAGACACAACCACCAAAATCATAATGGTAATAATAGTTTAAAAAAATAAAATAGATAGGAATTCTCTTGATACCACACTCTAATTAAACAACTTATTATTTTTTTAATTACATATAACATAACACTTTAATGTTAGTACATATATATATATATATATATATGGTAGTCATCCAAGATACAAAGATGTTAATTATGATATCTAGTAATAACAATAAAATACATATCAGTGCTGATGCTGCTGAAATAACAACCATACATAGATAGGCGATACCAATCTATTAAATATATATTATAGTTTCATAAAAATATTTCAAGACCAGATAAGAAAAAAAGTACAACAACCAAAAGAAAAAAAAAAAAAAAACATTCCTTTCTAATAATAATGATATATAAAAAAAAAAAGACCTGTTCTTAATTTCTTAATTTATATTCCCCTACTTTGACAAGTTGCATCGTGAGGTTTTACTTACTTTCTACCCCGCAAGTGAATTCTCTATTTTGCTACATAGGTGTATACATATAATGTACATATATATGAAGGTATATAAAAACATTCCACTATAATTATAGATTCAAAAGCCTAATAGCGCATGAATTTAAACTACTACTAGAGAGATCTTGGTTATACCTACGTATGTACCATATATGTATAAAAAAAACCTAAGGTAAAATCAATTATTTCACAAATAATTAACGATTACATACGTACATACATACATACACACATAGTTATGAAGATAATTGGATAAATGCACATAAAGATACATTCTCATCTCGGATTACGATTATGCAAAGAATGCAATGTCTACTTACGTTGCAACTAAGTACATAGATAGAGGTCTAAGTATCAGAGTACTGTCTGCTACTGCTTAATACTTATATCATATATATATATATAAGTAGTCGTAGATATATTATTTATTTATTTGTGGGTATATCTACTTATAATATTTATTTTGGTGTATGTACAACATAGAAATAGTATTTATTAAGACGTTCAAATTTGTCTATTCAACACCCATGTTCCATGGAGGGAAAGACAAAACGAAAAGCAAAAAAAAAAAAAAAATTAAAATAAAAAAATACCATAATTCTTGAGAAATATTTTATTATTTAATACCATATACATAACCATATTCTTTTTTTAGTTGTTTTTTTTAGTTCTACCACCCGTGGTTTCCCTTCCTTCCTTCCTTCCTTTCTCTTCCTCTCTCTCTCTCTCTCTTTCTCTATGTACAAAAGAACTATATTCCAATATATATATACATATATAAATGGACAAAAGGGATATAAATTGTACTTATATATAGCTGCTATCTTTACTTATATGTATTTATTTAGCCGTACACATCTACATACACTTCCTTCATGGGAAGTTTAATTCGATTGTATGTACATAGTTAGAATCCACTGCAAAATATTAAATAGTCTAACATGGTGAATATACAATATATATATATATAAATATAGGTATAATTTAATCAGGTAGAAGATATGATTACATATCATGCACATATAGGTGGAAATATAGGTAGACATATAGAAGTATAGTCAAAGGATATATTGTATGCGTGCCTATCAAACTTTTTTGCACCCTTTCCACATTCACTCAAAGCTAACGTATTGCAAATTTCAGGGATGTAAAACCGTCAATTTGATTTATTAAAAGGGTTTTCTGGAGGTTAAATCCTTGCAGTTGCCATAGATTGTCATAGCCAATTGACGCCACTCATACATTTGGTGTCATATAAGCAAGGGTTTGAAATATGGGTGGGGGAGATTCAACTAAGATGAGGCAGGGATTGATTGATTGTAATGTAAACTTTCTTCACAAAAAAGATAATTCCTCTTTTTTATAAAAGAAATTTACACTTGTGCTATTTGTTCCACATACAAACAGACATTTTACGGATTTATTAAAATAAGACAGTTGGTTACTATAAAAGAGATATTTATTGAAAATGGTTTAACTATCATCCACTGGAGATGTTCTATCCGTCTTATGTGCCCCATAGTTATACCTAGAAGGCCTACACGTTAAAAAGAAACTTCAAGAATAATAGTGGAGTCTTCATAAAATGTATATAATTATTCACTCAAAAGTAACAAAAGAGTGACTTTTTGTCAAAGAAACAAAGATAATAAATAAATATATGTATACAGACTAAGCAGCAAATGATGATGGATATATGTAGATTAGTAAACAAATGAATATTTTTCCAATATATAGTCTGTCTGTACATAATATACTATAAGCTAAAGCTCTCGATGAAAAAACACAACAACCAAACAATCGTTAGCATAAGAATTGTGTTTGTTGTTTCCGCTTTGGGATTGAGTGTAAGAAGTTCATAAGCACGTTTTATCAACTCCTAGGGATTTTTGTTTTTTAGCTATTGATTCTATGTACATACACCTCTTTGTTCTCAATGCCTACATGTACGAGACTCTAGGTAATAAAAAAAATGAAATGAAATGAAAAATTGCATATCATAAATAATAATCTTAAAAAACCCTTGGCGTGAAACAATACATATATATATATATATATATATATATATGAACCTATGTTAGTATCGAGGTTAAGCTTTGATAATGATTTATATAAGAGTAAATATGTTTCGACTATGTATGTGTATCCAGGGGTATTTCAGTGAGACAATGGTGAAATTGACCTTCTGTATGAATATATTAATATAATATCCAAATAAATACAATCATATGGACACATATGTATATCTATGGTTTTGAGGATAAAAACAAATATGAATTTTGGATACATTAAAAAAAACAAAAAAAAAACACACACAATATTTATTGATGGTTAAAATATTCCGTTTTCGGAGTCTAAAGATGGATTTGATTCAAAAAACAAAACAAAAAAAACTATAAAACCTTCAATATATCTACATATACATATATTTAAATTGAAATTGGTTTGAAGACTTAAATGAACCTTTGTAAATCACCAATCAATCACATTGGATGATCCACAGGACCATTTATCTCTTAAATAGTACAAATGAATCAACTTATCTGACTCAATGATCATTTAATTCGAAAAATATCATAATAAAAAGTCTAAACATTGAAGTTTTTCTCTAATATGAAAATGCGATGTCTGGTTTTTCAAAGATCTATGTAATAATTTTGAAAATATCTCGTAACCAGAATTTTCCCTAGAAAAATTATGGCGCCCGATAACGTGACCGGTAGGTCTTCAATTTATTGGACAAAATATGTTTGAAATGCCGGTCAAATATTACTTGAATTTAATAAGCTCAAAATGATAATGAAATGATATGCAGGCTATATAAGAATGTTTTTTATTAACCATTTTAGTCTACATTCTACGCCTATTTGCTACAATGAAATTTGTAGCAGCTGGTTAAAAATCAAGGGTGGCGAGTATTTCTCTTCAGCTTGAAATGTGCATCAACCTTGTTACTTTGTTTTCTCCCAAGGGACTGCGCTGCACTGTTTTGATTCGGTTCTGCAAGGAGAAACCTCTCTTTGCTGGCACACTGCCGACGGAGATCTCATGCTATCCTAGCCAATTTAACCCACTCAGAGTGGATTTTTCAGTGTTTTTTTAGGGTGGTTAATATATTAATAGGCTGAAATGACACGTGGAAATTGATTATTTTAATGGAACACTAATTGTGCTTAAAGGGATATTTTCACCGGACACTATGGCTGGAGGGGTTACAAAATACCGGACATCAGCAGATTTTACCGGTCAAAATTTCGGCTAACAAGATCTCATTACTAATATGATGAGGATGATGGCTGATGGATTTATAAAGAGAGTGCACGATCACATTACTAGAAGATCAATAATTTTAATAGATTATTGTGTTAGCTGTTGATTTGATATTCATTAATCTTCTGAATGGAGTTCTAAACCTTGATTTAAAAAAAACAATAATATTCCAACTACTAGATAGAAGTTAGTCCTACAATGGAAAGGAGAGACGTAATTGCCTTGCAAATCATTTAATTTTACGTTGTTTTTCTTTTTCTTTTTAAAGGAAAGGTTGAGAGATGTAAATGGTTAGGATCAAGAGCTCATAAATATCACGCAATCTCTACTCTCCTTTTTGTTTTATTATTCCACGTACTATGCAGATTATAAGCCATAATAATACTACCTATGTGATAAAGGGAAAAAGTTAAAAAACCAAAGGTCTCCTCCTCTACTTCCACCCTTTATATTAATAACGTATACCAAAATGAAAATTTTCTTCCTTCTCTCAATGTATGTATATATGTATGTATATACATTTACTTTTTTTTTCTTTCATTAAATGAACAAAGGGTTCTCCTCCCTTTTAGTATATACAAATATACATACACATTTTGGCGATTTTCTTATTTATTTATTTATATCAACAGTATAGCCACATATATTTTTATATTATATTAAGGGTAATAGGGAGATGATTATCCAGAAGAATAGTAATTAGTAGGGGAATGAAGGAACGATAAGGATTTGCAAATTGGAGGAGGAAATTATTTACTATCAAATGGCTTATAGCTAACTATGTACATGCATGGCAATCCTTAGATGACTGCTTGAATATGAGGTCATGACATGATCCCTCTGTAGATAGAGCATACATGATTGAGGAACCAATATTTATCAGACATGGTGGTCCGCCGTCCATTGTTATGCATGAACGACTTAAATACATTTTATAAGAAAACTGTTTATTATATAACAAAAGCATTTCGTTCGAAAATTATAATCAACGTATTATAAACCTATTATTTGAGGTGGACAAAGTTCGATAAGAGAATGAGGAGGGATGATACATATTTTGAAGGTCAAGATTTGAAATTTAAAGTTCAAATGAATAATATAATCTCAAGGAGAGGGAGAAAAAAACATCAAAAAACTTATTTATTTATTTTTCATATTTATAAATTATGTAGATATTTTCTTAGATTGTAAGGTCAAGAAAAATTCTTTTGGGGTCAGAAATGATCATGCCAATGCTGAGTGCTCAGAGAAAATGAAACTCAAACATGCATCTGTCATTCCCTTAATTTCTATAGGATAAATATAAAAGGCACAACTGTGCTGAAATGAACTTATATTTAAAAAAACACAAGGCCAAAGAGCCAGCCCAAACAAGTAAGTAAACAAGACGATGAAAATCAGTGGAATCAAGGAATGTTGGAATTTGAAGTTCAAAGTCAATCCATAAATCAAAATGGCAATTACTAGCTCTTTATCTATACTGCTTTCATAGGGAGCATTGACATGAATTCATGAATTAGGGCGTTGCACACATACTTATATGGAGCAAGAGGCCCATTAATTTAGAAGAAGAGGATACCACCTTTTATAAATTGAGAGCACTCTTGACTTGTAAATTATCATTTAGGTTCATTCTAGTGTAGGAAGTGTAGGGAACTCATGTTTTTAAAGTTGGATATGAATATTTTAGAAGCTAAGGCTAAATCATAGATATGATGAAGCTAAGGCAAAAGAAAGTGAATTTTTTTAATTTTTTTTTTAAACTGTGTCAATTCACAAAATAGAGGAATATTTATACTACAATTTGAATGTTTTGGACTTCTGATTATAGCTTTAATTCATTTATTTTGTCAGCTTTAGCAGCTTCAATTTTTTCTTTAGTCAGTAATTTATGTGTAGACTGTGTAATTGTATATATATATATATATATATTGGTTCAATTTATTTCTAAAAAGGTATATATGATAGATATTTTCAAAACCAATAATGGTATGACCACTTAATCCACAGCAATATTTTTTTTTATTTTTTGACAAAGACATAAAAAGGAAAGCAGAGAAAATAAATCATCAACTTTTTGGCAGAATATAATTGGCATTTACAACATTCCTTATCAAAAGTAAGTTTAATTAAAGAAACTTGATTTTTTTTTATTTGTAGGAAAAGTTGAAGAAAAAAAAGGGGGAAGAAGGAGATGGGGGGGGGGGGGGGGGAGTGTCTAGCGGATATACAAATAACCCCCCCCTTTTTTTTCCCCTCCTTTGACATCCCCCCTTAGTTTGTTCCATTTTTTTTTTTTTAATTTCCCTTTATGTATATATATTTTATATCCATGTTTGTAGCTTTACAAAAAATCGATATGGAAATTCCATTCCTTGTCTAAGATGTGTATTTTATAAATAGATAGGTATATCTTAGTAAAAAATGCCTTTGTAGACCTATTCACTGCGAGAAGGTTAACAATCTACACAAAAAGATATTATGATAGGAGTAGTAAAGACCTTTATTTATAATATACAAGAGGCAAATGATGATTTATGACATGTCCTTTAAGAAAAGAAAAGATCAGAAATAGAGTTGTCATTTTTTTTTCTTCCTTAGGAGATGAATTTTAATGGACTTGTGTATGTATGTAAGTACATAATTGAATGACTTCATGGTCATCAGGGTGGCAGAGAAGAGTTGGGGGGGAGGGATTAGCCCTTTATATTCATTTTTTAAATCTTATAAATAAAAATAGCACACGTCAGAGAAACAACAATAAAAAATATTTTGCCTTCCATATCTAATTCTTCCAGAGGTACTTGATGTGCAAATCACGAATCTATAATTAGTTTTTCTTATATATCATCTGGTTTTTGAGAGTTTAACATTTAATTTTATTTGAGTACAATCTTTTTAAAATGTTTGAGCCAATTTTTGAATCATAAAAAAATCGATAATTCACACGAAATAAAATGTATTCTTTGCAAAATTTAATGTTATTTCCAAATACGGTATCATGTTTCAGTTGAAGTACTCCAATTTAAAAAGAATGGAATGTAACTAAAGGTCGAAGGAGTTAAAATTTTGTTGACTTGTGTTGTAATTACTCTAACTTTTTAAATAAAGATATTATTAATTTGAAAATAAAATCGTCAAATTATAATTACTGCTTCATCAAAAATGATAGAGGTATTTTTATGATTTGATTCTGTTTATAGGAGTAGAATAGCCCTACATAAGGTAGTATTAATAGAGAAAACACCCAATCTCATTTTAAAAATCTCTCTTTTTTTCTACTCATTATAACCTCTCACTACTACTAGCAGCTATAAACTCATAAATTCTTGAACGAATCTGACCTGAGAAAAAAAATAATTTAAAAAAAATAATAATAATAAATATTTTATAGACCTCATATATGAATTAATCAAAAACAATTGCATACGTATCAAGGACTTATAATCCGAATTAAAATCCCAAAATAACTTGGATATTATGTGACCTATTAACATAAAAGCAAGCGAGATTACATTTGTATAATTAAACTAATGTGTTATTTCCATTAAAGGTTATTCTAATTAATCCTTCAGAAGTCTGAAATAAATTGCAATTATTTGAGGAATCATTTCAATTAAAGACAAATCAATTCCATTAGAAAGGTCATATCAGAGCCAAACAAAGTCTTCTAAATCAAATAAAGGTTCTAAACCATAGCAAACAATCTTTGATGAATCAAATTATACCCAAAATTTGAAAAGAATGCTCATAACTGATCGAAATGACTAAGAATGTCTGTAAAAAATTGGTGCATTTATTGTATATTTAAAAAATTTAATAAAATAAACTGTGAATAAGTGTCTCATTTTCTTGATAATTGTTCAAGATAGTTTTTGTGTTGATGTATCACTTATTATAAGGAATTATCTCGTCAGTATATTTATGTTCATAATATGTTTGTATGTATGTATGTACCTAGAAAGTTATTTGTAAGAAATGAATTGACGTAAAAAAATATATAATTTTATAAATTGTAAGCATTTATTTACCACACACAAATATCAATACAAGGCACAAGTAAGAGATTTTGACACGAGATAGAATTGATCCTTGAAGATGAAATAAAAATTAGAATAATTGAAACATCTTTTTTTTCTTTTCTTTTTCAATGCTCTTTTAGCCTTGAAATAATAATGACTTGTTGTTTGTTATTATACGTCAAATATTTATTTCTCAAATCGACTTGATTGTCTAATGCATCACTCAATCAATTTGAGTGTCAGGTATGTGATAGGTGTATGTATTTGTAGTTAAGGAGCAGAAGACCTCTGTTCACACTTCATTAGGCATATATTTTACAAGGGAAACAAAAAATAGATGTATAATTATATCTATAAAATTGAAGCTATAAAAAAAAATTATTTAGACAAAGGATTTCTTCTGACTTTGAGTGAGTAATTTATGCTTTAAAAAAATCAGCAAAAGGATATTATTTTTTTTTTACATATGTATTTATATTTGGAATAAAAAATATCAAAGAATTTATACAGAAAAAATAAAAAAAATGGAGTAAAATGGATTTTATATATTTTTGGTCATTTTCAACTTTATACAATAAAACGAGAGGCACATTGACACACAAAATTAACTTCTTATTATATAAAAGTATAAAAGAGTATTAGTTAAAGAATAAAATATAAGTTATTTCTTCACATTAGTACATCAATTTCTCCTGATTTTAATAATTAATATTTTAATAATTAAGAATCCCCAAAAAATAATAATAATTTTTATAAGTTTATATTTAACTAAGTAATATCAAATAAATCTCAACTAAAACTGGGTGAGGTTGCTGGTCCTCTTACCTTTTATTTTTTTCAACAAATGGGATAAGTTATACATATTATATATATATATATATATATATATATATATATATATATATATATACGTATATATAAACACAAACTATAAAAGAATAGTTAGAATATAAAAAAATAAAAGCTAACGCCCTCATTTCCTTAATTGAGGTACTAATTGAAGCAAAATTTCAAAGCACTATTACATGATGATATTTCTAAAAAGATTGACTCAAAGCATATTTATATATATATATACTTATATCGCATATAAAAAGAAATTGACTTTGATAAAACAGATACATACGTCATTTGACACAAAAGACCACACAAATAAAAAAATCTTGATAAATTTCTTCTTTGTTAGGTCGTTCAAAACCTTTAATTTCCAGAGAGTGGTTAGAAAATATGGGAGGAAAAAAACCCTCTACGACGACGACGACAACAACAACAACTTATTCCATACATAAATCAACATTTGTCATTAATCAAAAATATAAAAAAATCCCCCCCCCCTCTGACTCAGAGTCTTTATATTTATATATCCAAAAAGACATCACATTCTGAATAAGAAAATACAATAAAAAAACTCTTTTCTTGAATAATAATACAAAAAACATCAAAAATCCGGTGAAAGGAGATTTCCTTCCTTTATCTAAAAAGAAAACCTTTTCGTAGAATAATAATCCTTTTAGAATCTCGGGAACATTTGACAAAAATATATTTATAAGTAAATAATAAAAAGTACAGTAAGAATGATGTTTGCTATGAGTTACAAACAGACAAATAACCGGAAAGGTAGTGGCCGTGAGCTCCTTTTTCCTACCTATCTACGTAATTTTACTTGAATTTGTGCAATTTCATTTTTAAGAGAGGTTTTGGTGATTTCCCCCCCCCTCTCTCTCTCTCCTACTTTATATATTCTCACTTGGACTAAAGATGCGGAAATGCCCGTAACCGCAAAAGTGATGATGATGATGATGGAATGACAGAGTAATTGTTGAGTCTCTGTTCAACAAGAACGAACAAAACTAACCGGAAATGATGTAAATTATACTACATACATAGATTTATTATTATTTTGAAATATCTGTTCAAAGATGGAAACAGACAGACAAAGGGCATACATAGAACATGATAGGAAATATCATGTTGTGATCGGGCTGGAGTAAGTAAGTCAAGTATTTACATAGAGTGAAAGATATGTAGACATAAACAGTTTTTCTTTATTTACCCTGAGTACCCATTTGCCAAAAAATAAATAAATATATATGAAAAGCAGGGAATTTAAATGCATGAATATAAATAAAATTACTAAACAGATAGTTTTTTGATGGAGTGTGAATTCTGTTCCTTGTATATATATATATATACATTGAAATAGCTTCAAATTTCTTTCACACTACAACCATGGGCAGTTTTTCAACCACACGCAAATATATATATTTTTTGAATAATCTTGAGCCAACTTAAAAGCACATTTGTTTGAACTGGATGTGATTTTATGGGAATAAAAAAATAAAATTATGAAAATTATTTAAAAAAATATTATTGCATTTTTTAAAAACAGGAGGATTTAGTGGTCGGTGTTTTTTATATTACAAAGAAAATCAGCATTGACAACAGTTTCATAGAATATATAGCGCGTTACATGTATCATTTAAAAAACTGTTTTTAGAACAATCAAAAATCTGTCAAAATTGACTATTTTATAAAAAAATATAACTTTTGACAAATGTTCACACGTTAACCAAATCAAACCATTTTATATATATATATATATACATACTATTATTCTTCATTCTCATCCTCTTAAAAGAGAGGGGTGAATGGCCTCAACATCTTCATCTTACACACAAGGATTTCAAATGCCCCCATCACTTAGATATTACAACACCCCTGAATTTTAAATTTCAGGGCTGTAAAATAATAAAATTTAAATCCATTTTTTTTTTAGTGTTGTCAGGATTTCTAATTTATTTTTAGAAATGTTCTTCTCTTTTCTTTTATTATCTCTCTGATTCATTTGTGAGCCATAAAAAGAGGAGTGTGTTCATAGAGACATTAATAGATATCAACGCCAGGAACTGTCACTTGACAGTTGAATTATATCACACAACAGATTAGGCCTATATGAATGTATGTACAAATATATGTATTTTTTGCACTTATGTAATATTAAATTAATCGGAAATATCAAATTAAGGGAAAAGTGTCATATTGATGGAACGTTATTTATATACTTCCGCCATGGGACAGTGGACCAAAAACTGTTTTTGATTACTTTGTCATATAGATAGATATGTAAAATCACTTTTATTTGACCTCGCAAAATTATAATATTTTTTGTATTTTTTTGTATTTATTGTATTTTTGACAATCTGATGGGATAATAATAATGGCTTATGAGAGAATCGAGAGAAGTAAAAACGAAGAAGACAGGCTATGAAAAATCCATTCAAGGAATGTGCTACCTAATCCCGGATTAATGTCTCCTTAAATAATAATTTACTTTTTATACATATTAAGTATTTTGACAAATTGAATTCCAGGCAGACAAAAAAAACAAAAAACAACTGAAAAGGAACTTCTTCTCTTTGTTCCGTTAATTCATTTATACTTTTGAGTATGAAGACTTTAATTTAAAAGAAAAGAAGAAAGGCGATGATAGTATTAAGTCATTAGGGACGAGAATTGAATATCAAATGAAACATTTTTTTTTTTTTTTTTTTCACAACCAATAACGACCATTGCACAATTAACAAACATAAATACACTGAAAGTCTATAACTACACCTTTGGGCATTATTTAGGTGAGCAAATATATATATGTATATGTAAGTATTTAATCAATAAAATAAAAAGGTGGTAAGTAATTGAAATAGACTCTACGTGGTATTTTTTGGGGCAGAGACTCTACGTACATTTTTAAGGGAGAGGGGGGGGGGTTACATTTGGATGATACACATAGAAGAGCAATTTTTTCAATCATAATTCTGTACATGAACTTTCCTATTATTGATTTGGGCTCTACATTCTTCACCCAACCTTTCCATATATATATATATATACATAAATTAGTCTTTTTTTAATTCATGTTCATAATTGTCTTATCAAGATGGTTTTGTCATTCATGGATATATATATATATATATATGTGATACTCCTAATATATGGGTGTCCAAAAGAAAAAATAATAATAATAAATATTTTAAATAAACAAACAAGGATCATGATAAATACAACAAAAAAACCTCAAATTTTATGGGTGGCGTAATTTTTTCCAACTTATTATTATTATTATTGTTGATAGATACTGTGATGTGTACTCAAGATACATAGGTAGGTAGAATCAGAAATGGGCGGAATGGATCATCACTAAAATGACATGAATATTCCACCACACTCATTCAATGAGAGATATATAAAAAAACCAAGAACGTCTGTGATCCGTAGAACTACATAATACATTTATATTCTCCTCAAACTCCGTAGAAACTACATATGTACATACATAACGTTGATCAAATATCTCCTCATCTTATTTCTATAAGAAGATCCGAAATACATATATTGTGCAAAACCCCTTGATGATTAACAAACTTGGATTTATTTCCTTCCAGACAATTATACTGAAAACATACTTATTAACTTAGTAGGAAATGAATTCGCAAAATGATGCAAGGAAGGGATCAAAATCATATAATTTACGGGGAGTTAAGCACAATCAACTCAGTAATTAATGTACAATCAAAAATATGCTCATTATAAAAATAGTAATTTTATAAAAAAAACCAAATTTTTCTCTTAAATTGGCTAAAGGTTTAAAGCAAAGGACTTTAGAGACGGGAAAGAAAACACCTTCTCCTCTGATGGGTAGATAAATTAATAATTTTGGTATTTTATAAATAATTATGCAATTTTTAAATAATTGCCTTTATATAAATAATGATATTTGACAGATTTTAATTTGAATAATTAACAATACATTTCTACAAATTTTATTAAAAGTACATACTTTTTAATATACCTTTTAAAAGAAATTGTGAAGAAATGGATTTTATCATTAACATAGAATTGAACAACAGACTTCAATTCATGGGCAAAGAAAAAAAAAATTCAATCTCATTAATAACAGTTTTTAATATATTTATTTTTTTTCAACTGATAAATAATGGTATGTGTTATGAGTTTTTTCTTCATTACGTTTTTTCTCATGAAAACGAAAAAATAAGTAAAATCTTTAATTAAAAACAATGGCAAAAAAAACCAACCATCCAATGTTCATATTTTTTTCTTATTCCCAAATAGAATAAGTTGTTTGAGGAAAAATTGAAATACCTAAGACTGTAATTTCTATGTAGAGTCTATTTATACATCTTTGTTGTGAAATTTTTCTACGTCAATTCAAGGGTATTTATTTATTTATTTTTTTTAAGCCAAAAACTGAACAACACGAATTGAAAAGTCTTACCGTCAGGAAATGGAACAGAAACAGAGTCAGGATCCGAAAAGACTCCAGCTATGAGAACAACCAAGTGTAGAAACCACGAAATGAAGTGCCACTTCTTCATTTTAAGAAATAATAATGATAAAAATATCGGGAAATGACGACTTATTTTTTTGATGAGGGAAAAAATATTTCCCTACAATAAAATATATGAAATAATTCTTTTCCCCTTATGTCAACTTTGGCCTAAATGAACGTATATATATCTTCATTTCAAACACACTATAGTCACTTTGAAGAGAAAGAAAAAAAAACCATTCACTCACAGTTTACAACAACATGATTCTTTTTTTAAAAAAAATAATTAATTACTAATTATTGGACTCAATAATCATAGAAATATGCTTCTTAGAATATATATTATTTAACGGAGATGAACACACATCTATCTCCGCTTACACCGGTGAATCAACTGAAGTCGGTTACGCAAAAATGTATGTCCAGGCGTGCATGGAAATATGAGCGCGCTCTTATTTTTTTTGATGATTCCACTCACACTAAAATAAGTTTTTTTTTATATATGTATATATATAATTTTTATCGTCGTCGACGTCGCAAAAATCAGCACGCTTTGGGTGGGCTCCCTAAAGGAAGTACAAGGAAAAATTTTCCCATTGATAAATATGACAGGCAACTGCTCAGTAGTAGTTATGTGACTGCCTTAAAAAAATCATATAGATCAACTTTTTTTTCCCCTCTTTATATTAAATTTTTTTTTATCAGATGACAATTTTTCATTTATATTATTTCATATTAATTTGACAAAGATATGAATAATTCATTTGACTACTTTTTATATTATTTCATCAAATGTTGATGTGTTTCAATGTAAAAGGAAGATTTTGAATTTATAATGCAACATAATAAATGTATCAAAGTAGAAATTCTGTTTATTTGTTTTTTCTTTCTAAGAGACGTTGGATTGAACCGGAAATTCCACGACATTTTATTTTTTTGTCTTCTTATGTGACAAAGTACTTTGGTTTGAGTATTTGACATCATGGGAACTATCCGTTTATAGTTAATTTATAACATAGCATATTATACTCATAAGAATGACATTCCATTTGAATGTATTTGAAGAAATTAAAAAAAAAATCTACCAAAAATAATTATTAAACCATTGTTTAATATGGTATATTTATGAATTAGGCCTCTTGATGTGCAGATATAGCAATTCCTGCGCTAGTAAATTTATTACTATTTTCAGTAACGAGGTGACTTATTACATTGTTTTATTTGCAAAAAAAAAAAAATACATTTACCGGGTTATTAAAAATAAACATTTATTTTCCATTATTCTCATCTCTCAATCTGTCTTACGTCATAAATTCACTATACCATGCATTGATCCGTGAATAATAAAACTTTTAATTTAGTGTATGTTTAATTTGGAAAAATCCAGTTTTAAATATATTTCTGAGTTTTACATTGTTTATTAAGATGTTTGTAAACATGAAATAGCATTTTATTAAAGTAACGGTTTTCATTTTTAAGAGTAACTAATTACTTTTTCTCCTGAGCCACAACCTTACTTTTTTAGCAAAGTAAAGAGTAACGAGTAGTGTGATATTTTGACCATGTAACGTGACGTATACTGTTTATAGTCGTCCATTACTTATCCTGAATACATATATATTACATACAAAATGTCTATCTCAAAAAGCAAAAAGAAAATGATTTTTTATACTCGATTACAAGGAATAAAATGACAGACGTCGAAAATTTTATGTTGACAGTGTTTTTAAAACTTGTGCCTCGTACAGGATTTGAGCATCTGCCCCCACGTTCTCTCTTTCTAACATAGGGAGTTTCCGATTTTTTTTATAGTAAGGTACTTGTTGAAAATATTTTCATTGCTTCTTCTCAACCCCCTTTAGAGTTGCTAATCGTTCCCTTATCTCTCAGTTTCAGGGTTTCATAATTTCTCTATTAACCAAAAAATATGTTAGACTCTAATGTTCATCCAAAAAAACGATTGGAGGTCAATCAGGGCGGTTACATAAATTTCTACTATGGGGTTGCTAAGTGGAGCCTCTTAAAATATTGTGGTGACCTAACAAAAAGTTCAAGTTAGTAACAGAAGTGGGCAACAAATTGTTGACGCCTTTAAGATCAACAAAACTATTTATCAAGTAAATACATTTTGGCAACTGACCCGTCAACTGAAGTTAAGCTATAGAATCATTATAAGGAACATTGGTGTCAAAAAATGTTAAAAAATTAGAAATTAGCCCCTAATTGAAAGTTGTATAAGTTTGTTTATGACTTGATCAATAAAAACTTTTCAGCCTTTTAAATCGACTAAATATATATTTGTTGCTTTTGACAGAAGGTGTCTCTAGAACCATTTCATATTGTAAGTGAAATTGACAGAAATAAAATTATATATATGACACCATAGTCACACAATTTCTCAAAATGTGGGGACCAATGGCTCCTTATCCCATACCCCACAGATACATCCCAACTGAAACAAATTAAATATATTGTAAAATGGTTGATCATTTATAAAGATTTGAATAGAAGGAAGAGGATATTTAACTTTCTAAGGTACACACACATTAAGTCAGAGTTGTAGTCAGAAACGGGGAAATTCCTAATTCTTTAAAAAAAAAAAAAATTACAATGAGACTATGAAGAGTAAAGGAAAAACCAGTCAACCAAAAGAAATAAATGAAGAAAATAGAGAATTGAACCCAATTTTTCCTCCATACATGACATTGAATTATGCCTTTCTTTACTTTAAATGACACCTAAGCTATAGAAACGAATACAATCCTCACACACACACATAAAAAAAAAGAAAATAAAGGAATTGTAACTACGAAGAAACACTCCAGGTGAGAGAATTCATTCATTGTCCAAGCTACAGAAATAAAATGAATATATAATGTGACTGTAAAGAAAATCCTCCAAGAGCTAGGAATGATGGTGTTAATTAATTGATTATAGTAATAACATTGTTAATAATAAAGAAATGAGTCATAAATTAGGATTTAGCATAGAGCATTTACTGTAAATAGGAATGAGGAAAACAAAAAGTAAAATATTTGTAGATATGTACATATATATAATATGTACAAACATACATGTAAATACACATTACATAAAAGCCGTTTGTTTATTTGCAAAGATACATATTGAAAAATAAAATAAAATATATTTTCTAATGGAAAAACATGGCTGCTTTTTTTGCTTGAGGTGAATGCAGGACGCAGAGCAACTTTATGTTTATCTCTCAACCTCTCCTTCAAAAAGGGAAATAATAAGACAGATTAGTATCAATATCATGCCTATATAATTTCTATGTTTTCTTTGATCAGCTGGTTATGTGTCGTCTTTTGGCCCTTAGTATGAGGGGTGTGTTCCAAACCCCTTGATTTGTGTAATGTATATTTTTTTGAGGAGTGAGTAATTTCCTTCAATTAGGTAAATAGAGAATAATTCAATAGTTGGGGGGAACGATTTTATTTTATTTTGACTAATTCCTTTTTTTCTTCTTTCTCTTTTCGAAGATTGCTGGGTGAAGATTCAAAATTATATTTTAGTTAGTCAATTACGTCACTCTTAGTTATCTGACAGCGCTTTGATTTCGAGTTAATTCGTTTTTAATAGTGATGCAGCTAATCTTGAGTTTGATTTGTTTTTAACCTCCTACCTAAGTACAGATCCTTAGAAAAAGTTACTCCAACCATCTTATTTCTTCATTGAGTACTATTCAAAACTACCCTATTTCTATACGTACTTTTTTTCTCTTCTTCTTCAAAATATGGTTGTATTATGTATATTCATAGCGGTAAAGGAAGTCTAAAAGGAGCCCGATTCATGAATCGTTTTGAATAGCTAGCTTTTCCTTTATTCAAATACATATTATGTATATATATATATATGTAAAAACTATTTCTAAGTCAAGACAACTAATTGGCCAAAAGAGAATTCTCAGTCTCTTTCCTCTAAAACTATTATACTATAGGGGAGAAGAAAGTGAATCTGTCAAATTTCCAAAGGATTTTCTTGAAACCTATTTAAGCCAAATCTTTCCTCCCATCCATGAACAAGAACATTTATATATATATATATTGAAAGTCCAGAAAATATCTCTCCCTATTCATTTAATATGTTTACAAACTATAAAATTGTGAAATATACATATCCGTGATTGGTTATATCAAATAGGTATGTGAAATTACCTGTGGTTCACACCATACTTGTTTTCATGTATCAACGTGCTTTGTAATTTACTTTGCATTATTTTTATATAGACATTCCAAGGCTGGCAAAATATTTGTATATTTATATCATGGTGAAGCAAGTGTACATAAGTAAAGAGAATTGACCCAAGTCACGCTTCTTCTAGTATTAAAAAAATTACTTATGTGTATGTTTCCGCTTTGCTATCTATGTGGGCAAGGATATGAATCCATGATTAAAGAATTGATTTCCTTTACTAAAATAAAGAATTTTAGACCTATTTAATGTATAAACGGAAATTATACATTGTGAGTAATAAATTGATTTGGTGGCCCTAACCTCTTAATGAGAGTTAATATTATCTTTAGATACTATACCTTTTCAACTTCAATATGGGAACAAACAAGTAAATATGGGAATAAACAAACTGAACTCGAACTTTCTTGTTCCCATATTGAACTTGCATATTCCCATATTGAACTTGCTTATTCTCATATTAAACTTGAAAAGGTAAATATAGACACCAATATGCCACATCATTGTGAAACTCAAATTCCTTTTTCTTCCTGCTCCACTCATAATACAAAAAACATTAGTGATTATTATACTCTCTTTGTACATATTTAAGACTATGCTTTTAATTGTGTGTTAAATTGAAGGGAAAAGGTGAGCAACCGGGTTGGAGGAATAATGGCTCAGATCCCTGACCCCAACATACAAGCATGCCACTATAATAAAAGCACCTAATAATGAAATCATTTTATTACTCTATCGGCATTTTCTTTTAATCATAAATTTGAATTCTTTTTCTGGCTTTGGTATTTACAATCCGTCATGATACTGTTATTGTTTTATTGTCTAAAGATATGAAGTTGCAATTAAGGTACATTGAGATGTTTATGGCAAAATTATTTTATTAAACCCTATTTATCTATTATTATTGATTTCCTCTAAATGAATTTGTAACTGAATTATAATTAGAGTTTATTATATTAGACATACCAAAACAAGTTTGAGAATTTAAGCCCAATTAAGCTTATTTTTTTGTTTCAATCCCGGCCCGATACACTTGTTATCCGAGACCGGCTATTTTTTTAAAGTTTAGGGATGGATTTTGGAACCAATTCATAAGTGAAAAAATGACGTCATTTATTAATGACAAAATAATAATACAACTTTATATTACTATGGTTTTTAAATAGTGGGGAGGGGAAGGGACATGGTTCCAGCTCTTGCCCTGTTCGGGTTCCAAAGAGTATAGATCGGATACAACCCCAAAATTGTGTGTAGTGAGATATAAAATTCTGACAATAATAAATCTGACCCAAGAATAGTTTAAGAAAAAGTAAACCCGACCCAAAAATATAATATTAACGACAAAAGTTAAACTAGAACCCACATTTAAAGTGGATATGGGTCAAAGATCTTTTTATTAATCAATGGGGTTTCATTTAGTTATTGATTGTATGGGAAACATTACTAAAATATTTGATTTGTTACAAATGGAACAAGTCAATGATTCAACTTTTAGTTTTATTGATTTCATAATATGTATCTTAATACATATGTACACGTATGTGATAACCACGAAACCTCTCAAAATACTTTTCCTTATTATTTATTGTATCCTTAAAGCTTAAACTCTCTTCAACTTCTCAAATAAAGAAATATATAAATAAACCCCAAAATCCACTGACAGTTAGCACATTACAACATTCTTGCGAAATTTGGGTCTATTTTTTATTGATAGTAACTACATTATAAACGTTAATGGCTCATCAAAAGCTAATTCGTATGCGACGAATCTACATTCAAACCACAAATAAGGAACAATAGTAAATATATCAACAGCTGACAAAAAATACACACTACAAGTGCTAAGTAAGTCGTATATATAATACCACAAATTAGAGGGTACAAAATCGATTGATGGATGATACAAACATACGTATGCATAGAAACAAGTGTTTCAAACCAGTGTTATCTGTCCTTGTGTTGTTGTCATGCATTGAGAAGACCTGATACTCAAAAGTAATGTAAACTGCTCAATCTATTTTTAAAAAAGCCACTCAGAGGAACTCTAAAACAAATCAATTTTAATGATATGTTTAAATGAAGTCATCAAGGAAGGTAAATACTTATAGACCTACATATATAAGTTATGTCTCAGACAAACAAATGTGTATGTATGTATACATAAATATATGGGCTAGGGTCATAATGATGGCAATTAAGGGCCGACAAAATAAACCCCTGTAAAAAAAAAAAGGGGGAAGTAACGGTTTGCTAAGAATGAGTTGTTTTTCCTAATCTCCTTCCTTGCTCTAAATGTTTTTATGGCTTTAAATCATGATATTACATATGTATATAGCCATTACTAGCTAACCCCTCCTTGGTGTAAACATCTGCGATTGAACCATGTAAGTAGCAACCAATATAGGGAATGAATGTATGTACATAATAAATGAATATATATTCTAACATAAAGACAATTGTGAAGGATTTGAACGTAAGAGAAAGGAGAGAGACCCTTTATTGTGGTTTTTTTGGGATGTGGAGGAAGAGTGCTTTAATTGCTGTCAAATCAAAGACATGTATAAGTACCACTTTTGTAAGTATGTGTTGTTGTTTTTTGTGTGTGTGTGAAAGGGATGTATGTTTTACCATGGAAAAGATGCACTCTCAATGTATTTTCCTTTCCACAAAAGAAAAGAATCATTGACATAATATGAGAAATTTGTAGCACAGCCTTTTGATACCAGATTTAAAAATTACACTGCATTTCACGTCAGATGTGGTTTGATTAATATACAGAACAGAGCTTATTTAAAAATAAAGTAAATAGATTCTTCTGTACATCCAATGACCAGAGGCAGTTTTCTAAACATATACAAATATGTTAAGGATTTTTGAAATGACTAATTTTTCCAGACTCATCTTCCAATACTTTTAATTCTTCTTCTTCAGTATATGTTCTTATTATAAAACCTTTGGATATTTACAACAACAAAAGAAATTACAGACTCAACATGAATCCAGAGAATCTTGTTAATTTCAACAATTGGATACAGAAATGCCATAAGTCGTCAACGACCAATTAATTTTGGGCCCTTTACTCATATTTCTGAAGGAATGATTCAGAGATGGAATGAATATCTTCTGATTTAGATAAAAGGTTCTATTATGTTACATAAAATATAATGATATTTTAATGGCAATGGCTCATTTTGATTGCTTTATTACATTACAGATTTATAAATGCATATTGATACAGCTATTAGAAGATCTCTCTCATCGTTAATAAAATGTTTTATATCTAGACAACATTATATATATATATATATATATATATATATCGATATTATAAATTTAATATGATTTTTATATGCTGTAACTTTTCATGTACAATTTTTTAACTATACACATTGTACATACAGCCATTTATATGAATAAATGTAGATATTTATAGTTTAAAATAAGATACCTACATATGTATGTACATATACGTATATGAATACATAGATATATGCAAGGCTATAAAAAAAGGAAGAAGTTAAATGTTGAATTTTTCATACATATCTTTATTTAAATCAAAAGTTTTACTTTAAGAAAAAATAACTTTTTTTTTTTCCTTAAAAAAAAAAAGTCAAGTATAAAAAGTTTTAAATACATTTTTATACTTGCTTTTTGAGGGAAAGTCTTTAGCTCAAACGTCCCGACTATTTTACATCCATAGGTACTTTATCTCACTCTCTCTGAGGTCTATAAAAAATCTCAATATTCAAATCATTTGATAATGTAAATGTGCTTATTAATTGTGGCAAATAAAATGTCATTACTTTTTATACCTTTCGGTCTATTTTTTTTTCTATTCATTTCCCTGTGTAAATATGTGTTTGTATTTTTTTGCTTTACACATTCATACATAATGAAAAGGCACCTTTAACCTTTTCTTTCTATGAATTTTTTATGACTTCTCTTCAAGCATAATAATAATAATAAGAAGAAGAAAAGTACCAAAAGAAAAAAGATAAATTAATGCTATGTACAGAATTTGCTAAACAAAAAAAAATATTTTTAGAGTTTTAAACGTGCTACTTGATTATGAAAAGGAAATGAAGAAAATTAGAAATTTTTTTTATGTAAAACGTTCCTCTTCTAGGTAATTTACCTCATTAAACTCGTGTTCCTTTCCTCAAACAGGTTGCTGTTTCTCAAAAATAAAAATAAAAGCTCAGGAGGAACTCAAAATAATATGTTTGTATCTACATATAATATTTTGAGTTCCTCCTGAGATTATATAAATATATAATTTGTCAGAATTGAGTGACAAATTAAAAAGGTTTCGTGAATCTTTTTTTGTTTTATTTTTGTGTGTGACAACTGTTTTTCCTTTTCTAATATTTTTACTCATAACTTTATGTATTCGAATATTTTCAATATGTAAATGAAATTAAAGGGCAAGCAGCAAAGTCTTTTTCAAATTGGGCTGATTTGCCTCATCCAATTGGATGAATAGGAGTGAAATGGTCTAAAAAAGAAATTAAAACTTAATTTCAAATCAGTTTAATTCTGAGTTGAACATTGTGATGTACTTTGTATTTCAAAAATAAAAATCGTTAATTCATATTTGGCATGATCCAGTTGATAACTGTATATTAATATTACGCATGTGGTCTGTCAATGAAAAAAAAAGCCAAAATAATTTTTCACAAAAATGAGTGTAGTGTCTTCTTCGAAAAAATTATCTTCCGTTCCTATTTTTAAATTATCCTAATAAATCCTTTTAAGGCGCTTCAAAATACACTCACAGATTGCAAAAATTCCCGGTCATAATCAAAGAAAAAGATTAAAGTCTCATAAATCAAATGACTATAATTAATATTCCTGAGCATCTTAGCCCATCCTAGAAATTTGAGTATAAGACCCTTAATTGACCGATATGTCTCTCTGAACTATTGGGATATTCATATCTATGAAGTAAAATATAAATAGCAAATTTCTCCTCGTTCTGATTTATTGCTGTGTTAACTCACCACATATAATAATCATAATTTAGACTAAATTATGTGAAATAAATGTATGTATCAGTGTATTCAATAATAAATTTCTACATGTTCAACTATGGAAAAAAAAAGACGTGCGAGAATAAAGAGTGATCACTCATGACTTATTATTATACATAGTTAGAACAAAATGATGAAATAAAATTGAGTCTATGGAAGAAAAGATAAATAACGGTTGGTAATCCGTCAGTTGACTTCAAATTGTTCATCTTTCTTGAAGATAACGATTGCAACAAATATCCCCAATAAGTGAATTGAACAAATTTAAAAGCTACTTTTTACTTATAAACCATACAACTAGACTTTAATTATCCCTTCAATTTCCTTCTTTTCAAAACAGACATTATTGATTAAATATGGGACCGATTAAAGGTCTGTTTTATATTAGAGACCTTATCAACAATATTTAGTTACTTCTATAGGTAGAAAACTAAAATATTTAGAGATAAAACAATTTGTTCATGTTTTTTATCAATTTCTTGTTAATTATTTTGTTATGAACAATTATTTTAAAAAAATTGGTAAAGTTTGATATTTTACTAACATAGATGGGTTATTGAGCTCTTCCAGACGAATAACGTGACATAAATAAAGACATTTGAGCTATACATTTGCATGTTTGAGATACATACCTAGCACATCTGTGAAATAACTATCTGTGGTTCATGAAGAATAAAATGATAAATGAATGAACAGGAGAGACAGGTAGATAACTCATGATTTGGGGGACAAACTACTGGCCACTGTCGGAAAAAGTAAAGAATGAGAATAAAACAAAATGAATCAAAGAACATTTGGGACACACTTACAGTTGTGTAATTTCTTCATTACATCCCTCATTATTGTTGATATCACGTCGGGGTCATCAATTTGAAATTTCGTTTGTATCAATTTTACTTTGCTTTTCATGATTCAAAAATTAATAAATGTACTATATATTATGTACAATTTTAAATCTATTTACGTACATTACTTATAAATGAATAGTCAGCAAAGTGACTTTAATGAATAGAGGGATTCTCAGCATGTCAGTAAGGAAATCATCTTTTAAATAATGTTCAAAACAATACAGCAACCAGTATGATATAAAACATAAAAGGCAATAGCCTGTATCATGCAGAAAGAAATGAACAATCTTCAATAGATAGAAATACTGACGAGATTATTGAGTGTTCGCCACTCGCCGGGAATATATCTTCTTCGACAACACATATAATTCTTAATAACATATTTACAATTGAATTATCGCTTTTAAATTTTATCATGATATCTAGGTAGAGATGTGAATGTTAATATGGTAACTCTAAGAACCAACATATCCGTGGACAGACAATCCTATTGTGCTGCTTGTCCGCTCATAAAATCTTGAATCTACAAATTAGTAATTCATTGGTAAAAAAAGTACAATTATTTTTCATGTGAACAGTATTAAAAAAAAAGGACTTTCAACAATTTTTACATCTCTAATGAATGCTCACTTTTATATGAATTATGTTCAATCCAAGCATTAATTAAAGTTTATTATTTCTTCTACACTTTATTTATTGAACTTTCTGTCAATCAATAGATTATCAAAAATAATAATATAAAAAAAATGGTAGAGGGGAATAATCCCATGAAGACAGAGAGATTATAATAATCATCACCCATCAAAAACGTGTATGAGCATACTCTGATTGTACATACATAGGTGCTTCGTACCTTCACCATATAAAAAAAGGATTATAGTACATCCATGACACTTTTATTCAAAATAATCATATTCGGTTGTTACGAACGTAAAAATAATAACGATCCCACTCATTCTTTGACTAATCCAATTACTCACCATGTACATAGACGGAGTCGAAAATAAAAAATAACATTAAAAAAAAACCCTAACTAGCAAAATGTCAAAATCAGCTTTGAAGTTAATTTTAACATGTAACCGACATAAACATATGTAGTTACATACATACATACAAACTTATATTTAACTATTAGTTAAAAACTACTTTTTAAATTAAGATGTGAACAGAGATAATGCACGACCATTTATATGCATACAAAAGTTTTAGAAAGACTTAGGGAGACTTTATCAGGCAATAAAATAAAGCAATTTGTAGAAGAAACCCAATTGTAGTAACATATGTAATAAAGGTTTTTTTTTCTTAAAAAAAAGGCTTTCGCTATCAATTGTCGATATCATAATGTATGTGACTACTTATATGTACATATAGGGAAAATTGGAAGAATTAGGAAGGGATTTCTTAAATTCATTCTTTAATTTAACAACTTTTTTTTTTGTAAATTATTTAAAAGAAATGATTTATTGATGACTATGGCTTTAGAAAAATAAAAAATCCTTCTAATATTTCATTCAAAATCATTCATTGAAAACATTCCAACCAAGGGAGGTAAACCCTGGATAAAGAACAACATTTAAAAATAGTTGAATTATAGAAACATCAAACGTGACTATGACAAAGGAAAAAAAATGAATATCTATAAAAAAACCCATTTTACAAAGTTTCACTTTTGATGACAGCTGCAA
Source organism: Lepeophtheirus nordmannii (assembly GCA_963680855.1). Taxonomy (NCBI): domain Eukaryota; kingdom Metazoa; phylum Arthropoda; class Copepoda; order Siphonostomatoida; family Caligidae; genus Lepeophtheirus; species Lepeophtheirus nordmannii. The sequence continues at coordinate 15,136,874 of OY804520.1, forward strand.
AAAATTATCTTTTTTTTTTTTAATTTCAATTTGCTCATATCTTCTTCTTCCTCCCTAAGGATCTATGTACAAAGACAAAAATAATAATAATGTTCCATATATAATATAAAAGGAAGTTCCATATATTTTTGCAACTTTTTGTTTTTTGTCTTTGCTTTTACGACTAACGGATTTCTAACATGAATTTGATATGGATATTAAGCTTGTGTATCCAAGTTTTTTTTCATGGGGACTTTTTATATATGTAAATAAATCCATGAAATGGTACAAATACATACGTCAATGTATGTAAACGTCTTACAAATTGAGAATTTTTGAAAGGAGCTACTGGAACTCGGAGAGAAAACCTTTGCAGTTACAGAGCTTTTAAAATATTCATTTTGTGTAAAAACAATGGTTAAGTTTCACGAAAACTCAATTAAAATATGCTAATTAAAGATTTAGAATTCACTTATTCATGTCAATATAATTAAAATAATTTTAAGGATCACGTAAGGAGTTATACCTAGTATTAATCATTTGCCTAATTTGTTTGTGTATTTTAGTTAATAAATTAATATATAGGACTCAAATTAATTATACTAACATGACAAAAAAACAAAGTTCACGCTTCAAAAAGTTAAAAAAAGGGACTTTTCACGTGTATTTACAGCATTTAAATAAACGTTTAAGATAAAAAAATCATAATTCAAATGTTTCTGAACCAAAACATTGCATAGCAAACCTGGGATCCGGACTGAAGTCGTACCTAAGTATAATTAAACTGTGATTTCAAGATTGAATTGGACACAAATTTAAATACTGCAGACTCGAGACTACACATGAGTTTGTAAAAAATGACTCTGGCAAAATTTTCGATTTAAAAAATATTTATAAAATATATAAAGACTATTAGAATATGGAGACAAAAAAAAGAGTAAATTTCGTGTAATTAATCGAAGGTAGACATTATGTATATATTGGCACTTAATTTTAGGAATACACATCTCAAAATATGTAAATACAAACCTAACTAATAAATTACAGATAAAAAATTATAAAAAAACACACATTGATAGATGTTTGTGTATGAAACTGATAAATATGAAAAATTATAAAATTATCCAAATATAATTTAGTACCATTCAGAGAGATTGGGCTCTCGTAATAAATAAAAGACTTGCATTGAGTCAGTCCTTCGTGACTCGATTTATACTTATGTTATAAGATTTGGAATCATAGTTGGACTTGCATGAGGAATATGAGACTTTACACGAGCCTTCCTCTTTACTTAAAACTCAACATGGATTCGAGCTCATAGACGCGAGACTAATCTTGGACTTATATGAAACTATTTGTCAGTAGCTCTGTTGCGAAATATTATATTACTTTTAATGATTGTTTAGCTGGTAAAATGTCTTACTATGATGTTAGGTGGGAACAAACACAGACATAAGAACAAGGGAGCGTATAGGAGCCTTTTTTTGAAAATTTTAAACAAAAATTCTCAATTTTAAAATGATATGTTTTTTTAAATTGTGTGCCTTCCATGTTTAAAATTTCTTTTTTTTTTTGGTACTCCTACAATGAATGAAAACAATAACTCTCAAGGATATTTATGAAATTGCATTTAAAGAGAAACTTCCAGATGAATTTGTGGCTAATGAGCTAAATAACCGACTTATAAAGCCTTTAATTCTAATTATGAATGAAATGACTTATAAAGTATCTTATATAAATGTAAATACATAAATAGTTAGACTGTAGCATTGTTCAATGAGGGTCAATATGTATAAATAACGTGCTTAATCAGGAACAAAAAAATAAATTCACTCAGAAGGGAGTAGTAGAATTCAAATATATACATAGATATTTGTTACCATGGGTGTGTGTGATATTTGATTGTAAAATAATATCCAATTAAAGTAAGTACTTTTTCAATTTCAAATATACATACATATGTATGGTTACATACTACTTATCATTTACATACATAGAAGGTAGAAGGTTCTCTCTAAAAAGGATTTCGTAATATCATTGTTACTCAAGTGTGTGCATTTAATCGAGTGTGTATTTCAAAGTCTATCCTTACAGAGTGAAAATTAAGTTTATGTGCAAACATTATATTATATAAAAATGAAGGACTCAAAAGTTTTTATTATTTCATTTACTCATAATGTAAAAATAAAGAGAAGTTTGCTCAATAGCCATAAGAATTCATTCATTACATTATATGTAAAGAGTAGAACTTCTTTATTCTTCAAATTTATTCCGTTATTTTTTAATTGAATTATTATTTTCTTGTTCCTTAGCAAACGTTTAGATGAACTTTACACTGAATATATATATATTTAAAAACAATGTTGATATTTTTAAGAGAACTAAACCATATTTGAGTGTTTTTTCCTTGTACAAAAAGATTATAATATGACAATAAAAAAAAATAAATCATATTAAATGAATAATTTAGTATGTACATTTGTTATGAAGAAAATACAACCATTGGAATTTCATTAAATAGATATATTCAAAGGAGTGGTTTTAACTTTTTGTAGTGATTATTACATATATATTGCACATTTGTTACATAATAACTCAATGAGTCTACGATTCCTTCATTCTTAAATACACAGATAATATATGTAACTTTTATAGTTAGTTGAAAAATAAAAATAATAGTTGATAATAATGTAATTAAAATGACTGGTGTTATAATTAAATGAGGCACTAACAGGCGAACAAATTGCAAATTGTACATTCTCCTATTACAAATTACAGCCTGTACACAACTCTTTGTATAATATTTGACTATTATCTTCACTATATCAACATAAATTACGAGTCTAAAATTATATTTGACCGCATAAAATGTTTGATTAAAAATAAATAAATTTGTTTGGAAAAGATTTCAAATTTGTTTTATTTTTAAAGCAGAGGTGGACAAGGCCTCCTTTGCAGCACTCAAATAAAGTTCAACTATTTTGATACCTGTGATATTAAAAAAAAAAAATATTTAGTCGAAATCTGGGAATCAACAATGTTACACACCTTTAATGTGGGTTCAAAGTAGTAGGATTCCATTTAGTGACATTGTTAGGTTTTTAGACTTGGAGTTGGGGGAGGGTAATTACTTATTCAGATCAAATAAACATAGTTTTTAATGTGCTTTTGTGGATTATTTGGCCACATAACCCCCAATCCTCAAATTTTTATTGCATATAAATTTGTATCCAAATGATATAAAAGCCTAGAACTTTACTTAGGTACTCCATATTTCCTCACATGAACCTTGTAAAGTTGTCATGTGAAAATGTAAGAAATAGTATAGTCCAAAGTCACATAGATCATCCTTTTTGTACGCCATTTTAAAGCTTATTTGGCCAAATACAAAATTGGCTTGTATTTTGAGCTCTCTTCAGGATTCCGAAGGAAGGAAAATACCTCAATGCCTGTTATGAAATTTCATTTAGTCTGTAAAGATCTAATAAAGGATCCTATAAATGTCCATAGAGTGGAATTAATTGTAGAAATATTGCTATAAATATTTAATAAAAAGTTATCAGTTTATGCTCAAATTATTTTGCTTATTTTTACTCTGAAACCCCGAAATCCAACCTCCCACTATTCACGCCCCTAGTTCCATCAAATGAATGTCAAAATCCAATGTCATATACATACAGGTAAAAATCATTAGGAACAAATCTCCCCAATAAATAACTCACTAATATCTCATTAACGCATCACACACCAGCTTATTTTCTCATATACCTCTAACAGATTCTTTCACATAATAATAATAATAGTAACTATTATTGTTATTATTATTATTAGACAATTTGAGACCATTTCTTTTGTCAAAGCTGTAAATTCTAATGAGTAAATGCCAACAAATCCATTTCACACATTCTCCAAGATCACATGAATGCACATGAATATGTATAAGGGAGACGACCATAAACGCTATAGTATGTATTGGATTCAATATGACTAACAAATACAAACATATACATACTATATGTATATTCAAAAATTATAAGTTGTCAAAGAGAGACAGTGTACGTATTTATGATTACAAGGTAAACTTTTATAAAAGAAGCACATAACGGAAGGGAATATTAAATGATTCTTAGGAAGGGTCCAACATGCTTAATAAAATGCAAAGCCATGCATAGAGAGAGATAATGACTTTGTCAATGAATATATTAAGCAATACAAGGTACATACATACATGGATTCAGTGAAACATTTAGCTGCTTTTTTTTTTTTTGTTTAAAATGTTGCATATCTTGTGTCTGGGGTTGCATTTTCTTGGAATGATGAATGACTTGTGTTCGGAATATATATATATATATATATATATATATATATATTTATTTATAAATGAAGTTAATGGTTTTAATAATGAGTTCTTAAAAGTAGATTATAATTTTAGACAATCTAAAGGTTCTCGTGTAGTATGCTCATACAATACAATGTATCTCATTATTTGTTTAAAGGATACTACAAAACAATGCTTATTGGAGGGAGTTATTTATGTACTATGTCTATCCACTTGTATACAAATTATTGTAATTGAAATCCATATTTTACATTTTAAATCATTTTATATAATTAGACTTGACATGAAATACTTTTAAGAGTAACTTTTCATTTTGTGAAAAATTATTCAATTTATTGATGGAAAACCATTTATTATAAAATAAATTTACTCTTTGCAAAGATTAATCATTAAATAAAGGGAATTCATGCGTTTCGCTGAATGCACATTTCACTTAAAAATACTACATATATAAAAATGTATGCATATTTTAGTGCAATTTAGAATGATATTGCGATAAATACTGTTTTTATTATTTTAGCTCTACTTATTTATTAAAGAGCAATATATATGTAATGTATTTTCCTATACTAGAAGTAAATTAATGAGCGTTTTTCGTTTGAGTTATTTTTAGTTATATTCATTATAACCCAGTTGCTCGTAGAATTAATTTAGAGTCGTATAGCTACTTAAACAACATTTTGAGTAGATAGAAGAAAAAGTAAGTGGTTCTTGGTCCGATGTAAACAGCCATCATTCTTTTATTTACTCCTTAGACCAGGGGTTATGATACTTTTTTCATAGCGGGTTGGATTGTTAAAAGAAAGACAATCTCAGATCGGATAATTATTTGGCGTAGATTTTGTATTTATATATATATATATATATATATATATATATATTATAGCTGTACGCGTGTGTACCGTACGGAACCTTCGGTTCAGCTTAATCATCAAATTTCTGAGATTTCATGCTCTCAAATTTATTATTTTTATTTTTGGCGTAACAAACGGAACCATGAACCATCTTTGCCCTATTGCAGTTCGTACCGTATTGTAGTTTTTGCCATAATATATAAAGGGTTTTTCAATGAGAGCGACGTGTGACAAGTAGCATCCAATTAAGGCCAAAAATAATCCGTTATTATGGCTTAATATTGATTTCCATTCACAGTAATATGGCAATTATAATCATCAACAAAAAAGTATGGCCACATAACACCACCGGCACGAAATCCACACCAAACAGTAAGTTTTTCTGGATGCAATGGTGTCTCATGAAGCATAATTATGTTTTTGCCTGACGCATAACGCATATTTTGCTTATTAACAAGCCCATTGTGTCAAATAAAATAAATTTGCTGCAAGCCTCTTAAAGTTGCCTCGACCGAACGTGAATTTTTGGTAATAAATTTAGATAATTTGCAAACGCTGCTCAAGCTTGACCTGCTCCATAATGATTTGTAAGCTATTCGTATGTAGAATTGTAAACAAAACAAACTTAAAATATGACGTAGTTTGCTGTCCCTAATGAAATCAAAATACGTCATCCCTATTGAAAAACCCTTTATATATATTCATTGATGATAATACCCATCAAATTTTACGACAATATCAGTTGAGTGGGTCGGCTGTTGAGTAATTTTTATTTATGCTGTATACAATTTACAACTTGAACCAAGTAAGGAAAAATGTTTTAAATTATGAATTTACAGTTCATTTGATGAGAATAACTCATCGATTTGAATATTTATCAAATATATGGTAAGTTAATCAAGTAGGTTTTGGCTCTCTTTTACGATAATAATTATTGTGAGGCAAATAAGAAAATAGTGGCATTAAAAAAATAATAATTTTTATTTATAAAACTCAAATTATTTATAGTGAATTTGTGATTATTCCTTGTGTTAAATATGAGTATTTGGGTGGAACAACGTAATTAACAGATTACTATATGATTTGTAAAGCCACTAGATGAGGCTTCCTTAGGATTTTTTTGTAAATTTATCCTTTTTGTCTAATTACTTCATCAAGAACTACAACGTCAGTGATAATGTTATATTAATAAATAATAATATACTCAAGAATTTGTGGACGTACATTGTTTTTTTATTCAATAAACCTCCAAGAGTATCATAGCTATAGGAATGGGGATTTCTGCATCCATGGATATGAAAAACTCTGTGCTTTACCCAATCATTAACAGTTCTCATTTTATTTATGGATATACAAATAGTATATATCTTTAACAGATTATATTACTGCTTTTTGATTTCCCAAAAATGTTTTAAGGACAATTTTTTTTTGCACCCTTTCATTGCACTTGAAGCATATATTATATATAAATATGATATATTGTATAGTTAGAAACATGATGAAGCTCATTAGTAATTTTGCAAATCTATGTAATCTATTTTTATGTAGAGGGAAAAAAATGAATTATTTTTTAAAAAAACTTCTATTGACTATCATAAAAATAAAAGATTTTTTTATGAGATACTAAAAATCATGTTCAAGTTTAGATACAGGTAAATTGCATTCATTCAAGAGTTATCAGGTATTTTTCTCACATAAACTTGTTCAAACATGATGCATTATATGATATAAATGTATTTAAAAAATGCTATAGTTTTATTAGTAACTGACATGTGAGTCTAATCCGTTTTGTTTATAAGGCCCTAGTAGTCAATTAGCTCGTATATCAAATCAATTTTTTCCATTTGTATTAGGCAATGCAATTGTTCTTCTTCCTTAAGGACTACAATACAAGAGAGGTGTGTACAAACTGAGGTACACGCACCAAGAGAACGGTCACTTGATGCCTCTCACTGATCAGTGTTCATACATTTACAAATATTCCTTTCTTCGAAAGTGCATTAAGCTCATTAGGCCAAAAACCCAGCATAATTAGGACTTTTATGACAACAAACTCGTATGTTGGGTCGCATGTATGGAGTTTTAGATCGGTCCTAGGACTGAATTTCTCATAGGTCTTTTTTCTTCTTTTCCGCTCCCTCTTTTCAGTGGGCACAAAAACAAAATAGACTTCAAATGCTAATCAGATTTAGTGTGTATTTGTGGATTTTGTCTTTATCCCCACTGAAAATAGGGAGCGGAAAAGATCCAACAACACTTGTAAGTGGAGGGTTCTACACTGGGGCTTATCACATACCATTTGTTCATTGGAACTTGAGTCTCCTCTTGTACGTAAAATATATCAAAATTACACTGCCATTTCAAAAAAAAAATCCTAGAGGGGACGTCTGTTCTTGAAGATACTATAACTTCATTTTAACTACATCATTAAATGTTCTTTTTATTACACAATAAAAATCTGTCCTTAATTTTCATAATGAAAATAGTTTTAATTTATTTATGGATATATATTATTGCTATTCTCTATTATCTATAAAAAAAAAATTGGCAAAACATAGTAGGAGGGAGTAGAGGATATTGAAATAGCCTCAAAAGTATGATAGAAAAAAAAACTTGAATTTTTTATTAAAGAAGAAATATTATAGGTTGGTTAGAAGCAAATTATATAACATACCTACATGGTTAATAATACCCAATACAATGACACTCATCATATTTACATATTATATTAGACAAATCTAACAATTTGGTCAGTTTACAAATGATCAATCTATAACAATAATATCTTTCAGCACCACACCACAAAAAAGGGTATATTTTTTTACAATTTTAATGATAAGACGAAATAAAAACGCATCTAAGTGATTGTGAGAATTTTTTGAGCAGCTCCAAGAGTTTGCTCCCAGGAAGGAAATCTCCCTCCAAAGCTTCTCCCCTCCAATTTCAGAGTCATTAATTTTTTATTTGATATGTTAGGATTAAAGCTGAAAGTAAATTGACAAACTTCATATTGCTTCATTACCCATTTTATTAGTTCTAGACTATATATATGTATAGAAAGCAGAGAGCTTTAATCTTCCAATTTAGCGTCTCTCATTTCCCGAGAAATGGTCCATTAGTGAGATTCCAGGAAATTCCTAGATAAAAAAATAGTAAATAGTAAGTACTGTTGAGTTCAATTTGTTAATTATTATATTTTATCCAAGTCTTACCCATAAGTATATTTGTCAACATTTCTTTTTGTTTGAATGATATTTGTACATTAAAAAATCACCGATTATAAGTATATGACTAATTACAATAGTTGAAATATGCATACTTTTTAAAGTAAGTATGTATTTGTAAAGCATTTAAGTAATATGTAACTTAATTTATAAGAAAAATGAGACATCTCATACTGCTACAGAAAACATCAATTTAGTCCCAAGAACCACAATGAAAATTCATTAAAAATTCAAAACAATTTGGTGCTTTGTTTGGCATCATTTGCACAGAGTAAAAATCGTTATGCATCCAAAAATGCATTTAATTTTTTATTTAATACATTATACATAAAGGAAGTTTACATTATGAAATATTTACATGTAAGATTTTTTTTTGGAAATTTCTCGTAGGTGTAAAAAATCCCGAGAAAATGAGATTTTAGGGAAAAAGAAACCCATTACAGGCATATATCGTAGCATTACCTCCTATTTATGCCTCTAATCCGTAAATTTCTTGTAAAAACACACCACTTATAGCCAAAAATTCAATTCAAAAAGATAATTCCATATAATTATATGCATTTCTTTTTCCATGGTCAAAACAAACTAGTTACGAATCCATTCATTAAACTCCGGATATATTGTATATGTATCTATCTTGTCGCAGTATCTTTACAAAAAAAACAAGAACTTTAAAGAAAATGATATCATCAGATAGGAAGCAATCTATTTATTTCATTAGAGGGGGGGGGGAGAATCTTTAATAAAAATAAAATAACCATTTTCCCCTTTTCATGTTCAAGGAAACGTCTTAATATCAGATTATACTTATTTTATTCATATTAAAACAAAGATAGCTGGAAGGGGTAGGAAAAACCCAGAAAATTGTATAATTAGTCATAAAAGACGTGATCCCCTTCTATGATTTCATCAACTCATTCATTCTATCAATTTGTAAGAGGTACTTTTGTATTTGGCTAAGAGGGTTGTACTCTTTAGGTTGTTTTTGTTCGCTGTACACATTTATAGACTTATATGAAAATTTGAAGCTGATGTATCAACCATTTACAATTGAGGTTCTTAGAAAATAACTTTTGCTATAAAAGCTATTAGTCATGAGAAAGGAACAAGAACATGTGCCAAATTTTAGTTCATTAAAATCATTTGTTCATCATAATCTTTATTAAAATTATGGGTATTTTCATGTTAAACAGTAATTTTTGTGTGAAAAACTAATGTCATGTGGGTAAATGGACAGAATTTGGCCTAGAAATTGCTACAAATATTTATTGCAAACAATTTAAATAACGCCATAAAAGTGCAGCTTGCTGTACCTCAATTCATATTTCTTCACTACCCTATAATTTATGGGGCTATGAACATTGAAGTATCTCGTTTTGGCGGTAAAGTTTTTTTTTTTTTTAAATGTAATATGCTCTGCTCAGCTAAATGGGCTCTAATAAACGCTCTTTGCAAAATATCTGGTCATTCATGCCTTTTTTGGTATTGTATGTACTTACACCATTTGTAAACGTTTTGTACCGTAATCATTTTAAAACTATGGGTCAAATATTGTATTTTCATTGTTGCAGAGTAGGATTTAATCAACTCAAAAAAAAAAAAAAACCTATAGTGCACTTTAATTTTTGAGACGTGTTCAAATAAAACTCTTTCTCTCTTTTATTGATTTTAAAAAACAACAACCCACTAATTAAATGAAAAAGAAAAAAGGGAAAATAACGTCATTTGAAGCAATATATATTTTTGAACACTTCTCATACACCTAAGATTTTTTTAGACAAGGTCCATAAAGGTAGTTTTTTTTTTTGGTGGATCTACCACTGTAAAAGAATGTGACTGGAAGATTTATCGCATTGTTTTCTTAAAATTCGGATACTACAAAACGTCTGAATATAGGCAATTTCAACTCAAAAAGGCTACTTTTTTACCCCTTTATGTATCAATACTATGAACGACCTCAATTTTAGCAGACCTCTAGCAGAAACGGGACACTCTAATGCACATAACTAAAAGTAAAATCATCTTTTGCATATATTATTAACCTCTAATATTCACACCGGAAAGCCGTCATCCCCTATATTACTAACACATAATGAATTTTAGGGTTTCCTTTAACCCTTGGAAAATGTACTTATTTTTAGATATTTACATATAATACATAAAGGGGTTAAAAATAGAAAATATGTTAATGTGACACAGCAGCTTCTGTCTCCATTTGAGTTTTTATAATGAGCTACCTGTTCTACTCATTACTCTTAGCATGAAATATCTGGAGGGCTTTATTTCCGTTACATAATGGGTCATATATATATATATGTATTTTTACATATTAGATAGGGCCGTATCCTTTACTCATGATACATAAAGTGAGGAGAAAGTACATGAATGGATATGTAGTAAGGAAAATAATGGGTCTGTTTAGATTTACACATACCCTTATTGATATTTATTGATCATTGATATTATAATAACAGATTGTTGATGATGATATATGTATAAAAGTAAAGTTTTTGATTTATGTCATATATTGAGGGGTAAATAATCACTTTCTCTTTTTAAAAGATTTACATATGTAATTTGAGCCATTCTGAGTGCTTTACAATATACATATCTATGTAAGCAAATAGATCTAATTTTGAAGGAAAAAAAAAACGAAAAAAAATATTTATGGAAACACATGAAATGAAATATTTATATAAATGTATCGAGACGACTGCATTCGAGGATTATATTGATACAATGACTAATTAATCTTATTATTCTGTCAAATTGACTTTTAAATCTCATATCTGACACAAACGATCAGATGAAGTCATGCTATTGTCTCTACATAACTTTTTATTAATTTATGAATGTAGTTTCTTGTGATACCTTTAGTTAGTTATGTGATTATCTAGAGCAATTTTTTTTAATCTAGAGGACCAATTTTTGAAGCCCTTAGTTTCGATCCTTGAATGTCTATGTCTTATTGTTAGGATCAATGCCAAAGCAATAATAATTAATTTTCCTTTTAGATTTTAGGTCCTGAGCATCATCAATCTGTAAAAAATATCGGCAAAGACTAATCAATTTGTCAAGAAAATGAATTATAACTGTTTGAAATTATATTTTTCATAAGAATACTAAATAAATTGTGCGTTTAATTTCATTTTGTTTTATTCAAGAAGATTAGTTATTCGATTATTTTGCTAAAACAATATAAAAGAGAGAGACATTAGATTGATTTACGGTTAGATAATAAAGCAGGATAGAAGAAAATGAGGACTAAAAGTTTTAATTCTTGAATTGTGACAATTGAAGAGATGAGGAAGCAAATACTATCTGAGGTGATATTTCCTTTATTAAATTGCCAAATAGATACATATATAAATGTATACTCGTATTTTGACCATTTATCAAACTTTGATACTTTGCGTCAAAATGACGCCCTTTGGCCGTTCTAGAAAAATGAATAATCTTCTTCATTTAAAACATTAAGTTAAGGATATGCTAACAAAAATTACAGGAGAGTATGTAATGCATATAAGCACGCATCAATGTAAACGCATGTACATAATAAACGTCATATTCTAATTTATTTTTTTTGAAGCTGTTCCCATAGTGAATCTATTTCTTACTCCCATGAAATGATTCATTATTCAAACACTGCTAAATGCTGAAAATGGTTGTTTCTTTTATTTTATGTATATGCATATTATTTAATATATGTGTACATATGTATACTTTGATTATTATTTTTTTTTACAAAGATAGAGAAAGGGGTGGTGGTTTGAGGGTAAAAGAATAAATTAGGCAAGTTCTGTGTGACTTTAATGAAACTCTGTGAGTTCTCCCGCCCATTTTTTTCCGTGTTCCCCTTATCTCATTTATACCCTTCTCCTGGAATATTTCCGTACATTTCTTCTTCTTATTAATCTGTATATGTTATATATGTACATATATATAAACCTTTTTTATACTTTCATGTCATGGGATTGATACTAAAGAAAACAGTGGAGCATCAAAGAGCCCAGAGGGGGAAAGGAAAGAATGGGAAAACATAATATTTACGCAGAGCTATTCATTACTGTCTGAATCTGTCAAAATCATCATGAGGGGGGGGTACGCGTGATAAAGGACATAATTGTGGGGTGGAAATAAATGAACTACCAGTTACTTGTACGAGTCACAATAATATATTATTTATATTCAATCAATTCTTTTGATATGTATGTAAGACTGCTCGAAAGAAAGAATTAATAAATATGTAATACCCATTTCCCTAGGGAACAAGGGGTCTCAAAGGAAGGCTATGAGCAAAAAACAATATCTGCATGGTAATTTATATACCTACCTCTATAAAGCTTATTAAAAGCAACACAATATTTTGATTATGAAATATTTTTAGAGCCTATTTTCCATCCCTTTTGTTTGAAAAATTTTTTTTCCACATGCACAACAGACATTTTTTTAAAAAAAGATATGTACAATACAATTTGTGAATTCATTATGGTTGAATTAAACGATCAAAATATATCAGGGGGTATCTACATATTATTTTGTTGGGTGGTCTTAAGAACAACCCGCAAAATGGAAAATTCATTTGACTTATGTACATACATAAGATGTTTTAAATTGTATTAATAGTTTGTTGTTAATATCGTTGTTTTAACGTAATTTAGTTTCTGCTGTATTTTTTTTTTGTTATTATTATTCTATAAAAATGAAAGTTAAAGACGGGAATGAAGATTTATATTGGACAAAGATGAGTACATTTGTATGTATGTACAATGTACATATCAAATATATAGGAGTACCTTTAATAACGAATACATAAAATCAGACAGTATAGATACATATATGTATATATATATTTTATAGATTGATTTTCCCCTTCCAACTATGACAAAGCAAGAAATTTAAATCAGTTGTATAAATCAAAAGATATTTTGTTACAATTTCTTTCAAGTAAGAGTGATTAATTGTAAAAAAAAAATATATAAAAAAAAAATTTGGATTTTTGTATATTACTTTATAAAAATGACGTTTAAAAAGTTTTAATAATAAGAATAAACAATCAACAGATAGAAGTAAGATTTGCTTCACGACTCCTATGAATTCCTTTTCTCCCTTCCTCCCTCTCTGAGATCCATTCTTTTCATGAAATGAAATTTTAATCATCAAAATAAACATGAAAGAAATTTTTTTTTCATGTTTTCATGAGATATATATCATTCTGTAGATCGTTTTTGTGATTCTATGGATCGACTATGTCATTACATACATGTGGGAAAATATATGAGCTACAGATGGTTTTTTATTATATTCCACTCGAAAAAAAGAAAGGATTTTAATCAATGAAGCCCTTTTGACCCTCTGTAAGCAAAATGGGATAAAATATAAAAAAATTCAGTATAATAAATATAATTTAGCTCAATTTATAAAGGGGGATGGTGTGTGTGCAAAAATTATCTATTACCTCTAAACTACAGGTTGAACACAGCTGCTTGTCCCTTGGGATTTTTCATCTTTTTGAAACATTTTTCAATTTGAAGCTTAAAAATATCTATTACAGGAAGGACCAATCATGAGGGATTTATAACTTTAAGTCCTTAAAAATAAGCTCAAAATATGACATTGAGTCTCAAAATATTGCATAAATATATGCAAATTATATTGATTATTTTGACTCTATGGAAAAATACATTAATAAAGATTTGTAAAATCCAATGAATAGGCCTAATACTAAAGTGTAACGTTGGCAAAATGATGAACATGGTCAAAAAGTGGTATTTGGTTGTACATATATTGTCTAATGAACATTCGTGTGTAAAATATGGTCATAGTGTGTTTTATACTATGGTGAAATTAAGCAGCTGACTTGATATTATTTTTATGGTATGTCCTTTATTTTAACGCTTTTGCATATTTGGAAGGTAGGTAATTTAAAAAACCGTCTTGATTTTTTATAGTTCTATCTTTTTATATTTATTTAGTAGAAAGTGACCAGGTAATAGATATGAATAAAATATTAGAGTAATTCATTTAACAAATTACAATGAATGAACGGGGATTTTTTTGAGCGTGCACACATTAATTTTTTAGCAATCAAATAAATGTAATTACAACAGAAATGCTCAAATACCACTATTATAATTATAACTCTTGAAGAAGAAAAGAGAAAATAGTGGAAGACTCCTGTAAGGAAGTTGCAATAATCCTTAAATGAAACATAACCATGCATTCGTGGTTTTGTTTTTGCAAATGTCTTTTAAAAAATGAGTGTTTTTTTATGTGATTTATACATATATATATATATAAACTTAGGTAGAAGAAGGTGCCTTATTAACAATTGAGTCTATAGGTATAAAAATCTGACTTAATTCATTCAAAAAACACAAATTTGCAAAGATAAGAATCATGTTTTTTTTTTTAAAATATTCTGTAAAAAAATAAAGAAATAATTAAGACAGCCCATTTATGAAAAACATGGGTACCTACCTGCCTTTTTCTTTTTTTTGTATGGTACTTCTCCCCCTCTCTCTATTATAATCAACATCAAAACCATTTGCCGACAGTTAAAGATGCTCACACAAAGAGTCACTAATTGCTTCATTTGAGGAATAAAAAATGAAGGCAAAATGATATTTAAATACAAAATGATGATTTTACAAATGATTTTCAATATATATATATATATAAATATTTGCAATTATGGGGTTGCTGTTTTATAGGCTTTGCATAACATAGGTATATAAATATATTATTATTATTTTTTTGCAAAGCTTATATTTCAAGTAATTAATACGTGTACTTAGACATCTAGCAGTGAGGTTTTATTTTTTATTCTTATTTTTGGTTGTTAAGATCAAGATTAGATCCACGTCTGTGAAATTTATTGCAATGGATTTCCTCCTTATAAAAAGTGAAATTTTTTAACATAATTCATTTAAAGGTTGTGTTGATTACTGTACTTTTCCACTTTTTCTATGTACATACTAAGGGTTCGATCAAAATGGATTTTCGGAACCCATTTTTTTTTAGGGGGTTTAAAAACTGATGAATGATGGTTTTTTTTCTTCAAATTAACCTTTGAGATCTTTCAAAAAATAGTCAAATATGGCCACATAAGCCATTGATTAATTTTTCTCATCACCAGAGCAAAAAAAAAAATGAATTGTTTGCTTAGAGTTTTTTGCGGAAACACATCCCAAGACTCATTCTCTCATAATTTTCAAATTCTGGAGTCTGTTTTATTTTTTTTAAGACCATTCTGGTCAAAAATAAGATTTGGCACTAGTTTTTAAACATTAAAAGACAGTTGACAGTGATGTCAAGTACTTTAAATTACATTAACTGATAAAATACTAACACGCAGAAATGACTACAATGGTCACCTTCGTGCTTGATTAAGTTACATAGTAAGTTTCAACTTGTAATGTAAGAGAAATAAAATATCGTTAATCATTGGCAACTTTGCAGGATCACCAATTAATTCCAAATTGTGTAATATTGACCGATTCAATTGGCTATATTCTAGTAGGTACATAGACGTTACAGGAGTGAATATAAATTGAATGAACAAAGAAATGGCTACATGAAAAGTGTCTATCAACTACTTATTTTGTTCATCTTATAGCTAGAGCAATGATGGAATTCTAGTAGTTGAAATCATAAAAGCATATATCACATACCTTCAGTGAGGAAAAAAACAAAAACAAAAAAACAATTCCTATACTTTTTTTGGCCTTCAAAATAGTAACTGTTTAACATTACAAAACGGACTTCCATATTCAAGCAAACAAAAGAGGGAAGAGAAAAAAGTATAATAATGTACATTTAGATATTTATCGGAAAAAATTTGAACCAATATTTGTTTTGTGCTATAATTTGCAAAAAAAAAAAAAAAAAAAAAAAGAAGCCCCAGTACAAAAGGCATTGTTAAATATATATATATATATATATGTACACTAAGAGTTGTGTATAGTATATGTACATCTCTACATAGAGGGACTCAAAAACTTGGAAGAATATAAAAACTACACACACATATATATATATATATATATAAATATATTTTTTTTCTTCCTATCCCTCCAACAGTATTCAAACTCACGAACATAACATGTATGTATGTACTTACAATGGTGGAGCAGATGTTTCATATACTCAGAAATTACAACAACCTAACAGAGGGTGAATTGGAAAACTATAAAAACTAACACGTACATACATATATGTATACACATAATATGTATAAATATATATATGTATACGTTTAAGCATTCAAACGCAACCAAAATTTGTTAATTTATATCAAGGAATTATAAAGGAATTTTTTTTTTAAAAAAAAGAGGATCAAATATGAAAAGAAAAGAAATATCAAAGTAGATATACATATATTGATATATTATACAATACATCTGCTTAGAATGATCATGTACAATGTTGGGCAGACATACATTACTCCTTACTAATGAGACTTGGTCAAAAAAAAAAGGGTCACTCTTGTTCAAGAGTAAATGTAATGAGTCACATGGCATTTTATTTTATTACTCAATATCAAACGAAGTACAACAGAAAAATAAATTTGAATCTGCAGCGTCATTAACATACGCGTAATTAAAAGTTTTATTATTCAGAGAGCAAAGTATGTTAATTAATTTATGACACGCGAAACAATCAGAAAGAAGATGGAAATATTTACTATTTAAAATTAAAGTACTTTAAGTGACAGGGCAAGAGTAGTTTTTATACAAAATAAAGTTAATACGGAAGGGAAAGTTATTGAATCAGCTAGCCAATATTAGGAAAAAGTGCTAAATTGCTGTTATTTCCATCTTTAATTATGAATAAGCTGTCATGCACTCCACTATCAGAGAGTGAACATACATATAGTAAGTCAACTTTATTGTATCTCTCTTAACCTTTTTTTCAATAATTGAAAGAAAAAAGACTCTAAATTAATTAATTAGTACTTAGTCAATTAGGTATTTTCTTTTTAATAATAGAGATATAGTCAAAGTTTAACCAAATTTAATTTCATTTCACAAAATCAACTTTCAGAACAGAAATAAGGATAAAGAATAGACAAATCAAAAAAAGGAAGGAGTTTTGATTTTTTGGAGATACATACTATTCTGCTCTAGAATGATTTGACCTTTATCCTCATCATAATAAAGGTTTGTAAATCCTTCAATTGTTAGTTATATTGTGTCAATGAAAAATAAAGGAATTAATCAATTGGTATAAAATTGTCAAAAATTTAGAGACAGTCTATTGTGTTATTTCCTATTTTTTTATAATCACAAAATAAAGTGTCAATATTATATAAAATAGTCTGGATATAGCAAATTTCTATAAAGTGTGACCTTAACTCTTAAAGAAAATTTACATATTTATATATACATATAAAACAATATCCAGAGCAGTCTAAATAATTGTTTCTGTGTATATACCGAGCTGTTTGAATCCAATCAGTTCGATACGTATAGCGTGGATCAGTGCCAAGAACTAACATTTTATTATTTTTGAAGGAAGAAGGTGGATATTGTTACCCAAAGGATATTGAGCTGAAAAGAAAAAACAACGGCACTGGAATATAGCAAAAACTAGGCTATATGGGATATTGCTACGTATAGTAACAAATGAATTGAACATTAGGGAATGAAAATTGTTGATTGAATATTGACTCTTATGACTAAGTAGATTCATATATATGTACTTTAGTTGGTTCATTAATTCTTTATGTACAACTCAATTCAAGAGCCCACAAATCAATAAACGCCATATGGTATTCGAGTTACTCTCTGAGAGCTTTTACCTTATGTATGTATTTACAGTCTTTAAATATATATATTTACTTCATGTTAACAATTTGATGAAAACCCAGCCTTATATTCTCACTTCTCTCTAGGGTGTCTGGCTGATTCATTTAGAGTCTTTGAATGATTTAAGACTTCTCCAAAAATTGATTAAAAATGAAAATTTATTGTCTATATGCAGGTGGTTTTTCTTTTTTTTTGTTCTATTTTGTTCTATTTCTTTACCTACTTTGGAGGGATTCATGCACAGTGGTAGCTTTTTCTATCAGTGAGGATTGGCAACAAAATGACACGTTACAAAAAATGTGCACCTGGTTACATTATGAACTAATATATGCTTTTAGCTACACTCTCAAAGAACCTTTTTAAATACACAAATGTACATATATAGAAATGACTCTATAAATGTGTAATTATCACTTTTGTTCCTATGGTGTTATTAATGTGAAGGCTCCACACTTTTGGTCTCTAGGTTACACCGGAAATATAAAAGTGACAAAGTACATTTTTTAAATAAGTTAAATAAAAATGTAAGAACTCTAATAATTTAATTAGCAAATTTTATTTATATTTATTTTCTTTATGAACAAGTTATAATTTTGTAGATGTAAACATTTTTTTCAGACTCCTTAGGGATACCACCATTGATCGACTTCCATCATGTTTTTTTACAACATCACAATAAC